>OY720429.1:59790087-61208448 GCA_963082735.1 Pocota personata | reverse complement strand
GGTTTTGTTATCTCTTACCTCTAGTTTGCTTCCATTCATCTAGAACTTTTCTCCATACCTTTTTTAGTGGACCGTAAAAAGCAACATCTAAAGGCTGGTAAATATGGGTCGAGTTTGGTAAAAAGCACGCAAATCGAATATTATTATTTACTGCAGCTGCAATTGCTTGAGGAGAAAAGTGACTAGCCGGGTTATCTCCTAAAAATTGCATTTTTCTCCCTCAAATCGTCTGGTAAATGTAATAAAGTGGTTTGTAAACCAATCTGTAAATATTGTTCCATCCAACCAACCAGACTTACTCCTGTTATACCGAGTGTTCGGTGGACCTCCTTGCATTCATGTTTCCCAAAGGTGCTCTGATTTATAAACCACTTTATGATACCACCGTTGCCTTAAGCTAGGATATGTTCCTAAAGCATGGCGGGAGGTGCGTGTCGTATTTATTCCCAAAGCGGGGAAAGCGAGCCACCCAAACGCAAAAGACCTGAGACCTATCAGTCTGTCGCCTTTTATACTAAAAACACTGGAACGTTTAATAGATGTATAGATAAGAAACGTGATAGGCGGGAATAACCTATCTAAATCACAACATGCACACATCTGCGTAGATCGGTAGATACTGCGCTACACAGGGTCGTATCAAGTATAGAAAGATCCCTTCACTTTAAAGAGTTCACTCTCGGGGCGTTCCTAGACATTGAAGGGGTTTTTAACAACGTAAACACTGACGCGATCCTGGGCAGCCTACTCAGAGCTCATTTAAATATGGGTCTCTGCAATTGGATTGTACAGATGCTTCAATCGAGGGTTATATTTTCAATGCTAGGAGATGTAACGATCCGGAGAAGAGTATGCAGAGGAACTCCCCAAGGCGCAGTTCTATCTCCTTTATTATCGGGGGGGGTTCAAATCAGCTGTGGTGTACTGGATATACACAGCGGTCGTAAGACTCATTCTCACATACGGTTTACTAGTTTGGTGGATGGTTCTTGAGAAGCAATATCAGCTTTCAAACCTCACCAAAATCCAGAGGGCAGCGTGTATCGGAGTCATTGGGTCAATAAAAACAACACCAACAGCGGCAATGGAAGCCGTGCTCAAATCATTCCGCTTGATATATACTGTAGCAGTCTGGAGTCTAAAACCGCTGTAAGTCTGAGAGAAAGCCGATTGTAGTCATCGAGCCTTTACGGCCATGCCTCCATTTTATCCTTCAGTCTTCAATTTTTGAAATAGTTCTTCATATCATCTCTACTAAGGTTGGCCTTCGAAGTTTGGCAAGCTCGCAAAGTAAGCGTGGCTTTGTTTCGTTGTAGAACCCCTGAAGCCATTTCTTACCGGGTAAATTAAAATCTCCAAACAAAGTAACATTTCTGCCCATATTATCTAAATAATTTTTGCCAGATTCCTCACATTAGCTCCTGTAAATGGAAATCCCCACTCGCTTGCAATTAGCAGAGCTTCAACCAAGCTTTTCTCCTCTGTTGGGCTAAAAACAGTTGGAGAGCCTTTTGTAATAGACAACTCTTTTCGTTCAATTTTTGCAATAGCTTCGCGAATGACGTCTTCTGAAACACTCTTGTACTACCTACGTGGTTTATTTGGTTCTTTAGTAGGCATATTGTTTTCTCGAAATTAAAATACAACTAACATTTGTTTTCAACATATGCAAATACTATAACATGCAGTGAAAACAAACCATAAGAAATAGACTCAAGAAATATAAAAAAAAAAAAATTTTAAAATACTGGTCGGTGGTCAATGTTGCGGACGCATGTATTTATACTAGTTCCTAACATTGACCAACCAGTCAAAGTTAAGAACCCAACGGTCAAAGTAAGAATTTATGACACTCTTTTTATTTCCGATTAATTTCACATAAGGCACGCTTTTTTTTATATATCACTAAAACTTTATGAAACCTCATACCTTTTTTTTTTGTTAATGAAGGTGAAAATCTCGAAAGACACATAAGGGTAAGAAACCCAAAGCAGTGTGGGACTCTAACCGCACTAAAACACCTCCTTGGTCATGACCAATCAAAGAAAGATCGACAAATGATTTTATTTTCAACGTTTAGTTGCGTTTGAGAGGGTATTATAATTTAAATACGTGCTCTCATAATTGTCAGAAATAGGTTCTTCTTAATCAACGAATATTATTTCGTATATTTAAAACGTCTTCTATTGAAGGATTTATATGCATCTGCAGACGCATGTTGTGACGAATTGCGTTCATTTGAATTTCTTCCGTTACCGGATTAATCTGCAAATCACGATGCAAGTCAATATTCTAATGTACCATAGGGCATTTACTATTTCCCGAAGAACTTTATTTGAAAAGTTTGTATTATTTGTACATTAGTTTTTTTGTACAACCAATAGAGTTTTCTATATTTAATATTTAACTCCTCTACTTTCTTTTTCACATGTTCCTTCCATTTCAGTTTAGCATCCAGATTCATACCCAGATACTTAGCTGTGTTAGAATAAGGAACTACTTGATTATTAATAACCACAGGAACGTTCGTTATATTTTTATTTGTAAAGTTGATATGGGTGGACTTAGACTCATTAAGTTTCATTCGCCATCGTTTCGTCCAATCACATATCTCGTTCACTGAGTTTTGTAGCTTTTCTATTGCTTGGCCACGCATTCATCAGTTGCTAGAAGAGCAGTGTCGTCTGCGAATGTGGTATAATTTGCATGTGGAATATCACTAGTATATATATAGTAAATATGGGGTAGGGCCTAGAACTCTTCCCTGTGGAACACCTGCTTGTATTTCTTTAAGTTCAGAATACGCTGAACCATAGCGAACTCTAAAGAATCTATTAGCTATATATGACTTAAGTATTTCATAGTATTGTCTAGGTAGATCCCTATGTAGTTTATATTCCAAGCCCTTATGCCAAACTTTAACAAAGGCCTGAGCAACGTCTAGGAGTATTGTAGAACAAACTTGTTTTTCTTCTAGTGCTTTTTCTATAACATTAGTTATACGATGCACTTGGTCTATTGTCGAGTGCTTATTTCTAAACCCAAAATGATGTGTGTGAATAATCCTTCTTTGCTCTATGATTCTATTCAGCCTTTTAAGAAGCAGTTTCTCGAAAAATTTTGATAATATCGGTAAAAGCGATATTGGCCTATATGAGGTAACTTCTGATAGGGGTTTACCTTGTTTAGGTATAACAATAATTTCTGCTATTTTCCAGTGATGTGGGACATATCTTTGTGTAAAACAGGCACTTGAGTTCTAACAGTGCTACAAAGGGTAGTTCTTTCAGGATTTGGGCAGTTAAAAGGTCGTAACCTGGTGATTTTCTACGAGATAGTTTAGAAATACATGTCCTAATCTCTCTTAGCGAAACATAAGGGATTACGTCTTCATCAATTTTATCAGAGAATTCTAGTTCATTTGCCACGCTAGTGGAAAAGGTTTAAACAGATTTGTTAGGTGCTCCGAAAAAAGTTTAACCTTTTCTTTGGGTCGCCGATCCATTTCCTTCAGATGTTTTTAACGGGATCCTGCGCTTGAGGTCTCTTTAAATGATTGGCAGCCTTCCAGAGGGAGTAGTCTGTGGCTTTGTCAGCAGTTAAGTTACAAAGTTAAGGATCTATTTTTAAATTCACTGATACTTTTTTGAGTTTGTTATTCAGTCTATCAAACACAACTTTATCACCGGGATATCTTGTCATTTGCCACCTCCTGCGAGCTCTTCTCGTTTCTAATATTAGTTCCCTAATTTCTGTGGGATATTTTACCGATGCTTGTTTTTTTGTTGTTGATAGGTCGATGTACTATCTTCTGCTGCCTGTTGTATATCGGCAATGAGTTGTTCCACTTCGATATCAATATGGTTTGTTGTGGTCAGATGGGATCTAAGGTTAATAAATCCTTCGAGTAATTCTCTGATTTACACCAGTTCGTTCTTTTGTTGGTAAGTCTTACATTTATTATCTTTTGTATTAACATGTCGTTGACCGTCAGGATTACGCGTGTATGATCCGACGACAGATCATCACTGTTTTCAACTTTTACTTCTTTTCTATTGATTCCTTTCATTATGAAGAAGTCAATAAGATCTGGTGTTTTCACTGGGTCAGATGGCCAATAAGTAGGCGATCCAGTCGAAATGAAATCACAGTTAAAATTTCGCCCGACTTTGTAAAGCTTCCTGCCTTTTGTCGTTATTAATCTTGACCTTCAGTACGTGTGTTTTGCATTGAAATCACCACCAATGATAAAGCAGTTGCATAGAGTTCGGAAGAGGTCATTAAGATCTTCCTCTGTCGGCGAATACTTCGGTGGGCAGTATATGGCAGCTTTTTTAAATACCTTGCTTTGAGCCAAAATGTTTATTATCGCTACTTGCATGGTTTGTTTTGCTATTTTTGGCAATTCATAAGGTTCCAAACTACTTTTTACAATTACAGCACTAACTCCCCTAGCACGGTCAGCTGGATGGGGAGAGTGGTAACAGAGATACCCTGGGATTCTAATCTTTGTTCCCTGTTTGAAATGGGTTTCAGAAATCAGGCAAACATCAATGTCTTTATTGCATAGAAAACCCTGAAATTCAGAGATGTGTTGGAGTAAACCGTTTGCATTCCAGGATGCGATTTTCAGATTTTTTATCATTATTACTTTGTTGATTTTTTCCTGTGGAAACTTCTCTCGTTAGTAGCTCAATTATTTTATCTTGGTTATCCAATCTTTGGATGACAGTAAAGAGCATTTCCTTAACTGATATTTCTTTATTTTTAACAATTTCGGAATACTATTTGTTATTTACAGCTGACGTGATTGCTTTAGAAGCAATTGATCTTTTGTCTACTTTATTGTTTACAACATTTACTTGTTGGTCATTTTAATTTTTGAGAGAGTTTTGTTGATAGCAAGCAAGCACGTAGCTCTGTTCTTCCTTTCTTGGTATTCTTTGGCGATCGGCCAACCTCTGAAATTAGCTGAGTGATTTCCATGACAGTTGATACATTTCGCTTTTTCATCCTTCTTTAGTGGACAGTCGACTGTTGGATGTTTTCCTTCACATTTAACGCATGCAAAATTCCTTTTACAATAGCTTTGCGTATGCCGGTAGGCCTGACATCTTTCGCATTGAGGTATTGTGTTGGAACTTCTACGAAGTGGCTCAATCTTGACAACAATACCCATTATTGATCTAATAGCGTATACCTTTTCAATATCTTCTTGATTGTAAAAGGAGAGTATAAAAAGAGGTAATTTCCTATTTCTTGTCATTGGTTCCCCATCGTTATCTTTTATTCTTTCTTTTTTGATTAGGTTTTTGGCCTCCAAAATTTTGAAATTTTTACTAGTCAAGTCTTTAACAATATCATGTTGATCACACGAGGAGTCACCTGGGGTATTCATATCTGTTGTTTTGTTCATTGCCATATTTTGTATAACTGGTTCAGTTTTACTAGGTAGTTCAGTAATTTCTACACACAAACCCCTTGCCAGGAGGACCGGGTCATTTGTTTCATTGTTTTTGCCGTTTTTGCGAAGTTTTCGTCTCCGCTTATGTGGATTTTAGTCGCCTCTTACGATAGGCATGCCTACCTCGGGTATATTCTGTCCCCAATCCGAAGGGGTGAACCTCATAACTGATAATTTTTTTCCACAATTGCACAATGTTTTCTTGCCGTGCGGAGACGATTTTACCGACACTTAATAATACACGATGGAACAGGCTATTCGTTATTGGCGGTTATTTTCAATTATGACAGTTGTACATCTACACATTTTTTTCTGTCATATGTGAATACCGAGGGATGAAATAAGTGGTAAAATTATTTAAATGTCTGGTCACTGTGTGTCGCTAGGAAAGTTTAAAAGATTTAATGATTTTTGGTCAATGTTAGGAACCCAGTCAATGCTTGGTCATTCTACGTACATGCAAAGTAGGCACCCATCTATACCCTATTTCAAACTGAAAGCCGTTTACACCATGAATGTAGTGCAGTTAAGTGTCATTATTTATATGATCACCCTCCTTGCGAATGAGGCGCAATAGAAGCGGTAAGTTTGTGACAGAACACTTACTTTTACGACATATGGGTACAAATTGAATTTCACGTATTTACTACCAGGCTTCAATTACTTCTCCATTGGGAGGATTTACTTCCGAACAGACGGATCCCTACGGATTTATTTCAATGATGCATAATAACATCCCAGATTGCATGAAAACTTTATCCAGTGCGAATGTTTTTTTTTCTGGGAAAAAAATCCAACAACAAAAAGTTACACATAGCAATCAGTTACTCGTACATATTTTGTACAACCCTCCAACTTAAATTTGTTTTGCACCACATGCTAAGAGTTTATAAAGAGTCTTGCTTTAACGTTATTCAGTGTAGGTGATGCATAAAAGGGTTGATTTCCTCGATATTCATAGATACAGAATCAAATTTGTATCCACCTTTTTTTTTTTCGTCCGCATATTCAAATCTACCTACATATTCATACATATGTATATTTCCGCAATGCGTGTAGTGTGTTTTGGGGAGAGGTGGAGGCGATTTGCAGATTTTCCTGTTTTTGCAGTATATTCTACATTATTCGCGAAAATTCACATTATATTTCCGGTTTAAATGGAAATGCAAATGCGAATACCTCCTTTTTTTCATCCAAAAATAAACTCAATACTCTTCGGCCGACAATGGCAAAGGCAATTTTTGGCGCGCGGCTATCCTCACCGAAAAAGGATATTCTTGTGGGCACTGTTTTTTATGTCAGTAACCTCCTTTATAATATTACAACGGAAAAATAGAATAACTTGCAATGAGTTTTATGGCTTTCGTATCAAAGGACTAAAAGTCAGAGTGTGATTTTTAATGCAAATGCAAATCATCGTCGCAGCGGATGTTTTCTGAGTACAAAGCGGGTAGTTTGTCAGTTTCAAAGGTTTAAAAGCAGAATCCTCCTTTGTTTTCGGTCCTTAGGTAAATTAAATTTTAGGTAGTATTTTTACTTGTACAAGTCTAAGATCGCGACTGTTTAATTTATTGTATAATATACGAGTACAAGGTGTCTCAAAAAAGTTAATATTTGGTGGATCGATTAAAAAAAAGTAAGCCATCTATTGAAAAAATATTTATTAATTATTAAAGTACACAATTTGGAAATTTATTTCTTAAAAATAATATCGTCCAAATGTAAACCCTCGCGTTCGCGGCATTCATTTAGTCGAACAGTAAAATTTCTTATGACGGCTCGGCAGGTAAACTCCGTGAAGGCTGCCATTTCGTGATGAATATTTTCGTTAAAATGCTACAGGGAAGTCGGTTTATTGACGTAAACTTTAGATTTGAGGTAACTCCACAGGAAAAAGTCCATAGGGGTTAAATCAGGACTGCGTGGAGTCCAATTTATGTCACCTCACCTGGAGATCAATTTGCCAGGGAAAATTTCACGAACTCGTCGCAGAGACGTATTGGACGTGTGTGAAGTTGCTCCGTCCTGCTGGAACCATGTTCTTTGGTTATAGCCTGGTAAGGTTTTCAATTCAGGCACCAAGAAGTCGTTTAACATCTCCACATAACGCTTTGAATTCACTATAACTGCACGTCCACTTTCATCTTCAAAGTAAGGTCCGATAATTCCTTGCGCCGACATCGCAGCCCATACGGTCACTTTAGGCGAATGTTTCTGATGCTTGTGTTTCAGATTCGTTGCACGCCAGAGCGGCAGTTCTGCTTATTCACGTGTCCATTAAGGTGAAAATGAGCTTCATCCGAAAATAAGATGTTGGTAAATGTTGAAAAGCGCTCAATTGCCTGGTTTACGAAGTCAAGGCTCTGACTAGCATCCTGGGGCTTTAATTCAAAATACGGTGTAATGATGATCTATGCACATTTAATGCACTTGCGCGCTTACGAATTGAAAGGTTCGGATCATCACGAACAGATTAACACTCTCCACGTTTTCTACCGTTCTTGACCATCTTTTGGTTTGGTTAGGATTTTGGTTTTTCCAGTGTTATACCGGTATCTTCAAACTGTTTGACCCATTTTCGAATGAGAGGTATGCTTGGCGCATCATTTAAGCGGCGAAAACCTCGAATATTGCAGAATCTTCTACTCGCTGCAGTCGCCGAATCACCATTTTTGTAAAACGCCCTATAGAGACTAAATTCCCTGGAGCCAGGCTACTGAATGACATTCCCCCCGCGAGTTATGTTCCTTCTCAAAACGAAATTGAGAAAAAACTACTTTTCAAATATAATTTCAAACTTTATTCTTGAAGATAAAAACAGAACTAACTTATTTTTGCAAAATTCGGATATACTCGTACTTAGCATGACAATGTGCAGTAGCAAATAAAAGTTTAGGATTATTGTTAGAAATGACAATGCGCAATTAAAGGTAATAGATTACAAAGGTGCAAATAAAAGTTTAGAATTACAAGTGCATGGAAAAGTTTACTGTTACAATACAATTTTTATGAAGCCAATGATCTGTACACTATGGCCTTGATAAGAATGCTATGCATGTAATTATTATGACGTGGAAAACAAAAATTTATTGTTACAATTTTTTATGGAGCCAATGATCTATTCACTATGGCCTTGAATCCGGTGTGTGTGCCAATGACATGCATGATATGGAATGCTGTGTATGTAATTCGCGCCCATCGGATTTGTTGCGTTCACGGAGTAAGCTAAACAAACATAAACTTCCTTTTGAGACACCTTGTATAATTTACAAAAAAATTTACTCCTCAATTCTGATTTTCCTAGGTCTACAGATTAGCTCGGATAATCTACAGGGTTCACAGTTTGCAAACTTATAGTGTGACCCCATGGGAGGGTACTAAGGAGCACGATTTTTCATTTTCGAAATACAGTGTGCTTATCAGTATCCACAGTATATAAATTACTAAGAAATTGCCTTATAAATTATGTCTTTCCGATGGCTACAGAGTCGCTCCGATGACTTACAAGCTGAAACTTTAGACACTTATAAATAGTGCACAGCCCAATTTTGGATTTTCGAAATACAGTGTACGAGTATGGTAAATTATCCACAACATTGCTAAGAAATTGGATTCCAATTTCTGTAGTTAGAGATAGACAGATAAATGTACTTTATTTTACAATAACAATATTTAAGAATCTTCTACAAAATAAAGTACAATTTAAGCAATGACTTCGCTATCTGCCATAGATTGACAATCTTATAATTCATATATATAAAGGGTCTTTCATTAAGCGCATCCTACCTTTAAATTTAAATAAAACAAAGTGTGTGTGAGATATCATCGAAATTTTTAACTCGTTTGAAAGGCCTATCGATGCCATCGATCAAATGTCCGCCGCAGCTTCTCTGGGTGGCGCGCATCCGAAATGTCCAATTTTCCATGACTCTGGCGCATAAATCAGACTGAATTTGACCGACAGCATGGGTTATGTTGGCTTTGAGGGCGGCTGTGGTTTGTGGCTTATTCGCATAGACCTGCGACTTTAGAAAACCCCATAAGAAGAAGTCTAACGGGGTCAAATCGCACGATCTCGGTGGCCAGTTCACATCACCTCCACGTGAGATGACCATGCCCTCGAATCGCTCGTGCAGAAATTCCAATGTGGCGTGAGCTGTGTGGCACGTAGTGCCATCCTGTTGAAACCACATGTCGTTGGTGTTCATATGATCCAATTCAGGCCAAAAGAAGTTGGTAAACATAGACCTATAGCGCTCGCCGTTGACAGCGATGGCCTGGCCAACGTCGTTCTCAAAGAAATATGGACCGATGACCTTCATATCCTGGGTCAGTTAAATTTTGTACGGGTGCAGGCCCAAGTCACGACGTAAAATTCGCCAAGTTGTGGTCTGCGAAAGGCCGAGTTCATGTAAGCGACGCGAAATCGACTGCCTCGGATTCTCCTGCACACTCTCATGGACAGCGGCGATGTTTTCGGCAGATCTTGCGTTTCGTCGACGTACGGGTGTTGGTTGATCGTTTACTGAACCAGTGGACTCAAATTTATCCACCACACTGCGAATAGTCCTCTCGGAAGGATGATTATGGCGACCGTAAAATGGGCGAAGCGCGCGGAACGTTGCCCGAACAGAACACCCATTTTGATAAAACGAGCTATTTAAAGGGGATAATTTGGTACGATGCATATATCAATTAAAAAACAACTGGATCACACAAATGGGAAAACACCAGTATTTGATTGGCCTCAGTGACGAAGTGATCCGAAACAGGGAAGGCTGCCGGTACTTCCTGACGTCAAACCGGCAAACCCCACAATCGGACCAGTAGGGATGCAGTAATTGAGATTGTCGCAGGGCGGGTGGTGTTGCCATGTTTATTAAAAGTAGCCCAACTGCTAAGGTGGTCTACTCGTCAAATACAGATAGTGTAATTGAGTTCTTGTTTGTTGAAGTAGTGTGCGGAAGGGACAAATGCTTAGCGGGAGTAATTTATAAACCACCCAGAGTAACTGATACGAGTACAATTACGGATGTTCTTGAAGAAATAACCACCAATTATAACCGCATCCTCGTTACTGGAGATTTGAATGCTAATCTTCTCGACATCAGTAACAAGAGATTCTACGATAGTTTACTCTCGCTTAACTTTATCCCTGTTAATAATTAATTTTCGTCCTGACCATCAACGACGTCGACTGCATTATCAAAGACTCGTATCTCTCTGTCTATGCCGATGACATGAAAATCTTTAGATACATATCTTCCCGCATAGATTCTCGCCCACTTCAAGATGACCTTAATAGATTTTCTCTCTGGTGTCAGAAAAATCATCTCGAACTTAATGTAAGCAAATGTCAATTCATCACCTACTCCCGTAAACGCCTTCCACCAACCCATAGGAACTACTTCCTCTGCAACGAGTTCGTCCCACCAGTTTCATCTTTGCGTGATTTAGGTGTAATCTGGGATAGGGAACTTAACTTCCGTTCTCATATTGACCACATAATAAATAGAGCTAATTCTGCACTTGGCTTTGTAAAACGTTGGTCGAAGGAATTTTCGAACCCATACGTCACCAAATCACTTTATACCACCTTCGTTAGACCTATCCTCGAATATGCTAGCCAAGCTTGGTCGTCACACTATGCTGTCCACATTCAACGTATTGAAGCCATCCAGCGCAGGTTTATCCATTTCGCCCTACGCGGTCTCCCTTGGACTGATAGATACAACTTGCCTCCCTACTCTGATCGTCTAAAACTCATCAATCTCCAATCTCTTGAAAATCGTCGCGAAATTGCCGACTTACTCTTCCTCCATCAACTAATTACTGGTCACATTGATTGCCTCGCGCTCCTTCAACTAGTCTCATTTATAAGGTCCATTCCCCTCTTCCGTCTCACTTATCATCGCACCAATTATGCTTATAACGCACCACTGTCCAGAATGTTGCGTTTGGCTAACAATATGGAAAACACCTTTGACTTCCACCGCAGTAGAACTACCCTTCGAAACAATCTTCAGCATCGCCTCAATTCCACCTAGCCAAGTCTTGATTTTGCCAAACACCCCCCTTCTATTAACCCCTTCTACCTCCTACCTGCTCTTCCTAGTAGATTTTAGTTTTTTTTGTAGTTTTAAGTTTAGATTGTTTAAGTTTTCTTGTGCTTGTATTAAGCTAATAAAAATACCGGTAGAGCCGGCGTCAATCAATCAATCAATCTATCAAGACCAGTCCCACACATTTTACCTCTTCAAACTCCACTCTCTTGGATATCCTACTAGTGAGTCAGCCCGACTACGTGAATTATTACGATCTGTTAGACGTTCCTAGATTTTCGAAACACCACCTTATTATTGTATTTTATGACCTTGCTATAATCCGTTCAATAGAAACTAAAATAATTCAGTTTAGATATTTCAAGGCAGTGGACATGGTTGCGTTAGCTCGCATGTTGCAAACACGAACTAGGATAGGGTTTTCCTTGTCTCATCAGTCGATGCATATGTTGACTTTTTTACGACTCAAATTAACCATTTGTTTGACATTCATGTGCCATCGAAGCGTAGATTCTTTGCCTCTAACTTCGGTAGTTTGCCCTCGAGCAAATTATGGAAAAATATTAAGTCTCTCGGAATATCAAAACAAAAGAGTAATTCGCTTTTTAACTGCATCTTTATCTGATATCACCCAGGTTGGTATGGTGCCTCCAGTCAGTGGTGCCCCCTTGGGAAGCATTTATGACATCAGTTTCAATTTCTCAAGAGTGGATCAGTTTCAAGTATCCAGAACGGTATTTGAAATTAAATCTGAAGCTACAGGTCTAGACAACTTGCGTCCCAAATTCTTTAATTTTCATCTCACCCCACATTACTCACATTTTTAACACAATTTTAACCACCCCTTGCTATCCTCACCTCTGGAAAGCTTCCAAAGTTATTCTTATATTAAAAAACTCCAGTCCTGTAAAGGAATATCGCCCGATATCAATCTTACCTTTCTTGCGAAAGTATTCGAAAAGCTAATTAGAAAACAGGATTCGCCTATGCAATCTGGGTTTAGACCCCAACATAGTTACTCGACAGCTCAGATAAAGATTGTGGGTGATATTAGACAAAAATTTATGAAGAATGCTATACGACGTTGTTGCTCTTGGAATTTTTCAAGGCGTTCGATTCTGTTTCCCATAGTATCCTCCTAAATAAGCTCAAAAACAACTTCTTTTTTGATCGCAGTGCTTTGTATTTGATCCAAAGGTATCTAACAGAAAGAGCTCAGGCAGTGTGGGCTAATAATCAGTTATCTGGTTTTCTCCCAACTTATGCTGGTGTTCCCCAAGGATCAATCTTAGGCCCCCTGTTATTTTCCATGTTTATCAATGACCTCCCTAATGTCTTAAAGCACTGTAGATCTCATATGTACGCTGATGATGTGCAGCTTTATTTAAGCTACCCAGCTGGTTTAGTGGAAGACGCCACTGTCCGAATAAATGAGGACCTAGCGAGCGTCCTTCTCTAGTCAAAACAAAATCAGCTGAGGCTGAACACTGGGAAAAGTTAAGCTATTGTTGTGGGTAGGAATACTATGGATACCTCATGTTTTCCAACAGTAGAGTTAGGTGGCACCAATCTAAAATATGTTGATAAGGTGAAGGATTTAGGGATTATATTAAACCAAACCCTTACGTGGGATGATCACGTGTCCTTCACATTGGGTAAAACGTACGGGGCTTTACGTGTTCTCCACTTAGCTGGAAGCTGCCTGCCAACTAAGGTGAAACTAATATTAGCAAATGCCGATCTTGCTCTACGGTTGCTGCCTCGACATCATACTTGAACAGATTGTACAAAATTCTGAAACTAACATCAGGTGCCCGATCTTTCAGAAGTCTGTACAACCATCCACGTACGCCGACGACATTGACATAATTAGAAGAACGCAGTGGGCTATAAGCGGAGTTTTCGTGAGTATGGAAATAGAAGCGGCGAAAGTGGGTTTAGCGATTAAAGAGAGCAAAACAAAATACATACTGTGATCAAAAAAGGACACTGAACACTTGGATATAATGTCACAATAGACAGGCACAATTTTCAGGTAATTACGAAGTTTGTCTTCTTATACTTTGTCGATAAAGACACCAGCGCAGAGATCAAGCGAAGAATCACTCTTGCCAAACGGATTTCCCGGAAACTAAAACATCTAAGAAAACTCAGCCCCGGGCAGTATATGTAGTTGGTAAGTCTAGGTTCTTGTTCTCCTCTTCCTTATAACCCGGGCACTTGCAGGACATTATCAATCCCAGTCTTCAGGTATGCTTGCTTAAATTGATGTTCCCGGTATATAGACCTATCGTCAGTTTTAATTGCCACTGAAAAGCTAGCCCTCTATCATGGCTTTGGGAGATCTGCAAGTTACAACATCTTCCTCTGTAGCTCATGACGTTTTGCAAAGGAGCTGCTCTATGTCGTCTTGACTACCTTCATAGTTGTCACTGTACTAGTATTCAGCTTTTCTGCTCCATTTCCAGCCAATTCATCCACCCTTTCATTCCACGATATGTCATGGTGGCCAGGTACCCAGAGCAGATTGGCATGAGAGGAAGTTGCTAGGATGCAAAGTTTAAAGTTATTTATTGTCTTGTGTTTGAAGAGACCCCACTATGCCCATTATTTTAATATTGATCAAGGCTCCCTCTATGTCCGAGAATATGCTAAGAATCGACTCTCTATACTTAAGGATATTTACGAATTACGTCTGAAGAACGTCATGGAGGGCTGTTTCCACAGACTTTCCTTTGGTATAGTCGTCTTGGTTGCAGCTTAGGATGGAAGGGGGTTTGACCTGATATGCTCTTTACAAAATCCTTTCCATGGTTTTTAGCAAGAAGGACGTGAGACTAAAAATTCTGGTCAGGTAGGGAGTTAGAACTGTTAACCCTTTCTCCATTGAATAATCTCCTTACCATTCTCCTTTGTTAGCGCTAGTTCCCATTGCACCATGCATGCTTTTTATGACCAGTAAATGTTCTTGGAGGCCATGCATGTTCAAAAGATTCGGAAATAACATTCCAAATGTTGAGTACTTCCTTATTCAGGTAACCAGCATTCGATTATATATCTTGTGAGAAAGTTTGTTACAAAAGAGATCCCAGTCCATGCTTCAGGGTTGAGGCTTCATTTGAAACCCTGGAGTTCGGGGTAAGATAGATCACTTTTGACGTCACGAGGGTAATGTCTAGCACTTCATATCTTGGTAATAAAAAAATGGAGTACAACCTACGGTTGATGTTACGAGAATTTCAACACTTAGGGGATCAAGAAGAGGCTCCTCTCTGGTATTAGTGTTGCTAATACCCTAATCCTGAATTTGGATCCTTCCCACGCTCCACTGAGACTGTTAGTTATACCAGTGGGGTTGGTCCCTTATATTACATTATAGCGATCATTTCTGAACCCCTTACCTGTTAAGTTGGTTATTATCAGTCCAAAGACCCCTTTCGAGAGCAATAAACATCTCAATATGGAATCTTTCATTTTTATCCGGCGATAATATTTGCCCTCCTCATGCCCGTCGTTGTTCATGACCATTTTAAGGTAACTGGCAGCAGTGTCACTGTGGGTTCCAGTTCATCGGGACCCTCCAATAGCTATTGTCAGTTTGCCCGGTCAGACATTCTTGATTGGACACACTGAAGCCCCACCTTGGTACAACAACTGATGTCGTCCCTGGTTTGGTTCCGTTGCTTCCAACGCCTATGATTTTTTTTTATGGGGGTCCGTCTTACGCTTAGAGCGCCTGAATTTTCCACACTTGTGGAAAGGGATATCAACCAACTTCGCATGTTAAACTGTAGGCAGCAAGCACAAGATCGAACTGGCGGAGACGATTGTTGGTTGAGGCCCAGGTGCACCCCGGACTGCAGCGCCATCTAAAGTAAATTAAAGTAAATTACTGATTCCTTATATATTATTAGAAATCAGTAATATTAAATAAATAAATGGCACCACAAGGTTGCACGCAACTACATAAGTACTAAACACGTCCCCACTTCATGCATACAGAGCGGGCAGATCCACTGAGACGTCTCTATTCCAGTTGACGGAAACCATATAGCTCTTGAAACGAAAGATATTGTTCTTTGCGCCTTCCTAGACATCGAGGGGGAATTTGATAATACGTCACACGAAGCCATTAAGCGAGCCCTGGACAGAAAAGGAGTCAGCAGAACGGATGTACGAGTTGCGGAGCAAAATATCAGCGGACACTCAGACGTCGCGTAGAATCAATAAGGTCAACACAACAAGAGGATTTCCATAAGGACTATCTCCTCTTATGTAGAGTCTGGTTGTGGACGAATTACTTGAAAAGTTAACCAACCCCGGAATCAACTGTCAAGCCTACGCTGATGACATAGTACTGATTACCAGAGGAAAGTTTGAAGGAACTTTGTGACATCATACAAAGAGGTCTAAAAGCAACTCAGGAGTGATGCTGTATGGCTGGGCTCAACATAAACCCGGCAAAAATTACAATAGTATTATTCACGAGGAAAATTAAGCTTCAACTGAAGCCAATTTGGATGTCGGGAACGGTACTGACACCAGTAAAAGAAGTGAAATATCTAGGATTGCACCTAGATAGTAAACTGATGTGAAAAAGCACACAGAAGAGATATCCAAAAAGGCCACCAGTGCTCTCATCATATGTAGGAGCATAGCGGGTAAGTTTCGGGGACTCAACCCTATATATATATCACCACTGTGAGACCAATGATCACATATGGAGCGATAGCGTGGGCCAAACGAACTAGTCTAGGCACAACGAGGGAGACACTCACTAAAGTGCAAAGACTTGTTTGCCTCTGTATTACTGGGGCCATGGGAACTTGTTCAACTGCAGCCATGGAAGTATTCCTTGAACTAACTCTGCTTCACATCATTGTGGAGCAAAACGCAAAGCGGACGATCCTAAGCATGATAAAAGAGGGTATCGGTATGGAGAAATGCATCAATTTGAAAGAATATGATGTACTTCTCAAGAAACTCCCCCTTCTAGCAATTCCTAGGGACGATAGTATCAGGAAATTTAACTTTAATATACAATCCATGCGAAGTTGAGTAACAATAAGGCTTGGAGCAATGAATCAATAATATACGGATTGAGTAACCACACAATAAAGTGGTATACGGACGGCTCGAGAACTGAAGAAGGAACAGGGGCAGGTGTATTTGGGCCAAGAACAAAGTACTCAGAACCTATGTGCTAAAGTACCAGCATCTTTAAAGCTGAAATATACGCTACAGATAGATGTGTTCAATTCAATCTCGATAGAAGATACACAAAATGCGATATAGCAATATTGTCAGCCAGTCAAGCAGCTATCAAGCCAAAACTTGACACCCATGTCATTAAATCAAAACTTGTGTGGGAATGCCTATACAAACTTAATGAATTGGGTAGTAGAAACAGGATCACCCTCTATTGAATCCCTGGGCACTCTGAAATAGAATGCAACGAAGAAGCAGACTCCTTGGCAAGACAAGGAGCAGCAGAATCCTTTATTGAACCTGAACCATTTTGCGGAATAGAAAAGCATACCATACGCGAGGAATTCAGCAAGATGGAGAAGGAAAACAGGACGAGAACCTGGATTAATACTCCAGGTCTGAGGGAAGCTAAGAAGAGATTCGAAGCATGTATCTGCCTTAACAAGAATAGCCTACATATCCTAACAGGCTTTCTAACGGTTCACTGTAAACTCTCGGGGAGCATTTAAGGAAATTACGAATCCCTTTGCAGATTCTGCAATGAGTCCAGTGAGACTCCAGAACATCTTCTGGAGTCTTGTGGGGCACTGACCCACAAAAGAATGAAATGCTTGGCCAAGTATCAACCATCAGATGAGGATATGCCAACCATAGACCCATTTCTCATGCTCAGATTCCTAAGAGAAACCGGATTAGAGAGGGTGCCCTAGGATGAACTATCCTTGCCAAGGCAAAAAAAGAGTGTTTGACCCTCGATAACAATTCTGAAGGAATTATATTCTGAGGGATGTAACCTCTCCTAGGGAATAAACCTCTCCTAGGTATTAGCAGGGTGCACAATAGACCATTAGGTCGCAGTGCAAGATAACTCTACACAAATAATAATAATAATAATATGTCGCACGTACTTGCTCCTCGTTTAAATTTCGTGCTATTCGTTTAAATTTAAGCATAATCGATAAGAGAAATTTGTTACCGTATGCCCGCTGATAAGAAAAAACCATTAATATAATTTTTATCACAAAAACGGGTGCACAATTTTAATACAAACGTCCACATTACTTCAGCTAAGTTTTTTTAGCTTTTTTAGCATTGTAGCTGTTTTTGAGAAAATTGGGCATTAACCTACAGGCTTTAGATATGAAGTTTCAAAAAATGTGTGTGGGTAGACTAGATAATTTCCCTAAAACAAGATCTCAAAATTGAAATCTCCAAAACCAAAATTACAGAATCAAACAGAATATCCCCAAAACAAAATTCTCAAGCACAGAATCCCACATAATTCGAGTGCATCTAAGAAATTATGTATGACCAGCTGGATGAGTAGTAGTCCAGTTTCGAGCAATAAGATAGCTTTATAGGTTTTATACATACAAAAGACTTCCAGCAACCATGAAGGGAACGTGAAAGATTCAATTTTTCTTCTTCAAATTCCAATAGGTGATTTTTGGGCATCTAGCGTTTTGGGATTTTCTATTTGTGGATTTTTCAAAAGTTATGGGATTGTTTAGTTTTGGGTTTATAAACTTGGGCATTAAGAAGTTCTGTCCTAATGTATCCTCTATTTATGATAACATTATGTTTTCCTAATTGCTAATCTAATATTTGTGACCATAGCCTAAATAACTGTGAACATATTAGTAGCCATGTAACTCAAAACAAAATTTATCGAAATATTGACATGTGTAGTTCGTAGAGGTAGATACACGACTAATAAACTCTGTAGACAATTAGAAATTCAACATTTAACCTCGATGAAAGACTAATGAGCACCTTGGGAACTAAAAGCAATAAAGGCAACAAATCCGTTTTGTTAATGTGTTTTTGTCGATTTCAGCACTTATTCACCATCATTAACCAAAAAAATCCGCAACCTCATTAATAATGTGATTTATGACTAGAAGTTCGCAGTTTGCTAGCAGACTATACAAAACTATTCTCATAAATGAATATGCAAAATGCAAAGCAGACTCAATGACCGAAAAGTCCGACAAAGAGTAGAAGAGAAAACATAAATAACCAACTTTCCCATTCCTATCCATCGCCATAGAAGATACATGAAAATTCAAAAGCAAAATGCCAACACATTCGTTTGAATCTTAATTCATATAAATGATCATATCATTTCCATGTCGCCACTGTCTGCGCGAAACCAACCTAAGGATGAAAGTCCCGCACACCGCAATCCTTCATTAGGGTGCCCCGCGTAGAAGACTGCTTGCATATGGAGAAACTTACTAGCTTTGGCAACCGAAAGCAGCTTTGCACTTGAATTCACAATTATGTATGTATAAACGTTTTCCTTCTTCGGGAAAAGTAAGAAATTTTCTCGCACAGTCATTTATCTGTGCGCTCTGTCGCTCTTGCAAGTCTCGCAATACCGTTTACTTAGTATCCTTTATGCGTCCAAATGATATCTCCACATTTTATCATCCATTAAACTTTACCGACATTTTTCCAGTTACGTTGGCAGCAAATTTATGATCGTCTCCGCACGTTTATGATTGGATATGATTCCATATGAGAATATTGCCACAGAAGACACTCCCTCTGCCCCCCTGTACCCCCCTGAGGAGGATGAACGAAAATTGGCACTCGGTGATGTTGTGGGAGCTTTTTCTTATTCCCTCAAACCCACCACAATTTTTTCTCTACTGTGTTTTTTTTAAGACTTAATTTATGGTAATACCCCACTCCTTCAGAAAATTAGTACGAGTAGTATTAGTATCGTCTTTTTCCTAAGTCTCGCTACATTCCCAACTATAATTAATTACCGCTGAAGAAATGAAGTATTCGCTGCAAGCTGCAACAAACAAACAATAAGTTACCAGTAGTGCGATAGTAAATCAATTTCCTGTCGTTCTGTTTGAAGATTGATACATTTCCCACTTGGCCCGGCCAGAGGCACTCCCAAGTGTGGATGTTCTATGCTTTGGTTCTCTCATTATGCACCAGAAGTTGAGAAAAAATTACTTCGAGTAAATAAATTAGCAAAGTTATTGCGGCAAACACAAACCGATGTAGTAGGGCGGTTTTTGAGGCGCGTACGCATTGATCCATTGCCGGGATGTTGTTTTCATGTTGTTGCAACATTACAGTGAAGGTCTATCACTGTCAATTGCTTACAGTATAAATAACAAGTTCATAGCTGATTCAGAGAATTGTACAAAATTTGGATGTTGTTATAAATACGGAAGTAAAAATAATAACATAGAGTTGAAGTATTTTTTTTGTATCTTTCCTTACACCTTAATCGTAATCTGATTCGAGATTCGAATTTGCCTACCTTTAATAGAAACAATTTTTTACTTGTACGAGGGTTTTGTGAAAGTTTGCGATATCAAGATTTTAATCAATTGTGATATTAGACACTATCAGACCTGTGTCGTAAAGTGCTTATTACAAGCAGGACCCACGAGCAGAGACTTGCCAAAGCATATTCAATGCAAACGAGACAAACATATGGAGCGCATTTTTTTTTTATTTAAACTACATTTATTAAAATTCATATCCATCATCACTTGATCGTGATGATGACATCAGGAGGACGGAAAAAAATACTGTGAATCATAAGCAACGACAATAATAGCGAAAACAAACAAAATACTCCCCAGTTATCTGGACAGCCACCCTTGGAGTTTACAGAAACTTAATACCACCTGAGTTTCAAACTACACCACTCTGTCTTTCTCTCTGTCTCTTCCCCTCTCCACAAAAAGCATGTGTTCTAAAAAAAATAAAAAAATAGTATAAGGGTATTCATCTACACCTGTAAATTATAAAAAAAAAAGAAAAAAAAAAAAAAGTTGCTCATTCGACTAGTTGGCTCATGCATGTAACATGTAACATGCAGTAACTCCACTACGTACAGAGCGCGACAAAAATATAACACATTTTTATTTTTTGTGTTTATATTGTTTATACCAAATACATTTTTTTTTTTTTTTCTCAAATGTTTAAGGGATAATATGATAAAATACTAAAGTAAAAATACTAAAACGAAAACAAGCATTCCATATGATCATCGTATAACATGCCTCTTTTTTGAAAATGTTCAGCTCAAACAAAAGCAAAAACCGGTTACCACCAAAACCCTGAACAGAGTAAATTTTCATAATTTAAATGCACGTTTAATACATGAAAATTGGTCTGAAGTTTATAGCGAA
Source organism: Pocota personata (assembly GCA_963082735.1). Taxonomy (NCBI): domain Eukaryota; kingdom Metazoa; phylum Arthropoda; class Insecta; order Diptera; family Syrphidae; genus Pocota; species Pocota personata. Next base: position 61,187,548 of record OY720429.1, on the reverse strand, counting down.
GACAATCCAACTTTAGCTTTTGACTTGTTCCTTAAGATTTTAAATGGTCACTCTGAGTTGTGCTCAGAAACAGCTGTCGTAAAAAGAAAAAAAAGTTAGAGAAACTCCAGCCTTGGATGTCAAATTACTTGTTACAAAAAATTTATAGGAAAAACAAGTTACGCTTAAAATGTAAAATATATTCAAATAACGTTCGGTTTCGAAAATCTTATGAACTAATTTGCGAAAAAGTATCCGCTGAGGTTCGTATATGTAAAGAAAGCTTTTATGTTGATAAATTCCATAAAGCGAAAGGTAATCTTAAAGAAGAGTCGAATATTGTGAATGAGTTATTTAATAAAAAAAGTTTCCTCTGATGCACCTTCATGCATTAGGTATCAATATAGTGAAATCACAATTTCAGTAGATATCGCTAATACGTTTATTGAATTCTTTACAAGTGCTGCTACAAATACGCTCACCGATGCTGGCTTTGACTCGACGGCTCAAGTCTCTTGCGCAAATCAATGTTTCAGCTATGAATATGATCCGCAAAATATTTTTTTTCTTCGAACCTATCTCTTCTTACGAACTTTACTTTTGTTACTGAAAAAGTCGAATTTGTTCACACAGAAAAGCTACTCGAATTCTTTTGTTAAGAACGTTTGTTTATATGTAGTTTTGGCACATATTTTTAATAAAAGCATTTACTGCGGTGTCTCTCCGGTTAGCTTAAAGAGTGCTGAAGTGATACCAATCTTCAAAACAGATGATAGGAAGAACTTAAATAATTATAGGCCTGCTTTCTATTTTTTCGAAACTCTTCGGAAAGGTTGTCAAAGCGAAAAAATACCGAAGATGCACTTTTAAATTGCTGTTGTCATGTTCATGATAGTTTAAATAACAAAAAATTTACTACGGCGCTATTTATAGATATTAAAAAAGTTTTCGATACCGTGGACCAAGAGCTGGTCAAATTAGATAAAGCTGGCTTTAGAGGATTCATTCTTAAATGGTTTGCTTCTTACCTAAAGGATAAAAATCAAAGCCTTACGATAGGTGACTGTTTCTGTGACTGTCTGAGTATACGGATCGGTGTTCCACAGGGTTTAGTACTTGGTCCTATATTATTCCTCATCTATGTTTATTAATTAAATTTTTAGCCTGCAGTTGAAAGAAAAAGGAAAAAAAAGAGTTTGCTGATGATATTACTTGCTCGTATTAAAATGCTTCTGTACCGGATTTAGAAATCCTAAGGCAATGGTTTGGTTCACATAAACTAATCATCAGTGATAAAACTAAGCTCATGTATTTTAACCTTTCCTCATTTGAGTCTCAATCACCAAATTACATCTTTCACATTAATGACTGTAAAAAATTGAGTAGTAGTGTTGATATTTGTAGTATGCACATAAGCTTTTCATCATACGACTCGGAATTGAAGAACTCTTCTAAATGTTTCTCTATCGAAAACGTATCTGTATTCAAGTATTTGGGTGGAAATATCGACAGCAAACTAAATTGGGGTGTACATACTTCTTTATTGAAAAAGTATTTATTGGCAGCAACTTATGTTCTGTATCATCTAAGACAGTTCTGTTCTCGTAAACTTCTAGAAACAGTCTATTTTGGCTTGGTTCAATCTAAGCTGCAATATGGACTCATTTACTGGGGAGGTACATATAACAATAAACTTCAGCCCTTATTAGTAGTAAAAAATGCATGTTCTAAAAATTATGTGGAAAAAAAGGTGCTGTGAACACAGCTTTTGTCTCTTCTGTAGCTCGCAGATACTCCCACTTAGGCATGTTTACCTTTACAAAGTCTTAAAAGTCTTTTATATAAGTAGTGGCTATCTATTAAATCAGAATTCACCGGCCTGTAACCTCCGCAGTAATCAACGATGCTTGGATACTATTCCTCAACATAACACTAAACGCTTCTTCAACTTTCATACATCATTAGCACCTCGACTTTTTAATCGGCTACCATTTGAATTTCGAAAAAAGTGGTTATTAAGTTTTGATTTCAGCGACATTAATAATCTTGTTAGAGTTTTAGTTTAACTTTGATGATTTTCCTTTTCTTTTTTAAGTAACTAACTTTTGTTTCTTAATTTGTATTTCAACTACCTTTCAAATTTAAATTTAAATACAAATTTGTCACCGCACAATAAATTCTCTTTTGGGTTTTTATATGCTCCATGTATCTGTTATATTTCTCAATGAATTTTCATAGTAAAGGACACGATTTAAGTTAGTATGTAAGACTTTTATATTATGTTTAAGAATGTATTAACCTGAAATTATTAATTAGTATTAATTGAATGAAATATAAATAAATAAAATAAAAAAAAAATAAAAAAAGGAGAATATAAGGCATAAGCACTTTAAAAGAGAGCACGTTTTTGAAAAAAATAAGAAATTATTATAGAAAAATTATAGTGAACTTAAAAATTTTAACTTTTAGTAATGTGTTGACCCTCTTTGCTTTTTCAAAATCTCCGTCATACGCTGTGGAAGCGATTGTAATAAGTTTTTAATGTATTTGCTTGGTATTGCTCCCCACTTTTCTGCAATGCTCCTTTTGAGATCCTTAACTGTGTCGTATTGTCTATTTTCGACGTAGACTTCTCTCGTAAGACATTCCCAACAATTTTCAATTACGTTAAGGTTCTAAAATTTAAATTTCCTTTTCTCGAAAAAATTATTTCACAACTATGGCTGCATTATCTTATTGGAAAATCATGGGACATTTATTAAATTCTTGTTCCGAATTAGTTACAATATCCCCAATCAAATATAGGTATCCTAGGATGTTCATTCTTGACGGAACGAACTTTATTTCCGGTTTACCGTTAGCGCATATCATTGCACTTCCCCCTCCATGCTGATGACGACTAAGAACTTTCTGGTCTTTTCGCAAATCATGATAATAATATGACCACCCATCTGGGCCCATCCAAGTTCAATTTGTTTTCGTCTGTGAATAGGACTTAGAGCCATGTTTTTGTCAACTTAATGTGTCGTTCAGCAAACTTAATTCTTTCTTCTCCATAATTTTTTTGAAAGTGGAGGCTTTCTCTGTAATTTGTGCGTTTTATAGTCTCAGAATTTTTTAAAAACCTCTGCACGTTGAGAACATTACTTAAAGTCCGCTTTTTTGCTATTTGTCTGGCAGTAAGTTCGGGATTTGATGCCGTACGATTAATGGCTCGATTTCTCTGGGTGCTACAGATCTCGGTCGTCCACTACTGTGAGCTTTGCCGCAATTTTTGGAATTTTTAAACAAGTTCATGACATCTTTTCGACTTCTTCATATATGTTTTACAATTTCACTGATTTCCATATTTTCTTTTTGAAGATTCAAAGCTACTTGAACTTCGCTACAGTTAAGCCGTTTTCCTCTACCCATTTTTAACTAAAGAAAACTGTATTAGATATTAAAAGGACGAACAGATAATTTTCTCACAAAAAATCAAAATGCATCCGATCTTGCGACAGCTCAAAGTACGAGTAAACACGGTGTTTTTTTTTTCAGATGTCTCTTTCAGTTTTTACACCCCTATAAATTCAAAGAAATGCATTCAACTACTACTCAAAACTAAACGAAAGGAGAAGCGTCCAAACTCATTGCTAACTGTATTTTTGAAAAATAATATGAATGTGCTATCTTTTTGTGGCGCTGTGTAAGTTGCAAGATCAAAAACATTACGAGTATATCATTATTTACGCGTCTTTGAGACAAATGTAGGATTTGTAAAAGTTTTATGCGATGCGTGTATGGTGGAAGGTTAAATGAATCGTCCCATGGGAGCCCTTTCAATGCGAATCGGATAAAGTTTCGCTGAATAGCCTCAGTTCGATCTTGATTTACTTCATAAAAGGGAGTCCAGACTTGTTAAGCATGCTCAATATAGGGACGGACGAAACAGTTATACATATACAAAGTAACGTATGGCTTTTGAAACTCTTTTTATGAAACATAACATAGAATTGGACTTGTTAACAATGAAATTAATATGCTAGGCGAAGTTAAGATTAGGGTTAAAAGGAGTATGCTGCGATAATGAATAATTAAATGCGGTTGCCATACGCCTTTTAGAAATTGTCTTATTTTGGCATGTGAGTGTTCAGAATTAGACCGTTTTTAATACACTAAGTAGCGAAACTGTTAAACCGAATTAAAGAAGGTTTCGGTCGTTTAGGTTACAAATATATGTCCGAATGCATCCTAAATGGAATTTCAACCTCGGTTCATCTCATGGATCAAACTATACCTAATGGACCGCCAATATAAAGTTCGTTTTAGATCTTTAATATCGTATCCTATCATAGCCACCTAGGGTGGCCAAAGTCACGATGCAAAATTCGCCAAGTTGTGGTCTGCGAAAGGCCAAGTTCTTGTGAGCGACGCGAAATCGACTGCCTCGGATTCTCCTGCACACTCTCATGGACAGCGGCGATGTTTTCGGCAGATCTTGCATTTCATCGACGTACGGGTGTTGTTTGATCGTTTACTGAACCAGTGGACTCAAATTTATCCACCACACTGCGAATAGGTCTCTCGGAAGGACGATTATGGGAACACTCATTTTGATAAAACAATTTAATTATTTGCACGTGTTGTTGAACGTCCATGGTGATTTGGCAAAACACACTGAATAAATGACAGCCAATTTGACAGATGTAGCTTCAACAATATGGCCGCTATGAACTGTCAAAGTTCGGAAGTCCCTATTGGAAGACCCTGTATATCATCGCCCGCTGATTCCCGCCTTCTGTAGGACGATCTAAATAGTTTTCCATCTGGTTTAGTTAAAGCTTAATGTCAATAAATGCCATTCCATCAACAGAATATTTTCATCACATTTAATTTTTGGTATGGCAACACCACGGGTTTCTTCAGCAATATCGGAAAAGAATTGATTGCCTAATCATTCCATATTATGAAACTCGGATTTAAGCAACGTATTAAAATGATCTCCTGTGTCACCGAAACGTCGTGAAATATATTATAATACTTTATTGTTCGCGTTTGTATGTTTAAACAAATTACTATAAATTTATATTTCCTTATGCACTCACTTTTGTTTGTTGATTATAAGCACATTGACAAATGAATTTTATAGATTTCCACTCGAGTTTTCAAACTTCAACTTGAGGGGAAGAACCTACAATTTGAGTGTTCCCTTTAACGAAAACTATTCACTCGGAGTGATCCTTTAGTTTTTATTCACACCAATCAATAACTAAAGTAAATAAAGGGTGTAAAGGTATTAATTTACATAATTCTCATATTTTATTTGAATAAAATGGAGTTTGACAATTCAGATGTTATGTTTTAAAAACAATATCGTCTAAATACCGTCCATTGCTCTCTACACTGCGGATATTTTCTTGTAGGGCCTCAATTCTTCGGGGATTGTTGCTGTAAACCTTCGATTTAAGGTATACCCGGGAAACAGCTGCAGTTGCGGTACCAAAAACTCATCGATCATTCGGCAATACACTTCAATTGTGACTGCCTCTCGATGGTTAAAAAAATAAGGGCCAATAATCCCTCGGGCAGAAATTGCACACCACACCCTAGGGTTCCAGGGGAACCAGTATCTCACGTTCTGTTTACTAACATACCCATCGATATGAAAATGTGATTCGTCAGTAAACAATGTTTCCAAGCGTTTCTGCTGTTTGAAAACTTTCCAGCATCGTTCTCGTAAAGAATAGTCATTATCGTTGAGAAACTGCATGATTTGCATTTTGTATGGGTGAAACTTTAGTTTCTTTCTCAAAATAACGTGCACTGTTGATTTTTTTATTCCAGTACAGGCCGCAATCTTCCTTATCGATTTACGGTGATTGCACATAAAATCGCACCGAACTTGAGACACATTTTCTAGCGTCGCTGCTGACATTGAAGGCCCCGAAGGATTTTGGTTAACCGTTGTCCCTTCGTGTATAAACTTTTGAACCCATGATCAAATAAGTTGTGCGCTCGGCCCATCAGTTACTCGACGAATATTGAAGTGAGTACAAAACGCGCGACGCGACAAATCACGCGCGTCTAACGATACCCCTCCTTACCTAACCCTTTTAGTTTACGAGCAAGTACAATTTAAACTTGAAAATTTTCCGCTGGACACCCTTTACATACCTATCAACATACCGTTATTTGACTTTCCAGCAAAAAAAATAAAAATAAAAACTGTGTCTCCCATCAAGTATGAAATTTTATTAAAATCATAAGAGCCGTTTTCGAGAAAATTCAACTTTTCAAAACTGGACTTAAATAAAGCAGATACCGTTAAAATAATTAAAATGAATTGTGACCACTCAGACTCCATTTATGAAGTTTGAAGTAAATTGCCGTGTAGGCTGTAGTCAGTGAAATATGAGTTTGGTCCATATTCTTAAAATAAATGCATATTCCTACAACTTCGTTCCTAGGAAATTGTCTCACATCTTTAATAGTTTCCGACAGTACTTATTATGGTACGCTGTATTCTTGCCAGCCGGCAAGATTATTTAGCAACTCACTCAGTCCACTTTGAGCAACTCTGTGTGTACGTTAGCCCTAAACATTTTTCTAGGTTTTTTTTCTGAAAAATATGAAATTTGCTTTGTTGTTAATTATATTAGGCCCCATAGTAATTGATTTGAATTATATGCTCAGCTTGTAAGTAACATTAATGAAGTAATGAAGTAACAGATTTGACAACTAATAGTTTCCATGTGTGTCAGGTAACTTCAATATTGTTGACGTGGACTGGTGTTTATTGGATGGAAAACAAATTCTAGTCCCATTCAATATCTTTACGAACATAGAAATTGAATTTCTCGATTCAATTCGCATTCATCTTTAAGTTTATTTCAAATTAATAATTCCAAAAATTTTTTAGTTCGTACAAATCAGGAATCCTAGAAGATCGGGCTCATTTTCCCCAACTACAAAGATAGTTTGATTTCTTGAAAAAATTGTATATCAGAAGCACATACGAGTAAGTGCCACAGAAAGAATGATGAAAAAGAACAACAAATCTTTTTTGATTTTCTTAAAAGAACGTAGACTCTATCCCTCCACTCTTATTGCCGAAGTGTCCCTCCTCACTTCGCACAGCATTACATCTAACAAGTCTTTATCGACTGGTGATTTTATTGATGATTGAGAGTTATATTTTGTAAGTCCATTTTTTTAAAAATGACCTTAAGCACTAAATAAAAAATTACAGGCCAATTTCAAAACTATTTGCAGTGCTAACACTTTTTGAAAAACTTTTAACGGCTAGACAATACTTCTCAATCAAAGAATCAGCAACATGGGTTCGGTAGCGATCTATGGAAAACAGAAAGCAAATCGATGTGCCGATGACACCGATTTTGTTAAGGCATTTAAGTTCACCATGGCCTTTTATTACAAAAATTTAAAATGCTTGGACTCAATGCAAACTTCTTGAAATAGTTGCGTTCATACTTATCTAATCGAAAGCAAATTATTAAAATTAATGGTTTCCAATAATTTTTCATTAATGTAGAGTAAGGTCTTCCACAAGGTAGTCATTTGGGACCGCTTTTGTTCAATCTGTTCGCAAACTGATGTTTGCGGATGATGTCAAATTATTTAGTTCAATATCTTCAAGTCATGACTGTTTGAAATTTCAAAGCGATATTGATTCATTTTTAAATTGGTGTAAAATCAACCAGCTATAACATAATTTTTCAAAAAGTTAAATTTTATTATTATTATTACTTAGTGCCTATCGAACGATGCCGCCTATAGATTTCACTTATTGGTTTGGTAATGAACCGCTTGCAATAGTCAGTGAGGTCAAATATCTTGGAGTTATATTTTATTTAAAGTGCACTTTCTCGGTGCAGATTGATTTCGTTATATCAACAGAAAATTCTATGCTGGGTCTCCTAAAACGAACTTCAGCAGTTTTTAAAGATGTGTACACATTATAGACAATTTTTTCTCCTTGGTATTGCCAGTTTTAGAATACTGCTGTGTGGTTTGGTTTCCATTTTATACTTACTTACATAGGTCCTTTAACCCTTCGGGGGGCATAGGGCGTCAACCACGCCTGCGCGCCATCTTGTTCGTACTTCTGCAACGCGTTTGAGCTGCCTCCAACTCATTCCTAGAGAGCTCGATTCCTCCTCAACTGTTCTGCGCCATGTTTGCTTAGGGCGACCCGCTATTCTGCCTGCTTGGGTGAGCGGATTTGTCTTCGGGCCGTAGGGTGTGTCCAATCCACTGCCACTTTCTCCTTCGTATAGTAATGTTTATAGGTTCTTGGCCCGTTCTTATATAAAGCTGTTCGTTGGAGATCCGGTTCGGCCAAAAAATCCTCAGGATGATACTTAAACATTTATTTACGAAGACTTGCAGCCTGCGTGTGTTAGTGGTGTCCACCTTCCAGGTACTGCACCCATACAGCAGTACCAATTCTACGTTAGAGCGGAACAGTCGCAGCTTGGTCCTTAAGCTGATAACATTACTTTTCCAGATTGTGGATAACATACCCAACGCAGCTTTAGCCTTCCCGATTCTACTGCATACGTCCAGTTGGGTGCCACCGCGGTTAGCCGAGACCACACTTCCTAAATATAGAAAGCTGTCAACTTGTTCGACTTCCTGTCCTGCAATGTTAAGTTGAGCGTTAGTGTTGGAAGTGCTGAGGGCTTTTGTTTTGGCCGTGTTTATTTTGAGCCCCACTTTGTTTGCATCAGTTTCTAGATTATGGGCCATTAGATGAAGGTCCATTACCCGATGTGAAAGTAGACAAACATCGTCAGCGTAGTCTAGGTGTTTAAGGTAAGATCTGATAGTCCAACGAATTCCATTGTTTCCTCCCGTCAATGCTGCACGGAGTACATCGCTGATAACCACGAAGAACAATAGTGGTGACAGTATGCATCCTTGACGTACTCCACTTTGGACACCAAATTCCTCTGACACCTTACCGTTGTGTAAGGCGTGACATTTACCGCCCTCGTATGTAGCCTTGATAATAGCAATAAATTTTTCCGGGATGCCTCTCCTGCGCAAGGCCAGCCAAATAGCATCTCGATTCAAGCTGTCGAAAGCCTTCTCGAAGTCGATAAACAACAGATGTAGCGGAGACCTGTACTCAACGCATTGTTCGATTATGATCCGTAAGGTGTTTATGTCGTCGATGCAGGAGGATCCAGCGCGAAAGCCTGCCTGTTCGACTTCGAGAGTAGAATCTAAATGCTCTTTAATTCGGTCCATAATTATTTTTGCTATTATTTCGGCTACAGCTGGAAGAACACATATACGTCTCCAGTTTCCGCATTCCATCAAGTTTCCCTTTTTCGGAAGCTTAATGATCATCCCCCTTTTCCACTCCTGTCGAAATCGTTCGCTATCCCAAGCTCTCTGTATTAGCGGATGCAGCAGGTCTGCTGATGTGTTTGGCGCCGCTTGAAACAATTCGGCAGGGATGCCGTCAATACCCACCGCTTTGTTTTTCTTGAGGGACTTGATTGCTGCCATAATTTCTGCTTTGCTGGGAGGTGCCGTGCTTATTCGGGAATTTGGTGCTTCGGAATTCTCATTCGAATTTGAGAACAAACCGCCATCGTCTAAGTGATTTAGCACTGAAGCAAAATGTTCTCTCCATCTATTGAGTTGATCCTCATCCGAAATCAGGAGGTTACCGCCCAGACTCTTCACCGGGTGTTGTTTGGAGTTTCGACCACCAATGAGCTCCTTGGTGATGCTGTAAACAGTCCTACTATCGCACTTCAGCCCTAGAAGCCAGTGTGTCGATATATTGGCGTTTGTCACGTCTCACACTACGCTGCACTTTTTTCTTCTTCGTACGGTACTGAGTTTCTAACTCGGTTCTCTCTACTGCTGAGGCCGCTGCAATCCGAGCCTTTATTGTTGTACGCTCATCGAACCGTCTCCAGGCGTCTGCCGAAAGCCATGTGCGATGGTATGCCTGCCTTTTACCGACATAGGTGTGTGCCCCGTTCGCAAAAGCATTTTTCACAACATTCCAGTGATCATCAATGCTCTCCTGCATTGAGCTGCTGATTGTTTCTGCTTCTAAGGCAAGGTGGTCCCTAAATTGTTATCGCACTTTGGGGACCTTAAGCCTATCGGTATTGAACCTGGTGATGTTCAACTAATTTGATCGGTTGTTCTTGACGGATGCAGTACGAAGGCGTATATGAGCTAGCATAAGATGGTGATTTCGTTCTTGTCCGATATCAGCTCCACGCCTGTTTCGGACGTCCAGGAGATAATTTCTAAAGCGGCGACTGATCGCAATGTGATCGATCTGGTTGGATGTTCTTTGCCTTCAGTCGAGACCCAACTAATCTTATGGCAGGTGTTATGTTTAAACAACGTACCTCCAATGACTAGGCGGTTGGTATTGCAAAAGTCCACAAACCGCTCACCGTTGTCGTTTCGGTCTCCAAGACCATTTTATGAAAATTCTATTATCAGAATTGAAAGAGTTCAAAAAAGATAGTCCGATGGAATGCCTGATTATTGTCCTAGATGCGTGTTAATAGATTTAAGAAGTCTAAATAGCCATAGGAAAACTCTATACGTTGATTTTACAAATGATATTTTAAATAATAACATTAAGAGCTGCTTGCGTTAGTTTCATGGTATATTCCTTAAAGAATTTTTCGAATTAGAAATAATCTCTTTTCCGTTTCCACTCACAGAATGATTGTCTTAATAACCCAGTAACTCGTTCCCTAATTTTGTATAATTCTAATACTAAAAGGTAGTTAGTAGGTGAAACTGGCACCATTGGCATTATTTAACTTTTAACCTACAATAGTAATGCTCTTGAAGCTACACATAATAGCGCTCTGCAAGGCTAATCTAGAGGATATTAGAATGAATTGTGTTCGATTCTCTACTTAACCCAATCTGTCAGAACAATTTAAAATACCAGTGAATAAATTTCTGATTCAATTCACACTTCTTGATGACAACTTGCTTAAGCAATTAGCATATAATGTACACGAAGCAATTTGCAAGATACTTGTGTATTTTGGTGTGGGTAGGGTCTTTTAGGCTAAGGTGAAATTGGATTGGGCTGATTACATCAAGTGATATAAAGCCTGAAGTTAGTACAATATTAGAATAAATAATAATACACATTCACGTGTATTTATATTATACAACTGAGAATTAATTATTAAAAACATTTTGCTAAAGCCATTTTTAGATCATATTTTACAACCGTACATTTTTGGACAACTAGAATCCCTAGGCAAATACCTTATTTTCCTATGCTATAAATCGCCTGTTTATAGAGCCACAGCCTTTGATTTCAGAATTTTTAACCCACATCTTTTTTTAGGATTTCCATGTTGCACACACTGTATTTACAATACACATTTGAGGACTTTAACTGTTGGTGCATATCAACCGCCAATATTACAAATGACCCTTAATGTTTGTTTGGAAGTACTGAGTGCATTAGCACAACTATGCTCGATAGTCAGTCACATTAGGCTGCTCGCGCCATTAACTCACGCCCCTCCAGTTCATTTCAGAACAGACAATAATTTATTATGGGGTTCTAGAATGCAAACAAAGTTCTCATTCTCTTGGTCATTATTTCGCTTAGAATTGTGCAATAGTTTCGATGTCGACGTCCTCCGGGTCCTCCACCACCCATTAAATCCACAGTCGCCGCTTCATCGTAGGAATGTGGGAAATTCTGCCAAATGCACCGGCAACTGAAATAAATGCTAATTGCCATCCTGCCAAAATGTACTCGTATATTACCTTGCATTTCCTGCTAAACTTATAGTTTATCCCACGAATGGATTTTGCTAACTAATTTTCGGGAATCGAATTAGAACTGCTGAAATCATGTCGAAACAACGAAAATAAAAATAAAAAGGAACTGGGCAACGACGAATCGGATTTTGTGGCCTAGCCTTTATGGCGATCGGTTGAGATTTATTAGCTCGTTTGCCGATATACCAAAGGTGTCGTTGTTGATTTGGCTTATGGTTCTCCCAATGTTTAGCCACTGTTTAAGGATGTGATTGCAGGTTTGGTTCGGGATACGAGAGCAGTGAATTTACTAATGCATTTGCTATTGTGTGGATGTCAACTTGATTACAGGTCTTGTTTGAATTGAGAGGGAACATTGATGTACGAGTAAACTGATTGCTCAAAATAACTTACGAGGCAAAACAGCCAGCAGTCATATTTTGTATTTGTATAACTAAGCATTCCGACTAGTTAGTGGTGCATTAAGGTCTCTGGAAGTCGTATACAAACTTAATTCCATAGACCCTTGATGGGATTTATTTCATTCATTCACGCAGACCTTTCTTATCCGCCTAAGCCATTGAAGTAGTACTAGTATTACAGCATCGGCAACACAGTTCCTTTAAACATCATTACGTAAAACTTTTATGAACTTTGTAACATTACTTATTTACTGTTGAATTATACATAAGTCAGTCGCTCAATAAAATCCCTTTGAACTGGATGTGTTCCGAGTTCACATTATTTTTCTAACAAAAGTTATGGGCCCAGAACCCACGTTTTTAATTAAGCTAGTCTCACGTTTTTATTAAGTCGGTCTTAATATACCTACTAGAAGCAAACATTTAAATAAAATACGTGCGTCATAAATCATTAGTTAATTTGGCGTGAAATGAGTCTTTGTATCAGATCGATAAATTATCAAATGATAATTTCGACTGTTGGAAGATACAGATGAGGTCGGTCCTCATACATTCCGAACTTTGGCCACATGTTTCCGGAGAAAGCCTTAAGCCACAGTTATCAGCTAACAACCAGAATGCTGCTGACATTGCCAATTGGACAAAAAAGGACGAGAAGGCACTTGCAACCATTCTACTGTGTGTACAGTCAACGCAATTGAGCCACATCAAGAACTGCAAATCAGCGAGGGAAGCGTGAATAAAATTGTCGGACGTTCATCAACCCAGCGGTCCCGCTAGGAAGGTAACACTTTTTAAGCAACTATTAGCATTAAAATTAGATGAAAGTGGTTCAGTCTCCAATCATTTAATCCAATTTTTTGATACGGCCGATAAATTAATAGAAATTGATATAAAGCTTCAAGATGAGTTGCTCGCTATCATTTTGCTATCTAGCCTTCCGAAAAGCTTCGAAAATTTTGTTGTTGCTATCGAATCCAGAGATGCTTTGCCTTCTATTAGTGTGCTGAAGACAAAGCTTTTGGAAGAAGGGAAGCGGCGAGAGGGTAATCCGGAAGACATAAGTGGGTCTGCATTTCTTATACGCCAGTAGCCGAAAAACAAGCATCGCGTTAAAGGTAAATGCTACAATTGTCAAAAAAGGGGACATTTTGCGTCATCATGTACAGTACTGAAAAGCTCTTCTCACAAAAATGTGACGTCATCATTTGGCATGCTGAACATGCATAGTTCTTCTATTCTGGATAGGAACAATTGGGTTTTGGACAGTGGTTCAACTTGTCATATGTGCTGCAACGTCAAAGCGATCACATATAGAGAAAGTTTAACTAGCGGCAGATTATTCAATTGAATCGAAGGGCATTGGATCCGTTTTAATTGCCACAGTTGATCGAACAATTGAACTTAGAAATATGCTTTTTGTTCCCCAGTTGAAAACAAATTTCATTTCAATATGCAAAGCTGCTGAGAATAATCATTTTGTTCGTTTTAATAATTCTGGTGCGGACATTTACGATGATAGGAATAACCTCATTTTGCATTCTGAAAAATGTGGTGAATTTTATTTATTAAATATTAAACATAAATCGAAAGTTTTTTGCATGAACAAATGTGATAATTATTTGCTGTGGCATGCACATTTCGGCCATTTAAATTGTAAAAGTTTGCATGATTTATATAAACAAGAGATGGTAAAAGGGTTGCTTTTGGGTAATGTTCCAAAACAAATCGAGTGTGAAGTCTGTTACGAAGGGAAGTTATGTAGTTCAGCATTCCCAAAACAAACAATTTTAGAAATTGTCCACACAGATATTTGCAGGCCAATGAGAACCACTTCCTTAGGGGGCGCAAGATATTTCGCATTATTTATTGACGATTTTAGTCGAAAAGTGTTTGTCTACTTTCTTAAAGCTAAATCCGATGTTTTTGATGCATTCAAAACATTCAAGGCTGAGGTTGAGCGTGAAACTTCTTGTAAAATTAAATGTCTTAGGAGTGACAATGGGCGTGAGTACGTCAACGCTGATTTCACAAAATATCTGGCCGCAGAGGGAATAAAAAGACAGTTGAGTGTGGAGTATACCCCCCAGCAAAATGGCATCGCTGAACGCGCAAACAGCACCATGATAGAGATGGCTAGGTGTCTTCTTCTTGATAGTGATCTGCAGGATTCTTTGTGGGCAGAAGCAGTAAACACCGCTGTATACTTGCGAAATCGCTTTCCAATCAAATTGCTCGATTCTAAGACACCTTATGAAACCTGGAAATTTCAAGCCAGAGGGGTCGAATGCGTTATGGTTGGCTACTCTAGTGAGTCCAAAGCATATAGGCTTTATGATCCCAGGACGAGAAATGTTTGTAAAAGTAGAGATGTTAAATTTTTAGAAAATTCAATTAACATCGGCCAATGAAAGAGTAAGGATCTTGTGTTAATAGACTTGAAAGACAGTGAGTCTAAAGGAAAAGACAATTTTCAAAATCCAAAGAAATACATCAGTTATTCTTCAAATAATAGTGAATACTTTTCTAATACGGATTATGGAGATGATCACAATGGTATAGGCGATGATGGCGGTGATGCAGACGATGATGAAAATGGTCCAGATGATGATGACGGCGGCGGTGAATATTCTGAAAATGAGATAACTGAGGCAAGAAGTCTTAGGCCACGATTGAAGAAAGTTAAATACAACTACTTTGTAAATGTTTTAAAGTTGTGCGATAGCCCTGCAACTGTAAAAGAAGCTCTAAGCAGACCGGACGCACACAAATGGCTGCAGGCAATGAGCTGTGAGTATAATTCTCTTAAATCAAATAAGACTTGGGACTTAGTCGAGTTGCCACCGAATCGTCATGCTTTCAAATCTAAGTTGGTGTTTACAATAAAACATGATAAATATGGAAATCCGATTCGCTATAAGGCAAGACTTGTTGCAAAGGGTTGCAGCCAACGTTTTGGTCTTGATTGTACGGAAACTTTTTCGCCAGTAGTAAGGTACTCCACCATTCGTCTTATTTTAGCTTTAGCCGTTGAATATAACCTGGAAGTTCATCATGTTGACGTGTCATCCGCGTACCTGAATGGTGAAGTTAAGGAAGAGATATATATGCAGTAGCCCGAGAATTTTGAGGATGATTCTAGCGGCAATGAGGTTTGTAAATTGAGGAAATCTATCTACGGGTTGAAGCAAGCTGGCCGTGAGTGGAATAGCAAGTTGAATGAAACACTAAAGGCTCTCGGATTCAAACGTTGCTCTACTGATTCGTGTGTGTATACAAATAACGAAAATGGATATAAAAACATTATTGCTGTATATGTCGACGATCTTATAATTGCATGTTCAAAGAAAAGCTATGTAATTAACATAAAGCATGCAATTAGTTTGGCTTTTGATATCGTCGATAAAGGTCCAATAGACTTTTTCTTGGGTATAGGCATTGAACGAGATCAAAATACAGGATTAGTCTTTCTCAGGAACAATATATCCGCAATCTTCTAGCGCAGCATGATATGACGTCTACAAGAAAATGCAGTACTCCATTGGATCCAGGAGATTTTATTAGGAAATATCCAGATAATCCGAAAAACAAGAAGGTGAATGCAAAACAATATCAGTCACTTATTGGGTCTTTAATTTACCTGGCAATTTCAACAAGACCTGATATTCAACATGCAGTGAACAGATTAGCTCAATTTAATGTTGAACCATACCAAGAACATATGGCAGCTGCTAAGCATCTTTTAAGATATCTTTTTAATACAATAAATTATAAACTCTCGTTTAGGAAGACTGGTGAAGCTCTTAAATGGTTCGCAGATGCTGATTGGGCCAATTGTGTTAACGATCGTAAGTCATGCACTGGATATGTCTTCCTACTTGCTGGCGCAGCTATATCGTGGGAGTCTCGAAAGCAGCAGACAGTGGCGCTCAGCAGTACCGAGGCCGAGTACTTGGCATTGGGAGCAGCTACGAAGGAGGCGGTTTACTTGAGGCGTTTAACAGAAGAGGTTGGATTCATTTGAGCACTAAGAGGTCCCACAGTATTAAACGGAGATGACTTGAGTGCACAGAACTTAGTTAGAAATCCAGTTTTTCATTCAAGGTCAAAATATTGACATTAAATATCATTACATTAGAGAAATTTATAACAAGTCTTTGATAATATTACATTTTGTTTTTTTTTTATATAATTTGCACGTGTTAAAGGGGATATGAATACCCTTATACTAATTTTTAGAACACGTGCGTTTTTGTGGAAAGGGGAAGAGACAGAGAGAAAGACAGAGTGGTGTAGTTTGAAACTTAGGTGGTATTAAGTTTCTGTAAACTCCAAGGTGATGACATCAGGAGGATGGAAAAAAAATACTGTGAATCATAAGCAACGACAATAATAGCGAAAAGAAACAAAATACTCCCCAGTTATCTGGACAGCCACGTCCATATAGCTAAAATGCAACTTGATCGTGGTGATGACATCAGGAGGATGGAAAAAAAATACTGTGAATCATAAGCAACGACAATAATAGCGAAAAGAAACAAAATACTCCCCAGTTATCTGGACGTGGATGTCATCACCACGATCAAGTTGCATTTTAGCTATATGACGACTCTACTGCCAGTGTTATGCCTTCACAGTAGAGTTGACTTAGCTTTCGCAAGTGATCGACTTTTTTTATTTATTTCATGCGAAATAAATAGATGATTCTTGACATCAGGATTCGAACCGTGAATCAACAGCGTGACAAGCGATGATGTTACCACTACACCACGGCCACCCTCAATATCTTTGAAACTCGGATTGTTAAAATAAAATGTACTTAAATACAATTAAAGTCACTGTTTTTAGAGGTGGTATTAGAAATTGAAGTAGTACTAGTATTACAGCATCGGCAACACAGTTCCTTTAAATATCATTACGTAAAACTTTTATGAACTTTGTAACATCACTTATTTACTATTGAATTATACATAAGTCAGTCGCTCAATAAAACCCCTTTGAACTGGATGTGTTCCGAGTTCTCATTCTTTTTCTAACAGTTCAATCAATGTAAGTCATTAAAAAAATTATTAGTTGTCTTTGAAACAATTTTATATAGATAGTACCATTAGTTTTATGTAACAACAAAAATTCATTGAAATCCGTTTAGTGGTTCTCGAGATTTTATTTATTTATTTATTTAGCGTATGGAAAAAAAACAATTAACATTAATTGTTCATACATTTTTTTTCAATTAACAGCAATATAGAAAAACAAATACATATAGAGACAAAATAAGCTGGAATACATATGTACATACATATGTACAAATATAGATATAACACATAGTCCAGTCGTGGTTCTTGATGCCAGCGTCATAATAAGATGTCTAGATCCTTGACTAACATGTTCGTACGTCTGAGGGGTCGGGGAGTTATTTTCCACAGGAGCGGTAGGCAGTAGGTCGATTGTACCAGATATTAGACGCATTGATATATTAAGTTGGGTATCAATTCTATTTGTGTTGGCCCTGTTAAGCCAAACTGGTGCGCAATATGCGGCGGCAGAGTAGACCAGTCCAAGAGCAGCTGAGCGGAGAGTGCTGGGCTAGGCTCCCCATGTGCTTGAAGCTAGTTTATGGAGCAGATTGTTTCTTGTTTCTAGTTTGCCAGATGTATTCTCAAGATGTTGTTTGAAAGTATATAAGAGTTCTATCTAAATTTACTCCTAAATACTTTGTATTTTTTTTATTAAATGGCAAGAGAACGCCGTTAAATTCAATTTCCAATTCCGTGTTAGCTAAATTACTATTAAGATGGAAACATGCTGATTCAGTTTTGCTCAGTGATGGTGTTAATCTCCAGTTTTTTAAATAGTTACTTAGAATTTGTAGGTCAACGGTGAGTAGTTCTTTTGCATCATGCAGTCTTTGATGTTGAGTTGCGGGAGCGGGATCAGCAGCATACTGGAATTTTGCAGACCATGTCTTTGGCAAATCGTATACGTAGAGGTTGAACAGCAAAGACTGAACGGCCAAGACTGATCACTTTGGTAGGCCATTCTTTAGCTGTTTTGGCTTACTATTAGAGTCGTTAGTTAAAAACTTGAAAAGACCGGTTGCATATTGTTTACAAGATTTAATATTGTTTTGCATGGAATCACTTTTAGAAGCTTTTAAATCATGCCTGTGTGCCATACAGTGTCATACGCAGCGGTCAATAAACACTACGGCAGTTTTCTGAATCCAGCTTCAATATGGGTTGTTAACGACAATACTTGGTCAGCACAACTCCTCCCTCCTCTGAATCCTGCTTGCTCAATCGGGATAACTTCGTTTATTACAGATTCAATTCTATTATAAATAAGTCATTCCAAGATTTTGTAGCAGTGATCGATTCTTTGGAGACAATTTTCTATCACTCTTCCACATATATCGGCCGGAAAGTGGGCAATATCGCGTTCGATATTGTTCCTGATGTCCTCTAACATTATTGGCTTGTTGACATAAAGCAACGACTTAACGTGACTCCATAAAAAGAAATTAATTGGAGTTAAATCGCATGAGCGAGCTGGCCATTCTACCGGATCATTTCTCGAGATTACACGATTATCGAACTTCCCATCCAATAGATTTGACCAGCTGTGTGGCATGTGGCACCATCTTGTTGGAACCACATATCACTGAAGTTCATCCAATTCTGGCCAAAAATAGTCTTCTAACTCCATTGACCGTAACATGGCGATCATTTTCATCAACGAAAAAATACGGTCCAATCACACCTGCGGCATGAAATCCACACCACACGGTCACTTTTTGTGGATGTAATGGAGTCTCTGATCTCTTGCGTTTGTTGTTGTCCAATAATGCACATAATGCTTGTTGACAAAGCCATTAAGACAAAAATGAGTTAAAATTCAGGATTTTCTTCAAACTTTTGCAAAGCCCAATGGGAGAAGTCTCGCCGCTCAAATAATCAACAGGCTTCAGTTCTTGAATTAATCTTGTAAGGGTATATGCCAAGATCTTTACTCAAAATTCGCAACAATGTGGACTGTGAGATTCCCAATTCCCGTAAACGACGTGGAATCGACTGATTTGGCTCATTTTGAACTGAAGCACTTACGGCTACGATATTTTCAGTTCTTCGACCGGTGCGTGTCTTACTGGCACAGGAACATTCAATAGTGAATATATTGACTCGAGTTTATCCACTATAGGATGCACAGCCAGTCTGGTGGGACGATTATTACGATCGAAAATCTTAAATTTGCGACCACCGGACTTAGAATATCGGTTTCCAAATGTTGCTGGTTCGTAAACTCACCATGATAAAAATGTAAACATTGACTGACGTGTTGACATTGACACTGGGTTGAATCGCAATTGCAAGCGCGAGTTTTGTCGAGAATTGCTACCAACCGAAGATGGATAGTGAACAATTAATAATCGAAGTTCGGAAACTGTGTTGTCTGGGGACACGCAAAGAATAGAATACAGCAACAGACATCTAACAGAAAAACTATGGGAATAAGTTGAAGAAGAAATGCAAGTATCCAGTAAGTACCTACTTATTATGGTTTTGTTTTTTTATTCACATTTCAATTGGTAAAAAAATTAAATTTGAATAAACTACGTATACTCAAGGCTCTAAAACAAGGTCGTGTTCCCCCGCTTGCTTTATTTGTTCTTTCGTTTGCTTGATAAGGTTGTTGTATTTGTAGAAGTCCCACTTTGCCTAAACCGTATCGATTGTATCGATAACTATTGTTTGTTAATTCAATATTTTTTGAATTATTCAATATTAATGTGAAACAACTCGATTCTTTCGTAGATGAAACAAAGCTAATTGATGCAGTACGTTATAATTTTATTTAAAGAAAATTTACAAGTTACGATTGCTGCTTTCCGTTTGACTTCCAACACACGAATGCATTGAAGAGCTGCTTACTCAAAAAAAAAAAAAAAAAAACAAAGTGCAGTGGCTAGCTAGCGGCAACCACAGCTGCATCGAATGATCACAATCCGCTAACACGATCGTATGATAAACTTTAGATATATAAATTATGCAGCATGTAATTAACTTTATATAATGCTGTACCATGTGTTACTTGATATGTTCTTGCTACAGTGGCCGACATAATTATATGTACAATGTTGTTAGCATAATTTTAATTACGTGCGAATAATAGGTATTACAAATTCTTACTTAATATAAGTTTAAACAATTCTAAACATACACCCCGCGTTGAAGGCTTTGCGTTCAAAACGATGATTGTTCGACGTCGATGGGAAGCTTGCAGATTTTTGTTATAGCTCTTTTCAAAACACCATTTGGCGTTTTAACATTGACAACTCGAACGAGGCCATCAGCACCAGGGAAGACTTCGATCACTCTGCCCAATGGCCACCTCAATGGAGGCAGATTATCGGCCTTCAAAATGACTAGCGTTCCAACAGCGATGTTAGCTTCTCTTTTCTCCCATTTGCGCCGTTGTTGAAGGTTAGTCAAGTATTCGCTGGACCACCTCTTCCAAAAGTGCTGCATCATACAGCGCACCATTTGCCATCTAGTTAATCTGCTTATGTTTAGATCCGTAGTGTCCGGCTCTAGAGTGGCGGTAAGTGGAGCACCAATTAAGAAATGGCCTGGTGTAAGTACCTCAAAATCGGAAGGATCATCTGAAACGGGACTTAAAGGTCTAGAATTAATAATTGCTTCTACCTGACAAGTTAGAGTATGTAACTCTTCGAAGGACAATGAAGCATAGCCGGAGACACGGCGCAAGTGAAACTTAGCGATTTTTATTGAGGACTCCCACAGTCCGCCGAAGTGTGGGGAGCGAGCTGGTATAAACTTCCATTGAATACCATTATTCAGACAGGCTTGATAAACCGAATCAATATGCACTTGTGAACTATATAATGTTCGCAGTTCCTTTAATTCTTGGTTCGCCCCCACAAAATTGGTAGCGTTATCGGAAAAAATTGTTTGTGGTTTACCACGTCTAGCGATGAATCTTTGGAGAGCGGCTATAAAGGCTGAAGATGAAAGATCCGTAGCCAGTTCTAGGTGAACTGCTTTAACCGCGAAGCAAACAAAAATGCATATGTAGACTTTGGTCGGTGCTCGGCCACGAATTCGCGAATGGATATAAAAGGGTCCACAAAAATCCACTCCAGTGGTAGCAAAGGGTCTAGACTGTTGAACACGCTGAGGTGGTAGATTTCCTTGCAACTGATGCATGACCAGTGGGCGAGCTCTGTAGCAACGAATGCATTTGTTGATGACCTTCCTCACAGTATGTTTACCTGCAATTGGCCAAAATTGCATTCTCAGCGAAGGCAGTAACGACTGAAACCCAGCGTGCATGTCCTTAATATGGAAGTGATTAATAATCGTCGAAGTAAAAGGGTGTGTCCTTGACAAAATAATCGGATGTTTGTTGGCGAAACACAAAGAGGAATTTTGAAGACGTCCACGAACTGAGAGGTCCCCAAACTCATCTAAAAAAGGTGTCAGAGACTTCAAACGGCTCGTTAAACCTATTTCACGATTAGATACTAACTGCTTGTATTCATCAGGAAATTCAATTTGTTGAATCATTCGTAACATATATTTTAATCCGAGATCCATTTCTAGGGCCGTCAAAGGGCCTTTTCTACGATCGTCATCTTTAGACCGAGCATTATACCAAAAACGGCATACATAAGCAAACGTATTTATCAATTTTTTGAAAGAATTTATAAATTTGCAGCCTACAGATAGATCCTCAATTCTGCAACTAGCAAGCAAAGTGATGGGTTTAGTTTTTTGTCCTTCTGGAAGATTTTCCTCCATTTTCCACAGCATTGGCCAAGTTTGCTCACAATCTAGCAAAAAATCTGGACCAGAAATCTAAAGGGAAAGTCCCAACAATTCTTTAGGATAAACACCACGAGAAAGAAGGTCAGCTGGATTGAAATTTGTAGGAACGTGACTCCATAAAATATCTTTCGATAAATTTTGAATTTTTACTACCCTGTTAGAAACAAAGGTGTTCCAGTTACAAGCATCAGACTGTATCCAAGACAAAACGATAGTGGAGTCACTCCAGCAAAATATTTTACAATTTTCCAGTTGTAGTATCGTCCGAATCCGTTGCATTAATTCGCACAGCAGTAGAGCAGCACACAATTCCAACCGTGGAATGGAGACTGTTTTTACTGGTGCTACTCGGGATTTCGAGCACAGTAGTCGTACATTGACCTTACCCGAGACAGTTTGACTGCGTAGATAAATACAACCTCCATAAGCACTTTGGCTAGCGTCAGCAAATCCATGGAGTTGAATGCTGGAATTTGGAAGAAGTACGTAGCGCGGAAATTTAAGATTATTTATTTCTGTCAGCTGACTTCCATATTTCAGCCAAGCAGAATGCAAATGTTGTGGGAGTGATTCATCCCAATGCAATTTTTCTCTCCATAACACTTGCATGAATATTTATGCCTTTACGATAATGGGACTAATGAGCCCTAGAGGATCATAGAGCTTAGCTATACTAGAAAGAATCGATCTCTTGGTCACAATATGTGGAGCTTGTAGCGGGAGGCAAGAAAAGCAAAATTCATCTGAATCAGGCTGCCAAATCAAACCGAGTGCCTTTGTTACTTGACTGTGATTTAGGTTTAAGAAAGTATTTTTATTTTCATCTGAAATTGTGCTTAGGAACGTATCATTATTAGAACACCATTTACGTAAATGAAAACCTCCCCTTTTCAACAACTCTGTGGTTTGATTTTTGATTTCAATGATTTCCTCAAGTGTACATGCCCCTGTAAGCAGGTCATCAACGTAAAAATCCTTTCGCACGGTTTTCGATCCAATAGGGAAATTTGCATTTTCATCTAACGCCAATTGTGTCATTGATCGAATAGAGAGAAATGAAGCCGGACCGGTTCCATATGTAACTGTATTCAGCTTGAAGATACTTAAATTCTCATTCCTATTTTCCCTCCAAAGGATTAATTGCATGTTATCATCAGGCGGCTGAACCTGTACACATCTGTACATTTTCGCGATATCAGCCGTGATAGCAAAGCGATGCATTCTGTATAGACCCGAGACTGCCGAGTAAATAAAAGACAACACTTTACTAGTTTACTTTAATACTTTATTTCCCGATATTCACTGTGTGACTGCACATCGACAACTGAACTCTGACAACCAGCTTATGACATAGTTCTAAAGTAGAACTGGTTCTCCTTTGGTGTTCGCTCCCTCTCTGCTACTCTCTTGGTCATGTTTCATGTTGCGACATGGGTCTCCACATCCCTCCGATATTTTTGAGCTTTAAGGTCAACCTCGAATCGTTACCTTCGACATCAGTCGGTGCTTCTGGATCCTCTGCTGCTGATCGGATGGTGGTCGGGGTGGTCGGGGTGGTCGGGGTGGTCGGGGTGGTCGGGGTGGTCGGGGTGGTCGAAATGACCGGATTATCCTTCGCCTCTGTTGACGTGTTGGAACTAGATGGAATCTTCTTAACGTGGCTTATGTTACGTCGGAACACTTTGTTACCAGCTTGCACCGTGACCTCGCTGTTCTTCCTGTCAATGACTTCGAATTCCGTCGGGTTGAAGTTGGGAGTAAGTTTGTCTGAAAAAGATACATTTTTCATTAAAACCTTATCGCCTATTCCAATTTCTGAATCTTTGGCTCCACGTTCCCTATCTCCTCTTTCCTTCCCCTTCAGTTTATTGATAGAATCGCGATCCCTAGCTTCAGAATCAAGCATTGGTTCCTCTATATCCAGTATGGAAGGAATTTTGTCGCGGATTGTACGGTTGTAAAGTAACTCCGCTGGGGCTTTCCCTGTTGTGCCGTGGGGGTCACATTGTACATAAGGGTGAACTTTTGCATTTCTTCCTTGTAGTCATTTCCATTAGAGTGGGCTATCTTCAAGCGTTTTACGATCTGGCGATTCATGTTCTCGACTTCACCATTTGCTTGTGGCCAGTAAGGTGGTGAAGTTATAAGCTCGATGTTGTTATTTTTGCAATAATTCTTAAACTCATCGCTGACAAACTGGCGGCCATTGTCCGCCGTGATAAATTTGGGATATCCCAATCTACAAAATACCTCCTTTAAGAAGTCAATTATATCTCTGGAAGTTATTTTTCTTAAGAACTTAAATTCATGGTATCTGGAGTAGTAGTCAATTACGACGAGAATATAATCATGATCAGGTAAAGCTCCCAGCAAATCCATTGCCAAGTTGGACCAAGGTCTGTCTGGAAAGGTATGCCTGTTCATGGGAACTGGTTGGCTAGGCTTCGATACAATGAGACAGTCACGACATTTTTTCACGAACTGCTCGACGTCCCTGTCTACCAATGGCCACCACACTTTTGACCGGACCCTCCGCTTCATAACCGTTTCGCCAGGGTGGCCTTCGTGAGCCAGCTCCAAAATTCGAGAACGTAATGTCTTTGGTATGACGATTCTAGTCCCTCTCAGCAGGATATTGCCTATGGTACATAATTCAAGTCTAAATGGAAAATATGAACTTGGCGTTTTGGAGTCCCATGTTTCGTTTTTAACGTTGTTGACAGCCTCCATAAGTTCATTGTCCTTGATGTTATTAGAACAGATCTCTGATAAGGTAAGTGCTTTGGGAATTGACTTTTCGATTATGGCAAAAATATTTTGTTCCCCCTGCTCGTCGAATGTGTCTGCCGTTTGAATTTTACAAAGTCGTGAAACTGAATCTGCTATATTTAGCTTCCCCGGTTGGTATACCACCTTGAATCTAAATGCTTGTAACCTAAGCACCCACCTTTCGATACGAGCTGGTGGCCTTGATGTAGGCTTAAATATGGCTTCTAGTGGCTTGTGGTCAGTAACTAACTCGAATTCCGTTCCCGCTAGGTAGTAAGAAAACCTTTCAACCGCCCATACTAAAGCGAGGCCTTCCTTCTCCGTTTGAGAGTATCTCCTCTCCGTTTCGGATAAACTTTTGCTCGCAAAGGATATAATCCTTGGTATTTCGTTCTCAAACTGAATAAGGACTGCCCCCAACGCTACCGGGCTGGCATCGGCTATAAGTCGAATGCGATTTTTTAAGTCAAAGTACGAGAGAGTGGACCAATCTGCTAAGAGCTGCTTCAATCGCTCAAAAGATTTTTGTTGTGCTTCCGTCCATTCGAATTTCACATCTTTCTTTATTAGGTACCTGAGAGATTCAGTGACATCAGCTAGATCAGGGACGAATTTTCCCAGGTATGTCACCAAGCCCAGGAAACTCCTCGTCTCTTCCTTGCTTTTTGGAGGTCGAAATTCCAGCACTGTCTTTATTTTTTCCGGGTCTGGGCTGATACCATCTGTGGACAAGATGTGTCCCAAGAATTTCAATTGCTGCACTTTCCACAAACATTTGTCTTTATTAAGTGCCACGTCAAAGTCTTTGAAGATATTTAACACCTTCTTCAACCCTTCGCCATGTTCCTTTTCGGTACGACCATAAACCACAATATCATCCAGGTAATTGAACGCGTTTTCACAAGGAGCTAGAAGATTCTCCATAACTTTTTGGAATATTTCGGGAGCAGAGTTAACCCCAAACAAAAGTCTCTTGTATCTAAACATCCCCTTATGAGTTATAAATGTGGTGATGTGTCTACTCTCTTCTTCTAGTTCAAGCTGGTGATATGCATTCTTCAAGTCGAGCCTTGAAAAGAATTTGGCACCTTTCAACTTCGTCATTACTGCTTCAAATGTCGGTAGTGGAAAATTTTCCCTTTTTATAGCTACGTTCGCACGTCGCATGTCGATGCAAAGCCGAATCTCGCCATCACCCTTGAATGCTACCACAATCGGTGAAATCCAAGAACTTGGTCCAGAGAGTGATTCGATGATATCTTGGTCTATCGCTTCCTTAAGCTTGGCTTCGACTTTAGCTTCTAAAGCGGCTGGAACTCGACGCAATGGTTGCTGAACAGGTTTAATTGTTGTATCGATAGATAGCCTTATTTTGACCCCTTTTATCTTTGGGAATGGTTTTGGACTTTCGAGATAATTAACATCAAATCCCAGTTTCAAAACGCCTAACCTAACTGCCGTCTCCCGTCCAAGTAATGATTGTCTTCCACTCTCAATCACGTAGAATGAAGCAATCAATTCAGGACGCTGTGCAATGCGTATCGGAGCTTCAAAAACAGCCTTAATTTTCAGTAATTGATCACCCGCATATGCCCTAAATTGGTTTGTTGTCTCTTTCCTGACATTCCACATTACAGCATTATAACTTTTTAGTAACTCCCAGTCGGATTCACCCAAGAGGTTAAACCTTGACCCTGAGTCAATGACCATTGAAATCTGATGGCCACCGACTTGACAATCTGTGATTACGCTCGTGTCCATGTCATTTCCCTCTACTACTCGAAAACAATCGTGTTCTGTCAATTGAGTATCTTCTTCGCTCTTACTCTCGCCTCCTCCGTTCTCGATAAAGCGTATCCTAGACAACCCCGATCTTGGCCGTTTTGCAAATCTTTCTTTATCATCATTTGCCCTACGTTTTATCGATTTTGTTTTGCATTTACGCGAAAAGTGTCCTATCAGACCACACTTGTTGCATTTTGCATTCTTTGCCGGACAGTTTGGGGACTTTCCTGAATGTCCCTGGCGACCACATCTACTACAATCATCTTCGTCGTTTTTACCCACTTTGCGAGAAGAGATACTATTGACAAAGCTATTGGAAGTAGATGGTAGCATTACTTCAGTTTGATTATTAATTTGTTCGTGAATTTGGCATATTTCCGTAATCTCCGACAACGAATATTCTTTTTCCAATAATCGTTTTTTTAAATCATTCGGTGCCCACGAGTCTATTATTTTATCCTTAATACTTATCTCCAAAATTTCTTCCTTCGTTACTCCAAAAGAGCATTTCGCCGCCTGATTCCTCAACCTGACCAAAAATTTGTTAATATTTTCGCCTTGTTCTGGTTTCAAGGACCGGAACAGGTGGCGTTCGAATGTAGAATTTCTCTGTGGAGAAAAGTATTCGCTAAGCTTACCCACCAGCTCTTCAAAGACATCAACATTATCCCCTGGTTCAATAAGAGCACCTGGTATATTATATGCAACCTCTTGGAGTTGTGGGCCCCCTAGATGCAAAAGCTTGTTTCTCTTTTTAACCTTGTCATTTATATCTTCTGCCGCCAAATAAAGGGAAAATGATCGGTACCATCTCTCCCATTGGGATCTTATAATTGCTTTATCTATAACGTCACATAAGAATGGTTTGATCTCACTCATTTTCCTATGTAATGAAAATTAGAATTACTTAGAATTTCTTCTATCCAGCACAATTAAATGCGCTTACCCTTTTTGTTTTGGACTTCCCACACAATTTAATATAGTTGAGCACAATTTAATGTGCGCGCTTCTTTTTATCTTTGAATGACAGCTACAGATTATTCTGTTGTTTGGCACAATTCAATGTGCACCCTTTGCCTTGCCCAATTGAATGTGCACCTCTCCTTTTTCTCACAATTTAATGTGCAACTCATAAAGTTTCCAATTCAATGGAATCTTTCTAGCAAAGTACCGCACTCTTTCTTCAGCGATCACTTTGTCCAAGAGATTTGACATTACACGCAAATGCACGATAGTTCTTGTTTGTGTTTTTCCAATTTATTTATTAATTTTTTTTTCACTCGTCGCCAATGTATAGACCCGAGACTGCCGAGTAAATAAAAGACAACACTTTACTAGTTTACTTTAATACTTTATTTCCCGATATTCACTGTGTGACTGCACATCGACAACTGAACTCTGACAACCAGCTTATGACATAGTTCTAAAGTAGAACTGGTTCTCCTTTGGTGTTCGCTCCCTCTCTGCTACTCTCTTGGTCATGTTTCACGTTGCGACATGGGTCTCCACACATTCGAAAGCGAACGAGAATAGTAAATAAGTCATCTTGAATGGTTGGCCCTACAATTAGAATATCATTTAGAGATAGCCCCGATGAAGACTTTGTTGAAGCGTCGAATACTACACGATGTTTGGTTGTAGTGCTGTCTGCTTTGGTAACACAATGGTGCGGAAGAAAATAGTTGTTTTCTTTGAAAACATCAGTGTCTAATTTGGACATATGCTTAAGTTGAATGTATTCATTCATAAAGTCGACGTACTGTTGTCTTAGCTGAGGGTTTCGATAAATTTTTGATTCCAAATTATAAAATCGGGTTTGTGCAACTTTAAATGAATCTCCTAAGTCATGTGGAGATCTTTTAAATGGCAGGCGAACAGAGAACTGCCCAGATGAAAGTCTCTTGTAAGTTTCGCGGAAAAGATTTTCGCATTCGATTTCCTCCTTGGTTTGGCCTTTCGAATTATTTTCATGGGATTCAATCTCCCAAAACGATCTAAGAAGTTCTTCGATGTTTTCACACCTTTCCAAATTTCCTTTATTTCCTGAATCCGGAGCTATTACATTAAAGCTAAATTGTGGTACTTCTTTTGGCTTAAATTTCCCAGCCACAATCCAGCCGAAGAGGGTTTTTTGCAAAAGGGGTAGATTGTTACCCAAACGAATTTGACCAACTGATAAAAGGTCAAAAAATATTTCTGCTCCAATTAGCAAATCTATCCTCTGAGATTTGTTAAAACATGGGTCTGCTAATTCGACATTTAGAGGCAGAGTGAAATCGGAGAGTTTAATATTCTGTTCGGGCTGGTTGGCAAAACTTGAGCTTCTAGACACGCTGTGTACTCATTTAAACGTGATCTCAGGAATATGCTAACCTTAAACTTAGACACTGTATTTATTTCTCCAATGCCACCAATGGGGTTGGTTGCCTTGATGCGATTTAAATTGAGCTGCTGAACTATCCGATCTGTAGCAAAATGAGTTTGTGAGCATGAGTCCAATAAGGCTCTACACGGTACATAAGAACCGCACCAATCTCGCACAAGGACTAAAGCTGTTCCAAGAAATACGAATGGTTTACACTCGCGTTGATCTTTGATTGAAACTGAAGTTTGATGAGATGATTTAGTAATAAGGGCAGTGCTTACATTATCAATTGGTCGAGAAATTGCATTGTTGGAACTTATTGGCAAATTTTGAGGGTCTAAAAGTTTGACAATGGATTGGGTGGGCAGATTGACAGTAGGGCCCATATGGAGTAATGTATTGTGCCTTTGAGAGCAATGTTTGCAATTATTCGAATTACAGGCACGAGTTTGATGCCCAACTCGAAGGCAATTTATTCAAAGCTTTCTGGCCTTTAGTTCCTGATAGCGATTTTCAGGTGAAAGTCTTATGAGCTATGGGTTTGAATGACATACGCGAATTGTTGAATGTATTTGAATGTTTATGACCAACACCGGATGCATTGTCCATAGTTTCAAGCGCCTGACATCGTCTTTCTATGAATGTTGCTAGTTGATTCCATTTAAGTTAAGTTTTGACTGACATTTCCTCTTCCCACTTCGATCGATTTCGCGAATCCAGCTTGCTAACGACGAGATGAATCAGCAATCCATCCAAAATTTCTTCTTTACTCCCCAACGTATTGATTGCTCTGAGGTGAGAGTTCACGTTATCGCTCAAGTCACGCAATTTGTGCACGGAACCACCATCAACGTTGGGAAGATTAAAAACTTCCTTAATATGCGCCTGAAATATTAAACGTTTATTATTAAATCGAGCCTTTAATAGTTCAATGGCCTTGGAATAATTTTTAGCTGTGAATTCAAGAGACTGGATAGTCCTGAAAGCAAGATCGGATAAACAGGAACGTAAATGCTGGAACTTTTCAACTTCCGTAAGCTCCTCGTCTCCATCCACCAATGTCTCAAACATGGATAAAAAGTCAGGCCAATCCGTATACTTGCCAGAGAATTTCGTCAGTTCCAACTTGGGTAATCGGGCAGTTTTCGGCTTCACATGTAGAAAAGTCGACTCGTGTGCATAAGCCGGTCCAGCTACAGCAGCAGAAGGCCTCTTTGCATCCATAAAAATCAATATTTTGGTTTTTATACAAGAATATAGATCCTCAAACGAACTTCTCCTATCACCCTCCAATTCAGTATTGTCTAGAATTTCTATATTAGTCTGAGCATCGTCAAATTTGTTAAGGTATGACTCCAACAGCCCCAATTTAACCTCCCACTTATACAACGACACATTCTCACTAGCAGCTTCCACGAATTAAGTTGTCCAGTGACCGAGGATCTTTTCGTTTTGTATGATGATAATGCAACACTAGAATCCACACTTTCTCCAATCATATTGAAGGCACAGTAAATTATTATATAAAGTTAATATGTATGTACAATGTTGTTAGCATAATTTTAATTACGTGCGAATAATAGGTATTACAAATTCTTACTTAATATAAGTTTAAACAATTCTAAACAACTATAATGTGCAAAAGGCATGCATATTTTGTAATTGTTTTCAACGTTTCCATATTTGTTTCTATTGGTTTTAATAGTATTCACCATTTATTGCAAAGTAATCCGAAAGCACATTCAATTGAATTTCGAACCCTAGAGAGCCTCTCATTAAATACAACGTTTTCCTCCGTTAAATTGTTTTTAGAAAAATGTCTCAATAAATATGTTTTTTGTGGATAAGCCTCATCCCCAATCAAAACAAACGGAGCTTCAATATCAATACCAAGAAACATCAAGCAAGAAGAGGTTTGATGCCTCAAATACTCCTCCAACACTCTGTTTGCCAAATGCTCCAACTTTGATGCAAACAAATCGATGGTTTGCGTCGAATAATGGAAAAATACTGCTTGTAACTATAGTATATGCTGCCAAGTTTTGGGAGACATTTAATTTGAACGTGTTTCGGAAATCCCCATTTATCAAAGAAGAAAAAACATTTCTAAGTTTTTCTCATTTCCTCTACGGAAGGTGGTGATACGAGTATATGTTCTGCTGCTAAATTGTCACAAATTGCCTCGCAAACTTCCTTTACAATCAAAGTATTTGTATTGTAGATTGTGACATTCTAAAATTAAATGCTAGACTTCTTATATGACGATCCAGATGATAAAAACCTAGAGTGTATAGAAAATATTCCAATTAATATTCGCTCACGATTGGTTTTATATTTTTATTCTAGAAAATGATGTTAGAAAGAAATGGAAAAGCCTACGCGATAACTTTAGGTTCGAACTAAAAAAACAATGTGTGCATAAAAAATTGGGTAGCGATTCATCTCAACTTTTCAAACGAAAATGGGTATATGGAACACATGTCATTTTTGAAAGATATTTTATCACTAAGACCTATGACTGGTAGTGTTCCTTCTTCATCATGCTCCAAAAATGATGTTTAGGAAGATCGTAGCAACAAAACAAATTTTCATCCTTCCCAGGAAGACAACAATGGACCACCCGTTGGAAATGATTTGATTGAGGAAGGGGATACGGAGATATCAGTTAATAATAACTCCGTTGATTCATTCGCAGCTGCCCCTACTTCTTGTACATAGGATATCGAGGCAAAGAAAGACAATGGTACAGGATGACTTTCTCGCCATTAAAAAATGTTGATATAAGGTCGGATGGAGATTATAATTTTCTCATTAGTTTTCTTCCTGTAATGAAGAATATGAATGAAATTCAGAAGTTAGATTTTCGTGTCAAAATAAGCCAACTTGGTTACGACATTAATACCTAAAAATCAATCAACTGTCTGGGTCAGCATTACAGATAAAGATACGGTTTTTTCTCCAATAAACCCTTCACTAGCAAACGCGACAAACATTTCGCAACCAACGTCTACTGAAGGACATTTTCTAACATTTATTATTAACGAATAAAATTATTTAAAAGTATTTTTTGTAAGATTAAATTTATGTTTATTTTCTTTTCTTTTATTTAAAAAAAAAAAAAACAGATGAATTAAATATGTATGCATTAACAGAACGATCACATTTGTTTTAATTACCTTCTTTAAAGCAATCGAAAGTCTCTCCTCGGCTGAAAATGTTTCCACAAAATTGGTCTTTCCTTTTTGTATAGTTGACCTATTTTATTTAGTATATATTCGAATGTTAAAGGAGATTCGGTAATATTGGAAAAACAGGTCTTCATCGTTCTTAAGCATTTTGTGCAAGTTCACCTAATTGACTCCGTAAAATTTGTTTGTGGGATAGATACTTTATTTTTACTTTAAAAATTAAAAATGCGTATCTTAACCACATATTTTCTGTTAATAAAAGTTCTTCGTCTAAAAATAGCGACATGTTTTGCACATCACTAGAACCAAACAGAAACTGAAGCGTTAACTAACTTAATTTTAATCGAACACCTTACAAGCTTAAGCTACCGCGAGCTCGCGCTTGTAATGAAAAGCAAGAGCACTCGCTTGTACAAGGTGGGGCAAAAGTAATGTCATAATATGAATGTGCCAAAATTTTTGCAAATGGCGTCACATGTCATTGTGCTTTGATATTTATGCTATAGACGGATAGCGAATTAGTTGACAACAAGCAATGGAGCGATACACACTTGAAGAACGCGGAATTATTGTAACTGCTAATTTGACCAATTTCTTGACCAAGGTCAGTTGTTTAACGCAGCTTGAATTTTGTCGTCATTTTCCTCGTCGCCCTGCACTATGTGCGCAAACAATTTCGCATTTGGCTGAGCGTCTCGTGCAAACTGGATCCACTAGAGATGTCGCAAGAAGTGGCCGGCCCCGTATTGCTCGTTCGGCCGAGAATATCACTGCTGTAACCCAGGAAGTCCGAGAGACTCCACAAACATCGACGAGACAACGATGCACACAATTTGGCATCGACAGACGTTCGTCGCGTCGAATTTTAGTGAAAAACCTGAAGATGTTCCCTTATAAAGTGCAAATCATTCAAGAATTGCTGCCTGCTGACCGTCAAGTGAGGTTAACTTACTCCTATGCTCTAAAATCATAATGAGCGAAGCCCATGTCCACTTAAGTGGTTATGTGAATAAACAAAATTTGCATTTCTGGGGCACAGAGAATCCACATTAAATGCACGAAGTGCCGTTGCACTGACGCCGATGGCACCACCGTAACCGTAACTGATGAGCACTACAGACAGATGTTAAACGCTTTTTTTTTTGCCGCAAGTTGTTGAATTGGGTCTCGGGCATTATTGGTTCCCGCAGTACGGAGCAACCACTCACATTCGGTCGGGCAGATAGCCAGATCTGACGGCGCCAGACTTCTTCCTTTGGGCTTTTTGAAATCAGATGGCTTGTACTCGGTAGCTACAGTGATTCGTGTTATACGAGGTTCACTTCTGTTATTGCTCTGTTTGTTATTGTTTTCAATCTAAACAAATGGCAATTGTTTATATAGCACAGTAAACAAATTTGGACATAGCAAATTTATAAATACTCCGATCATTAAAAATAAAAATCAATCTTAGTCTAACAAATCCTGGACTCGACACTGCGACATTCTTGCCATTCACTTTTAGCGTGCTGCGCTTTATACAATAAAAAATAGGATAAAAGAAACATTGCTCTTTGTTAGCCACCTACCTAAAGAACTCCTGAATGGTTTTCAATCAAATTGATATGTAGGTTCTTATGTTAAAAGTTTGACTTCAAATTTATCGAAGTCGAATAGAGTGGAAGTAAGATATGAGAAAAAGAAAGAAACTTAATCCAAAAAAAAATTTTTTTTTATATTTTTGGACTCCTAGTGCAGTTTTATTTTGATATATCGCATGATGGGGTATAAACATATTTTTTTTATTGGGGTACATTAGCCCCCAAAATTGTCTGTCGGGTTTTTGCAGCGACGAGTGGGTGGAGGTGTTTTCTTCGAAAAGCTCAATTTGAACATATTCTTCCACTTCTCAGATTACTATAGCATATTTCAGGCGAATATAATGACAACGAAAAAAGTCCTTTCGCGGCTGAGATGTAATGTAATATCCACTCAAGATATTAGTATTTTCACGGGCAGCCAAGAGGCAATAACGTCCCTGATATCGTGCTCAATTACTTTAAAAACCGCTTAAGATTGCCGTTCGTCTTTCACGGAGATTGCGGCGCAATTCAACATTCACCTTACAAGCATGCTGAGAGCTTTGTAATAGAAACATAAGGCTGACAAGCTCGTCATCACTCTCAGAATTCTACCGGAAAACAAAATTTATGTATCCATCTCGCTACATGTAAACATTTCATATATTCATGCTGGATGCAAACAACAAAGAGAACCACAGATGAGAAAATCTGGGAAATATTGTCGTCAAAATAAGCGGTATTAGCCGTTTCGAATAGCGATAGATTCCGTGGTAAGTATCTAACTCAAGAAAATATGGCATGGTATTAATAAAACGGAGTACATGCTTTTTTCTCAAGTTTCTGAACACGTACTCCATACTATATGAATACATGGGACACCTACTAGTTCGACGAACACATACTCAGTTCGTTGAGGACCTACTCCTCTTCGAATAAATAAAAATAAGCACGTAATCTACAACTGGAGTAGGTTCTCCAATTTTTGTAAGTTGGCTTAGCTGGTTGCTCACTTTCATTAAGAAATAGTTGTTTTGGCAAACGATGGATAAATTTATGAGTGTTGCACGTGCAAAAAAATATTACAAAGATCGTAGAGACGAAGTTGACTACCGGGTTTTGTATACATATGTATATGTATATGTAGGTTGGATCAAGGTTTCCAAAGTGGAGTGGTGGGAGATATTGGAGTTCGCCAGTCAGCATTATATCACTGGGTAATTTCAATGCCACAAACGACCTGTGGTTGATATTCAGGGGAATAAAAATCCCTTTTTACTTTATCACTCTCCTTCGCAACCTCAAATGTAACCAACAGATTGAAAATTGAACTCAGCAAATTTGCAACTGCACAAAATATTTCGACACGATTGACGTATTTATGAGCACTTGCTCAGACAACCGATAGTAGGTGCTCCATGTTCGATATACAATTTTATTCATACGAAAAAGAAGCATCTGCTTATTTCTTGAGCACCTTTGCCACTTCG
This sequence comes from Pocota personata, assembly GCA_963082735.1. Taxonomy (NCBI): domain Eukaryota; kingdom Metazoa; phylum Arthropoda; class Insecta; order Diptera; family Syrphidae; genus Pocota; species Pocota personata. The sequence continues at coordinate 61,152,365 of OY720429.1, read as the reverse complement.
TAGTAAGTATGTACTCAGAGCACAAGATTCGTTTAATACCAGCCATGGTGGGGTGTTTTTTTCAATTTTGTTTTCTAAAAACGGCTTGCACCAGGAGACCTTTATATTTTCCACACAACCTTCTCATGACTACAAACTTCCAATTTTTTTTACAAATTCTTAGAGTCAATACTTTCGAAAATATATAGAGGGCTCTTGAATTTGAAGGTTTATAGTTCAACAAACTTTATCCAAGAAATACAAAAAACGTTAACACATAAGTACAGGTCAAGAGATGAAAAATAATTCTCCCTTAATTTGCTGTAGTAAAATGTACTCGTACTCTTCTTCAACAGCTAGGATCTCCTTGAATTATTTATCCGAACAATGTATCCAAAGCAGCATTCACTGGGGATAATACTCACAGTAAGCCGTTAGCAAATTTATGTTGTTCTGTATATAAAGTCACAAAAAGCACAATTAGCTTCAGCCATTAGATAGTCAATCAGTCGACTTTGATGATGAAATAGTTTGCCTGGTTTGTCGTCATTTTGTGTTTATTAAAAACGTGGTGGAACCAAGAAGGACGAGTTTCAGCTGTATAACATCAGAGCAACTAAGATATTTGATATTTCGTTTGCTGAATTCGCTTGAGTTTAGGGTGGGGTAGGACTTCCCATTTGAGCGTTTCCAGGTAGGTTTTAACGGGTTTGGCAAAGTGAGGCCGAGCGTTGTCATGCTGTAGAATCACTTTTTCGTGCCTCTGTTCGTATTGTGGCCGTTCGCCCAGTACTCGGCTCAATTGGAAACATGACCGGGCTGTGCCCATGACTTTCTTTCACGATGCGATGAAGAAAACCCTTCTTTTTTGTCGCTGAAGCAGTTGTTCACAAGCAAAAAACAACGCTCAACGTCCCTTGGCTTCAAATCATAAGGAACTCAAGTTCCTTATTCTTGAATCATTCCAAACACATGCAATCGCTTGGAATGGCTTGATGGGTAACTCCTAATGCTGAAGCAAAATGTTCTTGCGTTTGGCACGGATCCTCATCGAGCAATGCTTCCAATTCCAAGACCTAACCCAAAAAGGATTTCAAGCTCTGGAAGCCAGCAATTTAATAAAAAAAATAGACAAATAAAGATTCCAATGGGAAATCAGTGATAAATAAAAGGCGCCTGCCTTTATTCATGCTCACTTTTGACAATAAAGAAAGTGTCGAGAAGATATACACTATTAAATCAATTATGGGAACAGTTGTAAAAATTGAGCTACTTCGAAAGTCCAAAACTGTCCCACAATGTAAACGTTGCCAAACATTTGGACACACACAAAAATACAACAACCGCGACTATCCTTGTGTAAAATGTGAAGGTAAACATGCACCCAAAAATTGTTCTCTCAATAAAGAACAGGAAGCTAAATGTGTCAACTGTCAAGGCAATCATCCTGCAAATTATAGAGGATATCCAGTTGCAAAAAAGTTCCAAGAAAGTAAAAGTAAACGCACTTCTAATAGAATTAATTCCCAAAATGTAACAAATAAAAAAACAACCATTAAAAATAAACCTCAACCGGCCAAAGAAATCGCTCAGAATAAAACTATGGAAAATAGCAAATCCCATCCCCAAATTGTTAAAAATGTACGGAAAGATGAGGAAATTTCCATGAAAGAAATGCTGGCGCTTATCCTTAAACGAATAGATAGTCAGAATTTAACAATAAAACAGTTATGCGAAAAAGTCGCTATCAAAAACAATGATGGACAGAACATTTAAAATCGCAGCATGGAATGCAAACGGTCTTGCACAGCACACGTCTGAGCTGAACATCTTTTTAGACATGAAGAATATAGACATTTGCCTGGCGTCGGAAACGCATTTCCCCATGGTTGAAAGTCTCGATATTAAAACACCAAAATATACCTGTTACCACGCACCACATCCAGCTGATAAAGCTAGAGGAGGATCGGCTAAGGAAGAACCTGAAACATTATGAAGAAGCCAAGTTCATTAATGAGAATATGCAACAATAAACAATAAGTATTTGTTTAAAAAAGAAAGAGTTCAAGGTAGCAGCAATTAGCCCACCCAAGCGCTCCCCAACTGAAGAAGACTATAGAGAACTTCTAAATTTGCTGGGACATCACTTTCTTGTTGGTAGTGACTTCAATGCTAAACATACCCACTGGGGATCTAGGTTAACAACAACAAAAGGAAAAAGGCTTTATCAAGCAAGTCGCAAATACAACTGCGAATTCTTTTCATCTGGATCGCCTACATACTGGCCATCTGATCCCAACAAAATACCAGACCTAGTTGACTTTTTTGTACCCAAAGGTATTAAGCGAAATCATATAAGTGTTGAAGGTAATTATGACCTATCGTCAGATCATACTCCGGTGAACTTGTCACTAAGTGAAACGGAAGTGCAAGAAAAAAGTTAGCCTAAGCTTGTAAACAAAAGAACGAATTGGATTGAATTCAGAGAAAAGTTATAAAGTTTTATAAACCTAAGATCTCCTATGGAAACAAGAGAGTAAATTGATCATGAAGTGGAACAATTCATTGCTAATGTACAACAGGTTGCAGAGGAAAGCACTCCAGCTAATTTAAATAGGAGGCAACCTGAAACAAAATACCCCGCCGTGATAAGGGAGCTGATATTTGAAAAAAGAAGGGCTCGTAGAAAATGGCAAACCACGAGATTCCCAGGCGATAAGGCTCTGTTCAACCGTCTTAATCTTAAAAAAAGAATCTACGAATTACAAAATGAGTCACTTAGTAGATTTCTACAAAGCTTAACGTCGGATGCGTCAACCGACTACTCCTTGTGGAAAGCAGCTAAGCGTCTAAAAAGACCTCAGTATCAAAACCCGCCCTTTTTTTTATAATTTGCACGTCTTAAAGGGGATATGAATACCCTTATACTAATTTTTTAGAACACTTGCGTTTAGTGGAAAGGGGAAGAGACAGAGAGAAAGACAGAGTGGTGTGGTTTGAAACTCAGGTGGTATTAAGTTTCTGTAAACTCGAAGGGTGGCTGTCCAGATAACTGGGGAGTATTTTGTTTGTTTTCGCTATCATTGTCGTTGCTTTTGATTCACAGTATTTTTTTCCGACCTCCTAATGTCATCATCACGATCAAGTTGCATTTTAGCCATATAACCACCCTACTGCCAGTGTTATGCCTTCACAGTAGAGTTGTCTTTGCTTTCGCAAGTGATCGGCTTTTTTATTTATTTCGTGCGAAATAAATATATGATTCTTGACTTCAGGATTCGAACCGCGAATCAACACCGTGACAAGCGATAGTGTTACCACTACACCACGGCCCTTGAAAGCAACAGACGGTAAATGGATCGGAAACCCGAAACAAAAAGCTGAACTGCTCGCAGGACATCAATCGAACGTTTTCGAACCATTCTCGTCAAGTACAGCTACTGAAAATCTAGAGTTTGTTGATGAAAGGGACGAAGCTGAAATCCCCCTTGTCACGCTCAGAGAAGTAAGAAGTATGTGTCAACACCAGTTGTCAAATAAAAAAGCACCAGGTTACGATTTAATAACTGTCCAGATCTTGAAAGAATTGAAATTAATAGCCTTAAAAAAACTCATATCTAATGAATGACTCGATATGTCCCACATTATTGGAAAATTGCTGAATTAATTGTAATAGCAAAGCCAGGAAAACCACCAACAGAAGTAACTTCTTAGAGACCGATATCCCTTATACCAATTATGGCAAAGGTTTCCGAAAAATTACTCCTGAAAAGGCTTAGCAAAATCATCGAAGAAACAAGTCTAATCCCAAATCATCAGTTTGGATTTAGAAATAAACATTCCACGATAGACCAAGTACACCGAATTACGGATACAGTGGAAAAAGCACTGGAAGAAAGACAAGTCTGTTCGGCACTATTTTTAGATGTTGCTCAAGCCTTTAACAAGGTTTGGCATGAGGGCCTTGAGTATAAACTGCATAGGGATTTACATAGACAGTATTACGAAATACTGAAATCCTATATTTCAGATCGACTCTTCCGAGTCCGACACGAACAAGAATATTCGGAACTAAAGAAAATTGAAGCCGGTGTTCCACGGGGATGTGTCTTAGGACCAACCCTATATCTGTTGTATATTCCTGTGGATAATAATGCCTTGATGGCTAATTTTGCAGATGACACTGCAATATTAGCACGTGATAAATGCATTGTGAAGGCGACAGAGAAACTGCAGAACGCGGTCAATAAAGTAAGTGATTAGACGCAACATTGGCGTATCAAACTCAATCAGACAAAGTCAACTCGCATAAACTTCACAAATAAAAAGATAAATAATCTTCTGAGGTTCATTAACAATAAAATTGTACCCTATGTCAATACAGCAAAGTACCTTGGAATGACTTTGGACGTAAAGCTAAAATGGAAAGAGCACATTAAAAGGAAAAGAGGAGAACTTAACTTTAAATATAGAAAAATGTACTGGTTACTAGGAAGAAACTCAGATATGTCTATCCAGAACAAAATCTTGCTATATAAGCAAGTATTGAAGGCTATCTGGACGTATGGCATCCAATTATGGGGCTGCACAAAGAAAACAAATATTCAAACTATACAGACATTCCAAAACAAAGTCCTTCGTGGAATAATAAATGGTATATAAGAAATAGCGATTTGCACCGTGACCTACAAGTGACGGAAGTGGTTAGAAAGCACCCACAATCAGCGACTGCAAAATCACATCAACTCCGATGTAGAAACCGTCTTAAATGTATGAGACAATATCCGGAGATTGAGAAGAACCAAACCTCACGAGCTAATGGTCTAAAAGCTTTCGAAAGTACTTATAATTTTAAACTTTCCTAAACGTGATTTTAAACATAAGAAAGAAAAATCAGTTGTCGATCTTACATAGATCGGTCCTGATTAAGGTGTTTTTTTAGTGGCGTTAGAGTCCCACACTACGTGGTAACCGTGAACTACCAAGTTTCTTTCGAGATTTTTCACCTCCGTTACACTTTCGTAAGGACACAGAACATGGACTGTGCTCCAGCCGAGCCTAACTCACGGTTTTTACTGGGGTAGGTAACGCCGAACAACAGGCGTGTGTAATTCGATAATCCAGCACTTACTGCTGGAGCCATCTATTGACCTAATGCGCACCAATAAGAGTAGTTGAACGAAATTCAATGCCCAAAAGATACCATCCGTATATATTGTAACTCTTTCGAGGTTAAAGATGGTAACTTTCAATTAAAATTCCCTACTTATAGCTTCTGGATAAATTAAGGTTACTAATCAAATGTAAATTCTATTGAGTCACGTACTTTACAGTCGGTAATTGAATCAAAATAAAATATTTGAACTATATACATTCCTACACATACATATGTAAACATACCCTAAACTACTGTCCTAATATACGCGAGCATCAAAAGTACTATAAACATTCGTCCATGAGAGACTCTGAGAGACTCTGAGTGAAAAGCAATATCCCACAGGAATTTGATTAACACAAATATTTGGTAAACGTGACCAACCACTATTTATGCAACGTGAATAGTTTCCGTGCATTCGAGTTTTTGGTCGTAATTTTCAGCAATAAAATGTAAATTCAAATTCGAAGCTTACTTTTACTATGTACTACGAGGCAGCACAGCACAACGTTTGCATTTTTGATTTGTTAGATCTCCGTAAACCTAGTACAGGACCAAGCACGGTTGCAAATAAATAAAGAATTCTATTGAGCATCTGTTACAAGTTTAATTGATATTTGTGTGTATGTTGTACGTACATAACATACAGATGTACTCGTACATATGCAAATATAAAAGGAGAAGAGGAGAAATCAAGTAAAGATTTCAATTTTGCGCCACTTGTGCGGAAAAGTGTTGCCAACGAAAAAAAAAACAGACAGCGTGACAGCTGACAGTTCAGGGTTATTAAAAATGGAGTGCTACACGAAAGATCAAGGTGTTTTCATTGTTGAGCAATGTTTTAAAAATAATGAAGTTTTGGCAGCTACAGTGCGCAGTTTTCGTACAAAATATGTTCGAAATAGTGATTTAACTTCATCAACAGTTAAGAGATTAATTAAAAAGTTCAGGGAGACTAGATCAATTTGTGATCTTAGACACTCTGGCCGTCCTTCAACAAGTCGTTCAACACAAAACATCGAAGCAGTTCGTAAGAGTGTTGTTGAGAGTCCGGGAACATCAATTCGGCACTGTGGTCAAGAATTGGACATTTCGAGAAGCTCTCTACAGCGTATTCTCACGAAAGATTTGCATTTTCATGCATACAAAGTGCAATTGACTCAAGAACTGAAGCCTACTGACCACGCACAGCGTAGAGAGTTCGTTGAATGAATTATGGAACAACAAGTGGGTGCTGATTTTTCTAACAAAATCATCTTCAGCGATGAGGCTCATTTTCATTTTGATGGCTTTGTTAAACGTCAAAATTGTCGAATTTGGGGTTCAAAAAACGTGTCACTATTTGGTGAGGATTTTGGGCTGGATGCATCATCGGACCATTCTTCTTTGAAAGTGCTGCTAGTCAGGCAATAACAGTTAATGGTGCTCGCTATCGCGACATGATAATCCAGTTTTTTGTGATTAAATTGCAAGATATGGATGTGGATGACATGTGGTTTCAACAAGACGGTACCACATCGCATACAGCCCGAGAAACAATTCAAATTACTGCACGAGTCATTTTCTGGTCGTGTAACTCCCCGTTTTGGTGATCAGAATTGGCTGTCCAGATCATGCGATTTAACGCCATTGGACTTTTTTCTTTGGGGTCTTTTGACGTCTAAGGTCTATGCCAGCAAGCGCACGACCATTCACGTCTTGAAGGAACAAATTGAGCGCTGCATCAACGAAATTCAGTCACATTTATGCAAAATGGTCATGGAAAAATTCGATAAAAAAGTGTGTATGTGCCGGTAAATGCCGTACATAACTCTATACTGTCTACTTTATGAATGAATAAAACAATTACAATTTTTAATTAAAAACCTTTGTTTTCTATCAAGATTATTTCTTGTGTGAATTTTGGCACACCCTTTACATATGCAATGTGGTATCATTTTTTTAATTCAACTAAATGGTTTCTTAAATATGGGTTGAAGATCTTATTATGCAGCAATCCTCAGGCACTTCGTAATGGAGGTAACCTCCGCAATTGGGTCAGTTCAGTAGAACTTCTGCAATGGGGGCGCATTTACCACTACATTTTCCATTTAGATTTAATCAACATGCCTACTTTTTTTTTTATATAATTTGCTAGCGCCAAATGGGATATGAATATCATTAAATTATTTCAGGGCACGGGCGTTTGCAGAAATTGAGAGAGAGAGAAAGAAAGATTGGTGTAGTGGATTTGAAACTTAGGTGGTATTAAGTTTCAGTAAACTCCAACGGTGGCGTCCAGATAACTGGGGAGCTTGTTTGTTTTGCTTTTTGTCGTTGCTCATGATTCACAGTATTTTTTCCCTCCATCACGATCAAGTTGCATTTAAGCCATATGACCACTCTACTGCCAGTGTTATGCCTTCGCAGTAGAGATGACTAAGCTTTCGCAATTGATCGACTTTTTTATTTATTTCAGACGATATAAATAGATGATTGTTGAGATCAGGATTTGAACCGTGAACCAAAAGCGTGACAAGCGTTGATGTTACCACTACACCATGGCCACCATCCCTACTTATGTAGAATAGTGAAATCTCACAACATCGTAAGTCGGTGTTAGTTACCTGATTCTAAGTTTCGCTTAAGGTTTCATATAGTAATAATAAAACAGATTTAGTAAGTGTTAAATTTACAATACCTAGTTGTTTCGTTTTCAATAATCGATAGCTCATTGTTTTGTAGTATGGGTATAAATTCGATTCGTTGTCACGCTGTTGGATCACGGTTCAAATCCTGATGTAAAGAATCATCTATTTATTTTTCATGAAATACATAAAAAAGTCGATCAATTGCGAAAGCTAAGTCAACTCTATTGCGAAGGCATAACACTGGCAGTAGAGTGGTCATATGGCTGAAAATACAACTTGGTCGTGATAATGACATCAGAAGGACGAAAAAAAAAAAACACTGTGAATCATGAGCAACAATAAAAGCAAAACAAATAAGCTCCCCAGTTATCTGGACGCTACCCTTAGAGTTTACAGTAACTTAATACCATCTGAGTTTCAAACCACTACACTAAATCTTTCTTTCTCTCTCTCTCTTTTTCACAACGATCTTTTCCTGTAATAGTATAAGCGCTATTTATATAAAAGAAAAGGTCGACTATGTTAAAATTAAGTTAATAACACTGGAAATATACTTGTATAAAGGTAACTTTCTCAATTTTCCAGTTCGTTATCAGCAACGGCTATCGAGTTATGGAATGTTGTGGTTTACAAGGGTATACAAATATATTTTTCGTAATATGTACATATGTAGATCGAAAAGATATACGGCTACGAGGTGATTGAAAAGATAATAGGGGTATTCACGCTGGCGTCATTTGTATTTGGTCTTGTAAAAGTATCAAAGTGTATTTCTTTTTACACCAATGAGTGAACGCACTCTTTCGTATTTGTAGAAACACTGAGGCTAATTAGAACCAAACGATAACAACCAATTGTCAAAAACATATGTTAGATTCAATGTTACACTTTTACACTCTCTTTAACAAGGTTGTACAAGGTGGGGCAAAAGTAATGTCATAATGTGAATGTGCCATAATTTTTGCAAATGGCGTCAAATGTCATTGTGCTTTGACATTTATGTTGTAGACAGATAGAGAATTAATTGACAACAAGCAATGGAGTGATACACGCCTGAAGAACGCGGAGTTATAGTTACTGCTTATTTGACCAATTTCCGGCCTGTTGTTTTAACGCAGCATGGGTTTCGTCGTCGTTTCCATTTTCACTTAAGTGGTTATGTGAATAAATAAAATTTGCATTTCTGGGGCACGGAGAATCCACATGAAATGCACAAAGTGCCATTGTATCCCCTCAAAGTGACTGTTTGGTACGGAAGCCAGATGTTTTGCGAGCAACAATTCAAAATGCCGTAAAACCGTATAATTTTTCAACTTAATGTCATCAATTTTACATCTTCAAATAAACTTTTGGTGAAAACAGAGTCCAATTTTTTCATTTCTAACAAAATGGCAGCCAATTCACATTATGACATTACTTTTGCCCCACCTTGTAGCATTGCTAAAGTGTAAAAGTGTAACAAAATGACAGCCAGTGTATTTTGTTCTTGTATTGTAAGAAAACGATATACTTTTACAACGATATAAGACTAGATACAACGAAGCGTGAATACCCCTCATTTGTTTTTTCTATGAAAAAAAAAAAACATATGTAACTTTTTTTTATTGCACCAGTATTTTCCTAGTCATATGGACATAATGATACAAGACACCACGAGTATTTATTTTCACACGGCTCGCACGAGAATCACTTTAGACATTTTGATGAAATTTAATTTGCATGTATCCTTACTTGGGCGCCGTGGCACAGTAATCCCGGGATCACGGAGCGGAAGACTTAAGCTTAGGGTCCCGAACCAATACCAACCGTTTTTTTCACGGTCACTCCTCTCGCGAACGTCAGACAAACATCCGACAATAAAATTGTCATGAGAAAATTCTTTCAATCAAAAAAATTGGCCTTCGGAAACGGAATACACGAATGACAGCGAGAAGTTAGACCAGCTAGACCTGTTGGGTTATTAGCGCCAAAATATGTATTTATTTAACAAAATATTTATTTAAAAACTGTCATAATCGAATCATCTTTGTTAGCCTCGTATAACTCTTAAACGGATTTCGATGAAATTTGGTATATAGGCTTGAAATTATATGCTAGTAGTTTCATTTGAAACTGATCGAAATCGAATTAAGCGGGTGAAAAATATGAGAGGGGTTTAAAATATTTTCGAATCACCTTTCTCATACGCATAACTTAAGAACCACCAAACCGATTTGAATTTTGGGTTATGCCGGACTTGTAGATACATTTCCAACATATGGTCTTAATTTTTTGGGTTACATCTGATATGTCGCATTAGGCCCCCAAAAGCAGCCCCAACAAAAATATGTTTTACAATTTGTTCACCTAATTAATTTTGATACACCACGTACTAGTTTTATGGAAGTTCTTTAAGTTGAACGGTTCAAAAGTTACAAGCCTGTGACAGACATATGGACAGGCGGCTAGACGGACACCGTGTTGAATACATTAGTGTTCCGTTTATAGCATTCTGGTACGAAACATAAAAAAAATAAAAATATTTAATCTAATGAGTGCCAAAAAACAACAATTTTGGGCTTGAACATATTGAACTTGAATATATTGAATACTATACTTTTGCGTTTTCTTAAAAATAAAACTTGAATTATAAACGGTAAAGTTTTGAAAGTTTAATGGGCAAAACACAGGCACGCGCGGTCGCGCCTTTGACAGGCATTCTACCGACTTACGATAATATTCGTCACAACGCGCGACCTCAAAATTTGCAACATCAAATGTGGCTTCAAGGTGGCCGGATGTTGAGAGGTTAGGAATATGACAAAATTATGTTCCGTTCCCTCAAATTTCCCACACATGATTTCGCTGCAGAAAGAAGGGTAGAAATGTACTCCTTTTATTTTTATGGTTTGGTTAGGAAACACTAACATAAGAAACAACTTCACGAAGAAATGTTTATAAATAAAAATAATAAAAACATCTGCATACTCTAACATAATTAAATTGTGTTCAAAAAACAGCAATTAGCAATTAAAATTGTTTACATATTAAATGCTACCAATTCGGAGTACATACACGACACAATGACTTACCTTGTTATTAAAATCGAGCAAGTCAAAAATAATGTCAATCCAAAACAGCTGTGAGCTGTCAAAACGCACGACATTAGTAGAGAGTAGCTCTACTCCGACATTGAGGTGGCGCTTACGATATTTACGATCAAAAACCGACCAAACGCCTGAGATCACATATGGTGTTACCCCATAAGATCCAATTGTTTCTACTTTAATTCCTCAAGCACGGTAACAATACTAAACTAGTCTGGCGATTCACATGTCTTTTCGAATTAAAGTCACCAAGAGCTTTAATTCTTGAAAATAACAAAGTTCAAGCAGACGATCGCACTGAAGACGTCTAAGTACTTTTTTTTTATAATTTGCACGCGCCAAAGAGGATATGATTATACTTATACTATTACAGGACACGGGCGTTTGTGAAGGAGAGAGAGAGAAAGAAAGATTTAGTGTAGTGGTTTAAAACTTAGATGGTATTAAGTTTCTGTAAACTCCAAGGGTAGCGTCCAGATAACTGCGGAGCTTGTTTGTTTTGATTTTGTCGTTGATCATGATACACGGTATTTTTTTCCGTCCTCCTGATGTCCTCATCACGATCAAGTTCCATTTTCAGCCATATGACCGCTCTACTGCCAGTGCACCATCCAATCATCAATTGATTAGTGGCGAGGTGAATTATTTACAACCCAACTAAACGCCAAGCACGTCACTGTCAGAGAAAAAGGTAAGAGTTATGACTGATTAAAACTATTCTAGCAATCAAGGGAAATCGCCTCCGCCAAATCATTGCAAATCATGTGCCGAACCCGACAATTCCCAAATGCTTCAGTGCGATAAGTGCGACGAGTGGCATTATCCGACATTGCAAACCACGAATGGACGTACCCCAAATCATGTCATCAGGAAGTAAATCTTCCTATCTACTACCGTCCAGTAATCTATACCTGCAGCATCCACCACCCATAAATGTTCCTGCGAATACAACGACCAGAAACGTCGGACACGTGCGTCGAAGCACCAACGTTCAACGCCAACCCACAACCAGAAACACTCAGTGTCAGTATTCAGATTATCACGGACAATCAATCGGCGCAATCCGCTGAATCCCCTTCCAAAGTTAAATCCAGTTTGTCGAGAAAGTCGAAGGCAGTTTCGCTTCAATTGAAGAGATGATACTTTAGGAAAAAGGGGATAAGGAGTATATATTTAGATAAAAAAAAAATTAATTGATGGAACAAATAGCATCCGATGAAGAAGACTACAGTATTTCTTCGACAGCAGGACGTACTCGTAGTATGGTACAAACTTGGGTGACAGGTCAGTGCACAGCTGTTGAAAAGACGCACAGTTTTAATGTGAATGAGGCAGATAAGCAGCAAATGCATCTAAAGGAATCATGGGCAGGTAAGTCCATGCCCACAAATTTGTTGAACAGCATGTATTATACGAGTATGACACCACATATCTTTGTAATAATAGACAGCAATGTTCGAATAAGGCCAATACCTAGCTTGATTAATGGTAGAGCCCTAGAATCAGTAAGGTCGAAATTGATGTTTTCTAATCAGGTATCAAGCATAATTGCACCTCTACGTATGTATGTTATAAGGACGCCCTGAATCAATAATAAATGCAGTTATTGTTAAACTCGAGAAGGAGCGAAAGATTTTACTTATTAACCAATTTGTCTCTTGCAGTATAAATTGTTGTTGCTACCATGGAAGCTGTTGACCTACATAGCCAATTAAATAATCCATGTGTGTTGCAGGAATTAACTTATAAATTACTTCATCGAATACGTTTAAATTATGAAACTTTTAAGATGAACGCTGAAGGAGTGAATCGATCAACCTTGGCTGTTTGGTTACATCAAGTGGATCAGGCTCCCAATGAAGTAATGGAGATATCTGTTCCAAAAGTCATTGAGACATGGTCTGATCGTCGATGACCTGCTATGTTTTTATATGTAAACACAAAACCATGTGAATCGACCCGCAACAATAGTGCACTATTTAAATAATTACAAAAAAGCAAATAAACAATTCAGTGCCGGTGCATTCCATCCTTTCAGCCCCATTCACTCGCTGTTGCGCTTCTTCGTTATCGCAATTGGAGCATGTGCTGCATATGTACATACTTCCAGTTGCGATGACTGAGAGAGTGTACCAGAATGTTTGGGCATAGCACCTGCAACAGTTTGTTTTGGAAAACTATTCATTGGATCTTCACTTCACAACTTCGCTTAGTTATGTCAGAGTTGTGTCTTTTTGAGTTTCTATGCGAAACACAGGTAGTTGAAGAATCTTCTGATTTGAAACTGCCTGGATATAACTTAATGTCATTATTCTTTCCCCACCGTGGCCTCGCCACGGTTGTCCCTCAAGGTAGCCATCTTGGTCCAATGATCTTCATTTTGACAATTAACGAAGTCGAATGTATCATCAATGTCTCCCACCTTTCTATATATGCGGATGATATGAAAATCTTCAGAACCATATCATCTCATCATCATTTTGAGTCTGATGCCATAGTAATTTTTAGAGCTCAACGTCAGCAAGTGCCAAGCTATTACATATTCTCGTAAGCGTATCCGACCATCACTAAGAGTCCATTCCATTAGCGATGAGCCTATACCCTCTGCCTCTTCACTGTGTGCGGGTGTTAACTGTGCTAGGGAACTCAACTTCCGTTCTCATATTGATAACATTATCGACAGAGCTAACTCTGCGGTCGGTTTCATTAAACTATGGTCTAAGGAATTCTCAAACCCTTAAGTTACAAAATCCTTGTACATCACATTCGTCAGACCCCTCCTTGAGTACGAGTATGCCTCCCAGGTATGTTCACCATACTACGAAATCCATATCATGCGAATCGAAGCTGTCCAGCGCAGGTTCAATGGAAATCATTTATTATCTTATTTAAAGCCTTAAGCTCCTTGAAATTGAACAATTTTTCCTCGCTCTCTTTTTTTTTTTTTTTTTTTTGTTGCTTTGATTGAAGGTTTTTCTAGTACTTTCCTTCAAGAAATCTTTACTTTTAAAGATTTGTGGGTCAATAAGTCCCTGAAAAATGAAATAAGAAACACTCTTTTCGGTATAAAAACATTTTATTTTTCAACATAGTCTCCTTTAACGTTTCTCCAATTTTTTGATGCCCTCCAAATAATACGATTTCTCGAGCCCCTCAAAATAAGCCTTTATTTCAGACTCAAATCTCTTACCTCCGAGCAATTTCTTCATGTTTGGGAACAAGAAATAGTCGCAGGGGGCTAAATCTGGGTAATATGCTGGATGAGGGAGGAGTTCATAGCCTAACTCATGCAATTTTGCCATTGCGACTGAGGACTTGTGCGCCGGTGCGTTGTCCTGGCTTGGAATCGATCCAGCAGCTCTGCGTAATATGCGCCGGTGATCGTTTTAGCCTTTTCAAGGTAATTGATGTGAAACCCGCCTTGGCCTTCTTCGGCTTCGATTCACCAGGAGAAGTCCATTGTTTTGACTGTTCCTTGGTTTCTGGTGTGTTGTGGTGAACCCAGGTTTCATCCACGGTTGAACCATTTTGCAAAATCTGAGCCGAATTTTTCTGGAACATCGCCAAACACACCTTTGAAGTTGTCAAACGAATGCGTTTGTTGTCGATTGTGAGAAAACGCGGCACCCATCTTGCGGAAAGCTTTTTCATGTCCAAATACACTCAAAGCTCGTTATACGGCCTTTCGCTATAACAGCCTTTTTTTTATTACTTTGTTTACGTTTTACGGCCAATATTTTTCGTTACAACGGCCAACAAAAAAAAACATCATTCCCTTAAATGTTCTTACAATGCAAGAATATACATTATGTATCTTGCGTCGCATTGAAGCAGGTGAGAAGATTTTCCAAATTTGTTCAGCATTAGGTCTTGCAAAATCAACTGTTCAAACAATACGAGATAATATAGACAAAATCAAGGCGCAGGTACATTCAGCTGTATCTTTAAGCATTTGTACAAAATTAACTCGAAAAGAAGTGATATTATGGAAAAAATGGAAAAATTGCTCATCCTATGTTTGCATAACATCAAGATGAAAGGTGAAGTAGCAAGTGCCGATTCAGTTGCAGCTCTCGAGTATCTGAGAAGGTGGTTACGTTCCAGAACAAGTTTTTAATGCGGACGAGATAGGTCTTTATTGGAAACGAATGCCTGAGCGGACCTTTATTTCAAAGGACGAAAAGTCTGCATCAGGATATAAGGTGTCAAAAGAACGTTTGACACTTCTTCTTGGTACTAATGCTGCGGGGGTTTTCAAGCTGAAGCCGCTATTAGTGTACCTGTCTGAAAATTTAAGAGCTTTCAAGGGATTGGACAAGAAAGAATTGCCAGTCACTTGGAAATCCAACAAAAAGGCTTGGATGACAAAAGTTCTTTTTGAAGATTGGTTTAAGAAGTACTTCTGTTCTGAAGTCAAAACCTACCTGGAAAAGAAGAATTTAAGCAATAAAGTCTTGTTTATTTTGGATTATGCTCCAGGGCTTCCGGTTAATTTAGCTGAGCTGTCTGAAAATATAAGAGTTGAGTATCTTCCCAAAAACACAACGGCCCTCATTCAGCCTATGGACCAGGGTGCAATAGCCACTTTTAAGGCGTATTATTTGCGCAGAACTTTTCAAAAGCTTGTTAATGAAATGGATGGAAGATCCTCTATTAAACAATTTTGGAAGAACTACAATGACAAAGATGCCGTTTACAACATAAGTGAGTCTTGAAATGAATTAAAATCAACAACGATGAATCATGTTTGGAGAAACTATGGCCGGAATGCATTACAATCGGCCAATCTGATGCTGATCCTGTTATCCCGGAAATTGAACGCAACATTTTAAATCTGGCAAAATAAATCGGATTTGAGGATTTAGAAGAGCACGATGTCAAAAGTCTTTTTAACGCTGGCAGAGCTCCGCTTTCAAATGAAGAGTTGATGCAGTTGGGATCAGATCAAGATTCAGATGAAGAGCCTGAGCCTTCCACGAGTCGCCAGTTGACATCAACAAATTTGTGTGAAGCACTGCACCATTTCTAAGAGGGGTTGGAAATTTTAAATAAAAACGATCCCGACGAAAAACGCAGTGCTAAAGTTTCAAGAGCTGTTAACGTAGCCATTAACAGCTACAAGGAAATAGAAAAAGAATTAAGAAATAAAGCAAAACAACCAACGCTGGAACGGTTTTTTAAGCCCGCAGCCGCTCGTGTATATGAGAGTGATTCTCTGTTTATTCTTACCTAATTATGTTCTTTTTCGTTATGTATGTAGATTTTATTTTGGCTCCTGTCAATATTAAATTGAAACGTAACTATGCTCTGAAGTCAACACTTTAAATGAATTTTTTTTACAACGTTTTATAAGATTTGGAACCAATCTAATGGATTTTGTATGGGTTTGTATGAAAAAAAATGACTCGTTATACGGCATTTCGCTTTACGACCTGATTTTGCGGAACGTATCTAGGCCGCTAACCGAGGTATGAGTGTATTTATGTAAAATCGAAATCACTGAGCCATGTGATTAGCGTGTGGCCTCAAACTCGCGCACTTTCACTCGCCGATCGTCCATTATCAAACCATGGATTTTGTCGACCATTTCTGGTGTGGCGACCTCAATTGGGTCTGGTCAATTTGGTGCTTGAACAACCGCACCGAAATTAAGAAAACGAGTGGTGAATGGTTCCAATCGAGGGTGAAGAGTCCCCATAATATTTGTCAAGCTTTTGTTTGGTTTGCGTGATAGTTTTTTCTCGCAAAAAATAGTGTTTAATGAGCACTCGAAATTCATTTTTTCCATTTTAACGAAAATGCTAGTAGGCGTCTATATAAAATGGCTACCACAACAAAACTATTTGACAGATCTGTCTGAAAATTTGGGTGCGTTCTTTTGAAAGATGATTCTTGACAAAAAAAAAAAATTAATTTAAGGTGACGACACAATTTCTGTTAATTTTCAGGGACTTATTGACCTACCCTCGTATGATTGCTTTCAAAAATTGTTAAAATAATGTTCCAGTAGAAAGATATAAACATATCATAACTCTGTATTGTAAAATGTGCGGTAGCAAACCTAATGCAAATTATAATACGAAATAAATCTATCTATCTATCTTTTTCCTCGCTCTTGTGGTTGTGGTCGATATAATTTTGTGCCTTCTCGTGGGTCCCGTTGGGCAATAATAATATCCTTGCCATACAGGAACACTTCCAGCACTCGTATTTTACTACGTCCTTATACTCGTACATTCCCTTTTTATATACATCATTTTTGGAGAGGAATGTACAAAAGTTCGCTATTTCTTTTTTTCCCACAAACTTTTCACAATTCATAATTATAGATGTTATTAATTTACACTTCAATTCACTTTAAACCACTTCGCTAATTGGTTTTAACCAGAGTGACAAACGTTTCCTCTGCACACTTACTCATTACCTCGGTTTTTCTATCGGACCATGATCGCTGGGTCCACAATTAGCGGTATTTTGCAAACTCTTTCTCCTCAACTAGCGGATTTTCACAATCTTTGTGAAAGTGAAAAACAAAGATGCTCAAGCATTTTCAAGTAAATTTAACAAAATTAAATTAGGTTTCATAAATAATTTTGGGGCATAATTTAATTTGGGCTATATTTCATTATGAAATTGGACACCAATTGAAAAAATGACATTAGACCCCAAAAAAATTAAATTACACCTCAAATTTAGACAATTTTTGTTGTTGTTGTTGTACTGTATGCTCTTTTTTGGGGCCTGATTTCATTTTCTGTTTGTGCTTATTTCCTGGGAGCCCTTGGTTGTTTTGAAAACAAAATTCATTGAGTGATAGACCATGGCCTGTTTGAAGAAAATACAACAACGGAATATACCGGTTTTACAACGACATTTGCAGCGCATGAGATGTATAGGACATGAAGGACGAACATCAACGCGCTGGCTCCTAAAGACTTTGAATACATCCCAGAGGGGCGACACGGTAAAGTAAGACCTTGACATGGTGTTGCACACAAGTGGAGAGGGACCTCAGCCAACTTCATGTTCAAAACAGGGGGCGGCCAGCACTAGGTCGGGCTGGGTGAAGTTGCTTGTTGGTTGGACACCCTAGACTATAGCGCCATCTAAAGTAAAATAAGTTAAGTCACTTTAAAACCGATTTAGAGTTGGGTGAGACACTAATCTATTTCTAATTTTAGAAGTGACAGTTTTAGTTTAACACTATTGATGTTGTGTTACATGCGAGTTTAAATAAAACTAGCGTTTAAATTAGTTCATTACTGACGGCTTTCGGCTTCTGCTGAAGGTGATAAATAAACATATAGGAATGGAAGGGAGCGTAGGATACCTTATCCTCCATCCTCAAATCCACTCCTAATAATATGGGCGTGGCGTTGTGAAATTTTTAATATTAATTTAGATATTTCTCAATTTTTAAGACATTTAAAAAAAAAGTTTTTCATAATATTTTCTCAGAAAAAATTAGCTATCACCATTACTAACCGAAGTTCACTGATTCTGATTAGATATTCGCAATAACCTTAACTCATTGTTCCGAGTCAATATATTATAAATTATAAATTTAAACGAAGTTCAAACTTATGTTTCTGAAGCACCATTTCTTCTCTTAATAACTCGATTTATCATAAACAATTGTTAATAGAATTTGATTTTTAATTAAAATTAAGCTTAAATATGGTTCCAATTCTTTTTGGTTCTTCATAAACCATAAAAGATGCTCTATTGGGTTACCCCAAACTAGATTTACAAAAACTCTGTATCCAATGATGTTCAAACATAAGCTAAACTAGGTATTTGGTCAATTTTTTGAGTCAGTTTTTCTCCTTCGACTGCACCTTCCAGCATTGAATCATGTTTACTTAAAATATTAAAAACGCTTGACGGTTGGTAGATTTTCTTTTTGGTGTCTAATTTAAAATCTAGTCCCAAGAACAATGTTGAAAACTGCAAAGAGATTTGAAAACTATCTGCTGTAGAGATAGAGATCCACATTAAAGAACATGGTTTCAGCATGGTTTTGTTCCGGGTCGTTCGACAAAGTAACTTTGCTCACTGGATGACAAGTTGACGCCAGCTATACAGATTTTAGCAAAGCTTTTGACTCTGTTAATTATGAGTTTTTGCTTATGAAACTGATGAAATTTGGAATTCACTCGACAATGCTAAAGTGAATTTCATCGTATTTGGCTGGAAGGGTACAAAAAGTCTTCATCGAAAACTGTTGTTCAAGAATTATCTCTTGTATTTCTGCAGTTCTGCAAGGTAGTCATTTTGACCCTCTGCTTTTTATTATTTTTATTGCTTTTTTTATAATTTGCACTTGTTATATTATACTAATTTTTAGAACACGTGCGTTTTTGTGGAAAGGAAGAGACAGAGAGAAAGACAGAGTGGTGTGGTTTGAAACTCAGGTGGTATTTAGTTTCTGCAAACTCCAAGGGTGGCTGTCCAGATAACTGGGGAGTATTTTGTTTTGTTTTTCGCTATTATTGTCGTTGCTTATGATTCACTGTATTTCTTTCCGTCCTCCTGAAGTCATCATCACGATCAAGTTGCATTTTGGCTATATAACCACCCCACTGTCATGCTTTCACAGTAGAGTTGTCTTAGCTTTCGCAAGTGATCGACTTTTTTATTTATTTCATACGAAATAAATAAATGATTCTTGACATCAGGATTCGAACCGTGAATCAACAGCGTGACAACCGATGATGTTACCACTACACCACGGCCACCCGGCTGATATAGTTCAAAATATTAAGTTTTGTCATTGTTGAATATATGCCAATGATATAAAAATAATTTAAAATATAAAAAGACTAGATGATTGCATAAAGATACAAACAGACCTTAACAATTTATCTAACTGGTGTGCAGCTAATTGTTTAAGGCTAAACGTTATAAAACGCTTGGGCTTCTCTTTTTTAAGAACTCGAGTGCAATGTTCCTATAAATACTGTTTTGAAGATAAGTCCTTAGAAAGAGTCAGTTATGTAAAAGACTTTGGTGTCAGTATTTATACAAAACTTACTTTTACTTCCCACGTGGATTACACAGTAACGAAGGCAAATTCACTAGTTGGGTTTATTAAAAGGAAATCACAAGATTTTTCCGATCCTTATACATATTCTCGTATCGATTTTTATCGCCCTGGTTAGGTCGATACTTGAATACGCCGATGTTATTTGGAACTCGATTTATCAGACCCATTCCGAACGTGTTGAAAGAGTGCAGAGGCGCTTCTCAAAATACCTCTTCTACAAAATGCATTGCAATTATTAACCATCTTACAATGCAAGATACTTACTACTAGGTATATTGACTTTTAATGCAAAAGGGCATACCACGTTTTTTTACCGCATCAATAGTCGGAATCGGACGTTAAAAGAAGGACTTTTTTTAATAGGCTCATAATACAAATTATGGCCAAAATGAGCCAATTTCTAGAGCTCTTAAATCTTTCAACGAAATTTGTAGACATGTTGATTTTTATATTTCATTTAATTTGTTTACAAATTAAGTTCCTTTTTCAACTTTACTTTAATTTTATCATTCATTCATTTCAATACTTTTTTTTTTACACTTAACTTTGTTCATTTGTATCTTCTTTTTTTTCTACTCCTTACTTTAAGTATCGTGTGGGCGGATTTCAAAAATGTTTACACTTGTACTGCTTCCAAATCTAGAAAGCAAATAAATAAAATCGGATTTTACAACTACTTTTTTGAACGAGTTTTTTTTTGCAAATGTGGGAAAAACCGTTTTTGTGGCTTATTGAGAAATGTTTAGGTGTTTCATATTTATTCAATTTTATGACTGTGGTTATTGATTCAGCGCTGGTTTATGACTCCTTATATCAAAAGCGTTCTCAAATCCCAAAATTTGTCGACCTGAATTGAAAGGGTCTTACATAAAAGTCACACATTGAAGTCATAAGATTTTATTTGAGATTCTTCAACTCGTTAAAAATGGGAAAAGTCGCGGAAAACACAATCCAGAAACGATCTGCAATTATCACCCTTCTTAAAGAAGGCAAATCGTAGTGGGAAGTTGTTTCGCAGTTGAAGGTATCAAGATGCTGCGTTCACCGTACCATTGAACGACACACCCAAACCGTAAATTTCGAGGAAAAACCCCGTTTTGGACGGTCTAGAGCTAACACGAGGATCGGCTAATAGTTACAAGAAGCTAACGAAGTAGATGAAAAACAGCACCCGAAATACGAGCCGAAAACACGGAATAAACCGCTGGCCTAGACAACGGTCAAACGAAGATTAAGACATGCTGGACTATTTGGACGAGTTCCACCGCTGCGACCACAAAACAAGTAGAAAAGTTTAGAATGGGCCAAAAAGCAAAAAAGACTGAACGGGAGAAGATTTCAACAGAGTTTTATGGAGCGATTAATCCAAGTTCGAAGTATTTGGCACAAAACGGAGAGTTTTCGTTCGATGCAGCGCTGAACAAAAGATGCTATCAGACTGTGTGGTTCCCACCGTCTAGAATGGAGGCGGTTCTGTTATGGCCTGTGAGTGATTGGAAAAATGAATAAGGAGATAAGGAGGCATACACAACAATATTGGAAGAAAACGCTGTGAGCTCTGGACTAAGATTAATTGGCGAAGGATTCGTATTTCAACAGGACGACGACCCAAAACACACGTCAAGACTTTGTCAAGACTACTTGAAACAGAGGGAAGATAAAGAAATCTTACATATCATGATATGGCCGCCGCAATCACCAGATTTAGGCCCTATAAAGCTTAAATGGGAGAAACTGGATAGAAGGGTCCAGATCAATGCACATCATCAGAATCTGCGTTGTGGAATAGTATGGATTGCTGGACCAATACATCGCAGGCGATAACTCAAAAACTGATAGCTAGAATGCAAAAAATTGTAAAAAAAAATAATCAAATGTAAAGATGGTTTTTTCGACGAAAAGTTGTTTTAAGTATAATAATTTTTTCTTCTTTTTAATAAATTCCTTTATGTTAGGAACAAAATAAAAATATGTTTCTTCTTATTTTGGTTTCATATACTACGAGTATATGTTCTCCGTTAATTTTACATGATTATTATTCTACTAAAGAGTTTTTTTCGGTGTTAGATTTTGTTCCTTCGAGTACTGAGGACGGACTCAAACTTTTGACCTGCAGTGTATATTTACTTTTGAATCAAAATTAATATACCCTTTGGGATAGGTTATAAAAACCGAAGCTCGGCACTGGTTAGAAAAAAAAACTACATGATCTGATATTTGGCATCAAGGACCCTATGTGGGGAAAGCCCAATATAGTGAATGTCACTTTCTAAATCCTGAATTGAAAGCTATTATTACCACTTAAAGTTAAATTTTTGTAATACACCACCTTTTGCTGAAGGATAAGCTCTCATTTCAGTTTCTAAATACTAAGTATTCAAACTTGACACACTTAGCTCTTTTTATTTTGATTGGTCAATGGATGTGGTAATCTTCTAAAGATACTAGTAACCTGGGCTACTATAGAAGCGAGGAGTGTGACTATGTACTAATCCACACCCAGCACTCTTTTACCACTCTCCCCGCGGACTACCGTTAGGTATTACTTCGGGGAGCTGGTTAGCAAATCATGCTATGCATCTTATGTCAGCTGCTTCTGATGCTTCTGTTGTTTCTTCTGCTCTTCTTAGCTTTTCTATTCTTCGCAGCTCATTTTGAAGAGTTGTTACGAAATTTCATATTGCCATCTAATTCTCCTTCGACCGCAACATATGGTCGAGAAGTAACGACGGACTGGGAAGAGTAGTTCTCCATGCCGTGTAGCGTGTGCAATGAAAGACTACGTGCTCCGTATCTTCATCTTTATCCGGGGCAGGATAATCGCCGTGACTAGACAGGAACTGTGTAAGATGGTAGTTGGATTCCCCATGTTTTCGACTTATCCAGTCTTGGATTGTCGGTATCAGTTTATATGTATGTTCATTTGCCTTTTGTTGTATTGACCAAACGAGTTTGCCACAAAGCTGCTGACGCTGCCTGTTCTTCCATTTTGATTATCTTGATGCCGTTGGCATCGTGTTGGCTCGGGGTTCCTCTATTGTATATTCTTAACATCTCGTCTGCGAGGATGTCGATGGGGACCATTCCAGCTATAATAAAGGCGGCATCGTCTGAGATGGTTCGGAAGCCGCCGATTGTCCGTAGTGCGCAGAGTCTATATATTGATCATAGGCTCCTTTTTGTCAACTTCCTTCTTAGTGCCTGTACTCAGATTTTGGGGTGGCATATAACCGTGGTGACAATTCTGAAGAGCCATCTTCTTTCTAGCGTATACAGGTCCACCGATGTGAGGCAGTATACGCGAGGGGGCCCCTTGTATTACTAATGCTTTTTTGTTGAATAATCAGCGTGCGTTTTGAACTGCAGTTTATTGTCCAGCATTACTCCAATGTATTTAATTGTTTCTTTGGATCTGATTGTTCGGTTACCAATCTGAAAATTCGAAAATTCTACGGTTTCCCAACTGGTTATAAGGACAGCTTCTGTATTACGACCGGCTAGTTCTATATAGTTCGGCGGAAACCAGCCAATCTCTTATCCGAACAAATGCATCATTTGTAGCTGATTCGACTGTACGGATCTGTTTAGCTATTGACACGATGGCAATGTCATCAACGAATCTAATTATCATTACTCCCTCGGGCAGCGTTAATCATAAGACTCCGTCGTGCATGAAGTTCCATAGTAGCGGCCCTAAAATCGATCCCTGTGAGACTCCCGCAGTGTCGTTGTAGTATTTTATCCCTTCATCGGTGAGGTATAACCTCAGCTTTCTGTTGTTGAAACAGTTAATCACTATACGCAGCAAGTAATATGACGCATCCATCCTGGCGAGTGATCTTCTAATGAACGTTCAGCGTAACCCTTTGTGCCGTTGAGCCATCTTTCTCCTTTGATGGCACATTCTGCTATATCAACTACCACTCTTATATCATCAACTGCAGATCGCGCTTTTCTGAAGCCAAATTGGTGGTCTGAGAGAGTTCATTTCTTCTCTGCTACTGTGAGTAATCTATTATAAATTATCCTCTCAAGGATCTTTCACATGGTATCCAATAGGCATATTGGGCGATAGGACGATAGTTCTCCTGGAGGCTTCTTTCCTTTTTGGTACCAAGACCAAAGCTGTATTTTCCATTTTTCTGGAAAGGTTCTACGAGATATTTTTGCATTGTCGCTGTGAAGAGGTCTGGTCTCTTTTTTACGGCCGCTGTTAGTACTTTATTTAGGATGCCGTCGGGTCCGGGCGCCTAATGGTCGCCTATCTTGCCACAAGCCTTTAGCATCTTTATTAATGGGACATCCTCTGCATTGACTTCTGTTATGATGCTGTACATAGTAGCTGGCCTATGTGCATTATTGGACATGTTATTGGAGGGGTCTTACAACCCTTCAGTTTCGCCATGACTATTCTGTATGCCGAGCCCCATGGATTAATATCAGCTTCTTGACAAAACGTTTGAAGCATGCGGTATTTCTCTCCTTGATGGCTATATTCAAGTTGCGTCTCGTCAGTCTAAGGATGTCCAAGCATTGTTGAAAGTCTGCTCTCCTTCTTGATCGTTGGACTTTGGCCGAGCTTGTAGGCATTTTGCCTGAAGTGTCCTTATTTGCTCGTTCCACCAGTAACATGGTGATGCTTTCTTGCTATTGGTACTTCTAGGCATTGATGCATCGCATATTGTGGTGATGATGACAATGCGCGAGTGTCTCCTCTATTCCACTTAGATGTAAATCACCATTCAGCATCTCTTCGAATGTGTCCTTATCGAAACATCTATCATTCCACTTTGGGTCCGTAAGTTTTGGGAGCTGAGCTGGTTTCTTTTCCTCGATTTCCATTATTATCACCTGATGATCGCTGTGTGTCTATTGTTCTCAGAATGGATTTGCTCGCAAGGGTGATGCTAATAATTGAATCTACTCCAGCCTTCTAGAAATTTGTTTTTTTTTATAATTTGCGCGCGCCAAAGAGGATATGAATTATTACAGGACAGTGGTGTTGTGAAGAAGAGAGAGAGAGAGAGAGAGAGAGAGAGAGAGAGAGAGAGAAAGAAAGATTTTACTCATAGTGTAGTGGTTTGAAACTAAGATGGTATTAAGTTTCTGTAAAACTCCAAGGGTAGCGTCCAGATAACTGGGGAGCTTGTTTGTTTTGCTTTTGTCGTTGCTCATGATTCACAGTATTTTTTTCCCGTCCACCTGATATCATCACGATCAGGTTGCATTTTCAGCCATACTTGTATACTTTTCAGCAAATACTTGTAATTAACAAATTTATTTTCCAAAAGTGAAAAAAATAGACATATGAGTATGTTGTCGGCAACTACAAGGTCGAATGAGATCTTCAAGTTCAGTACGCAAGCAGACGTCAAGTTTATAATTTCTGGTGATGTTATATGTCTTCGAATTTAGTGAAATAGTTTTAACCATCACGGAAACGACGTCCTCTTAAATCTGCTAACCATTCCCCAAATAAAACTGTCTGAATAATATCAGTAGAAGTATTTAATTCGTTTAATTATTGTCGAAAAATGCTGCGCAAGTGCTTGCTTTTCAACTATATCCCTCAAGCGCACTCGGTAGGCGTTGGAATCGCAATTCAGATACAATATGAAATACGAGTACCAGTATATGACGGCACCCTTTGAAATAAAACACTTATCATTGCTACCACCGCGACTCTGTTTTTAATAGTTCCGGCCCCAATATGAACTGAATGCGTTGCCAATTGTAAATATAATTAACGACTTCCTTTCACTATCTCGTTGTTCAAATAATTACCAATATTCTCATAGGGGTAATCAATAAAAAATGAAAATAGCAGATAAAATAAAAAGAAGATACATAACAACAAGTCCCCACCTCTTCCAATGGCAGAGGTTAATGAAATGTGGCATGGATATCACCAGAAATGTCAACCAGCAGAACCCAACTCAGTGATGATACCGCTTCCCCCGACGACCAAGTTAGTGCAACACTTCGTTTCCAACTGGCGGCGTTGAATGCATCCACATACATAAATATGTATGTATGAGCAGAAATGTCCTCGTTTCGTCTCATATTCACAGCACGGACTGAACGAATTCCGCAATTTAATTATAAAATTTCTGCTGACAGTGGAAATGCAGTCCGGTCCTTAATGTCGGCATGGTAACACTTTTTTTTGAATAAATTTCCAGGATATAATTTTCTGCACTTGTGGTTTTGTACTGATTAAAAAAAAAAACAAGAAATGAAAATATAAAATGGGAGCTGTGTAAAGTGTAAATAAGGACGAGATAAAAACAACTTCATGTGGAGGAGGGGTTAGTATATGGAATAACTCAAGGCAGCGACGGCGGCCGATGTTTATTTCTCGGTCGCAATGGACAAGGATGTGGATGCGGAGCAACAACCCAGATAGCCGCCGGCGTTAGGACAAGGAATGGGGCATGGTTGCTCTGGCATTATTATGAAGCATTGGCCGATGTCCTTGTGTCGACATTGTTTGTACGGAGGTATTTTCTTGTAATTTCTTCATTTTCCTCTTTCATTTTTTATGCATTTTCGCTATTTACATTGTTGATTTGGTCAGTGAGGGAGGAAAGATGTAAAATAATGCAGACTGTAATGGTGGTGCAGCAGTCAGTGGTCCGGTAGTAATCATAGAAAAGCACATATTGTCAGAAACCTTCAGGTAAATAAAAGAGCATTGTTTGATGTAAACAATGGCAGCATGGAATCTTAAGCTCTTAGAGAATGTGGTAGTTTATATGACTTATTTTATTATCTACATCCTTTCAACTGTAATGGACGAAAGTGCATTCAATCATGGACGTAGACAGGTGGTACTAGTCCACTCTACCCTCAAATTCTAAGATAAATTATTTTCAATTACTCGTAAATCCAGCATTGATTCTAAAGGATTTTAAACACCTGTGTAAATCTCAGAAGCATGCATATCTATGTATATTAATGAAAACACATACCCTACAGGTAGGAGCATAAGCTTAACCAGGACGAGTTGAAGACTCTTGTCAAATATTTAGATATTAATTTGAGAGATTTTTTTTCTTCTAAAAGAAATGTGTTCTTTGAAGTTTGTAAAACCCAGTGATGGAATGAAAGGAAAAGGTATAGGGAAGAGTTAAAGTGTGGATAGATAAGTGGATAATGGTGCACATTAATTTTAAATCTTTGCATCTGAGGAAGGCAATTATTTTACATTCGTGTTGAATGGTTAGAAACGATCTCCTACGGTGATCAGTGGGAGTGAAGAGAAGCTCTAGGTTAGGTTAGGTTAGGTTAGGTAGATGGGTGCCTTGTGACAAATAGAGTCACTGCTCACTTAGACCAACAAATTCGAGTCCATTGTGCCCAATCGTTTAACCCTGGAAACGTTAAAAGTCTGCTGTTAGAACCACCCGGATAATGATATAAATCTCAGGAGGTCCGTAAGCTCTATATTACCTAAGTCCCTATTTTATTTTATCGCTCCACCATGGTGGACGCTTTTTACCGCTATGCCTACTAATCGGACAGGATTTCTCGAAAGATTGCGTTAGAGAGTCGGTCAGTGTATCGACTGCATTGTCAACTGCTTCCATAGAGTTGAGGTCCTCGGTGAAATGATTCACCGATTTCCTTAGTTCTCTCTTGAATTTTGACCAGTTAGCCCTACGCGAATTTCTAAGTATATATTATAGTCTTTTGACCCTAATCCCATCACGCGATTGTTGAGAATCCACGGTTTCTGGATTAGGGCCAGATCCAGCTGCTCCTTCATTAGGAGCAGCCTCAAGTTGTCGGAGGCGACTGTACTATGATGGAGGTTGATTTGCACTATCTTCATTGGTTGTCGCAATTTCAACTTCCATAGCGTCAGTCGCCCCATCGTTCTCTGCCTGTTGAGTCCGCTTTAGGAGTTTCAGAGTAACTTCTCCCGCTCCATAGAACAGCTTCAACTATTTAACTTGCAGAAGTGAGGCCGGAGGTTCATTCATGAGGATGATGAATCCTTTGGTCCCATTCTTCGATTCCTCCTCCACAACGACCTCCCAGCTCTTCATATCAGTAGAAGGGTTCTGGGCTTTAGGAAGCTGAGGATCTCCGTTTTGTCCACACCCCAGTCAGGAACACAGAGCCTTCCCTTGGGTATGGTTGGGATTTCATCGGGAGGTACCGCTCGCAGTGCAGCCCGTTCCCATAATTTAAGACCGCGAACCATGGCTTTCGCGAAATCAAGCGATAACTGGTCTTTACAGTCTATCAGAATGACTCCCCGATACCACTTCGCTCTCCCGAATGTGGGGCAGTTCCACCAGTATTCTTTCGAATACGGTCAAAGACTGCTCAGCTAAGGCCTTCTTAATCATTTGACCGCGTTCTTGGGAGTACTGGCCTCTAGGTTTTCCGAAGTCCACTACAGCTAGTTGTACTGAACTACGAATCGTCCCGCTGAAAGCATCTCCGTATCAGCCTTCGACCTTTTGGGGGATTTTTAGAGTCCTCCGAGGATCTCAACCTTTTTGACCCAAAATCCTCTCTCTTGGTCTTGGCCATTCTACGAGAATGCTCAGCGGCCCTCGAGTTTTCTGGCTGACCAGTAGGACCTGCCTTAGCGGCAGCGGTCTTGCTGGCAGTTTTTGTGTGCGCTGCTCCCTTCCCTCTGATGTCTGCCTTAGGGGCATCTACGTTGCGGTTGGCCTTGGTTTTACCAGCGGTCTGTTTAGGCGCAGCCTCGTCAGAGCGTCCTTTTCTATTATATCAATAGCCCAGGCCAGGGAATTTTGTTCTTTCTCGGAGAGGGAAGATGGGTCCTTTACCTCCAGGATCGATTTGATATGCGTCGCTCTACGACCTGGAGAGACTTTCTTCTTCATCTCCGACTTCCGGGTACTCTCGGATGGATCTGCTAATAGCCGCTCCCCCATTTCCATAGAGATCTCCTCATCCGAGTTGGCTGCCGATAGTGGCTGCCGCTCAGTCAATTCTGGTACGCCCACGGATAGCGTGTCAGCGTCCAAACTGCTGTTTGTTTTGTTTTGTTTTGTTTTTTCTCTTTCTTAATCTTTTTTGTTCATTTTGTTCCCACGAGTAAGGTCGGAATATAGGTACGCCCCGTGAGAGCCGCCATGACGGGGTAAGGCATTTTCAGATCGCAGACCTCGCCAGAGCATCCGTGAGAGCTCGTTAGCGGTTGGTATTTCATACCCCCAACCTTCCATCTTCGGCACGGTTTTATACTTGCTCTCACCACCGTTTGAATAGGGAGGCTATCTCTTAGTTTTCGGACCTCCAGGAGTCGATGAATGATCAGCATTCGCCAACCCATCCTTCAGCCTTACTTAAGCCAGCAACACGACAAGGTGGATAGCCATCGCTGGGGTCGGCGATAAATACACTTATAGATTGGGCCTCAGAATGATTTTCCTTATGTGAAACTGTTGATGCTATAAAAAATGTGCGAAAAGGCCATTCAACAAGAATTTAAAAATACAACCCAAATAAAAATTTAAAAATATTTTACATGAAATTGACTTCTTAAATTGTTTGGTTATTTGTTTTTTTTTTTAATTTTCATTGTTTTGTTCTTTGTTTACTCTATTTAACTTAAGATTAATAAAACTCATAGTTTTTCATAAAAATCTAAAATGCTGATATTTAATGTATTCGCATTTTAAATTGTGCTCATCCGTGCACCTATTGATATCATATAAAATTAATACTTAAACCTTTTCTCAAGGAAACGGTTAGCCCATTAGCATTTGTATCCAAATTACTTTTTAGTCGCCCAACGAACTCAAACCATAAGCCTACTTGATCCACAAAAGAATAGCCTAATGAATTTTACGAAATTTAAAAGTGCAAAGTACATATATCTATTATCTTCAGTTCGTGCGGTCGAACATATTTTTATGTTGACGAAGAGAGGACCATTACCAAAACGCAGAACAATTGAAAATTCATTTCAAATTTAATTGTTCCATGTCCAACGGAAATGATGTGCAATGAGTGTCACCAGAATTGCTGCTGAATCAGCAATGGGGCCGACACCATCAGTGGACTGGAATTTGTACTACTTCTACAAATTGCGGCTTCACTATGGCGGTGGCTGAATAATCAACCAAGTTACATATTTCTTTTTTCCTGCTACACTCGTTAAAACGGAAACTGACAGCAGGAGCTGGTCACAGTATTTTACATGACAAAGGAGTGGTTCCGGTTCTGGTCGCCCAACTTGAGTCGATTTTGAATCCAAATGCTGTGCCTTCTTTTCTTTTTGTGCGGGGCTCGGGTAAATTCATTCAGGCAAATTGCCTGTTGTAGGGATAAATTTTGTTTTATTTTCTTTTTTCCTTGGCGGTTATCGGCACTGTCTGACAGCGATGCTCTTGTAATTTGAGTGAAATTTCATTCCGATTGTCTAGCTAGGAAATGGATTAAAATTTTGTAAAGTACTACGTTGAGTACGGTTTACAGATGGATATAATTTCCTTTTGATTATGCAATGTATAAAACCTAAAGACTGAATAATTTTCCAAAAGAGAGCTGGAATATTTGAAGCGATAATGCTTGTAATTTTTTGTGCAGCTGGAAATTTTAGCTGGTAATTTTTTTCTACAGAATAAAAGTATAGCAGTTGGAGTTTTTTGCCCAACTTCTCGTGATAAATTGTTTAATTCATATTGGAATTTGTACTTGAAGCTATAGGGATAGTTAAAACAGAGCACTGATTGATATTTATAAGTGTCACATGTAGCCAGAATGGCAGTTAGTGGTAATGCCAAGAAAAAACAAAATAAAGTACCGGGTCGCATGTAGGCACATATGTTGCAAGTACATATGTAAACACATAGCACAGTAAAACATAAAAAAAGATATATATTTTAATAGTTTATTTGAACTCAAGGTATGCCTTGACCTTTCAGTGACCAATAATGTCAAAATCAATTTCCGCACGTATGAAAGATCATCACTTGAGAACGCGTCGACCGATTTGGCTTTTTTTTTAATTTTTTGTTGTGTTCGTTATTGTCAGGACAAGTTTTGTATGAAAGAAAATATTTGGAAAATCCACAGGAAAAGTCGGAGATTCGGATGGTAGTTTTGTATAAAAATTTCTATAAAAAAAGAATGTGACGTTCAGTTTGACAGTTCTGCTGTCATATATTTTCATAACAACAACAAATTCCGCATTGAATTTTGAAAGAGATATTTCAGTGTATAATCGGTTCTGATCACATCTTTGGTACATTCAAAACCGTGTAATTCAACAATTTGGTGTTTTGCAAATATTCAATTGATTTCAGTTCGTGGTTTATTTCTTTGGAAAAAATGCCACCGTTGAAATATCGGTCGGCGTACGCGCAAAGCAAACCAACTACATGATCGTCGAGTCAATGAGACTTACGAAGAACGTAGACAGCGTTTGGAGGCAAATCGAATAAGAATTTCTCAAGCACGATCCATTATGACGATCCATTCGGAACAACGGATACAATCGAATTCGACTAGCTCTGTTGGAGCTTACGCAGAAAATGATTTGGAATGTCGACAAAACAGACGGCCAAACGTGACAATTCGAAATGAAATAACCTCGATCAAAGCATTTTTTACAGAATATACAAAAGTACAACAATTCCTCCCAAATGACATCATTTGGGGCGAATATTATCGAAGAACGAGGTTTTAACCCAACTTTTAAAGTACATTTTTTTTTTTTCAACTGCAACACACATCACATACACAAGCAAACATCTATGATTCACAACTTTTCACCGAAGCTTATAAATCAAGAATTTGTTTTCAATTTTACGGATTCAAAGACAAATCCACCACCGTGCAGGAGCATTGTTATCGCCAGTGAATGCTGATCACAATATTCTTCAGATTTATTTAAGTGGAAATTCTGATGATGAAATCAATCAGCGTTGTGCCATTAGTCGTGCGGTAAAGCGACTATGTTACAAACTATATGTCAAAATATAGGGTATATAAACATCTGCCAAATGATGTCATAGCTCTCCAAATCTGATCTACGGTTCATGTTGATAATATTGTAACATAATAATAACTGCGCTAGTACAGCCCATTCCAAAGTGACTTTTCATTCGGGGTTCGTGTCTGCGGTTAGTCTCCACAGTTCATGCCCACGATAAGAGATGGATGATGTCTAAGACGATGTCACGGATAAGAGAGAATAATAATTCCAAGATGGCAATCATTTCTTGCAGGCTCTTTGCGATCCCGGCAAAATCCTTCACGAACCGTCTGTAGTAGGTGGCTAGGCCCAGGAAGCTACTTAGTTGGTGTTTATCCTTGGGGACTGGCCAGTTTTTCACCGCTTCGACCTTCTCTAGATCGGTTCTCACTCCTTTCGCTGAAATTATGTGCCCCAAGTACTTGACTTCCACTCTAAACAGGGCGCACTTCTTGGGGTTGAGCTTCAGGTGGGCACTTCGAAGCCTTTGAAACACATCCCTTAGATTGTCTCGGTGTTGCGCAAACGTTTTTCCTATGACGATTACATCATCCAAGTATACCAAACAGGTTTTCCATATTAACCCTTGCAGGACACATTCCATCAATCGCTCGAAAGTCACCGGAGCATTGCACAGCCCGAATGGCATTACCATGAATTGCTATAGCCCATTTCCTGCGGTGAAGGCGGTTTTCTCCCGGTCTTCTGGATGGATCTGTACCTTCCAGTAGCCACTCTTCAAGTCGAGAGTGGAAAACCATCGGGCTCCTGATAGTGTGTCTAGCGTGTCGTCAATCCGTGGCAGAGGATAGCTGTCTTTCTTGGTGACGTAATTGAGCTGCCGATAGTCCACGCAGAACCACGTGCTGCCATCTTTCTTCTTAACCAGTACAACCGGTGATGCCCACGGACTTTCGGAACTTTCAATCAGACCTTCTTTCTCCATTGCCGACACCATCTCTGCAACTTCTGTCTGCTTTGCCAATGGAAGGCGCCTAGCGGGCTGACGAATTGGTCTAGTATCACCAGTGTCTATTCGATGTTGGACCAGGTGTGTTCGGCCGTATTCTTCGTCCTGTGAGGCAAATACATCAGCGTACTCATCGATAAGATTCTCTGCCATAGTTCGCTGCTCCTGGTTCAGCTCACTGGACTGGAGAATCGTCTCTCTCGTTTCCGCTGCCCAAGGTGATGGGAGAGGTTTTGGAGCATCACGCTCAGATATTGTTGCGACGGCGGTAATCGGCGTGCATTTTCCAGTCACCTCCCCTCGCCTTAGTTTGACAGTGTGTGGTCTCGCGTTCGTAACTCTCACTGGAACCATGGTGTTCTTTGGTTTGACCGTCTTTCCCACGATGTAGTCTTGAGAATGCTTCTCTGGATCTGGTTCTACTATGTAGAATCGGTGGCTCCCAAGATCACCTTCCAGCTTCGTCCAAATGATTGTCTCTGAAGACGGCGGCAAAACTTCGTCTTTGCTGATCACTGTCCTGAGAGTTACGGCAAACTCGTTTCCGTACACCATCGGAATCTCCACATTTCGATACCTCAGTACTTGCATCCCGATGTCCAAAATTACTTCATTTGCTTTCATGAAGTCTATTCCGATGATGCACTCGTCGCATATATATGCCACCAGAAACGCATGGGAGAACGTCAGTCCCGCCAGAGTAATCGTAAGACGAACTTCTCCAAACACCTTCGCCATTTTCCCTGTTGCAGTCTTCAGGCAGTAGCTGTTGGTGTTGTGCAGCCAGGAGCTTCTGACGATATCTCTTCTTACAATGGAGGCGGTAGCACCTGTGTCGATGATGGCTACGCACTTCTTCTTGTTGATTAGTGCCTCCACTGCCAGGCTCTTGTTACCCGTTTGGTTTGCGAAACTTGAATGGTGTTCCTGGGGGCCTCGATTCCAGTTACCAACTTCTGCCCCGCGAAGTTGGTCCTTACACATTTCCCGACTGCTGGTTTTGGGAATCTGATCGACAGGATGGATGTTATCACCGCCGGATGCTCGCTCTCTGCTTCTCCTACTTCCGCAATGTGGACAATTTCCTCGTCTAGGTGCACTTCTGCACTGCCGTTGTAGGTGTCCGGTTTGGTTGCAATTCCAGCAACGGATTTGACTTCCGCGAGCTTTGTCTTCATCCATGACGGCTGTTCTCTGGCATGAGCATTCCACGTATGCTTGGTCCGCAGCCTTCATTGACAAAGCGAATTCCAATGCCTCGGGGAGTGTTCGCTTTTCAGCTATCTTTACAGCCATTTGCAGTTGTCTGTCCTCTATGGCCTGAATAAAAGCTTCAACCGCCATTTCGTTGATAAGCTCCTCGCCGGCTTTAGGGTATGAAAGATGGGCTAGTCGCTCTATATCCGCTTGCAACTGTTGGAGCGTTTCCCCCCTTTTCTGGACTCGACTACGCAGCTGAACCCTGTACACCTGCTGCATGTGTTCATCCCCAAACCGCATCTCGATAGCCTGAACCAGAGAGTCGTAATTCTGCTGTTTATCTTCCGGGATGGTCTGCAAGAGCTCCGCAGCTGGACCCCTCAGTGCAAGCGTGAGTGCAATAGACTTCTCTTCATCGTCCCAGCTATTGGTCATTGCGGCCGCTTTGAATTGCCTCTTATAAATTGGCCATGATGTTTGACCATCGAAGATAGGAGGCTGCATCTCCTTTCTTCTCAGACCGTCAGTGGAATATTCCCGTGCTTTCTGTCTCTTCACGTTGCTGAGTTCCCTAGCAAGATTTTCGACTTGCTTTCCTACTCTCTCGAATTGCGTATCCACTTTTTCAAACTGAGTCTCTATCTTCCCGAACTGAGTTTCATGTTTCTCAAAGTTTTCATCGAATCTAGTTTCGACTTTCTCGATTTTCTCTTCGATCGCTTCGAATTTAGATTCCAAGTTCCTGTTTTGCTCATCAAGTTTGCTTTCCAGAGCATCTAGAGAATTCTTTTGTTCGTCCATTGCTTTCTTTTGTTCGTCCATCTTAAGTTCTAGAGAATTCCTTTGGTCGCCCATTGCTTTCTTTTGGTCGTCCATTGCTTTCTTTTGTTCGTCCAGCTTAAGTTCTAAAGAATTCCTTTGATCTTCTGTTGCTTTCTTTTGTTCGTCCATGACTAACTTAAGTTGCAGGAGCAGACTTGTTATACCCTAGTGGGCTGCTGTACTTGCTGGTTCCTCTTCCACGTCAAACTCTACGTCATGCGGATTTTCTCCTTCCTGCGTTACTGCTTCTTCCAGACGAATCAGTAGGGCATCTTTTCCCCCAGTTGTGTCGAGGTTCCGCTTAATGAGTTCTGCCTTTAGTTGAATTATAGTTAGTTTTCCCAATTTGCGACCCATTTTCCGCAACTAATTAACTCAACACAGAAATCGTTTTTTTTTTTTTTTTGTGCAATTTCACACCACGGAAATAGTTATTCACAGAATAAGTTTTATCCCACTTCTGACACCAATGTAATATGCGAGCTACGGCTCGAGTAGATAATACGATATTCTGTGAAATTTATTTCTTTATTTTCTAGTCTATAGAACAATTCAAGTTCACACTATTCTATTCTTTGCAAACTCCTTCCTTACAAGACCTCTTTCTTCTCAAATCACTTTATCTCCTTTCAATTACTTAATTCTCAAATCCAAATTCCTGTAAGGAAGGAGTTTGCGAAGAATAGAATAGTGTGAACTTGAATTGTTCTATAGACTAGAAAATAAAGAAATAAATTTCACAGAATATCGTTTATCTACTCGAGCCGTAGCTCGCATATTACAATATATATTCCATAGAAAACTTTGAAGCCAAAGAGTGTTAAAATTTTTCAGACGCGGTTACGGGAGCATATAGTTGTTAGACCGAAAAATGGGTTTTTTAGGTACCTGTCTCATTTTTAGGGATTAAAGAAAAATGCTTTATTGGTGCAGTGTTTTTGTTTTTTATTGCTTCTCAGAAACATTCTCTATCTAATTAGTAATTTGTTCATCTCATCTTGCTTTTATTACAGCTGCACATTGGCGAGACATTGACTCGGATAGGTTTTCCCATGTAGAAGCAGATATGGTGTTCCAGGTCCGGATAAGTAATTTTTTTAGGTTTTCAATTAACTCTGGGCGTCTCTTCGCAACCTTAAGTTTCATTATTGACCAGATATTCTCAATTGGATTGAGATCTGGACCGTAGGGAGGCCAACTTAATACATCGACATTATTTTCTTCGAACTACAATACTTTTTAACTTAAGAAATAAAAAAAAAAATGCCAATATTATTTTTAGTCATAAAAGTTGTAGCTTATTTAAAAGTAGGTTCATACTTACAAGTGTCACCAAAAAGCTCGAGCGCAGAGGGCTCTAATAAATTTTCCAGAACTTTTACAGTGACTTTAGATTCTAGAAAGACCATTCTACCTTTTTAATCTCCAGAGAAGCATCCCCAGGCCATCACACCTTCAGTTTTGGGGCATCCGCAAAATGCATTCAGAGCTGAGTCTTTTCTTTGGTTATCTTCGCGCAAGAATCCTCCCATCTCCAACATGCAGCTTAAACTTTGATTCGTAGGAAAAGATAACATTGTTCCACATGTCTTGAGTCCAATTAAGATGCTCTTGAGCAAAGAGCAATCGTTTTCCTCTGACTCTTTTTGGAAAATCCGACTTCAGTACTGGCATGAGTGCTCTAAGTCCAGCTTAGAGCCTTTTCCTCACTGAGCTTGACGAAATTATTTTTCCTGTAGGTCGATAGAGATTGTTTTTAAGATCCACCGTAGTCTTGAACCGATGCCGACGGCTGTACAGCACCAAAAAAACGATTTTCCACTGTGGTCGTCTTTTTTGGCCTTCCTGAGCCTTTCTTTCTGCTGGTAGTCCCGGACTTACGATATTTTTTTAAATTCCATGCCACAGTTTGTTGAGCAACATCCAATCTTCTAGAAATTTCACGTGTTGTCAAATTGAGACGTGACAGACACAAAATATTAGCTTTGCACTCCGAACTGATTTTTCCCATTTTTTTTCAGTAAATTACTTCGGTTCGTTTCGGACTGCTATCACAAGCTAAATGCACCTTTTATTCATAGTAACATGCAAAAAAAACGCCGTAGCTCTATTAAATTCCAAGAACTGCGCCCGAAAAGGGTAATGAAATGTTTGACCAACATTTTTCGAACGGCACTATATATGCGTAGATTTTCCAATCCACAAACACGTCCCTTAATAATTAAAAATTATAAATATAATACATTTTTACCAGCAAAAATTAAAATATTTTATGAAATGAAATTAGTAAAGGGTTTTTTTATAGGGACATAACAATTTCTTTTTTTTTCAATACAAACTCACACTTAACCTTTTTTTATGATCTGTCAATGTCAAAACGTCAGTCAAGGTTTACGTTTTTATCATGGTGAAGTTCACGAACGAGCAACGTCTAGAAATTATTAAAAATTTCTACCGAAACTCTGAATCAATTCATTGTTGACTTGTACGCTAAAATCGAGAGTGACCGACTTCTATTCATCTATTTAAATCAGAAGAAACTTCGAAGAGTATATTCATTTGCGAGATGCAATCGCAAATGATAGAAACGTAACGGACATTGGGTCATATTTCAAGCTACTATTACGAGAAAAACAATATCCACCTAGTTTCAAATTTTAATTTGGGAGATCTCAAATGGCTTTTAACCAGCTTAAACAGACTCCCGCTAAATCTTTATCGCTTTTTTAAAATTATGATAAATAGAACGGGGGTCCTCCTCCCTAGAACTACCCTCACTTAACATGGTACACTGACGGATAAAGATGGTACACGGAGTAGGTGCGGGAGTGTTCGGCCCTAATTTCCAATTGGGTGTTCCTTTGGGACATTCTACTTCAATTTTCCAGGCTGAAATCTATGCCAGAGAATGCGTTAGGCGCAACTTCTGTAGATCCAATATTATCATGACAGCTGGTGTCAGATAAACACACAACATTTGGTCGCAGCAACAATTTTCAAGTTATTTTTCAATATTAAATTTCCTATTTTTCCCAATTAAGTTTTACTGTGTACTTTAAAATAGTGCTTTCCAAAATCTTTATTTCTTTTTTCATCATTCACGATATTTTATTGTGTCTAAGCAAAAGTATTCGCGGCTCTCCGAACTCAGTCGATAGTGTTGTTTTCATTTTGCCAGCCGCCTTGAAGATGTAAACAGATCCATATCTGCGCTTACAGTGCGAGTCGAAGTTCTTGAGCAAACCTCCGAGCCGGTCTTGTGCTCTCTACTAGAAAAAGAAATATCAACATTAATTGATAAAATTGATTCGCTGGAGCGCGACAAACTGTCCACAGACGCTATCATCCATGGAGTTCCAGAGACCGATGTATACAACCGGCTGTGCTCTGCAATTGATTGTACACAAGCACCTGTACCAAAAGCGATTTTTAGAACTAAATCCAAAGGAATACTGGGTAACTCTGCAATCGTCGTTAAATTCTCGTCAGTAGCAGATAAAATCACCGTGCTGAGCTCAGCTAATGTCGCATACAGGAAAACAAAAAAACGTCTTTGCTTACGACACCTCGGACTGCAGTCAGACAAGCTAATCTCTGTCAACGAAAGCCTCACTAAGCAGAATATTGTCATATATCGGAAAGCTCACGAACTTAAACAACAAAATCAGCTATTTTCTGTATACACCCGAGGCGGACGAGTGTATGTGCGCCAATCACCCACAGGTAAAGCTTTTTTGGTCGATTGCATTCAACGCTTGGACCCTCTTGCTGCTGCTGCTATAAGTCATAATGAACTGGGAAATGCTACCTAATCTGCGCTTTGTATATTTGCATCTCTCGAATTTATTTGTTCTAACTTGTAAGTATTTTCTGTATTTGTTTTTTTATTCGTATGTTAGCCGATTAAGTATGTGCCACCTGTTTTGTGTTTTGAGTTTTATTGCGTTGGAGGGGCTCTTTTCTCTGTTTTTCACTTATGGGTGATATCAGCAATGCCTCTTCCATTGGCGATGGTACGAATGATAATTTGCGTACACTAATTAACATCTTGTGTGTACAACGAATGGGCCTAAAAGTATGCCATATTAATGCTCAAAGTTTATCTAAGAACAAAATTGACGAATTTAGAGGGTTGTTTGTTGGCTCCAAAGTTGATGTAGTTTGCGTTTCGGAAACATGGTTTGACCCCACTATATCAGATAACTTGTACTCAATGGCAGGGTATAAAATCTTCCGTGATGATAGGCAAAATAGAATTGGTGGTGGAGTTGCCATCTACGTACGTATGGAATTACCTGTCAAGATAATTGCAACATCTCCTCCTTGCAGCCCCATTCAGTATTGTTTCATACAGCTCATGAGTGTGGGTAGGAAATACCTACTTGGTGTCGTATATCGACCTTACAGTTACATGGATCTTTCGCAGCTGTATTCCTTCCTAGAAAACAATTCATCCTCTTTTTGGAAAACCATTGTCTGTGGCGATTTAAATTGCAATATATTGGATCGCACAAACTCGTCTTCTCTAACTGAGATGCTAAAAACACTAAACCTTGATCTTTTAAATTCATCTACTCCGACACATTTCACTAGCGCAAGCAGCACTCTCCTTGACTTATTTTTTGCCAGTGATGCTCGGGATGTCTTTTACAGCCAAGTTTCTGCTCCCGCCTTTTCCAAGCATGACCTACTATTTGCCTCTTTCGACTTCGTGTGTTGTAAAGAACCATCAAAATACTCCTATCGAGACTTTAAAAGTGTACAACCGAACATCCTGGAGCGAGACCTGCAGTGTGTTAACTGGCTGCCAATTTTCTCTGAAACATCAACTGACGCACAAGTTGATTACCTGCAAGGTGTGGTTAACCAATTGTTTGATTTTCATGTTCCCCTAAGAACCAGGCTTGCAAAATACAACAGCAATCCGTGGTTTACACCCGAAATTCTTAGACTCAAAAACCAACGTGACGGCGCATATAGGAAATGGAAATTTTTCCGGCTCCCAGAATTTTTCCAATCTTTCAAAATTCTAAGAAACCTTGTGTGTTCGAAGATCAAACAAGCCAAGCGAAATTTTTTTAGCGAGCACCTTAATTATAAACTTCCAAATAAAACATTGTGGAAGAACCTTCGTCAACAAGTTATAGGTGGTAAAACGAATACTACGCTTGATAACGTCGATCCAAACCAGCTGAATCAAGATTTTGTTAATATACAATCGATATCAAATACTAGCACATCTCCTCTAATTGAATCTAGCTGCTCTTTTGAATTTACCAGAGTTGAGCAAACCGATGTTGTTAGAGCTATCCTCAGTATTAAGTCGAAAGCTGTTGGTATTGACGGGATCCACCCTCATTTTATAAAAATGATTTTACCGTACATCCTTCCTGCAATAACACACATCTTTAATATTATCATAGCCACATCCACATTTCCGAAGTCTTGGAAAGCTGCAAAGATCATTCCAGTCCTAAAAAAGAAAGCAACCAGCAATGCACCTGCAGAATATCGACCCATCGCAATCCTCCCATATTTGTCTAAGGTTTTGGAAAAGTCTGTTCACTTTCAACTGTCTGCCTATCTTCGACAAAACAAACTGCTCTGTTCGTATCAATCTGGTTTTAGACAGCATTATAGCTGCATCTCAGCATTACTAAAGGTAACAGATGACATACGGACAGCGATTGATAAAGACTATTTCACTTTTCTGACATTACTAGACTTTTCCAAGGCATTCGACAGGGTTGACCATGGACTCCTTGTAAAAAAACTGAGAACGTCGTTTGCTTTCTCCTCATCTGCGGCAAATTTCATTCTGTCCTACCTCACGGGTCGCAAACAAGCAGTTTTCGTAAATGATATCCAATCCGAGTTCCTTGCAACTTCAGCGGGTGTTCCCCAAGGCTCCATTTTGGGCCCATTGCTTTTTACAATATTTATCAACGATCTTCCAAATACTGTTAACAACTCATCGTTACATATGTATGCGGATGATGTTCAACTGTACATAAGTAGCGAGCTCGGTCTCGTCGAAGATACTGCACTGAAACACAATGAAGATCTTACTAAAATTCTTACTTGGTCTGAAGAGAATTCATTACGATTAAATCCTGGTAAATCCAAATGCCTTGTCATAAGTAGAACTGATCTTGATACCTCCTGCCTACCCACCATATATCTTGGGAATACGGAAATTGAATTCGTCCATAAAGCTAAAAATCTAGGTGTCTGGTTTAGCACAACATTGTGTTGGGATAACCACATTCGGACCTCAATCGGTAAAATTTATGGCTGTCTTAGGAATCTTACACCCTCGCGGAGCTATACACAAACAAATACTAAGCTAATGTTAGCAAGAACGCTGCTTGTACCACTAATATCGTACAGCTGTGAAATCTTTTGCTGTAATAGCGCGCTCATACAACGGAAGCTACAAGTTGCATTCAACAACATTACTCGCTATGTTTTTGGGTTAAAGCGTTTCGACCATGTTTCTGCGCACTCTAATAAGATTCTTGGTTGTATATTAGACAAGTATCTTGACTATTGTACAATCAAGTTTCTTCACAAAATCATAATAACTAAACAGCCTCTTTATTTGTACGAAAAACTTATTTTTTCTTATTCAAACCGCTCCTTGAGTCTGATTTCGCCGCGTGTTACATACCAGGTTTCGGAACGCCAATTTTTTGTTCATGCCATTCGCCTCTGGAATGCACTCCCTCTAAGCGTGAGAAGGCTCTACAACGCAAACAATTTTGGTGATACTCTTTTTCGGCACCTTGCAGGCACATAGATACAGAAAATACCCTCTAGGTTAACTAATTATCATTTCCCTTTGATTTTAACTTTTCTTTTTTACTTCTTACTTTATTTTTTCTTCTTACATTTTCTTTGTTAAAACACCAGCTCATACTAAGCTTCATACTAAATTTTAAACAAAAATATAACCTTAATTTTAAGTAAATTTAAATATTTGAAATACGTAATGAAATATGTCAACATTTATTGCTTAAAGATAATCAAAGTCTATTATAAGTGTTGTTGGATATAATCAATAAATATGAAATATGAAATCCTGTCTGACAGTCAAGGGGCTATTAAAGGCTTATACTCCTTCAACTTTATGTCTAAGCTGGCCTGGAATTGCCTAAACACTTTAAAGCAGCTAGCTGCTCACAATAATATCACAATCATTTGGGTTAATGGCTGCAGGGGTATAGATGTTAAAGAAACGGGCGGATGAAC
This sequence comes from Pocota personata, assembly GCA_963082735.1. Lineage (NCBI taxonomy): Eukaryota > Metazoa > Arthropoda > Insecta > Diptera > Syrphidae > Pocota > Pocota personata. The sequence goes on along the minus strand of OY720429.1, from coordinate 61,110,261 downwards.
TTACAAGACGAGGCTCAACACTACCATTCACAGGATCATTACCTTTTTGTGGCATATTTGTTAGCCAACTGAAACAATAGCTGAACTCCTGGATAAAACTTGTATTAATATCTAAATGGAACGCAAACAAAGGACCTTCGACAGGCCAAGAAATTAATTGATTTTTTAAAACATTATCGAGCAGATGAAATTTTAGATCATCAAAGAAAAGATGCCAAAATCTTAACAGACTACCTTACAGGTACAGCTGTATCAGATTTCTGCCGTCTGGCAGGAAGATAAAGAAACGTCAGTACATATTCAATGCGAATGCCCAGCCGTGCTTCTCAGTAGACACAAACTACTCAGAAGGGGATTCATCTCCCCTCAAGTACACTCAGGTTCCTTCAGGAATTTAACCTTTTGCAGGATCAAAATACTATGTAACAAATCATAGGCCCAAGGGCCTATCTCTTCTAGTCGAAGTATAGGTAGGCTAAATGTCACCATACCCCATCAACTAATCTAATGCAAATGAACAGCACATAGGTAGATGCAAATATGTATGTAGAAGTATTAAAGTACTTCTTTCTAGCGACCATAGTTTTATAGCTGGAGACCAAATGTTTAAGGATATACACATATTTGAAGGGCCATGCTATTCTGGTAGTAACGACTGTACACAATTAGTGGTGAGTGATACAAATTGATAAATTGATATTCAAAGAGGGTTAGGTATATCATAAAAAAATAAAACAATCCTCAAGCGCGAAATATGTTTATTTCAACGAATCGAACGCATCGATAGCCTAATATCCGACGCCTAACAAATGGGTGGTAAAGCAGTTGCTTAATTTAGATGAAGGCTTATAAATATGCTGTTCCGTAGTAATAAACAAAACCTGTGCATTACATCAAACAAATATTTGTTACTTCCGTGAAATACTCTTCATATGTAATCATATGCCTCTCCTAAAACTTTTCGCTTTTGGCACTAAGATATTCAATCAAATCTTGAAGCTTCATTCTCTTGAACAAATACATATATTTGCTGACGATAAAGTTTGTTCCATCTCTGATATCGGCTCTATGAGATATAAAAATGTTGGATTTGCAATATATGTACACATGAACTTACATGTAGGTAGGTACGTACAGGTACATATGCCGGTGAACGAAAACTTCTTAACTTGTACAAAATTGTTTTCTATATGTAAAGTATTTAGTTATTAAACTTTCAGTGAGAAATGTGCAGAGTTTTTGTGGAGAACGTAGTAGGCCAAGTCATATGTGAAATTCGTATAGCAAAAGTTACTCTGCGAACGATTTCCCAATTTGAAATTTGTTTCTTTTTAACTCTGAATTTGAAAACTTAAGTTTGATGAAAAATTGTTGGAAAGTACATCTTTTTATGGCTGGTTGGTAGTTCACGTAGTTAGCATATGACACAATGTGCTATTTTAATTTGTTTTATATTATTTTTACTTTAGTTATTTGAAACTATTGGCAAACCCCACAGGCGGACCAGTAGGGATGCAGTAAAGTGGGAGGGTTGTGATCCTTCTACTCCGGATCATAACTTCGCCGTAAGAAGAATAAGAAGTTATTTGAAACTATTACATCGGGGCATTTTATTGATATAAAAGGTATCCCTTTCACGCAAGAGTTATTAATTAAAGATTGTAAATGTTTTAATGATTCATAAAGTATAGGGTTATGTATGGAATAGCATATCGGGTAAATGGCCTCCACGGCTTTCCTGGCACATACTCACTTTTTTGTCGAAATTTTCCACGACCGTTTTAGTCTGGGCGGGCAATTCTGATCACCAAAACGGGGAATTACACGACCATGAAATGACTTGTTTCTCGGGCTATATGGCTTGTGATACCGTCTTGTTGAAACCACATGTCGTCCACATCCATATGTTGCACCAAAACTGGGTTATCATGTCGCGATAGCGAACACCATTAATTGTTATTGCCTGACCAGCCGCATTTCCAAAGAAGAATGGTCATATGATGCATCAAGTCCATCAAATTCTGTACCGGTTAGGGTGCTGTGTAGAGATTCTCAAGAGCCCTTTGACTTTACAGTGGTGACAGAAAGTGATGGGGCTGAAATTGATAAGGTGCTTAAATCTGATGCAATTGGTGTTGACGACATATCCCTTAGATTTATAAAACTTATTCTTCCCTCGCTGTTGACTCCACTTACGCATCTCATTAACCACTGCATTACGTCCTCAACCCTTCCACTCTTATGGAAAGAAGGCTCTGTTTCAAGTTAACACATCCGGGTTCGCGAGACTCTTATTTTGCGCTTTAGGAGAAATCTTTTAAGGCGGAGATCTTTGTAGCCTTGCGTTTTTCCTAAATGGGTTATTTAGATTTTGACGCAATAAATAGCTCTCCCCAGAATCCGTAGAGCATGCCTCTTGCGAGGGTGGATTTTCCAGTTGAACTGGGCTGCCACATAGAGTATCAATACCGTTAGTTTTGTTCATTGCATAATTTTTATTACCATAATCTGAAGAAAGACGACCGGTTGGCATTTTAGTCGTCTTTTACGACAGGCATGCCTACAGTAGGTATATTCTGTCCCCTAACCCACAGGGGGATAAATTACTCCTTTCTCCTATCTGAAAATCAATCTAGCTTCAGAGCTAATCACAGCTGTTTCACTGCTATAGTAAATGTACTTGACGATATAAGATCTTAACTTGATAAACACAGAACAACGATCCTGTGACTCATTGATTTCTCCAAGGCCTTGGATAGGGTTAATCATGACATTTTATGCAAGAAACCTGCTGTTTATTTTGGGTTTAGTGATAGAGCTACTCGTCTTATAAATAATTATTTATCAAACAGAATTCAGAGAGTTGTTATCAGTGAGGTAATTTCGGAACCCAGAAGCCTTCTATCGGGAGTACTCCAGGGTTCAATATTGAGCCCAATCCTCTTCTGTGTGTTCATAAATGATTTACCCAGGGTTTGCAAAAATGTTTCTTTTCACCTCTATGCTGACGACATACAGATTAATATGTCGTGTTCTATTGGCCTTATTGCTGTTAGGATTGATGAGAATCTCACGGAAATCCATGGCTGGTCGGGGACAAATGGTCTTTCCCTAAATTCAGGTAAGACGCAAGCAATACTGCTCTCAAATACGAAATAAAATACAAATGACTTTCCCTCTATTTGTCTGAAAGACTTCAAAATACCATTTTCGAAGTCAGTGACAAACTAGGTTTAAAGTGAGCACGAATTTGTCTGGTAATGATCAAGTTAGTTTGATTGTTGGGCGCATTTATGGAGCTTTGAGGAAGCTCTGAACTTCTAGCAGTTTTACTAAAACAGAAACAAAGTATCACTCAGCTAAAACATTATTCTTGTCAATAATCATTTATTGGGGAGTTGAATATTCAAGATTGGACTCCGCCTCTGAACACAAACTATAGGGTGATAAGATAAGAACGATAGGAAAAAAAAATTAAATAAAACAACAACGGTGTGAGATATCAAATCGATTCTGGCTTTATTCTGAAGCTACATTCATGCGATTATGCTTCGCTGGCAGTGTTTCAAGCGGTCGGTCTAATATGTGCGGCGTTATTCCGGGAATAGCATTTCGAATGTTTGCCTCGGGCTCGTCCAAAGTAGTTGGCTTGTTAACGCAGAATAAGGACTTGACAGAGAAAATAATCGAGGGGTGTCAAGTTGCATGATCGCGGCGACCAATTGATGAATGTTCGCCGTAAGATGTCCCAGTCCCTAAATTTCTCCTTCACCACTTTGAGCATTGCGTCGCTTGTATGGCATGTAGCGCCGTCTTGTTGGAACCACAGCTCAGATATATCGATGTTGTCGAGCTGTGGCCACAGAAAGTCGGTTAACATCGCTCTATACCGAGGACCATTGACGGTAACGGTGTCTCCTTCTTCATTTCGAAAGAAATAAAGTCCGATGATGCCGCCGTGCATTGATGCTTGGTCGAACACTTGTGGATTGTGACCACTCCAATAACGGCAATTTTGCTTGTTGACATAGCCGATGAGCCAAAAATGGGCCTCGTCCGAAAAGATAATTTGTTGGCCAAAATCCGGATCTCCGACCAACATTTCCAGTGCCCAATTAGCGAACTCAGGGCGTTGTCTATGGTCGTCCGGCTTTAATTCTTGCGTCAGCACAATCTTATACTAATGTAGCCCCAAATCCAACCGTAAAATAATCCTGGTTGACTCTCTGGCGATGCCCAATTCAGTTTATCGCCGCCGAATCGACACTTGCTATGTTTTCTTCACTTCGCACCGATCTCTATCTGGTTGGTGGCTTAAGGCCCAAAAAAGTGTATTCACGCTCAAACTTTTCCACGGTGCAACGAATTGCCTGCGCACTAAGCCACGACCGACCTCACGGCGAAATTCACGTTGCGTATTTACAACTGAGCCGGAATTTCGATAATATTTTTTAATAATTTCCACACGATCTGGAAGCGTTAAACGATTTATCGTGAAATGCCAAACCTTTCTGAATATTTTGACAGCTGGATGTCATTGGTATCTTTCACAGCTGCTGAAACATAGCAAGTGGAAAAACGATCATTGCTATCAGGTCACCCTTTATTTATTATAACATCTTGACAAACAATTTTGCGACATATTTTCAAAACATTGTCATATTAAAGGAGTTTTTTTTTCTATTTGAAATGTTGAAATGCAAGCGCATTTTTTAACAGTGAAACAAAAAACAAAACTAAATAAGGAATTCAACATTAATAATTGAAGAATTTAAAATGATACGTATTGATATTCATCACTTGACAGTAGAACCTGTAGTTCAGGCTCAAGTTCTTGCTCTTTGCAGTATTAGTAGAAGAAGACGGCTTAAAAAATTGTGTCGGTGTGGTTTGGGAAGCTTCTAACTTAATTTTTTTTTTGTACAGATCTTTGTAGCATGATATAAATTTCTGAAACCAAAAACAAGACATCGCTTCGAACTCGATCTGGATTATTTTTCAATATGTTCAAGCCCCTTTGCATGCTTTACCAGCATTGTCAGGTCTCGTATCCGCGTCTTCTGAATCTTCCAAATTCAGAAGACGTTTTAGTTCGTCAGTAAAAAGAGGTTCTTCTTGAACGTACATTAAATATGTTATGTCGTCTTCATTAAGGTCAGAAAATCCTATTTTTTTCGCCAAATGAAGTATTTTTGATATGATTTGCTTGAAATAGCACTAGGTGGAAATAGCACAAATTCGTCGCCAAACTATATAATGTTCGAAGTTGATACATCTTTCCAGAATTCAGATATGTTTTGCTCCACATTCTTTAAGTAGATGCCCTGTGGTTTCTTCAAAGTCCCCGCAGAATCTGTAGTTTCTGTTTTGCTCTATGTCCAATTTCCTGATATGTTTCTTAAGCCTGCAGTGAAGAACCATTTCCGAGAGATTATTTTCGGAGCAGAATTCCTTAGCCGCTGGACAAAATCCTTCCCTTGATTCAATCAGTAAATATTGATGAAGTTACTTAGGCTTCGAATTACAGAATTACTACTTTTTTGTACATATGTTTTTTAAAGCCCTTGGGTTAAGAGAATAGCATATTATCAGCAGCTTAAGTTTAAAGTCACCACAAGGATTTCCATCTAGCAGAAGAGTCAGCCTATCTTTTCTTGTCTTATAACCAGGAACTGCGCTTACGTCTATTAACTTTCTTCAATTAATGCTTTCAGTATACATGAAAGCAAAGTTGCTCATTCAATGTCTCGACTTGCGGATCCTCCCTTAACTTAATATTATGAAGATCATACCTATTTTTAAATTTTAAGTCAAACAATCTTCGGCTAGTTTTAAAATTAAAACGTTCATCCGGTCCTTTGATGGAATCAACTATACTCTGTGCTTTCGTCTGAATAACACTGGCATCCAAGGGAATTTTTCTTCGGTTCAAGTCCTGTATCTATACAGGGCCGGACCCACCATATCTGCAGGATGTGCAAATGCACAGGGCGCCAAGCGCTTCGGGGCGCATTGTGAAGCCTAAATAAAAAAAAAATTCATCGATATAGTGCCATTTTTTAAATTTTAGTTCGTCCAATCAGCTACCTATGTATTTCTAAAAGCTGCATTATTGTTCTTGTTACCCTTGTTATTGTTTTTGAGTTAGCCCAGATGATTTGGATTGATTTTCGATGTTGAGCTGTTGCGTAATTAAGGAATACGCGATTCAATTGAAAATAATAATAATAAAATAAATAATACATACATACTCGTAACTTATTTCTTTTCAAAGTCGCGAATTTATATTTTACGAAAGTTAAGTGAAAGGTGGAACTATGGAAGTGCCTGTTCTGAAAACAAACAGTTTTAAAAAAACAAGAAATAAGACTGTATAAATTTTTGAAATGCAGCGTTGAATCTGCAGTTGAGTTAAGTTCTTTGGGAAACACAATTAATGTAAATAGCTATGTCGATACAGTAGAAGCAGAAAGTAGTTTAGGTACAGTTGAGGTAGGAGCTCTAGTAAATTCGGAGGAGTTTTTTGAAGATCCGAGTAACTGGACAAATTTATCAGGCGAAGATATTTTTTTTTTTTTTATTTTTTACCGAGAGGGTGAAAATCTTCTAAAGACGCCCGACCGCGCTTTCTTATGGTCGTGTGAGATTTTCACTCACTAAAAACACCACTCTTCAAGATTAATACTACAACTAAACCGACGCTTATCCAGCAGTTTTATTTTCGCTTACGAGACTCGTGATTTTTGGAAAAAGATGTTTGTATGTAATTTAAAAAAAATGTAGCGCTTTAGACAGGTTAAATTCCAGTGAAAGTTCCTGCTGTTTTCACGACCGGCATATACTATGACACGAGGTCAGAAGGTTTGGCTTCTCTTCGGCGATGCCGGGAATTTCCAGGTCCCGATGAATATCTTCGTTACTAGCGATCGTTCTAAGAACTTTATTTTCAAAAGTTTGTAAGATGTTTCTACTGCTTTTCCATAGTTGTAGACCATACGTCCACACTGGCTTCAGCACTTGCTTATAGATAAGCAGTTTGTTATTTAAGCTCAATTTCGAATGTTTTCCAAGTAGCCAATGCATTTGTCGGTATTTGTTTTCGAGCTCGTTGCGTTTCTTTTTTACGTGTGATTTCCGTTTAAGCTTAACATCTAGAGTCATTCCAAGATATTTTGCTTCGTTCGCGTATAGTATTTGAGCCGAGTTTAAATATACGGGCAATCTGTCCACTTTTTTGTAGGTAAAGTTGACGTGAGTAGATTTTCCATCGTTTAGCACAATACGCCAAGAATTCGTCCAAGCGTGGACTTTATCAACAGCATGTTGCAGCTTTTCAGTTGCTTTAATTGTATCGCCCGTTGTCAATATCGCCGTATCATCCGCAAACATGGCGACGACGCAGTTTCTTTCCTGCGGGATATCACGCGTGTAGAGTACAAATAGAACCGGGCCGAGGACACTTCCTTGTGGGACTCATCATTCCGTGCTAATAATTCTAATCTAATCATTTCCGTACTTAACACGAAAAAGTCTTTCGGTGAGGTACGATCGTAAGATTAGTAAGAGTTGCCGTGGCAGTAGTCGTTGCGATTTATACTCCAAGCCTTCGTGCCAAACATAATCGAAAGCTTGTGAGAAGTCAAGAAATACACCACATCAAATCTTTTTTTCTTCGAGAGTTTTCTCAATCACATCAGTTATTTTGTGGACTTGGTCGATTGTAGAATGTTTGACTCTAAATTCAAACTGATGGTCAGGAATGAGACGTCTTTCGTTGATTACGGGTTGTAGTCGTTTTGAAAATAGTTTTTCGAATACCTTAGAGATAACCGGCAATATGGAAATAGGCCGATATGATTTCTTCTCATTCAGAGGTTTGCCTGGTTTCAGGACCATTATAATCTCTGCGATTTTCCATTGTATCGAAACGTAGAGCAATCTGAATGGAGCGTTAATCAAATATAGCAGTTTGATAAGAGCTTTATTCGGTAATTCCTTGACCACCTGCGCCGTTATCAAGTCGTAACCCGGTGCTTTTTTAGTCTTTAGATTTTAAATGACTTCCCTCAGTTCAATTAATGCAACTTTTTTTACTTTAAAGTTGTCAGATGTCGTGACTGGTGAGTCGGGCGTTATCAAAGGGCCGTCAAATGGCTTAAATGTTTCTTCTAAGTGCAAAGCAAAAAGTTCTGCCATTTCTTTGTCGCTCTTGGCCCAAGTTCTATCGTTTTTCCGAATTGGTGGCGCTTGCATTTGAGGTTTCCGGATGCCTTTTAGCGCTTTCCAAAGTGAATAATTTGATTCTCTTCCAGCGGAGAGATTTTCAAGGTAGGTCGCTATCTTATTGCTTTTAAATTCCCGAATACTATCTTTAAGGCGATTGCATAGTCGATTAAGAATCTTTTTATGCTGCGGCGCACGAGTGATTTGCCATTTCTTTCGTGCTTTTCTTTTCACCCTCACCAGTTCAATGTTTTCACTTGGATACTTTTCGTTGTGGTTAATTTTATAGCTTCTAGAAGAAGTGTTTCCCCATGCCGCTCTATGGATTGTTTCAACGAAACGATCAACTTCGTCCTCTAGTCCGCAAGGTGTTTTTTAGTGATACATTTAAGGCGATATTTGTTTCGCAATCATTTCTAAAGCCCTCCCAATTTGTTCTATTGCTAGTAAGTCTTGGAGGTCCTTCTTTCTTGATCAACGCTTCACTAAGTGAAAATTACAGTTCTATAATTTCTCCGATCACGATTTGCTCCCTAAGGTATGAGATAAGGCTCTTAAGAGACAAAAAACTGCCAGGATTTGACTTGATCATTTCGTCCTGAAGTAACTACCAAACAAAGGCTTAGTTAATTAATGGGTCAAATGCTGCCATTCCACAATCTACAGCCAACAGTCATACGCTGAGGATGCAATGCATTCCCTTCTCTACGAATACGTGAGTTTTCCGAGCGCCAAATATGGAAGTTTTGCTTGCTTACATAGCCGCCGAGATGAAAATGCACCTCATTCGAAAAATTACAGAGAAGCGATAACGAAGCGGGTGGTCATTTTGTGTCAATTACTGAGTAAGTTGGACCTTGTAAGGTAATAATCTGAGGTCTCTATGCATAATTCTCCTCAGTGTCGAGTTGAGGTTCTCGGGTTTAGGCGCTCACTTTCGGCAACAACAGTAATATTCTCGGCTGAGTACACAGGACGAACACGAGGAAAACTTTTTATATTAATTAGCATGTCAATCGCACTTTCTTCACAAGCTTGCATACAGCAGGCACGTTTGGCCCATTATTATAGTTTTCAATATTTCCTAACATTGTCCAAGCATAAATCGATTTACTTATTTCCGCGGAGATGTGATACCGTATTTCTGCCAATTTTTGTTTGTTATTTTGAATTTGTAATTTAAAAAGAAACTAGCAAATAGCCCACCATATGTATATCCTTTTGGTAGTCTCTCTTTATTATTTTTCCATGTTACAAACTGTGTATCAAAATTAATATACTCTTTGGGATAGAGTATAAAAAGCATTTCAGATTTAAATAAACACATAGAAATTTACTATAATGCGTACAAATACGTTCTCAAAGGTATAATTGCCGAAACATTATAGTTCCTAGAAATTAAAGAAAATTAAGTCACCATTCATAGTGCAAAACCTTCAGACTTTTTCTGATGACTCCCATTAAAAGTTGTTATTTATTGTTCATGCCCAGAAGCGTTTAACCCCCGTTCAACAAAGAGAACTCATCATCTGTAGTGAACTGGAGTTTGTTTTAGTTTTTTTTTTTCATATAGATAGGACAAATGCCAGTACGACACGGAGCAACTGCTGTTATCTGTTTAACACAGACAGGCCAAATATTTGCATTGATGTTATTTTCGTAACTTTCATCAGACAAATGCCAAAAACCGATTTCTATTGTTGTTTTTATACCTTATCCCATAGGGTATATTAATTTTGATACATAGTTTGTAACATAGAGAAATAATAGATCCCCAAAAACTATGTATATTTGTGATCAGCATCGAAAGTTATTTTGATCTAGCCATGTCATGTCCGTCCGTCTGTCCGTCACCAGTTTGTGGGTCTTAGATTTTAAGCTAGAAATATGAAATTTCAAATACAAGTTTTTAGAATCCGAAGCTGTACAAGTATAGATATTTTCGAAATCCGCCCACAGACACGCCCACTTAAAAAAAAAAAAAACAAATAATTTTTTTTAACATTTCTAATAGAAACTGAAATAACAAAACTTTTTTTTTTTTTAATAATTTAATTCAGCACTATACTTACAACTAATTCATACCAAAATAACAAATATATTTATTCAAACATAAATAGAAAAAAATAAAAAAATAGTTCAGTGGATCTTATTATATTTCAAACTATTCCCAAAGGTTTGGTAAAAATGTCGCTTACTTGCTCCTCCGAAGAAACATACTTCAAGTCGAACATACCATCTCCATAGTTTTCCCGAATAAAGTGGAACTTCACATCAATGTGCTTTGTCGGTTTGTGAAATTCAGGATTCTTCATCAATCGGATAACTCCCTGGTTGTCGACGTACAGTACCGGATTAATTTTACGATACGGCAATAAGTCCCATAGTAGCTGACTAAACCAAACTAACTCCTTCACTGCTTGACAGGTTGCAACATACTTTGACTCCGTAGTTGACATGGCCACGGATTTTTGTCGTTGCGAGGCCCAAGCGATACATGCTGAGTTCATCATAAAAACAAAGCCACTGGTGGACCGACGTGTTTGAAGATCACTAGCGTAGTCCGCATCGCTCTGATGTATTTAAGGATCCTTTTCACCATGCCAACATGAATTTCCTTTGGGTCTTCGAGATAGCGACTTGTACAACCAATTACAAATGATACATCTGGTCTTGTGGCAATCATCAGATATATCAAACTCCCAATTACTTCCCGAAATGGAAACCGTGAAACCATCCCCGTTGCTGACTGATTTGCCACATCAGAAAGAGCTGAATTTAGTGATGGATCTGCCGGTGTGGCAACAGGAAATGCTTCAGTCATGTCGTTCACAGACCTTAGTGGAGATCACACGTGTTTCGGCTTCTTTTGAAATTTCCTCGTGATTTCAAGTAAAAAAATAGACAGTAGCGCATTGAGTATTGCGGTAACGCAGATCTAGTGTTAACGACCAGTGACCTGAGTCATTCGGGTTCAAATCCCACCGGGATAAAAATTCGGTACTTTTTTTTTTTTTTTATTAAAGAAAAAAAAATAGAAACAAAAATAAGCATAAACAATAACAAGTGAGGTAAAGAAAAAAAATAAACGGTCCCTGCTTCCCATAGCGGGAGTAGTGGACTCAAAAACATCGGCCGATGAGGCCGACAGTGAAAGCCACTTGGCAATTGTCGAAAGTGGAACTACGGTAAAGAGGTGGAGGAAGCAGAGGCTGACTTCCTACGAAGGCAAGCATCCCTCTCAATCAGCTTCGACTGAAAAGCTGCCGGGAGAAGTGAGGGTGGGGGCGCCGTCAACAACAGCAGCAGCAGGTGAGCGTACATTCGTCTCGGATGGTGGAAGAAATTGCTACAAAGGTGGTAACAATAGCTTCGCCTCGCTAGCTGCCTCCGATTCCGAGGATGAGGACGAAGAGATGGAGGCCATCAACGAAAGCATACGGCAGCTCCAGCAGATGATACTGACCATAAAAGCTAAACAGACAGCCAGAAGAGCGGGAGATAGCCAGTCACAGAAAAAAAAACAAGAACAAAAACAGCTGCCTGATACGCAGCAGCAACAACAACTGCCTGCAAAGCGACAGCAACAAAACCAGCTGCCAGCAAAGCAGCAACAATAACATCAACACCTGCCAACAAAGCAGCCACAACAAAAACAGTTGCCAGCTAAGTAGCAGCGGCAACAACAACAACAAAAACAACAAAAACAGAATCAGCAGCAACAACAACATCAACAGAAAAACTAGCAACAACAACAACATCAGCAGCTGAAGAGTGCAAAGGAGAAGATGCCACCTATCAACACCTTTAAGATGGAATTAAAAGACACCATTGAGCTATGTAAGTCGGCCATAGGCAATAACTTTTTTATTAAACGTATTAATGAAGATAGGCATACTATCCACTGTAATACAGTGGAGTAGTACAAACAAATAAAAGTTTTATTAAAGGAAACGACGACGGAGTTCTTCTCCTTCACCCGGAAGGGGGAAAAGTTGCAAACTATGCTACTGAGGGGGATATATCCGTCTATCGAACCGGAAGAGCTCCTTAGGATGCTGAAAGAGAAGGAGTGCGATGGTCTTGAGTTCGTAGGAGTCAAGCCGTTCACCACAGCAAGGGTCAAAAGGGAGAAGCGGAAATTACCGTTCTTCCTTGTTCAGATAACTCCCAACAGCAAACTGGATGGTCTAAGGAGTATTAATGTCCTAGGCTACCAGGTTGTCAAATGGGAAAAAGTAAAGAGGAGCGATAACATTTTACAATGTGTTCGTTGCCAAAGGTTCGGGCACGCCGCGTCGAACTGCGAAATGCAGCCTCGATGCGTGAAGTGTGGAAAGAACCACAAAGCAGAGGAATGTTTTCTGGGTAAGGATGGGGCGGCAGATAAAGGCCAACTCTCGTGTGCACTATGTGGGAACTCAGGACACACCGCAAACTATCGGAGTTGTCCTAAGTACATGAAAAAAGTAAACCTGGCTCGTCAGCAGAAAATCGAAGTAAAGCGTCCACCCTGTTTCTAGTCAAACACCAGCCGGTACTCCCCAATGGACCTACGCCCAAATGGCGTCAGGCCGGAGAAACGCGGTACAAGAACAACAGAAAGTTGCCGCACAGGCACCAGTGCCTAAAGCACCTGAGGCTTAGCCTGATTTGCTGACTATTTTGCTCTCTATTCAAGGGCAAATGAGCCAGCTTCAGCGTCTGTTAGAAGAGCAGGCGAAACGGGTGGACCAGATCTACGCATGCCGGGCCTAGCGCACCTCCTGTCGTAGTGGATACGATGGCGGAGAAACCATTAAAGATCCTTGCGGTGAATGTGAATTCACTGATAAGGATCGAGCGAAGAACCGTACTTTTTAAGTTGTTAGAAGATCAAAGCCCCGATGTGCTTTTGGTTAGCGAAACTAAGCTATCCCAGAAACACACACTGAGCCATAATAAATACAATATTATTAGAAGAGACCGACCCAACTTTACTCAAGGTGGAGATGTTGCGATCTTCATTCATAAAGACTTGCGATATAAGGCCGTGTACAGCGGTGAAGTGCGGAGATTCCAGGAGCTGGAAGCATGTATCGTGTGCATTGCTCTCCGTAGTGGAAAGAGGATGGTTCTGGTTCTACTCAAACTACTTCATTTATTGCAGAGCTCGAGACACTTTTTCGATGTCTAAGGCTGGAGTCGGAGGAGAATTATTTCCTCATTGCCGGAGATTTAAACGCCAAACATAGCGATTGGGGAAATAACATATCAAATTCTATGGGGAACCTACTATTCAATTGGTGGGGTCAACACAATGACGAGTATAGGCTCGATTTGATAGCTACAGATAGCCCGTCATAGGATACGAAGCGGCTCCTATCTGGATCTTATGCTGTTCGACGTACGGTTACTACTGACCAACACGAACCGACAAACGAGAAACTGCCTACACACTTTTGTGTATGAGAGTGACCATTGCGGACTCAGTGCCGAAATTACGATTCCCAACGAAATTGCGAGGTTCGACGAGTTTGTTCAAACGTACCCCTACAATTATAGTAGGATGCGTTGGACACGCTTCTCCAGAGCTATGACGAGAGCACTCTAATTGAATTCGCTCCACCCACCGTCCAATAGGAACCTGTCAAACGAGGAGATCGACAGGTACCTAAGACAAATGGACGAGACAATCAAACGAACGATGGACAGTACGATACCTCGTTATCAACACACTGACAACGCAGACATATTCCGCAATGCAACAATCGACGCACTACACCAACAAAAAAGTCGACTTCTGTCAAGACTCAAAACCTTGTACAGACAGTTTACGGACAGACAAAACTCGGAGGTTAGGACACTGAAGTCGTTGATTAAAAATCTCCAACAGTTAATTAGAGAAAATTACAGACGCTCTGCAAATGTGCATTGGAACAACTAAATTCGGGCTGTAAAATCCAACAACCCGAGTATGTTCCCGCAAATAAATAAAATTTTCCGGAGGAATAATCAAAACGACCTGCCGTGTCTTAAGATCCCTCAAACGACGAACAACGAACAAATAATAATAACAGCAGGCATAGATCCCGGGAACGCTGTCGATGATGACAACTTTTTCATGATCGAAGATCCGCAGGAGAAAGTAGAGGCTATAGAAGCGACTTTCCAGGAAGTGTACAAGGTGAATGATACCATTTGCCCGAACCACGACCTGGAAAATCGAGTGCGTGTGCACAAATTCTACCTTCGAAATGATATAGAGCACTGGCGATCCGAGAACATAGGTTTTACTGAGTTCAATGACGATAACATGGCAAATAATGTCGTCGCCGATGAGGGGTTTCATCCCCCCTTCATATCGAAGGTGGAGCTCCAAATGATCTTTGACTCATTAAGAAGGAAAAAATCAGTAGGTATCAATGGAATATCTAACATTGTGCTTCGACATCTCCCTCCAGAAGCGGTGGACATTTACACTACCCTGTTTAACAATGTGCTGAATAATGCACATTATCCGACGCATTGGAAGACAGCAGTGGTACAGCCTATTCCCAAAAGAGGTAAAGATACATTTAGTATTTTAGTATTTATTATTGATTAAGTAACATCATTTATAATAGACTTTACATCATCTTTAAGCTATAAATGAGATATGTATATATAGGTAATACTAATATTCAAAAATTCATACTATTCAGTGATAAATGAAAATGAAAAATGTATAAGAAGAAAATGTTTGTAGTATACAATATGTAGAAACAAAATTTAACTTTTACTCGTAATTGTGAAAATGCAAATAAACTAAAATGTGCTTGTTTTACCCTGCCAAGTGCCGAAAGAGAGTTTCCCCAAAACCATTCGCATCATAAAGTCTCTTAACGCTGAGAGGAAGTGCATTCCAAAGATGAATAGCATGAACGAAAAATTGACGCTCTGAGTTTTGATAGTGAACACGCGGTTGGATTAAACTTAAAGATCGGCTCAACCGTGAAAGTTTAAGTTTATCGAATAAATATGGAGGCTGTTTGCTGGTAATAATTTTTTGTAGGTACTTGATTGTGCAGTACTCGAGATATTTATCAAGAGTGCATCCTAATATGTTCTTAGCATATTGTGAAATATGGTCAAAACGTCTCAATCCATAAACATAGCGAGTTATATTGTTAAATGCAACGTTGAGCTTACGTCGAATGAGAGCACTGCTGCAACAAAAAATTTCACATCCGTATGTAAATATTGGAATTAGCAAAGCCCTTACTAGCATTAACCTTGTTTGCAAAGGAGTGAAACACTGCGACATAGATAGATTCCTAAGAGAACCATAGATTTTGCCTATAATAGTGGAGATATGATCATCCCAACTTAACGTTTTGTTAAACCATACCCCAAGATTTTTAGCTTTGTCAACGAACTCAATTGATTCATTTTGGAGGAATATATTAGGAAGATCACAGCCATTCACGCCATTTCTGCTATTAACGTGACATTTAGATTTGGCTGGGTTAAGCTTCAACGAATTGTCTTCAGACCAATCTAGAACTTTTCGTAGATCCTCATTAAGCTTACAAGCTGCTTCCTTAATAAGGTCTAATTTGCAACTTATGTAAAGCTGTACATCGTCTGCGTACATGTGTAGGAATGAATTTTTGATTATGGTTGGAAGATCATTGATAAATATTGTGAATAACAAAGGTCCCAATATGGACCCTTGAGGTACACCCGCCGAGGTTGCAATAAAATCAGACATCACATTATTAACAGCAACGGATTGTTTTCTTCCACCAAGATATGTTTTGATGAGTTTGAAAGCAGATGATGAAAAGCCAAACAACCTCTTTAGTTTTAAGAGAAGCTGCATATGATCCACTGTGTCAAAGGCCTTGGAAAAGTCCAGCAGAGTCACAAAAGTTATTAGGTCTTTATCCATCGCCACTCGGATATCATCAGTTACTTTAAGTAGAGCAGACGTACAGCTATGATATGGCCTAAAGCCAGATTGATTTGCGCAAAGTAGTTTATTGCGCTGGATAAAGACAGACATTTGCTTATGTATTATCTTTTCCATGACCTTGGACAAGAATGGAAGGATGGCAATGGGTCTATACTTAGCCGGCGAGTTGGATGACGCTTTCTTTTTCAGGGCTGGAACAATTTTTGCAGTTTTCCACTCAGTCGGAAAAGTAGATGTAGTTATTATATTGTTGAAAATTTGGGTTATGGCTGGAAGAATGTGAGGTAGTATGATTTTAATAAAAATCGGATTAATTCCGTCGATACCAACAGCTTTAGACTTAATTTTAAGGATAGCATTGACAACATCAACCTGTTCAATACGAGTGAATTCAAAGCCACTGAACGTTACATCCAATGGATCAGCACTTGTTCTGGATGTCATTTGCACTTTCGTGAATTCTCTATTGAGCTGGTTGGGATCGATTTCATTCATTTCAGCATTCTTTTTCCGTCCAACACCAAGCTCGCGTAAATTTTGCCAGAGAGTTTTTGAAGGTAACTCATGGTCAAATTGTCTAGCGTAGAACACTCTTTTGACCAAATTCCTTAGTTGACGAAAGCTGTTATAAAATTCTTGGAGCTTGAATCTTTTCCACTTCTTATAGGCTGTATCACGATTGTTTTTTAGGGCAATAATTTCTGGTGTAAACCATGACTTATGGGGATACGTAGTAATTTTGGTTCTGAGCGGCACGTGCGTATTGAACAATTCCAGTACAATTTGTTGAAGGTGATCAACTTGGGTATCAATGGATGTTTCATGATAAATTGGATACCAATTTATTCTTTGAATATCTTGTTCCAGAGCATCAGAATTGAGATATCTAAAGTCTCGGAATGTGTATTTGGATTGAAGTTTATCTCGTGGAAAGTTAAAAATAGCAAAAATTAGGTCATGTTTGGAGAACGCAGGTGCTGAAACCTGACTATAAAAAACATCGGCACAGTCGTTAGAGAGGAATAAATCCAAAAGTGTGCTAGCTTGAGTGAAATGTGTTGGCACAGTAGTGTTTAAACTGTCCAAGCCAAGAGTTTTCATAGATTGAACGAATGACTCAGAGCCCTCATTATCCAATATGTTACAATTGAAATCACCACATACTATGGTTTTATAATAATTTGGGGAGTAATTTTCTAATAAGTGAAATACGGGAGTTAAATCAAAATAGCTAATACATCCAATCCGGCGAATCTCCGGTTGATAAGTCTCCTTCCGAACATCAGCAAGGTATTCGAAAAAGTGGTCAATAGAGCCCTGACTAAGTGGGTTGAGGACATGCATATAATTCCGGATAACCAATTCGGTTTCAAGGCGGGTCATGATACAATACATGCCGCGTCTAAAGTGGTATCTGATATCCAATGGAACAAAAGTAAGAAACAATGCACGGGTGCCTGCCTGGTTAACTTGGAGAAGGCGTTCGATACCGTATGCCTAGAAGGACTCTTCTACAAGTTTAACAGGCTGGGTATAAGTAAACGACTGCTGTACATGCTCTGTAATATGCTCACCAGTAGACAGTTCATTGTGAAAAATGGCAATGTGACTTCTGCTGGGACGTTCGAAATCAAAAACGGTCTACAAAAAGGTGCGGTTAATTCGCCGATCCTCTTTAACATTTACACGAGTGATCTCGTAGGATCTCTTCCCCATGCTATTGCGTATGCAGACGACTTGATCGCGTATAGGTCAGGGCCAAAGATCGAGGTCATTGCAATGCTCTTGCAGCGTGATTTCGATAAGATCAGGATATACTGCGACGACTGGAAGCTGAAGATCATCTTCCAGAAGACAGAAACTATTCTGTTTAGAACGTCTTTATCCAGGGGCCCCCAGGGATACCAGAAAGAATTGGCGAAAGTTCTCAATCGTGGGACAGCACGGGCAGCCACTAACGAGTCGAAGTGTGGTTAGATACCTTGGGATCTGGCTAGATCAAGATCTATATTTTAACAAAAATGTAGATGCTGCTCTGGTCAGAGCCAGAGGTGCTTTTGCCCTTACAAAGAGACCGTTTTATAGCAGCCAACTCGATGCAAGGGTGAAGGTTATCTGCTACATGGCCCTTATTCAGCCCATGCTCGTATATGGATGTCCCGTGTGGTTCAACGTGGGAGCAAGCTGGATGAAAAGGATTCGGGTGTTTGAGAGGGCTTGCCTTAGTGCTTGTCTTCAGTTGTACAGAACACCAGAGTCCCAGTACATAAAATTCTATTCTAATGAGTTCCTGTATAATAGGGCGAACATAAACAGAGTGGATAATTTCCTGATCAATATGATTCGAAGGCACACTGTAAGAGCAATGTCCTCGATGAATAACCTGATTTCCGGGGCATAATACCCCAATGATTTGTATCACGAGAGCGTGCGACTTAACGGCTTCATCCCCCCAGAGGCATTCCTATTTTTAGATAAACAAGGTCTGATACAGGATAGGGTAGCGGTGCCGCTAATCTACCATGTTGCCCGAAATGCTGCGGACAGGCGACTTAACTACGACCGACACGTCGCACACAGCACCACGGAGCGTCTCCGGTTTAGTAGAGTGGTATCAAGCCGTGATATGGCAGATGTAGTGAGGCGGCACCAGAAATTCTGGTGGCTCGGGGACGGAGAGGGAACTCCCTCGTCGTTTCCTTTTGATTCGGGGTAACCTCCGAAGGGGCAAAGTCGGTATAGCTTTTATAGCCTGGCCGGCTTACATAGTTTTAAGGTCAGTTTAAGTAGCTTTAAAAAAAAAAAAAAAATTCAAAAAAAAAAAAAAAAAAAAACCTTATACATGTGTATGTATGTATGTATACTATTGTGTATGTACATATGAAGGTATACAATACATCTATATATATGTACATAAAATATGTGTATCAAAAAAAATTTTGCGTGTTTTATCACGTACCTTAGAATAAGTAGCTTTTGGGTAGTTTGTAAGTTTTATATATAGATAAAAAATTCAGTTCATTTATTAAGTTTTTGATTGCGATCTCCAAGGATTCCGGATATTACACACCTCAATAAGAAAGGAATCGGGGATATACTGGAGTTCGCCAGACGAACACTACGATTCCCCGATCACTATACGATATAGTTGATACTACCCATGATCCCTAGACCTAAATCCTCTCAATACATAATTCCCAAAACACATCACTATTCCTTACAGTTACAGATGAGCGGAACACAACGGGCCCAATGGAGGCCTAAGTGAAGAGCATAAGCTCACCCTCTCAAACCAACCAACCAACCAAGCTTTTGCTTAAAAATTTTTTCTTAGTGTCCCGATATTTGTAAGTATAGATTTAATAAATATTTGAAGTTATGTAACGTCGAAAGACATATTTTAAGTAGAAAGACATATTTAGCTTAGAGCGCCCGCATAGGGCCATTAAGTTAGTATATAACATAGTTAAGCTAATTAAGTTAGTTTTAAGCGTTTTTATTTTGTATCTAGCTTTTAAGAGTTCATGAATTCCAAAAATAAAAATGCATTAAAAACGAAAAACGAAGTCATGTCGAATCTATCCAGCATCATTTCAGCATACTTTGATTGACTCACATGAATTGACCCATTGTCCAGCTAATAAATTTCGAGTCCCAGAAAATGTTTCGCTGAAAAAACTTTGATTTCGAAATTTAACTTCAAATATTTCAAAAGTTTTGAAATATCCTCCTTATCCTTCGCTTCGATCAAGCCATCGTCGATATAAATTGCAAGGATCAGATTTATTGACGCACAAATACGCATGAATCAGCACTACTTGCATGAAATCGAAAGTCCTTCAGCAATTTTGTAAACATCTCGTTCCAGCAACGGAAAGCCTGTTTAAGTCCGTACAGACTTTTCAGCAGCTTACACATACGCGCAGTACCATCTTCATAGCCCTTTGGTTGCCTCATGAAGATTACTTCATTGATGGTTCCGTAAAGAAAGGCAGTTTTTACATCAAATTGCACAAGGTGAAGCTGTTGTTCTAATGCGATACTAAGAATGGCTCGAATAGACGTAAACTTTGCAACTGAGCTGAAAGTTTCGAAATAATCAATACCGAATTGCTGACTAAATCCACGTGCGACAAGTCGTGCCTTATAGCGTTCTTCTTCATTACCAGTCGCTGGCTTAACTTGGTATACCCACTTGCAGTCAACAACTTTTCGATTTTCAGGCAAACTTACCAATTTCCATGTTCCATTTTAATGTAAGGACTTCATTTCCTCATCCATGGCTTCTTTCCATTTAGTTGAATCATTAGAGTTGATTGTAGACTCATAGAAATGAGGAGTAAACGATTCAGCTACAAAAGCACAGGCATCTATAATGCAATGATTGATCACTCCTTGTATCTTATTCCGGCTTCTTAATCCGTCCCTAATGTTCGACTCTTCATAGACATCTTCTGCTTCCACAAACACGTCTTCAAAGTTATCTCCATTGTTGTCCTCAGTTACCCTTTCAGCTCCTTGGTTATGTTGGTGTCTTCAGGGCACCCTTCATCTGTTTTTTTTTTTTTTACGAAAAACGAGAACCTTCACGTTCGAAACATTTTGTCCGTTATTTTCAGTAGGGGTGAAAACCACGTCACGTGCCACTTCGACCTTGTTTTCAGCTGGAATATAAACACAATACCCTTTCGCACCGTCATCATAGCCAACAAAATATCCACGCTTCGACTTTTGGTTCCATTTACGTCGTTTCTGCTTTGGAATATTCACAAAAAATTGACTTCCAAACACTCGAAACTCCCTAATGTCAGCCCTCTTTCCAGACCAAAGATCATATAGGCTTCGCCCTTGACATGGCTTGACCATGCCCTGTTTAAGACGCAAACAGCCGTAGTTACTGCCTCCACCCAGAACTTCAGTCCCAAATTCTTTCCATGAAGCATAGTCCTTGCTGCGTCTACTCGTACAATTGTTCGCATCTCACGCTCAGCACGACCGTTTTGTTCCGGTGTATATGGAATACTCTTCTGATGCAGAACCAATTGTTGATGCAATATATAAACAAATAGACAAACCTATAATGGGAATAATCATCTTTAAACAGCAGCAAATACTTTGCAGAGCCAATGGACTTTTCTTGCATTGGACCACACAAATCCGAATGCACAAGTTCTGCAACACAGCTGGCTTTATGGCATCACAAAAAAACTGGACTTCATCTACAAAAGACATTTCACGATCTGTTAAAATTTGTTTTACCTGTGCAATATTTTGGTGGTCTAGCTTTTCATGCCATGTTCGTATTGGCTGTTTTTTCACCTTTGCTACATTGGCACACATCCTCTGATCAAAACCCGAATCCACGTGAATCAAAAGCTTAATATATTTTGATTCGCGTACTCCCACTGCAACAGTTCTACCGTCCTTTACAACTCACATGGTAAATTGTCCGATACAAGCTTAAGACTCTTATCCAGTGCACTACTCGATGAGAACAAATTTATTTTAATATCAGGTACGTAGAGTACTGCAGCAAGATGATCAGCCATGACACATTGTTGAATGACATAATATTAATGTGACTTCTTCCGTAAGCTTTGATTGGCAGTGTCATTAAAATTTTTGTAATGCCCATGGACTTTGAAATAGTCTCACATACATATACGAGTTGTTGTACCAGTGCCTGGAGTTTTGAAATATGCATGGCGATGTTGTCTTGCGGATCTTTAGCAAAGCTATAGAACCGCTGCTGGAGCATATGAATATTAGTTTTAGACTTCATCTCATATACGCTTTCTAACTTTAACCACATTTCTCTTGCTGTATTGCAGTTCATGATATGCAAGAGGGGCTGCTGCCCAACCGATGTAGCTATAATTTGTTGTGCCTTGCTATCAGCCCAATTCCAGTTACGAAGTAACTTATTTGAAATCCTCATTTTTTTTCGGTGGTAGTTTTACTCCAAACCGGACATTCATCCAACACAAATTTATATAAATCGCCTGCCTTAAGCATTATTTTTATTTGAAACTTCTACATGTTCCACTGATTACCATTTATTAGAGTTTCAATTTTAAAAAAATCGCCAACCTTATCGCGCTGTTATCTTTTGCTGTCCTTGTTTAATTCAATTTTCGGTTCGACCGAATACCCGCAAATCCTCAAAAAACTACCGGTTTCTCCGAAAAAACTTTCAAACTCTTTTGCCTAGCAAGTATTCTCTATCTTCCCTCAAAAAAAAAAAACCGCAGAAGCAGATTAAACAAAAAATTAATTAAATGTTTAACACAACCGTCACTCCTTAATAAACTTTTGTGACAAATATTTCGACGTATGTACTTAGTGTCCTGTTGTATTACCGCAGACAAAAAATCGACTGATTAGTTCGAGTGATTAAGAGGAACTAACTCAATATATTTAGCATAAATATTAACATTAGTGCATACATTAACAAATGATTTGTCAAAAGTATATAATGGTAAGAAAAGAGATAAACATAGGTAATTGGCTACAGTGGGGTATAAAAATAACATTATGATAAACTTATTTTTCCCAACAAATGTAAAACTTATTTAATATCTTGTTGGATATCCTTTTATTTTTAACACTTCTTATATTCGATCTTTCATCGATAACACCAATTTTTGAGTTGTTTCTGCACCGATTTTTCTCCGACAGAGCTCGTCTGAGTTGAGCTTTGCAGATAATGTTGTGTTTACGTATGCACCTTTCCAACTCTTCCCACAGATGCTCCATTTGGTTTAAGTCGGGGGATTGTGGAGGAGTCTTTAATAGATGCTTAGGATCGTTGTCCTGTTGAAAGTAGTAGCTGTTTCCAAGGTTAAGACTTTCGGAGCCTTTTTTTAAAGTATTTTTTAGTATATCCATATATATTTCAGCTTATCCATGTTTCCCTTAATTAAAACAAGCCCTCTTACGCCTGAAGCGGCCATATAACCCCACACATGACTCCTCCAATTTAGGTTCAAGATTGGGTTTGAAGATGGCAAACACGTTACGGTCAACGAAGAGCTCTAATGAACATGATAGTAGAATTTTTTATTTTTTTTTTTGTCAGAGACTGAAGAAATGAACTTGCAACTTCACTGGTTCCAGCATGACAGCGCTATGTGCCATACAAGCCATCCAATAATCGATCTTTTACGCACTAAGCTCAATAATAGTGTAATCAGCCTTTTTGGTGATGTTGCTTGATCTCCGCTGAGTTGCGATTTGGCGCCGTTATACTTCTTTTTGTGGAGTGCCGTTAAAGATCGTTGAAGAAAAACCTGCGAAATTCCCGGCTGAAAACTTTAAGAAAGAAAGTCCGAGACTTAAACTTGAGAAATATAAAGTTTATTAGTCCGCTTCGTATGAATTACAATAAGTGACTGACTCAAAAGAAAAAAGCGAGAGCAAAAAAGAGTAGGTTCTTAGTTAGTGTAGTTAAAACTTTCATATGTGTGTGTAGAAAGGGAAAGATATACATATGTAATATAATAGCAATAATACTGTTTCAATATAATTTTCAACATCCTCCGACTGAGGGAACAGAATTGATTTCCAAAGTATACAACAGTTGAATAGGTCTTCGAGTCTTCGTTCCGTCTGAGTACCGTATCTCACAAGCTCCCACCTTGCCATCACGACCAATAAAAGCGTTTTCTACCACAGCCAACCTCCAGTTAATTCGTGGCTTGCCAGAATCGAAAACAAGGACGACGTCTTTCTTCTTAAGTTGCATCGACGAAGCATACTTTCCATGATGAAACGAGCGAAGAAGTTGCATATACTCCGTACGCCATCGCTTCCATAGCACGTTCGTATATCGCATTCTCTGCTTCCAAAGAAGTTGAATGTCATTCGAACCAGGATTAGTTTCGCTCAGATTGAGAAACGCACCACGATTCATTAAAAAATCACCGGGAGTCAGGGGAGCGGAATCAAGAGGATCATTGCTTATATAGGTGAGTGGGCGAGCGTTGACCATACCTTCGGCTTCAATGATTATCGTTCTAAGTTGTTCGAAATTGAGCCTTGCTCTACCGATGACGACTTTGAGAACGTTCTTTATGGTCCGGATGAGGCGTTCCCAAAATCCACCCCACCAGGGTGCACGTTCCACTATAAACTTCCAATTAATTCGTCTGTTTGATGCAAAATCCCTGATTGCCTCATCTTCAAAAACGAAGTTGTCGCCCTCAAGTTCCAAGGCTGGACGGCGAAAGGTTCGAGCATTATCGGAGTAAATGACCGACGGGATACCCCTCCTGGCTATGAAGCGCCTAAGGCCCATCAAACAGCTTTCGGTTGACAGGCTTGTTGTCATCTCTAGGTGGACGGCACGAATAGGAGCGCACGTAAAGACCATAAGGTACGTTTTGTTTATCCCTCCTGCAGCATCGTCAAAAAAGTGCAGAGGGCCCGCAAAGTCAATGCCAACAGCATCAAATGGCCTTGAAAAGGTTAGTCTTTCGATGGGCAGTGGACCAAATGGTTATGAAGCAGGTTTGCCCCATAGCTTTTTACAAACGATGCACCTTTTGAGCAGCTTTTAACAAGCTGTCGTCCTTTAGGGATCCAAAATCGAGTTCGTAGTTGCGAAAGAACTGTGTTGACCCCTCCATGCAGAGATCTTTGATGACAGTCATTCACTATAAGATCTGTGATATGAGAACTAATTGGCAGTATAATGGGGTGCTTGAAGTTCATCGGCTCAGGTAACGACTGAAAGCGCCCACCTAATCGAATAATACCCTCTTCGTCCAAAAATGGGAAAAGTTGAGCAAGATTGGATGTCCTAGGTACAGACTTCCCTTTCTGTAATAAACAAATTTCATTAGTATATTTATTACACTGTATGTACCTGATCCAATAAGATTCGGCGGCGCTGAGTTCATCTGCACATAAATGAAAAGATTTCCTTCTCCTTTCCCTTTTGCAAGAATGTACAAAACGGAACATAAAGCAAGAAACCCGCAGCAAATGATTCCAGGTACTGAAATCTTCGAAGTACAAAATTGGCTGCATCTCAGTACTGCCAGAAACTGTTTCTGCTAATAAAATCAATGGGACTGCAATCGTTGGTATAGCACAGGTGTCATCAAGCAGGTAATTTTCATCTTTGAGCCAAACTGGTCCTTGAGCCCACAGCTGAGACGACCGCAAACATTCGGCAGCTACTCCTCTTGTAGGAAGATCGGCAGGATTTTCTTTTCCGGAACAGTGGTTCCAATCTGATGTTAATGCGTGTTGACGAATTTCGGAAACACAGCTTTGCAAATATGGCATCCATCGGTCACATTCACCTTTTATCTAATAAATAGCAATTTTGGAATCCGTCCACATGCAAAATTGTTCAGCAGGAATCTTTAGAGATCGCTTAAGGCAGGAGCACAATCGAGCCTCTATCAGCGCAGCAGTTAGCTCCAATTTAGGTAATGTAAGCTCTTTCGATCCATCTTCTTTGAGTGGAGCCACCCTGCTTTTCGCACACAAAAACGAAATGCTGCATTCACCTTTCGAATTAATATTCTTTACGTAAATCACTGTACCGTAGGCTTTTTATGCTGGCGTCGGCAAAAATATGAATGTGGATTTTGCATGGAGAAGAGAACACTATAACTGACCTCGGTATGGTTACATCCTTTAGCTGCAATATACTCTTGATGCACTCATCCCACTCAGCCAATAACTCGGAAGGTATTGCTTCATCCCAGCACACATTCTTTCTCCATATAGATTGGAACAAAATTTTCACTTTAATAACAACAGGTGCAAGCATTCCTAGGGGATTGTAAATTCTCGTTATTGTCTGAAGCACGATGCGTTTGGTGACGATTGTTAAATTGCAAGTTAGCATACTCTCAACGGATGCGAAAGGTACAGCTCATCACTGAATACGAACCATGACAGTCCCAAAACCCTTTGCGTCGCTGGGACATCGATGGAAGCAAAAGCTTTACGAATCAGACCATTATTGGAGTTCCATTTCCGCAAATTCATGAACGCGTTATTCAAAATCTCTGTAGCCTCTTTGCAAATTCGATGTCCTTCCTCTTCTGTTTGCACGCTGACCACCAAGTCGTCCATATAAAATCCATCCTCAAGAACTTCACATGTTGATCGAAAACGATGCTTCTCCTCGGCAAGGTGAAGGCGGAGTGTAGCTGTTAAGAGAAATGGGCTACAGTTCACTCCAAAGGCCACCCTGGTCATCCTCAACTCTTCGAAATTTGGCGTCTCATCTGATGATCTTTGAGGAGACAGCCAAATAAATCGATGGCTATCTCGAACGTTTTCGTTTAGTAATATTTGTAGAAAGGCTTTTTCTACATCAGCAACTATTCCCGTTCGTCCAAGCCTAAAATTGAGCAGAATTTTCAAGACATCTGGTAATAAATTCGCCCCCACATGCAGCATATCGTTTAGGGAAGGGTAATCATCTGAACGCGCCGAAGCATCAAACACAATTCACATTTTTGTTGTAATGCTCTCTTCTTTATACACTGGGCGATGAGGTAGATAAAACACCCGTTTGGGATCATCACAACTGTCTGTAGGAACTGGTTCGGCGATGCCATCCAAAACCATCTGTCGTATAGCACTACCATACTCCCTGAAGCGATCAGGTGTTCGTGACAAACGCGTAGAAAGATACAGAAGCCTTTTAATTGCTTGATTTCTATTGCTCTCGGTCCGCACATGAGAATCTTTCCACGGCAAAGTTGCTTCGTAGCGACGACCTCTTCTTTTGATGCAGGAGGATGTGAGATGTTCTGTTAGATGTTCCTTTTCGGCATCTTCGCTACGAATGCCAATGGCTTCAAGTGACCAAAAGGAAGTTATGTCACAGTCGTGCAGGACAGGCAGATGAAAGTTTGCACTGGGAATAGGAGAGGAGCATAAATGTATTTTTGAAACTATGTGCTTACGCGTGGAAATGTGTGGCCCTTGGATAGTCCACCCAAATATGGTTTCTATGGCTCTCAGACAAGACGAGATGCTCTTTTGTTTCCCAGTCACAATGGCCCAGTAAAAGTCCGAGCCAACAAGAACACTTAGGCCGTCTTCTGATTCGATGGAAACATGTTGTGTGTCAGCTAGCTGGATTCCTTGGAATGAGGGACATGAACTTTCAGGAGGACATCTACACAAATCTCGGAAACAACTACTGCCTCTATTTATACGTTTTTGTTGCTAAACTGACTTAGTATAGCAACTCTGACTTTATTTAGAGTCTGGAATGGAGACTGCTTTTTGCTTCCGAATGGGATGACTGAAATACTTACTTTTCCAATAGAGATGAGGTTAAGTTTTCGCACGAGGCTCTCACGGATATATGTATGCTAACTGCCGCCGTCAATAACAAACCGAATTAAAATGCTCTTATTTTTGCTCGGTGCTGCGGCAATGCCCCGAGCTGTCTTGAGAAAGATATTTGATTTCTCCAATACAGAATTGGCACATAAGTTTAGTGCACTTTGATTTTTGCAATTTGATGTGTTCATTGCCGGTGCCGCGATCTCTTTAGCTTTGGCAAAAGAAGGGTCACACTTTGACGTCGAATGCTTTCCTTTACACTTTCTACAAGAAATCCACTTCGCACCTTTACAATTTTTTGATGAATGTAGGCGTTTAGTACAACGAAAACAAGGATTGTTTTTGCGCAGCAATTCTCTTTTTTCTGCAATAGGTTTATCACTCTCGCATTCTTTTGTACTGTGTTTATTCGATGTACAGAACACACAATTCTCCTTTTCGTTTAGCGCAACTAAACTTGTTGCAGTTGTAACTGTTGTGGAAGAAGGGATTTTTGCAATTGCAGTGACAGAGACAACACGACTTCTTTCTAACGATTCTACTTCCCGCTTTAAAAAACGCATGATGCCCTGAACCTGTTTGTCTCCAAATTGCGAAAGAGTAGAACCACTTGTTTGGTCAGATCTATCCTGTTCGTCAATTGCGTTATCTCGTTCTATGGTGCGGTGGTAATCAACGCGGAGTTCCACTGGTAGGCAACGAAGTAAAATTGACTTGAGCATGACGAAATATTGTTGCGATGGGATTTGTAGGGCAGTGAGAGTGCGACAACATGATGTATCAGAATTATATAGATGACGCAAAGCAAGTACATCTGTTCTCGAATTAACAGGGCGAAGAGCAATTAGCTGCTGTAGGTGCTTATCGACTAGGCGCTCTGTATCGCCAAACTGCTCTTTCAAAAGCGAGACAGCCGCATCATAGCACATCTCCGTTGCAGAGAAACCTTCAATTACCCTTTTAACATTTCCCACCAATACATTCTCCAGATAGCTAAACTTATCAGACGATGATAAACCTGCATTTTCGTGAACTTTTGTACGGAATTAATCCCAGAACGGTAACCATTCCTGGAAATTTCCATCGAACTTTTTTAGCGTTAATACCGGCAGCTTTACTGAACTATGCATGACACCAGATGCGCTAAGAGATCATTCGTTTGAATTCACTGTCTTTGGCGTTTGCTTCTGTCAAAGTTTAGCAATGCGCGTATTCAGTTTAGCAAGTGTTCCTATGGCGGAGTCTTGGTACTCGGCTATCTTTTCAAATTCTCTGTCCAGATCTTCTTCCTTAATGATGCTTTTATTCTTTACCTCCTGATTGGAAGTGAGAAGGCTTTCGTGGGCTGCTGTCAAACGCTGGATATAAGAAATTAATTTCTCTTCGATGTCGTCGAATTTGTCCTCATCTCTCAATTGCAATTCAGGCGAATTTAAATATTCCGTGGCAGACTTCACAATCTTCGTAACTTGCCTTCTGTAAGCAGACCGACCGGAGAGCTCCATTTTGTGAACTTTGAACGCGAACACGAGTTTCTTTAAATGACTAATCTTTTGGAACTTTTTACGTTTCTATATTTCTTTATCTCTGTACGACTTTCGTTCCCGGGTTACGGCACCATGAAGAAAAACCTGCAAAATTCCCGGCTGAAAACTTTAAGAAAGAAAGTCCGAGACTTAAACTTGAGAAATATAAAGTTTATTAGTCCGCTTCGTATGAATTACAATAAGTGACTGACTCAAAAGAAAAAAGCGAGAGCAAAAAAGAGTAGGTTCTTAGTTAGTGTAGTTAAAACTTTCATATGTGTGTGTAGAAAGGGAAAGATATATGTAATATAATAGCAATAATACTGTTTCAATATAATTTTCAACAATCGTTGTTATGCTAACAATCCAGAAACTACTCAGACACTTAAGCACAATATTGACCAAGCTTATAATATGCTAAAATATACTGCAAAATTGGGTTGTCAGGATCGGCTACTGCCAAGCCAACAGCGGCAGCAATTTAAATGAAATTATTTTCCATAAATAATCCGAAAATGTACTCTCTTCAATCAAGTTAAAAGCTTTTAGAAATATTAAGTCTATTCTTTTGTAGTAATTTTAAAAAGTAGCTAACAGATAAAAAATCGGATGATCACTTACGGTGATGGATAAGCCTTTTTTCCAAGATCTCATCAGAATTCATGAACTTTGGTAACAAATAGTTGTAGCCATGCCCACTTTCTTATAAGAAAATCAGCTTTTCTGATAAAATGTCCTACAAATTGTGGAAGTACGAGTTTCATTTATTTTATTTAAATTGTTAAATAAATGATACTACAAGATTTAATATCCTAAAATTAAGTACCTAAATAAGAAGTACAATTAGAACTTTTAAAAGAGTAAAAAAGAAAATTGTATAATAAAATTATTTGTTCTACGAGCTGAATGAGATTATTATTATTATTTCAATTTAGATTAAGTTGAGAAGTGTTGAAATATATTCCTCTGAAAAATGGGTGATGAAGTGATAGTCTGCAATTCAACAGGAAGACTATTCCATAGTCGAATTGCTGATGCTATTAAGAAACGCTCTGCAATTCTGTGAGAGAAGCGATGCAAAATTAAACATACGCCTCTACGTGACTGAGCAAAATGCACCATTTCTTTTAAGTATTCGGGGCATTTATACTGTGCAATCTTAAGAGATTTCTGAATGAGTAGTATTTGTCCAAACTAATTCCCAAAAGATATGAGCTTAGACGTGAAACACTCTCATACCTTCGAATATTGTGAATGAATCGCAAGCAATCATTAAAAGCTACGTTTAGTTTGCGATTACATTCATAATGCATACAAGGATATATGTTACAGTTAAAACTGAAAAATGGAATAATAAGGCTCTTAACTAAATACTTTTTCATGCTGGGAATCAGCAGATGCGAAGAGCATCTGAGTGTACGCAATCCAGAATAGATTTTCCTAATCGCATCAGAAACAGCATCACAACAACTCAGAGTGGAGGAATAACAATACGGCCAAGAATAATTCGAGGAAAATCTGATGATGATTTTGAGTTCTAGAACAAATAAAAGCAATACTCTTTGAGGGATTAAGCATAAGTTTATTTAAAGTGGCCCAAAGTTGAATCCTCATTAAATCTTCATTTACGCGAGTAACACAATGTTCCATTAGACCTATACGACAGGTAAAGTATATGGAGGCATCATCTGCATACATTAGCCCCTTGCAATACATAATTGATTCTGGGAGGTCGTTGATGAAAAGTGAAAACAACAGAGTGCCTAGAATTGAGCCTTGTGGAACCCCCGAATTGACTAGTGCAGGCAAAGATGTTCCGCAATCAGTTTCTACCATTTCCACCCTATTTTGAAGATATTCTCGCAGCAGTTTTGACAGCAGTAGATGAAAAATTAAAATTACTTTTTAGCAAGATTGGATGATCAATGTTGTCAAAAGCTTTGGTAAAATCTAAAAGTACCATTATACTGAACTCACTGGTATCTAGGGCGAAACGAATATCTGAAGTGACTTTCAAGACAGCTGATTCACAGCTGTGATTATTTCGAAAATGAGACTGCCAATCAGAAATTAACTTATTCGAAATAAGGTACTATTGTGTCAAAAACCTTTGATAGAAAACACAAAGGACTAATAGGCCTGTAATCCGATGGGCATGACGGGTTCGCTTTTTTGGGAATTATAACTACTTTGGCTTTTTTCCACTCTTCAGGAAACTGATAACTGTAAATACAAGCATTGAATATATGTAGCAAACATATATCTTAGGAGCATAGGAAAAATGCGATTAAGCAATTTAGACGAGATACCGTCTGGACCAATAGCATTTGATTTGACCGATCGAATAGCATCCAAAACGTCGGTTATCGCAACGAAGTCGAAAGAAAAATATTGACTTGAGCCAATAAAAGGCGAAGCCGAATCAACTTCAAAGTTAGAATGAGGAACGAAAAACACATTCATATCTTCAGGATTTAACGAACATTTCGATTAACTTCTATCCTCGGTTACACTTACAGCTTTAAAATTTTTCCAGAGCTCTTTCGAACTGAGAGTAGGGTCGAGTGTTTGAAGTAAATGTGTTCTCTTAGCCGCTCGTATTACCATTGTAATATTGTTCCGTGATACTGTGTATTATCTGAATATAAAGATACGTATATTATTGAATTTGAATTAAAAATTTCAAAACGCCTCGCCTACTTTATTAGTCCGTTCCAGATGTATGAATATACATGATATTGGCAAAGGTAAAACTGCCTAATTAATTGCTTAATTTTTCCTTAAATTTTTAATGTTTACTTTGTGTTATTTCTCAACTTAAGGCTACTGCCGATGGAAATGAAAATGGACGAAGTGAAACTAAAAAGAATACTTGAAAATTTGTATGAAGATTTAAACGTTAAGCAAATAAAAGTGTGTAATAACGGACAATATAGTATATATATAAAAGAATTTAAATATTTAACGGATACATATTGAATAGCCTTAAGACAATTTCTTAATGCTTCTCGTTATGACGTCTGACAGAAGTGCAGAAGTCTTCTTCGTTTTCTCCTCTCGCAAGGACGAACAAAGTGAATTCTGCCATCGTAGAGTTTCTTTGCTTGTTTCTTCCAAATATCTTTTACGGGGACCAACAGCCTTTGGTTTTTCAACAAAATGTTTGCAATAGTATATTGCAATATTTCGTCTGAACTCTAACTGCGACAAATCGGAGTAGGCTGATGGTGTTCCACTGGTCCACCATTTCTTACCTTTTATTCCAATTCCGTATAGGTAGGTTAGGTTAGGTTAGGTTACCTGCGTGCCCTTGTTGACAGGGTTGTCAACAGCTCACTTAGACCACTATGAGTCCATTGTGCCCAATATTTAAAACCCTAGGAACCTAAAAAATTTCAATCTTCGACAGCTAGGCTAAACCACTCAGATAAATGTATGAATCTCAGGAGTTTTCTTAGCTCAATGTTACCTAGCTCATCCAGCTCTGAAAAGAAGTATCTGCAAAAAGCACGGCTTCTTTTCCTGGCCAGAGCTGGACAGTCACATAGAAGATGATGAACGGATTCTATTTCCTCTACGTCTCTGCAGCTTCTACAATAGTCGTTATGAGGTAAGCCTAGCCGTGCTGCGTGATTACCTATCACAGAGTGTCCTGTCACGACGCCAACAGCTATGCGGATATCCCTTCGACTCAGTTCTATAAGATTGATAGATCTCTTTTTATCCTAGACTGACCATAATGATTTGGCTGTAGCGCATGTATCTAATCGACACCAGCGTTCATTAGCTTCCTCATTACACTCGATGTCTATCTCCCTGTATAGGATGCTGAGCCTTCCACTAGCCTCGGAAAGGGCCCGCGAAGGACTTATGAGCGAACCTTCTCTGGCTAGTTCGTCCTCTTTTTCAGTACCGGAGATATCCATGTGGCCCGGTACCCAGGACCGTGTTGGCCGCTGAGATAACATCCAGTCGATTTTTACAAATTTTTACGAGCTTAGATCTTAGTGATGTTGACTCTAACGCCTTAATGGCCGCTTGGCTATCAACATAGATATTGATTATTTACCCTGTAATATCTTTCTCAATAATCATATCCACAGCTTATTTTATTGCGGCAATTTCGGCTTGGAAGACACTTCAACCATCCTTAAGTCTACACGAGCGATACACATACATATATTTCGAGAATCACAGTAGATGCCGGCACCAGTACCGGCAATCATTTTTGATCCGTCGATAAAGATGGCCAGTTCATTCTCGAAGCAGACTCTTCCCTCATCCCATTTCTCCCTACTAGGAATTCTAATAGAGAACTTTCTGTTGCTGTTTGGCATGGAGATGATGTAGTCCGTTTCCGTCCAGAGTCTCAATGTATTCCATCGGTTTAAAATTGAGGCATGACCGTAAGGTTTAGCTTTCCATAGACCGGCTTCTCTTAGTCTTAGTGCAGTTTTAGCTGCCGTGTTCCCGCAGTATATGATAAGCGGAAGAAGATTCAGTATTGTTTCCAGAACTGCTGTCGGTGTTGATCTCATCGATCCCGTACCCCCAGACAGCCTGCCTGTTGAATCTTTGTAACGCTTTCAAGTTAGTATTTCTTCTCGAGCGTTTACCCCAGACAATCGAACCATAGGTCAAAATAGGTCTTACTACCGCAGTGTATAGCCAGTGTACCACTTTAGGCTTAAAACCTCAAGATTTCCCGAAGGCTTTTCTACATGCATATAGTGCAACATATGCCTTCTTCATTCGATTGTCAATTTTAGCTTTCTAATTTAATTTGGAATCCGCCGAGATATTTTGCTGTTACTTGAGGTATCAGCACGATACCATTCATACTAGGGTAATTGTATTCTGGTATCGATCTTCTCCTTGTAAATAGCACTAACTCGGTTTTCGCCGGATTCGCTTCCAGACCCCTGCCTTTGACCCAGTTATTCACTAGTTTTAATGCATAATTGAGTAGCTCCCTGGGTATCGGAAGGAACTTTCCGGATACCAAGATGGCAACTCCGTCGGCAAAACATTACTTTCTAGTATATCTAATATCTCATCCACTACTAGAAGCCATAAGAGTGGTGAAAAGACTCCGCCTTGTGGGGTGCCCCGCTTGACTCGCTTTCTTCCCCTTATGGCCCCTAATGTGGAGTTGATGATGCGGGTACTAAGCATTATTTCAATCCACCCGCATATACCCGAGTGTATTTGGGCCCTGCGCAGACTGTATACTATAGCTTCGGTTCCTACATTATTAAAAGCCCCTTCGATGTCAAGGAATGCACCCATCGTCTATTACTTCACTTGAAGAGTTTTTTCTATAGTAGAAACCACTTTGTGAAGAGCAGTATCTACTGATTTCCGCATTATGTGATTTTGATAAAAAGTTATCCGCAATCTCATCTCTGACGTGCATATCTATTAACCGTTCCAGTGTTTTCAATAAGAATGAAGATAGACTTATTGGTCTGTAATCCTTAACATTAGCGTGGTTTATTTTGCCCGCCTTTGGTATGAAAATCACTCTATTCTCTCGCCAAGCTTTTGTAACATATCCTAACCTGAGACACCAACCATAAGTGTACTTGAGGCATGGAGTGATATATTCCCCCGATTCTTGTAACATGATAGGATGTATCTCGTCAATGCCGGGTGCTTTGTATGGTGCAAACGATTTGATTACCCATGAAATTTTCTGATCGTCAATCAATTTGTAGATAGTTTCAGAGTCGATGTTAGCTGGCAATGATGTGATTGCTGACAGTAAGCCCCTGCTTCTTCACAGCCAGGAAAGTGACATTTCAGGAGAGCTTCAAGCGTATTCTCGTAAGAGTCTGTCCAGCTGCCTTCATAGTTCTTAATAGAAGACACATGTGATGGAGCTTTGGTGAGAACCTTCCTCAATCGTGCTGCCTCTGTGGTGCATTCAGTAGAGCCACAAAAGCTTCTCCAGGAATTTTTCTTAGCGAATCTTATTTCCTTTTTGAGAAGCCTAACGCTTTCCTTATGAGTTGACCACTCAATAGCTCCCTCTTTAGCGAGGTTCCAGCTATGTTTTGGGTGATTTCTTCCGCTGGCGCGTATGACAGGACAAGGCCTTTTCAAAAGAGCGGTTGAGCTTACTGGTAAGATCATTTACCACCTGGGGATCTCCCCAGTGTGAGGTCCAAGAGATCTCCCCAGCTCTTCGTTGAATCTTTTCCAGTTAGCTCTGCGCGGGTTTCGAAAGGCCTTCCTATCCGGAGCGCCGGAATTCAAATCGAAGAGTATCCAGCAGTGGTCAGCCAGTGATGACTTGTCGGATACCCTCCAGTTCGAGATTGTTGCGGTGCTGTTTGCAGTTAAGAGTGTTATATCAAGAACCTCCCTTCTATTGGTTGTAATAAAAGTTGGTGAATTGCCACGTTTACATATAATTAGCTTAGTACTTAGGATATAGTTGGACAAAATCTCGCCTCTACTGTTAGTGTTTGAGCTACTCCAAATAGTATGATGGGCGTTAGCATCACAGTCTAGGATTAAGTTCCTCTTACCTTGCTGAGACATTTCCAGCTCCAAAGAAGTGTCGCATCTGTTTCTCTTTCTTCATTTCCTCTGGAGGTTCCTCCATAACGAAGACTAACCCCTTGGTACCATCCTCGTTATCTTCTAACGCAACAATATCCCAGTCATTCATAGAGACCGCTGGGTTTTGTGCTTTCAAGAAGCAGAGAATCTCCTCTTTCTCAACGCCCAGGTCAGATATGTTCAGTCTGGCCTTGGGTTCCTTGTCTAGGTACCTCGTCTAGGGGGACTGCCTTGAGGAGAGCTCCCTCTCAGGGTTTGAGAGTTGGTATAGTCTTCTTCGCGAAGTCATGGGAGATATAGAATCCATTAGTTCTTAAAGAATTGATTTACTCTATGGATTGAGATTACATTTGTTTCAAATGAAGATTGAAATTGAACTCGAAAATGTTTTCAAATAAATAAAACAATCAAATGAAGTGCAGTATTTTTTATTATTGCAATTGGAAAAGAATTCCCTCTCTGTGCGTGTCAATTTGATTGGTTGCGCCGGGTGAATCTGGTATTTCATCGTCAATTTGTCCATGGCTATGATGCGGCGTAAACGACCTTCTTCTTTTGAGTTTTTTTGGTGGCTGCGATTCGTTGGCATTGATGCATATGTATGTTATGCAGTATTGCGCATGCAGTTATTACTTTTTGCGCTGTGCTTGTCTTCACACGCATACCCCATATGCCAAAACTGGAAATCGACGTTTCCACACACCAAATTGACATTCCACTACATTTCGACTGCGAATAATTCGTGCTTGGTATATTTGCATACGCCGATTTTGCCGAATATCAGGATTATTCGCAGTCTATAGAGTGGTCAAATAACGTTTGATCGAGTATCCAGAGTCACCTATTAGGTAATATGCGATTCCCAAAGAACCTACTATTCAATTGATGGGATCGGCACAGTGTCGAGTATAAACTCGATTTGAAAACTACAGATAGTCCGTCGTTTCCTAGAAGCGGCTCCTATCTGGATCTTATGCTGTTCGACGTACGGTTACAACTGACCGACATGGACCGACAAACTATAAACTGCCTGCACACTTTTGTGTATGACAGGTGCCATTGCTTACTCAGTGCCGTAATTACGATTCCCAACGAAATTGTGGAGTTGGAGGAGTTTGTCCAAACGTAGTCCTACAATTATAGTAAGACACGTTGGACTCGCTTCTCTAGAGTTTTGACAAGAGCACTCTCCTCGAATTCGCTTTACCCACGTCCAATAGGAATCTGTCAAACGAGGAGTTGACTGGTACCTAAAACAAATGGACGAGACAATTAAACGAACTATGGACAATACCATACCTCGGTATCAACATACTGACAATGCAGACATCCGTAATGCAACAATTGACGCGCTACACCAACACAAAAGTAGACTTCTGTTAAGACTCAAAACCTTGTACAGACAGTTTACTGACAGACAAAACTCGGAGGTTAGGACGCTGAAGTCGTTGATTAAAAACCTCCAGAAATTAATTAGAGAAGACTACAGACTTTCTGTAAATTTGCATTGGATCAACAAAATTCGGGCTGTAAAATCCAACAACCCGAGTATGTTCCCGCAAATAAATAAAATATTTCGGAGGAATAATCAAAATGATCCCCCAAACGACGAACAATGGACAAATACTAATAACAGCAGGTATAGATCCAGATAACGCAGTAAAAGATGACAACTTCTTTGTGATCGAAGATCCGCAGGAGAAGGTAGAGGCTGTAGGAGCAACTTTCCAGGAAGTGTACAAGGTGAATGATACCATTTGCCCGAACCACGACCTGGAAAATCGCGTCCTTGTGCACAACTTCTACCTTCGAAATGATATAGAGCACTGGCGATCCGAGAACATAGGTTTTACTGAGTTCAATGACGATAACATGACAAACAATGTCATCACCGATGAAAGGGTACATCCCCCGTACCTATCGAAGGTGGAGCTCCAAGCGATCTTTGAATCATTGAGAAGAAAGAAATCTATGGGAATCGATGGAGTGTCGAACATTGTGCTTCGACATCTCCCTCTAGAAGCGGTGGCCATTTACACCACTCTGTTTAACAATGCGCTGAATAATGCACATTATCCAGCGCATTGGAAAACGGCAGTGATACAACCCATCTCCAAAAGGGGTAAGGACAACTCCAATCCGGCAAATATCCGGTCGATAAGTCTCGAACATCAGCAAGGTATTCGAGAAAGTTATCAATAGAGCCCTGCTTAAGTGGACTGAGAACAATAATATAATTCCGGATAACTAATTCGGTTTTAAGGCGGGGCATGATACAATACATGCCGCGTCTAAACTGGTATCGGATATCCAATGGAACAAAAGCAAGAACCAATGCACGGGTGCATGCCTGATTGACTTGGAGAAGGCCTTCGATACCGTATGGTTAGAGGGACTTTTCTACAAGCTGAGCAGGCTGGGCATAAGCAAACCACTGCTGTACATACTTTATAATATGCTCACCAGTAGAGAGTTCATTGTCAAAAATGGCAATGTGACTTCTGCTGGAACATTTGTAATTAAAAACGGTCTGCAACAAGGTGCGGTTAATTCGCCGATCCTCTTCAACATTTACACGAGCGATCTCATAGGATCACTTCACCATGCCTTAGCGTACGCAGACGACTTGATTGCGTACAGATCAGGACCAAAAATCGAGGTCATTGCAATTCTCTTGCAACGTGACTTCGATAAGATTCAGCGATATTGCGATGACTGGAAGTTGAAGATCAACTTCCAGAAATCGGAAACCATTCTTTTTAGAACGCCGTTGTCTGGTGCCTCTAGGGATACCAGAAAGAATTGGCGAAACTTCTCAATCGTTGGACCGCACGGACAGTCACTTGCGAGTCGAAGTGCAGTCAGATACCCGGGGCTCTGGTTAGACCAATATCTGTATTTTAACAAACATATATATGCTGCTCTTGCCAGTGCCAAAGGAGCTTTTGCCCTTACAAAGAGACTTTTTTATAGCAAGCAACTAGATGCAAGGGTAAAGGTAATCTGCTACATGGCCCTCATCCGGCCCATGCTCATATATGGATGTCCCGTGTGGTTCAACGTGGGAGCAAGCTTGTTGGAAAAGATTCGGGTGTTTGAGAGGGCTTGCCTTCATTTATACAGAACACCGGAGTCCCAGTACATAAAATTCTATCCCAATGAGGTCGTATACAACAGGGCTAATCTAATAAGAGTGGATAATTTCGTTATCAAGCTGATTCGAAGGCACATTGCAAGAGCAATGAGCTCGACGAATAACCTGATCTCCGGGGCTTATTACCCCAATTACGAGTATCACGAGAGAGTGCGCCTTAACGGCTTTGTTTCCCCAGAGGCGTTCCTCTATTTTGATAAGAAAGGTCTGATCCAGGACAGATTGGCGGTGCCGCTAATCTTCCACGTTGCTCGGACAGTTGTGGACAGGCGACTTAACTACGACAGAGATGTTGCACACGGCAGTGTGGAGCGTCTCCGGTTTAGTAGGGCGGTATCGGGTCGCGATATTGTACAACTTCAGTACGGTCGTTTCTGGTGGCTAGCCGAAAGAGAGGAAACTCCTTCGTCGTTTCCCCCTAATCTAGGGTAGTCTGTTGCATGTTTGAGGTTGGCTGTTTGTTGTCTATGGCCGACTTACATAGTTTAAGGTAGTGTAAGTAGGTTGTAAGTAATATAATAATAAAAAAAAAAAAAATACAAATCCACAGCACTTGGATGCAAAAATACAAAAAAAAAAAACACAAAAAACACAAACAACATAAAAAAAATAAAAAAAACAGCACTCGGTAAAACAAACAAAAGAACAAAACAAATTTACGTATAAAAACACGTAAGATAGTTTAAGATAGGCTAATTTAAAATAAGGTAGTTTAAGATTTATTTTAAGGTAGATTTGTAAGTTTTATATGTAAGAAAATCCAAAAATAAGTTCATGTACTAAGTTTTTGTACAATTTTCTTAGTTACAATTAAAATTAAATAAATAAAATAAATAGAAAATTTTCAAGTACTTTACGTCGAAAGACATAGTTTTCAGTATTAGGTTTAGCTTAGAGCGCCCGCATAGGGCCAGTAAGTTAGAATAAGGATAGTTAAGTTAGTTAAGCTAGTTTTAAGCGTTTTTTGTCTAGCATGTAAGTTATAATGAATTAATTAATAAAAAATGCATTAAAAATGGATGAAAATAATGCGATTCCCAAACTCACCGGCTTCAAATCGCGCGCACACATTCGAACGACGAAAAATTGTTCGATCGTGTACAGATCCTGCCCAACGGGCAACAACTTCAAAATGTTTAAATCGGCCGACGATATTGTTTGCTCTGCAAAGGAAATTACAACTGATCCAAAAATTACAACTGAGTTTAATATAGCAGTGAAATGAATCAAATAGAATATTGCACATATGGAACTGCACTCACCAATTCGCCACCAGGTAATTGCAATTTAACATCGATTGCACCGATTGTCCGTGGGAACTGAGCAAAGCGAT
Organism: Pocota personata; assembly: GCA_963082735.1. Classification (NCBI taxonomy): domain Eukaryota; kingdom Metazoa; phylum Arthropoda; class Insecta; order Diptera; family Syrphidae; genus Pocota; species Pocota personata. Next base: position 61,070,200 of record OY720429.1, on the reverse strand, counting down.
AAAATGTAGCAGCGGCTGCTTCCCGTTCTGCCAATCTTGCTGCCATTTGAATAAATTGGTTCAAATGGCGTGTCAAAGCCATGTCAAGTATTTATTGTAGTATTCCGTTGTGGCATACGGTAGATGCGGCGCTCAAATCGACGAACTTTCATCACCCCTTCAGTTATTAACGACGCTAGACTGTCGATTTTGAGGGTCCAGCTAATACCAAGTACTAACTAATACTCGGCACCAAATTCGGTGGATTAGCGCATTAGTAGGGTAGGTGTACCAGTATCCGGTCAGTCACTAGTATCCGGCCACTATCCATTAAATGTTAAATAATAAAAAAATTAAACATTATTTGCATAAGCAAATACATTGCGTCTATAATTCCAGGCCCATGTAATGGTTTGGTAAATTTTGGCAGATCTGCACATCAAAGATCCTTGTTAAAAAAATATTTAGTTTGTGAAGTTCGTTGTAAGAGCAAGAAGTGCAAGTTTGAGTTCGCGAGTGCTAGTAGAACTGATCAGCAAATTAAGTGAGTTTCAGTCTTCTTTGTGAGTATACAAACTAGTTTTGTGTTTCTTTTTAATAAATAATATGTTTATTGATCGTAGAATATAAAAAAAATAAGAATTTTTTGTTTTAAATTATTAAAAATGTGACCATCGTGACAAAAAACAGCATTAAAAAGTGGTTTCGCGATTTAGAGAGCTTCCTTATAGAAAACGGACATAATGACATCCTCCTCGATCCAGATGGAATAATGAATGGAGATGAAACCAGCTTTTGCTTGTGCCCGAAAACAGGAAAAGTAGTAGCTCCAAAGGGTTTTAAAAATGTTTACCAAGTGCAAACGGCTAAAGAAAAAGACACGACAACGGTCCTAGCAATGATGACAGCCGCCGGAGAGCTTTTACCGCCTTTGGTGATATTTCCTTACATTCGACCACCTAAGGAGATTGTCATGAGCGTTCCGAAAAATTGGTTCCTGGGCAAAACTTCATCAGGGTGGATGCGAAGTGAAACCTTCTACGAATATATTGCTAACTGGATTGATGACAAAAAAGCAAAGAAACTAGTTTTGCTTTTTGTAGACGGTCACAAATTGCACCTATCGATGCAACTAAGCCAGCTTTGTGCCGACAAAAACATCATTCTCAATTTCTAAAATTGAAAAAAAAAAAAACAGTTCGAGAGTGGCACATAAAATACATTGGAACAGTTTTAACACGAAAGGATTTCTGCCCACTTTTAGAAACAGTCCTTTTCAATAACAACCATTTGGCAGAAACCATTAAAAACGGAATCGGAAATGCGGACCTTTAAATAAAAGCAATATTTTTAAAACTCCAGGATCCACCACATTTAATTCACCATTACTTCAAAAACCATTTTCAAATCTAAAACAAATTAATTCAACTGAAAGCAGTCCATCCTGTTCGCCCTGCAGATTAAGATCTCCGCTTCATTTATCGAAACATTTATTTTATCCAGACCTTATTAAAAAGAAAAATACTACACAGGCTTGCTGATCTCCCAGGTTTGGAGGGATATCTTTAAGCGTAAGGAAAAGGCCAACCAAGAAAAGACTGATGCGGTAGACAATAGGAAAGATGAAAGGTTACGAAGAAAAAAAGAAAAGCAAAAACAAAAATCATCTGGACGTAAAAGAAAAACCAAGAAACAAACCATTAAATGCAACAAATGCCAAGAAATTCCTATAAGCGATACTGAAGAAAACTGTCTCAAAAACATAGGTTGCGATATTCGTCCTTTGTGGTATCACCTTAAATACACCTCCATCAGTTTTTCGCCATATGAAGACGCTATGCACATGAAATTCGTTTGTGATATTTGCCTGGACTCAAATACATAAAAATGTACCTGAACTTTTGTATACTAGAAGACATATGCTTAAGCTCCAATGTAGGTACAAAACAGTACATACTTAAAATCTTTGAAAGTGCCTTAGTAGGTAAGTTAAGTTTTTTCCTGAAAGAAATATTGTTTTGTTTTATGAGTTTAATATTATTTTTATCTTTTTGTTAATTTTTTTTTGCTTACTTAGCTATGTAAATATTTAATAAAGATCACTGAATTTTGTTTTGTAAGAATTCGTTTTCAGGAAAGATATAAGTGTTGTTTTTTTTTTTTAAATTAAGAAAATACCTATTTTGTTTTGTTTATTTTTAATAACTATTTTATTTATGAATTATATTTAATTAACAAAAATGTCAGTAAAATTGTAGATGACTGAATTTTTAATTTTGGTGGGGGCGAAAGCCCCCATTTATTTGGCTTATTACAAGCTACAACTAACTTAAGGCTAAAACTTAAACCTAAAACTTAAAACTAAAACTTAAAACTAAGACTTAAAGTTAAGGAGAATGGTGAAGGAGTTCGGTTTTGAGGCAGGGGTGCTGAGGTTAAAATCAAACTGGGTGAGGTTTGAGTTCACTTTTCGCAGCATACGGGAAATTGGTTCATTAGATCCATATGAAGTGCGGTGGGACGGTAAATAGAAAAGACGAGGGCATCGTAAATTTCGTCGGTTGGTATTGAAAAAAATTGAATTATAAATTAGAAAGAAGTCGATGAATGAAAAGAATGTCTGCAACATCTCTGCGTTTCTCTAGAGTACTCAGGTTGATGAGGTTGAGGCGGTCTTGATAGGGAGGCAAGATAAATGGATCGTTCCAAGGAAGACCTCGAAGGGCAAATCGAAGAAATCGACGTTGAACATTCTCGATTCTGGTCACATGAACTTGCTGAAAGGGTGACCACGCTTGACTGGCATATTCAAGGAGGGGGCTAACAAAGGTAATGTAGAGGGATCTGGTCACGTAAGGGTCGGAGAATTCTTTGGACCATCGTTTGACAAAGCCAAGTGATGAGTTAGCTTTACGAATTATCTCATCAATATGTGAACGGAAATTTAGTTCCCTATCGTACAATATACCAAGATCACGAAGAGATTGAACGATGGATATAGGTTGACCATGGAGAAGCTAAAGGCGGACGGAGGACACGTGGTGCTTACGTGATAAGGTAATGGATTGACATTTGGCGATATTGAGCTCTAAGCGATTTTGTAGGCACCAGTTCGTTAAACTATCAAGGTCTTGTTGAAGGAGACAGTAGTCATGTGGTGAAGAGATGGCTTTGAAAAATTTGGTATCATAAGCGTACAGAGAGAGGGAAGAGTGTTTATGGTTAGAAAGAAGAGAAGGGGACCTAGATGGCTGCCTTGCGGAGCACCAGAGGTGGCCAAGAAGGGAGTCGATAAGATGGATCTGAAGCGAACTCTGTAAGAACGGTTTTCCAGGTAAGAAGATATCCATTTTAACAATATGGGTTCGAAACCGAGGGCAGGCAATTTGAATAGGATTAAGTTATGAGATATCTTATCAAAAGCCTTACTAAATCAGTTGCAATAACGTCGACTTCTTTGCCATTCACTAAGGCAGGCAGGGCGAAGGACACGAATTCGACTAAGTGAGTGGTAGTTGATCTACCTTTCAGAAAACCGTGTTGGGTGGGAGACATAAGAGACTTGCACTGAAAGCTTAAGGCTTCGTATAAAATACTTTCGAAAAGTTTGGGTAGATGAGAAAGTTTAGCAATGGGGCGATAGTTTGTTACCTCGTTCTTTGATCCCTTTTTGTGAATGGGGGTTATGAAAGAGGTCTTCCAAATCTGAGGGAGTTCTCCTAGTGATAGAGACAAACGGAAGAGGTGAGAGAGGGGGAGGGAGAGAATGGAAGAGCATTTTTTAAGAAAAATGGCAGGGAGACCATCTGGGCCGGGTGAGAATTCATCATTAAGATTTTGTAGTTTATTTTCAATTACAGCAGGATCAAAAGGCAGGGACAGAAAGGGGCCAACGGAGAAGTTAAGAAGGTGAGTGAAGTAAGAGGGGTCTGGTTCAAAAGAGTTGTCGGCGAAGGATTGTTTAAAATAGGTGGCAAACAAGTTGGCAATGGTTTGCGGATTAGTTGAAGATATGTTTTCAAAAGAGAGGGACGGAGGGTAACCGTCAGATTTTTTTTTATAGTTGACGAATTGAAAAAATGACTTAGGGTCGTTTATAAGATTTGCTTTCGCGTTAATTAGGTGCCGCTGGTAGAGAGAGTTATAAAGATGATTGAATTGAAGGTAGTCGAAAACAGAATTGGTACGAAGGAAAGCTGCCCATAACTTGTTTCTCTTGTTACGTAAGGCGCGAAGTTTGCGATTAAGGGAAATGGAATTAAACATTTCTCTGTAAAAAATTGTGAGGGCTTCGTTTAAGGATAAGTTAGCAAAATCAAAGGAACATCTACTCAGATAGGCATTTATTTTGCGGAAATTAGCTTTATGAAAGTCGTAAGAAGTGTGAAATGCAGGAGGTGTAGATTGAAGTGGAGAATTGAGGAAAAGTGAAAGAAGAAGGGGAGGATGAAAGTTATCAATAGTTGACAGAGTTAGGGGACAAAGCGAGACTGAGGAGTTAACGGGATCAGTTGTGAATATAAGGTCTAATTGCCTTCCCATGTAATTTAAGACATTACTAACTTGACATAGACTTGAATCAGTTAGCCGATCTATGAAGAGACATTCCTTAGTGGAGTTGGCATTTGAAGCGATGAAAAAGGATTCATCATCGGAAGGACTCCACTGCAGCAGAGGTAGATTAAAGTCGCCAAAAATGAGGATGTCATCGAGGGAATCAGATAGGTCGATTATTTGATCAATCGCGTCTATAGCAAGTTGGTAAGATTCGATAGATTGATTTGGTAGAATGTAACAACACATAACGTACAGGGATCGGTGTGGAAAAGTTATTTTTATTGTAATAAAATCGACCTTAGAAGAGGAAGAAATGGCAATGAGAGAAGAGTCAAGATCATTATGAATGGCCAGTAGCACACCTCGAGAGGGAGAGTCTACCAAGGGTTGTGTAGGGTCGTCGTCTCGAAAAACATTAAAAGTAGGGGCGAATAATTCTTGACTCTTTATGTCGGGGATCAGATTGGTTTCAGTCAGAGCATAGATATCGAAAGAGAGGGCATGGGATTGGCGCAAAACAGCTTGGGTTTTCGAGCGTAGGCCTCTTACGTTCTGGTAGTAAAATGTAAGAGGAAGATTGTTGTGTAGAGACGAGGGGGAAGGCAGTTGAAGTGCTGATGATAGTGGCAGTTTATGGACGAACAAATTTGGGGAATAATTTAGTTTTTAGGAACCAGTTAGTGTCAGATTTGGGTCGGGAGTTGGAAACAGGTTTTGGATGCTTATTACTAATCTTAGATTTATTTACAGTCTTATCATTAATGCAGAGTTTATCGGTCGATTTGCTGATGAGCATCTTACCAAGCTTGAAATCAGTACCAGTAGAGCTTTGAAATATCCATTCGTATCGAGACGGTAAGTCGAATTTGAAATTTCGATTACTCTTGTGGCTGGATGGCAGGAGCATTATGCATTGGTGGATGGTAATGCCAAATCTCTTTTTGAAAAATTGTATAATCCATGGGACATCCGCGTAGTAAGGGGCTCCTTTGATGAGGAAGGTAGTGACCATCTGGTTCTCCATCCTTAGCTTGTCCAATCTGCGCTGCCACTCAGAAGGTGTCCATGTAGTGCCAAACTGTTTGATGAGTTTACTTGGGGCGACAGCGGGAGGAGACAACGTTACCGTGACTTCCGATTGGTGAGTTGTAACGCTTGCGTTGGAGTTATCCGTTTCAACCATCCGTTGGAGACAGGAAGGTGGAGATGAGGGCGGATCCACTTCGGTATCTAATAGTTCAGCCAAGATTGACGTGTTGTACTGAACAATTGGGTGATGCTGAGTATGGTTTGATACTTGATCAATTTTGCTGCATATTGTTCCAATGCTATCCTCAATATCAGAAAAAGTCGACCGAACCACGGTTAATTCGTCGCCGACATCACTAATTTTATCGAAAATCACTTCGAGCATAGGATCAGGTTGCTTGGGAGATGGTTGATTAATCGATGGGGCTTGAAAATGAAAATCTAAGTCTTCACGCATTGTGTTAATCATCTCGCACGTATTTTGGTGTGCGATAATTTGCGCATCCGATTTTGTTTTGAGATCACTTATCACAGTATTGAGGTGACACAGGGTTGTTTCATCGTTACTAGATCTTGCGAAACCCAACTCAAAAAGACCAGCAATTTCTTTCTCAATGTTAACAAGTTTGGATTTAATTGCGTCGTTTGAAGACTGTACCGCAACGCCTAGTTCTTCGACACATTTTACACTATTTTCAAGGCTGGACAGTTTTTCTGTTATTTTTTAATGAGACTTTTATGGTGGTTTTCATTAGATTCACTAAGGCATTTTATCGCGAGGAGCACGTGCGACAGCGATATGTCCTTACACTCATCACAGAAGAAAAGGAGGTTGGCCGATATTTCTTTAATGAAAACCGTGTTTCTTTTGTTAAGTCCGACACAAATGGCATGGAAAGATTTGCAACAGATGCCATTACAAGCAATCCAATCGGCATTGCTATCATCGATTAGGCAATTCGACATTCCACAAGACATGGCAGAAAATAAGTCGTTGCGTAAGGTCACGAAAAAGTAGGACAACAAATTAAAGGGCGCGTCAGCGAACAGTTATACAATCGCGAAGTGGGTCTAAAAAATAAGCGGGAAATTGCTTTGAACCTACGTATCGTTTATGTAAAAGAAAAATGTTTGTTTTGTTTTTTTTTTTTTAACTTTAAGTATATCTTTGTACCAATGTACCTACCTACCTATAAAAAAAGACTGAAATTAATACCTTTTTTTGAGTACGTATGTTTTTTGAAAGAAATTTCTTTGTTTTAGTAAACTAGGATAAGTTTTTATCTTATTGTTTATAAGCAAAAGAAGACTGAACTTTAAAGTGCTATTTAATTATCCAAATAAATTAAGTATAAGAAAACATAAATTAAATGGCTCAAAAAAATACATACCTACCTATTTATTGATAAAAGTGTTTAATTTCAATCGTTTAGTTTAAGATTTCCTACAAAAGAAAGGACCTGGCCGGATGCTGGATCAAAAGTGGCCGGCTACTCAAATTTAGTGGCCGGGTACTGGTGAAAAAGCCCTTTTTTTACAAAACTAATTCCAGTTTTAATAGCATTAAACTAATTACTTTAATATTATTTCTATTTGATTAAGATTTTAAAACAGATTAGAAAAAAAAATATTCCAAAATGCTATATTATAAGACGAATTTATTATAGGGCCCCAAAGTGAGAAAATGCGCTATGTGGCCGAATGACTTAATACCAATTTGAGTACCAACTTTTGGTCTAATACCAGTACTAGCGTTAGTACTCGGTGAAGAAATCGGCCGTAAGCTTTTCTTCAATTGCACTTTTGACAATATTTCTCTCTCCTTCACGATCACTCATGATTTCTACTACCTCGTTGTTTCTTGCAGCAATGTCGCTGATATTTAAGTTCGATAGATCTACATTCTCCTTTAGATCATCTTTTGTTTTATGACCACTTTATTTTGATTTAGTTTTTAGAATCACCGGCTGGAACTTGTTTACTACACATACATATGTTTCAGTTTTCTTCACAGTCTGCGCTTGACATTCTTTTGGATTGAACGTGTTTAACTGCGCTAGGATTTCACACACTACTTTTTCCTGTTTTACAATACTTTCTTTATTTACACAAACAGATTTTAATATTTCTTGTAAATTTAAGTGAATTGCATTTTTATCAACCAGACAATCGTTACAAATGAAAGCAATATTGTCTGCACTACGAGTACACACATATGTACACATTTATGTATGATTCCTCGTAAAAACTACCGATCTTTACATTTCGTACAGTCCTCCTCCATAATTTCCACAATTAAGTTAAATTTTGTTTCAAAATTTCAAATTATAGGGTGATGGCATGTAAGGTCGGCCCTCTCCAGTAGCCGGCCGTCGCGCCAAAAAGTGATGCGTAATATTTAATGCGTTTGTAAAACATACATGCAAAACATGCAAAACCTGCTCGCGCAAAAGCACCAGCCAGAATCTCCTCGCTGGCCTGGAAGAAATTTTTCGCGGAGAAAGATCAAGAAAAAGCAAAAAAAGTTAAGGAACAAGAACTTCGAAGACAAAATAGAGAAAAAAGCGTTTAGAAGCCAAAAAAAATAAATCGAAGAAAATAAAAAAGAAAGTAATTCCATGTTCACAATGTAAAGAAGAGCTTATCTCAGACGTTGATGATAATAACTTGAAGAACGTCGGGTGTGATTCGTGTCCCAACTGGTTTCACCTTAAATGTACACGATTTGCTGGAAGAAAATTCGAAGATATAGAACATGAAATATTTATCTGTGAAAAATGTTTTGTACCTTAATTCTTTACTTAAGATTTTAAAGTTATTTTTACAGTTGTACCTATTATAGGAGGGCAAGGTGGAAAGTTCTTGGCCTGACAATGAAAGACTGCGATTTTCAGTTAAAAAATGATTTTATTTTTCTACATAATCTCTCTTGACTTCAACACACTTGGTCCAGCGTTTCTCCAACATTGGTATTCCTTCTCGGAAGTGAGAGTCTAGAAGGCTGTGAAAATATTCATCTACGGCTCTCTCAACTTCTGCATTGGATGCAAAGCGTTTCCCAGAAACAAATTTCTTCAAGTTTGGGAACAGATGGAAGTCTGAGGGTGCCAAATCAGGTGAATAGGGGGATGACCGAACAAATCGTATCCCAAATCCCGCAGTTTTCCCATCGCTAACGTACACTTGTATACAGGTGCATTGTCCTGGTGAAAGATTTTTTTCTTCTTAAAGCTAGGCCTTTTCTCGCGAATTTTGGCATCCAGCTGGTCAAGAAGGTTGGAGTAATATTCGCCTGTAATTGTTCTGCCTTTCTCAAGGTAATCAATTAACAGGATCCCTTTCGCATCCCAAAACACACTGGCCATGACCTTTCCGGCAGATGAGATCGACTTCGCTTTCTTTGGCGCTGAACCACCGGATTCCACTTACAGCTTTGACTGCTGTTTTGTTTCTGGTGTGTAGTGGTGGACCCATGTCTCATCTATGGTAACAAATCACCGCACAAAATCGGTAGGATCCCTATTGAATCGGTCGAAAGATTGCCGAGAAAATCGTTTGCGCATCTGCTTTTGATCGGCATTCAGCAAATCCCTAAGATTTTGTGCAAGATGTTTCGCACCCTCTGTTCCGATGTACACACAGCCTCAGCTATCTCACTCACCTTCACTCGCCTATCGTCCAACACGATATCATACACTTTCTCGATGGTTTCGGGTGTGGTTACGGTTTTTGGCCGTCCTTCACGTGGGTCATCTTCGAGGGACGTACGACCAAGTTTAAATTTAGTTGCCTACTTTTTAATGGTTGACGTGAAAGGAGCAGAGTCCCCGTAAACTTTTGTCAACTGTGGATGATTTTCCTTAGGGGTTGACCAATCTAAAACGAAGAATTTTATCACCGCACGATATTCAAGTTTATCTATTTTAACGAAAAACACACAAAACGTCTATTGCAAAAATTCGTGTAAAGAAACTACTTGAGAGAACAAGTTGAAACTTGTAATACGAACCAATAAGAAGTGCACCCAGGCAGGAAACATAAATTTTTGCTAATTGGAACACCATCTCTGCGTCAGGCCGAGAACTTTTCACCTTGCCCTCGTATGTTATTCAAAACACATATAAGTATAGTGATTAAGTTAAGTTGTTGAAGTTTTCTGAAGTCATTGTTTTGTTTGTTTTTTTTTTTTTTTAAATTAGTAAGTAAACATTAACATTTTTGTAAATAAATTTGTTTTAGATAGTAAATACGCTAAAAATGCCTTAAATTTCATAATTAACACAATTAATCAGAAGTGCTGAATATTCTATTCTTTATTATAATAATGATTTTTTAAAAGCAAATTAAAAGTAAAAAAAAAATTAATGGGCCGACTATTGGCTCCATCAGATCAATTTCTAATCAAGCCTATACCGCTCAAAAGCTTATTCAAAGTTATTGTTAATGCCTTGATGAGGACAAAAGGATAGGGCATTAGACAATCTGTTACAAACGAATTGTGTGTTTTAATCAGGGGAACAATTTTCCTTTTCCTGATTTTGCTTCCACCCAGCTAGATAGTACCTACATTACAAACACACCTGCCAGTGCTTACCCTATTAGTATAGATTTAATTGCACAACGAGAAAATTATAATAGAATGAAAATATTCAGGATCATTAACCCTAGCTCCTTGACACTGTCGTCCAACAAAAATGAAACAAAAAAAGAAAAACCTTCACCGAGCTGACATTCATCTTCCGACACTCATAGATCAACAGCCATCGACATTTCGCATCTATGTGCTCGTATGCATGTATGGATGTATGTGGACCCCCTTTCTTCCCTTTGCATTCCTTTTTTCTTTCAACAACTGTTGTAGTTGTCAACTTGCCACATCATCACATTCCGCAAATATTTATCCACGAAAGCAAAAATGAGTGAGGAATCCCTTAATGGAAATATTTTGCAAATATTTGCCCTGTCTGCGCCGCCCCAGCCATCACAATTACCCAGTTCGTCCTTCCTCATCTTTCTCCATGGCAAGGCAAAGCAAAGTACATAATTTATTTATACGTATAGAGGAAGGTTTCTCAAACAGTCAAATGACCATTCCACAAAGAGAAAACCGCAAGCACCGCATAAAAATTTTCACACAACTTCAAAGAATGAAAGCAAAACTTTTGCATAAATTTGTAATGAAACAGAAAACTTGTTCCTGGGAGCCACCTAATAAAGTATCTAATGACTGCGAAGTAAATTTCTTCATTCTCCTATCAACCCATAATCAATGGAAGATTAATAGTTGTCCCGTACCTCCCTACATAGAAGAATAAACAAAATACATTCTCTTCCAAGTCGTCCATCCGAGCAGGAAGAGAAGTTAATTCGTTTTGGTACTTAATGAATCCTTTTTAGGAGATGAAAGCGTATTCAAATGATGTAGGAAAATACGAGTAAATACATATAACAATATACTCGTAAGACCTATGCTTGTTAAAAAAAAAGAAAATATATATTACATCAACATCGAGAAACGTTTGAGTCCTTATGGATAAATAACGATTTCCATGAGTAGTCGAGGGTTACTAAAACTGGCAGCAAAAATAAAGGGATAAAGGGAGTAGCATAAACTACTTCTTTGCTCAGCGGCGTGGAAAATTGAATGCCTGCTTCTGAGCTTCATCTCTCCTAACAGCATAATGTACGAGTATATCCTGTGTCTGTGTGTTAAAATGTTCGAAGACTCAAGCGAACTACTCAGCAGAGTTGAGGGCGTGGGGAAACTATTATGTACGTTATTTCTTTTGATCCATAGCGTATCTTAATAAGTTTCTTTCCTACATATCCACCCTAACAAGGGAATGTGGGCCGGTAATCCTCAACCGAGGGAAATGGTACTCGCGCTTCCATGCTTCTCGATCATGGATGCTTGTGACTAATTGTGTTCATGTAGTTATGCCGTCGAATATTCAAAACCAATTCTGGCAGTCGAAATTAGATTAGTGATTGACAAGCGGTTGCAGGGCGGGTGGTTTTTACTTGTTTTACCTTGGTGCTATTTTAAATTGATGATTTTAGTGCTTATTAGAGACGTGTACCACCAGAAATTTTGAAGTAATTCGATAGCGCTAATTGTGATTTCCAGTGTAATCGAAGATTAGAAAATTTCTGAAATAGATGCGGTATCTGCGGAACACTTAATTAATTCCAAACTAATATTCATAAACTGAATTACTTGGTTTGCGGGAAATAAATTTTATTCTAATCATTAATATTTGTACGTATATTTCGTATTGGGAGTCGGATTTTGCTTCGGTCGAAGTGGGGCTTAGAGAAGATTTCATTGGATGATCTGTCAGTCAAATTAATCCAATGATTTTCATTTAAATGTCCATTGGGTTCTTCTGATGAATTTATCTATCTGCTTCATTTGATTAAATAATCCTTGACCGCAGAGAATCTTAAGATATGATTTCGTTCGATTTATGGTTTAATAGGATTTGATGATAACTCTGAAGTGTGATGTGGAAATACAAGATACGAGTATGTCAGGACATACATAATTTATGTGAACATTTTCTTGTTGACAATTCGTCCGTTCAGAAGATATCAAGATTTAAATATTCAAGTAACTAGTAGGTAGTAGAACCTGTAGCTAGGGTGTAACGAAAGGGTATCGTATCGATGCCTTCTCATTTGAACAATATCTAATTAAAGTATTCGATGTCTACTGTTATCGAGTACTTTTTTTTTTAATAATATTTACTAGAATATACTTTAAGAAGGATACACACAGCAATAATAAGATCTATAATAACATATGCGTGCAAAGAAAAAAAAACATTCACAAAAATCCAACGCTAAACACGCATTAGCACAACCAGCATCATGTGAGAACCACCCAGACCGCAGCCATCGAAATCGCTAGATGGATGAAATAAAAAAATGATGCAGACTATTAAACATCATACCTAACTTGATCAGTATAATATTTGGGAAAACCTGGGGACCTAACCCAAAAATTATCCTATGGATGTATACGGCTGTAGCAAGACCTTATGGAAGCCTCGTTTGGTGGCAGACAACCAGAAAACCACCAACCTAATGGCCATTATGAAAGTATAAAGACTAGCGTGCATTGGAACCACCAGTGCAATTAGAACAGCGCCTACAGCAGATATTTTCATACGAATATCGACGGCTTTTACTACCCTAGGAATCAGTCAATCAGACCAAATACAACGGGTCACACTACGTTCCTACCGAAATATCTAGACAATGCATTTACTAAGGATTACACCACACCATACCTAGACTTTATAAGACCTTTCTCAAGTACCTACCCGAATATGGATGAATGGAAAAGCTGTACTTTACACAATACACAATCTACAGCGGTGGATTCAAAATGCAAAAATGCGCAAGTGCGGGTATATTACTAGTAAAGTCAGTCCGACTTCTGAACCGCAGCAGTGTTTTCCAGGCGAAGGTCCTAGCAGTGACAACAGCCTCCCGTGAGACTGTGACGAGGACGAAATCACCTTTTTAATCGACAGCCAGGCAGCAATAAAAGCGATGACTGCTTCAGAAATAAAATCGAAACTTTTGTGAAGTGCTGTAGAGAAGACCTCAAGGTTCTTGGAACACAGTACAAGGTAAAACTCTGCTGAGTCCCTGGACACGAAGGCATACCAGAGAATAAAAAAGCGGAATAACTGGAAAAAAAAGGTTTGGCAATCTGAACCGCCAATGAACACCCCGCCTTGCACACTAAAGCTTGAAGCAGGGAATAAAGCTCTAACAGAGGCAAACAACAGGTGCCTCGAGACACGTGTGTCACCGCTAGGAAGCTATGGCCCATATACTATAAAGCCAGGACCTACAGACTTATGCAAATGAATAGAAAATACCTATCCGTCCTTATAGGAGTAATTACGGGGCATAATACTCTGCGGTATCATATGAAAAAGCAAGATACTTTCTAATGATCTGCCATTGCAGTTCCGCAGTATCGTTGCCCTTTCCACAGGTGTCCCTTAAACCTAGCATCTTAAGATGCTTGGCAAAAGTGAAATGGACCGTAGGAACACCAATAAACAGCTTTATACTTTATAATCAATAAAAAATTAAATATCAACTCAGTTTTATAATATTAGGGATGATACCATGTGCTGCATGTGCGGTAATTAAGATGGTTAGGTATTTTGCTTAAATTTTATGATTAATACTGAGCAGTTATTTGAAGAATTTCTGGGCTTGGAGTCGTTTCTGGATTATCCTGAAGTTGCTTATGTTATTTTTAAAATAGGAAATAAAATATTCCTCGTCACTTGATTCAGAAGACATCATTTTTCAACACACACTGTGACTTCCTTGGTTGAACACTAAAAATTAATTCAAATCTCCCAATTCTAAGCTACACCATGTGTGAACTTGGTCTCTCACAGTGTAGCTTTAAACTGATTAGTGATACAAACGAGTTTATTTTTTTCCCTTTTGTGTCGCTTTGTGTGAAAAATCCTTAAATATATGTATATGAAGGGTCTTTCATTAAGCGCTTCCTATCTTTAAATTTAAATAAATCAAAGTATGTGTGGGATATCATCGAAATTTTTTATTCATTTGAAAGCCCCATCAATGCCATTATGTATGGAAAATAACATCGTTCAAATATCTGCCGCAAGTTCTCTGGGTGGCGCGCATCCGAAATGCCCAGTTTTCCATGACTCTGGCGCAGAAATCAGGCTGAATTTGATCGATGGCATGGGTTATGTTAGCTTTGTGGACCGCTGTGGTTTGTGGCTTATTCGCATAGATCTGTGACTTCAGAAAACCCCAACGGGGTCTAACGGGGGAGTCTAACTGGGTTAAATCGCACGATCTCGGTGGCCAGTTCATATCCTCCACGCGAGATGACCATGCCCTCGAATCGCTCGTGCAGAATTTCCAATGTGGCGTGAGCTGTGTGGCACGTAGCACCGTCCTGTTGAAACCACATGTCGTTGGTGTCCATACGATCCAACTCCTGCCAAAAGAAATTGGTAATCATCGACCTATAGCGCTCGCCGTTGACGGTGATGGCCTGGCCAAAATCGTTCTCAGAGAAATATGGACCGATGAGGCCGCCAACCCAAAATCCACACCAAACAGTGACTTGGATCTCATGTGGATTGGTATTGTCCCAAATTCGACAACTTTGTTCGTTGACGTACCCATTTATCCAGAAATGGACCTCATCGCTGAAGATGATTTTTCGTTTAAAATTAGGGTCAGTTTCCAACTGCTCCAGAGCCCATTCAGCGAACACACGTCGTTGTCTATGGTCGTTTACCTTCAGCTCCTGGGTCAGTTGAATTTTGTACGGGTGCAGGCCCAAGTAACGATGCAAAATTCGCCAAGTTGTGGTGTTCGAAAGGCCGAGTTCTTGTGAAATCGAAACGAGAAATCGACTGTCTCGGATTCTCCTGCACACTCTCACGAACAGCGGCGATGTTTTCGACAGATCTTGCGTTTCGTCGACGTACGGTTGTTGGTGGATCGTTTACTGAACCAGTGGACTCAAATTTATTCACCACACTGCGAATAGTCCTCTCGTAGGGACGATTATGGCGACCGTAAAATGGGCGAAGTGCGGGGAACGTTGCCCGAACAGAACACCCATTTTGATAAAACAATTTTATTATTTGCACGTGTTGCTGGGCACTATATCCGTCCATGATGATTTGGCAAAACAGACTGAATAAATGACAGCCAATTTGACAGGTGTAGCTTCAACAATATGGCCGCTATCATAAAAATGTACAGGAGTGGCAATACGTTTCGAGGTGAATCATGTAGTTTGGAGAGTTTTCTGATGATCTGAAATTTGTTTACGAAATATCCCAAAAGTTTTTCTACTTCCTCATATTGAAAAATTCCCGTTACTTGAGCCGCGTAGCACATGATAGACTTCACCACCGCTTCGTAAATTTTATATTCTGTACTTAGCGCAATGTTCCTTTTGCAAAGTATGCCCTTCCAATTGCAGTTGATTGCCCTTTTAACTTCTTTAAGTTTCTCTTCCAAATGCTCTTCAAATTCAGGCGATCAATTAAGATGACTCTCATGTTCATCATTTTGGAAAAAACATTTTTCATCTCTCCCATTTCGGAATGCCATTAGTTTCCACTTGTTGGAATTGACGTTCCATAGCTAGCAGTACACCTGTATCTTGTTAATCATCATTTGCATTGATATTGGGGTTTCCGATAGGATATCAGTTAAGTACAGACATCAGATTTCTTCAACATCCTCAGTGCATTCCCATAATGCATACCCACACTCAATCCACACTTCAGCATCTTATTCGACACCTGCACATTTTCATCATGCTCCAGATTCATGCTGTTGACATTAAGTCTGGAGAGAACTGGACACCGCCAGCATTCCGTCACGTTCGCTATGCTCTTTTCTGTTAAGTTAGTCATTAAGTAGATTAAAAACAGTTGTAATTTTGAGTTCAAATAAAGGGGAGGTTCTCCTCCTAAAAATTATTTATTAAATCTTTTAACTTATCCGATGACGATATCGTCTGCTTATAGAAGAAGCTTTATTTTTAGTCGGTCGAACTCAATTCCTCCTGGTAAAATCGTTGGTAGATCATCTGTCATCATATTTTTTCCTATCCTAGACTGCTGTTCTATTCTCCTCGTAGACTTTGCGTATTACACACTCTCCGATTACTAAGTATAAAAGCAAATTTCTGTTAATGTAGTTAAATGTTGTTTTAAAGTCCACAAAGAACGCATATAATTTAGAACTATAGTAATTGTGAAACAAATTGGTTTTGGTCTTGTACTTTTTGCATCACTGCTGATGCGAGTAGAGAGTAGGTAAAAACAGGACTCTTGTAATATTGACACTGGAGTACATAGACATGTGGTCTTAATTTTGCATTTGAGCATCACTAGATGAGAAAGAGACTACCGTCTAAATTTTCACAAAGGAAGTCTTAATCGAGAAACACACCGAAACAACCGCAACCATCAATAACAGCCAGTTTAAATATTTAGTCTGACAATGCTGTTCCTGGCATTGGTGCTAATGTGCTCCCCATGGCTGCTCACTGTGCTTCTATTATGGCTGTTGGCGCTGGATAGATTTAAATAGATACTCGTAGATATTTCTTGCAATACATTGGTATTATATTATATATGAGTAATAAGATACAGATTTGTTAAGCAGCATAGATAAAGCTGTCTGCCACCATGGCAAATATTTTTTTTTTTTAACGAATTAAAATTCATAAAGCTATATTTTTGGTAAGGAAAGAGTAATATTCCTCAAAATATTTCTCATGTATTATATATAATTTGACGCCGTAGTGTAAGGCAGCTTTTAAATATTTATATAAACATTTCCAGTCTCTCCCATTTAATAGGCAGTATTTCCCTCGTCAACAGTTGATTTTTCCAAAATAAACTTTCATTACTTCCATCAGAAATGAAAAAAACTCCCATAAAATGCATTATGTTTTCTCGTGCTGATTTATTACATAATTTAAGCTACATATATGGCAGGTCATCTTTTAGACATTGCATCCCTTCCATATTATTCTTCATAATAACTTTTCCCACTCAAGTCATGAGCTACCTCGGAGTTCTCCGTAAATCAATGATCTTGGTTTTTCTACAAAAGTGGAGTGACGCTTAATATCCTAGTTGTTTAAGATGTTGTACAGATCCGCCTTTATGGTGTGCACACTTTTTACCTGCATATTAAGTTTACACTGACTTATATGTACGTAGCAACAATCCGAGGTAAACGCGTAATATACATGTTGGAAACTTTTATCAGAAGCTCATAGTGCATTTTTAACGTTCTGATGCACATCGATGGTAGTTCCGTTTCGTTGTGCAGCGTATACTTCAGAGCAGGGTAAGGATTTAAGGATTTTTGGTACTTTACTGCAATTGCAGTAATCTAAGGGCGTTAAATCGCACGATCGTGGTGATCAGATCGAAATAACACGACCAGGAAACTTTTCCCTCAATAATGCCATTGTTTTGTACGCTATGTGGCACGTAGCACCATTTTTCTGGAACACCATGCTGTCTACCTACAGACTATAGGCTTAGAGAAGCGAGGGTTTGTATCATCTGGATTTGCTTCTAATTGCACTATCTCAGATTGACCTTCAGGTAGATCAGTATTTATAAGAAGGCGACTTGAATTGTCCAAATTCATAACAGTTGCATTAACTTCCTCTGCTGCCAGAAAATCGTGATCCTTAAATATATGCCTAAAAAGATGTATTCCAGTTGATGCAAATTCTTTAACTGCAATTTCTCCACTTTGAATTCTCAAATAAGATCGATCGAATAATTTAATCATGTCGAATTTTGTATCTATTAGCTATCACCCAACGTATGATTTGCTCTGTCAAATATTTCTTCAGTACCAAGCGAACTCTTAATCGTGTTACACGTATAGTCAAGCGCGGTATTATTTAATCTCCAAGACCGGTTCTTTAAAAGTTGTCTCTTCTATAAAGTGCCCACTTATAGTCTATTTTCTCCCTAACCAAAATAAAAAACCTTTGAGAGGTGTTGAATTGAACAATTTCTTTAGTTTAATACTTCATCAAATAATA
Source organism: Pocota personata (assembly GCA_963082735.1). Taxonomy (NCBI): domain Eukaryota; kingdom Metazoa; phylum Arthropoda; class Insecta; order Diptera; family Syrphidae; genus Pocota; species Pocota personata. Next base: position 61,052,022 of record OY720429.1, on the reverse strand, counting down.
GTGTATTCATATTTCAAGTTTTCCGCAAAAAGTTAAAAAAAAAAACTCGCATTAAGTTTAATTAAAAGCTCCCGCCGTAATGGCGGCAAAAACAATAAACCGGTTTGGGGAACTAAACCCAGACGACCCAATGCAAATTGATAACGGAGTGAAAAGAAAAAAAAACAAATCGAGGCACACTTGTTTCGAATAACCAGTGACCTATGAAAATGTCAGTTGATTTCACCAGATTCCTCATAATCACGAACTCTTCATCCGATAGTGACAAAACGCCAATCGCCAATCGAAATTCAATAATAATAGGCAAAGGAATCGATGCAATTAGTTCCCAATACAAAGATATCAAAGCCCTCCGGAATGGTGACCTTCTAATACAGGTAAACAACAAAGAAATCGCAGAAAGGTTTATTAAGTGTAAGTCCCTTGGTCATATACCCGTGGAATTCAAGTACCATCAATCACTAAACTCATGTCAAGGCCGGATATATTCGTACAACATTATACCTCTAGAAGAATCAGACATCTTGGATTCTCTCAAGAAATTCAATGCGATAGATGTTAAAAAAACTCACCAAAATCGATGGAGGAGCCCCTAAGGCAACGGGCGCAGCGATTATCACGTTCGATGCTCCTGAACCTCCAACTGAGATCAAACTAGGATGGCAAGTACTGAATGTGGATCCATATTATCCCAATCCCATGTCCTGCAGGATATGCCAACGGATTGGACATATAAAAAATCACTGCAAGGAAACAAGAAGTGTTTGCTCAACCTGTGCAGAAGCCTCACCCCATCCAAATGAATGCAAAAAGAAGTACTGCGTAAATTGCAGGACCGAAGACCACCCATCGAAGGATCGCAACTGTCCTACTTTTATACGAGAAAAAACAATCATGATCATCAAAACAAAAAATCGTTGCACAGTTAAAGAAGCCAGGGAGGAGTACAATAAATCTGGACACTTATATGCCCCCAAAATTCAGCCACAGGAACCAAAAAAATCACTAGTAGAAATTATAAAGGAAAACACGCCTCAAAATGCCCCTACAATCAAACAGGTAACTAAAACCATTATAAATCCTACAATTTCTAAATTAATAACAACAAATAACAATGATCAATCAATACCCTCAAATACAACAACAATTTCTACACCTAAATCAATCACAAATTTAACAAATAACATTTCACATCCACAACATACTGTCACCATCGCAAAACAATACCATAAGACCGACGATAACAAAAACAAAATTACAACAACTAACACCGCACTAGCTACCACTTCTCAAAATATAAACTTTAATAACACTTCTAATAACTGTATGGAAACAGAGACACCTTGTTCAGCTAGCTTAGAACAAAATACTTCATATCATGCACTTAACAGTGCTTCTTTACTCTCATCAAACCAATTATCACCCGAATCGAAGGAGCAAGCAGCTTGCTCTAACATTCACTCAGCTAAACCAACTGTAAAACTCTCACAAACGACTCCCGCACAACCAAAACATAACAAACAATAAATAAATTCCCCTTCAATAATATTATGGATAGACAAAACAATAATATAAATCTAAAAATTCTTCAATGGAATATCCAAGGATTTTTTAACAATCTCCCTTATCTCGATATTCTCATTGAAATGTATTCGCCCACAGTCATTGCGCTACAGGAAACTAAAGTTCTTGTAGAAAACGCTCCCAAAAGATATAAAAACTACGTGGCTTATTTTAATAATAAGTCACATAATCGCAATAAAGACGGCACAGCCATACTCATAAAATCAGGAATCCCACATTCATATTCTAGCTCACCTTCAGAATTATTGACCCAAACGTTTAAAATCGACTTGCCTGAACCAATAACAGTTCAAAATATTTACAGACAATTTTATGAATGCGTGTCACAGAGGGAGTACCTAAGCTTGGCTGCAAATCATCTATCACATAGTTTTGTGTTGGGTGATTTCAATGCCAACAACTCTCTCTGGGGTTCGCCGCACACCAACAGTGCAGGATTGGTTGTAGCCGATTGGCTTCAACAATCTGACCTTGTCCTTTTGAACAACGGCTCACCCACCCTGTTTTCCACGAGGAATACTTACACTGCCATAGATCTAACACTGGCATCTGCTGCTGTTGCATCCGGTGCCAGCTGGAAAACACATGATACCCTATTAGGCAGTGATCATTTTCCGATAATTATTGAAACATCAGAAGCTTTTACATTTAGGCTACTTTTTCATTCTCGATTTGTCGAATCCAAAGCTGATTGGATAAAATTTACAAAAGTTGCCAAACAGAGAACCTTATCAACCCCAATTTCTCAAAATATTAATAAAGAAGCAGCTATTGTGAAAAAAATTATAAGTGCTGCGGCAACAACCATTTCATCGTCGCACCCTCCTAAAAAGCCTTCGAAACCTATTTGGTTCAACTCGCAAATAAAATAGTTAATCATCGAAAAGAGAAAAGCGTGGTGCACCCTTAAGAGACATCCAAACAACGAAAACACAATAACTTACAGGCGTTTAGCGGCGATTTTAAAACGTGCGGTTCGCTCGGCCAAAGTTGAAGCATGGTCATAATTCCTGTCGTCTCTCAATCCTTCTTTGGATTCGAGGTCCCTCTGGAGCAAAGTAAAAGCAATTAATGGGAATAAGTCACCTCGTGGCATAACCTCTATAAAACATCAATCTACTTTTACAATTGCTCAACATTTCGCAGAAAAATGGTCTGGATACAGTGCAGATGCAAACTTCTCCCCTCTGGTTCTTCAACAGAAGAATGCCGTACAAGGTGATTCCACTCTTTTATATGGCCAAACGTTGCCCGTATGTTTATCCCCCATAACACTCCCAGAGTTTATGGAATCGCTCAGAGGCACAAAAGGTCCAACTCCAGGTTCAGATAAAATATCCTTCAAAATGGTTAAGCATTTACCAATTGAAGCATTATTCAGGCTAGTTAGTTTGTATAATAACATATTGAAGTCTGGTATTTTTTCACACGAGTGGAAAAAGGCTCATTTGGTTCCAATTCCCAAAGCAAACACTGGCTGTCACACATTTGATAGCTTTCGTCCAATCTCTCTCCTTTCTGTCCTGTCAAAACTGTTTGAAAAAATTATTGGGAATAGGCTTAAATGGATGTTGGAAAGAACCTAAATGATAAACAACACGGTTTCAGACCAAGTAGAGGCACGCATACTCTGATCAGTGTGCTTGATCAAACTGTGCATACAGAGTTGGCCTCGCGCAAGCACTCTATTCTTTTCTATCCATGGATTTGGAGAAAGGGTTTGAAAGAGTAACCTGCTTTGGTATAATAGAACAACTTAAAGAATGGAAAATTATGTTCTTTTACGAGTAATCTGCTCATTCATGTCGAATCGGGTATTTTTAGTATTTAGTATGCTTACCGACTTAAAACTGGACTGGAATTTTGACTTACGCGGACAACCTATTCGTTCTGGCGTCAGGTAAACCAGACGCAGTTAAAGATGCTCTGAATCAGGTAGTTTCTAAAGCTCAACAATGGTGCCAAAAATCGGGTGCCGTATTACCAATAAACAAATTCGAAATGTTACACATATGCCGGAAACACAGGTGCCCCAACGTAGCTCATAACTTCGGAGATGTCAGCCTTCCTCTGTTAGAAAGAATGAGAGTCCTCGGTCTGATATGCACTAAGTCATGGAAATGGCATGCCCACGCTAAGTTAATCACAGAGAAATTAGCAAAAAGTCAGAACATTCTAAAAATGATCTGCAATAAATATAAAGGTCCTCATATTAATACAGCAGTGAGAATTGCCCATACTCTAATCAGAGGGGCTACGCAGCATGGACTCTCTGTGTATTTGCATTGGACGAAAAGAAGCGACCAGGTAGTACAAACCAAAATAAATGCAATTTTGCGCATAGCTATCGGAGCATTACCATCTACACCTATCGACTCCCTATTGGCGGAAACACATACACCCCGTTTCCTAGACATGAAGACTATATGTCAACTTAAACTAGTTGCAAAGTGCCTCACAGATATAAAACATCCATTACATAAAATATGCAGATATGGCTGGGCCACCGCGGATTCCACCAAAATCAAAAGCGCTCTTTTCAACTCGATTCGCCAGTTAAAATTTACAGGAACTGTAATCCCGGAACCCGTGGATTATGAGACAAATACACCTCCATGGCTGTTTCCATCACAGCTAATAAACACCTCCCTAAACACAACGCAGAAGGATCATACACCCGCAATAGCTTATAGAAAAACGTTCACTGAATTACTGTCCGCAGGGAATTACGAATGCGTTTTATACACGGATGCTTCTTGCTATGAAGGCATAACTGGCTACTGAGTCTAAAGGCTTGATAGTCAGAGTGATAAAATTTTGCTCCAACAGATCACTACACCCAACCAAAATTCCTTCATTGGAGAAGTGATGGCGAAGCGTTCAAATTCGCAAACACAATTACGAGTAGGACAGCAATATGCAGTGACTCCCTCAGTGCTATCAACAGCATTCAAAATAACAAAAACAAAACACCCATCATTCAATTCATGCGGGCTATTATCTCCTCCAATTCACCAAGGATTCATGTAATATGGACACCTGGACACGTGGGTATACCTGGAAATGAAGCTGTCAGGTTGCCATTGATATACACTTCACCACCTTTTGCGAAAACCTTATGGGCCCAAATTATAAATCAACTACAAGAGGAAGCGGACAATCGCTGGAACCAATCGAGTTCTTTTTTGAAGAAACATAAATCTGCTTTAGCCCCCGTCCTCTATAATGATTCTTTAAGCCGACTTCAATCAGTTCAGTTCTGCCGGATTAGACTTGGACATGCATTGTTTAATAAAGGTCATTTATATAAAAAGGAAAATCCACCATTCTGCTCCAATTGCAATGCAAGCCGCACCATATATCATGTACTGCAAAACCTGTGATCTGACAAGGCAACACTTCAAAAATAAAATACCAACTCTGCAGGAACTTCTTGATCCGTCTCTGTCTTTCCAAACATCCAAGCTTTTCCCATGTTCCTTGTGAGGCTTGAATGTCCCGTCCATTATGAGCAACACAGGAGATGATGCAGAAGGTTTCACTGTTGCATGAAAGTGCTCGACACATTTTGTAAATAAATTTGTTTGATCCTGGTTATGCACTTTCATAAGAAGACCATTGTCCTTCTTCCTAAAGAAAATAAACATCGGTGGTACAAACGATCCACCAGTGATCATACACAAAATGGAAGTTATCAAAGAGTCTCTTTTAGTAAGAGCCCCTATTTGCTTTCGACCTTTCAAAGCTAACACTTTTGGCATTTCTACCAGATGTACCTGATACGTTGGCGCTATCAAGGCGAATCATTTGATACGTTCTTCTTGAAAATCGATCTAATCATTAAGGTTCTAGATAGTAAAGAGCAGTATAACATACTGTCAATATTACCCAGTTCAGGCCAAACAAAAAGTCGGTTATCATTTTTCGATACCTTTCGCCGTTGACAGTTACTGCCTAGCCTCTATCATTTCACAAGACATATGGCCAGATGAGACCGCCTGACAGAAATCCATGATTCGTCAATTTGACAATCGTTAAAGAATAACAGCGCAGTCATTCAAACATAAACAGAATCGGCTGTCACAATTCAGGCGTTACTATCGAAATCCCTTTTTATATCAATTGTTCCATCATGTGAAGCTTTTAAGATATTGACGTTTGAAAGTTCCCAAGATTGGCCTTGAGTTTTACACAATTTTATGCCGCTTTCGAAGGGCAATTTTTTTTCGAATCAGACAACTTTCCCATTACAATTTTACGGTCGGACGATCAGATGATCGCGAGAGGTGAGTCCGTGAGAAAACTTATTTTATTTGTATCTTATGCAATTTGAACTTGAAACCACCCACTCATTTATAGCGCACTCAACCACTGAGCCAACGCACTTCTAATTTATCTTCAAATGCAACTTAAATGGTACTGCTACATAGATAATTGACTGTGAGCCTGTTTTGAAGACTATGTTCATAAGATCGCCCAATCGCGATTGTGTCGAATATGTACATGTCTAATGTTGTTTCAGAAAGTGGTGAGAAGTAACACATCCGTCGCTTATGTCACTAATGAAACATTTTACAAAAGTGTGTTTCGATGAACCGTGGTAAATTCTATAATAATGACCCTTACATAAAAAACAGTGCCTAGGAAATCTTTAGCATTCTTAACCTTTCATACCGTGGAGTTAAAAATGCACTCAATACTGAATTGTTTGTCAAAGTGAGGTTAAAGTGAAAAACAATTAACAGAAATATTGTACGAAAATTATGTTTATTTTCAAATTGTAAAGAATTGAAAATCTTAATGTTTCATGATGCATATAAAAGTTGCTTTTTTCTAGAGCTATAGAATTTCAAAATTAAATAAAATACATACAAATCGTGGTAATGGCCATGGTTTTTGGCATTATTGGAATGATAATTTTATGCCTTTAGTGTTTAAATACGATTTCGGGGACATGGGCGCCGCGGCTGGATCGAATAAAGCGCAATTTGGAAGTCCGACTGTTGGCTTCCAAGTCGTTCATCGTCCCTGCTTTTTTGGGGTAGACTAACGACTTCACATAACCCCACAGAAAATAATCCAAAGGTGTTAAATCACACGATCTTAGCGGCCGAATTACGCGAAATTATGCGCTCATCGAATGTTTTTCATACTTGTTAGTGCGCGCAACACTGTGTGGCATGTTTCGCCATCTTGTTGAAACCACAGCTCTTTCACATTAATACCATTCAATTGGGAAACGAAAAAATCAGTAATCACCTACAGAGCTCTCCATTGACTGTACCGTACTGGCCGGCATCACTTTTGAAGAAATATGGACCAATGATACCACCAGCCCATAATGCACACCAAACAGTACCTTTTTGTGGATGTAATGGCGTCGCAATAATGGCTGGTAGATTTCCTTCACTCTATATGCTGCAATTTTGCTTGTGAGACTCATCGCTAAACAAAATTTTTTGATTAAAAAAAAAAAAAAAAAATTTTCACCGTAAGTTTCGCGAACTGAATCACTATTTTCGAAATAAATTTGAACAATTCGCAAGCGTTGTTCTGGCGTAAGTCTATTCGTGGTGGAATGCAAACCAAACTGAGTACAAATCAGCTGTCAAATTGACTGTCACTGGAAAAAGTATTGCCAATTCAAAAAACAAACCTCTAAAAAAAAAACACCCTTTAGTATTACGGATCGCGCTGCTGCGTCAAATATTTTGTATTTCGTTACGAGGTTAATGTTTTTGTTTGCTATGCATTGCTTCCCTGTAATGTTGATGGCTTTTTTTGTTTCGTTTAACTTCTGCTTAAAATGCAAGCTTAGATAATTTTTTTGACGTCAAACTTACTTATACGAGTACGTCTAAACAACTTTTACTAGATCACCCTCTAGTCTCAGTCTTTCTGTGTGCTTGTCGAACTTTTTTATCTTTAAAAACCATAGCTTGCGACTTACTTTTGTTTGTTACTGGCGCTGGATATCATTTTAAAGAGCCTTCTACGCGGAGTTCAAACATATAAATTCAGATAGTTCTGTGTGGCTTAATGATGTCATTTGCAAGATAGGCACTACCTAAATCGTTAGCAAAACAGGCAAGTCATCCAGTTCTAAATATGTAATGTTTCATATGCGTTCACTTTCGTAACATCAAAACCGTAAATTTGCTACTAAAAGGACTATGAATTGTGTAAATACTTTCGTACCACTACCGCAGATACTTTAACTATTCCATAGTTATGTCGCCTCAACTGCACGGTTGATATTAATTAGTAGATAACAACCACAATTCCCATTCGTCCTCAATATCTAGCCACACGTTTCAAAATCCACCGCACCACCATCTCCTCCTCAGGAATGGACTGGACACTGTTTTAACAACCAGAACTTACGTACTTAAGAACTTCGATCGAGTGAATAAAAACTTCCCAAAACAGAACAAACAGCTGAAAATATACCATAGGGCTATCCTGGTAACAAGCTCATGCCCACGCACAAAACCGCAGCACTGCGAACACGAAAGCATTTCCCACCGGGTGCTGCTCCCGGAAGTCCTTATCGTTCCCTAGAAATAATGTTTATTCCTTTTGACATGCAAAGTGGTTGCCTTTTATCTGTGGCGTAGCAAAATGCTAAGTTTGCTTTTGAAATTCGCCCGCTGCTGTCCTTTTTTTGGTCGTGTGTTCTGAGCAACAGAGCGTAGACAACAACAGCCCTTTCGAAAAAAAAAAGGATCAACAAACTCTTTTGTGTATGCAGCGTTGTATTTTCTGCGGTACCAAAGGAATTGTACTGCAACCATTTAAACTAGTCTATGCCACCCACCTCCCTAAGTAAAATACTAACACGAAGATGCAAAGAAAAAACATCCATCCTTGGACGGCTGACACCGATGTCGCAGGAAACATAGCAAATGCCTTAGCTGAACACTTTTTTGCTGCAGCAATGAGGGACGAGAAGTTGCTGTTCTGGGATTTCCTGCATAATATTCGTTTACTCCTTTGTATTACTTTTTACATTACTTTGTTCTTTTTGCGGTATATGGTGTTTATCTTTATTTTTTTTTATAAATAATGCTGTTTGTCCAACTCCGAACTAATGGAGGAGGCAGTAAAAAAGGAGTAACAGCAGGTCGAAAGTTAAGGGATAGAAAACTGTCTAAGTGCCAAGCAGTCATATCAGACCACTAACACAATGGACAAAGTGCAATCTGTAATCCTTTTTTTTTGCTGAGATTGCTTTTCCGCTTGAAAATCTCTACTAGAACTGTGTTCCCATTGGAGTTAGCTACATGGGGGATGGACAAATTCAAAATGCATGTATTCGATCAAAGATTTTTTTTTTTCTTTTTGTTTTATATTTTTCCCACTGTTTTGTGCTTCTTGTCTAGTGGGAATAACTTTTAATCCAAGAAATTTGTTTCATGTTACCGGAATGGAAAAAAATAGTAAATTGGATAAAGAAAACTTTTTCCGGGCTGAGATTGTTACATGGTATTTCCATTTTTGAATTTGAATTGGGTATGAATTTGATATTGCTTCCAAGGATGTGGATGAGAACTGTGTAAGTATGTGAATGCGTGTAATGCGGTGAATAAACTTCGCAAGTTGCTCGAAAATACTGTAATATGCGAGCTACGGCTCGAGTAGATAAAACGATATTCTGTGAAATTTATTTCTTTATTTTCTAGTCTATAGAACAATTCAAGTTCACACTACACTATTCTTCGCAAATTCTTTTCTTACAAGGTCTCTTTCCTCTCAAATCACTTTATCTCCTTTCAATTACTTAATTCACAAATCCAAACTAATTACTTTTTCTTGTTTACTCTCAACTTTCAATTTATCACCAAATTACAACTTCGCCCATTATCACTTTTCCAATCTCTTCGCCACGGTTCTAAAACCAACTGTCTTTCCTATTGATCGCCATCTGTCCTTATATAGCAGAAGTTTCAGATAGCCAGAAACTTCTAGCAAATTCTTCGACCACTGGAAATAATTCCAAGATGACAATCATTTCTTCCAGTTATAATTTTCTCTTTATCCGTGGCGTTGTCAGCTATTGCGAACCTCGAATGAAAGTACAGTTTGGAATGGGCTGTAGGAGCGTAGTTATTATTCTACATTATTGTTGCATACTTTTAGACGATGTTACACTGCCCCCCTCTTAGACTTGTTCGTCCCGAACAAGTGCGTCCTCACTTCGACCATTGTATCGACTCAGTCGGTCCACATGAACCACTTTCATTTTGGCCCTTGGTCCTCGCTGGATGCGGTAGACAACATCGTTGATGCGGGTTACTATTCTGTATGGACCCTCCCAGTTCCGCTGCAATTTAGGTGATTTCCCCTTTTGGCGATGGGGATTATATAGCCACACTAGATCTCCTTCCTGGAATCCTGACGTTGTTGCCTTGGCATCATACCTGGTCTTCATGCGGTCGCTCGTTATCTTAATCTGGCTTCTGGTCCTTTGGTGTATGTCCCTAAGCCTTTCCCTAAGGTCCGCCACGTCCTCTTCTTCATTTCTGGGCTCATTGGTAGGAGATCCAAATTTCACCTCACTGGGTAAACGAGCTATTCCACCAAATAAGATTTCGAACGGCGTATGTCGAGTAGTGCTATGCACGGCACTTCTATAGGCCATCAAAAACAAGGGAATCTGCCGGTCCCAATCCCGTTGGTAGTCACCTACGACCTTCGAGAGATGTTCGTCCAAAGTCCTATTGAAACGCTCCACCATACCGTCCGACTGTGGATGAAGCGGGGTTGTCCTTGTCTTTTTGATCCCGAGTAGTTGACACATCTCTTGGAAGATTCTTGACTCGAAGTTCCTCCCTTGGTCAGAATGCAATTCCAAGGGCACACCGAATCTGCTAACCCAATTGTAGACGATCTGCTCCGCCACGGTTCTGGCTTCCTGGTTAGGGATCGGAAACGCTTCCGGCCACTTACTGAAGTAGTCCATCACTACGAGTATATACCGATTACCATTGTCGGTTTCCGGAAAGGGCCCTGCGATGTCAATGGCGATTCGTTCGAAAGGTGCTCCCACGTTGTATTGGTGCATCTTACCTCGAGTTTTGATTCTCGGACCCTTGCTAGCTGCACACACGTCGCATTTTCTGCACCAGTCTTCGATATCTTCCTTCGCTTTTAACCAATAAAAACGTTCTCGTACCTTTTCTAGCGTCTTATTCACTCCCAAGTGGCCTCCGGTCGCCCCGCCATGCATTTCCTGTAACACCTCCTTGACCCTCGTCCGCGGTACGACAAGCTGCATTACAAACGACTTTCCGTCGGAGGATTCCCATTTTCTTCTCAGAACACCTTCTTGGACATGGAGGGATACGATGCTGTATTTCGTAGTCGTAGATTTGCAGCTTTTCGATCCATCTTGCGACCTGACCCTCAGGACTCTTGAACTGTAATAGCCATTTTAAGGCTGCATGGTCTGTGCGAAGAACGAACTTCCTCCCGTAGAGGTATTTGTGAAAATGCTTCGTAGCCAAGATCAAAGCTAGAAGTTCTCTCCTTGTCACGCAGTAGTTCCTTTCTGGCTTAGAGAGCACCTTGCTGAAGTACGCAACCACCTTCTCTTGGCCGTCATGCACCTGGGAGAGTACGGCTCCTACCCCAACATTACTAGCATCTGCATCCACAATGAACGTTTCCCCGGGAGTGGGGTAAGCCAGTATCGGGGCATCGCATAGCCGTTGTTTAAGTGCCTTGAAGCTCTTCTCGCACTCAATTGTCCATTTGAATTGTTTTCCCTTTTCCGTCAACTGGTGCAGGTTCTTTGCGATCCCGGCAAAATCCTTCACGAACCGTCTGTAGTAGGTGGCTAGGCCCAGGAAGCTCCTTAGTTGGTGTTTGTCTTTGGGGACTGGCCAGTTTTTCACCGCTTCGACCTTCTCCGGATCGGTTCTCACTCCTTTCGCTGAAATTATGTGTCCCAGGTACTTGACTTCCGCTCTAAACAGGGCGCACTTCTTGGGGTTGAGCTTCAGGTGGGCACTTCGAAGCCTTTGAAACACATCCCTTAGATTGTCTCGGTGTTGCGCAAACGTTTTTCCTACGACGATGACATCATCCAAGTATACCAAACAGGTTTTCCATGTTAACCCTTGCAGGACACATTCCATCAATCGCTCGAAAGTCGCCGGAGCATTGCACAGCCCGAATGGCATTACCGTGAATTGCCATAGCCCATTTCCTGCGGTGAAGGCGGTTTTCTCCCGGTCTTCTGGATGGATCTGTACCTGCCAGTAGCCACTCTTCAAGTCGAGAGTGGAAAACCATCGGGCTCCTGATAGTGTGTCTAGCGTGTCGTCAATCCGTGGCAGAGGGTAGCTGTCTTTCTTGGTGACGTAATTGAGCTGCCGATAGTCCACGCAGAACCGCGTGCTGCCATCTTTCTTCTTAACCAGTACAACCGGTGATGCCCACGGACTTTTGGAACTTTCAATCAGACCTTCTTTCTCCATTGCCGACACCATCTCTGCAACTTCTGTCTGCTTTGCCAATGGAAGGCGCCTAGCAGGCTGACGAATTGGTCTAGTATCACCAGTGTCTATTCGATGTTGTACCAGGTGTGTTCGGCCGTATTCTCCGTCCTGTGAGGCAAATACATCAGCGTACTCATTGATAAGATTCTCTGCCATAGTTCGCTGCTCCTGATTCAGCTCACTGGACTGGAGAATCGTCTCTCTCGTTTCCGCTGTCCAAGGTGATGGGAGAGGTTTTGGAGCATCACGTTCAGATATTGTTGCGACGGCGGTAATCGGCGTGCATTTTCCAGTCACCTCCCCTCGCCTTAGTTTGACAGTGTGTGGTCTTGCGTTCAAAACTCTCACTGGAACCATGGTGTTCTTTGGTTCGACTAACGTCTTTCCCAAGATGTAGTCTTGAGAATTCTTCTCTGGGTCTGGTTCTACTATGTAGAATCGGTGGCTCCCAAGATCACCTTCCAGCTTCGTCCAAATGATTGTCTCTGAAGACGGCGGCAAAACTTCGTCTTTGCTGATGACTGTCCTGAGAGTTACGGCATTCTCATTTCCGTACACCATCGGAATCTCCACATTTCGATACCTCAGTACTTGCATCCCGATGTCCAAGATTACTTCATTTGCTTTCATGAAGTCTATTCCGATGATGCACTCGTCGCATATATCTGCCACCAGAAACGCATGGGCGAACGTCAGTCCTGCCAGAGTAATCGTAAGACGAACTTCTCCAAATACCTTCGCCATTTCCCCTGTGGCAGTCTTCAGGCAGTAGCTGTTGGTGTTGTGCAGCCAGGAGCCTTTGACGATATCTCTTCTTACAATGGAGGCGGTGGCACCTGTGTCGATGGTGGCTACGCACTTCTTCTTGTTGATTAGTGCCTCCACTGTCAGGCTCTTGTTACCCCGTTTGGTTTGCGAAACTTGAATGGTGGTCCTGGGGGCCTCGATTCCAGTAACCAACTTCTGCCCCGCGAAGTTGGTCCTTACGCATCCCCCGACTGCTGGTTTTGGGAAGTCTGACCGACAGGATGCTTCCTCTCTGCTTCTCCTACTTCCGCAATGTGGACAATTTCCTCGTCTAGGTGCACTTCTGCACTGCCGTTGTAGGTGTCCGGTTTGGTTGCAATTCCAGCAACGGATTTGACTTCCGCGAGCTCTGTCTTCATCCATGACGGCTGTTCTCTGGCATGAGCATTCCACGACGGACATTTCCCTGACACGGTGTATTCCCTGGTATGCTTGGTCCGCAGCCTTCATTGACAAAGCGAATGCCAATGCCTCGGGGAGTGTTCGCTTTTCAGCCATCCTTACAGCCATTTGCAGTTGTCTGTCCTCTATGGCCTGAATAAAAGCTTCCACCGCCATTTCGTTGATAAGCTCCTCACCGGCTTTAGGGTATGAAAGATGGGCTAGTCGCTCTATATCCGCTTGCAACTGTTGGAGCGTTTCCCCCCTTTTCTGGACTCGACTACGCAGCTGAACCCTGTACACCTGCTGCATGTGTTCATCCCCAAACCGCATCTCGATAGCCTGAACCAGAGAGTCGTAGTTCTGCTGTTTATCTTCCGGGATGGTCTGCAAGAGCTCCGCAGCTGGACCCCTCAGTGCAAGTGTGAGTGCAATGGACTTCTCTTCATCGTCCCAGCTATTGGTCATTGCGGCCGCTTCGAATTGCCTTTTATAAATTGGCCATGATGTTTGACCATCGAAGATAGGAGGCTGCATCTCCTTTCTTCTCAGACCGTCAGTGGAATATTCCCGTGCTTTCTGTCTCTTCACGTTGCTGAGTTCCTTAGTAAGATTTTCGACTTGTTTTTCTACTTTTTCGAACTGAGTCTCTATTTTCCCGAACTGAGTTTCATGCTTCTCAAAGTTTTCATCGAATCTAGTTTCGACTTTTTCGAGTTGCGTCTCTACCTTCTCGATTTTCTCTTCGATCACTTCGAATTTGGATTCCAAGTTCTTGTTTTGCTCATCAAGTTTACTTTCCAGAGCATCTAGAGAATTCTTTTGTTCGTCCATTGCTTTCTTTTGTTCGTCCATTGCTTTCTTTTGTTCGTCCAGCTTAAGTTCTAGAGAATTTCTTTGATCTTCTATTGCTTTCTTTTGTTCGTCCATGACTAACTTAAGTTGCAGGAGCAGACTTGTTATACCCGGGTGGGCTGCTGTACTTGCTGGTTCCTCTTCCACGTCAAACTCTACGTCATGCGGATTTTCACCTTCCTGCGTTACTGCTTCTTCCAGACGAATCAGTAGGGCATCTTTTCCCCCAGTTGTGTCGAGGTTCCGCTTACTGAGTTCTGCCTTTAGTTGAGTTATAGTTAGTTTTCCCAATTTGCGACCCATTTTGCGCAACTAATTAACTCAACACAGAAATCGTTTTTTTTTTTTTTTTTTTGCTTGTGCAATTTCACACCACGGAAATAGTTATTCACAGAATAAGTTTTATCCCGCTTCTGACACCAATGTAATATGCGAGCTACGGCTCGAGTAGACAAAACGATATTCTGTGAAATTTATTTCTTTATTTTCTAGTCTATAGAACAATTCAAGTTCACACTACACTATTCTTCGCAAATTCTTTTCTTACAAGGTCTCTTTCCTCTCAAATCACTTTATCTCCTTTCAATTACTTAATTCACAAATCCAAACTAATTACTTTTTCTTGTTTACTCTCAACTTTCAATTTATCACCAAATTACAACTTCGCCCATTATCACTTTTCCAATCTCTTCGCCACGGTTCTAAAACCAACTGTCTTTCCTATTGATCGCCATCTGTCCTTATATAGCAGAAGTTTCAGATAGCCAGAAACTTCTAGCAAATTCTTCGACCACTGGAAATAATTCCAAGATGACAATCATTTCTTCCAGTTATAATTTTCTCTTTATCCGTGGCGTTGTCAGCTATTGCGAACCTCGAATGAAAGTACAGTTTGGAATGGGCTGTAGGAGCGTAGTTATTATTCTACATTATTGTTGCATACTTTTAGACGATGTTACAATACTAATTAAATAAAGATTTGACATACTCGTATGTATTGTAGCATAATAATAACTACGCGCCTATGTCTATGCAGCAAATTCCGAAGTGACTTTCCATTCTGGCAGAATTTTGGTTCAAACTGTCCTTCATTCGAGGTTCGTGTCGGGGACGAAGTCTCCACAGCTCATGTCAACGAAAGAGACGAATAATATTAGGGATAAAAGGGAATTATAACTGCAAGAATTATTTCTCTTGTTCCAGTGGTCGAAGAATTTGCTAGAAGTTTCTGGCTATCAGAAACTTCTGCTATATAAGGACAGATGGCGATCAAAAAAAAGACAGTGATTTTTAAACTGTGGCGAAGAGATTAGAAAAGTGATAATAGGCGAAGTTGTAATTTTGTGATAAATTGAAAGTTGAGAGTTAACAAGAAGGAGTAATTACTTTGGATTTGTGAATTAAGTAATAGAAAGGAGATAAAGTGATTTGAGAGGAAAGAGACATTGTAAGAAAAGAATTGCGAAGGATAGTACAGTGTGAACCTGAATTGTTCTATAGACTAGAAAATAAAGAAATAAATTTCACAGAATATTGTTTTATCTACTCGAGCCGTAGCTCGCATATTACATTGGTGTCAGAAGTGGGATGCTCATGCCAGAGAACAGCCGTCATGGATGAAGACAGAGCTCGCGGAAGTCAAATCCGTTGCTGGAATTGCAACCAAACGGGACACCTACAACGGCAGTGCAGAAGTGCACCTAGACGAGGAAATTGTTCACATTGCGGAAGTAGGAGAAGCAGAGAGGAAGCATCTGGCGGTGATAACATCCATCCTGTCAGTCAGACTTCGCAAAACCAGCAGTCGGGAAATGCGTAAGGACCAACTTCGCGGGGCAGAAGTTGGTTACTGGAATCGAGGCCCCCAGGACCACCATTCAAGTTTCGCAAACCAAACGGGGTAACAAGAGCCTGACAGTGGAGGCACTAATCAACGAGAAGAAGTGCGTAGCCACCATCGACACAGGTGCCACTGCCTCCATTGTAAGAAGAGATATCGTCAAAAGCTCCTGGCTGCACAACACCAACAGCTACTGCCTGAAGACTGCAACAGGGGAAATGGCGAAGGTATTTGGAGAAGTTCGTCTTACGATTACTCTGGCAGGACTGACGTTCTCCCATGCGTTTCTGGTGGCAGATATATGCGACGAGTGCATCATCGGAGTAGACTTCATGAAAGCAAATGAAGTAATCTTGGACATCGGGATGCAAGTACTGAGGTATCGAAATGTGGAGATTCCGATGGTGTACGGAAATGAGAATGCCGTAACTCTCAGGACAGTCATCAGCAAAGACGAAGTTTTGCCGCCGTCTTCAGAGACAATCATTTGGACGAAGCTGGAAGGTGATCTTGGGAGCCACCGATTCTACATAGTAGAACCAGACCCAGAGAAGAATTCTCAAGACTACATCGTGGGAAAGACGTTAGTCGAACCAAAGAACACCATGGTTCCAGTGAGGGTTTTGAACGCAAGACCACACACTGTCAAACTAAGGCGAGGGGAGGTGACTGGAAAATGCACGCCGATTACCGCCGTCGCAACAATATCTGAACGTGATGCTCCAAAACTTCTCCCATCACCTTGGACAGCGGAAGCGAGAGAGACGATTCTCCAGTCCAGTGAGCTGAATCAGGAGCAGCGAACTATGGCAGAGAATCTTATCAATGAGTACGCTGATGTATTTGCCTCACAGGACGGAGAATACGGCCGAACACACCTGGTACAACATCGAATAGACACTGGTGATACTAGACCAATTCGTCAGCCTGCTAGGCGCCTTCCATTGGCAAAGCAGACAGAAGTTGCAGAGATGGTGTCGGCAATGGAGAAAGAAGGTCTGATTGAAAGTTCCAAAAGTCCGTGGGCATCACCGGTTGTACTGGTTAAGAAGAAAGATGGCAGCACGCGGTTCTGCGTGGACTATCGGCAGCTCAATTACGTCACCAAGAAAGACAGCTACCCTCTGCCACGGATTGACGACACGCTAGACACACTATCAGGAGCCCGATGGTTTTCCACTCTCGACTTGAAGAGTGGCTACTGGCAGGTACAGATCCATCCAGAAGACCGGGAGAAAACCGCCTTCACCGCAGGAAATGGGCTATGGCAATTCACGGTAATGCCATTCGGGCTGTGCAATGCTCCGGCGACTTTCGAGCGATTGATGGAATGTGTCCTGCAAGGGTTAACATGGAAAACCTGTTTGGTATACTTGGATGATGTCATCGTCGTAGGAAAAACGTTTGCGCAACACCGAGACAATCTAAGGGATGTGTTTCAAAGGCTTCGAAGTGCCCACCTGAAGCTCAACCCCAAGAAGTGCGCCCTGTTTAGAGCGGAAGTCAAGTACTTGGGGCACATAATTTCAGCGAAAGGAGTGAGAACCGATCCAGAGAAGGTCGAAGCGGTGAAAAACTGGCCAGTCCCCAAGGATAAACACCAACTAAGGAGCTTCCTGGGCCTAGCCACCTACTACAGACGGTTCGTGAAGGATTTTGCCGGGATCGCAAAGAACCTGCACCAGTTGACGGAAAAGGGAAAACAATTCAAATGGACAATTGAGTGCGAGAAGAGCTTCAAGGCACTTAAACAACGGCTATGCGATGCCCCGATACTGGCTTACCCCACTCCCGGGGAAACGTTCATTGTGGATGCAGATGCTAGTAATGTTGGGGTAGGAGCCGTACTCTCCCAGGTGCATGACGGCCAAGAGAAGGTGGTTGCGTACTTCAGCAAGGTGCTCTCTAAGCCAGAAAGGAACTACTGCGTGACAAGGAGAGAACTTCTAGCTTTGATCTTGGCTACGAAGCATTTTCACAAATACCTCTACGGGAGGAAGTTCGTTCTTCGCACAGACCATGCAGCCTTAAAATGGCTATTACAGTTCAAGAGTCCTGAGGGTCAGGTCGCAAGATGGATCGAAAGGCTGCAAATCTACGACTACGAAATACAGCATCGTAAAGGAAAACTCCACTCTAATGCGGATGCACTGTCCCGGAGACCATGCAGAACGGATTGTAAACATTGTGCGCGTCAGGAAGAACGGGAGCTGGTTTCCATCCAAAGAATGAGAGCCGAACCTATCGCCGGCTGGAGCGTAGATGAGATCCGGAACGCTCAGAAGGAAGACCCGGATATCGAGCCGATTCTGGCCTGGAAGGAGAACATGGAGAAACCGGATCATCAGGACATCTCTCACAGAAGCCCGACCTTAAAGGCATATTTTGCGCAGTGGGACTCCCTCCATGTCCAAGAAGGTGTTCTGAGAAGAAAATGGGAATCCTCCGACGGAAAGTCGTTTGTAATGCAGCTTGTCGTACCGCGGACGAGGGTCAAGGAGGTGTTACAGGAAATGCATGGCGGGGCGACCGGAGGCCACTTGGGAGTGAATAAGACGCTAGAAAAGGTACGAGAACGTTTTTATTGGTTAAAAGCGAAGGAAGATATCGAAGACTGGTGCAGAAAATGCGACGTGTGTGCAGCTAGCAAGGGTCCGAGAATCAAAACTCGAGGTAAGATGCACCAATACAACGTGGGAGCACCTTTCGAACGAATCGCCATTGACATCGCAGGGCCCTTTCCGGAAACCGACAATGGTAATCGGTATATACTCGTAGTGATGGACTACTTCAGTAAGTGGCCGGAAGCGTTTCCGATCCCTAACCAGGAAAGCAGAACCGTGGCGGAGCAGATCGTCTACAATTGGGTTAGCAGATTCGGTGTGCCCTTGGAATTGCATTCTGACCAAGGGCGGAACTTCGAGTCAAGAATCTTCCAAGAGATGTGTCAACTACTCGGAATCAAAAAGACAAGGACAACCCCGCTTCATCCACAGTCGGACGGTATGGTGGAGCGTTTCAATAGGACTTTGGACGAACATCTCTCGAAGGTCGTAGGTGACTACCAACGGGATTGGGACCGGCAGATTCCCTTGTTTTTGATGGCCTATAGAAGTGCCGTGCATAGCACTACTCGACATACGCCGTTCGAAATCTTATTTGGTGGAATAGCTCGTTTACCCAGTGAGGTGAAATTTGGATCTCCTACCAATGAGCCCAGAAATGAAGAAGAGTACGTGGCGGACCTTAGGGAAAGGCTTAGGGACATACACCAAAGGACCAGAAGCCAGATTAAGATGACGAGCGACCGCATGAAGACCAGGTATGATGCCAAGGCAACAACGTCAGGATTCCAGGAAGGAGATCTGGTGTGGCTGTATAATCCCCATCGCCAAAAGGGGAAATCACCTAAGTTACAGCGGAACTGGGAAGGTCCCTACAGAATAGTAACCCGCATCAACGATGTTGTCTACCACATCCAGCGAGGACCAAGGGCCAAAATGAAAGTGGTTCATGTGGACCGACTGAGTCGATACAATGGCCGAAATGAGGATGCACTTGTTCGGGACGAACACGTCTAAGAGGGGGGCAGTGTAGCATAATAATAACTACGCGCCTATGTCTATGCAGCAAATTCCGAAGTGACTTTCCATTCTGGCAGAATTTTGGTTCAAACTGTCCTTCATTCGAGGTTCGTGTCGGGGACGAAGTCTCCACAGCTCATGTCAACGAAAGAGACGAATAATATTAGGGATAAAAGGGAATTATAACTGCAAGAATTATTTCTCTTGTTCCAGTGGTCGAAGAATTTGCTAGAAGTTTCTGGCTATCAGAAACTTCTGCTATATAAGGACAGATGGCGATCAAAAAAAAGACAGTGATTTTTAAACTGTGGCGAAGAGATTAGAAAAGTGATAATAGGCGAAGTTGTAATTTTGTGATAAATTGAAAGTTGAGAGTTAACAAGAAGGAGTAATTACTTTGGATTTGTGAATTAAGTAATAGAAAGGAGATAAAGTGATTTGAGAGGAAAGAGACATTGTAAGAAAAGAATTGCGAAGGATAGTACAGTGTGAACCTGAATTGTTCTATAGACTAGAAAATAAAGAAATAAATTTCACAGAATATTGTTTTATCTACTCGAGCCGTAGCTCGCATATTACAGTATTTTAAATAATTAGGTACAAATAAATAGATTTTTTTTTTTAATCTCTTTCGTTTATTACGCACAACATTTTCTAAAGCTTTTAAATCAATTGTTCTCGTGCCTTGAACTGAGCGAACGTTGTATCTTAGTACGCGCTAGTATTTTACATTTTTATTCGGATTTTTAAGTCTTTTTTAAATAACTACTCGTCAAAAGTGTAAAACTCTCCGCGGAGGCCAAGTTATTGAACACTTTTTCATTGAAAATTTTATATAAACTTTAAAAAAATCGATGAAATTTATTTTATATTTAAACGAAAAACTTAAAAAAAAAACTGTTTTTACACTCCGTCTCACTTGTTTACGAACAGGCATTTTTTTGTTTTAATTTTACGATATTTTTCAAACCCTTCGCTAATCTGGGAAAAACCAATTGCACAAGGAATGAAGGATACATTATGTTTATATTGTAAAAAAAATGGGATTAAGTTGATAAATGCAACTTTTATGACGCTTTTTCCAAAAAGGTCATAAAATTTACATGTTTTTTTTGTCTCACTTGATTACGAACAGTAGCTAAATCTACCTGTTACCATGTTTTAAATCAAATAAAAGGATACTTCGAGTATTAGGGAGCTTAGTTCAAGAAATAACTTCATACAATCCACAACTATGGGTAAAGGAAAGACATTAACCAAGGAGGAAATAGGCCAAATTCGAGCTTACCGGGAACAAGGAAAATCCATCCGTTTCAATGCCAGCAAGATTGGAAGAGGCGCCACTGTTGTACACAGCTTTATTAAGGACCCGTTCGTAATCAAGTGAGACAAAAAAAACATGTAAATTTGATGACCTTTTTGGAAAATGCGTCATAAAAGTTGCATTTATCAACTTAATATATCCTTCATTCCTTGTGCAATTGGTTTTTCCCAGATTAGCGAAGGGTTTGAAAAATATCGTAAAATTAAAACAAAAAAACTGCCTGTTCGTAATCAAGTGACACGGAGTGTATTTACTTTTAGTTCCACTCAATTCACAAATTTGTGGTAGTGCGGTTGACAGTCCTCGTAAACAACTACGACGACTAGCCTTACATTTTTGTGTTAAAAAAACTGCCTGTTCGTAATCAAGTGAGACGGAGTGCATTTACTTTTAGTTCCACTCAATTCACAAATTTGTGGTAGTGCGGTTGACAGTCCTCGTAAACAACTACTACTACTAGCCTTAAGACTGCTATATTTCTTGATTAGTCTTGATATCCATGGTTAAAATACAGTGTCGATAATAGAGTGCACCAAAGCTGTAAACACAGTGTCTAAAGTTCATATAAGTTTGGAAAATTTAAAAAACAGTGCCTTAAACCTAAAGTTCTGCTTACGAAATTTTTTTTTTTTTTTGCTTAACAATTTTTTTTTTTTTTCCCGAGGGTTGGTGACAAAAAATCTTCCATAGACACTATGAGGATAGCAAGCGCGTGCTCATAGTAGTGTCAGATTCTTACTGACTAAAAAAACACCCTGCGATTAAATTTGTTATATATTGCAACTAAGAATGACCTTATCAAACAATTTTTCTATCATGAAAAAAACTCGTTTGGCAGGTTAATTTCCACTGAAAGATCCTGCATGTTCCGCAATCTAGGCGCGGTTGATTCCTATCTCGCCAAGTCGAAAGGTTTCGTCCTTTGTAGTCGGCGCAATAAATTGCTTTTATCCAGAATTTGTAGGATTGTATTGTTGACATGTCCGTTTGGTCGGTTTCTATCCTTCTCGCGAAGCTTGTAATTTCTGCTCCGATTGTCGGAATTCCGAGATCCCTGTGGATATCATCGTTTCTAGTATACCACGGTGAGTGGACAATTTCTCTTAGCACTTTATTTTAAAAAGTTTGTAAAATATTGGCGTTTGATTTCTTGGTACAGCCCCAAAGTTGTATACCGTAAGTCCACACCGGTTTTAGCACTTGCTTGTATAAAAGCAGTTTGTTCTCTATACTGAGCTGGGAGTGTTTTTCGAGCAACCAGTTCATTTCTCTATATTTGATTTCGAGTTCTTTACGTTTCATTTTCACGTGCGAATTCCATTTCAGTTTTGCGACGAGTGTCATTCCAAGGTATTTGGCCTCGTTTGCAAAAGGTATTCGGACGAAGTTTAGGAAAATTTGCAAGACATTAGTTTTCTTATAAGTGAAATTCACGTGAACAGATTTAGATTCGTTGAGGGCGATCCGCCAGTCCCTCGTCCATTCATTTACTTTATTCAGTGCGTTTTGCAGTTTTGCAGTCATTTCTTCGATTGTTTTACCTACGGCTAGGATAGCGGTGTCATCGGGAAACGTAGCCACGATAGTGCCATCTTCTTTCGGTATATCTCGAGGTATATCTCGAGTATATAATATAGAGAGGTGGTCCAAGAACGCTTCCTTGCGGTACACCGGCCGAAATTTCGTTGAGCTCCGAGTATTCATTTCCATGTATAACACGGAAGAGTCTATTCCCGAGATATGATTCTAGAATATCGTATAGGCATAGAGGGAGAACTTGTCGTAATTTGCAATTCAAGCCATCATGCCACACCTTATCAAAGGCTTGCGAGACGTCAAGAAATACGCTTGAGCATATCTTTTTCTCTTCAAGTGCTTTCTCGATTACGTCAGTAATTCTGTGCACCTGGTCAATTGTCGGATGCTTACTTCTGAACCCAAACTGGTGATCAGGGATTATTTCCTTCTATAACCGGTTGGAGACGCCTTAGTAATATCCTCTCGAAAATTTTGGATATAACTGGAATTGGCGGCTTTCCTGGTTTAAAAACCATTATAACTTCCGCAACTTTCCATTGGTTAGGCACGTGTTTTAATCCGAGCGCAGCATTTACAATATGAAGAAGCTTAATCAATGCTTTTCTAGGTAAAGCTTTGAGAATTTCTCCGGTGATCAAGTCATAACCAGGAGCTTTCTTAGGTTTTAGATTCCCGATCTCATGTTTGAGTTCCACTTGTAAGTGCCATCATCAGATGGTAAATCCGGCCTATTGATATTGTCATAAGACACTTGACCAACGTACGGTTTAAAGGTGTCTTTCAGATGGGCCGCAAAAACGTGCGCTTTTTCTTTATCTTCAATTGCCCATTCATTGTGATTTAATTTAATAGGCGGCGCGGGGACTTAAAAATGAACATTGGTTGTACTTACTGTAAAAAAGACAATAGTGTAAATGACATTTATTTTTTTTTTATAATTTGCACGCGCCAAAGAGGATATGAATACTCTTATACTATTACAGGACACGGGTGTTTGTGAAGGAGAGAGAGAAAAAGAAAGATTTAGTGTAGTGGTTTGAAACTTAGATGGTATTAAGTTTCTGTAAACTCCAAGGGTAGCGTCCAGATAACTGGGGAGCTTATTTGTTTTGCTTTTGTCGTTGCTCATGATTCACAGTATTTTTTTCCGTCCTCCTGATGTCATCATCAGATCAATTTGCATTTTCAGCCATATGACCACTTTACTGCCAGTGTTATGCCTTCTCAGTAGAGTTGACTTAGCTTTCGCAATTGATCGACTTTTTTATGTATTTCATGAAAAATAAATAGATGATTCTTGACATCAGGATTTGAACCGTAAACCAACAGCGTGACAAGCGGTGATGTTACCACTACACCACGGCCACCCCTAATATATATATCTTGTGACGGCTGTCTCAAGTTATTCCACACTAAATGCGTTAATTTGTCAGCTACAGTTGGTGATGAGCTACGAAGCACCACTCCAAATGGACTTCAGTGATTCTGCTTGCATTGCAGAAAATTCTCGTCGCGTACTCTATTGTCATTGCTTGCCGAGTGCAGAGTGCCGGTCAATCATATTTCGTCTGAGCTAGACCGTTTGCAATCTGTATTCAAAGATCATTTAGCAAATTACGACAAACTTTATGACCTTGTTTGTTGCCACGAAGATAACTTGAAAGAGGCCACTCGTCCTAAGCTACTTAGGGGAGTTAAAGCAATCCCTAAATCTGAGAAAGCGGTCCCTACGATATCAACCGGCGAACCTCTTGCCGTGGCTTCATCGAGTTCGGAAAGCTGCGTAAGTGCTACAATAAACTCCTCTCTGCCCGTAGCCGTTCCTATAGATAATAATGCTACCGATATATTGAACAAGCACTTGATCCTTAACCTCTTCCACCTATTGAAGAGAGCTCGGATCAGACTGAACCTACTGTGAATCTGGTTGTAGTACATCAAGCTCCTCGTATGTGAATTTTCTTATCAAGACTAGCATCAGCAACCACCGTAGATGACGTAATCAAAATACTCTCTCCATCGCCGTTCATTAAATGTTTAAAATACACCTTCAATGAACCAAAGGAAATTGCATCGTTTAAGCTGCTCATACCTGATGCTAACTTTCATCAACTTCTTTCTAAAGATTTTTGGCCCGTTGGAACTTTGGTGCACGAGTATGTTCCTCGGGTTAGAAATGCCTCAAGGAGTCTTTCATCGAATTCAACAAATCCTGCTATTACCCGGATCCATCCAAAAAGCGATTAACTCATGCTGCATCGTCAATAAATCAACCTAAATGTAATTATTCTTTATATTATCAGAATGTCGGAGGTATAAGAACTACGAGTAAAAAGCAAACAATTTTTTTATCTTCATCGGCATTATGCTTTGATACTATAATTTTTACTGAGACCTGGCTATCTGACACTCATTTCACTTCAGAATTTTTAAATTGTTCTTTCTATAATGTCTTCTGTAAAGATCGCAGCGTGAACATTACAGGAAAGTATAGGGGCGGGGGTGTACTGATTGCAGTTTGTAGCATCTATCCATGTACACAACTTGAACTGCCATCAATTAGTCTTACCCCTCCCGTTAATTTGGACGTGGATAAGTTAATGGTAAATATTTCATTTGTAACTGACTTCGAGTTATTTTTAATTGTCAGCTACCTACCATAGCACTCTAGATCTTTACAACTTGCATTTAAACAATTGTCGTTTCATATTTGATAATCTTAGCCCTTCTCAACATGTTGTGTTCACTGGTGACTTTAATTTGGCAGACATTATATGGAATTTTGATACAGATGATAACTATCTTGTACCCTTCAATGTTAACAAAGATATAGAAGTTGAAGTCATAGATTTCTTTAGTCAATATGATTTGGTCCAATTTAATAACCTTAAAAAGAATTTCAATAACATTTTAGATCTTATATTTGTCGATAAAGAATTTGTTGTTAACATTGAAGTAGCTACATTACCTATTTTTAATAATACACTGTTCGACATCACCATTGTAGTTGAATTTTCAATTTATCACTATCGGAAACCTAATATTAACTACAAATTGTGTTAAGTTGATTTTGATGCAATGAATAATTACTTGGAATCAGTATCGTGTGACATTGTTTTATCTAACATCGATTTGCAAGATATTGTAATATGCGAGCTATGGCTCGAGTAGATAAAACGTTATTCTGTGAGATTATTTCTTTATTTTCTAGTCTATAGAACAACTCAAGTTCACACTATACTGTTCTTCGCAAATTCTTTCCTTACAGGGTCTCTTCCTTCTCAAATCAATTTATCTTGTTCCAATTACTTAATTCACAAATCCAAACTAATTACTTCTTCTCGTTAACTCTCAACTTTAAATTTATCATAAAATTACAACTTCGCCTATTATCACTTTCCCAATCTCTTCGTGGGGTTCGAAAACCAACTGCCCCTGCCTCGATCGCCATCTGTTCTTATATAGTCGCATTTCTGACAGCCAGAAACTTCTAGCGAATTCTTCGACCACTGGAACGAGAAAATTCTGATGAATAATTCCAAGATGACAGCTGCAGCCAATAATCTCTTGTGGTTATAATTCTCTCTTAATTCCGCGACGTCGTCTTAGACATAATCCATCTCTTCCGTGGACACGAACCTCGAATGAAAAGACACTTCGGAATGTAATTTTGTGTTGCTTTCTTTTGGGGCGTAGTTATTATGCTACATTATGTTACAATATGTTTGGCATATTTTTTTCAATAATTTCTGATTTAAGGAGTCGCTTTGTTCCAAAAAATACAAACAAAGCTGAACGCCAACCCACCCTCGTTTAATGAGAGACTCTCGAACCTTAAAAACAAAAAATAAGGCATACAATCGATTCAGAGATGATAAAGCAAATATGGAGTTGAAATCTTGGTATCAACTTTGCCAACGGGAATTTGACACTCTCGACAAATTTTTGTATCGTTGTTACATCATTTCTACGGAAGGTAAGTTAAAGTCTAATAGTAATAATTTCTAGAGTTTCATAAACTCTAAAAAAATACAAATGGATTACCTAGTCTTATGTATTTTTTAGATTCATCATCTGATGATACTAAAACTATATGAAATTTCTTTGCTGACTATTTTAAATCGGTATATTCTCTTGATGCTGTCCACTCTGTTAGTTCATACTCGCATAGTTATCAGCCCATAATTGATCTTGGCGAATTACCTTTTGATAAGTTAGATGTTGAAAGTGGTCTAAATGGGCTGAAAAGCATTCATAGTGAAGGCCCGGATGGTATTGCTCCAATATTATTAAAAAACTGTGCAAAGTCGCTATCAACTCCACTTTACCTTATCTTTAGCAAGTCGATCGATTCACAAGTCTGGATCTAAACAAAATGTTTGCAATTATCGACCTATTTGTAAAATCTCATCAATTCCAAAGCTATTTAAAAAGATAATCTGCAACAAGATTTCTTTTCTTGATAAAAATATTTTATCAAATAATCAACACGGTTTATTGAAGGGAAAATCTACTTCCACTAATTTGGCAATTTTTTATAATTCAGTTGTAAAAAACTTTGCGAAGGGTTGGCAAACGGTTGTGATATTCACTGATTTTGCAAAGGCCTTTGTCAAAGTCAATCACAAAACATTGATAATCCAAAAACTATCTGGTTTTGGATTTCATTCCAACTTACTAAATTGGATCGAGTTTTACTTATGTGATCGGGTCCAATATGTTAAAATTAATGATTGTTTGTCAAAATCGATAAAAGTAACGTCAGGTGTCCCACAGGGTAGTCACATCGGCCCCTTGCTGTTTTTGCTTTTCATCAATGATCTTCCGCTAGCCATTAAGCACTCTGAATGTCTTTTGTTTGCAGATGACCTCAAGTTATTTCGTCCAATTAAATCGGAACATGATTGCAACCTTCTTCAAAATGATATCGTTGCCGTAGATGAATGGTCTGATCGAAATAACTTGATCTTAAATATTTCCAAATGCCAATGGTTTACCTTAACTACGTCTCTTACTCCTATTTTGTATAGATATTCCATTAAATTAAAGTTCGAAAAAAGACTTAGGAGTAATACTTGATACTTGTCTGACTTTCAAAGACCATTTTGATTACATTGTTTGTAAAGCCAACTCGATGCTAGGGTTCTTTAAAAGAAATTCGAAAGACTTTACTGATCCCTATACGTTAAAAACGCTTTTTATATCCTTGGTTAGACCCCATCTATAATATTGCTGTATCATTTGGAATTCGTCTTTTGTCTTACATTCAGATAGAATTGAAAGAATACAAAAAAGTTTCACTAGATTTATGGTTTTCCAATTGAATTGGGAAATTGAGATGCCTTCTTATAAAACCAGGTGCTCTTTAGTAAATATAAATACTCTTGAATGTCGTCGTAAATACTTTTCTGTCCTATGTTGCTTTCCATGCTCGATTTTTACTCACCTTCGCGACTTATTCGTAGTCAATTTCACTTCCGTGAACATATTCATAGAACTATTTATTATGAGACAATTGCTCATTGCATCAAAGAGGTGAACTCTATTATAACCCAATTTGTTTTATTTATTACTTGTTCTAGGCATTGCTCCAAAAATCAACTTATTGTAAATAATTTTAAATCAGCCTCATGATGTTTAATGTTAATTGTTTACATATATATATGTATATATATATTGGGGGTACAAATTAATTCAGTTCGTTTTTTTTGTGTTCAAAACATTTTTTTTATTGAAAAAACGTAAAAAATACATCACTCAAAGTATTGTCCGTCGGAAGCGACTACTTTTTCCCATCTCTCTGGTAATTTTCGAATACCATTTCTAAAAAATGAATCCTCTCGGGCATCGATCCAATCATTGAGCCATTCTTCGATTTCTTCAAAAGACCCGAACCGGTGACCCCTCAAATCGATTTGCATCCGTCGAAAAAGCCAGTAGTCGGAAGGAGCAAGTTTCAGCGTTTCCAGGTAGTTTTTGACCGCTACAGCCACGTGGGGCCGAGCGTTATCATGTTGCAAACTCATTTCTTTCATGCCTTTCGGTCATTTCTGGCCGTTTTTCACGCAATGCACGGCTCAAACGCATTAGTTGTAGTCGATAACGTTTCTCATCAATGGTTTCGCCTGGTTTTAGCAGCTCATAGTACAACACACCCGTCTGGTCCCACCATATGCAGAGCGTGACCTTTGACTACTAATATTTAAATTAGTGTTAATGAATTGTTTAAATTATTGAATATTAAACCATATTATTATTATTACTTTATTTTATCTAATTAGTCTGTAAGAGATTGTGTGCTCTGTTTGATGAAATTAAATAAATAAAATTAATTAAATCTTTGAACTCTTTTCGCCTCTAAATACACATTTCTCCTAGAGTTTTTCTTTGTAAAGTAATTTTGCCTTCATCTGACCGCGTTTATTGACTTTTATAAGCCTCCTTGTAAAATCTATCCTTGATAGACTTTAATAATTCTTAATTAATAGCTACCTTACCGGGGGTGGGGGGTTAGCTATCAATAGGAGATCGTATTGTTGCTTGAGTAGATCTGATTTTATTTGTTTTCTTAATGATTATTCCACTGCTGTTCGGCTGTTGTGCTGACTCGGCTGTTGTGCTGACTTGGTTGTTGTGCTGTTACTCAACCACTTGATGTAGGTCGTGATTCAACTATTGTTCGGTCGTTGTGCTGACTCGGCTGTTGTGCTGACTTGGTTGTTGTGCTGTTACTCAACCACTTGATGTAGGTTGTGATTGAGTAACATATTTATGCGCAAACTACTGATGTTAGCGCTTGTTGGTTGGGGTCCGTTTTTTTTTTGTTTTTTCTTTTGTTGATGTATTCAACATTTTGCCACCTCCGGCGTTGTTTGAAAATTAATGTCAGACCTGTGATCCGGTATGTTCCTGTGCTCTTTTAACTCAATGTTGGCAGAGTGATTAATTCTAGTTCGGTGATTAAGTATCACAGCCAATACACAGATTATGATCACAACGACTGTAAAAACTGAGCACCGACTCTCTTTTGTCACTGATTTCGCTTTGTTGCATACCTTAATTATTTGATCCCTCATCTTGTTCATGTTGCCTTGATCACGTAAAATGCCTTCGATTGGGAATCCAACGCTCGTGCGTAGCACTCCTCGTTGAATTTTGGCAGTTCCAATTTGTTCCACGAACAATCCAATGTCCGGATGGGTGATTGTATATTTTGTCGATCCCGGCATAACAAATGCAAGCAGCGATAGAGTCACAAGGGCGATGGAGAAATTTGCTGATGAAGTGGTTGACTTCTGCTTTTTATCTTTCAGATTCCTTCCGGGCCTACTGGATGGTGACTGCTCTGAGGATTGTTTCCATGGTTGAACTCTGACGTCTTCGGGTTTTTTGATATTGTCTTCTATTGACAGCAAACATACCTTGGCTATTGGTCGCTCTAATGTTCCTAGCCAATGTTGTTCGTTTTCTTCAACCACACTGGACCGTGCCACCATGTAGAATTCTCAGCGAGGGTATCTCCAAATGACCCTCTAGACGGAATGTCAGCAGGATTCTCTCTACCAGGTACGAACCTCCATTGTCATTTGAAGTGCTGTTGCACATAACCCGGTTGGCTACAAACGTTTTCCATTTCACTGGGTGTTGTGTTAGCCAGTTCAATACTATGGTAGAATCTGACCATGCGATAATTCTGGTGTATTTATTAGTTTCTGTTCCCTCTCTGATGTAGTTCATTAGCTTCGTAAGTAGTGCAGCTGCACATAACTCCAATCTGGCCAGTGACACTTGCTACACAGGCGCCTCCTTGGTCTTTGACGCGGTGATGCGTATTGTAGTAGAGCCAGAATTAATGACCTTCTGATACACCACCGCTGCATATGCTGACTCTGATGCATCTGCAAATCCATGTAGCTCGATTTGAGAGCTTTCCATTTGTTCCGTCCATCGTGGAATTCTCACATTTTCAAGCATCGATAATCTTTTCTTGAATTCGTCCCATTCCTTTTGAATTGTCATTGGCACATTTTCACCCCATCCGATGCCCAAGAGCAAAGATTTTGAATCAGAATCTTTGCTTTGATTGTTTTAGGTGACAACCAGCCAAAGGGATCGAAAATTGTGCCTGCGTCACTCAATGTTGCTCGTTTAGTACTCTTTGTGCTGAATGACGAAGAATTTACCTTAAATTGGAAGTCGTCTTTCCTCGCGCACCATTTTATTCCCAAAATTTTGAATGTAGTGTCACTATTAAAATCATGTTCTGGTTCCATTTCAAAGACTTCTCTTAGTAAGGTTTTTAGAATAGAATCCTTCAAGCACTGTTTTGCTCGCCCGTGGATACGTATGTCTTTCTTCCTCAGCTATCTGGCATAAAGTTCTAATTGCCAAATACGGGGCTGATGCTGTACCGTATGTGACTGTTTTGAAAGCGTATTCCTTGATTGGGCCACTGGAATTTTCTCTCCACAAGATGCTGTACCGTATGTGACTGTTTTGAAAGCGTATTCCTTGATTGGGCCACTGGAATTTTCTCTCCACAAAATACGCTGTAGGTTTTGATCCTCCTGATCCACTAAAATCTGACGATACATTTTTTCGATATCACCTGTAATCGCGATTGGGAATGACCTCCATCGAAGTAGGAGGAAAAACAGATCTTTTTGAATCATGGGACCTGTCATCATAATCCTATTTAGCGATTTCCCAGATGTCGTTTTCGCCGAAGCGTCGAATACCACTGTCAGTTTGGTAGTAGTGCTGTCATTTTTCATTACTGCATGAAGTACAGCTAAACCTTGTATTTTGTGCCATTGGTGTATTAGCTGGACCCTTGATTAATCCATGCATCCGGAAGTGCGGTAAAATGTCTGATTCAATCAGTAATTCAATATCCTTTGGTTGTTCATACCATGGATCTGCCAACGTCAAGCCTTGAATATGTGGCCACTGGTTGGGTGAAAATTGTTGTAGTGGCAGTCTTGACTTCTTCATCGTGAATTGATTGAATGGTGAAGTGGCATGCTGCAATGATTTGTGTAGCACGGCCGTTGAATCCATTTATCCTTGACTCATACAGCATGATTGAGATCCTTGATCGATCAGAGCTCGTACTAGTTTCACTTGGCCTCCAACGCATATGTTCACCATGGCTGGAGCTAATAGTACTGTTCTGTCACTTTGACATTCTGTGGCGATTATCGTTGTCGATAGTGTTTCTTCACTTGTTGTTTTTCCTACTACCAAGACGACTGCACTCTGACTTCGTGGGAAATGAAGTAGGGAATTATGCTGTTGTGTGCATATCCTGCAACCCTTCTTCGATGAGCATTTCCTTGCTGCATGTCCATCTCGCAAACAGTTGAAACACAGCTTAGACTTCTGGACCACCTCCAAATCTTTTGCAATTATACAATTTATGAGACTCGCTACACACAACGCATTTCGACTGCGCGACTGTAGTCAAATGGTTTTTAGTGGATGTTGTTTTTAATACTTGCGACTGGTGTTCTCGGTTGAGTTCGCGACTGCTCTCCAATCCTCGGTAAAGTTAAAAAATTCACTTAACTTTGGAATTTCTATTGATTGCTGATAAAATTTTCTTGATTCATGGTGGAGTTTTGGATATAACAACTGAATCACTAATGGATCCCATGAACTGACATCAACTCTCAAGTTTTTAATACCATACAAGATTTCTTTTGACGTGAACTGATTTTAAAGCGAGCAATTTCTGAATGTAGTTGTTGACCAACGCTGCTGGATTTTGGAACCGTTTCGTTAGCAATTCTATTGCTGCTGCATAATTACTTAAAGTAGGTGATAAGTGGCTAACAATCCTTGCTGCTTCTCCGTTCAGATTGCCTTTCAAATATTGAATCCGTTCGACATCGCTTAAGGATATATTCTGGTGCACTAATCCACTCTTCATACCTTCCACTGAATGTTGGTATGCTTATGGATGGAAGTTTGATTTCTCGATGTGTTCCAGATTGTGGAGCTACCTCCTTCGTTTGGTGTCCTAGCTGCTCTGCCTCTTTGATTTGAATATATACATCTTGACACATCTGCTCCAAATCGATAAACTCGTTGCTGGACACATACTCCTGGTCATAATGAGCTTCTTCCAGTGATAACATAATTTCTTCATTCATTATGGTGCCGTGAAATAACGCCGAGCGAAATAACGCCAAATTCCAAAATTCGAAGCGAAATAACGCCGAATTTTGGAATTCGGCGTTATTTCACAATACCAAAGTGAAATAACGCCGAATTTGCAAAGCCAACCGTACTTGTTGGTCTTATTTCACTTTGATAAAGTGAAATAACGCCAAATTGGTCTTATTGCGCTTTCAATTGATATAATTGGCTTAATTTCGTTTCAAATCAGTGAAATAAGGCCAAATTCAAAAACTTGTCCTAAGTGTGTTCTTGTTTATATGTATATAAAAATCTACATACGTGAAGAGAGTATCTTCTCGTAAGAAATCACGGTGCCATGAAATAAAGTCTTGTGCAAAAAGGTGCAAAACGTAATTTTGGACTTTATTGCACTTTTGAAATTGCAATAAAGTCCAAAACGAGAAATAAAATCCAAACAACAAATATATGGGATACATACAAAAAACCTCGCACCCACTCCAAATCTTACAGTGTCCCCTAGCAGGGGGGTTGCAGGGGGACAACATGCCCCCCCATAGATATTCTACTACTTATGCATCGTGGATATAATATATATATATATATATATATAACAATGGAATATCTGCAACCCCCCTACTTGTGGTCACTGTAGGATTTGGAGTGGGTGCGAGGTTTTTTTTATATAAAGTTCGGAACTGCACACTTTTTTTTCCACAAATTTACAATACAAAATATATTCTATTTGTCTTTTTCTTTTAAATAGCTGAGTACAATAATGTCCAAGGACTGTATTGCACTTTTGAAATTGCAATAAAGTCCAAAAGTTTTGAACTATTATTTTCTCAAATTTCTCATTCCTTTTATTTCAGCATTTATCTGAATGTCTTTATAAATTAAAAGCGAAATAAGGCCGACTAGGCTTTATTTCACTTTAGAAAAGTGAAATAACACCGAACATGGAAATTCGGCGTTATTTCGCTTTCATAAAGTGAAATAACGCCGAATTTTGGAATTCGGCATTATTTCACGGCACCATTCATTGCTTGTAACCTTGTCCAGCATTCCTGTAACTGACTCCGACTCAAATCCAAGCTGTCAATTACGCGTACTCGTATGAATCTGCTCTTGACGATGTACAGCTTAGTAAACTTTGCTGGGCATTTCATCTTCTCAGACGGCTCCTCCATTCTTCTGATGATGTGCTCCTTTATGGCTGTGACTCTATCGCTGCTGCGTTCAGATCGCAGTCTACATCTGTAGGCGTGGCTGAAGTTGGCTGAACTGGCGCAGCTGGATTTGAACTGGTGGGAGCTAGCATTGGCTTTGAACTGGCGGGAGCTAAACGTGATTCTGGAATGTCGGCATGCTTCTTCCTTTCTAACTCATCCAATTTCGTCATCAAAGTACTCTTAATATCAAGGTACCTTGATTTAAACTGACCAAAATAGTTTTTTGTGAAGAAATCATGGTGCGGGTCTGTCTTCCTTAGGTCTTCCAAATACCCGTTATTTAATTAGAAATCGACCCAGTGCTGCTCCAACTCCTGTAGTCGTGTAATGAGATACTCCACAGAGTATCGTGACTCTCCATCCTTTTTAAAGTTGGTCCATAATCGATGGACTTCTTCTGAAATTCGCGTTTGGTTTAACGCTATATTGTCAATTTCACTCATGTTTGCACTCTCTAATTTTCACTCTACAATTACTTTTAAGACTGCGATATTGGTCTCGTACCAACACTAACGACACTATATAAAACTTGTAAGTTACACTGTTCCGTCTCATCCGGCTCGAAGGATCATTTAAAATCTATCCGTGATAGACTTTAATAATACTTAATTAATAGCTACCTTACCGCAGGTGGGGGGGGATAGCTATCAATAGGAGATCGTATTGTTGCTTGAGAAGATCTGATTTATACATAAATTTTGCTTACTGTGCTAACTTAATTTTAATTGATTATTCCACTGCTGTTCGGCTGTTTTGCTAACTCGGCTGTTGTGCTGACTTGGTTGTTGTGCTGTTTCTCAACCACTTGATGTAGGTCGTGATTCAACTATTGTTCGGTCGTTGTGCTGACTCGGCTGATGTGCTGACTTGGTTGTTGTGCTGTTACTCAACTTGCTGTAGGTCGTGATTGAATAACATGTTTATGCGCAAACTGCTGATGTTAGCGCTTATTGGTTGGGGTTCGGTTTGTTTTGTTTTTTCTTTTGTTGTTGTATTCAACACTCCTTTTAGACAGCCTTTCATTTAGGATACGAGAAACACGAGTTCGGGCGGAACAATCCCTGCTATAATTGGATACTATGTACGAACGTGTCATTTTCGTTAGCCTTTTCATGGTTCCGGTATATTATAGTGAGAGTCAGTTATCTGTCCATCTGTCGGTCACAGTATCATAATTTACCGTTAGACGTAGACGATTGAAAAATTGACCAGAGCTGAGTTTCATTAACCCGCAGACAAAATTTGGAAAGGTGAAAAACAAAAAGTTTCCTTTTTAGAGTCAAAGTAAAGAATTTTATTTATAATTACACTATGGGTATCAAATGTAAGTTAACTATTTCAAAAATGTATAGTTCCATTATTATTACTTCATCACATTTCGCGAAAAAAACAAAAAAAAAAAAACTTCAAAAAGTTATGGTACAGATGCACGTCTAATGATTTCCAGAGTCCCGAAAATAGTCCACATAATGCTTTATTATATTATTGCTTTCACTCTCTTGTTCATCTTTATGTCTGTCACCAACTTATAGCTCCTACAATATTAGAGGCAAATATTTTTCACATTTTATGTGCAAAGTAACGACCCAAAAACAAAGGTTTAGTTCAAGAAAAAGCCGCGAACAATATTTGTTTCATTTGCACATAGACATGCGACTTACGTTGAAAAAAAAAAATTTGAAGATAATTCAACTATTCCGGCTTTTAAATTTGCGCCCACAGTGAAGAAATATTTACGAAAAGTGGGTGTCTGCCACCATCAATTTCCTAAAGTACGCGATCGGAAATTTTTGTAAAAATTTCATTATATTTCAGAGATAGATATGTACGGGTGTTTTATGGTACTGCGCCGATTTGAAATTGGCGCTATATCTCAAAGAGTTGTTTTTTTTATGTGAAAGTTGGCAGCAGTGTTCAGCTGTCAATGTTTTAGGGATTAATCAAAATGGGTCATCAATTATTGCAACACAGCGTAAATTACGTAATTTTTTTGATCGACGTGTAGTGCCTGTAAAGAGCACTATTCAAAAAATTATCTACAATTTCGAGAACCTTTACACAGTTAGTGATTACAACAAAACATTGAAGCAGTGGGGGACAATGTGAGTGAAAGTCCGGAAACTTTGATTCACGTGGTGAAATTGGGATTTCTCCAACGTTTATACGGAAAATTATGCATCGCGGAAAATTATGCAAATGAACCACAGAACGACGTCGATGACCCGGAATTTGTTTAAAAATTGATTATGAGTGACGAGGTGCATTTTGACGTGAGTGGTGATGTAAACAAACAGAATAGCCGGATATGGGGATCCACAAGCAATTCATGAACGACCTCTTCATCCTCGTACAGTGACTTTTTGGTCTGCGATTTGGGCTGGTGGGATAACTAAACACTTTTTTTTGGAAAGTGACGATGGCAAAACTGTTACTGTTACTGGAGATCGATATTGTGCGATGTTACAACATTTGTTTTTACCTGAAGTTGCTCGGCTTTGTCTTCAAAACATGTGGTTTCAACAAGATGGTACCACATACCATACAGCCAGATTAACAATGGAAATTGTGAAACAGGCATTTCCAAGCAGGGTCAAATTTGAGGATATCAGTTGGCCACCGTGCTCACCAGATTTAACAGTCCCCGACTTTTTTCCCTGGGTTTACTTGAAGGACCAGGTGTACGCTACCAAACTAACAACATTGCAATAAATGAAAGATAATATATGCAACACAATAGCAGATATTCCGGATGACATACTGTATAATGTGATGAAAAATGTTATTGAAAGGCCGACATTCTTTATAATCATTAATGTCATTGAATTCATAATGTATTTATAACAAATCCCAAAGATTTATGTGTTCGTTTTTTAAATGATTTCAATTTCAAATCGCCCGCAATGCCAAGAAACACCCTGTATACATCACAATTTGTATGTAATCAATGGATTGTCTAATTCATATCGCTTCCAAACCCGTCTTTTGTTAGCGAAGGAAGAAAATTGTATCTTGAGGTTAATCAAGGTTCTATAAACTAAACATATCACCAAAACCGGTTCAATAATTCAAAAGAGACACGTACAAAAAAGTGAAAGACAGAACGCACTTGAGTTTTTCGCGTGGAATAATAGTTTGAATTTTCGAGCACTTTCGTTCTAACGGAACCGTCTATGTATGATCGGAAATTTCCAGATCGGAAAACCAAGCTAAGCTTTTTAATAAGCTCCTAGTTGTCGGATTTCAAAGGTTACACTTAAGAAAAATCTCAAGTCTTGAGAAATCTCAATTTATAAGCGGACATTATAATAAAGGGTGACCAGATAGCAATAATAGTTTTTCCAATTAATAATAATAAAATCTGTCAAAGTTACCAATGACATCCAGCTGCCAAAACCTTCACTAAGACTTGCCATTTCATCATACATCGTTTGATACTTCCCGAACCTGTGGAAATTGTTAAAAAATATTATCGAAATTTCGGCTCAGTTGTAAATACGCAACGTGAATTTGCACCGTGGGAGAAGTTTGAGCGTGAGTACACCCTTTTGGACCTTAAGCCACCAACCGGGCAGAGATCGGGGCAAAGTGAAGAAAACATAGCCGCCGTAGCGTCCAGTATCGAAGAAGACCCAGAAATGTCGATTCGGCACCGATCAACTGGATTGGGCATCGCCAGAGAGTCCTACATCCGTATAAGATTGTGCTGACGCAAAAATTGAAGCCGAACGACCATAGGCAACGCCGTGAGTACGCTAATTGGGCGCTGGAAATATTGACCGGAGATCCGAATTTTGGCCAAAAAACCATCTTCTCGGACGAGGCCCATTTTTGGCTCAGCGGCTATGTCAACAAAATTGCTGTTATTGGAGCAACCACAATCAACAAGTGTTCGACCAAGCATCAATGCATCCACAAAGATTGACTGTTTGGTGCGGCTTATGGCACGGCGGCATCATCGGACCTTATTTCTTTCGAAATGAGGAAGGATGTTAACCGACTTTCGGTCGACGACTTCAATATATCCGAGCTGTGGTTCCAACAAGATGGCGCTACATGCCATACAAGCGATGCAACGCTCGAAGTAGTGAAGGCGAAATTTGGCGATCGTATGATCGTTCATCAATTGGCCGCCGCTATTATGTGACTTGACACCCCTGGATTATTTTCTCTGAGGCTACGTTAAATCCTTAGTCTACGCTAACAACTCAACCACTTTGGACGAGCTCAAGGCCAACATTCGAGACGATACTGCCAGAATAACGCCGCACATATTGGACCGAGTCATCGAAAATTGGACCGACCGCTTGAAGCACTGCCATCGAAGCTGAGGCGGCCATATAAATGATGTGCTACTCCGTAGTAGCTTATTTAAATTTATTTTCCTATCGTTCTTATATTGTCACAGTATACAAAAAAATCTATCTCGCTCTTCATTTATATATTAAATTTATTAAAGTTATGTACTCGTATGTAGATGGAGATAATCCGCACTTTGAAAGAATTATGGTTCAAAATAGTCAGTTTGTTTAAAGTTGGTAAACGTGGTGATTTATCAGCAGAACTAGCTACACAGGCAAAGAAAACGAAAAACAATGCTGAGCACGGACAACAATAGTACACAGAATAATTGAGATATGAAATTTATTCCAAGTGTAGTAAACATGTAAAATTTAAGTATGTAATTCGATCTCGTTGATATGACCACCTGGCCATTCGGCCGGACCATTACTCGAGATTACACGATTACCTAACATCTCATTTAATAGATCAATTGTTTTATTAGCTGTGTAGCATGTGGCACCATCTTGTTGGAACCACATATCTATGATGTCAAGTACACCCGATTCTGGCCAAAAATAGTTTTTCATTGGCCGTAACATGACGATCATTTTCATTGACGACAAAATACGGTCCAATCACAACTCCAGCACGAAATACACACCACACGGTCACTTTTTGTGGATGCAATGGAGTCTCTTGAAGCACATGTGGGTTTGTTGCTGTCCAGTAAAGTATATTTTGCTTATTGACAAAGCCATTAAGCCAAAAATGAGCTTCATCGCTGAAGATGATTTTTCGATGAAATTCAGGATTTTCTTCAAACTTATGCAAAGCCCAATCGGAGAAGTTTCGGCACTTTAAATGATCAAGAGGCTTCAGTTCTTGAGTTAATTTGATCTTGTAAGGGAGTAGCCCAAAATTCGCCCCAATGAGGACTGAGAGATTCCCAATTCCTGTGAACGGGGTGGAATCGACTGATTTGGCTCATTTTAAACTGAAGCACTTACGGGTGCGGTTTTTCCGGTACGTTGTCTCACAGGCACTGAAACATTCAATCCACTGTAGCACGCACACCGTGTCTGGTGGGACGATTATTATGACCGAAAATTGGAGTAAACGATTTTAAAGTTGCGACCACCGACTCAGAATTTCGGTAGTAATTTTTAATAATTTCTAAACGTTGCTCGTTCGTGAACTTCACAACGATAAAATTATAAACCTTGGCTGACGTTTTGACATTGACAGATCATAAAAAAATTGTAAGGGTGCGTTTGTATTAAAATACAAAATTGTTATGTCAATATTGAAAAACCCTATACACTAATACGAGTTACACTACGAGTACTAATATGAGAATCAGAATATTTAGTGTTGCTGCAACTAATCCTTAAAATCGAAATTCCTACTTGAACGCTCCAAGGTCGATTCGATCAACAGGAAAGAATTAATATTCTTATACATAGTTTGAGGTCCGTGGTACGTGGTCTATTTTACTACAATCTTGATTTTAGGCTTGCATGTACGATATACTCATAACGTCACAATTCAAAAAACCTTATTTTGTGTATGGATAAAGTTAAAAAAAATAGAAAACCGACTCCTTAAGGAAGAAGACCATTCGCGTTCGCTCTTTAGGCACAAGTTTTGTAACTATGTATTTAGAAACATTACTTTGAACGAACATACTCGTACATATAGGCAGATTCGAATCTAGCGAATCTGAATATGGTATTACTTCAAAATTTTTGGAATTATTGAGCTGCCAGGCAATTTCCAGGATTCGAAAAAAAAATTAGGGAGAGGCATGTCTTTAGTTTCGTGTTTCATAAAAAAAGGAGAATAAGACCGAGAATTTAAGAAATTTTGATTTTTCAGTTTTCCCCCTACATTCACCCCTAACTAGTGATGCCGACCTCTGTAGAAGGAGGAAATTGGGTTGTAGAACCTTCTTATAGTTTTCTTTTGGTTAGAACGTAGACTATTTTCTTATATTTTCGGTTTTAAAATTAGCATTCAAAATTAATCACATATTCATACTTGGGTTCTTGTGCCAAGCTATTCATAATTATTTTAAGAATTAAATCATATACATATAGGGTGGGTCAATAAGTCCCTGAAAATTAACACAAATTGTGTCGTCACCTTAAATTTAATTTTTTTTTTGTCAAGAATGATCTTTCAAAAGAACGCACCCAAATTTTCAGACAAATTTGTAAAATAGTTTTGTTGTGGCAGCCATTTTATATAAACGTCTACTAGCATTTTCGTTAAAATGGAAAAAAGTGAATTTCGAGTGCTCATTAAACACTATATTTTGCGAGAAAAAACTATCACGCAAACCAAACAAAAGCTTGACAAATATTATGGGAACTCAAGTGACGCCGAAGGTTCTGGTCGCCCAATTGAGGTCACCACACCAGAAATGGTCGACAAAATCCATGGTTTGATAATGGACGATCGGCGAGTGAAAGTGCGCGAGCTTGAAGAGGCCACAGGCTTATCACATGGCTCAGTGATTTCGATTCTACATAAATATTTGGACATGAAAAAGCTTTCCGCAAGATGGGTGCCGCATTTGCTCACAATCGACAACAAACGCAATCGTTTGACAACTTCAAAGGTGTGTTTGGCAATGTTCCAGAAAAATTTGGCTGAGTTTTTGTGGCGTTTCGTAACCGTGGTTGAAACCAGGATTCACCGCAACACACCAGAAATCAAGGAACAGTCAAAACAATGGACTTCTCCTGGTGAATCGAAGCCGAAGAAGGCCAAAGCGGGTTTGTCAGCAAACAAGGTGGCGACAGTTTTTTGGGATGCGTGCGGTGTTATTCACATCGATTACCTTGAAAAGGGTAAAACGATGCTGGATCGATTCCAAGCCGATTTGAAGCAAAAACGGCCGCATTTGGCTAAGGAAAAGTTCTTTTTCACCAGGACAACGCACCGGCGCACAAGTCCGCCGTCGCAATGGCAAAATTGCATGAGTTAGGCTACGAACTCCTCCCTCATCCAGCATATTCCCCAGATTTAGCCCCCCGTGACTATTTCTTGTTTCCAAACTTGAAGAAATGGCTCGGAGGTAAGAGATTTGGGTCGAATGAAGAGGTCATCGCTGAAACAAAGGTTTATTTTGAGGGGCTTGAGAAATCGTATTATTTGGAGGGCATCAAAAATTGGAGAAACGTTTTATGAAGTGTATAGAGCAAAAAGGGGACTATGTTGACAAATAAAATGTTTTTATACCGAAAAGAGTGTTCCTTATTTCATTTTTCAGGGACTTATTGACCCACCCTCGTATGTACATATCATGATTTTTTTCAGGATTTAGGACCACCGCCCCTCCTGCCCCCCCTCACTACACCTGTGTGTTCATAGTATAAAATTGATATAATAACTGTAACAAAGGAAGGATCATTAAGCACTTTCTTGCTTGACCAGGGTGATTTCGCTTCAGACAATTGAACTTTGGGAAATTTGAAGGTCAAGAAAACAATTTATGGGATAAGGGGCGTGGTTTTTCATCTCTTCCAGATTTTTAACTCTTTAGAGATACCACGAAAATTAACTAGTAAGTTATGCTTGTGAAGCACATTGAATTTCCTATTCCAAAAATGCGTACTGTTTATACCAGCATACATTTCTATTCGCCAGACTTCAGAGTCAAATATTTGTAGAATTTTTCATAAATATTTCATTTTTTACATGCTTTTCCATAGCCGTAATAACCCACAACAAATTGTTGTTATGTTTTTATTAAATTGATTTCATCAAAATTGATGAAGCCAGTAAGTACCTACCTTGATCTGAAACCGTTTCTAAGAGAGAAGCCAAATTATAATTACAAATGCATGAAATTCCATCGCATAAATTATTTTGGTGTGATTTTTGATACATTTTTGAACTTAGGATGAATTACTTATTAAGTAATTACATTTTTGCTTCCACCTCTTAAATTGTTATACCTATAGTTATGTACATATTAATTTTAATGGAAACAGGTTATTAAAATTCATCTGAAAAGAATGGGATGTCGAAATGCAAAATTTTGAAAAATCATGTATACATCAGTGGCGTGGGGTGAAATTTCAAAAGAGGGAAGCCGAAAAATTTTAAGTAAAATGTTTTATTCAAGACTTACCATTTTGGTGCTTATTCGAAACACAGACTTAAGATATGCAATCTAAGCCACATTTGTTATACTTTAAGT
Source organism: Pocota personata (assembly GCA_963082735.1). Classification (NCBI taxonomy): domain Eukaryota; kingdom Metazoa; phylum Arthropoda; class Insecta; order Diptera; family Syrphidae; genus Pocota; species Pocota personata. The sequence continues at coordinate 61,009,746 of OY720429.1, read as the reverse complement.
CATTGGAATTTACGTAGACAATGAGCTCATCGCATACAAAAAGTGACTTCGAAAGAAGCCGTTCTGGGCAAAGTAATCTATATAAGTTATTGATAACTCGAAGCGTTGTTAAATATAAAAAATTTAGCAATTACAATTATGTACTACCTATTTGTACTCTAAAGCTATCCTACGATTCTTTCTTTACGAATTCTACTAAAACTCTTTCATAAAAATTTGAGTTATTTTTAATTTCTAAAAGAAGGTGCTTTTCGATAGATAAAAGTGCCAGGTCTGAGAGTGTTTCTTCTTTGTGGGAATTTCTTAAGTGTGGACTATTTTTAAAGTCGAAAAAGATCTTTCGACAGAGGCCACAGTCAAAGGCAGGGTTAAAAAGATTTCACACAATGTTAGAGTTTGAGAAAAAGTATCTCTAAGCATTTCCGTATTAAAATGTTTATAAAGTTGAAAAACCTCAAGCTTTTTAAATGAAGGGGTAGTGTATAAAACTTTGAGTTCCTTTTTTTGAAGTAGTAAAATTAAAAATTCCATGAAATATTAAAGAAGATATTTTGTAATCCGGCACTGAATTAGAAAAATATTTATATTTTGATTTGTTTAATAAATCAAAGAAAATATATGAACTAAATGAACTATACCTATTCTTAATGACTTGTAACATTATCTATAATTGCTACAAAAATTCGGTTATAATTTGTATTTGAATCAATATTAAGTAGTTGGCGTCTGCGTGGAGGTTCTGAGCAGTTACTTACGCTCTCATAGATTGAGTCAAATTAGTTTAAAAATTTAGAATGAAGCCATGACTCAAAACCCTCGATCTCTTGCTTCGCATGCTCTATGTCTTCTCTGCAATTGAATAACACGTTCACTATACGCGAATGATATTGCCATCGAGTCTCTGATACCCCGGAATTCCAGCTCTTGTTTTCCTAGAAGAACTACAGTGTCTATGAAACGCTTCATTAAATCGCGATTGCGATCAACTTTTCTATTATGAGCCTCGTAAGAATTCCCTAAAGAGGTCTCTATGCGATATTCGCCAAATTCATGCAAATGCAAGCAGCTGCATATATGCTTTTCCAGTTGAATATGTTTTTTGGAAGAATTAATAAAATTGTTTATATCAAGGAAACCTGTGTGACTCCAAACACTATGAGAATTAGAAAAAAGAAGGCAAAACATTCTATTTAATTTGCAACTGCCAGTCAGCCATGGATTCTTTTTGTAAAAAGGCTCATGAAAATGTTTCTGATACCCATCCTTTCGCGTATAATCAATTTTCATTGATGGTGTCGAGCGACCTAGTTCTATAACTTTTTTTTTTACAAAAAAGAAAGCTTACTTAACTCGTGGGTTTCTTTTAGAAGAAAATCAGTTAAACAACACTTAAAATTAACTAGAGACATCTTGTCTGAATAATAAGAATGTTCAATGGGGCACCTCTTGAGTAGATTTATAATTACTTACTTGATATATAGCTAATAACTATTCACTTAGCTCACTCACTATTTTATAATAATTTAATAATTTTAAACACTAACTTAACTACCAATAAGTAATTGCTAAATTTTTAAAATTTTCTAATAACTAGCAGTCACAAAAATCACAAATATTTGCATCCGAATTTTCAATAAATCACGCACAATTACACAACCGATTTGCAAATGTCATTTCAAATTTGCAAACAAATCATACCCAACAAGTTTAAGAAAAATCTCTCAAACGCCGTTTGAACCACTACATCACGCAATAACCCGACTTTCTTCGGCTTATTTTGTTGCCTACAATAAAAACAAAAACTGCTTCGAACTAAAACCTTTCATCCACAAAAGCCGAGAAATCCCGGGTTATTTTCCTCATAAGCGAATGTATGTTAGACAAAGAAATCGCAAATAAACTTCAACTATATGCCAGAAAGGAATAGAGTTGAAAGTTCGTACTGTGAAGAAATGAATGCATAAGCCGGAAAATGAACCGCTTCTCAAAAAAATTCATTGCACGATCTTTCACTAGAGGAGTTCAGACTTGTCTCGCCTATGTGTGCGAGTTTGTGTATGAGTAAAAATGAATAAACAACCGAAGTGATCGCAGCATTTCATCTTCGAGCGTGTATAAAGTTATGAAAAATGGTTTGATGAACAAGTAATTGAATGGCAAGTGGCAAAATAAAAATTTTTGATATTTGAAAAGGGAAGCCGGAAGGAATCGGCTTGTATGGACGCCACGCCACTGGTATACATGTACATATATACATATAGAATGTAAAAAATTTATTAAAAATTCTATGAAAATTTAAATTTGAAGTTCTCTGGTGGATAGGAAAATCATTTGGAATGAAAACATCCCTCACTAATTAATTTCCCCGTTATACCTCCAAAGAGTAGGTGACTGAAAAAAGTCTCGAATCGGAAATAATTTTCTGCAGACTATCAAACGCCAGTGATTGAAACTTCCGTGTTAGTTAGAATGCTCCATTAAAACTGGAATATGTCGGTCAACAATTCCGTCAAACCGATCAAAGTGAGGTGAAGATAGTAATACATGAGCTTAAATAAAACTTCAGCATCCTTTGCCCGATCCTCAAGAAAGTGTACCCCTGAACTACGCCAACTATAGAGGTATTGGTCTGTTCAACATTGCGTATTAGATCCTTTCTGTCACATTATGAGAATACCTTAAACATTTTGTCAACAGCCTGGTTACTCCATATCAGTGTGGTTTTAAGCCAAAAAAGTCCACCATATATCAAATATTCATATTGCCGCAGAACTTGAAAAAAAAAAAAAAAACGCAATAGCTCCAAATCGATTATCACCACATTTTCATTGATTTTAAAGTGTAATATGATAGCGTTAATAGAGACATTCTGTACAGACCTGTGCCCAGTTGAGACATCCCTGCCAAACTCGTGCGTCTGTGCTCAACGACTGCTTCATTAAGCTCAGTAATGCCCAAAACACATGAGCAGACAATCTGCTTGCACTGCTGTTGGCAGCTCTGCACGTAAAACAGACGTGCAGATATTTTTTGACGTGCATCGCATCGGATACTGTTATTTTACAGCTACTGTCACTTACGGGTACTGAATTGAAATTTAATTTGCTTTTGTGAAAATAATTTTCCTGTGAATTGATAAAAAATTAATATTACAAATTACAATAAAGTTCGGAAAGAGATATTGATTTTAAATGTTTATCAGTCATACTGGAAGATTTTAAGTAAGCAAACAATGAAACTTCAAAAGTTGGTGATACCAAATACTTCCTTTTTTTTGTGTTGTGCCAACACTGTCGATTGCAGAGAATTTAGAAATAGAGATGCAGCATTTATATGTAGCTTCGCAAATTAAAACATGTACCTAGTCCTGCCATTAGTTCTGTTACAAATATAAAACGCTATAAAAAAAAAAAAACAGTAAACATATTGTATTCAAAATTGTTTTATTTATTAGACCACAATATTGATTATTAAAAAAATTGGATTCACTCGAAATGACTGCCTTTTGCTTTAACACAAGCTTCCAAACGGTGTGGCCATTGGGCTATAGCGGCACGTACGGTTTCCATGGAGATCGTGGACGCTACTCTGGTTAATGCTGTTCTAAGGCTTTGCAAATTTCTGTGGGGAGTCTTGCAGGCTATTTTCTCCAATTCTGACCACAATCTGGACTCCCCGACGGCCAATATTCTGCTGCTATAAAGGCAGGAATATTGACTCTTAGCCACTGCTGCGTGGTTTTGGCTTTATGCGCTGGAGCAGAGTCCTGTTGGAAGACCCAGCTGTATCCATTGAAAAGGGTATTGGTCAAACCCTTCACTACACCCTCTAGCACATCTTCTAAACCTTTGCACCAGTTTTTACGCCTTTTTCACAGAAATGGAGGGATGTGACACAATGGTGAGAGACCCCCACCAAACGATTACGAAGGCGGGATGATGGCCACGTTGAACCCTTGGAACAACTTTTTTCGCTTCCTTAGATGAAGTGGCATAAATTTTGTCATTTTGTTTGTTGAAAACTTCTTCCACGTTAAAAAGTTCCTCATCCGCAAACATAATGTTTCCATGGCCACTGTCCGCGTGCCACCGGCAAAACTCGCTTGCATCTTTCCAGCCTATTTTTTTGTTTTAGTTGAGGAGTTAGAAGATGACCCGTGGACCGACGATAGGGTTTCATATGCAGATCATCCCGAATCAGCCTAGACATGGATCTAGTTGATATACTCGTATCTAATTCCTTGGACATGATCTTCTGCTTCTTAAGGGGATTTCTCCGAATTCGTTCATGCACTGCCTTTACTCCCGCCTCGTACGGACGACGCGCGGGCGACCACTTCTTGTCCTGTCCTCTACTCCAGACAATTCGAAGAAGCGAGCAATAGCCCGATAAACGAATATTCTCGATATTCCGAGTGGTTTTAGCAACTATTACCGCGACTCGATTCTCTTTAACGCCCCACTCCATGTTTATATTTTGCAAACTAAAACCAAACTGATTAATATTCTTCACTGATGAGTGCATGTGTTCTGAAAAAAAAGTTAACGGTTCTATTCCCGCAAGAAGATTTGAACGATAAGCGCTGGAAATTGTGTAACAGAACTTATGGCAGGACTAGGTATATTCTAATTTCACTACATACAGAGTTCTGCACATGTGTTTTGAGCATAACAACATCACCAAAGCTTTAGATGTAGAAAAAAGGACTACGACAACGTAATGCGCTGTCATGTGATTTCTTTAACATCAAACTTGAAGGGATTGTACAAAATTTTGAAGCTAACTTCAGGGGAACGATCTTTCAAAAGTCGGTAGACATTTGGAAGAATGCAGCGGGCTTTCAGTGATGCTTTCGTGAGTATTGAAACAGAAGCGGCGAAAATGGGTTTAGCAATTAACGAGAGCCAAACAAAATGCATGCTGTCAGCAAAAAAGGACAATCAATATCGGCGACTTAGACAGAACGTCACAGTAGACAGCCACAAGTTAGTGGTATTTAAGGTAGTGTGCAGTAATTTTTGAGTTAGAACATAGTTTTTACTTGGCTTTTGTCAAATAAATCTCATGCACTGCAACCCTCTTTATTTCTCAATATTTATAAGTTATAAGGCTCTCATTGCTTAGTCACTTTTAAATCTGAAACCACAGGAAATGAGTAAAATGGGTACAGCTCATAAATGCCTCGTATTTTTCTGGTGAAGCTGAAAGAAATGCCAGAATGTGACATTACGAGAAATTCTGATGAAAGTTAACTATAAACTAGACCTAACATTCCATGCTCTCAATTTAGATAACCGAAATATAATAACCCCGGAATACTTGCGTTCCATTTAGCTTAGCAGGATAGCTGGGTTAAGAATTTTTCATTCAGGTTTGATGTCACAAGCAATAATGTGAGTTTCAGGAGCGGCTTTGAATACTTTAGAAAATATGAAATAACTTAAGACCTTTCTTGAGAGCATACTCGTAATAATTAATCCAAACAATCTATAGTAGAATCGAAGTCTGTGAGTTGCTCTACTCTAAAGCCGTTTGACCACATTACTTACCACGTATTCACTGCAGGTGATATAAACAATATATATTTTTTTTTTTTTGAAAAGACGATCTTTTTATGCCATTTTTTAATTTCTGTGCACCAAGAAACCGCGATCCTCCGTCCCAACGATCTAATAATGGTAATGAAAAAAACTCCTTCGTGTATTGGTTTTTTTTTTTAGGATTAAATTATTTCACAAAATGAATGATTTTTAAAGTGGCAGTACAGTATCAAAATGAGTATGGGATGCAGAGAGCAGTACAAATATTAATATGGTGATATCACTGATATCTTAAAAAACAAAATCGAAGAAATTACATCTTAAGTCATGACATTACAACAACAGATGTTCTCGGACGCATAGATAGCTGGCATTTTGCACAGTTATAGTAAGACTCATGGAAAGACAACGCTTCCACTTGGAAAATTTACGAATCCTTCATGACAAAGGAAAACCTTCCTCAACATCAACTAACTCCGTGTGTAAAACTGAAGGCCGGTAGCACAAGATCGAGCGGGATGGTTGAGACCCAGGTCTATCCCGGACTCTATCGTCATATATAATGTAAATAGTACGACCCAAGAAGAGGGTCCGATTTTTAATTTACGAGATTCTGTAGATTACGCAGTATCCACAATATACTAGAAACTGAAATTTCCAACTAAATTAATTAGAAAACTGACGTCACAGTACGGAACAAGGGTATAGACTTAACATTGACTGGTTTTCTATTTAAAAGTGTGGGTAATCTGTTGGTTTCTTTTTAAAATTGCTGTAAAAAAATCTGTCTAATATTTATCAAAGCTTTTGCTTTATTGAAGAGAGTACACTTTCTGATTATTTATCGAAAATAATTTAATTTGGAGCCCTTCAATAGCCTTGGCAATAGTCCATCCTGTCAACCCAATGTTGCAGTATATTTTCGATTCTTCACGAATAGCTTAATCAATATTGTGCTTAAGTACCTCAATCATTTCTGGATTGTTTGCATAACATTGAAGTCTAACGGTACCCAAAAAAAAAAGTCCAACAGCGTTAAATCGCAACTCTGCGGAGGAGCAACATTACCAAAACGGTGATTAAACGGTTATTGAATTTAGTGTGCAAAAGATTAATTGTTGGACGGCTTCTATGGCACGTAGCGCCATTTTGCTGGAGCTAGATATCTTCCAAGTTAATTTCCTCAGTTTCTGGTCAAAAAAAAGGTTATCATGCCTCTGTTTCGCTCTCCGTTGACCGTGAAATAATCTTCATCTTAAAATAAGAATGTGGCGAGTTAAGGTTCTCATGTTTAGGCGAATATTTTCGGCAACAGCAGCAATATTCTTGGCTGACCGAACAAGACAAACACGACAAATATAACTTGCGTTATCAATTAGCATGCTAATTTCACGAACTGTCTTCACCAACCAGCAAGCACGGTTGGCTCATTACTTCGACCGAAATTTCTTTTCAAAATTCGCACTGTTTCGGCAGCACATCACTAACTTTTGAAATAAGTTTTTAATATTCAAGCGTAAATCGATTCATTTCGTACCGCGAGATATGATAATGTGCGAAGGAGCTGTCAGTGTCCATATAACATGTATGTAATTTAAAAATAAACCGGGAGATGGCCCACCCGCCTTATGTACCTATGCAGTGTGTGACAAAACAAATGCAACTTCTAGTATTCTACGTATATTTCTCCTATACAAATGAACAAAAAGTTGTGTGAAGTAAGTACTTATGTATATGTACACGTAACTTAAAATTTTAAAACATAAAGAGACTTCAATATTCTCTTATAAAAACTCCTAAACAGACTCTGAGCCAGACGACCAATTGCTTGTTTAGCCTGCCCACTGAACACCCTAACCCAGTCAATTTACGAAAACTTTCAGGCGGCTCTAACTATAGAAGCTGTGTTCAATAGACTGCAAATTGTTCTGACTCACGCCGCTCTTTTATACACAGAATTGTAAGGGTCGATCTTCTTCAACTAATTATTTTTTTATTCTTACTCTCGTTCAATTCTGTGTATGTAGATAATTAACAATGGAATATTTTTTGATTTATTTTAAAAGAATGAACAATTTAACAAATAATAGAATTTCATGAATAAAAGGAATAAAATTTAAATGATTTTATAGTAAGTAATATGAAAATATATAAAATTGAGAAAATAAATACAGTGGCTGCTACAATCTCCCCCTCTACCTCAGAGATCATCACGATGATGTGGCAGAAACAGGTGAAGTCATCCTTCTTTACGTCTTCTTTGAAATCTTCAGATGTGGCGTTTCTTCCTCAATCTTCACTGTTCTACCTCTCTTCTTGATAGAATTTACTGGCTTGGGTAGTTCATCAGAATAAGGCGTCAGCATAGATGCATGGTAGGTTCTAAATGGAACTGTTGGATCGCCCTCACTGACAATCGTAATGCTTGTCGAACCCGTTCTTGCTAGTATTTTGAAGGGCCCATCCCTCTTCGGAGTGAATTTAGATGTAAAACCTTTAGCGGTTCGACTGATGGGATGCGTTTGAATAAGAACTTTATCACCAAGTCCCATTTCCTTCTCCCCCTGAAGTAATACCGCACCAAAAACATAACAGCTGGCGTTGGATGCTTGTTGAGCTTCGAAAAATGTAACGGCCATTATCAGCATTCTATCTATATCCGCCTTTAACTGAATTTTCCTGGCAGGTGAAATCGGAATAGGTGTCGCTATTTCCCCAAATGTATCTCTAATTCTTCCTTCTTCTCTCGTTCCAAGTGCTCAGCTTCTTCGGGCCGCAGTTTAATGTCGAGGCTGTTAAGCTCAAATCATGCATCAACCTTCGAAGGTTCTACCCTCAGTGGTCCACTAAACAAGTCACTGGATCTACTCGAAGTTCGCATTTCTTCTGGTGCAGAGTCAGAGTATATGGATTGTATACCATGCGGGGAATAATCGTTTGGTCTCTTCCGTTTCGGCGTTATACCAATAGGGCTTATTACTCCTTGACCTTATACCCAAGCAAGGTACGCAGAAACTTTTTTCATTACATGCTTTTCCAGTGCTTTTGGCTTCTGCTTCACCTCTAGGGGTCGGTAGTAAATATTTTCTTCCTTTTCAATTGGTTTCAAAACGCTGCTATTGACCAACTTCGAATGTTGTGTCTAAATATGCTTCGCCATGATGTCCGTTAATGTTGACATCCACTGTAGGGACATTTATTCTAATCACACTGGAATCTACTAAATTGAAATCGAGTGCATTTGGGCTATTTGCATTTTTATTGCTGCAGGTATGACAATTTGATCGGTAGTAGCCAGAAGCTTCACAACCGAAGCAGTTTAAAGCAAGCTCCTTACTTTTATTTTCCGCACACAATTTGCCATGTTCTGTGGTTTTAGCTTTCCTAAACCATGACTCCGCTATTATCTTTTCTGTCCCCGCTATACATATGTCTTTTCTTCCTACAAAATGGGCAACCCTTCTATTCATTAATTTCCTCCGGATTTACCGGATTTTGGATCTCCTCATTGAATATTTCTCTTTGGTTTATTCCAGTAGCACCTGGAAAGTTTTGAGCGAATTCCTTGAGACTTTTTCTCTTATTTTAGGAAAAACTTGCCCATAAACCATACTAAGCATGATGGATTCAGATATCTCATCCGAAAATTGTGAAAGCAACCTGCACATGAATTGATCAATTGTTTCATTTGTTCGTTGTTTTTCTTCAAACAATTCAGTGTAGATACGCCACGATGGTTTAGCTAGTGAGAATGCTGCGCGAAGTAGTTTTACTGCAACTTCAAAACTCTTGGGCTCCTTTTTTTACTCTTTGCCACCAAGTTGTTGCAAAAATTTCTAATAGAAGTGGGATACCAATGAGTGCGCTAGCATCCGTGATATTCTCGGAATCTTTATACGCCGTTGCGATCAAATCATTGATTTTGAATGACGTCCTCTCTCCATCAAATCGGGGGGTACATCTGCTAAACGTTCCGTGGAATTTCCTTAACGGAATACATTTTCTTTGGAACCAAGCGACCAGTCATTTGTCCAATTTGTATACCCAATCAAGCGGCAATTTCCTCAAAATTCGCTATTTATGTCCTCTTTCGAAGACAAAATTTTCCAAGCGTGATACACTTTCCTGGGCTCTACTGTAGTTTCCAACATTCCGCTATGTCCAGCTGCAAATACAGTATCCACAATGTTGGGCGTCACTAAAGCAATCTGATGGTACTGATTGATAAAAAAAAGTCCTTGGTAAATCTCTTCTTTATTTAAATATATGTACGTAGACTTTATAAAATCTCCTAAACAGACTCAGAGCCAGACGACCAATTGCTTATTCAGCCTACCTACTAAACACCCTAACTGAGACTGCAAATTCTTCTGACTCACGCGCGCCGCCTCAATTCTGTGTATGGAAAGACTTCGTGTTACAACGGGAGTGATCTTATATGTAGCACATGTGAACGTTAACATAGGAAAATGTGCTTTGTAGATAATTAACAATGGAATATTTTTCAGAAATATATATAATTAACACTTCAGAACACAAACTGCTGCCACGTTTAACCACTCACCCACGAGCTTAGACTTTTTTTTGTGTCATTATTATTGTTGGAATCTCCAGCGCAAGTGCATGTCTGTACATAATGCCCTTCATTATATTTGTATACCCTTTGCCATGTAAAATTTTCTTTACTATTTATAAGTCTTTGGGGCTTATTCCTTGGCTGGAGAAACAACCTCACACCATGACATTGCCCCCACCATGTTTTACAGATGCAGGCGAAGGGACGTGAAAGGCACAGAAGGAAACCAACCCGTCCAGATGAACTTGTGATAAAAGCAACAGGCGATCTTTCTTACGCGGACATGCTGCGGGAAGTAAAAACAGACCTCTCACTAAAAAAGCTGGGAGAAAACGTCCGAAAGACCGTGATGGGAAACATATTGAAAAGAGCAGACGCTCAATCTTTGGACTTCTAACAAAAAGTGGAGAAGATCCTGGAAAACAAAGCTGAAGTCAGGACCGTGGCACATGAGGTCACAATAGAGGTTCTTGATGAAATCACGAACAAGGAAGAGGTCGCTCTAGCCCTCTCAGAGCAAATCGACCAACAAAAGCCGATACCAGTAACTGCAGTAAAGTCAATGAGGAAGACCTATGCTGGGACGCAGACAGCTGTGGCAAGTTTGCCAGTAAGCATCGCCAATAAAGCATTAGCGATAGGAAAAATCAGAATCGCTTGGGTAAATTGCCGACTAAGAGGAAAACCGGACCTGAAAAGATGTTACCGATGCCTCGGGTTTGGTCATTGTGTAAAGGACTGCAAAAGCGAAGACTGGTCCGAACACTGCTACAGATGCGGTGGAAAGGGTCATAAGGCTCATTAGAGCCGGAAAGCATGCTCTGTAAAGGAAGCCATAGCGCCAAGCACAGTACTGGAAGCATAAGATGCCCTGCATTCCAGCTCTCGCTGAAAGCTTTCCAGAAGCGAACATGAAGGTTATCCAACTAAACCTTAACCATTGCGAGGCAGCTCAGGACCTACTTACACAGTCGGTCCGAAAGTACGATGCGGATACCGCTATACTCAGCTATCCCTACAAGCAGCTGAATGAGGGAATATGGACGGCGGACACTTCAGGCAAAGAGGCGATATGGACACGCGGCCAACGAGCCTTCGAACAGAAGATGATGATGCACCAGGCATGCTTCTTGTGAGCCAAAGTTAGTGGCATTTACTTCTTTAGCTGCTACGCCCCTCCCAGCATAACACATGAAAAATTCGAAAGAACAGTTGACAATATCGTAATCAGAGGAAGAATTCTCCTGGAGGCGTTTGCGTTGTTGAAGTTAGTTCTCCTAAACTCAGGAAACGAGCTGACCTTCAGCAAAAACGAAAGAGGGTCAATAGTGGACATCACCTTTGTGAGTACGTGTTTGGCAAGAGATGCTGCGTGGAAAGTAAGCAAAACATACAGGCACAGCGATCACCAGGCAATTAAGTTTCATTTACGACCCAATCATATAGGAAAGAGAGGAGAACAGAGAAGACAGATGCAGAATAAGGGGTGGAAACCTAACACCCTAGACGTCGAAGTACTCCAGCTGATGACGGAGGACATATCCCTCTACGGACCTGCTGCCGTTAAAGCGAAGCAGCTTTCGAGAGGAGTGACAAGAACTTGTGACGCTTCCATGCAGCAGAAAACAGCAAACTTGCGTCGGGCCCCAGTATACTGGTGGAATGATGAGAACGCCAGACTGCGCGCAGATTGCCACAGGGCGCGCCGATTGTACGAGCGTTCCGGGGAACACAACAGCCACGGAGAATTCCACGAGAGATTTATAACTGCCCGAAGAAACTTAAAAGCTGCAATAAAAAACAGTAAAAAAAGGAGCTTCGAAGAACTGTGCAACAAAGCCAATCAAAACCCATGGGGAAACGCCTACCAAGTGGTTATGATAAAGTTGAAAGGTGGCAGGAAACCCTCGCCCACGTCCTCAGTGTTTCTCGAAAACGTGGTCTCTGTGCTTTTTCCACAACAACAGGGAATATAGGAACAAACGGAGAAGAGAACTACGACGGGGGCGTTACTAATACCTCTAGTCACAGCAGCAGAAGTCCTACAAGTCTGCAGGAACATCAAGGATCAAAAAGCACCTAGTGTTGATTGAATCCCAAACGTTGCATTAAAAGCAGCAATTAATTGGCACCAACACATCTTTGTAAACGTATACAATACCTGCCTCAAGGAAGGAGTATTCCCCGATCAGTGGAAGAATCAAAGACTTGTCCTCTTAGCAAAATGTAATAAACCACCGCAGGATCTCTCACTGTATAGGCCTCTATGTATGCTGCACACAGTAAGCAAAATACTAGAGCGCATAATAAGTGACAGATTGGAAACCGCGATCAATGAAGCGGGAGGCCTCGCAGAATGCCAGTATGTCTTCCGTAAGCCACGCTCTACTATTGATGCCATTGACGAAGTCGTAAATACAGCGAAAAATGCCATCAAAGGAAGACGATGGAAGGGCGGAGGTAAACAGTACTGCGCAACCATAACGCTAGATGTTAAAAACGCCTTCAACACCGCAAATTGGAGTAACATTCTGCGAGCACTTACCTCCAAGAGAGTACCGGACTACCTGCTGAAAATAATGGCTGACTATTTTAGAAATAGAATATTGTACTATTGTACCAACGACGGAATGAGGCAGTATAGCGTCACAGGCGGTGTCCCCCAAGGTTCCGTACTAGGTCCACTACTGTGGAATCTAATGTACGACGACGTCCTCAGACTTCGAATCCCGAGGTCGTCGAAAATAATTGACTTCGCCGACGTCATAGCGATCGTTGTAGTGACCAAATTGCTTGAGGAGTTGGAGCATGACTATAATGAAGCTCTCGGGATGGACTGGCTAGTAAACATGAACCTAAAACTAGCAGAGGAAAAGACCGAAGTAGTGCTCATCAGGAGCAGACGAGTTATGGAGACTATAAAAGTAACCGTGGGCGATCACGTTGTAGTTTCCAAACGAGAGCTGAAGTACCTTGGCGTTACTATAGATGCAAGATTGACTTTTAACCAACACCTGCAACACGCAGCTGAGAAGGCAGCAAGAACAACAGATTCCCACCTCTCAACGCAAAAAAAAGTAGTATATATTGAAATTAAATGCGTGTAAATGTGTTATTTCCACGATTACGAAACCTACATATATATGTATATATTTAGGTGCGCGATATCAGTGGATCAGATTATGTATTCAAACAGGCGCTATGCGCTCCTGTCCAACAACCGCATTAGAAGCTCTCAAGAAAGCTGTAGCGATAAGTGCTACAAAACTTCACCTAGTTTCAAATTTTAATTTGGGAGATTTCAAAGGGCATCTAAAAATCCTAAACAGCCTCCCACTATTTTCCAAATCAGAGATGCATGCTACAGACTTCATGCCCCTAGAAATAAATTTTGACCTCCGTTTTGAAATAATGATCCTAATGAAACTGGAACTGAACTCCTGGGCAAAACTTGTATCAATATCTAAATGCAACGCAATACAGGGCCTTCGGCAGGCCAAAAAACTGATTGATTTTTCAAAACATTAACGAACTGATGATATTTTGGATCTTCAAAAAAAAAAAAGAAAAGATGTCAAATCTTAACAGACTACCTTACGAGTCACTTCTCCCTCAACTATCATCTCCACGAAATAGGTAGGGCTGCATCAGATCTCTGTCGTCTATGCCTGGAAGATCAAGAAACGTCAGAACCTATTCTATGTGAATGTCCAGCCCTGGCTTGCAGTAGACACAGACTCATCGGACGGGTATTTATCTCGCCTTCCGAAATCCAAAACTTACCTGCAAAAAGCATACTCAGGTTCCTTTAGGAACTGAACCTTTTACAGGATCAACATCCTGTGTAACAAACCATAGGTTCAAGGGAATAACACAAAAGATCTCTTCTGGTCGAAGTGTTAGTAGGCTAAATGTGTCCATACCCCATCAACTAATCTAATCTAATCTAATCAATGCATCCAAAATAGCCATTTACAGCAAACCGTTACTAGCTAGGCAGCAAATTACTGTCTTATTTTACATGAAAATTTCTTCTGTGCTGTAAACGAATCGTTTTATTTTATCGACATATTTTTGGTTTAAAACAAATTGGCCATAATGTATTGGTTAATTTATAATACCTTAAATCAGTTCTTGAATGGTATCTTTGCATCAAGTACATATATTTAATTACGGAATTTGACACGAGTCCAAAACACTCACATCACAACAACTTACATTAGGCACCGATGCAATCTGTAATAAATTCGAAAGCAAGTATTTCACGCCACCTGGACAACCGATCTTACCAGACTCTCCTTGGTATGGTTTTTGTTGATTCAAATCAATAAATCTCCAGACAATAGGAAATATTTGCCACAATGTCGCCCAGTTTTAATGTGTGTGTTCGGACGGGTACAATTAATTGCAATATTCTCTTTCATGTCACCACAAACTTTGGAAGCTTGACACTGCTCCTGAAAGGATTTCTTCAGTGTGTACACTACACACACAACATAAAGCATCCCTTCTAGTGCCGTCCCTATGGTATAACGGCCGAACATATACTCGTACAACATTTCATATAATTTAAAGGTAACCATATTTGAAAGTTGAGAGATAATCTTCATTCAATTGCTTAAGTGCACTGAGGATGATGCAAGATTGTTTTTGACCGTGCGTGTATGGGTAAAGGTTCATCGAACGTCGAATGAACTTCATACAAAAAATAATCAAACCCGACCCTTCGTCTGAATTTATGTTCATGTCCTTCGTTGGGGGAGGGTAGAGGATGGAAGGACGTTTGTTGAAACTTTAGAATCTCAGCTCATGTAGTAGCAATAATCTGGAGCCTGGTTGTGGTGAAAGCTTATCTGAGGATAATGAGTGCATGCAAGAGCGACAAATATTTGTATTGGCTTCCTGTACTGGGACGATATACCACTTATGTGGTATGAAACTGGAGACTGGAATTTTATGGGTAATAAAGATAATATTTGCGTTGAGATTTTCAATCCAGCAATCCAGTGTTATTGCTGGTAAATTTTGCTTGTTTTTGTGGCCAGTGATGTGATATCTTTTAGTATTGGTTTCAATCCGCATATTGTTCATAGGTAGTTATTACTTGATACTAAATTGTGTGCAGAGCATAAGATTGTCTTCATATATATGTATATCAAGCAAGCATATTATAATATGCCGTAAGGAGCATTTTCAAAAAGACTGTGAGATACAAGGTCAAGTGTTGCAGCCATTTTAATCTGGCCAATACTATTTTAAGAGCACAATGGTAAGACTGCCATACGGCTACTTTTTTTTTTTGTTCAACGAAGTTTTTATCGCTTATTATAAATGAAAGTATGTACGAGTTTACCTATAAAAGGTACGGTGAATGTGATAAATTCGGTGATTATGCATAAATAGCTAATAACCAATAAGTTTGGCGAATTTTGGATTATGAATAATTTGCAAAACGCTTTTAGACCACAGTAATTTTCGGGTGCGAGATATAAAGTCTGGTAGCATTTTGTTGGAGCTAAGGTTAGTAATGTGATGTTAAAATATTTTTTTTCAAAATCTGGATCGTTGATTAAGCCATTGAATCTAGTATTAAACAAAAGAACAGATAGTACTGAATACAAATGTGTAGAGGTCCCAAACAATTAACACCTTGATCAAAGTCTTTTAGGATGTGACTAACATTGATTGTAGTTAAGGCAAATGTCAGTGGTCCTAAGCGGCTGTAAATAATTGGTGAGAGATTTTGTCGAAAACTTTACTGTAATCTGTGGGAAATACTCGTACATCAACTTCTGTACCATCCTTTAATGCATGCAGAACTCGGGAAATAAATTGCGTTGGGTTTGTCGTTGTGGAACTGTCCTTTAAGAAATCATGTTGCACTGGGTCGTCAATCGTTTGATAAATTATACAGTTTTTTTCTGGATAGAAAAAATATACGAGACCTTCAATAATTTTGGAAAGACGGGGACTGATAGAGTGAGAGTTGAAAAAGAACTATAGGGGGCCAGAAAAGAACGTTAGTACAGTTTTTTTTTTTAAATCAATTGTGGCAAGCTAACAGAGCAGGGGGAGTAGTGATCCTTGAGCCTGTTAATATTTTCAAATATCATACCTGTATTATACTGATACTAGGGAAGTTTATGCACACTAGTTGTAGTAGCTGAAATAATCAGGGTACGGTCAGTATTCGTGTGACTGATAATTTTAGAGTGAAAGGAAAGCAGTCGGATTTCATTTTTATGTTTATGAATCGGTAACAGCACTTGAAGTCTGCAATTACACTGAATTGCATTCGAGATATTCGAAGATATTCAAGCTATTCGAGATATTCAGCTATTCGAGATATTCAAGACATTCGCAGAATGCGGAATGCTTGCTGCTTGTTGGAGTATTCTGAGGTAGGCCTAGATTACAGGTAAGCTAGCCATAGTTTGTTTCTAATGTTATGTAGTTAAAACCACCATTCACAGAGGGTGAATAGTGGTACCATCTCTAAATTGGTTGCCTCTCGGTTGGTCTTGAATCAAACCAATCTGTACTTCTGATGAAACATAACATATCCTCGATTGGGATTTGTTCCAAATTCTCCAGTTATTCACAGAGTCTGTTTCCCATAAATCGGAAGCGACGAGTTTGAAGATTGGAACAGTCACACAGTAAGTATGATAGTTTCAATTTCTTTTGTATCGTTACAGCTTCTGCGGTAATCAGTTGAGTTGATGCCCAGTCTGGGTGCCACTGCACCTATCGGGCAATGTCCAGTTAGTACACCCACCATGGTGATGCTTTATTTTTTGTTCATTAATAAAAGGCTTCTGGTTTTTGCGTGAATTCCTCATCTATTGCTGACCCTTTTCGTGCTAGTTTTTATACTACTTCGTTCCCCTCTATATTACTATGTCCGGGAACCCAACAGAGAGCGACTTAATGGGCACTGCATATTCTGATATGACTATCACGTTGTCTAGTGTCTTGAGTGCGGCTTGATTGTCCACAAAGATTGTGGCCCTAGAAGGGCTTAGTTTTTTTGCGAGTATAGTCTGTGTTGCTTTTTCAATGGCGGGGACTTCGGTTTGGAATATACTACAGTCACCCGGGAGTTTGTATGAATCGTTGACGTTATGTGATTTACAGAAATCTCCAGCTCCGATTCCTATTTCAATTTACCCGTCAGTGTAGACCTGCAAATCGTGTGCACTGGTCACTGCGTTGGATTCCTACTCCTGTCTACGGGGAAAGAGAATAAAGTATTTCTTGTAAAAGTCTATGTAAAGTATGACATACCCTGTTGTTCTATCGAGATCAGTTGGTCTATATTTTTGAAATATAGATCCGCGTCCACATGAGATTTGCTTCCATGTGCTTGATTGTCTAAGACGAATCGCGATTTTGACAGCCACGCTTCGCATGAACTCATCCAGAGGAGGAAGATTAAGAATTGTTTCCAACCCTGCCTGAGGTGTTGATCTCTGTGTTCCTGTTATGCTAAATACATGCTAATCTTTGTACCTTCATAGATTATTGAGGTAGTTAACTTTGTCTGTTGCATTCCACCATACAATTGTACCATAGGTAAGTCTTACAATCGCAGTATACAACCAATGGATTATGAGTGGTAGAAAGACCCATAATTTACCTAAGGTTTTCTTGCAAGCATAGAAAGCTCATAAGGCTTTTTCATTCTATCTTTTGTGATGTGAGCTTCCAATTGAGGATCGTTCCTAGATATTTAGCTTCTGAGGAGCGTGTCAAAGAGGTTTCATTCAACTTTTTAAGATCGGATTTTTATATTCTCCCCCTCTTAGTAAATAAAACTAATTCGATTTTTGTTGGATTTAATACTAAACCATTTAGTTCCGCCCATGAGGATAATTCTTTGAGTGCAGACATAATGTTACTGATTGTAGGAAGATGTTTCCCACCGATCATGATGGCCACGTCGCGTCGGTTGCATATGCACTGTACTTATGTTACGAATCAAAATTATTATTCTAGATGTTACGAATTAAAATTAATATTCTATCAGTTCATTTTATCTCGCTGAACGTTCTCATTGTAATGGGTCACCATCCAGAAACCCCTGTACAAATTCATTAATTTCGTTAAGAGAACGATCATTCATTAACTTTGTTCTAGAAGGATAATTTCCATCTTTCTGGCCATTTTTACGTCGAACTTCTGGATGGGGAGCCACGAGGACCACGAGTGTAAGTAATTTGCATAATATATTTTCTTTATTTTATTGGATATTCTTTCAGAAAATAAATAACTCGTTTTAAAAAAGCGTGTTAATTTTATTGTTGTCCTCGGGCTGTCGACTTATCCAGTACAACTTATTCTTTTGGATTTGAGAGTCGTCAGAATTTTGTTAACGATTAGAAGCCACAGCAAAGGAGAAATAACACCCCCTGTGGAGTTCCTCTCGTAACTGTTTACCTAATGACACACTTCCCGAGTTCTGAGTTGATTACTCTGCTGTTGAGCATTTCATAGATCCAATTTGTTATCTTTTTATTAACTGCTTTAATTGATTCAATTTTCACGTTATTAAACTCCCCTTCTATGTGTGAAAATGCATCCAGAATGAATTTTTTGTAGTGAATCCTTTTTTTCGATTTCTGAGACAACCTCGTGTAGGTATGTCTCCACTGACTTCCACTTAAGGTAGGGGTGTTGGGTGCTACATAAGTTTCTTACGTGTAGATTAATTATACTTTCGATTGCTTTCAAAAGAAAGGAGGAATGTCTGATTGGTCTAAAATCGTTTAGGGTAGAGTGGGTAGGTCTTCCGGCTTTGGGCACGAAATCCACTTTCACCTCTCTCCAGTTTTTTTGGTACGTATACTCGCCTTATACAGCTTCGGAAAATTAAATTAAGTCAGGGTAAGTTTCTGGTTAGAGCATGTATAATATTATCTGGTCCTTCAGATTTATAGAGCTTGAAAGATTTTACTGTCCATGCTATCTTTTACTCTGTAATAGTATATATAATTCCTCCATCGTCGGAAAAACGTAGAAAAACGAAGTCATTTAAATAGCTTTTATATGAGTTTCGAAAGAACGACTTTTTTGGACTTCTATCACGCGAGTTAAGTATTGGTATGGTATTAATACCTTCTTAAAAATACTTACTTCATACAACTTTACTTGGTATTGAAGCGTTTAAATCAAAAACTCTCGGTCGTAGCGTATAGAAAAAAACTGTTTACTTTTATTTTCTGAATATTACTAAATAATACAGCAATTCTTTTTCCAAAAAGGGTAGGAGACAGATGGCCAAACGACCAAATTGAATTGTTTAATTTGTCCACACTGCAACACTCTAACTAGTCGTGTAGCTCCAATTGAATATTGTTTGCTTACACCGACTGGGAAAGACTGCAACGAGCTCCTGATCGTGTTGCTCTTTTATACACACAACTGTAACGGTCCTTAGCTTTAAACTTTTGATTTTCTTTATTGTTTCTCTTTCGATCAATTGAATGTATGGAGAGGCAATAAGTAACATCGGTGGAGCACATTCGAACTTTATATTTAAAAAATGTTTTCTTACATGTGTTGATTATTATATAAGAAATTCTGAATGTATATAATGTGTATGAATATATATATATAATTCATTAGTTAAATTAGGATCCCTGCAACAGTATTAATTTTGTTTCAATTTAATTACAACAGCCGTCATGACTTTTTGTTTGACCCTATATCCATCGTTCAGTCTCTCCGTGATCTTGGAATATTGTACGATAGTGAACTAAATTTTCGTTCACATATTGATGAGATAATTCGTAAAGCTAACTCATCACTTGGCTTTGTCAAACGATGGTCCAAAGAATTCTCCGACCCTTACGTGACCAGATCCCTCTACATTACCTTTGTTAGCCCCCTCCTTGAATATGCCAGTCAAGCGTGGTCACCCTTTCAGCAAGTTCATGTGACCAGAATCGAGAATGTTCAACGTCGATTTCTTCGATTTGCCCTTCGAGGTCTTCCTTGGAACGATCCATTTATCTTGCCTCCCTATCAAGACCGCCTCAACCTCATCAACCTGAGTACTCTAGAGAAACGCAGAGATGTTGCAGACATTCTTTTCATTCATCGACTTCTTTCAGGCTCTGTCGATTGCGCATCTCTTTATAATTCAATTTTTTTCAATACCAACCCACGAAATTTACGATGCCCTCGTCTTTTCTATTTACCGTCCCACCGCACTTCATATGGATCTAATGAACCAATTTCCCGTATGCTGCGAAAAGTGAACTCAAACCTCACCCAGTTTGATTTTAACCTCAGCACCCCCTGCCTCAAAACCGAACTCCTTCACCATTCTCCTTAACTTTAAGTCTTAGTTTTAAGTTTTAGTTTTAAGTTTTAGGTTTAAGTTTTAGTTTAGATTTAAGTTAGTTGTAGCTTGTAATAAGCCAAATAAATGGGGGCTTTCGCCCCCACCAAAATTAGAAGTTACGACAGCGGAAGATGAATAACACTAAAATAAACATAAACAAACGAGCCCAATGCATCCGGTTGACTCATTGTGAAATTGGAGTCAATGCACTGCGTAACCGATTGAACAAGAAATATTGATTGTGGATCAGATACACTTGAGCAATATTACTTATAAAATAATAAAATGTGTAACAAAGTATTGCAATACTCTTGTTAAAAAAACAAGCAATATGGATTATGTGTCAAACAATTCACATTGTTTGAAATGTCGAATAATAAAATTCTGGCTTCTTCCGACGAACATGATAAGTTGAGCAGCTTGAAATCAACTCAAGAACTAGCAACTATGGTACAGTTCCGCATTGAAACGCCGACCGTATTACTATTCTTATTTATATATGTATATGTATCTATTTTAACTTTAAGACGTAAATAGAATAGTCGGTAGGATCAGGTACAACAATCCTGTACCGAAACACGAAAGTTCAGTATGCAGAAAGGAAATCCTAAAACCTTAAACCGCGAAGTTTACGACAGTTTAGTAAATATCCGGCAAACTGTGACATATTGAAACGAAATTTCGTATTCACACTATCTAAAAAAGTAAAGTGATGGCACAGAATTACGTAGAGATGCCAGAAGTTGTCAATCGAACAATTTTGAACAGCCGAATTCCACCGGCAAGCATTGGCAGCCATGTATTGAGAGAAATTCAATAATTACCCGAATTCGAAGGAGACAGTAAAACACTTCTTAGTCATGGTTGAAAACCATCTAGCAAATTCAGGAGGGGCTTCACCAAGCAACATGGCCGATAATTCAACAGACAGAAATCAAAGGACGAGCAATGGAAAGCAATCAAAGGACTAGTCAATGGCCGTGTCCACATAGGAAAAGGCAAAGGAGCTGTTCAGGCAACATTACCGGTCCATCATCAGCAGCACCGACTTGTCCAGATTATATTAATGTGTTCGTATGCATTTTGGCCTTAAAAACAGCTACCATTCAACGCTTAATGAAGCACATACTACGAAAATATATAAACAAAACCTGCGTTGTCTATTTAGACGACATTTTGATATTCACCACCTCTGTAAAAGAGCATTTGGAAAATCTTAGAGACATATTTCAAATTCTGAAAAATCATAATTAAAGAAACCGAGTTTTTGACGAAAAAAGCATAATGCCGAAACTTAATCTTCTTTTTCTTATGGCGAAGTTATGATCCGGAGTACAAGGATCACAATCGTCCCATTTTGCTGCACCCCTACTGGTCCGAGTGTGGAGTTTGCCGGTTTGACCTCAAGAAGTACCGGCAGACTTCCCGGTTTCGGATCACTTTGTTACTGAGGCTAATCAAATGCCGGTGTTTTTGCATTTGTGTGATCCGGTTGGTTTTTGGTCTGCCTTTTTTGCGCGATTATGTAAGGACCGTTGATTGATATTGCCTTTTGAAGGAGTTCGAAGGATCTCGTCTTTGAACATGAGAATAGTAATTAAGCCGGTCGTGCTCTATCTTGCTTGTGATGGGTTATTTTACATGAAGGTTTCCTCGAATCTTCTTATTCTATCAAGCTTTGTTACTCCTGTTTTCGTGCGAAGCATCTTCATCTCAGCTGCCGTTAATTTGCCCTCATACCTTTTGTATATTGTCCAGCATTGTGAACCGTATGTGAGCGCCGGAGGTACAACTGCGGTGTTGAGCCTTCCTTTAAGCATAGGGGACATTTTTTGGTCATAGAAGATTGCGAAGTTTTCCCGCCACTTCATCCACAATACGCTTACGCGATGATTGATGTCATCATCACAAGTTGCCTCGCTATTGATCATAGTTCCCAAATATTTGAAATTTTGGCACTTGGGAAGCATTTTTCCATTCAAGTAAATGTCTGAAATAAGCCGGTGTGGATCAGAGAATGAGCAGCACAAATACTCGGTTTTTATGAACTAATACGGTACCCATTTCCCTCCAAAACATCCACCCATACATCGAGTGCTCATTGCAGGGACGTTTGATTTTCACTTATGATAGCTCCATTGTCAGCAAAGAATAACTGATGCACTCAGCAGAGGTCTGAGGACGCTTCCCTGGTGCACACCGACTTTGATTGGGAACTCTTCGGTGACTCCTGTGGGACATCTTACTCTCATCATGTCCATGATCATGCGCACGTAGGTTTCTGGAACTCCTCGTTGTCCTAGCGCTACCCATAAGAGATCTCTTAGTTGTCTATCAAAGGCTTTTTCCAAATCAACCAACACCATATGCAAGTCCTTTAAGGAATCACGATGTTTTTCCATTATTATTGCAAACCCATACTGGTCATCAGATAGCCGTATTATTTTCCGCAGTCGACCATCTAATACCCGCTCAACGATCTTCATGGTATGTGACATCAACTTGACAGAACGGTAGTTATCGCAGTTTCGCGTATCAGTATCATATTCCTTTGTGCAAAGGAAGAAGATAACTTTCCTTCCACTGATTAGGCACTAAATCACCGCTCATAAGTTTGGAGATAAAAATCATGAGCCATCTGGACCCTATGCCTCCCATCTTTTTCAAGAACTCAGAGGGTATCTCGTCTGGCCGACCTGGAGTATTTGACCGCATTCCTAACTTCTTCGACAGTAATATCGTATACTTCGTCATGGTTAGGAGTGGCTCTTGGAAAGCATACCCGGTGAAACTGTTCATTCAGAAGTCTTTCACAATACTGTCGTCACCTGTGGAGAATTTTGACGCCTTCCACAAAAAGCTAACCTTGAGCACTGTTAGTGAACTTTTGGAAATGAATCTCCTGAGAAATTTCTTCTTCTCTGGGCAGCTATTTTGAAGATAGTTGTCCACTTGTTCAAGTTGTTTTGTCAAAGCTCCTGGATAGCCTGGTTCCTATCAGGCGCCGAAGACGATATTTCCTCCAACTCCCGATAGAGGCCTTCCATAATTTTTGCTTGAAATTGGGCACACTTCTTCTTCGTGAGACCTTTGCAACATCTACGAGTATATATCACTTCAATGCGAACTTTTTCATCTCTATTAGTAGAAGAGCACTCTGACCAAGCCTTGAAAGCCGTTTTCTTTTCCCGTATCACTACCTTAGCTTCATCTGTTCAAAACCATTTTTCTTTGGTGTGTTGGCAAGCAAGATCGCTGTAGGAAATTCCACATTCTTGTGCTCTGCACTCCTCATCGCCGACCTCATCGATGATGGTAAAGAGGTAATTTGTCATTTGTTCAGCTTGTACCAATTGATTTTCTCAGCCATCTTTGTTTGCTTATTTGTTTTCTTACCCTTCTCCATAAAAATCTCTGTCAGGAGGAGATGGTGTTGCTGGCCGATCGCTTCTCCCAGGATTACTTTGCAATTTTGAACCCGGGGCTTCATGAAACTGGCTACCAAATGGTAATCGATCTGGGTTTCATTTCCGTTACTGCTGTAAGTAATCAGGTGCCGGCTTTGTTTGACGAACATGGTATTTAGCACGATAAGACCGTAGAACTTGCACATGCTTAGGGTGTCTTTACCTGGAGAATTCCTGGTGCCGTACCCCAGTCCTCCATGGCAGTCTTCATAGTCTTCATTTGTTTTCCCGACATGTCCGTTCAAATCTACGCCAACAATCAAAAACTCTTCCTTTGGGGTGTTTTTGAAGAGGTTGTGAAAATCCAACCAGAATGTATCTTTTTCTCTCTTCGCATCCGAATTGGGGAGCATATGCGCTTACAATATTCCACACCTCCCCCTGTATCACCAATTCGAGAGACATCAAACTATCACTGGACTTTGAAATGGTCAAGATGTTGCCAAGTAATTCTGCCGCGAGGATGATAGCAATTTCGATTTTACCATGTTCCGATCCATAGTAGAACGTCTTGTAAGTTTTTATCTTAACGTCCAATGCCGAACCGTAATAAAGTATGTGCAGTCGGTAAAACAACTTAGAAGTGTTCTAGGAGCTTCTGGGTACTATAGAAAATTTATACAGGATTATGCAAAAATATCCAATGACTAGGTATCTTACAAAAACACACGAAGGTAAACGTTAATGACCCCGAATACGTAAACGAGTTCGAGACACTCAAACTTAATTTGATAAAGCAAGTAACTTCGCTATCGGAGCTGTCAATTGGTTTGATATATTTCAAGGACTCTTAACGAGCAAGAAAGAAATTATTCAGTAACGTATAAAGAATTTCTAACAATTGAGTGGAGTGTATCTAAATTAAGACCATACCTGTCGGGAAGAAGTTCAAGATAACTACCGATCATCTCCTTATAAAATATCTGAATAAAAAATATAATAGTGCCGAATTCTCTCAGCGCAACCAAAGGTTGTTACTTAAATTGCGAGAGTTTGAGTATGAGATCGAATATGTCAAGGGTCAAGAGAATACAGTTGCCGATTTTCTAAGTAGAATTGAAGAGAGAAGCTTGGAAGTTAACAAAATGTCAGACAACGAAACAGTCCATTCAGGTATGGAAGAACAATTTGATCACATTCTTATCAAAGAGGGCATAGTCAATGTATACAAGGTGGGGCAAAAGTCATAATGTGAATTGGCTGCAATTTTGTTACAAATGGAAAAATTGGGCTCTGTTTTCACGAAAAGTGTAAAACTGATGACATTAAGTTCAAAAAATTATATCGGCCAAATGACCACCTCTTGAGGAGATGCACATTTTTGCTCGTTTTACGGCATTTCGAATTGTTGCTCGCAAAACATCTGGCTCCAAATTGGTGATTTCTTCATCAATGTTGGCTTTCAAGACTTGCAAGGTTTGTGGTTTGTTGTGGTAAATGCTAGATTTCAAAAATCCCCAAAGGAAAAAGTCTGGCGCCGTCAGAACTGGCGATCTGGCTGATCAGTTCAAAGCGTCAAAACGGGAGATCGCACGGCCTGGTTGCTCCGTCCTTCTGGAACCAACAATACTCGAGACCCAATTCAGCAACTTGCGGCAAAAAAAAACTCGACCAGTTACAGTTACGGTGGTGCCATCTGCTTCCTCAAAAAAATAAGGGCCAATAACTTTTTCACTGCAAATGCCGCACCAAACAGTCACTTTGTGGGGATGCAATGGTTCTTCGTGCATTTCATGTGGATTCTCCGTGCCCCAGAAATGAAATTTTGTTTATTAACATAACCACTTAAATGGAAATGGGCTTCGTTGCTCATTATGATTTTAGATACGAAATCATCCTCTTCTTGCACCAAGTTTAACAGAGCATGGGAGTAAGTTAGCCTCCCTTGACGGTCAGCAGGCAGCAATTGCTGAACGGTTTGCGCTTAATAAAGGAACATCTTCAAGTCTTTCACAAAAATTCGACGCAACGAACGTTGTGTGCATCGTTATCTCGTCAATGTTTGTGGACTCTCTCGGATGTCCTCGACCACAGCAGTGATATTCTTGCGACATCTTTAGTGGATCCAGTTTGCACAAGACGCTCAGCCAAATGCTTAATTGTTCGCGCACATGGTGCAGGACGACGAGGAAAATGGCGACGTATCTCACGCTACGTTAAAACAACAGACCTGAAATTTGTCAAATAAGCAGTAACAATAATTCCACATTATTCAGATGAGTATCGCTCCATTGCTTGTTGTCAACTAATTTTCTATCTGTCTACAACATAAATGTCAAAGCACAATGACATTTGACGCCATTTGCAAAAATTACGACACATTCACATTATGACATTACTTTTGCCCCACCTTGTATTAGAAGTCACCATTGATGATGCGTTTTCTATAGCGAAGAACGTTCACAATATTATTGTACAAGGTATTCATCCTCGTTCAGAATATATGATCCGAAAAATCATTTGCAATATTCCCTTAAAAATGAGCATATTGCAAGAAAGTGTAGGGCATCTTTTCTTACCTACATATTACAGATATTACACATAATTTGTAATCCTGGTAGACGTGGTATATACAAGGTGGGACAAAAGCAATGTCGTAATGTGAATTGGCTGCATTTTTTTAGAATTGAAAAAAATTGGGCTCTGTTTTCACGGAGGTGTAAAATTGATGACATTAAGTTGGAAAAATGATATCGGTAAAATGACCCCCTCTTGACGAAATGCACATTTGTGCTCGTTTTACGGCATTCTGAATTGTTGCTCGCAAAACATCGGGCTCCAAATTGGTGATTTCTTCTTCAATGTTAGCTTTTAAGACTTGCAAGGTTTGTGGTTTGTTGTGGTAAACGCGAGATTTCAAAAAGCCCAAAAGGAAGAAGTCTAGCGCCGTCAGCTCTGCCGATCTGGCTGGTCAGTTCAAATTGCCAAAACGAGAGATTATAGGGCACGGAAATTGGTGATTCAAAATCTCCATCGTTGCCCAAGCTGTGTGAGCGGAACCAACAATGCACGAGAATTTATAACATCTGTCTGTAGTGCTCATCAGTTACGGTTGCGGGTTTATGGACTCTCTCGGACGTCCTCGGCCACAGCAGTGATATTCTCGGCCAAATAACCAATACAGGGCCAGCCCCTTCTTGCGACATTTCTAATTTCTAATGGACCCAGTTTACACGAGACGCTCAGTCTAACGCTTAATTGTTCGCGCACATGGTGCAGGACGACGAGGAAAATGAAAACGTAATTCAGCTACGTTAAAAAAGCAGATCGGAAATTGGTCAAAAAAGCAGTAAAATAATTTCGCGTTCTTCAGGTATGTATCGATCCATTACTTATCGTCAACTAATTCTCTATCTGTCTACGACATAAAAGTCAAAGCACAATAACATTTGACGCCATTTGCAAAAATGATGGCACATTCACACTATGACATTACTTTTGCCCCACCTTGTAAAGGGTGGTTAAATTTTAAGGGCCGATGTTGAATGTGAACCACACCTAAACGTCAAGTTTTTTTCTGCATTTCATTTGACATTTCTCAATTTCAGACTAACTTAATTTGAACCATGGAAAGATACACAATCGAGCAACGCGTTAAAGTTATTCAGGCTTATTATGAAAATGGGCGTTCAAATCAAAATGCATATCGTGCATTTCGTGATTCTTTCGGTCAATTTAATCGTCCAAATGTGCGTACAATCGGAAAAATCGTGCAAAAATATATGCAAACGGGGTCTGTAGGAGATGTGAAAACACCAGTGCATGCTCGTACAGCTCGTACTGCAGAAAATATTGCTGCTGTTCGCGATAGTGTGGCTGAAGAGCCGTCCACCTCAACTCGTCGTCGTACCCAACAATTGCACCTCTCACGCTCGTAGTTGATGAACATTATGAATAAAGACTTGCATTTACGCGCTTACAAGGTGCAATTGACTCAAGAACTAAAGCCTCTTGACCATTTCAAGCGTCGTCAATGGTCACTATGGTGGCAAGAAATGGCAACAGTGGATGATCAATTTTCGAAGAAAATCATCTTCAGTGATGAGGCACATTTTCACCTCAGTGGATTCGTCAATAAGCAGATTTGCCGCATTTGCGCGAATGATAATCCAAGAGTGATTGTCGAAAAACCAATGCACCCACAAAGAGTGACTGTTTGGTGCGGTTTATGGGATGGCGGCATCATCGAGCCGTATTTTTTCCAAAATGAGGCCGGTCAGACAGTTACTGTGAATGGTGTTCGCTATCGTGAGATGATAACGAACTTTTTATGGCCCGAATTGGAAGATATGGATGTGGACGATATGTGGTTTCAACAGGATGGTGCCACTTGCCACACAGCTAACGAAACAATGGCTCTTTTGCGCGACAAATTCAATGGCCGTGTTATCTCACGTGGTGGCGATGTCAATTGGCCGCTAAGATCATGTGATTTGACACCGTTGGACTTCTTTCTTTGGGGTTATTTGAAAGAAAAGATGTTCGTCGATAAGCCAGCAACAATTCAAGAGCTAAAGGATGAGATATTTCGGCACATTAACGGCATAGAACCTCAATTATGCCTCAGCGTCATCGAAAATTTGGACCATCGGATGGAGGTGTGCCGCCGAGGTCGCGGCGGCCATTTGACCGATAGTTTGTTCCATAGATAATTGAACCATACCAATATTATCATAATAAAAATAAATGACAGTAATTTCCTAAATAATTTGTGTTTTATTCAAAATCAACATCGGCCCTTAAAACTTAACCACCCTTTACAAGCAACAAATCATTTTAAGTTACGATAAGGAACCAAAAATCGAAACACTTTATGGAGAAAGAATTTTGTATATTGGAGCCGCGGACCCTAAAGGAATAATAACGGACCAACTCAAAGAAATGGCCACATCCTCCCAAACAACTGGCATTTATGCTGAAGTAAGAGAGCCGGATTATAATATACATAATATATAAGTTCAGCAAATAATCATAAATCGCGTGAATTTTTTGATATTTGGTTTGCACCACGTTAGTCAAGAAGTGATGTGAAAGCACACACTTATGCACAAAAAGGAAAATATGTATAATATGATAGTTAAAAATACCTTTTTCATTTTAGACTCAAAGGATGGTTGTGTTACTCTTTTACACAGACGAAACCACTGATTCGTCTGTTTTTTATACAAACTGAAGTCACAAAATTAAAGCATTAGCCATATTCAAAGATATTTGAACTGAGAAATTGGTTTGGGTCTAAAAAGCCCCAAGGTAGGGATGAACGTTACTTTTGGTGCTAGAATCAAAATTCGGGTTTCGGCTCTGGGCATTAGCCCAGAAGCGACTTCAATTAAGTTTTGGCCGAATAATATACAATAATAGCGCGCAATTCTTACGTGCAACAAAAACAAAAGCAAAATATCTAAACTATCTAAACCATAGCTGCAGTGTATGTTTTTTTTTTTTTTTTGTCATAATACTCATATGAGTTGCCTTCTGTAGAAATTCTTTTAATTGGGATGTTGTCGACCGACTGGGGCACACGTGTATCTTCCTTTTTTTTTTTTGTTCTTTGTTTTCAACTTTGTTATAGTTTTTCAATACCCGTGGTATCTGCGGATGTAATATTTTTATGATCCGGCACATCCTTGGTATAATGTGAGTTTAACTTTTCCCGAATCACTTTAAGTGGTGAAACTTCGTCCATTTATGATATTAGTCAGGGCAAATTGTGTAAAGCGGACGAAAACTGCGATAGACTAGGTTTTATTCGCCATAGCCAGTAATGCTCTACCAAAAGAGCTATACGGGTGTAAAGCTAGTTTATTGATAGGAAATACAAATTGTAATAAAATAAAGGGTGACCAGATAGCAATGATAGTTTTTCCAATTATTATGTTTCAGCAGCTGTCAAAGTCACCAATGACATGCAGCTGTCAAAATATTCAGTAAGATTTGCATTTCATCCGTTTGACGCTTCCCGAACGTGTGAAAATTATTAAAAAGTATTATCGAAATTCCGGCTCAGTTGTAAATACGCAAAATGAATTTCGTCTTGATGTCGCTCGTCATCATGGCTTCAGTGCGCAGGCAATTCGTCGCACTGTGGAAAAGTTTGAGCATGAGTACACTATTTTGGACCTTGAGCCACCAACCAGACAGAGATCGGTGTGAAGTATAGAAAACATAGCCGCCGTAGCAGCCAGTAAAATTGTGCATCGCCAGAGAGTCAACCAGGCTTTTTTTGCGGTTGGATTTGGCCCTACGTCCGTATAAGATTGTGCTGACGCAAGAATTGAAGCCGGACGACCATAGATAACGCTGAGAGTTCACTAGTTGGGCGCTGGAAATGTTGGCATGAATGTAGCTTCAAAATAAAGCCAGAATCAATATAATGTCTCACACCGTTGTTGTTTTATTTAAATTTCTTTTCCTATCGTTCTTATCTGGTCACCCTATACGAGTACTTATCTAGTAGTCGTTATATGATTAAAAATTTAGGCGAAAATGTGAAATGTCTAGCAATTGGATAAATATACTCTCCTTTACTGTGCCAGAACTTGGAGACTATTCATCTGACGGAAGAAAGTGGTGAAGTGAGAATTGTGAGGAATTATCTTCTGTGGCGCGAGGTGGGTTGGATTGAAGTTCAAAACAAAAAATATATTTGAAGGACTAGTATTTTCCTTAGTCCCTATCAAAAATCAAAAGTATCCGAATTGATGCCAGGTAAGATCCTTTTTCGTCTCTCTTAACTATAGTATGATGTATTGTTTATTTTTAAAGCATTCATAAGTGATTTGAATAATTTCTCCCTGTTGGACTTATCTATATATTAAGTATCGTGGTCATATGTATATGTATGCAGATACGTACACTGAAAGCCAAAAGTTTGAGGCCTACCTAGACAAATGACTTCATTAATGCAGGGAGATTGAATTTTATGAATTACATTTGGTTTTTTTACCTAAATTTTCTACCTGAACAATATACAACACATTCAGATAATAAAAGTCGGATTTTACCCACGTTTTTGAACAGTGGGAGTTTTGCTTACAAAAGTGGGAAAAACCGCTTTTGTGGTTTATTGAGAAGTGGTTAGGTTTTTCATAATTAATAAATTTTATGACTTTTTGCTGTTGCTTCAGGACGTAGTTATGAGTCCTTACACCAAATGGGTTCTCAAATCCCAAAATTTGTCGACCTGGATTGCAAAGATCTTACATAAAAGCCAAACTTTGAAGTCATAGTCCTTTATGTTATTGGAGATTCTTCACGTCTTGACTAAACAACTCGTTAAAAATTGGAAAAGTCAAGACTTTGTCAAGACTACCTGAAACAAAGGGAACATAAAGAAATCTTACAAATTATGATATGGCCACCGTAATCACCAGCTTTAAGCCCTATAGAGCCGTTGTCGGAGGAATGTCCATTATTAAAATCTGCGTTGTGGAATATATTAGGTGCGCAACTAAATTCTCGCTTAGATGTCAATAGATGGCTCCAGCAGTAAGTGCTGGTCGATTTTGACATATCCAAAACGTCATGAACCGAGCTTAGACATATGGTAAACAAAATGTTTTGACACATTAGTGATTTTGTTTTGGCGTCATATACTTGTTTGTGTGAAAATGTCTGATTTTGTGCGTCATTTGCGGGAAGTGTTGATTTTCTTCTTTCATTCGAAGAAACGGCGGCTGAAGCACATCGAGAGCTCCAAAAAGTTTATGGAGATGCTGCTCTGAGTGAAGCAACGTGCCGCGCTTCAAAGACTGTGATTTCGATGTTAAGGACCGTCCGCGTGAAGGAAGGCCAAAATCCTTCGAAGACGCTGAATTGGAGGCATTGCTTGATGAGGATCCGTGCCAAAAGCAACAACAGCTTTCTTCAGCATTAGGAGTTACCCATCAAGTCATTTCCAAGCAATTGCATGCGTTTGGAATGATTCAAAAACAGGGAATTTGGGTTCCTTATGATTTGAAGCCAAGGAACGTTGAGCGTCGTTTTTTCGCCTGCGAAAAACTGCTCCAGCGGCAAAAAAGGAAGGGTTTTCTTAATCGCATCGTGACGGGTGATGAAAAATGGATTCATTACAGCAACCCAAAGAAAAGAAAATCATGGAGACTGCCCGATCATGCTTCTACGTCGTCGGCTCGGCAGAATATTCACGCTGCGAAGATTATGCTGTGAATTTGGTGGAACTAGGTCGATGTCATTTATTATGAACTGTTGAAACCCAACGAAACCATCACTGGGGAACGGTATCGACTTCAATTGATGCGATTGAACCGAGCACTGGGCGAAAAACGGCCACAATACGAGCAGAGGCACGAAAAAGTGAATCTACAGCATGAGAACGCTCGGCCTCACGTTGCGAAACCCGTTAAAACCTACCTGGAAACGCTCAAATGGGAAGTCCTACCCCACCCGCCATATTCCCCAGATAATGCGCCATCCGATTATTACTTGTAACGTTCGATGACACATGGTCTGGTTGATCAGCAGTTCCGCTCATATGAAGGCATCAAAAAATGGCTTAATTCGTGGATAGCCTCAAAAGATGAACACTTTTACCATAACGGTATTCGAGCTCTGCCAGAAAGATGGGAAAAAGTTGTAGCTAGCGATGGGCAATACTTTGAATGATTCATTTGTAACCATTTTTTCACAATAAATTTGCATTTTCATAAAAGAAAAAAACAGCGAGAACTTAGTTGCGAACCTAATACTATAGGATTGCTGGAACAATATGTTACAGGCAAAAAATTAAAAATTGAAAGCTAGAATGCCAAGAATTGTAAAAAAAAGGTAATCGAATGTAAAGGTGTCATTTTTTCTTATTTTTAATAAATCCCTTTATGTTAAGAACAAAATGAAAATTGTTTCCTTATTTTGGTTTCATATATCGATACCTTCCCGGAAGAATGTATTAAGCGACCATTTTTCAGCAAATGACTTTTTGGCATGGAAATTATAAAATGTGCCAAACCCCACGTTTTGATCTTGGTTTCACGTCTCTACCATTGTTACAAACGACACTAGAGAGAAATGAAAATTGCTTATTACTACAAAATACTACCTGCACAGAAAGTTTTATTTGTTTCCTGTAAAATTTTGAAAATGTCGCTTAATACATTTTTCCGGGAAGGTATCTATATGTTCCCCGTTTATTTGACATGATTATTATTCTACTAAAGATTTTTTTTTTTTTATGTTAGATTTTGTTTTCCCTTCGAGCACTGAAGGCGGCCTCAACTTTTTAGCCTGCAGTGTACTTATATTACATTATGAACCTACCTATTCACCATTTTATACCCTACTTTCACATGTACAGATGTATTTAAATTCCTAAAAGTCCCACAAGCTAATTTATCTGCAATCTAAATAAACCCGCAGAGATATCTGACCATAGCAAACTCCCAACGGCAATTTCCTTTTTTTTAAATACGCACATCCATCATCCAGGTATGCCAATCATTTTGCAGCTAGACGTTGTGGTAGGAAAAGAATGGAATGATGAAAAATGTCTTCATATCTATGCTTGCAGACATAATGCAAAGAGGAAAAAAAAAAGTACCTACAATCATCGGAATGGAGATATTCAGATAAAATTTAAAGACAACCTTTTTCATCCTACATATGCAATTTTGAAATATTTATCTATAGATTCTGAATTCCAATAGAAATTTGATTCTTATTTAATTCGTTTTCCTCCAAATGGTAATTATACGTATGTATATATGAGTGCATCCTATTCGTTTCGTTATGTATTCGCCGTTTAAGTTAAAGGTCCCAGTCTAACTTCGGTGTAGTCCAACGAAGAAGGATGAAAGACAAATTCCATTGGAAAATTATGAAAAGAATTGTAATATCATTGCCTTACTCGTTTCGTACTCCAATGGATACAAGTATTTCGATGCAGCTAACGTGAAAGATATTCAAGAAATAGTACTTGCAAGCAAACGACGACACCAGGTTGAAATTATCATCGATGCAGAAGGATTGAAGATATTCAGCTCATAGAAAATGGTAATGTCTGAATGAATGGTGCAATAGAAATTGCATTGCATATTATTCCCATTCATAATGTGTCTACCAGTATTAGTAATATTGCCGATTTCGATACTAGCGTGGGCTAGTGCTAAAATGGAAATATCGTATCCAGCACATATGTGTGTCCTCGTATGTATGTAAGTAATTCAGAACCAGACCTGTAAAGTACTTAAGTATTTCAGGACTTCAGTACTCTTAAGTACAAGTACTAGATACTGGTACTTTTACTTTACTAGACCGTATGCAATTAAAAACCTAAACATTTATTTGGGGCAATTAATAATGAATGTTTTCAACTCGCCTGTACTCTCTTTAGCCATGTCATATGTAAACGTAATACGTAAACGTAAGTATCTGTATGCAGAAAATGGGAATTCACATTTGCCATCACGTTTCTTCTCAATTACGTAATGATAATATGTATTTGTCTCCACTTAAATATATACATATGTATGATTTGAATTGAGTGAAAACTTATGCATAACAGTTCACAAGTAAAGGGTGGTTAAGTTTTAAGGGCCGATGTTGATTTTGAATAAAACACAAATTATTTAGGAAATTACTGTCATTTCTTTTTATTATGATAATATTGGTATGGTTCAATTATGTATGGAACAAAATATCGGTCAAATGGCCGCCGCGACCTCGGCGGCACACCTCCATCCGATGGTCCAAATTTTCGATGACGCTGAGGCATAATTGAGGTTCTATGCCGTTAATGTGCCGAATTATCTCATCCTTTAGCTCTTGAATTGTTACTGGCTTATCGACGTACACCTTTTCTTTCAAATAACCTAAAAGAAAGAAGTCCAACGGTGTCAAATCACATGATCTTAGCGGCCAATTGACATCGCCACCTCGTGAGATAACACGGCCATTGAATTTGTCGCAAGAGCCATTGTTTCGTTAGCTGTGTGGCAAGTGGTACCATCCTGTTGAAACCACATATCGTCCACATCCATATCTTCCAATTCGGGCCATAAACCGCACCAAACAGTCACTCTTTGTGGGTGCATTGGTTTTTCGACAATCACTCTTGGATTATCATTCGACCAAATGCGGCAATTCTGCTTATTGACGAATTCACTGAGGTGAAAATGTGCCTCATCACTGAAGATGATTTTCTTCGAAAATTGATCATCCACTGTTGCCATTTCTTGCCACCATTGTGACCATTGACGACGCTTGAAATGGTCAAGAGGCTTTAGTTCTTGAGTCAATTGCACCTTGTAAGCGCGTAAATGCAAGTCTTTATGCATAATGTTCATCAACGACGAGCGTGAGAGGTGCAATTGTTGGGCACGACGACGAGTTGAGGTGGACGGCTCTTCAGCCACACTATCGCGAACAGCAGCAATATTTTCTGCAGTACGAGCTGTACGAGCATGCACTGGTGTTTTCACATCTCCTACAGACCCAGTTCGCACATATTTTTGCACGATTTTTCCGATTGTACGCACATTTGGACGATTAAATTGACCGAAAGAATCACGAAATGCACGATATGCATTTTGATTTGAACGCCCATTTTCATAATAAGCCTGAATAACTTTAACGCGTTGCTCGATTGTGTATCTTTCCATGGTTCAAATTGAGTTAGTCTGAAATTGAGAAATGTCAAATCAAATGCAGAAAAAAACTTGACGTTTAGGTGTGGTTCACATTCAACATCGGCCCTTAAAATTTAACCACCCTTTATATATCTTTTCGAAATTGTTGAAATCGGATTCAGTTCAATTGTAATACATATATACGTAATAGTAATTATATGTACCTACTCATAAACGTAATTAATTTTAAATCATTTGAAAGATCAGCCATTATCGAAATTCGGGTGAAGAATAGTCCCGGCGGGACAATTTTTCCTTGAAATTCAGGACGTCTCGCCAAGTGTTGCAACGCAAGTGTAAAAAGTCTGTAGGCATATTATTAAAGATGTGCTCGAATTTTCTTTAATTCCGCTGTAATTACATTTAGTTCTCATGTAAATAAACTATGTTAGAGTCTATCATGTGATCATCCCGAAAAGTCTCCACTCTCCCTACAGTTGTATAATTAACTCTACTTAACATACTATATAAGACAGAACTTGAAAAAGAACATGGATTGAAAATATAAAGTGTACACAGAAGATAACACGTTGTGTTTTATTGTCGTCGAATACATAAGTGTCACTTCGCCTCCTTCCATATATCCACGGAACTTGTTTACTGCCCAGACTATGGCAAGTGCTTCTCGTTCTGTGGTTGAATAATTGCGTTCAGCTGCCGTAAGAAGCCTAGAAGCGTACTCAATTGGATGTTCAATTTCCTTCTCCCCCTGGACCAGAACTGCGCCGATAGCAAAGTTGCTAGCATCTGTTTTTAAGAAATAGGGTTGTCCTTCGGTTGCTTGTTGTAAGATTGGAGCAGTTGTGAGTAGGGTCTTTAGCATTTCAAAAGAGTTTTGCTCTTCTTTACCCCACTTCCACGTACAACTTTTTTTGGTGAGATTGCTCAACGGTTTGGATACATCAGCGAAGTTCTTTATGAAGCGCCGATACCATGAGCAGGTTTGTAAGAAGAATAAAACTTGTTTTGCATTTTTGGGCTCGGGCCGACCTACAATAGCAGAGGTTTTTTCTGGATCGACTTCAATTCCTCGGTTTGTTGTGAGATGCCCAAGATATTTTACAACAGAGCAGAGCAGAGCAAATTTGGAAACAGATTCTCCTTTTTCCTATTTCGGTCTGGCGTAACTTCAGTACTTCTGAGAGAATCGGCAAATATACTCTGTATGGAATGTGAAGAATAATCGTTGATCTGAATGGATGATGTAGTGCTCTTTCTTTTCAGGGGCGTTGTTGGCCTTGAGCGTAGATTTCCAGTAGAAATAGCGGCACGTGGCGAAACTGTTTTCATGGGCTCAAACCATGATAGAATTGGAGAGGTAGGCTTCGTCGACTTAGAAGCGGATCCTAGCAGAGATCTGTTACTTTGATCAACAAGTGGAGTATTAACCTTTAGCAACTTTAGGGGCATCTTCTGCTGTGCTTTCGATTCTGGAGTCTTTGCAAGCGGGGAAATGGGCTTAAATAACGCGCTAAAAGAACTAAAAATCGTAGCGTCTTCAGGGGCCTTAACTGCCGGAATCTTGCGAACAACCTTTGTGTGAGAAGTGTTGTAGAACTCAAACTTTCGTTCTATTTGGTCTGCAAAATACCAAATTCGTTGTCCTAGGTCTAAGACTACTCCATTCTGCTGGAGAAAGTCTATCCCAATTAACGTTCGATTATCTGTTGCTTTTGGCAGAGCGATAAATCTTATCGGACGTAATCGATTACTAAATATGATGTTTGTGTCTGCTATATATATTTCTTGCGATGAAGTCTGCCCGTCTGCCAGTGTAACAGTAGCATCGGCCTTCCAGAACTTTGTTCCATTGCGGAGAAGATGCAGAAACAATTCCCTTCCGGCAACACTTGTTCTAGATGCTGTGTCGATATACGCTATACCCGATTCACCATGTGATGCGATGGTAATGGTTGGCAGATCGTTTCCTATTGTGGTCTTCTTGCAGTTAAAAGACACTGTTGATGGTCCCTTTGGTAGGTCTTTACAATTTGGACAATTTGATCTGACAAAACCCGGAGCTTTGCATTTGTAGCAGTGAATCTTAGGCTCTACTACTACAATTTCCAATTTCCTTTCGAAATCACGTTTTTCTTTTTCCCGGGATTCAGACACTGTATGGCCAATGTGATTGCAGAAATTACACCTTCTCCTTTCATTCATTCTTTTCTGCTTGTGAAATCTCTACTGCTCTGGCCTTGGTCAATAGATCTTGAAAAGTTTCAATACTGTCTCTTGGGACGCCGTCACGGATGTGTATATTGAGCAAGCCGTACACCAGGTCAAGCATCATTTTTTCTTCTGGCTGTGGTTCAGGGAGTTTTGCCAGTAAAGCCCTTTTCACGCAAATGAAATCATCAGTCGGTTCTTTGGGCTTTTGTCTACGGTGGAAAAGTTCCATATAAATGCGATATGCTGGCATAGCAGGTGCATACGCATTACGCAATAAGGTCAGAACTTTCTTCCAAGTATAGACTCCTTTCTTCACACCTTGCCAACAAATTACTGCGCTATCTTCCAAAAGTAATGGGAAACCCTTAATGGCATCAGCATCATCAATGCGCTCAATCTCCTTGTTTTTTTTTTTTTTTTTTTATAATTTGCGCGCGCCAAAAGGAGTATAATACCCTTCAATTGTTTCAGGGCACTTGCGTCAGGGAAAGGGGGAAGAGGAACAGAGGAGGTACCTATGCACGTTGGCTTTGAATGTTTGAAGGTTGTAGTGATGGGGAAATACAAAGCCTGGTAGATCGTTCCACATTCGTGTTGTTCGGCTTATAAATGAATCCCTATATTTGACAGTACGACCGAAGTTTGGCTTTATTGCGGGTGAAATTTTGAAGGGGAGGAATGCAACTGGCTATTTCGCTGGAACATTTTTTGTGGAAAAAACGATAAAACAGGGAGAGACAGGAGACATTTCTCCGATGTTCTAGTGAATGAATGGAATTCACAATGTCTCTATCACCTATAAGTTTTAACGCACTATTTTGTACCCTATCAAGAATGTGCAGAACGGTCTTGGGTGCACCAGACCAGATATGGGCGTTATATTCCAGCTTAGGGCGAATGAAAGCCTTATAAATTGAGGCCAGATCAGACGGGGTAAAATATTTCTTGCACCGTTTAAGGAATCCTAGACATTTTGCAGCATTTTTGGCGACCTCGAATATATGATCGTTCCATCGAAGATGGTTATTAATACACATACCGAGAATGGCAAGTCTTTCGGTTTCAATGATGCAAGTACCATCCATGGATAATGGTTGAGGGTTTTGGTTTCGCTTGAGAGACAGAAGACAGCATTGTGTTTTGGAAGCATTAAATTCCACTCTGTTGGTTGAACCCCATTTAATTATGCTGTCCAGGTCGGAATTTAATGTGTTTAACATACGTTGCCGTTCCCCTTCTACGGCCGAAGAGCAAGGACGTGAGTTAGGGAACGAATATGAAAAACTGAGGGTACTGTCATCAGCGAAGGAATGGATTGGATTAGAAGTTGCAGACAAGAGATCATTTATAAAAATAAGAAAGAGAGTCGGAGACAAAACAGAGCCTTGGGGAACACCAGCATTTATTTGGTGAATTGCAGACTTGAAGCCGTCCAAAACAACTTGTATTGAACGCCCCGAAAGGTAATTTCTAATCCATTGAAGAAGAGACTCAACGACGCCATATGCATGCATTTTCGACAAAAGAGCCTGATGCCAAACTCTGTCAAATACCTTCGAAATATCAAGCGCAACCATCTTGGTTTCGCCGAAGTGATGGAGAGATTGGTTCCACTTCTCGGTGAGATATGCCATCAAATCACCAGTGGACCTGTTGCTACCAAAACCATACTGCCGGTCATTAAGGAGTTTTCGTGAATCGAGATATTTCATAAGCTGACGATTTATCAGCGTTTCCATGACCTTGGAAAGAACGGACGTAAGTGCAATGGGTCGGTAATTGGACGGGGAGGAAGATTCGCCTTTTTTAGGGATGAGCTGGACAAATGCTGTTTTCCATCTAATCGGAAAGAGCCCTGAAAAGTAGGATAGACAGAATAGCTTACGCAGAGGTTTTGCCAGCGTAG
This sequence comes from Pocota personata, assembly GCA_963082735.1. Taxonomy (NCBI): domain Eukaryota; kingdom Metazoa; phylum Arthropoda; class Insecta; order Diptera; family Syrphidae; genus Pocota; species Pocota personata. The sequence continues at coordinate 60,970,095 of OY720429.1, read as the reverse complement.
AAGAACACCTCTTCAGAACTATTGGGGGGATACCATCTGGACCAGCGGATTTGTGTATGTTAAGATCTTTGAGTACTCCTGCAACTGCACGAGTGCGAAAGTGGAAAATTTGACGCTCTGAAATACAGGTGGAGACGAAATCTGGCGGCGTGGAGTTCGCTGCAAAGTGAAAAGCAAGCAGATTAGCTTTGTCTAAGGAGCTGACAGCTGGAATGTCATTGTAAATGAGCGTGGGGATGGCAGACGAGGCAGAATTTTTAATATTTTTGAGGATTTTTTGCCTCAATTTTTGGTCATGTAAGAATTTTACACGTCGAATATGGGCATTGCAGTCTTTTCTGGCTTGTTTAAATTTCTTTCGGTTTTCCTCAGATTTGTTTTCTTTATAAGACCGAAAACTTACTTCTTTCAACCTGATAGCCTCTTTACAGCTCTGGTCAAACCACGAGTTTGCCTTAGGTTTAATGCTCTTTATTCTGTTAGGAATAAAGTCATTCATACCTAAGAGTATAGTGTTAGTGGTCATATCAGCAGCGGCATCCACGTCGCTATCGAGGAAGCATAGCGACCAGTTAAAACTCCTAAAGAAGCTATTAAGGCCGCTCCAGTTGGCTTTCTCGTATTGCCATACTTTTCTTTTAGGAGTTTTTTCTTTAACTGTGTGGTCGGAGTACGAGAATTTAGCTGATACGATATTATGGTCAGACCGACCTAGAGGCGTTAAAACATCAATAGTGTATTTATCAGGGTGCGAAGTAAGAAACAAGTCCAAAGTGTTGGCGGAATGACTTTCAATGTCCGGTATACGTGTAGGCTCATTTACAAGCTGAGTCAAATTGTTTGCCTGAGCGAAAAGTTCAACATACCTTCCTTCGGGTGTTGTCTGTCCAGAATGTTGAAGCCAATCCGAATTGTGTATATTGAAATCGCCCGCAATGACGATTTCAGTATGAGGGTACAAGGAGACAATTCGAGTGATGGAATCGGACAGCGCATCAAATTCGTCAAAAGTTGAGTTGCTGTCCGCACTAGGGCTTCTATAAATAAAGCAGTAGTGGATTATTTGCTTACGGACGGTGAATTTTAGCCATTTCAAATTAAATTCCGTGTTGGAACAGTGGCCATACTGTGGTGGAACTTGGTAAGCAATATCACTACGGACGTAAATGGCGAGACCACGGTGGGGAAACAATAATGACACTAAGTTATATCCAGACAGTTTCAAATCGGAAGATTCTTCCACTAATTGTGTTTCGGTTAGTGCCAAAACAGCTGATTTATGGAAATGGGCGTGGGCGTACACATCAAAGAAATTCATTCGAAGCCCACGAATGTTGGTTAGATCAACCCTAAATTCCCACATCACTACAACATGAAAACACAAAAAGACACAACTCTGACGTAACTAAGCGAAGCTGTGAAGTGAAGATCCAATGAATAGTTTTCCAAAACAAACTGTCGCAGGTGCTATGCCCAAACGACAATCAGCTAAGGTCCGCTATTCAGATAAACATTCATCGTAGACATTGATAGTCGCAATAAATCCGTCCACTATTGCTGCGTCTCGCTCACTCTTGTATCAAGCACTGCAATGGCTAAAACTGCCTTTGCTTGTTGATTGGTCTTGCATGGTCGTTATGAATTTCTTCAACTGGTCTTCCGTGAACTGAGCCATGGTACTTTTAGTGTCGCGACCTCCTGATGCGGCGATGCGTACACTTCTTCGCAGAACGTTGGTCTTGTCCGTTTTGAGACTCCACTCCAAAAAATCGGCCTCTAGTTGGGCGTCAATGTAACGTTCTAGCAGCGGTAGAGAAAGTTCGATGGTCGAATTTCGGAGGAGCCGTGGGGAGTAAATTCTCAGTTCAAAAAATAAGACTGCAAGTTCTTTTTAAAAAAATTATAGCTCTTTTTATTTGGAACTGTAACTGTAAATTTTCTCGTAGTGTACCGCGGTTACCAAAACGTCAAACCTTAGTGAAATTCCTTGCACTGGCGCCGTCCTTTTATACGCTCCAAGCGTGAGCTTTTCGAAGATCGACTTCACATTGGGGCCGAGTGCAAAGAGCTGTCGGGAGAAAAGCTTTACATACGAGACGTGAGCACAGAGCTTTCCCTCCACTTTTATTACAGGGATGTACGTGAGTAAAATAAAAATAAATGTTGGTTGGTTTGAGAGGGTGAGCTTATGCTCTTCCATTGGGCCCGTTGTGTTCCCCTCATCTGTAAGGAATAGTGATGTGTTTTGGGAATTATGTATTGAGAGGATTTAGGTCTAGGGATCATGGGTAGTATCAACTATATCGTATAGTGATCGGGGAATCGTAGTGTTCGTCTGGCGAACTCCAGTATATCCCCGATTCCTTTCTTATTGAGGTGTGTAATATCCGGAATCCTTGGAGATCCCAGAATTTTCAGCCTTAGCCTCGCTGTAGCGGGGCAGTGACAGAGGAAGTGTTCTATATCTTCCTCCTCCTCTTCATAGTTGGCACAGATTGCTGTATCAGCTATCCAGAGTCTGAACGAATGTTTGTTGAGATTGATGTGCCCTGTTAAAAGTCCTACCATCATTCTCAATTGTGATCTGTTTGAGTTAAGAGCTCTTTTTGCTGTGTTATTACTCGGTTTGGTTATTACAGATCTAGCCACTTTGCACGTGTCAAAAAATAAAAATAAATGTTTACAATGTTTTTCTTAATAAAATTATAAAAGAAAATTAGAAAAGGAATTCAGAAAAATTAAAAGTACAAGATTTGTAGTAATTCATTAAAGGAAAAAGAAAACAATTAAATAATTAAATAAGTAGTTGTTACAATATTCAATAATCTTATGTACAGAACTAGCCTTGCTTCCCGTGCAGGGATGGGTTAAGAATATCACTGTAGAGCTCCCCACAAATACATTGCGCTTGTCGTAGAAGGCGACTAAGGGGAAAATCACATCTAGCCAATTCTTTTAAATATCCAGGTGAGCTTAAAACTGTCTCGCAAGTGTGCATGCGAATCCGTGGGTTGACACGACTGGAGATCACCGGTGTTGTAAAAGTAAGATCAAACATAAATCAAAAACTAGGAACATGCACGTGTCAAAATCAAAACAAATTCTTAAACCCCATCATTATGGAAAAGTACGCTAAAAAGAAAAGCTCTTCCCCGCCAGGCACTACCAATGCTACGCATGGTTGTGATCCTGGTACTAGCAGAAATGCTTGGGTCAGAGCTATTCGGTTTCCAGGGGATAGCAAAATAATGCAACGGTTTGGGCATAACCTAAGAGCCGCGAGTTGGAACCTTGAAAGAATGAGTGGTCGCAGCTACGAGCTTGAAGAAATGATGATTAGAAGGCGAGTGGACATCCTGTGTGTACAAGAAAGGAAATGTGAAACACCGGGAATCGGGCGCGTTTCTTGGACGTTAAGACAAAAGCTAACAAGTTGTTCTACTATGGATCGGAACAAAGTAGAAACGGAATTGCTATCATACTCGCGGCAGAGCTACTTGGCAACATATTGACCATTTCAAAGTCCACAAACCATTTGATGTCTCTCAAATTGGTGATACAAAGTGAGGTGTGGATTATTATAAGCGCAAATGCTCCCCAAGTCGGATGCGAACAGAGAATAAAAGATGCATTTTGGCTGGATTTTCACAACCTCATCAAAAACATCTAAAAGGAAGAGCTTTTGTTTGTTGGCGGAGATTTGAACGGACGTGTAGGTAAACCAAACGAAGACTATGAAGACTGCCATGGAGGACTGGGGTACGGCACCAGGTATTCTCCAGGTGAAGACATCCTAAGCATGTGCAAGTCATACAATCTTATCGTGTTAAATACCATGTTTGTCAAATAAAGCCGGCACCTGATCACTTACAGCAGTGGTGGAAATGAAACCCAAATTGACTACCATTTGGTAGCCAGTTCTATCAAACCCCAGGTTAAAGATTGCAAAGTGATCCTGGGAGAGGCGATCGCCCAGCAACATCATCTCCTCCTGACAGAAATTTTAATTTTTTTAGGGAAGAAAACAAATAAGCAAACAAAGGTGGCTGAGAAAATCCATTGGTACTAGCTGGACGGAGGAGAAGGCGAAGCTTTTATAACCAGCATGACAAATTACATCTTTACCATTATCGATGAGGTCGGTGATGAGGAGTGCAGAGCACAAGATATGTAGGATTCCCTACAGCGATCTTGCTTGGAGATAGCCAAATCACTTGTCGCAATGTCGAAAAGCCCCTGCCAACACGTCAAAGAAACATGATGGTGGACAGATGAAGCTAAAGTAGTGATACGGGAAAAGAAAACGGCTTTCAAGGCTTGGTCAAAGTGCTCTTCTACTAATAGAGATAAAAAAGCTATCTGATGACCAGTGCGGGTTTGTCTCGAGTAAATCAACAACAGATGCAATTATAAGTATAAGGGTCATAATGGAAAAACATCGTGATTTCTTAAAGGACTTGCACATGGTGTTGGTTGATTTTGAAAAAGCCTTTGATAGACAACCAAGAGATCTCTTATGGGTGGCGCTAAGACAACGAGGAGTTCCAGAAAAATAAGTGCGCATGATCATGGGCATGTATGAGGGAGCAAGGACAAGAGTAAGACGTCCCGCAGGAGCCACCGAAGACTTCCCAATCAAAATCGATGTACACCAGGGAAGCGTCCTCAGTCCTTTGCTATTTATTGCAATCGTTGATTATCTGCTTGAAGAAAAAGTGACGGACCCAAAAATGCATCAAGTATTCCTTGCTGCCGATGGAGCTATCATAAGTGAAGATCAAACGACCCTGCAATGAGCACTTGATGTATGGGTGGATATTTTGGAGGGAAATGGGTACCGTATTAGTTCATAAAAGACAGAGTATCTGTGCTGTCCGTTCTCTGATCCACACCGGCCTATTCCAGACATTTATTTGAATGGAAAAGTGCTTCCCAAATGCGAAAAGTTCAATATCTGAGATCTATGATCAATACCGAGCAACTTGTGATGATGACATTAATCATCGCGTAAGCGTAGGGTGGATGAAGTGCCGGGAAATTCCGCAATCTTCTGTGACCGAAAAATGTCCCCTAAGCTGAAAGGAAGGCTCTACACCGTAGTTGTACGTTCGGAGCTCATATACGGTTCACAATGCTGAACAATGTAAACGAAGTATGAGGACAATTTACCGATGGCTGAGATGAAGTTGCTTCCCATGACAACAGGAGTAACAAGGCTTGATAGAATAAGAAGTTCGATAATTCGAGGAAGCCTTCATGTAAAAGAACTCATCAGGAGGACGACCGGCTCAGTTGGTATTGTCATGTTCAAATTAGAGATCCTTCGAACCCCGTTAAAAAGGCAATATCAATCAACGTTCTTACACAATCGCGCAAAAAACGGCAGACCAAAAAACAACTGGATCACACAAATGCAAAAACACCAGCATTTGATTGGCCTCAGTAACGAAGTGATCCGAAACCGGGAAGCCTGTCAGTACTTCCTAAAGTTAAACCGGCAAACCCCACTGGCGAACCAGTAGGCATGCAGTAAAGTGGGAGATTTGTGATACTTTTAGTCCGGATCATAACCTCGCCGTAAGGAAAAGAAGATAGAATTAGCCTTGAATTTAGCTCGAAAGAACAGTGTGCTATTGCTACCTCTAGATTCTTTGTGTCTATTTACTTGTAACTGAGCAAGTATTGATTTCCTGAAAATGTTCGATCTCGAGATTTTGATCAAACTTGACATTACTATAATGGAGAAAGTCGACAAACTAGATCTCTCAATTTTGTCTGTCTTTCTGATTGTTTGTATGTATATATGTACGAGTATGTCCGGCTGCATTCTAACGGATCAACGGATTTTCTACAAACTTTAAAGCTGAGGTCGGTGGTTTCCCAATTCAAGGCGAAATCGAAATTAATGGTTTTTACAAATGGCCGATTTGGTAATAAAAACCGATTTTCTCGAAAATGGTTCCAACGATTCTGTATGCTAACAGATTCCTTTTTGCACAAATGCGTATGCATTTTTTTAAAAATTAAATTTTAGTACAAGAATACAAGTTTCAAATAAATAACATATACTCGTAGGTGCAAGTACGTGCGACCCAGTCGTGCACTTCATTTTCATACGCTTCACGAGTGCCCATTATTTAAAAAAACAAAACCAATATTGGGTGTTTTGCCTCCACAGTTCTTTGGTAACCTTGTGTAAATCCCGATTGGTATTAACCCTGAACTCACAACTGCTTTAAACTTTTTATAGTCCTTTCATTTTGTGTTTTTATATTTTCATCCTTTTGGTTCATGGTTCTTCAATCACAACTGAAATCAACTCCTTACACTACTTAAAGGACCATTGAACAATAGAAACGTTTCCAAGGAAAAGCAAAATAATCTGATTTTTCCTCCCAGTTGATCAAAGGGAACCTAGTTTCACTTGTAAATTGTATGTATATATTCTTCGGAATTCTTAATTGGGTATTTCCTTTGCAATTTATTAGAGAAAAACTTACCGCTGTTGGTTCTTAATGATTCATCATAAATTTCCCCCAAAAAAACCCTTGAAAAAAACTTTTCTTTATATATATGTACATATATATTTTTTTTTGTTTTTTAATTTTTCCTTTTACGTATTTTACTTGGTTTAAAAAAAGGAGGAAAATACTATTTTTCTTCTTTGTCCCGAAAAATCCCCTCATTTGCATACTCGTATAGAGCGCACGAAAGGTAAATCTCCATTGTACACCCTTTAATTTTCAAGAAAGGAATATTTTCAAGTTCAGTTGATGACCCTGCAATACCTTATAAAAAGGGAAATCTTTTCAATGCATAAACATCCCTTTTTTGTGTGTTGCCAAAAATTCTTATTTCTTACCGGGGTTCACGGTCCTTGTCTCATTTTTAATTAAACGATGTATGGTGTTGGACGGTTAAGGATACCTTGTAGGTTGTTGCCGCAAAAAAACGAGGAGTTGACGACAACACCCAAGGATAGTCCTGAATTCTTAAGAAGGGTAGCGTTGCCTTGTTTTCAAAAGGAATAGTTTGATTGTAAAAAAAAGGATCACCAATACGGTATATTGAAAAGTTTTCGAAAACTCTAATATTAAACACATTGTTGGATGATTAATTTCGTGGGTTAAACCCATGTGGCCTTAAAGCGAATGCAACCCTTTGGTATAATTCGTTGATACTAAAGAACTTTTCTGTTTGGACATGGGTTAGACACTTTCTAATGAGATGGTTCTATTTGTTTTAAGCCTTTTATTGGGTAAGCAAAAGGATTTTTATAAAAACGAATGGAGACATCAAAGATAAAAGAAAAGGCTACGCATACGCCCTACGAATTTATTAATCGAGAACAGTTTTATTTTTCAATTTCAGAGTGTTTGCCTTATTTGGTACGGTTGATGTTTTGCTTGGTATTTGAATGTTATAGAAAAGATGGTACATCGAAGGCGGCATTTCTGATCGCTTACTGGCATTATTACCATTGGTCTTCTCCACGTGATGTTACTTTTTTTTTTTACTTAAGATCGGCCTGACCCTCAACCAACAAGCGTCTCCAGGCAGCTCGATCTCGTGCTAGCTTTCTCCAATTTTGCACAGGAAGTTGGATGAGGTCCCTTTCCACTTGAGGTCTTCCTTCTACCGTGTTGTCTCTCCGGGATGGATCGAAGACTTTCCAGATTTTAGCGTTGATGTCCATTCGCTCTGCATGTCCAGACGTTGAATTCCAACCCTTGCGGCTAGGTCGATGTCGCTGTACAATCGGTATAGTTCGTAGTTGTATCTTCTCCTTCATTCCCCGTTGTTACAAACGGTAGCTTCTGCTCCTTATAGCAGGACTGGGGTGATGATGATCTTACATAAAGTCACCTTAGTTATACATGAGAGGACTTCGCTACCCAGTTGTATTCTTAGCCCAAAGAAAGAGCGCTTGACAAGAGTGATCCTTTGCTTGTTCTCTGCGCTGGTGTCAGTATTTGAATTTACAGTGGAGCCTAGATAGACAAAGTCCGTAACTACCTCGTAGTTGCAGCTATTTATTGAGACGTTCTGTTCAAGTCGCCGATGTTGATTGTCCTTTTTTGATGACAGCACATATTTTGTTTTACAATCGTTGAGCGCTAAACCCATTTTTGTCGCTTCTGTTTCAATACTCACAAAGCACCACAGACAGCCCGTTGCGTTCTTCGAATTATGTCAATGTCATCGACGTACGCGAGTACATATGCGGAGTAGTCCTTTTCTGACATCAAAAGCCTCGGTGATGTTGTTACCGAACTTGAAGAAGCAGCGTGCTTTCTCCATTATCATCGTACACAGACGGACGAGTTTGGCATGGATGCCTCAACTGGGCACTGCTCTGTATACCTCGTCTCTATAAATGCAATCTTATGGGACTTTAAAATGCATGAAAAGGGGGTAAGTATCGAATTTGGACATAATACAACAGGTGCTGAGGAGGCTTATACGTCTGTAGTTGGCGTAATTCAGATGGCCTCCTTTCTTGAGGATCGACCAAATAATATATTTCACACTCTTTCTTCTTCTTTCTCAGAAGCAGGGGTTCTTCCCTTCTCTTCTGCTTGTCGATATTGTAAGCTCCTCTAGTCACTCTATGCAGGATCATCAAATCAGATATTTCTTTGTGGTGGATGTGAGAAACCTAGCACATCAGAGGTGGCGTTCTTGATGACTTGCTGACAATGATGCCATTGTTCATCTGTTCTTAACATTAATAGCATTGAACTTCACAAGTTGTTTACGGACACTCGATCGGCAAAGGCTCTGGCAGTCTCTTGCGATTATAGCCGTCTTATGTAAAATTTCCTCACAGTACTTCTTTGAGATATCCGCATATGTAACTTGGCAGCAATAAGGTAGTGATCCGAGTCAATGGTAGCCGCTCGTAAGGTGCAAACATCCTGGAGGTGTGCCTTGCATCAATCGCGACATGATCTGGATGACAGTTATTTCCGTAGTGCGCTAGGTTCCCCTATAAATATTGATACAGTGATGTTTTCCCCTGCGGAAAAGTCGATTAGTTTGAGTCCTTTTCGGGGGGTGTTGTCGTGCAAGCTGTATTTTCCAACGATGTTTCCAAAGATATGTTTGCTTCCAACTTTTGCATTAAAATCACCAAGCACGATTCTAACATCATAGCCCCCACATTGTTCGTAAATCCTGTCGAGGAGCTTATAAAAGCAATCTTTGGTTACATCATTCCTTTCTTCTATGGGGTATGGATTCATATTAGGCTGATGTTGGTGAATTTTACTTTAATGAGGTTTGTCGTCAGGCGTTTGCCCATATACCTGAAGCTCAAGACTTCTTGGCTGAAGTCTGCTTCTGACCTCAAATCCACACCCAAATAAACGCTGCTTCTGCCCTTGTTGCAGTCACCGTAGTAGATGTCACAGTTTTTCATCAGCATTTTGCCCGTCCCATCCCACCGCACTTCTTTTATGTGGGTGATGTCTGCTTTATAGTAGTTTACCCTTACGGTTCCGAATATTCCACGTGCAGATCAGGTCTTTAGCGTAGTTCGTTTGCGTAGTTCGTTAAAGTAAGATCATCCTTGTTGTTGTCTCGTAACTAGAAGCTTTTACCATTGCAAGGCAGTTAACCCGACTCACAAAGCGCAACCTGGAGGATTGGATCTTTAAATAAAATCTGTAGGACAAGAGAACTGATATTCCGATGCCAGTACGGGGATATGAGCGTTGCCGTTGAAGATTTGAAAATTTTTATTTATCTGTGCTCCAAATATGTCGAAGTAGCTCATAAAAGGTATTCGCTAAACTGAATTTTGATATATACATAAAGTTTGACTTTGTATACGTTCATCGTCAACTTAATGTTACTCGTAGTTTGGATTTCATTATTGATAAGTGGTCACCCGACCACAAAGCTTCGTAATATGTTCTGACTAAAGCTGTTCGACGTCAAACTTTCTAAACTCGTTGTCAATCGTACAGAGTGAAACCTTCACTCCAGGTATTTTATACCCCAGAAAATGTTGTTATTTTTTCCGACACCCTCCTATTTGATATGACTATCTGCGACCGCCATGGACCAGAGGAGCGCTATAATTCACGGAGTAAGTACTTTTTAAAGTGGGCGTGAAGTCATTACTACGGAAATGTTTCCTATAACTTTTACCTCTGGGTTTTACCTAGTATATAATATAATATTTTTGACGCTAACGGCCCAATGCAGGACCTCGCGTAGCTTCTCTCAGCCACTCGTGCTATGCGAATCACGAATGGTTGGGACCTACAGTTTAATGCCGTTTCCGAAGGGCATTCTTTTTCGTTTGGGAGACGCTTCTCATGACTCTCAGATCTTTGTCAGACGTTCGCGAGAGGTGTCACAGTGAGAACTTTTTTTTAACCTTTAACCTCTCGCTCAGTGATCGCGCACTTAACCACTGAGCCACGGGGTCCACTTTAGGTTTTTTACCTAAAAGAGAATAAAAATGTGTAATTGCTGAAAATAATATTTTGCTTTAAAAAAAGATGGGGACATATGCTATGGTGTAGGGACACTGAGTCCGAAGTATTACCAAATTTTTCTAATAAAAAGTCTAATTGTTTGGACTATTGGGTTTGGTTTTAAATTCTTGTGGCCAACAATCTTTGACAACGTTATCTACATATTTGGTTAGGTAAAGGTAGGTCGGACGGCTGCCCAAACTTGTGGGCACGGTGTACTTAGACAAAAGGGTAGCTCCATTGTGATACCATGAATACCATGTCGGAACCTCCGGCACGTCTGACCTAAAGACTAGCTGGATTCACCCCTAGGAAATTTATAAGATACATAAAAGGGACTTTTATTGTGTTCATCTGATACGTACTACCTTTTCTTCGAGATCCTTAGGGTTTACATAGTTTTTCAGCTAGTGAAGGATATCCGCATCGCCCTTCTTTATTTATTTGTTGGTGCTGTGATCCTACTTTCGCCTTCTTTGATGTTTGTCCTACGGTATCATCTGAGGTGTATCTCTTTCGTTTAGCCAAATCCATCTCTATCGCTCTGGATAGCTGCACTGGTGGCGTAGCTGTAGATTCCTTCTGATAACGTAAGCTTTGCATTACTAGGTTGCTTTATGGGTGTCTCCGTTTACGTAGCCTGCGATTTTCCTTCTTGTTGTGATACCTGGCTTTTCGATAAGCTCGCCTTGGTTTCTTCTATGTCTGCAAATGCTGTTCTGATTTGCCTTAACAAACCTTTTACCTCATTGTTTACAATTTGCTTGTATTTAACGTAGTCCGCTAGCCCCTTTATAAAGGGTGGTTAAGTTTTAAGGGCCGATGTTGATTTTGAATAAAACACAAATTATTTAGGAAATTACTGTCATTTCTTTTTATTATGATAATACTGGTATGGGTCAATTATGTATGGAACAAAATATCGGCCAAATGGCCGCCGCGACCTCGGCGGCACACCTCCATCCGATGGTCCAAATTTTCGATGACGCTGAGGCATAATTGAGGTTCTATGCCGTTAATGTGCCGAATTATCTCATCCTTTAGCTCTTGAATTGTTGCTGGCTTATCGACGAACATCTTTTCTTTCAAATAACCCCAAAGAAAGAAGTCCAACGGTGTCAAATCACATGATCTTAGCGGCCAATTGACATCGCCACCTCGTGAGATAACACGGCCATTGAATTTGTCGCGCAAAAGAGCCATTGTTTCGTTAGCTGTGTGGGAAGTGGCACCATCCTGTTGAAACCACATATCGTCCACATCCATATCTTCCAATTCGGGCCATAAAAAGTTCTTTATCATCTCACGATAGCGAACACCATTCACAGTAACAGCCTGACCGGCCTCATTTTGGAAAAAATACGGCTCGATGATGCCGCCATCCCATAAACCGCACCAAACAGTCACTCTTTGTGGGTGCATTGGTTTTTCGACAATCACTCTTGGATTATCATTCGACCAAATGCGGCAATTCTGCTTATTGACGAATTCACTGAGGTGAAAATGTGCCTCATCACTGAAGATGATTTTCTTCGAAAATTGATCATCCACTGTTGCCATTTCTTGCCACCATTGTGACCATTGACGACGCTTGAAATGGTCAAGAGGCTTTAGTTCTTGAGTCAATTGCACCTTGTAAGCGCGTAAATGCAAGTCTTTATGCATAATGTTCATCAACGACGAGCGTGAGAGGTGCAATTGTTGGGCACGACGACGAGTTGAGGTGGACGGCTCTTCAGCCACACTATCGCGAACAGCAGCAATATTTTCTGCAGTACGAGCTGTACGAGCATGCACTGGTGTTTTCACATCTCCTACAGACCCCGTTTGCACATATTTTTGCACGATTTTTCCGATTGTACGCACATTTGGACGATTAAATTGACCGAAAGAATCACGAAATGCACGATATGCATTTTGATTTGAACGCCCATTTTCATAATAAGCCTGAATAACTTTAACGCGTTGCTCGATTGTGTATCTTTCCATGGTTCAAATTGAGTTAGTCTGAAATTGAGAAATGTCAAATGAAATGCAGAAAAAAACTTGACGTTTAGGTGTGGTTCACATTCAACATCGGCCCTTAAAATTTAACCACCCTTTAATATCCGTCATGTTGCGCAATTTTATGTTCGCAGTATCCCAGTTGACGATGCTTCTTTTGGAGCTTTCTTTTCGGGTTTCATGGAAGACGCGTGAAACTGCCTTGATCACGCTGCATTGTGAATAGGGCATGAAGTAGAGTGCACGTACACAATGGTGAAGCGCAGCTCGTTTGCTCAAGCTGTCAAAACGGAAAGCTAATCACGTTGTGATTCATGAAATTGTTTTTTGTGGTGGATTTTATATTTATAATTTTTATAATAATGGCTGAGGAAGAAGAAATCGCATGCTATGAATTTCTCCGTAGACGGCTCTGCCATTTTCGTTTTTGTTTTTAACTGTCAAAAAGAATGTTTCTAAACATTTCGCTGACAGAGCTAACCATTTACTGGATTTCGATGCGCACTTGACCTCTCGATAAGTTCGCTTTTTTGCCGATCGTTGGACGCACGAATTGCTTTTGAAGGGATCTGGTGCATTCTTACTTGTACGAGTACTATTATCTACTACTCCAACCAAGTCCTCCACTATCTTAGTATTGCAGTCATTGTGTATCGATGATACTCGTACTACCCAGCATTGGTTTGTTTTCATGGTTCCTTCCGATAGCCGTTTCTGCCTTCAGCCAGGTTTGACTTTCTGCTGACCGCTCCGGTTCAAACGCAGACCAGGGATCCACCGTCTTTGCTGAGTATTCGGAAAGATTACATTTGAAGACTCTTAAATGATTGTGACAACTAAAACTTCGCTGTCAGTCAGAATACTCCATTCAACCAAGACGATGACGATAAACAATTTCGTCCACCCGACTAAAATGAAGTGAAGATGACAATATTTAACCTTAAATCCAACACGATTGCTTTAGGCGGCGGTCTAACTGAAGAGCTATTTTAAGCAATTTGGGATGATTTGGTACGGAACATATCAGTTCATTTTGCAAGAACGATCAAATGAAAGTATGCCCGACGAAAGAAACTCGGCATCCTTTGCCCGATCCTCTCTCTCAACTACAGAGGTATTAGTCTTCACCACATCGCGCACAAAATCCTGTCTGCCATATTATTTTAACGCCATAAACATTTTCTCAATAATCTGATTAGTCCGTATCAGTGTGGTTCTAGGCCAGGAAAATCCACAATAAATCAGATATTCACATTGCGGCAGGTCCTGAAAAAAACACAGGAACTCCAAATCAATACCCACTGCCTTTTCATATGAAAAAATGTTTTAGGGTCGTTAATAAGATTTGCTTGCCCATTAATTAGGTGGCGCTGGTAGGGGGAGTTATAAAGATGATTTAATTGAAGGTAAGAACCGAGATAGTTGGAATAGCCTAAAACAGAATTGGTACGAAGGAAAGCTGCCCATAACTTGTTTCTCTTGTTACGTAAGGCGCGAAGTTTGCGATTATACCAAGGGAGGGATGAAGATGAAGTTTTATGGCGAGAAAAGGGGACATAAAGAGAAATGAAACTAAATAGGTATTTCTCTTTAAAAAATGGTGAGGGCTTCGTTTAAGGATACTCAAAGGAACACCGACACAGATAGGCATTTATTTTGCGGAAATTAGCTTTATGAAAGTCGTAAGAAATACGAAATGCGGGAGGAGTAGATTGAAGTGGTGAATTGTGGAAAGGTGAAAGAAGAGGGGGGGACGAAAGTTATCAATAGTCGATAAAGATAGGGGACAAAGCGAGACTGAGTAGTTAATGTAATCAAGTAATTTAAGGCACTATTAACTTGATATTGACTTGAATTAGTTAGCCGATCTATGAAAATACACTCCTTAGTGGAGTTGGCATGTGAAGCGATGAAAAAGGATTCATCATCGGAAAGAGTCCACTGCAGCTGAGGCGGATTAAAGTCACCAAAAATAAGGCTGTCATCAAGGGAATCAAACAGATCAATTATTTGATCAATCGCGTTGATAGCAAGTTGGTAAGATCCGATTGATTGGACTTGCAGAATGTAACAACACATAACGTACAGGGATCTGTGTGGAAAAGTTATTTTTATTTTAACAAAGTCGACCTTAGAAGAGGAAGAAATGGCAATGAGAGAGAGTCAAGGTCGTTATGGATGGCCAATAGCACGCCTCGAGAGGAAGAGTCAACCAAGGTAGGGTCGTCGTCTCGAAAAACATTAAAAGTAGGGGGGAATAACTCATGGGTCATTGTGTCGGGGATCAGATTGGTTTCAGTAAGAGCATAGATATCGAAAGGGAGAGCATGGGATTGGCGCAAAACAGCTTGGGTTTTCGAGCGCAGGCCTCTTATGTTCTGGTAGTAAAATGTAAGAGGAAGATTGTTGTGTAGAGACGAAGGGGAAGATGGTTGAAGTGCTAATGATAGTGGCAGTTTATGGACCAACAAATTTGTTGTGGTCACTTCGGCTCCGTTGGAGATGTTGCGTCCTTTTAGAGTGTACGTAATTGCCAAAAGCAGCAAGGTCATGCGCTACTTTTTGAGGAGACAAATTAAAAATCTCGTGGAATCTGATATAGATTTTCTTGAGACTATCAATTTCAATGGGGAGATCTTCCTGCTGAATTGTTTTGGTTTTACCCCCATAGCAAACTGAGTCAGATTTGTCATGAAGATACGCGAGAAAGAGACGTATATTTTGGTAAACCTTTTTTTCTCTAAGCCTGGAGATTGCATAATGACAATCGGTGGTGTCATTGCTGTGTTAGTTTAACTTGAGGAGGCAAAAACGGATCAAGGCGGAGGAAGAGATTGAAGGGGGAGGTGTATTAGATTGCATTTTAGATGTGGGGTTCAGACATTAGATGTGGGGTTCAGAATATAAGAGCTAATAAAGTTAGGGTATTTAGCTCCAGTTGTGAGGTTGAAATTGGGAAAAGAATTGATGGTGAGGGCAGGTGGCGCGGAGGGTTGTAGCGGTTGAGAGGTGCCAGTGTGGGAAGTTGGGTTTAATTTAAACGAAACTCGATTATCGGTGGCATTTAACGAAGAAGTAGAAGACACTTGGTTAGGGATGGTAGAGGGGGTAAAACTGGGGAATATTTTAGTTTTAAGGAACCAATTAGTGTCAGATTTGGTTCGGAAGTTGGAAACAGGTTTAGGATGCTTATTACTAATCTTAGATTTATTTGTAGTCTTATCATTAGTCTTAGATTTAATCATTGCAGAGTTTGGCGGCCCATTTTCCGATGGCATCTTACCAAGCTTGAAATCAGTACCAGCAGAGTTTAGAAATATCCATTCGTATCGAGTCGGTAAATCGAATTTGAAATTTTGCTTTGGCTGATGGTAATACCAAACCTCTTTTCGAAAAATTGCGTAATCCATGGGACATCAGTGTAATGAGGGGCGCCTTTTATGAGAAGGGTGGTGAACATCTCGTTCTCCAACCTTAGCTTGTCCAATCTGCGTGGCCACTTAGAAGGTGTCCATGTAGTGCCAAACTGTTTAATGAGTTTACGTGGAGCGGCAGAGGGAGGAGACGACATTACAGTGACTTCAGATTCGTGAGTTGTAACGCCTGCGTTCGAGTTATCCGGTTGAACCATCCGTTGGAGACAGTAAGGTGGAGATGAGGGTGGATCCACCTCGGTATCCAATAGTTCAGCCAAGATCGACGTGTTGTAGTGTACATTTGGGTGATGCTGTGTATGGTTTGATATGACATCGATTTTGCTGCATATTGTTCCAATGCTAACTTCAATATCACAAAAAATCGACCGTACCACGGTTACTTCGTCACCGGCATCATTAATTTTGTCGAAAGTCACTTCGAGCATGGGATTAGGTTGCTTGGGAGATGGTTGATTTATCGAGGGGGCTTGGAAATGGCTATCGAAGTCTTCACGCATTGAGTTAATAACTTCTCATATATTTTGGTGTGCGATAATTTGCACGGCCGATTTTGGTTTACGATCACTTATCACAGTATTAAGGTGGCACAAGGTGGTTTCATCGTTACTGGACCTTACGAAATCCAAATCAAAAAGACCAGCAAAGTCGCCTATGATAGCGTCTATAGAGACGAGATATACTGAACTATGTCCAGTTTTGGCATTTCTGTCAAACTCGTCCGTCTCTGCCAAACTCCTATAGGATGACGATGGAGAATACATGCTGCTCTATCAAGATCGGTAACAACATTACCCAGGCTTTTGATGTCAGAAAAGGATTACGATAAGGTGACGCGTTGTCATGCGTTTTCTTTAACATCATACTTCAAAGGATTGTTAAAAATTCGCAGACTAACATCAGGATTTTTGTTTTTATTTTATAATTTGCACGCGCCAAAGGGGATATGAATACCCTTATACTATTACAGGGCACGGACGGTTTTATAGATAAACAGACAGAGAGAAAGAAAGAAAGATTGGTGTAGTGGTTTGAAACTCAGGTGGTATTAAGTCTCTGTAAACTCTAAGGGTAGCAACGAGATAACTGGAGTGCATTTTTTGCTTTGCTTTTTATTGTTATTGCCCATGATTCACAGTATTTTTTCCGTCCTCCTGATGTCATCATCACGACCAAGTTTCATTTTCAGCCCCACTCTACTGCCAGTGTTATGCCTTCGCACTAGGGTTGACTTAGCTTTCGCAATTAATGGACTTTTTTTTATTTATTTCATGCGAAATAAATATCTACATGATTCTTGACATGAGGATTTGAACCGTGAACCCATAGCGTGACAAGCGACGATGTTACCACTACTCCACGGCTACACTTTATAAAAATCTTTCAAGTCTTTGTGACTAGCAGCTTATGCTGACGAAGTACGCATCGGGCTGTTAATTGTACGTTCGTGACTATTGAAACAGAAGCGGCGAAAATTTGTTTAGCGGTTAACGAGGTCAAAGCAGAATATGTGCAAAAAAGGATTGTCAGCATCGGTAACTTGGACATAGCATCCCAATAGATACAATATTGAGCTAATTAGTCTGCCTAGGCTAAGATGGCAATTAATTAGGTAGCACCCTCATCATTCCAGTCCTGGCATAAGGTTCAGAAGAATGGTCATAATTAAAGGCGGAGGAAAAAACCCTTGGTATTCCTCCACCCGTGGAAGAGGAGACACAGCAACGCACTATACGGGTTGTTCATCTCTACTGACCTAGTCAGAAGGATTCGAGTTTGTCGCCTACGATGGCTAGGAGTAGGAAAGTTATGAAATCCATCCTGGAGGATGACGGGTAGAGGAAGGCCTCACCTTAAGGTGGCGCATACAAGTGAAAAGGGACCTCAACCAACTTAACTTCGTATGCAAAACTGGAGTCGGCTAGCGCAAGATCGAGCTGGTTGGAGAGACCTTTTGGTTTCTATTCCTATTATCAGACGGATCAATAAATTAGCAGATGCTACGTTGGAATGATGTGGGTTAATCTGTACCAGTTCGAGTTTATGAGTAGGGAAACAAATCTCGCGGTTTCACTTCACTCCTCAGCTGTGATGAGCCTCCAATTACTTATTGGAAGGTTTTGATTCTGGAGCTTTGAGACATAGGATATCATTGACGTCGCTAGGACCGGGTTATAACCTAAGAACTTGAGCAAGCGTAATGAGAACAACTCTTTCACTAGACAAGGTAGTGCAAACAAACGTTATCTTTGCAACCAAAGAGCTAACAAAAGTCTTTGCTACCAACTTAAACTGAAGGGTAAGCTGTAAAACTTAGACAGACTTTGTGGGAGGGTTTAATCATATTAATAAACAAATAAATTGTCATTTGTTTATGACTGTGATAGAAAATCTCACGGCGCTAATTCTCGTGGATTAAATCATAAACGATGGAAACTAGAGAATCACACAAAGGAACTAGTGTGGCTAAAACATATAGAGCGAAATTGTACGTTATGAGGTTCGAGTTTTCATCAAAGCCTTTGACAACCAACAACATAGGGCAAAAGATAAATAAAAGTCGCCTTTCGTAATATACGAGCATAATTGTGTGTAATGAAACATGTATATATGTGTCGTCGTCCCACATTTTTGAGATACCTAAGTTGAACTAATTGGAAACTCAAATTACAACTCAGAGTTTTTCTTTTTCAAACAAATGCTTGTAAATCTACATAGAGTGATGTATGAAATCTGAATTCAAATAATATAATTAAATAAGAATGTAATCTAAAAATTGTCATTATTCAGTTTCATCTACCCGTTTGTTGGTTTTTCTCATTTCTGTTAAAACTTGTTTCCCCATTGTTCTTAGAACATTTTTCCATTGCTTTCCATATTAATTGCATATCTGTCAATGCAGCTCAATTTGCAGCGTTATAAAAAGTTCGTAAGGGAAACTGTAGTGAAAATAACATTCACAACTTTTAGCTATGGAAATACATGGAAAAAAAGTTAATAAAAAATACCTGGTCCCAGCTTATATCTGTAGAAACCAAGATGTTTTTTTTTTTTAATGAATATTCTCACATGAAAACTACCTCTCCATAGAGGACAAAATTCTACTACGGGGAGTCACCAAGCATTTCCCAGCGGATTGTGAGCTACAATGTGGCGTAAAAGTCCTCACTCGATTTCCTAAGGCAGTAACTTTGTTTGTAAATAAAAATAATTGGTTCTGTTTGACGATTATGTGTATTTAGACGTTTAATTTCGTTTCTATTAAATCGCAAAAATAATATCGGTGAAGTGGCCGCCTCCAGATCTGATGCACATTCGGACTCGTTCCATGGCATTTTACATGACTCTTCTCAAAACTTATGGCGATAAATTTTCCACTTTTTGTCACAAGTTCTTCTTCAGGTTCGCCAGGGATTGTTCGCATAGACTCATGACTTCAAAAAGCTTCGAAGAGAGAAGTCTGAAACGGTCAAAACGGGCTATCTTTGGGGCCAGTGCACATCGCTAAAACGAGAGATTAATAGGGCGGGAAACACTTAGTGCAGAATGTCCACTATCGCTCTTGCTGTATGTGTGGTTGCACCGTCCTGCTGGAACCACATGTCAATTTGCGGTAGCAAGAAGTCATTGATCATGGTTCTGTTGCGCTCACCAGTCACAGTAACAATGTTGCCGACGCCATCCTCGAAAAAAATATGGGCCAAACACCTTTCCTCCGTAAACGCCGCGGCTCGTCGTACATTACACGCCCCAGAAGCTTTGATTTTGCTTATTCACATATCCGCATAAATATAAATAAAATCATGCGCATAGCGGTAGAGGTTTAGGAGGTTGTGGCTGTAATTTACATACGATTGGCGGTCTGCAGGGAATAGCTGATGTACTTTTTGCACTTTTTACGGTACATCTTCAAGTCTTTCACAAAAATTCGCTGTAAAGACCGTCTATTGATGCCTAATTGCGTAACCTGTCATATGATTGATGCTTGAGGATCCTCTTGGAAGCGCCTGCTTCGAAGTGATATTTGCTGAGAAGAAAAATTGTTCAAGTACCTACAAATTTAAATATAATTCTTATCTGATTCGATTTGTCTATCTAACTTTATTTTTCTAATTAAGGGAAGGTGAATTAGGAGAAGTCATCCTCATCATCAAGCTCTGATTTGGAACATTATAGCTGTCATGATGAGTCCGACGACGAAATTGATCTAGTCAAAACAGTTGCCGCTGGTGGGAAAGAAGATGCTGAATGCTTATATTGCAGAACTTTATATTCATAAGATCGCCCAGGTGAAATCTAGGTTCAATGCGTTTCGTGCCACATTTGGAACACGAATAGTGTGCTGGATGCGGAAAAGCAATATCCACTTGCGAGTTTTGTACCTCCTAAACACGTCGGGTAATATGGACAATGTGGTCCAAATTACCCTCCATTTTTGTTTTTTTAATGTTTTTGTGTTACTTTCTTATTTCATTTTTGTTATTTTTTTATAGCCTGAATTCCATGTTTTTTGTTATTAGTTATGTATTAAAATTGTTCAGTTTATTTTCTAAATTAAAAAGCAATATTAAAACTTACACCTTCTGTGTTTTATTAGCAAAAATAACATTGGTGGTCTATATATGTATATGTTGCAACACCCCATATTAGACCAGTGCGGTATCACACCACATTTTTATACTGCCTGCTGTCTTTGATAATTATAATAGTGCAGTTTGAATCGAGCGTCCATGGTGGTCAGAGCAATTTTGCTTTGATAATTAATAAACTTGTTTAAATAAAAAGGAGTTTCTTGTGTGGTCAATCCGCCACATTATTGGTGACCCCGACGTGACACCGATTTTAAACGTGCGTTCTAATTTTAATTAATAAATCCTTTTTCTTTTCGCCTCGAACAACTTCGACCACCATCCCACGCGTTTTTTTTTATTGCTGTCTCTCTCACTCTATCACATCATTATGCCTGATACGCCGGACCAATCACAGCAAGCGCAAAACATCCGACCCGCACAGCGGAGTGGCCTGATTTCATCTATGTCATCAGGTGAGATTAGAGCGCCGCCTTTATGTGCTGAAAGACCGGCACTCTGGTTCGCCCAGTTATAGGCTCAATTTACCACCCGTGGAATCTTATCCGAGGCGCAAAAATTCTACCGCACAATCCCACTGATTGACACGCGGTATGTAGCAGAGGTGGAAGATATCATCGTCGGACCGCCGGTACTCAACCCATACCAGGCGCTAAAAACAGCAATCATCACACGTTTTTCGAGGTCAAAGGAAGCTAAAATTATTCAGCTCTTGGACGGCGAAAAACTAGGAGACCGCACCCCATCCCAACACCTACGTCATCTAAAAAGTTTGGTTCCAGACATCGACGAAACAGTGCTCAAAACTCGCTGGCTATCCCATTTACCAAAGGAGACATGATCTTGCCTTGCCAAAAATCCGCTACGCTCGCAGAATTAGCCGAACAAGCAGACATTCTCCACGAGGTGTATTCACCACACTATTTGGCAGCAGTCACAACGAATGATGTCAGTCAGCAGATTTGACAAAACAAGTGACAGCACTTACATCGACACTATCCACCACACAAACGTCACGCTCTCGATTGACACGTGGTAAACGTCAAAATAGAACCAGGTCACGAAGCAGACACGAGCATCGTGTGCCATCAATAACAAATTTCATCTGCTGGTATCATACAAAATTCAACAAGAACGCTAGAAGTGTCTCCCTGGGTGCAAATTCCAGGAAAACTCCAACGAGAGTCGCTAGCGGCGGTAGACTCTCGCTCTTCTTCCTGCCGCCTTTTTGTGACAGATACCAAAACTCAAGACAAATTTCTGATTGACACAGGATCGGACGTGTCGGTCTACCCTTCAGGAAAGATGCACAATTCTGTGAAAGCTTTCAATTACACGTTGATCGCTGCAAATGGTTCGTCAATAAACACCTTCGGCGCAGTCAACATAACACTCAATCTCGGCCTGCGTAGGGCTCTCACCTGGTGATTCATCGTGGCAGACATCTCTGTTCCCATCATTGGAGCCGACCTGCTGAGTCATTTTGGCTTACTTGTCGACCTCAAAAAGCAGCGCATCGTCGACGGTACAACCGGATGCTCAGCAAAAGGGAAAATATCGCTCGCTCAAGCTTGTTCCATCCGAGTTCCATCAGCCGTCACCGAGGAGCCGTATGTGACACTCCTAAACCTGTTCCGCAGCGTCACCAAACCAGGAGAAGCAGCACAATCCCATCAGTACTCAACGCTGCACTACATCAAAACTAAAGCAGGACCACCAGTTTCCAGTAAGGCTAGGAGACTCGCACCGGACCGAGTTCGAGAAGATGGTTAGTCTTGGCATCGCCCGCCGATCCAGCAGCCCATGATCGTCCCCTCTTCATCTCGCACCCAAGAAATCCGGTGAGTGGCGTCCCTGCGGGGATTACAGACGCTTAAATGATCTCACTATTCCAGATTCTTATCCAGTGCGCTACTTAGATGACTTTGCTGCTGACCTGCACACAAAAAAAATTGTTTCAACCATTGACTTGGTCTGTGCATTCAACCAGATACCAGTCGCACCCGAAGACATCCAAAAGACGGCGATCATCACCCCATTCGGACTCTACGAATTCCCATTCATGACATTTGGCTTGCGGAATGCCGCACAAACGTTTCAACGTTTCATGGATGAGGTGACTAATCTTTTTATATGTGTGGTCAATCCGCCACATATACCTCCCTTACTCTAATATTAATTTTTGGGGTTGGAAAGAAAATTCGGATTTTACATCGAATTGTGTACACACATTTTGTAATGCCTTACGATTGAACATTTTCACGAAACCAAAACATTCTTGCCCTTGATAGATGCAAGAAAAAATAGTCATCTTTTGTGTCATTTTCTTGAAAAACTCCGAAAAAGAACGTCTCCAAATTTGATGGACAACATCCCAGCATTTAAAACAAGTTGATTAAAATGAGAATTTTAAATTTATGATCGGGGGAATAAAATTTAGCTAAGCGTCATCATGCACCCGGGCCGAACTGACCCCTAAACTTCAACGAAACGTAAAAAAATGCAAATGATTTAATCACAAACTTTCGGGTGTAGAAACTGTTATTGGACGGTGTTATCACATAGTTACTGGAAGGTTCTGAACAGAGCTGTAAAATTCCAAGTACAAGTACCAGTACCAGTACCAGTACCGGGACTTGTACTTGTACTTCAGTACTCGGATACTGGTACTTGAAAAACCCAAGTGCCAGTATTTTTCAAGTACTTCGTCGGGTACTTAAGTACCAAAGTACTTGACCAGTACTTTCAAGTAATTGATCAGTTCTTCGATTCAAAGTACTTACTTAATTTTAGTCTTTTGCACAATTTTTATAGATAGAGATGTTAACATTTTTAGAAGAATTCAGGAAAAAACATTGTTTGTGTCATACTGTTTAAAAATTTGTTTATTAATTATTTTGGATTAATACTTTTTAAGAAAGTCGAGTTAGCTTTTAACAAAACTAATATCTCAAAATGTTCGTCAGTAAGGGCATGACGTCTTGGAGAATTAACAAGACCAGCGAATGAGAAAAGTCTTTCTACAGGCGCTGAAGATGTCAGCGGCGTATTCAACTTCAAAGACAATTTTTTCAGAACGGAATATTTGTCCAGCATAGTCATTCCATTTCCAATGCTCGGATCATTTATATATGTAGGTCGAATATTCATACTCAATTTTTCTGGGCAATGACAATTTACTACTTGATGTGGCAGTTGGCAATGAAGTAGAATCTGAAAAAAATGCATAGGGTTTATACATAAATGCAGGGTGATCCCATTTCGGTTGACCAAATTTTGAAATTGTGTTTTTTTTTTTGTAATTTGCGCGCGTTCAAAGAGTCAATGATAATCTTAAAGTGTTTTAACAAATCTTAATGGAATCTACTTCTATTTTGTGTTTTGTTTCTTATATGACCTACCACACTCCGAAGTTTGATCATTTGACAAGGATTGACCTCAATACTATTCTAATTCACTTAAACACTAACCGTCTTCAAAATCATAAAAATCGTCTTTTTCGCGGGAAGCACCGCCTACCGTACTTTCAGTATAAATCCCCTCATCGCCTTCTAAAGTTCCAGTTACCTCGGCCTCTTGCTCAGCTTTACTCCGTACTAATGCATGAATGTCATCGATGGTACGATGATGATTAATTTCATCTTTTTTTTGCAAAATACTGTTATTTTTACTGTACATACCAGCTTCACTTCACTATAAAAAGTGCCATTAAATAGAAACTTTTTTCTCGTAATTCATCCAACTTCATTCGTTTTATGCTTCCATTTGAAGTACTTTAGGAAAGTGATCTCTTTCTTGATTTCACATTAAATTTTGAAGGTGAAAAGGAAGGATCAGTAATGAAATCATAGGATGAAAATTCAACATCTATTGAATCTTCCTTTCGATTGCTGAGATATCGGTTTTCTTCCATATCCATGTCCTATCCTAATAAGCCTTCCTAAGAAGCAATGCAAATTATACTTGTTTTTTTTTCAGATTTTAATTTCGAATATAACCCCACTTACCAAGTTGTCGAAACAGGCCGTAATGACTTACACGTTTTAAACAAAGTACTCTTATCTAGGAGAAAACCGAACAAGATCTAGAACTGATCTCTTATAAAGGGTGGTTAAATTTTAAGGGCCGATGTTGAATGTGAACCACACCTAAACGTCAAGTTTTTTTCTGCATTTCATTTGATATTTCTCAATTTCAGACTAACTCAATTTAAACCATGGAAAGATACACAATCGAGCAACGCGTTAAAGTTATTCAGGCTTATTATGAAAATGGGCGTTCAAATCAAAATGCATATCGTGCATTTCGTGATTCTTTCGGTCAATTTAATCGTCCAAATGTGCGTACAATCGGAAAAATCGTGCAAAAATATGTGCAAACGGGGTCTGTAGGAGATGTGAAAACACCAGTGCATGCTCGTACAGCTCGTACTGCAGAAAATATTGCTGCTGTTCGCGATAGTGTGGCTGAAGAGCCGTCCACCTCAACTCGTCGTCGTGCCCAACAATTGCACCTCTCACGCTCGTCGTTGATGAACATTATGCATAAAGACTTGCATTTACGCACTTACAAGGTGCAATTGACTCAAGAACTAAAGCCTCTTGACCATTTCAAGCGTCGTCAATGGTCACAATGGTGGCAAGAAATGGCAACAGTGGATGATCAATTTTCGAAGAAAATCATCTTCAGTGATGAGGCACATTTTCACCTCAGTGGATTCGTCAATAAGCAGAATTGCCGCATTTGGGCGAATGATAATCCAAGAGTGATTGTCGAAAAACCAATGCACCCACAAAGAGTGACTGTTTGGTGCGGTTTATGGGCTGGCGGCATCATCGGGCCGTATTTTTTCCAAAATGAGGCCGGTCAGACAGTTACTGTGAATGGTGTTCGCTATCGTGAGATGATAACGAACTTTTTATGGCCCGAATTGGAAGATATGGATGTGGACGATATGTGGTTTCAACAGGATGGTGCCACTTGCCACACAGCTAACGAAACAATGGCTCTTTTGCGCGACAAATTCAATGGCCGTGTTATCTCACGTGGTGGCGATGTCAATTGGCCGCTAAGATCATGTGATTTGACACCGTTGGACTTCTTTCTTTGGGGTTATTTGAAAGGGAAGGTGTACGTCGATAAGACAGCAACAATTCAAGAGCTAAAGGATGAGATAATTCGGCACATTAACGGCATAGAACCTCAATTATGCCTCAGCGTCATCGAAAATTTGGACCATCGGATGGAGGTGTGCCGCCGAGGTCGCGGCGGCCATTTGACCGATATTTTGTTCCATACATAATTGAACCATACCAATATTATCATAATAAAAATAAATGACAGTAATTTCCTAAATAATTTGTGTTTTATTCAAAATCAACATCGGCCCTTAAAACTTAACCACCCTTTAGTACGTTTAGCTGATTCGTTTATAAATCTTTCACGAATCAAAATGAATGCCAGTAGATTTGTTTTCCTATTTTACTTGACTGAATTTTATTTTAACGAACTCCTCAAAAAAAGTCGCTGTGAAATTTCAAGACCCGTGGCTCACGCCACTTCCCTAAGAAAGAAAATCTACCTCGGAGAAGGTGTCAAAGACATACCGCTGGTTTATCGTATCGGATCTGGGGCCAGATTGTAGGTGCGAAACGATCTAATTCCAAAAGGCGCAGGTCCCTTGACGAGGCGTCCAACACCTCGACGAAGGCCAAACAGGTAACGACTTTCAAGTCTTTCCCCGAGAAGGTTAAGCACAATCTCATTGTCGCAATAGTAGACATGTCCGACGGTGAAAGGAGGATCTCCCACGACAAGAGGAGGCTCATTGAAGGCAAAGTGATGAATTGCTTTTATGAACATATCAACAAGACCCCAACTCTCCGCTCACATTCAAAGATCTTGGGTGGTACTAGGACTTTTTCAAAATGATCACCTGCGATGGCCAAAATTCCCACAGGCCGGGAGCAAGCGTCTGGATTCCTTTCGAATCGAGCGACCCTGCCATGACAATCATTGCCTATCAGAACCCTGACTTTCTAGTGAAAGACTAAAAATTGATGGAGGAGTCATCGAACTCCAAAAAGGCTCCTCAATCTGCAATAACATTCATAGACATAGAATATTACATATTTAATTTCCAATAAAAAATATCTTGGGGGTTATCAAGCATTTCTAACTATTTTTGTATAATCGAAGCGCGAAACGGGGGGTAGTTTTAATCACTCCCTTGCCTTGGTGTAAGTTTAGGGCATTCCCTTGCCTGCTAGTATAACAATTTTGTGGATTAGATATTTTGTGTTCGATTAAAACTGTCCAAATGGATACATATGTGGTGATGATAGAGCTACATAAGCTAAGAAAATGGTGAAAAAAAACTGCACATACATACATACATATATGTAACAACGTAATGGTAAAAGTTGGACCCATACTTACGTCATTTTTCTTGGTCGGAATTCAATGTTCTACCAGATTCCGAAGTAGCGGAGACTTTCTCTACAATTCGTTCATACATACATCCAGAGCCATGTCCACGCTTTTACTTCATAAAATCACATTTTGTCTTCTCAAAGCTATTTAAGGTGATGACAAAGTCTTATTGTGAACATCTCATCAGAATTCGTAAACTGCGGTTACTCGCACAAATGGTGACAGCCACGCCCACTTTCTCCTAAGAAAATTGATTACAACATATGTTTTAATAATTTTTTTTCTTTTCAAGTTCATTAATCCAGTGATGGAGAGAGAAGAAAGGGTACAAATTAAAATTAAAAGTCAATGAGGGAAGGATGGATTTGGCAAATAAAAAATGCCGTGCTAGTTCTGCGTGCTGGTGAACTCCTAATTTCAGCTGATTCTGACATGGAAAAACAGTTGCTGGTCGCAGCCGTCCGCTATGGGTCAGACGCTGCGGAAGGGATCATGGCTTGATTTTATTTATCTATATTTTTTTTTAAATTCACACGCGCTCATGTGGTTTTGGATACCATTATAGCGTACATAGATACACACCGCAGCCGTTAGAAAAAAAAGGTTTCAGAAGATAGGAGTAACCAATGCACATTGGTTTTAAATGTCTGTGGATGTCTGTTGAATTTGGTAGAGCATTCCCCATAGGTACGTATTGTACGGCTTAAGAAATAATCTCCATATTACTATACGTCCGAAGACGGGCTTAAGGATAAACTGATTAGCATTCAAAGTGTGACGTCTGAATTGCTGAAGGAACAGAATGTAGCTGGCTATTTCATTGGAGCACCGTTTTCTAAAGGAACGATAAAACAGAGAAAGACATAAAATATTTCTACGGTGTCCTTACGAATTTATGGATTCACATTATGATAAAACAGACGGGACGCCACTATACTCGTATATTTCATCTGAAAATTTGTGGTGGAAATACAAGAATAGGAGCACTAAGCATCCATCATTCGGGCATTGTCCGAGCGAAGGAACTTGGCTGCATATCGACTGGTCACCGATCAGACTACAAGCTTGTTGTTGAACAAGATTAAATAAACTGTTCCAGAATCTACTTATCAACGCCAGTAATTAATATTTGGCCCGATCCCCAGCCCAATTTTAGGAAAAGCCAAATATTCGCCCTTTGTTTTTTGTAAGCACCTATTTTGAGGATAATACTTAGATTGGATATACCCCATATGTTTTGAAGACCTTAGAGCATGCTGATACACCCTCCCCCGCCAGTTTTTTGGAAACGATATTTGAAAGTAAATTTTACTCATTTTATCCGTTGGGCTAGAAATACCCATCGGGTTTTGATGATCAATAAGTAAGCCTGATAGCGTTATTTTTAAAGGTAATGGAAAAAATAATAAGAAAATGGAAAAAAACACCAAATCCGAGTTGACATACTCAAGAAACACCCTCTAAACAAACCCCAATTCGCTATCATCCACTGTAACTGCACTGCATCATTTTGTTAGAAAATTAGAGGTGTCTCTCAATGATATATGGATATAGCAATATGAGCCTTTCTGGGCATTGCTGCAGCTTTCTATAACACCTCCTCTGCCTCCATCGAAAGATCTGCAGCTTCAAAAGGCGTGGCAAATGAACAATCAGATGGATAAGTGCCATCCTAACTAGCAGGACAATTTCTGCCAAATTAGGTCACGCATCTGCTACAATTAGTACTATTAAATGCTGTCCTATCACCTCTACTATGGTTAATAGTTATCGACCGACTCCTGAACGACCTAAACAACTCCGGTTTTATAACTCAAGGCTATGCAGATGACCTAGTCATAATAATCAGAGGCACACATGAAACTACTATCACTAACCTCATGCATAATGCCCTAGATAAAATGTGGGAATGGTGTCAACTTGAGGGGCTCAATGTCAACCCTAAGAAAAAGATCATCATCGTTAAGGAAGTTAAATACTTGGGAATCACGCTTGAGCATGGACTAAATTAGAACAAATACCTAGATAATGCTATCAAGAAAGCCATATCCATACTATGGACGTGCTCAAAACTTTTTGGAAAGTAATGGGGACTAAGACCAAAAATGGTGCATTGGACCTACGAGTACATTACAATACTACTTCCTTATAACGTATGCTTCACTGATTTGGAGGGAAAAGGTTGAACAAATAACTTCCCAGAATGCACTACAAAAAGTCCATAGATCAGTCCGCATTGGAATTACAGGCGCTGAGACTCCCCTACAACCCCGACCCCCCCACATCAGAGTCAAAAAATCTGCAGCAATAAGCGCTGCAAAACTTTACCTAGTTTCAAATTTTAATTTGGAAGATCTGAAAGCGCATCTATAAGTCGTAAACAGGGTCCCGCTACTTTCCAAGTCAGCAATCCATGTTACGAACTTCATGTCCCTAGAAATAAATTCCTACCGCCCTTTTAAAATAATGATCCTAGAGCGTGATAAATGGAAAAACGGGGTCCTTCTCCCCAGAACTACCCTCACTCAAGACGGTACCCCGACAGATCAAATATGGAACACGGAGTAGATGCTAGAGTTTTCGATCCTAATTTCTAATTGACTCCCTTTGGGATATTCTACTTCGATTCTCCAGACTGAAATCTACGCCAGAGAATTATGCGGTGGGGAGGCACAACCTCTATACATCCAAAATTAACATTCTGTCTAACAATTAAGCGGATATTAAAGCCCTATACTCCAACTTTAACTCTAAGCTGGCCTGGAATTGCCTAAACACCTGCTCACAAAAGCATTACAATCAAATGGGTTCCAGGCCACAACGGTATAGATGGTACCGAACGTACGGATGAACTTTCGAGACGCGGCATTACCATTCATAGGACCATTACCTTTCTGTGGTCCACCTGTTAGCCACCTGAAATTGGAACTGAACTCCTGGGCAAAATTGGTATCAATATCTAAATGGAACACAACAAAGGGCTTTCGACAGGCCAAAAACTTAATTGATTTTTCAAAATACTATCGAGCTGATGAAATTTTGTTCTCGGAGATACCACAATCGAAAAACAGACTACCTTACGGGTCACTGGCTCACTCAACTCTGCTATTTATAGCTGAAAGATCAAGAAACGCAGGAACATATTCTATGCAAGTACCCAGCCGTGCCTCGCAGTAGGCACAGACTACTCGGAAGGGGATTTATCTCCCCGCAAGCATACTCAAATTACTTCAGGAACTGAACCTTTTGCAGGTTCAAAATTCTATTTAACAAACCGTAGACCCAAAGGAATAACACAAAAGATCTCTTCTGGTCGAAGTACTAGGAGGCTAAATTTCTCCATACCCCATCTAATCTATGTCAATTAGTCCGTCAATCAGTCTGGTATCTCAATCAAACTTACATTTTAGAAATAAAAACCATAAATTTAGAAATTTCCAACAATAATCAACCTAATAAACGAAACATGAACAATTGGGAAAAAATAAAAGTTTTCTTATTTAAAAAATCCAGGCAAGATTTGAATTTTGCGCCACTTGTGCGGTAAAGTATTGCCAACGAGAAAAAAAAAACAGCCTGACAGCTGACAGTTCAAAGTTATTAAAAATGGAGTGCTGCACGAAAGAACAACGCTTTTTCATTGTTGAGCAATATTTTAAAAATAATGAAGGTTTGGCAGCTAGAGTTCGCATTTTCGTACAAAATATGGTCGGAATAGTGATTTAACTTCATCAACTGTGAAGAGATTAATTCAAAAATTCAGGGAGACTGGATCAATTAGTTATCTTAGACACTCTGGCCGTCCTTCAACACAAAACATTGGAGCAATTCATGAGAGTGTTGTTGAGAGTCCAGGAACATCAATTCTCTACAGCGTATTCTCACGAAAGATTTGCATCTTCATGCATACAAAGTGCAATTGACTCAAGAACTGAAGCCCTTTGACCACGCACAGCGAAGAGAGTTCGTTGATTGGATTATGAAACAACAAGTGGATGCTGATTTTTCAAACAAAATCATCTTCAGCTATGAGGGTCATCTTCATTTTGATGGATTTGTTAATCGTCAAAATTATTGAATTTGGGGTTCAGAAAACTGACGAGTAATTGTTGAGAACCAAATGCATCCACAACGTGTCACTGTTTGTTGCGGATTTTGGGCTGGAGGCATCATCAGACCATTCTTCTTTGAAAATGCGCCTGGTGAGGCAATAACAGTTATACATGATAATCTAGTTTTTTGTGCCTAAATTGCAAGATATGAATGTGGACGATATGTGGTTTCAACAAGACGGTGCCACATGCCATACTCGTACAGCCCGAGAAACAATTCAATTACGAGTACTGCATGAGTTATTTCCTGGTCGTGTAAGTTCCCGTTTTGGTGATCAGAATTGGCCGCCCATATCATGCGATTTAACGCAGTTGGACTTTTTTCTTTGGGGTTTTTTGAAGTCTATGGTTTATACCAACACCCACGCCTTGAAGGAACAAATTGAGTGCTGCATCAATGAAATTCAGCCACTTTTATGCAAAATTTCGACAAAAGAGTGTGTATGTGCCAGCAAAGTCGTGGAGGCCATTTATCCGATATGTTATTCAATACATAACCCTATACTGTATACTTTCTGAATAAATAAAACATTTATACTGTGTTTTCTATCAAAATTACTTCTTGCTTGAATTTTGGGACACCCTTTATTATTATTATTATTATTTGTGTAGAGATAACTTGCACTGCGACAAGAGCTTTATTCCCTCATTAGAGTTTCCCTCGGAATATAATTCCTTCAGAATTATTATCGAGGGTCAGACACTCCTTTCTTACGTTTTCAAGGATATTTCACCCTAGAGCACCCTCTCTAATCCAGTTTCTCTTAGGAATCTGAGAATGAGAAGTGGATCTATGGTTGGTATATCCTCATCTGATAGTTGGTACTTGCCCAAACATTTCGATCTTTTGTGGGTACGTGCCCCACATGACTCCAAAATAAGTTCTGGAGTCTCACTGGACTCATTGCAGAATCTGCAAAGGCCTTCGTTAGTTATACCTAGTTTCCTTAAATGCTCCGCGGGTTTACGGTGCCCCGTCAGAAAATCTGTTAGGATACGTAGGTTATTCTTGTTGAGGCAGATGTACGCTTCGAATCTTTTCCAGTTGTAGTGTCCCAGAAGTTTCTTAGCTTGCCTCAGACCTGGAGTATTGACTTAGGTTCTCGGCCTGTTTTCTTTGTCCATCTTCCTGAATTCTTCGCATATAGTGTGATTTCCTATTCCACAGAATGGTTCAGGTCCAATAAAGGATTCTACTGTTTCTTGTCTTGCCAAAGAGTCTACTTCTTCGTTGCCCTCTATTCCAACGTTTCCAGGGATCTATAGGTTATAGTTTGTATAGGCATTCCCACACAAGTTTTGAACTAATGACATGGGAGTCAAATGCCTTGATAGCTGCTTGACTGTCTGACAATATTGCTATGTGGGAAACCCTATAGTATGCATCTTATAATCTATCTTACTATCATTATACTAACCACATTAAATATTTCTTATTGTTATTGAACAAAATTGTTAGAAAATTAAATGAAATGTGCAGTGCATCCAATAGTGGTAGGAGTGGCTGTAACAGCATTCCATGCTGAAACCTAATTAGCGCTTTAGCGCCGTTTTTATGCCACAACTCACGTGACCTATCGGGTGTTGTTCGAATGATTATTATAGAGATGAGGGGGTTAGCGTAAACTGTCTTTAAATCCACCCTGTGGCATTAAGAATGCTGGTAACTTCCCCAATGCTTTTCTCCGCAATCTTTAGGTTGTCAATGAAAGGTTTGCCTTGCGTGCTCTATATGCCCTTACCTAGAGTCGATTTTGATGTCGCAGTCGTTCATCAATTCGCCTTTTTCCAAGTCTACTCTGGATGAGAAACTGACCACGTTGATTATTTTGTGTTTTGTGTAGTCAGTTAGAGTTGCTGACAGATCCCCTGAGTCTGACCGCACTACATGCTGTATATATAGACTATAAAGGTCAAGTGGTTAAAGGTGCACTATTACATTCAGAGCTTCTGTAGGGCATGTTCTCATGGTCCCCGTTCATACTAAATGAATTAGTATTTTAGTTTGTATTTTTTAATGCATTCAAATTCCAATACTAACATCGGTAGAGCGCGCAGTGTGTTTTAATTATGCCTCCTTCCTGGAAAAAGAAGGTCAACTACCTCTCAGATAAAATCTCATTCAACTTGTTTACACAGCAAATATCTGCCACATCAGTTTTTAAAAGTCTACTAGAGTCCTCAGATAGTCCTGTTAACGATTGCAGATGAAAAAGTAAGTTATGAGTAGTTATCGATTTCATTGAATGATTTTCATCCGGCAGTTTTCCTTGGCTTCGCCTTGATTTTTCCAAAGCATTTTAAGATGCATTTTCAAAACGTACGTATGTACATAAGTATGTCTCTGGGGGAAACATTTTTTTCCAATAATTGATATTTTAAGGCGCTTTTTTCTTTGCTTGACTACCTTTGGTTTCATTTGATATTACTCTTATTTACTAGTCAATTTACTTCACTTGTGCTGTTTTAAAGTACAACTTTGAATGTAATGACGACTGAGAATGTATGGAAATAATGATGTAATGAGAAATGAGTGAATATCATATCCAAAGTATCGATATCGAGTAGACATTGGTAAGAAAAAGTATCGAGTACAAAATCTATGTATGAACGGGTAGATACTGGGATTGAAAGACAAGTATCAAATATGTATCCTTATTTATTTAGATAAGCTGTTATTCAAACTTATTAGAAGAAGAGCTGCCAAAAGGTAATTTTTCGAAGCTGTATCAGACGAGGATACGTAGCAAAAAACTGGAAAGAGGTGAAAGTATTTTTCATTCCCAAAACAGAAAGACCTATCCTTTCAAACAGATTTAGACCAATCAGTTTATCCTTTCTTTTGAAAACAATGGGGAGAATAGTTGATCCACACGTAAGAAACTTACTCGATGAGCACAACTTATATAGCACCCAACACGCCTATCTTAAAGGGAAGTCATTGAAGACAGCCCTACACTCCTGGTTGTCTCAGAAATCGAGAAAAGCCTTCCCTACAAAGAATTCACTCTGGCTGCTTTTTAGACTTAGAAAAATCGTTCAATAACGTGACAACGGAGTTAATTAAAGCAGTAGATAAAAAGATAACAAATTGGATCGATGAAATGCTCAACACCAGAATAATCCACTTAAAACTCGGGAAGAGTGTCGTAAGTAAAACAGCTACGAGAGGAACTCCACAGAGGGGAGTTGTTTGCTGTGGCTTCTTCAACATTCTGACAACTCTCAAACCCAAAAGAATAAAAACAGTGATATGCAGACTACATAGTGATCGTGATAGGTGGGAAGCTTCTTTATACAATCAGTAAATTTATTGGGTCTTCACTCAAAGAATTATCCTCATGGGCGAAACTAAATGTTCTAGGATTGAATCCAACAAAAACTGAACTAATTCTCTTCACTAAAAGGAGAAAATAGAAAAATTCGACCTTCCAAAGTTGAATGGAATCTCTTTGAATTGCCCCTCGGAAGCCAAGTATCTAGGAACGATCCTCGATTCGAAGCTCAAATGAAAGAGAAGCACAAAAGATGAAAAAGAATGAAAAATGCCTTATGTGCTTTCTACGCATGCAAAAATACCCTAGGGTAAACGACCGCCCATAATTGGATGTATACTGCGATTGTAAGACCTCTATTTACCTATGGTGCAATTGATCAGTGCACAGGGTTTTCAACTCTACACTGACGGGTCTAAAATAGACATATGTACAGGTGCTGGGGTTTTCTGTGAATCGCTCAACATCAACGATTCAAACAAACTCCTGATGTAGTATCTTCAAAGCCACACTCAAGGCGTGATAAGCAGATCGAAACAGTCTTCGCATGCCGACAAACTATAAACAGAATATGCAATACCCATGAAGTCACTTTCTGCTGGGTTCCTGGACATAGTAATATAAAAGGGAACGAAGTAGCAGATGAACTATCACTGACTGGTCAGCATTAGATGAGGAATTCACGCAAGCATCGGCAGTTGTCCCTATTGGTGTACTAAAAAGGAAAGTAGACCTTAAAGCAAGGGATAAGATCAATACCTCCTGGGCAGACAGAGGAGCCTGTGTCATATCTCGCAGCTTATGACTGCAAAACAACAAAAACCTTTTGTCTATGAACAAAAAAGAAACCAGCATCATGATGGCACTTGACATTGCTGGACATCAGCTCACCTGATTACTGCAAACGCTGTGACGATTCTGATCAAATCAAATACTTGATGTGGTGATATCTTCAATCTCGTCTCCTTCCGATATATGGAAAACAGACTTTTTGAAAAAGCGGAGAACCTGGTGCAAGTCCCACTCGAGAACATGTTATGTTTCATCAGAAGTACAGGTGAGTACAGCTGAGAGGCAACCAATTTAGAGATGGTACCACTATTCATTGGGAATCACAATGGACCAAAATACCCCAGTGCAAGCACCCTCGAAAATGCACTTCCATCATACCATACTATACCAACCGTTGCCTAAGCACAAATAAGACCTCAACTCATAGTTTGTGTTTGGACCACTTCCAATGTCGGTGAGTGTACGTTGCACGTAACTTTTTAATCCACTGCTTCTCCAAGTTCACAAGGTATTCCTGACAATTTGTGTGCCAACTTTGTCGTTCTAGTTTTCACTTTATAAATTCTCAGCTCTATTGTTCCCACTCACCAACTGAAACTGACACAAACTGACCACACAGTCGAATAACACTGCTCCTGCTATTGCAATTTGTATTTTTGTGATGTGTGGCATTCTATCAAAAAAAAAAATACGTTACGCCACGTATAGCAACATTCGACAGCCGAACTCTTGCAGAGGTATTTTACATTGCAAAAAGCGAATTTGTAAGTAACATGTTGACCCTTTTTTTATTGCCAGAGAACACACTAGCCCATTCATTACTGTATTACTACATGCAAATCATGATCAAGGGATTTTCGACTAAATTGTTGAACATTCCGATGGGTTGTGAGTTCCAAAGGAAAACAAACTGCCAAACGGACGGAAAAGCAATTCAGGCGTCGAAAAAAAGCATAGAATCCAAAAATCTCGGATTACGATTCCGGTTTAGGTGAGGCGTTACTGAGGAACAATTTAGCTGCAAAAAAAAAATTTACCTGAAATCCATTGCACAACGGAGTGCAGGAATTTCATTGAAATTCAATTTCGATGAAAAGTACAAATCGCTAAATTGCAATAACCTGCGTTAGATACCCATGTACGTTAGATACAAGCATGAGTGTAGATACTATATGCATGAAGTGCTATTTGGTTAGTGCACTATTCACAGTGTACTAGAGAGGAAGTATATGGTAAAACAAAATCCCTATGGAGCTTTTATCTTAACAAATATTTAATGCGAAAATGGATACCTTAATTTGATTTCGAAAACCATTTATTTTCCGCTATCTGGCTTATGATACCAGATACCGGAGAAAGATGGTTGTGTTGTATAAATTTTTTGCTCTCCCGCTGGCCTTCATTGTTTCTACCTTGAGCTACCAATATCTCGGCGATGTTAGTGTAGTCATAAAAGTTCCTCTAATATTGTCATTTGTTCACCCATCACCCCTAAGCTATTTCGTTTTTGATAAAAGCTGAAATAAAGAGAGAACTTTGTCGTGGTGGTAGTTTGAATGTGGGGGGATGGTCGCCCTTCTTATATCCTTGATGACAATTCCGAATTTGACATTTCTATGTTTTTGTTCAGTTACTACGTTGTTGGTGGTGGTGAAACAATTTCTGGGTCTAATGTGCGAATGTACCCACTTGGTTGGTCCATTTTATTATGTCATTATTACGTTTGTTTGTTCGGTTGAATTTTCCCACCCCTATTCCATCATCTCTGCTTACAGACTGCTGAAAGGAAAAGTCAACTTCGTTTATAGTACAATTCGTGGTATCTGTTGGAGACCCATTTTGTATCTAATATACCATAGACAATGGAATGATAATTTTGTGTGAAATGGTGTGAAAATTAAAACAATCAGCATTGGGTTCCATTTGAAATGGCTCTGAATGCAGAAGGAGGGTGCCCTTTTAGAGATGATTGATGGGTCGAGCAATGAACAGAAGTGGATTACATGAATTTCTTTAACCTCTATGGTAATTGAATATTGAAATATTTTAACGAATGACCTTGGGCGAAAATCGATTTTTTTTGTGATCATGACTTGATGGTATTACGGGTTGTTTAGTCATTTAGGTATTCATAAACATAAGCCTTAAGGGTCGTATCCATTA
Source organism: Pocota personata (assembly GCA_963082735.1). Taxonomy (NCBI): domain Eukaryota; kingdom Metazoa; phylum Arthropoda; class Insecta; order Diptera; family Syrphidae; genus Pocota; species Pocota personata. The sequence continues at coordinate 60,932,807 of OY720429.1, read as the reverse complement.
ATCGCTTTGGATTATGCATTTAACTCATTCCTTTAGTAAAATAGGGCTAATTTATGACTAGAAAATTTGATTTGCAACTGACATCAGTGTTGCGATTGTTCAAGATAATCAAGTGAGTGCTCATTCGCTGTCGGATTTATCGTACCGATGCCAATGTTTCAGACAATTCGGCTTCACTCATGAGGTAAATCCACCCAATGGTTGTGTCAGAGTTATGTTTTTTTTTTTTGTTTCTATGTGGTAGCGATGAGGGAATTTAGGGTTGATTTTACCAACATTCATGGGCTTCGAACGAATTTCCTCGACATAAACCAGCAGTTTGGCACTTAGCGAAACACAAATAGTTGAAGAATCTTCTGATTTGAAACTGCCTGGATATGTTATTATTCTTTCCCCACCGCGACTTCACCATATAGGTATGTCCGTAGTGATATTGCTTACCAAGTTCCACCACGCAATCCGCCACTGTTCCAATCCGGAATTTAATGCATTTAACTCATTCCTTTAGTAAAATAGGGCTAATTTATGTCTAGAAAATTTGATTTGCAACTGACATCAGTGTTGCGATTGTTCAAGATAATCAAGTGAGTGCTCATTCGCTGTCGGATTTATCGTACCGATGCCAATGTTTCAGACAATTCGGCTTCACTCATGAGGTAAATCCACCCAATGGTTGTGTCAGAGTTATGTTTTTTTTTTTTGTTTCTATGTGGTAGCGATGAGGGAATTTAGGGTTGATTTTACCAACATTCATGGGCTTCGAACGAATTTCCTCGACATAAACCAGCAGTTTGGCACTTAGCGAAACACAAATAGTTGAAGAATCTTCTGATTTGAAACTGCCTGGATATGTTATTATTCTTTCCCCACCGCGACTTCACCATATAGGTATGTCCGTAGTGATATTGCTTACCAAGTTCCACCACGCAATCCGCCACTGTTCCAATCCGGAATTTAATTTGAAATTTGCTAAAATTCACCGTACGTAAGCAATTAATTCACTACTGCTTTATTTATAGAACACCTAGTGTTGACAGCAATTTAACTTTTAAAGAATTTGATGCGCTGTCCGATTCCATCACTCAAATTGTTTCCTAGTGTCCTCATACTGAAATCGTCATTGCGTGCGATTTCAATATACTCGTACGTTTTCGGATTGGCTTCATCATTCTGGCCAGACAGCTCCCGAAGGAGGTATGCTGAACTTTTTACTGAGATAAATAATTTGACTGAGCTTTTCTTACTTCGCACCCTTATAATTACACCTTTGATATTTTGTCGCCTCCAGGCTGGTCTATATCGTATCAGATAAATTCTCGTACTCTCACCACTCAGTTAAAGAGAATACTCATTAAAAAAAAGTGTGGCAATATGAGAAAGCCAACTGGAGCGTCTTTAGGAGATTTAGGTAACTGCCACTATCCTCTTAGGTATGAATGCCTTTATTCCTAACAGAATGAAGATCATTGAACCTAAGGCAAACTCGCAGTTTGACCAGAGCTATAAAGAGGCTATCAGGTTAAAAGAAGTAAGTTTTCGGTCTTATAAAGCCATCAAATTTGAGGAAAACCGAAAGAAGTTTGAACAAGCCAGAGAAGGATGCATTGCCCACATTTGTCGTGTAAAATTCTTACATGAAAAAAAAATAAGGCAAAAAATCGTACTCGCACAGTTGCAGGAGAACTCGAAGGTCTTAACATACCAACAAATCCGCTGGTCCAGATCGTATTGTAGCATAATAATAACTACGCTCCTATGTCTATGCAGCAAATTCCGAAGTGACTTTCCATTCTGGCAGAATTTTGGTTCGAACTGTCCTTTCATTCGAGGTTCGTGTCTGGGACGAAGTCTCCACAGCTCATGTCAACGAAAGAGACGAATAATATCAGGGATAAAAGGGAATTATAACTGCAAGAATTATTTCTCTTGTTCCAGTGGTCGAAGAATTTGCTAGAAGTTTCTGGCTATCAGAAACTTCTGCTATATAAGGACAGATGGCGATCAAAAAAGACACAGTTGGTTTAGAACCGTAGCGAAGAGATAGGAAAAGTGATAATGGGCGAAGTTGTAATTTGGTGATAAATTGAAAGTTGAGAGTGAACAAGAAAAAGTAATTAGTTTGGATTTGTGAATTAAGTAATTGAAAGGAGATAAAGTGATTTGAGAGGAAAGAGACCTTGTAAGAAAAGAATTTGCGAAGAATAGTATAGTGTGAACTTGAATTGTTCTATAGACTAGAAAATAAAGAAATAATTTTCACAGAATATCGTTTTATCTACTCGAGCCGTAGCTCGCATATTACAGTATCCCCCCCATAGTTTTGAAGAGGTGTTATTCTATGCTGGCAGAACCTCTGCGTAAGCTATTCTGTCTACCCTGTCTTCAGGGCACTTTCCGAGTAGATGAAAAACAGCATTTGTCCAGCCCGTCCCCAAAAAAGGCGAATCTTCCTCCCTGTCCAATTACCGACCCATTGCACTTACGTCCCTTCTTTCCAAGGACATGGAAACGATGATAAATAGTCAGCTTATGAAATATCTCGATTCACGAAAACTCCTTATTGACTGGCAGTATGGTTTTCGTAGTAACAGGTCCACTGGTGATTTGATGGCATATCTCACCGAAAAGTGGAACCAATCTCTCCATCACTTTGGCGAAACCAAGATGGTTGCGCTTGATATTTCAAAAGTATTTGACAGAGTTTTGCATCAGGCTTTTTTGTCGAAAATGCATGCATATAGCACCGATGAGTCTCTTCTTCAATGGATTAGAAATTAACTTTCGGGGCGTTCAATACAAGTTGTTTTGGACGGCTTCAAGTCTTCAATTCACAAAATAAATGCTGGTGTTCCCCGAGGCTCTGTTTTGTCTCCGACTCTCTTTCTTATTTTTATAAATGATCTCTTGTCTGCAACTTCTAATCCAATCCATTTCTTCGCTGATGACAGTACCCTTAGTTTTTCATATTCGTTCCCTAACTGACATCCTTGCTCTTCGGCCATAGAAGGGGAACCGCAACGTATGCTAAACACATTAAATTCCAACTTGGACATCATAATCAAATGGGGTTCAACCAACAGAGTGGAATTTAATGCTTCCAAAACACAATGCTGTCTTCTGTCTCTAAAGCGAAACTATAACCCTCAACCATTATCCGTGAATTGTACTTGCATCGCTGAAACCGAATGGCTTGCTATTCTCCGTATATGTATCACTCCTAATAACCATCTTCGAACAATCACATATTTGAGGTCGCCAAAACTGCTGCAAATGTGTAGGATTCCTTAAACGGTGCAAGAAATATTTTACCCTATCCGATCTGGCCTCAATTTATAAGGCAAGCTGGAATATAACGTCCACATTTGGTTTGGTGCCCCCAACAACGATCTGCACATTTTAAACAGGGTACAGAATCGCGCGTTAAAACTTAGAGAGAGGCGTCTTTCCCTATAGGGTCTTATAAAAGCCCAACATAAGTGGAGTAGGTTGGACAGCTGCGTCATATGCAGAAGGTTATGGCCTACACAACCTTTGTAAGAGGTTTGTTGAAGGTAATATTTTGCTTCTAAATTTGTTTATTTCTTTTTAATTTCTCTCTTTTTTTGGGTCTTACAATGTGTTTATCGTAACCCTCACTTTAACCCGATGTGGTGGAAATTTTTCCAAATGGAAAAAAGTCGGAATGCATCCACTTCGATGGTCAATATAAAAGAAAAGAAATCAAAACTTTAATTGGTATTAACGCTTCCACTTTGGAGGTCAATTGCAACTAAATTTGAAGTGTCTAGCACTTAAGGAGCGGAAATCAATCGAAAATAAGTCAGTTCGGGAATTCCATATTTGTAATTTCACATGTTGGTTGTGATATACTCATATAGGTAGAATCAGTTCTCATATATTTATGTACATATGTATGTAGGATCTTCTCTCGAAGTCCAATAAAAAAAACTCTCTTTAATTAAAAGAAGTACTTTTATTTAGTTCTTAAACAAATAAATACACTGCTTGGCGGTGGTTATAGTTTTACACATGTAACGATGGAATGGAGTGGAAGCGCGTGCTCACTACCCAGCGGTTTGTCTACTACTGTGTGGTCTTTTATTTCGTTTTGTCTTTGTTCTCGATCGATCTTGTCGTTCATCTGTTAGCTTTAACGGTTCCTATGTACTTTTTAGTCGGCTACTGTGGTGAGCCTTTTCCTGTCACCGCAGTTCATGGTGTGGTAAATTTTCCTCGTTGTTGCATGTTCGTTGTATACTTTATTGTCTGCGTAATCGTCGCCTGTTGGTTACCAGAGTATATTGCTGGTGTTCGTTAGTATGTGTTTCCTGGTACGTGTTGTCTATTGTCGTCTATCCTTTAGGGTTTGTCGGTGTCTGTGAATTTTTATTTTATTTTTCCTGCCATGGGGATGGTGGAAAACGCTAATGCTCACGAGAAACAGTCCCGCTCTGTTTCAAGTAGTGTGGGACTTACTCTTACGCCACTAAAAAAACACCTTTAACCCCTTTTTCAACTTGACACCCTCCAATCCGGAACCGGCTTTTTCATTTATCTCCTGTTGCGGGTTTATTCATTCTTGCCGGTGTGGCTTTCATCATTTTTACATAAATGTTATGAGGGTGCGTTTTCGTCTACCTCTCTCTTCTTTGTTTTGAGTACCTTTTCTATGAATGAGTGCACTTGATTACAGTTTTGGTCACTGGTTGACATTTTTCCCGCTATGTTGTCCGGGCTGATAACTCCGATTTGCTATTCCAACGCACTCCTTTCGGTTTCCCATCTGCTGCATTCAAAGAACGTATGGTTTGCGTCGTCCACCTGTGAGTCATCGTAGTGGCAAGCTGAGCTCCTTGTGCTGCGCGCCTCTGTACTGCGGCCACCTGCATTCTGTATTTCTGCTGTTTGAGTGCGTCGGCCCAGATCTCACATTCATACAGGAGAATGGCGTGTGTAATCGACATAAGCAGTCTCCGTTTGTTTGCCGTTGAGCCGCCTATGTTCGCCATCAGCCTATTTAATAGTGCTGTTGTCTTTGCAGCTCTATCGGCCGCCGACTTGATATACTGCCAAAACGTCAGTTTCGTGTCGAGTGTTATTCCGAGGTACTTCAGTGCTTTCCTTGTTGTTACCATCTGCGACCCCATTTGAAAATCAATTATCGTTTGGATCTATCTTCTGGTTATTTCCGTTTTTTCCGTCGCTAGGCTAAGTCCATGGTCTTTCATCCAGGAGTACACGTGTCTCATAACTTGATTCAGTCGTCTCTGGGCGTCCTCGGTGTCCCGTGCGGTAATTACTGCTGCAATCTCGTCTGCATAGCCGACCAAGAAAGTATTTTCAGGCATCTCCATACGGAGGATGCCATCATAGGATATGTCCCATAGATCAAGACCAAGTATTGATCCCTGCGCTGCTCCAGAAGTTATTTGCTTCCTACGTGGTCCTTCCGGGGTGTCATAGATGAGTTCTCTATCCCTGAGATATTCTTTTATCATACGCAGTAAATATTGCGGTATTCTGAAAGTATCGTTTAGCGCCTCCAGCATGTTGGACCATCGGGCAGAGTTGAAAGCATTTCTTACGTCCAAAGTCACTAGCATGATTATCCTTCTTGATTAGTGGTTCCTCTGTTGGTTTTCTTGGACAGTTCTGACTACATCTTGCACTGCGCTTATTGTGGACCGGCCTTTTCTAAAGCTATATTGTCGTTCTGATAGGTCGTCTCTCCTCTGGATAGCTGCTGAGAGTCGTGGCTTCAACGAAAAGTTTCGAAAAGTTTGCCTGTTGTGTCGAGTATACATAGAGGTCTGTACGTTGATGCATCATCTGGGTTTCCCTTTCCCTTGCTAATCAGTACAAGGCGTTGTGTCCATTTTTTGGGGAAAATCCCGTTCCTTGAACAGCTATTATACATGTTGAGTAATGGACGGGGGCAAGTTCGGGCAACAGACTTCAGCGCTGGTATACCATCAAGCCCCGGAGCCTTCTTATTCTTCATAGCTCTTGCCGCCTCGACCAGATCCTCCTCGTTAAATAAGGGAATTTCCTCTATTTGTTCAAGAGACACCTCTGGGGCTGTAACTGGGTTTGTTGGAAAGAGTGTGTTCACTATTGATTCCAGTTTTTCTGCGTTTAGTACTGGGCTGGTCGTTATTTAAATTGCGTCGTAGATCTTCCCATTTCTGTTTTTTGCTTTTGTTTATGGATCTTTTTAGCTCCAGCCTTGCGAGTTTGTATTCCGCTACCACTTCTTTCGTAGCTTCGACATCTCTCCTCCTTCCTCTTGTGACTTTGCGCCTGAGGTGTAGGTACCTCCTTCTGAGTCCAGCAATTTCATCTGTCCACCAGTAGACGGGTTTGCTGAATCTATTGTAATTTTTTACACGAGGCATTGCTGTATCACACGCATGGTGTATGAGTCGCATGGTAGCTTCTACTTTTTCTTCGGTGATGCCCACCATTTCCGGGATAGCATCTATTCCTCTGTTTATCATCGATGTGAGGAGCGTTTCGTTGAGTTTTGCCACATTCCATCTTGGTCTCCGTCTCCAATTCCCATTTTGGGAACGTTGCTGCCTTTGTAGGTCGTAAACTATATACTGGTGATCACTACCAGTATAGTCTTCTATGACTTTCCTGTTTTCTACTTCAGCTGCTATGGTCTCCGACGCAAAGGTAACGTCCGGTATTGTCTCGCCGTAGCCGGGACGCCTGAAGGTCTTTGTGTCTCATACGTTCATCACATTTAGACTCAGTCTTGCGGACATCTCCAGGATCTGTCCTCCCCTTGAGTCTGTTGTGTTCATTCTCCACTTTACTGCCTTTGCGTTGAAGTCACCAGCGAGCAGAGTCGCTCCCCCAAATTCCCGCACGGTATCTTCTAGATCGCTTAGTTTCTCTCGCCCACGAATCTTTTCTGACCTCATAAGTAAGAAATAATTAAGGTGGGCGGTGAACAGTTTCGATGTGATCGAACACCTGATGACAATCAGTATTAAGGCAAAATTCAAAATCATCAACCCAATATGCGCTAACACCCCCACAGAGGATAAGAACGACGTGACCAAAGATAGCTTTTATGAGATCTTCGACAGAACTTACGACCAATGTTCAGGTTATTTCGTTAAAATCGTGCTTCACGAATCCAACAAGAATGCTGGTGCCGGTGGTCTAACCGCTGACATCTTTGAAGCAGCTGGAAATCATTTCGGTATGGAGCATACATCAACTCATCTGTAAAATATGTTCGCATGCTTTCATGCCCGACGAATGGAACGTCAGCAACATTTGCTTGATCCGCAAGAAAGGAGACCTTCTGAACTGCGCTAATTACAGTGGTATTAGTCTCCTCAACATAGCGTCCTGTCTACCACATTAAACGAACGCCTTAAACCTTTTCTCAACAAACTGATTAGTCCATATCAGTGTGGTTGTAGAGGCCAGGGAAGGTCACCATAGATCAGATATTCATACATTGCGGTAGATTTTGGAAAATCCAGGAACTCCAAATCGATCCTCACCACCTTGTTATCGATTTTAAAGTCGCCTATGATAGCTAGTCGTATATAGAGACGAGCCATGTCTAGTTTTGGAAACCCTGCACAAACTTATCCATCTGTGCAGGATGACGGTAACAACATCACAGAGGCTTCTGATGTTAGAAAAAGGATTACGACAAGGTTTCGCGTTGTCATGTGGTTTCTTTAAGATCATAATTGAACGGATATTACGAAATTCTCAAGCTAACATCAGGAGTACGATCTTTCAAAAGCCTGTGTAAAACAAAATACGATTAGTATATAAAGTCAAAAAAAAGACTCTCAACATCGGCGACTTGGACAGAACATCACAATAGACAGCAACTATTTTGAGGTAGTGAAGGACTCGGTTTACCTAAGCTCCACTATAAATTAAAAATATGACACCAGCGCAGGGCTAAGAAAGCAATTGAGTAGCAAATCCCTCACGGACAACTACTCGTAAGGTGATTTTATATAAGACCATTATATAGCAGGACTGGAGTGATCCTGCTGTATGGCGTTGTTATGTTGTTGTTGGTTGTTTTAAATGAACATTTTTTGGAGTAATTGTATCGACGGGGAATTTAGACGAAGGTACAACAACGAATTATACCGGTTGTGCAACGACATCGACTTAATCAGAAGGGTCCAAATCCATCGTCTGAGATGGCTAGGACATGTAGAGCGAATAGATATCAACGTTAAGGATCGGAAAGTCTTCGAATCCACTTGTACATTTAAACACCCTGTATTTCCACTAAGATTACCACAAACTCTGATAGTAGCTAAAAATTTAGCCAAAATGAGTTAGCCAAAAGTGTAAAATTCTGACACAATTGAGGTTAAGAATATTACTGCAGCGCAAATAATAGCGCTTATCGTAGAAGGCGACTAAGGGGAAAATCACATCTAGGCAATTTTTTAAAATATCCAGGTGAGTCTAGCGACACATTTACCATCTTAAAACTGTCCCACAAGTGTGCATGCGAATCCGTGGGTAGACACGACTGGAGGTCACTGGTGTTGTAAAAGTAAGATCAAACATAAATCAAAAATCACGAGGAAAGACGCTTAAACCCTAGCATCATGGAAAAGTACGCTAAAAAGAAAAGCCACTTCCAATGCTACGCATGGTTGTGATCCTGAGACGAGCAGAAATGCTCAGGTCAGAGCTATTCGGTTTCCAGGGGATAGCAAAATAATGCAACGGTTTAAGCGTAACCTAAGAGTCGCGAGTTGGTATCTTGGAAGTATGAGCGGTCGCAGCTACGAGCTTGAAGAAATGATAATTAGAAGGCGAGTGGACATCTTGTGTGTACAAGAACAAAATGGCGAAACACCGGGAATCGGGCGCGTTTCTTGGACGTTAACACAAAAGCTTACAAGATGTTCTACTATGGATCGGAACAAGGTAAAAACGGAAAGCTACTTGGCACAATCTTGACCATTTCAAAGCCCAGTGACCGTTTGGGGATACAGGGTGACTTGTGGAATATTGTAAGGCAATATGCTCCCCAAGTCGGATGCGAACAGAGAGAAAAAGATGCATTCTGGCTGGTTTTTCAAACCTCATCAAAAATATCCCAAAGGAAGAGCTTTTGTTGTTGTGAAGACAAACGAAGACTATGAGGACTGGGGTACGGTACCAGGAATTCTCCTGGTGAAGACATCTTAAGCATGTGCAAGTCATACGGTCTCATAGTGCTAAATACCATGTTCGTCAAACAAAGCCGGCACCTGATCAGTTACAGCAGTGGTGGAAATGAAACCCAGATTGACTACCATTCAGTAGCCAGTTTCATGAAGCCCCAGATTAAAGATTGCAAAATGATCCTGGGAGAGGTGATAGCCCAGCGACACCGTCTCCTTCTAACAGAAATTTTTATGGAGACGGGGAAGAAAACAAATAAGCAAACAAAGGTGATGAGGAGTGCAGAGCACAAGATATGTGGGTTTCCCTACAGCGATCTTGCTTGGAGAGAGCCAAATCACTGATTGGAACGTCGAAACGCCCCTGTCAACATGACAAAGAAATATGGTGGACGACAGATGAAGCTAAAGTAGTGATACGGCAAAAGAAACCGGCCTTCGAGGCTTGGTCAAAGTGCTCTTCTACTAATAGAGATGAAAAAGCTCGCCTTGAAGTGATATATAGATGTTGCAAAGGTCTCGTGAAGAAGGAGGAGGCGTCTAATAGGAATCAGGCTACCCAGGAGCTTTGACAAAACAGCTTGAATAAGGGAACAACTATCTTCAAAATAGCCGCCCAGAGAAGAAATAATGCTTTTTATCTCCAAACTTAGGAGCAGTGATCCAATGCCTAATCAGTGGAGGGAAAGTTATCTTCTTCCTTTGCACAAAGGAAAGAGCGATACGCGAGACTCCGATAGCTACCGTTCTGTCGAGCTGATGTCACACACCATGAAGATCGTTGAGCGGGTGTTAGATGGCCGACTGCGGAAAATAATAAGGCTATCTGATTACCAGTGCGAGTTTGTCTTGAGTAAATCAATAACAGATGCAATCCAAAGTATAAGGATCATAATGGATAAACATCGTGATTCCTTAAAGGACTTGCATATGGTGTTGGTTGATTTTGAAAAAGCCTTTGATAGACAGCCAAGAGATCTCTTATGGGTGTCGCTAAGACAACGAGGATTTCCAGAAACCTACGTTCGCATGATCATGGACATGTATGAGGGAGCAAGGATAAGAGTAAGTCGTCCCGCTGAAGTCACCGAGGACTTCCCAATCAAAATCGATGCACACCAGGGAAGCGTCCTCAGTCCTTTGCTATTTGATGCGATGGATCTCAAAGTGCATCAGTTAGTATTTGCTAACGATGGAGCTATCATAAATGAAGATCAAACGTCCCTGCAACGAGCACTTGATGTATGGGTGGATGTTTTGGAGGAAAATGGGTACCGTATTAGGTCAAAGAAGGCAGAGTGGCTGTACTGCCCATTTTCAGAGCCACTCCGGCCTATTCCAGACATTTACTTCAATGGAAAAGTGCTTCCCAAGTGCAAAAAGTTAAAATAACTGGGATCTATGATCTATAGTGAAGTAACTTGTGATGAGGGTAGGGTAGATGAAGTGGCGGGAAAACTCCGCTGTATTCTGTGACCGAAATATGTCCGCTAAGCTAAAAGAAGGCTCTACACCGCAGTTGTACGTCTGGCTGGACAATGTACAAAATGTATGAGATGAAGACGCTTCGCATGACAGCAGGAGTAGCAAAGCTTGATGGAATAAGAAGCCTTCATGTAAAAGAATCACAAGCAAGGCAGAGCACGACCGTCAAAAAGACAATATCAGTCGCGCAAAAAAGGCAGACCAAAACCAACTGGATCACACAAATGCAAAAACACCAGCATTTGATTGACCTCAGTGACGTAGTGGTGATGAAACTGGGAAGCCTGCCGGTACTTCCTGAGGTCAAACCGACAAACCCCACATGCAGTAAAGTGGGAGGGTTGTGATCCTTCTACTCCGGATCATAACTTCGCCGTAAGGAAAAGAAGAAGAACAAAAGCAGTTTTTATTACGAGTAACAGAACCCTAAGTCATAGAATAAATAAACTTTTCAATGGTGTGTACTCGTAACAAGTGTTTAATCAGACGTCTTTCATACGTTAGATGTTACTGTTTTAGATAAGCCGTCATTGTTAGAATTCCAGACGACAGTAAAATGCTAGGAATAAACTCATTCTTTCCGATAGCAACTTTTCCGTCTATTTCTCACACCTTCGAACAATGTTCCGATAAAACCAGAATTATGCACTTACATTACAATAAAATACCTCAAGTGTTCCAATTCACAGTCCTGCTTTGGATGTTTCCTCCGTTTATGGAATACAATTTTCAAACGCACACATTAGTGCTACCGTTAAAGTAAAGAATTTGTAATAACCATATTCATGCCATAATAATATCCGTTCACAATACTCGTACCATTGCCAGTAATACTTTTCGAATGCACATGCAAGGAAACAATGAGCGCGCGAGGAATCATTGTTGAATTTTCTACCCTAGAACGCTCCGGCATCTAGTACATTCTACACGGGGCGCACGGAGGCGTATGCATAGGTATACATATTGTGCTATGGTAAAATAAAGAACCTCAAGAGCTCTCCATACTGGATCGCAACAATGAGGAAACCAAATAAGTATATGCATTGTTCGTTGGTTTCTAATCTCGTACTTGAATTTCACTTTTAATGAGAAAACTCTTTTTCAACGCGGTTGGGGGAGTCATTGTAATACGTTGCTATGTGTGCGGCATACACTTCAAAAGTGTTCTAGTTGAGGTTCATATTTTTTATATACACTGTTGATATATTTATATTGACACATATCTTGTAAGAATAGATAGATAGATAGATAAAATAATTGTATTTCTTCAAAAAGTTGTACAAGAAAAAGAATCTAATAAATATTAAAAAAAAAAAAATGTATTATTTGACAAAAACTTTTAAGTTGCCTGTCAGGTCAAAGCGATTTTTGATTCAATTAAAAGCTTAGTGTGGTTAATTTGTTTAAGTAAATTCGTTGATTAATAGAGTGCGGTATTTGAGTGCGTTTTTCAGGAACATGTATAACTGTAGATAGTTCTGACCATTTAGTATTTTTCGGAATTGCGCACGGTCGAGTTCATCACTCCCAAGAAATCGTCACCTAAATGACTTGAAAATAGGACATACTCCAACAAAGTGAAATGTGTTTTCAGTGGCATCAAGATTACAGATCGTGAAGTAGGTATTATTTCGAAAAGCTCTGGCATTCAGATTAAGTAGCCCGCAGCGAGATTTCAACACCAGGCTGATCATATCACGAGGGTTGGAATCTTCGAAATAGTTGGGAACATCGGCATATGATAAATTGCAATATTCGTCATGGAATTGCGATAACTAATGTTATTGCCGGTATCAGTAAGCAATGTGATGCGTTTAAAGTTGTCTGGAAACTGAGATGGTATCATATTTCAAGTTTCCATCCGAATACTACTACTAATGATATATGTGTGTACCTACATTGCCTCGAAACTTCATGCTGTTTTGTCGCTTTTAGATATTCGATGCATCCATGCCTAGGAGAGCAAACAGCAGGAGGGCATCACCGTACTACTGGTGGAATGAGGAAATAAGGACACTTCGGGCAAGATACCTACAAGCCCGGCGCAGGGTCCAGCGATCAAGAAGGAGACCAGACTTTCAACAATGCCTGGACACTCTTAAACTGGCAAGACGCAATTTAAATAGAGCCATCAAGGAAAGCAAAAACGCATGTTTCAAACGTCTCTGCGACGAAGCCGACATTAATCCATGGGGCTCAGCTTACAGAATGGTAATGACTAAATTGAAGGGCTATAGGACCCCACCAATAACATGTCCAATAATGTTGAGATCCATAGTAGAACATCTTTTCCCCCAAATACCAGCTACTATGTGCAACATCGTAAGAGAAGTCAGTCCAGCGGACAGTCCACCAATTACTCTGGAGGATCTGCTAAATGCATGTAGCAAGATAGGCGACACCAAGGCGCCTGGACCCGACGGCATCCCGAATAAGGCAGTAAAAGCGGCTGTAAAAAAGAGACCATACCTCTTCATAATGACGATGCGGAAGTGCCTCGAAGAAGAAAGGCCTCGAAACCTGCTACCAAAAGACAAAAAACCTCCAGGAGAACCATCGTCCTATCGCCCAATATGTTTACTGGACACCATGGGAAAGATCCTCGAGAAGATTATCTACAATAGATTACTCGCAGTGGCAGATGAGAAAGAAGCCCTCTCAGACCACCAGTTTGGCTTCAGAAAGGTGCGATCTACTGTTGATGCCATAAGAGCAGTAGTTGATATCGCAAATGGTGCCATCAAAGGAGAAAGATGGCTTTACGGCACAAAGGAGTGCAGTAGTAACTTTGGACGTTAAAAACGCGTTTAACTCTTCGAACTGGTCGTGCATTAAAAGGGCACTTGCGAGGATGGATACGCCATATTATTTGCTGCGTATGGTGACAAACTATTTTAACAACAGGAAATTGAGATACAACACAGATGAAGGCGTAAAATACTACAACGTCACTGCGGGAGTTCCACAGGGATCGGTCTTAGGGCCGTTATTGTGAAACATCATGTATGACGGAGTCCTACGATTACCATTCGATAATTGGATTTGCCGATGACATAGCCATCGTGACAGTAGCTAAACAGATTCGTGCAGTCGAATCAGCTACAAATGAAGCTATTGCCCGAATAAAAGATTGGCTATCAGCCTCCGGATTAGAACTGGCCGACCATAAAACAGAAGCGGTCCTTTTAACCAGCCGAAAAATTGTAGAGTTTTCCAACTTTCAGGTTAGTAACCAAACAATTAGGTCCAAAGAAGCGGTGAAATACCTCGGAGTAATGCTGGAGAATAAACTCCGGTTCAAAACAAATGTTGACTATTTAACCAAGAAGGCAGCAAAAATACAGTCTCTCGCGCATACTTCCCAACATTGGGGGCCCTGGATACGCAAAAAGGATACTGCTCTCCAGATTTATTACATCAGTCCTGCTATATGCTGCTCCGGTTTGGGCGGAAGCATTAAGGACGAAGGAGACCAAAAGAAGACTATTGTCAACATACAGACTCTGCGCCCTACGGACAATCAGCGGCTTCCGAACCCTCTCAGACGAGGCCGCGTTTGTTATAGCTGGGATGATCCCTATCGATATCCTTGCAGATGAAACGTTGAGGATATATAACAAAAGAGTCTTGAACCAACACGACGCCAATGGTACCAAGATAATAAAAACTGAAGAAAAGGCATCATCAGCAGCAAGCTCGCTGGGACAATGCAACGAAAAGCAGACACACAAACTAATACCGACAATCCAAGACTGGATAAGTCGTAAACATGGAGACTGCAACTACAACCTTACGCAGTTTCTGTCTGGTCACGGTGGCTACCGCAAGTATCTCCACCGATTTGGACACGACAGTTCACCATCTTGCCCCGAATGCCCTAATGAAGACGAAGATACGGAACACGCAGTGTTTTACTGTAGACGCTTCACGGCATGGAGAAGTACTTTACCCAGACCGACGCTACTCCTCGACCACATGTTGCAGTCAGAAGAGAACTGGACGGTAATATGCGACTGCATAACAAATATACAAAATGAGCTGCGGAGATTAGAAAGGCTGAGAAGCAGGAGAAGCCTCAGTAGTAGGTGACACAAGACGAATAGCTTGATTTGCTAACCAACCCCGCGAAGTAATACCTAACGGCAGTCCCGCGGGGGGAATGGTTGAAGTCTGTGTGCGGGGGCGAGGTTTAGTACGTAGGCATATATCGGCTGGCAACTCATTGTCAGGACCAGGTATATGAATCGTGCATGCCATTAGCACGGGCAAATGATATCTTTAGAAGATTCCTCACCTCCCTGGCGCAACCAGAAAAAAAAAAAAAAAATCATCGTCACGGAAACCTGGTTGTGCATCAAAATTTTGTCTGCTGAATTGTTCGACGTCGAAATTATAATGTTTTTCGTTTTGACCAGTGCGTCTCTGCAAAGGATCGTGGAGCTGGATTGATAGTTGCTTCTAGCTCCTATCTTTCATGTAAGCAGATAACTTTTCCTATCTTAGATGTTGAACAACTTTGTTTTTTTTATTGAGAATGTTAGTAATACGTTTTATTTTATAGTTAGTTTTATACCACCCAAGAGTGGACTAGATACCTATCTTAAACCTATTGAAAACATTGATTACATTGATAATATTAGTTGTACTACACCAATAAGCAATATTTGTGTTATTGATGACTTTAATATTGGCGATGTTATTTGGTCCTGGTCTGAGGACGATAAAATGCTTGTTCCTTACAATATACAGTGCGTTTCAAAATGATAAGGTCAACTAGAAAAATGCAGCTTTTTTGCGATACTGTATTTTGTATTGATAACGGTGCATATATGAACAAAAACAACAAAAACATTGTAGTTTTCTCATTCTGTGTCGATCAATTCAAGAGAAAGGACTGGAAAACCGCTTGAACTGAATTTTTAGCGCTTCAAAATTATATATTTTTTTTTTTTTACTGAAATTTAAGGATAATGGAACGAGGAAAAGCTCTTTCAATCTTTGAGCGAGGGCAAGTTGATGCATTTGTAGCAGAAAACATTAGTTTGAGGGAAATTGTATGGAGACTAAAGAGATCGCTTTGTGTGGTACAGAATTACGTCAAAGATAAAGAAAATTACGATGTTAAAAGAAGTTCTGGACGTCCAAAAACACTTTCACAACGAGACATTCGCAGAATCTCCGTGTCAATATTAAATTCTGTGAAGAGTTGCACCAATCTTAAACGAGAACTCTGCCTGAATGCGTCAAAGTCGACAATTTGGCGAGCGATATCTTCTGTTCCCCATATTGCCCGACAAAAAATGAAGTCGATCCCTCGATTAAACAAGGTCCTTATAACAAAACGTTTGGAGTTTGCAAAGGACAACATGGGTACAAATTGGTCCAATGTAGGACGAAACCTATTCTCTACTTTAGAGACAAAAAACGAGTTACCTTCATTTCAGATAATTTTTTCTGATGAAAAAAAATTTAACTTGGACGGACCAGATGGGTTCCATGGATATAGAAAATCTTTGGGGCATCTTGGTTCGAGACGTTTATAGGCAAAACCGCCAATTCCAAACAGTTAAGCAGCTAAAAGAAGCTATTCTACAGGCCTGGAGAGACGTGAGTCTTACAACGCTTACCAATTTAGTAAACTCAATGAAAAATCGAATTTTTGAACTTAGCAGAAAAAACGGAAAACAAATAAATTATTAATTTTTAATAAACAATTTTTAATAATTATTAAACAAATAAATATTTAATTAATTTTTTTCACTGACCTTATAATTTTGAAACGCAGAAAAGTTCATTTCAAACTGTTTTCTTGCAGTTTCTCTTCAGTCGGCTAACACAAAATAATAAAATAGCATTGTTTTTGCTCATGCTGGTACTGCTATCAAAACAGAATACAGTATTCCCCAAAAAAATTACACAGATACAAAATATTGCATTTTCTAGCTGACCTTATCATTATGAAACGCACTGTATTTAAAGAATTCATTTTGTACATTCAATAAACTTACATTAGATCAACTCAATTCCCAACTCAATGAATCGAATACTAGATCTTATTTTTGTTCGGTCTTTCTTAAAGCTCCATTTTCTTTATTAAATAATTCAATTCATCACAAAGAAACTCCCATTGAATTTATGTTCTGTAATTATTTAAGAGATGATGAAAAATCACATAAGTCATTTAACTTTTCGATAGCTGATTATACTACATATATTGGACTTAATTATTAGCTGTATTCATTTGATTGGGTAAATGAATTTAAGTATTTAGGTCTATCTGCAATGTACGATGGTGGGTCAATAAGTCCCTGAAAAATGAAATAAGGAGCACTCTTTTCGGTATTAAAAAAAATTTATTTTTCAACATAGTCTCCTTTTAGCTCTATACACTTCATCCAACGTTTCTCCAATTTTTTGATGCCCTCCAAATAATACGATTTCCCGAGCCGCTCAAAATAAGCATTTGTTTCAGCGATGACCTCTTCATTCGACCCAAATCTCTTACCTCCGAGCCATTTTTTCATGTTTGGAAACAAGAAATAGTCGCAGGGGTCTAAATCTAGGGAATATGCTGGATGAGGGAGGAGTTCGTAGCCTAACTCATGCAATTTTGCCATTGCGACTGCGGACTTGTGCGCCGGTGCGTTGCCTGGTGAAAAAGAACTTTTTTCTTCGCCAAATGCGGCCGTTTTTGTTTTTGTGAGTAAACGCGGCACCCATCTTGCGGAAAGTTTTTTCATGTCACTTGTGCTTGAACAACCGCACCGAAATTAAGTAAACCAGTGGTGAATGGTTCCAATCGATGGTGAAGAGTCCCCATAATATTTGCCAAGCTTTTGTTTGGTTTGCGTGATAGTTTTTTCTCGCAAAAAATAGTGTCTAATGAGCACTTGAAATTCACTTTTTTCCATTTTAACGAAAATGCTAGTAGGCGTCTATATAAAATGGCTGCCACAACAAAACTATTTGGCAGATTTGTCTGAAAATTTGGGTGCGTTCATTTGAAAGATGATTCTTGAAAAAAAAAAAAAAAAATTTAAGGTGAAGACACAATTTGTGTTAATTTTCAGGGACTTATTGACCCACCCTCGTATAACCATTTTGTTGATATTGTAGCATAATAATAACTACGCGCCTATGTCTATGCAGCAAATTCCGAAGTGACTTTCCATTCTGGCAGAATTTTGGTTCAAACTGTCCTTCACTCGAGGTTCGTGTCGGGGACGAAGTCTCCACAGCTCATGTCAACGAAAGAGACGAATAATATTAGGGATAAAATGGAATTATAACTGCAAGAATTATTTCTCTTGTTCCAGTGGTCGAAGAATTTGCTAGAAGTTTCTGGCTATCAGAAACTTCTGCTATATAAGGACAGATGGCGATCAAAAAAAAGGACAGTGATTTTTAAACTGTGGCGAAGAGATTAGAAAAGTGATAATAGGCGAAGTTGTAATTTTGTGATAAATTGAAAGTTGAGAGTGAACAAGAAAAAGTAATTAGTTTGGATTTGTAAATTAAGTAATTGAAAGGAGATAAAGTGATTTGAGAGGAAAGAGACCTTGTAAGAAAAGAATTTGCGAAGAATAGTATAGTGTGAACTTGAATTGTTCTATAGAGTAGAAAATAAAGAAATAAATTTCACAGAATATCGTTTTATCTACTCGAGCCGTAGCCTGCATATTACATTGGTGTCAGAAGCTGGGATAAAACTTATTCTGTGAATAACTATTTCCGTGGTGTGAAATTGCACAAGAAAAAAAAAAAAAAAAAAAAAACGATTTCTGCGTTGAGTTAATTAGTTGCGCAAAATGGGTCGCAAGTTGGGAAAACTAACTATAATTCAACTAAAGGCAGAACTCAGTAAGCGGAATCTCGACACAACTGGGGGAAAAGATGCCCTACTGATTCGGCTGGAAGAAGCAGTAACGCAGGAAGGTGAAAATCCGCATGACATAGAGTTTGACGTGGAAGAGGAACCAGCAAGTACAGTAGCCGACCCGGGTATAACAAGTCTGCTCCTGCAACTTAAGTTAGTCATGGACGAACAAAAGAAAGCAATAGAAGATCAAAGTCATAAGCTCGATGACCAAAAGAATTCTATAGAACTTAAGCTGGACGAACAAAAGAAAGCAATGGACGACCAGAAGAATTCTCTAGAACTTAAGCTGGATGAACAAAAGAATTCTCTAGATGCTCTGGAAAGTAAACTTGATGAGCAAAACAAGAACTTGGAATCCAAATTCGAAGTGATCGAAGAGAAAATCGAGAAGGTCGAGACGCAACTCGGAAAAGTCGAAACTAGATTCGATGAAAATTTTGAGAAACATGAAACTCAGTTCGGGAAAATAGAGACTCAGTTTGAAAAAGTGGATACGCAATTCGAGATAGTAGGGAAGCAAGTCGAAAATCTTGCTAAGGAGCTCAGCAATGTGAAGAGACAGAAAGCACGGGAATATTCCACTGACGGTCTGAGAAGAAAGGAGATGCAGCCTCCTATCTTCGATGGTCAAACATCATGGCCAATTTATAAAAGGCAATTCGAAGCGGCCGCAATGACCAATAGCTGGGACGATGAAGAGAAGTCCATTGCACTCACACTTGCACTGAGGGGTCCAGCTGCGGAGCTCTTGCAGACCATCCCGGAAGATAAACAGCAGAACTACGACTCTCTGGTTCAGGCTATCGAAATGCGGTTTGGGGATGAACACATGCAGCAGGTGTACAGGGTTCAGCTGCGTAGTCGAGTCCAAAAAAGGGGGGAAACGCTCCAACAGTTGCAAGCGGATATAGAGCGACTAGCCCATCTTTCATACCCTAAAGCCGGTGAGGAGCTTATCAACGAAATGGCGGTGGAAGCTTTTATTCAGGCCATAGAGGACAGACAACTGCAAATGGCTGTAAGGATGGCTGAAAAGCGAACACTCCCCGAGGCATTGGCATTCGCTTTGTCAATGAAGGCTGCGGACCAAGCATACCAGGGAATACACCGTGTCAGGGAAATGTCCGTCGTGGAATGCTCATGCCAGAGAACAGCCGTCATGGATGAAGACAGAGCTCGCGGAAGTCAAATCCGTTGCTGGAATTGCAACCAAACCGGACACCTACAACGGCAGTGCAGAAGTGCACCTAGACGAGGAAATTGTCCACATTGCGGAAGTAGGAGAAGCAGAGAGGAAGCATCTGGAGGTGATAACATCCATCCTGTCAGTCAGACTTCCCAAAACCAGCAGTCGGGAAATGCGTAAGGACCAACTTCGCGGGGCAGAAGTTGGTTACTGGAATCGAGGCCCCCAGGACCACCATTCAAGTTTCGCAAACCAAACGGGATAACAAGAGCCTGACAGTGGAGGCACTAATCAACAAGAAGAAGTGCGTAGCCACCATCGACACAGGTGCCACTGCCTCCATTGTAAGAAGAGATATCGTCAAAAGCTCCTGGCTGCACAACACCAACAGCTACTGCCTGAAGACTGCAATAGGGGAAATGGCGAAGGTATTTGGAGAAGTTCGTCTTACGCTTACTCTGGCAGGACTGACGTTCTCCCATGCGTTTCTGGTGGCAGACATATGCGACGAGTGCATCATCGGAATAGACTTCATGAAAGCAAATGAAGTAATCTTGGACATCGGGATGCAAGTACTGAGGTATCGAAATGTGGAGATTCCGATGGTGTACGGAAACGAGAATGCCGTAACTCTCAGGACAGTCATCAGCAAAGACGAAGTTTTGCCGCCGTCTTCAGAGACAATCATTTGGACGAAGCTGGAAGGTGATCTTGGGAGCCACCGATTCTACATAGTAGAACCAGACCCGGAGAAGAATTCTCAAGACTACATCGTGGGAAAGACGTTAGTCGAACCAAAGAACACCATGGTTCCAGTGAGAGTTTTGAACGCAAGACCACACACTGTCAAACTAAGGCGAGGGGAGGTGACTGGAAAATGCACGCCGATTACCGCCGTCGCAACAATATCTGAACGTGGTCCTCCAAAACCTCTCCCATCACCTTGGACAGCGGAAACGAGAGAGACGATTCTCCAGTCCAGTGAGCTGAATCAGGAGCAGCGAACTATGGCAGAGAATCTTATCAATGAGTACGCTGATGTATTTGCCTCACAGGACGGAGAATACGGCCGAACACACCTGGTACAACATCGAATAGACACTGGTGATACTAGACCAATTCGTCAGCCTGCTAGGCGCCTTCCATTGGCAAAGCAGACAGAAGTTGCAGAGATGGTGTCGGCAATGGAGAAAGAAGGTGTGATTGAAAGTTCCAAAAGTCCGTGGGCATCACCGGTTGTACTGGTTAAGAAGAAAGATGGCAGCACGCGGTTCTGCGTGGACTATCGGCAGCTCAATTACGTCACCAAGAAAGACAGCTACCCTCTGCCACGGATTGACGACACGCTAGACACACTATCAGGAGCCCGATGGTTTTCCACTCTCGACTTGAAGAGTGGCTACTGGCAGGTACAGATCCATCCAGAAGACCGGGAGAAAACCGCCTTCACCGCAGGAAATGGGCTATGGCAATTCACGGTAATGCCATTCGGGCTGTGCAATGCTCCGGCGACTTTCGAGCGATTGATGGAATGTGTCCTGCAAGGGTTAACATGGAAAACCTGTTTGGTATACTTGGATGATGTCATCGTCGTAGGAAAATCATTTGCGCAACACCGAGACAATCTAAGGGATGTGTTTCAAAGGCTTCGAAGTGCCCACCTGAAGCTCAACCCCAAGAAGTGCGCCCTGTTTAGAGCGGAAGTCAAGTACTTGGGGCACATAATTTCAGCGAAAGGAGTGAGAACCGATCCAGAGAAGGTCGAAGCGGTGAAAAACTGGCCAGTCCCCAAGGATAAACACCAACTAAGGAGCTTCCTGGGCCTAGCCACCTACTACAGACGGTTCGTGAAGGATTTTGCCGGGATCGCAAAGAACCTGCACCAGTTGACGGAAAAGGGAAAACAATTCAAATGGACAATTGAGTGCGAGAAGAGCTTCAAGGCACTTAAACAACGGCTATGCGATGCCCCGATACTGGCTTACCCCACTCCCGGGGAAACGTTCATTGTGGATGCAGATGCTAGTAATGTTGGGGTAGGAGCCGTACTCTCCCAGGTGCATGACGGCCAAGAGAAGGTGGTTGCGTACTTCAGCAAGGTGCTCTCTAAGCCAGAAAGGAACTACTGCGTGACAAGGAGAGAACTTCTAGCTTTGATCTTGGCTACGAAGCATTTTCACAAATACCTCTACGGGAGGAAGTTCGTTCTTCGCACAGACCATGCAGCCTTAAAATGGCTATTACAGTTCAAGAGTCCTGAGGGTCAGGTCGCAAGATGGATCGAAAGGCTGCAAATCTACGACTACGAAATACAGCATCGTAAAGGGAAACTCCACTCTAATGCGGATGCACTGTCCCGGAGACCATGCAGAACGGATTGTAAACATTGTGCGCGTCAGGAAGAACGGGAGCTGGTTTCCATCCAAAGAATGAGAGCCGAACCTATCGCCGGCTGGAGCGTAGATGAGATCCGGAACGCTCAGAAGGAAGACCCGGATATCGAGCCGATTCTGGCCTGGAAGGAGAACATGGAGAAACCGGATCATCAGGACATCTCTCACAGAAGCCCGACCTTAAAGGCATATTTTGCGCAGTGGGACTCCCTCCATGTCCAAGAAGGTGTTCTGAGAAGAAAATGGGAATCCTCCGACGGAAAGTCGTTTGTAATGCAGCTTGTAGTACCGCGGACGAGGGTCAAGGAGGTGTTACAGGAAATGCATGGCGGGGCGTCCGGAGGCCACCTGGGAGTGAATAAGACGCTAGAAAAGGTACGAGAACGTTTTTATTGGTTAAAAGCGAAGGAAGATATCGAAGACTGGTGCAGAAAATGCGACGTGTGTGCAGCTAGCAAGGGTCCGAGAATCAAAACTCGAGGTAAGATGCACCAATACAACGTGGGAGCACCTTTCGAACGAATCGCCATTGACATCGCAGGGCCCTTTCCGGAAACCGACAATGGTAATCGGTATATACTCGTAGTGATGGACTACTTCAGTAAGTGGCCGGAAGCGTTTCCGATCCCTAACCAGGAAAGCAGAACCGTGGCGGAGCAGATCGTCTACAATTGGGTTAGCAGATTCGGTGTGCCCTTGGAATTGCATTCTGACCAAGGGCGGAACTTCGAGTCAAGAATCTTCCAAGAGATGTGTCAACTACTCGGAATCAAAAAGACAAGGACAACCCCGCTTCATCCACAGTCGGACGGTATGGTGGAGCGTTTCAATAGGACTTTGGACGAACATCTCTCGAAGGTCGTAGGTGACTACCAACGGGATTGGGACCGGCAGATTCCCTTGTTTTTGATGGCCTATAGAAGTGCCGTGCATAGCACTACTCGACATGCGCCGTTCGAAATCTTGTTTGGTGGAATAGCTCGTTTACCCAGTGAGGTGAAATTTGGATCTCCTACCAATGAGCCCAGAAATGAAGAAGAGTACGTGGCGGACCTTAGGGAAAGGCTTAGGGACATACACCAAAGGACCAGAAGCCAGATTAAGATGACGAGCGACCGCATGAAGACCAGGTATGATGCCAAGGCAACAACGTCAGGATTCCAGGAAGGAGATCTGGTGTGGCTGTATAATCCCCATCGCCAAAAGGGGAAATCACCTAAGTTACAGCGGAACTGGGAAGGTCCCTACAGAATAGTAACCCGCATCAACGATGTTATCTACCGCATCCAGCGAGGACCAAGGGCCAAAATGAAAGTGGTTCATGTGGACCGACTGAGTCGATACAATGGCCGAAATGAGGATGCACTTGTTCGGGACGAACACGTCTAAGAGGGGGGCAGTGTAGCATAATAATAACTACGCGCCTATGTCTATGCAGCAAATTCCGAAGTGACTTTCCATTCTGGCAGAATTTTGGTTCAAACTGTCCTTCACTCGAGGTTCGTGTCGGGGACGAAGTCTCCACAGCTCATGTCAACGAAAGAGACGAATAATATTAGGGATAAAATGGAATTATAACTGCAAGAATTATTTCTCTTGTTCCAGTGGTCGAAGAATTTGCTAGAAGTTTCTGGCTATCAGAAACTTCTGCTATATAAGGACAGATGGCGATCAAAAAAAAGGACAGTGATTTTTAAACTGTGGCGAAGAGATTAGAAAAGTGATAATAGGCGAAGTTGTAATTTTGTGATAAATTGAAAGTTGAGAGTGAACAAGAAAAAGTAATTAGTTTGGATTTGTAAATTAAGTAATTGAAAGGAGATAAAGTGATTTGAGAGGAAAGAGACCTTGTAAGAAAAGAATTTGCGAAGAATAGTATAGTGTGAACTTGAATTGTTCTATAGAGTAGAAAATAAAGAAATAAATTTCACAGAATATCGTTTTATCTACTCGAGCCGTAGCCTGCATATTACAATATATTGAAAAATGCATTTTCTTATTTTTGTTCCTTGCACTGTGAAAAGGAAGCATTCTAAGCCCCCATTGTATTTTTAACAGAGATCTAATGCATTAAAAAAATTGAAAAATAAAGCGACTTAAAATTTATAATGCAGATTATATCATCAGCATTGAAAGTTAATTAAAAATAGACTCCAAATATTTGTGGTCCTTTATTAATTATAAACGAAATTCTATTATTATTCCAAAGAGGGTGGCCGTGGTGCAGTGGTAACATCATCGCTTGTCACGCTGTTGATTCACGGTTCGAATCCTGAAGTCAAGAATCATCTATTTATTTCGCACGAAATAAATACAAAAATCGATCACTTGCGAAAGCTAAGTCAACTCTACTGTAAAGGCATAACACTGGCAGTAGGGTGGTCATATGGCTAAAATGCAACTTGATCGTGATGATGACCTCAGGAGGACGGAAAAAATTACTGTGAATCATAAGCAACGACAATGATAGCGAAAAACAAACAAAATACTCCCCAGTTATCTGGACAGCCACCCTTGGAGTTTACAGAAACTTAACACCAGCTGAGTTTCAAACCACACCACTCTTTCTCTCTGTCTCTTCCCCTTTCCATAAAACGTACGTGTTCTAAAAATTAGTATAAGGGTATTCATATTCCCTTTAACACGTTCAAATTATATAAAAAAAAAAGACAATGGTTTATATACCAACGTTGAATCTTCTAATGTTAAAACAACTCTTGATCATTTTTTCTTTGAATCTGTCTATTCCGATTCTGCATATAATAATCTCTATGAACCAAGAGATTTTATCTGCTCTTAGTAGAGTTATTTTTTATTTTATTTTTTTTTTTCGCGGGTAGGTGAGAATCTTCATAAGACACTATGAGACACCGTGTACTCATAGTAGTGTCAGATTTTTATTGACTAAACTCACCCGTCCCTTTTTCTTATTTACTACAACTAAGTTTTCATTATCAAGTAGTTTAAGCTTCGAGGAATATTCGGGTGATGCAGGTAGATTTTCGGCAAAAGCACCTGCTATTAAAAGCGGTTATTTCTTATTGTGCCAAACCGAACGGGTTCGTTCTTTGAAGTCGGCGCATAAGGTTTCTCACGTCTAATGTTTGGAATATGGTGTGGTTGCAATGACCATGAAGGCGAATATGGGCCTTACGAGCGAAGTTTGTCATTTCGTCGTCCACGGTTACGATCCCTATGTCTATTTGTATATCATTATTTCTAATATACCAGTGAGCATTCACGATTGCTCTTGTCACTTTATTTTGGAAAGATTGTATAAATTCTTTATTGCTTGCAACCCCAGAGTTGTATACCGTACGTCTATATAAGCTTTAGCACTTGCTTATATAAAAGCAGTTTGTTATATATACTTAGCTTGGAATGTCTTCCAAGTAACCAATACATTTCTCTGAAGCGATTTTCAAGCTCGTCGCGTTTTTTTTTAACGTGCGGTTTCCACTTCTGATAACTTAGTCTGCAATTACCTTGCATATATCAAATATTGCTTACATATCAAATATCAAATCAATAGTTGGAGCCGTTTTCGAAAAAAATTATATTTTGATATGCAGCAAAGGTAACGATGAAAGCACTAAATCTTGATCTTCTTAATTCGACCATTCCGACTAATTTCACTGACTCAAGTAGTACTCTCCTGGACTTATTTCTTGCAAGTAACACTCAGAGTAACACACCCAAGAGATTCTCAGACTAAAAAATGAACGAGATGCTGTATACATGAAGTGGAAATATTTTAGGCTCCCTGAATTTTTCTCGTCTTATAAAGCACTAAGAAATCTTGTATGTTCAAAAATAAGGCAAGCCAAGCGTATTTTTACAGTGAACATCTTAACTATAAACTTCCCAGCAAGATATTATGAAAGAACTTACGTCAGCAAGGCATTTGTGGTAAAATTGATTCAGGAGTTGATAATGTTGATCCAAACCAGCTAAACTGTGATTTCATCAAAATTCAATCGACAAACACTGGTATATCTCCGGTAATCGCACCAAGCGGATCCTTTGAATTTCCCAGGGTTGAGCAAACGGATGTTGTTAGAGCTGTCCTCAAAATAAAGTCGAAAGCTATTGGTGTTGACGGGATCCACCCCTATTTTATAAAAAATGATTCTACCATACATCCTTCCAGCAATAACGCATCTTTTCAGCACAGTCATAACAACATTCAATTTCCCAAAGTCCTGGAAAGCTGCAAAGATTATCCCAATCCTTAAAAAGAAAGCAACACAAAGAGCCCCAGCAGAATACCGACCTATCGCAATACCTCCATATTTATCGAAAGTCTTAGAAAAAACTGTCCACTATCAAATATCTGCTTATCTTCGACAAAACAACCTTCTTTGTATGTACCAGTCTGGTTTTCGGTAGCATCACAGTTGTACTTCAGCATTGCTTAAAGTAACGGACGATATAAGGGCAGCAACTGATAAAAACTACTTTACTTTTCTAACTTTGCTAGACTTTTCAAAGGCTTTTGACACGGTTGATCATAGGCTTCTTGTCGCAAAACTTCAAAATTTGTTTGCTTTCTCCTCATCCGCTGGAAAATTAATTTTTTCCTTCCGCGTACAAGCAGTTTTCGTAAACGGTGTCCAATCCGATTTCTTAACGAGTTCCACAGGTGTCCCCCAAGGATCCATATTTGGCCCACTGCTTTTCACCATCTTTATTAATGACCTCCCGAACGTTGTTCACAACTCCGCAGTGCATATGTATGCCGACGATGTGCAACTGTACATAAGTAGTTCACGCGGTCTTATCGATAATGCTGCTTATAAACACAATGAGGCTCTGAAGAATATCCTTACTTGGTCCAAGGTCAATTTTTTAAGTATAAATCCAGATAAATCCAAATGCCTTGTAATCAGCAGAAATGTTCATGATTCAAATATTTTACTCCCTGTTTATCTTGGAAATGCTCAAATTGAATTTGTCCACAAAGCCAAAAATCTGAGGGTTTGGTTCAGTGAAACGTTGTGCTGGGATAACCATATCTTGACGTTAATTGGCAAAATCTATGGATGTCTCCGAAATTTATCTTTATCGCAAAACTTCACACCGACAAATACAAGACTAATTTTGGCACGAACTCTACTCGTGCCCCTAATTACATACAGCTGTCAAATTTTATGTTGCAATAACGCTATTATAACACGCAAATTACAAGTTGCATAACGCGTTATGTTTTTCGGTTAAGAAGATACGACCATGTTTAGGCCTATGCGATGAAAATACTTGGTTGTACACTAGAAAAGTATCTTGAGTTTTGCACAATCAAGTACTTACACAAAGTCATAACCACCAAACAGCCTCAATACTTATACGAAAAACTAAAATTCGCACAATCACAACGTTCTTTGACGTTGGTTCCACCTCGCGTTACTTATCAGGTCTCGGAACGCCAATTCTTTATTCATGCCATTCGCCTTTGGAACGCACTTCCTCTCAGCGTAAGAAGACTCCACGACGCGAATAATTTTTGTGATACTCTCTTTCGGCATATTACGTCTACATAAATTGCAGATACAAATAATACTATCTAATATTATAAATTGTCTCATTTCTCTATTGAAATTATTTTAACCGCAGAATTTAACATGAAGTTTTAAACTAAGTAATTATAATTTTGTCATGTCATCTCAATTCTAATTTTAAATAATGTAATGAAAATGTCAACATTTATGCCTTAAAGACTGTTAAAGTCTATTGTAAGTTTTGTTGAAAAGTTGAATAAATGAAATGAAATGAAATGAAGGGGCGGGTTAAGAATTTCACTGCACTGCCCCCACAAATACACAGCGCTTGTCGTAGAATGCGACTAAGAGGAAAATCGCAACGACTGGAAATCACCGGTGTTGTAAATGTAAGATCAAACATAAATCAAAAAAAGTACTAATGCAGCAGCAAGACTGCATAAAGCATTGACAAAATAGGGTGGAATGCAAACGTCTCTAAAAAACCCAGACGGTAGTTTCACAAAGGATAAAGAACAGA
Organism: Pocota personata; assembly: GCA_963082735.1. NCBI lineage: Eukaryota > Metazoa > Arthropoda > Insecta > Diptera > Syrphidae > Pocota > Pocota personata. The sequence continues at coordinate 60,904,676 of OY720429.1, read as the reverse complement.
GCGCACTACTGCTCTTCGGATGTTTGCCGAATACAAATGCAGAGAGCATGACCAACATAATGAGACCTCGGAAAGAAAATTGGAATATAGCAGTTTCAATCTGTTCCAGAGGGAGAATTGAAGGGGCAATCAACTCCTTTCAGCCGTTCAAGTCACCAGGTGTGTATATGATAGTATCACACCAGCCGTACTACAGAAGGGGCAAGAAAGACGCACTACCATACCTAGTCAGAATAATGAAAAGTAGCCTCTTACTGGGATATATTCCAAAGTAGTGGAGACGTGCGAAAGTTGTGTTCATACCAAAAAATGGGAAAAAGGACCCAACACAGACGAAGTCATACAGACTAATCACCCTAACATCGTTTCTTTTCAAAATAATGGGAAAAGATGCGGATAACTACATAAGAGAGGGCGTACTAAACACGCAACCACTTTATTACAGTCAACACGCACAGAGTGGGCAGATCCACTGAGGCGGTTGATGGAAACCATACAGAAATCTCTTGAAACGAAACAGATATTTCTCTGCACCTTCCTAAACATCGAGGTCGCATTCGATAACACTTCGTACGAAGAACGAATAGGGGCAGGTGTATTTGTGTCAAGACCAAAGCACTCACCAACCTATGGGCAAAAGTACCACCATCTTTCAAGCCAAAATATACGCTATGAACACGAGGGGCGGCTGATAAGTTCACAGCCTCAGGCATTAAGTAGTAGTCCGATTAAAAAAAAATTGATTTCTCCATATAATCTCCCTCTCACATCTGGCATACAGTGCCTTAAAACCACATTTGCCTTCAAAATGACTTTCTAGGGCCGCCTTGATCTCCGGCCTAGTAACTCCTTTTTCAAATTGGGAAAAAGGAAAAAGTCGCTCGGGGACAAGTCTGGGCTATGTCGATGGTCTATCATCGAAAAACCTGTGCGAACAGGCGCGTTATCTTGCAAAAACAATACTCCGTGCCTGACTCAATAAATTTGCGTAATATTAACCATTCATCGTAGTCCCTTTTGGCAAGTAATCAATTAGCAGAAAACTTTCGCTATCCCGAAAAAAACAGTCGCCATGAGCTTCGAAGCCGACTTTTCGACCTTGAAGTTCTTCGGCCTCTCCCCTTTTTCAATCCACTGCATAGACTCTTGTTTGGACCCCGGATCGTATTGGCAAACCCAAGTCTCGTATACAATTAATAACTGCGACATAGCAATATTGTCAGACAGTCAAGCAGCTATGAGCGCTTGACTCCCATATCATTAAATCAAAAATTGTGGGGGAATGCCTATAAAAACTTAATAAATCGGGTAGTAACAACAATGTAACCCTCTATTGGGTACCCGGCCACGTTGAAGTAAAAGGCAACGAAGAAGCAGACTCCTTGGCAAAACAAGGAGCAGTAGAAACTAAACCATTCTGCAGAATAGGGAATTATATTATACCCTATGCGAAGAATTCAGGAAGCTGGAGAAAGAAGACAGGGCGAGAACCTGGTTTAATACTCCAGGTCTGAGGCAAGCTAAGAAATTTTTGGGATACTACAACCGGATTACAAGCACTTATGCCTTAATGGGCCACTGTGTGCCGTCTAAGAAGTTCAATAAATGTCGCCAAAAGTTAAGTCCCCTTTGCTGTCTTGTTGGTATAATTTTATGTATTTTATCGTAATTGGTAAAGTTCTTTATGCAACAATTCTAAGTTCACATCTCTTGTGCTTAATTCTAGATTGTTAATGTTACCTTCGATAACGTTGGTTATATTAATGTATTCCTCCAAATTAATGACTGACATGAACAAATCTAATGTAATTGTTTACCATAAGTTTTTCTTCCAATTTATGTATGATATAGCCATTGTTGGTGTAAATTGATGTGATTTCCAACCTTTGTGCAAACGATTGGTGTGAACGCTAAATCATCTGAACACACCCATCCTCGCTCGATGATGTCAAAACGGAAGCTGTCACAGAGGCGAGTATAAAATTGGGTTAGAAGAAAAAACGTGTGTGCGCGATAACGAGAATTGATTTTTTTTTTTTGTACAAAGTGATTAAAAGAATTTTTTAATTTATCCTTGCTAATAAAGTAATATCAAAGGGAATTAAAAAATCTGAAAGCCTTTCATTCAATTTGGCCGCCACATCTTAAAAAATTCTTTTATTAAACATAAAATGACGGATCCCAACCCATTTGGTGCTTCTTCGAAGGTAATTAGATCGCCAAAGAGTACTAGGTCGTCACGAAAACCTGCAAAGTCAAGTTGCCAGCTATGCGCAGCAGGTGATAACCAAAACATGGTCATGTGCGACGACTGCGACAGGTGGTTCCACTTTGCCTGTGTTGGAGTAACCAATGACGTCGCCAATCACGACTGGAGTTGCGAAAACTGTCGCGCTAGGTGCCTCAATGAAGTCGAAGACACTGCAACGAATGCAACCACGACAGGTGCGAGTGTAAGTATACTTGCCGACAAAGTGCTTGCTTCTGCCCCCAATGCGGTTGCTTCGGCAACCTATTTTTCTCGTCCAAAGTCCTCATCATCCAAAGTCTCATCGGTTCGACAACTTCAAATCGAACTTGAACGGCTAGAAGAAGAACGTGCTTTACAAGAGAAACGCGATAGAGAAGAGCAGCTGCAGAAAGAGAGACGACAGGAAGAGGAGCGAGTTCTACAGGAGAAAAGGAGGCAGCGTGACCAGCAGTACCTCGATAGGAAGTATTCGCTGCTACAACAACAAGCAGAGGATGAACTCTCCTCCTTCGATGGTGATGTAGCAGACGTCGAAGACGGCCAAAACAACGCGGTAGTGCGAACCTGGTTGGAGGATGCACGTAATTCGACACAAAAACATTCGACCGCATGTGTTCATAATCCATCTAATGCTGTTTCGATGCACATTAATACACCACCTACTCTGCAACGCAGTCATAATCAAACTCCAAATATCGACAAGCTTAAACCGATGGAAACTGTTTCTGGAAAACTATCACAACAGATGCAACAAATGGCGCTGCAACAGCAGCTGCGAACGCAGCATCAGAAACCGGTAGAATTACAGAAACGTTCAGATGATCACGCTAAGCAACATTCGAAACTGGAGTCAATGTGGATGCCACCGACAGGACCTGCACAGGGAAGGATGCAAGCGCTGTCAGTTCCACAGTCAGCAATACAAATGCATTCAGAACACCAACAACAACAACACCTTCAAAGGCCACTTCCGGTGCCGCCAGCCCAATCTATACCGCCAAGACGTTCGCACCCTTTACAGCAACAATTCTTTGAGCAACCAATGGAACACAACAGCATATTCACACAGCACAAGCAACTGAACCCAGCTCCATCTACAGGACCCGAACAAACCTTTAACATCACGCCGCATTTCCAGATGTCTAACTTACTCAGCAAAAGCCAGCTAGCTGCTCGTCATACTATTTCACGGGACCTTCAGCCTTTCAGTGGTAATCCAGCAGAATGGCCAAGCTTCATCTGCGACTTCGAACGCACAAACGAACTATGTGGTTTTTCTGATGAAGAGAATATCTCACGGTTACAAAGAGCTCTGAAAGGAGAAGCACTCGAAGCTGTACGTAGCATGTTACTGCAACCATCATGCGTCAAGCGAATAATTTCAACCTTGAAGATGCTGTACGGCCGACCGGAGCTCGTTATCCATTCCATGCTGCACAAAATTCATTCTACTCCTTCGCCGAAGGAAGGAAGGTTAGAAAGCATCGTAAAGTTTTCCCTAGCCGTGCAAAACCTTTGCGCCATAATAGAAGCGTCTGGGCTTATGTCTCACTTATGTAATCCGACGCTGGTCCAGGAACTAATCGAAAAGTTGCCTCCTTCCATTCGACTGGTTTGGGGAATTCATCGACAGTCACTCGATTACTGTACGCTCTCCGACTTCAATGAGTGGTTGTATCAAATCGCCTGTGCAGCTAATTGTGTGACGATTCCAACGTTATCATCAGCAAACACGAGCGCACGCCAGACAAGGGAAAGAGGTTATCTACATACGCACATGGAGGAATCACAACAGGGGACACCGCATCCAGAAGACAGCAAGAACCGTAACCAAGCAATCAGCGGCAACGGAATACGCAAACACGCACCGAGCTACGACACCTTACGAACCAACGGCAATAAATGTTGCGTGTGCTCTCGCAATTGCCCTTCAATTGCAAACTGTCATGCGTTTTTGGAGTTAAGCTACAGTTCCAGATGGGCGACCGTTAAGGAATATCGTCTTTGTCACAAATGTCTTAAGCCACATTTTAATCGAGGTTGTCGATCGAAGACATACTGTGGCATTAACGGCTGCGGCCTCAAGCATCATGAGCTACTGCACAATCCATCGAAACCGTCGCCCCCTACGAAACTAGAGCCGCAGATATCGGAAGTCGTACACTACCACAACCAGGCTAGTAGTCCATCCGTGTTATATCGCTATGTGCCAGTTATACTTCATGGTAAGCACGCAGCAGTACACACTTATGCCTTCCTCGATGATGGATCGTCGCTGACATTGATGGACCAGGAAGTGGCCGATGAGCTAAATCTTGACAGCGTGCCTCATCCTTTATGCTTGAAGTGGACAGCAAACACCCACCGCTACGAAGAGAACTCCAAACACCTCGATGTAAATATATCAGGGACCGATCATCAGGCGAAAAGATATCGTTTACACAACGTTCGAACCGTGGAATCTCTTGAACTACCCACGCAGTCATTGGTAATGGCCGAGATGATGAAGTTGTATCCACACTTAAAGAGGATTCCAGCCACGTCTTATGAAGCAATTCGACCCCGGATCCTCATCGGGCTTGATAACATGCGTCTTGGATTTGCCATGAAATCTATCGAAGGGCCTGAACACCAGCCGTTTGCATCAAAGACTCGTCTAGGATGGGTAGTATATGGTCCGCATGGTGAATGGCCGTCAGCTGCCGTCGACAATCGCGTAGCCCACCACAGCATTCATATGTGCGAATGCAATAGTAGAGCCGATAACAACTTACAGCGAATGGTGAAAGATTTCTTCGCCTTAGAAAGTATTGGTATTGTACAACCGCAGAAGGTCCTCATTTCCCGTGACGAACAGCGTGCTCAGGATCTACTGCACCTAACAACTAAGCGTAAACAAAATCGCTTTGAAACAGGTCTTCTATGGCGATTCGATGATATCAAACTACCTGACAGTCGAGATATGGCTATGCGGCGACTAGTGTGTATAGAGAAAAGAATGATACGCGATCCAGGACTGAGGGCTATACTCGATGCAAAAATCCGCTACTACCTGACCAGTGGCTACATCCGAAAATTGTCAGCTGATGAGGCAAAACGGCGCAGCCCGCGCACCTGGTATCTCCCAGTGTTTCCCGTCATCAACTCGAACAAACCAGGAAAGGTGAGACTGGTATGGGATGCTGCTGCACAGTCGCACGGAGTTTCTCTAAATTCTTTCCTACTTAAAGGACCTGATCAACTGACATCACTTACATCAGTGCTTGTTAGATTTCGGGAAAGAAAGGTCGCAATTTGCGGGGATATCCGTGAGATGTTTCACCAGGTCTTGATCTGTGCAGCTGATCAGGACTCCCAGCGCTTTCTCTGGCGCAACGAATCAACACGAGAACCAGATGAGTACGTGATGACTGTGATGACGTTCGGTGCCACCTGCTCCCCCAGTAGTGCTCAGTACATTAAAAATCTGAACGCTGAACAGTTCGCTGGAACGTTTCCTAGAGCAGCTGCTGCAATCACCCAGAGCCACTACGTAGATGATTTCTTGGACAGCGTAGACACCGAAGACGAAGCTATCCAACTGGCAAGGGATGTCAAACAGATTCACTCAATGGCTGGATTCGAGATACGAAACTGGATGTCCAACTCAAGGGCCGTTCTCAGCGCTATGGAAGAGAAAGGCAAGGACGAGTTTAATCTGAGCATCGGTGCAGAACCTGAGATTGAGAGAGTACTGGGCATGTGGTGGTGCACATCCTCCGACATATTTACTTACAAAATAAAGGTAAACGCTCAAAACAAAGACCTGCTGTCCGGAGACAAACGTCCAACCAAGCGAGAACTCCTCCGCACGCTGATGACAATTTTCGACCCTCTGGGACTACTCGCTAATTTTTTCATTTATGTAAAAATTATACTACAAGATGTATGGCGATCAGGTATAGATTGGGACGACAAGATTGCCGATGCGGAGTTTCAAAAATGGCTTACTTGGCTGAAAGTTCTTCCTAACATAGAAGCCGTCCGGATACCAAGATGTTACCTAAGTACTACGACTTTCGGAGATTCAAGTGAGGTTGAACTGCACGTATTCGTTGACGCAAGCGAGAGCAGTTACGCTGCCGTCGCATACTTCCGAGTGATCACTGAAGACAAAATCGATTGCGCCCTGGTAACTGCTAAGACCCGTGTAGCACCGCTGAAGCTGCTTTCTATACCGCGAATGGAGCTGCAAGCCGCCGTTCTTGGGACAAAGTTGGCTGGCTGTATTCTAAAAGAACACTCGATCAAGGTCGACAAGCGTTACTTCTGGACCGATTCGAAAAATGTACTTTGCTGGATTCGGTCTGACCATCGAAGGTACAGCCAGTTCGTCGCATTTCGCGTCAGCGAAATTCTGGAAACAACAGAAACTTCAGAATGGAACTGGATTCCATCCAAATCAAATGTAGCTGATGAAGGCACAAAGTGGCAACCCCGTCCGGATTTTTCTACCACCAGCCGATGGTTGAACGGACCACCATTTCTCCGAGAAAGAAATAAAAATTGGCCAAAATTCGAGGACCCATTTCTCGGCGCGTATACTTCGGAGGAGTTTAAATCCAACCATCTATGTCACCACGCAGAAAAACTTACGGAGGATGCTCATCGACAACACATCCTACACCCAGAACGCTACTCAGAGTGGAAACGATTAGTTCGGACTACAGTCTGGGTTTTAAGGTATGTCAATAATATAAAGGCTAAAGCCGCACGCCGGCCACTTCAGAAGGGATCGATAGACAAATGCGATATTGAACAGGCGCAAAATTATCTATATCGTCAAGCACAGCAGGACGTATACTCTGATGAGATAGCTGCTATTGAAGCGAATCAACAACGCATAAAAAAGAGCAGTCCTCTATACAAGCTCTCACCATACATCGATGAAAACCGAGTTCTACGAGTCAAAGGTAGAATCGACGCCTGCAAAGTACTTTGCGAAATTGACGTAAAACGACCAGTTATCCTGCCCAGAAACCATCATATAACCTCACTTGTAATCCGAGATGTACATACCAGGTATCATCACTGTCATCATGAGACAGTTGTTAATGAATTGCGACAGAAATACCACATTTCGCGCCTACGAGCAGCCCTTAGGGAGGAGCTTAGAAAATGTCAGCAGTGCAAAAATCAACGGACTCAACCGCAGCCTCCAATGATGGGAGAACTTTCACCCGCTCGACTTGCTGCATATTCTCGACCCTTCTCGTACGTGGGAGTCGATTACTTCGGACCGATCATTGTTGCTGTTGGACGACGAAACGAAAAGAGGTGGGGTGTTTTAATCACTTGCCTGACAGTTCGCGCAGTCCACATCGAAGTGGCCCATACGCTCTCCGCCGATTCATGTATTATGGCCATTCGAAATTTCATCGCCCGGCGAGGCATTCCGATTCAAATATTCAGCGACCAAGGCACAAACTTCAAGGGAGCAAGTAGAGAGCTCAGCGAAATGCTTCAGACCACCGACCAGAATAAAATTGCCAAAGAGTTTACCAATGTCGAAACCAAATGGACGTTTATACCACCACTGTCTCCACACATGGGCGGTAGCTGGGAGAGACTGGTCCAGTCCGTGAAGAAGGTCCTTGCTAAAATATCATTGCCCAGGAATCCCACCGATGAAGTTCTTCGAAATATGCTGACAGAGGTTGAATACGTGATAAATTGTAGACCGCTAACCTACGTTCCAGTCACTGATGACACCCGTGAAGCAATTACGCCAAACGACGATGTAGCAACGATTCGCCGAAATTGGCTCGTATCGCAACAGTATGCTAACATCTTCTGGAAGCGATGGGTGCAAGAGTACCTTCCTACTCTAACTAAGCGTACCAAGTGGTTCGAGCTAAGGAAACCGATCAAAGTAGGAGACGTTGTTGTTATCGTGGATCCAGCCAATCCCCGTAACTGCTGGCCAAAAGGGAAGGTGATAGCAACTAGTGTCGCAACAGATGGACAGGTTCGTTGGGCTACTGTGAGAACGTCCCATGGTATTTACGAGCGACCTACAGTGAAATTGGCCGTGCTAGATGTTGAAGCTGTCGGAGAAGGAGGTAGAACCAAGAGTGGTTATACCGGGGGGGAGTGTGAACGCTAAATCATCTGAACACACCCATCCTCGCTCGATGATGTCAAAACGGAAGCTGTCACAGAGGCGAGTATAAAATTGGGTTAGAAGAAAAAACGTGTGTGCGCGATAACGAGAATTGAATTTTTTTTTTTGTACAAAGTGATTAAAAGAATTTTTTAATTTATCCTTGCTAATAAAGTAATATCAAAGGGAATTAAAAAATCTGAAAGCCTTTCATTCAATTTGGCCGCCACAATTGGGTTATTAGTAATATTATAATTCGGATAATTTTGTCTGTAAAATAAAAATGTTATTTGCGTTTTAATTGTTTTTTTTTTTTTTTTTGTATCATAGTATTTCGTATTTCTTTTTGATGACTTACTATGGGATAATTACCCTCTATACTAAATTCATTCAATTTCTTGTATGAGGGTGGCCCTGAAAATTAACACAAATTGTGCCGTCACCTTAAATTTAATTTTTTTTTTTGTCAAGAATCATCTTTCAAATGAACGCACCCAAATTTTCAGACAGATCTGTCAAATAGTTTTGTTGTGGCAGCCATTTTATATAGACGTCTACTAGCATTTTCGTTAAAATGGAAAAAAGTGAATTTCGAGTGCTCATTAAACACATTTTATTTTGCTAGAAAAAACTATGACGCAAACCAAACAAAAACTTGACAAATATTATGGGGACTCTTCACCATCGATTGGAACCATTCACCACTGGTTTACTCAATTTCGGTGCGGTCGTTCAAGCACAAGTGACGCCGAACGTTCTGGTCGCCCAATTGAGGTCACCACACCAGAAATGATCGACAAAATCCATGGTTTGATAATGGACGATCGGCGAGTGAAAGTGATTTACATAAATATGTAAATCATCCGCAGTCGCAATGGCAAAATTGCATGAGTTAGGCTACGAACTTCTCCCTCATCCGGCATATTCCCCAGATTTAGCCCCCTGTGACTATTTCTTGTTTCCAAACATGAAGAAATGGCTCGAAGATAACTGATTTGGGTCGAATGAAGAGGTCAAAACAAACGCTTATTTTGAGGGGCTCGAGAAATCGTATTATTTGGAGTTTATCAAAAAATTGGAGAAACGTTGGATGAAGTGTGTAGAGCTAAAAGGAGACTATGTTGAAAAATAAAATGTTTTAATACCGAAAAGAGTGTTCCTTATTTCATTTTTCAAGGACTTATTGACCCACCCTCGTATTTAGGTTTGTTTTTAACTACAGTTCTGTTCACAACAATGTTTTCACATTGATTTAGATTATAGCTTCTGTTCTTATTCAGGTTATTCATTCTCTTAATTTTTTTCATTACTGAATTTATTGGAAAATGTATTCATGTACTCACTAGTTAAGCTTTTATTTATGAAGTCAGTAGATCTTAACTTTGTGGTAGAATGTATTGTCCTATTATTTTCCCATTTAGGTCTGAAGTATCCTTGGCTGTGTCCATTAATCTTAAATGTTCTTTTAATGTTCCATGAAGTATTCCTAGTTTTTAGAGACGCTGTTGTTTTATAGAATGCTATGTCATTTTCCTTTAAAAATTTATCGGCTGCCGAGTGCACTATGCATGTTTCGCCGTCAGAAACAATTTTGTTTGGTTTTCCTAGGAATTGGCTTCTTTGTTTAATTGCATTTAAGTTGAGAGAAAATTTCTGTTCTCTAAGCAAAGCATGGTGGCATACTCGTAGTTGTTAAGTACATCTTATTTCGTTCTGGATACCAAATTATGTCGTTAAATGGTTTTGGTGATTATGTAACTTCCAATGGTATTTTCAATGGTTGACAATCGATTTGAATTTGCAGATTTGGATATGTTGATTTTAATTCGTTATACATTTTACTGATTCCTGATTGTTTTCAAAATGATTACTTTTAATTATATATAGTATTTAATTTAAATCTTTTATATCTATTAGCTTTACTGGTGTTTTTAAAATTCTTAACTTCCTGTTACTAGCAAAATATTTTGAAAATGGATCTCGAAACTTTAAACATAAGCCATTTCCTTCACAATAAACAACTACCGTCCCTTAATATAGGTTAGGTTGGGGTGGCTGTGCATCTCGAAAGGTGCTTACATAGGGGCCTATTGGTCCACTATGATTCCCTTTGGGTTATGTTACCGCAACTAACACTGTTTCTAGTTGGTTGGTTCTAGCTCGAACCAGCGTGTGCTCCTTTATGAATTTCGTCCGGGGAGATTATGCCCAGCCTTTTTTCCATAGTGCCGATCGCGCAATGTCCCGTCAGTACACCTCTCAAGGTGTGGATTTCCTTTCCCCATAGCTCGTATGCATTTGGTTCTCCCCTCATCTAATTGTGGCCATAGGCTGGAGGATATAACATAATCACCTCTTGTCACCAAGCAATATTGGTTCATTCCCTGGTCCTTAAATTTATATACTCTCTCATTACACCAATAGGAATGTCTATTTGTGTGTGCATATGCTCTGTACCTAGTGCTGATTCTTTTCTGGCTAGTTCATCTGCTATCTCATTCCCTTCTATATCCGGCAACCCAGCAGAGATTGACCACGTGGATATTGCTAAGTTTGTTCAGGGTTTTACGAAATTTACATAGGTTAGGTTAGGTTGAAGTGGCTGTCAGCAAAAGAAGCCAACACACTTAGACTTATAATAGGTCCATTGTGATACCACATGTGTTTGAGACACGGCCTCTAGCCTACTAGTTTAGAGCTTCTGATGAAGAGTACAACGTGCCTAACGTCAATATTAATCAGATCATCTAGGTCATTGAAACAGAAGGCTTCTAAGTTTCCTTCTTTGGGAGAGAGCTGGGCAGGTGCAAAGAAGGTGAAGAATAGTCTCTTCCTCCTCCTCGTCCATGCAGCTTCTTCAGAAATCGTTAGAGAATACGCCAAGCCTCGTTGCATGCTTGCCTATTAGACAGTGTCCAGTAATGATACCTATAACAGCACTAATATGCTTCCTATTTAGAGAAATCAAATTCCTAGAGCTTTTCAGATCCAGCATGGGCCAAATCTGTTTTGTCGCTAGACAAGTTTAATTTTAATTTAATTTTAATTTTTTAATTTTGGTGGGGGCGAAAGCCCCCATTTATTTGGCTTATTACAAGCTACAACTAACTTAAGGCTAAAACTTAAACCTAAAACTTAAAACTAAAACTTAAAACTGAGACTTAAAATTAAGGAGAATGGTGAAGGAGTTCGGTTTTGAGGCAGAGAGTGCTGAGGTTAAAATCAAACTGGGTGAGGTTTGAGTTCACTTTTCGCAGCATACGGGAAATTGGTTCATTAGATCCATATGAAGTGCGGTGGGACGGTAAATAGAAAAGACGAGGGAATCGTAAATTTCGTGGGTTGGTATTGAAAAAAATTGAATTATAAAGAGATGCGCAATCGACAGAGCCTGAAAGAAGTCGATGAATGAAAAGAATGTCTGCACCATCTCTGCGTTTCTCTAGAGTACTCAGGTTGATGAGGTTGAGGCGGTCTTGGTAGGGAGGCAAGATAAATGGATCGTTCCAAGGAAGACCTCGAAGGGCAAATCGAAGAAATCGACGTTGAACATTCTCGATTCTGGTCACATGAACTTGCTGAAAGGGTGACCACGCTTGACTGGTATATTCAAGGAGGGGGCGCACAAAGGTAATGTAGAGGGATCTGGTCACGTAAGGGTCGGAGAATTCTTTGGACCATCGTTTGACAAAGCCAAGTGATGAGTTAGCTTTACGAATTATCTCATCAATATGTGAACGAAAATTTAGTTCCCTATCGTACAATATTCCAAGATCACGGAGAGATTGAACGATGGATATAGGTTGACCATGGAGAAGGTAAAGACGGGCGGAGGACACGTGGTGCTTACGTGATAAGGTAATGGATTGACATTTGGCGATATTGAGCTCTAAGCGATTTTGTAGGCACCAGTTTCGAAAAACTATCAAGGTCTTGTTGAAGGAGGCAGTAGTCATGTGCTGAAGAGATGGCCTTGAAAAATTTGGTATCATCAGCGTACAGAGAGAGGGAAGAGTGTTTAATAACTCTCTCGACATCGTTTATGGTTAGAATGAAGAGAAGGGGACCTAGATGGCTGCCTTGCGGAACACCAGAGGTGGCCAAGAAGGGAGTCGATAAGAAGGATCTGAAGCGAACTCTGTAAGAACGGTTTTCCAGGTAAGAAGATATCCATTTTAACAATATGGGTTGGAAACCGAGGGCAGACAATTTGAAGAGGATTAAGTTATGAGATATCTTATCAAAAGCCTTACTAAAATCAGTTGCAATAACGTCGACTTCTTTGCCATTCTCTAAGGCAGACAGGGCGAAGGACACGAATTCGACTAAGCAAATGGTAGTTGATCTACCTTTCAGAAAGTCGTGTTGGGTGGGAGAGATAAGAGACTTGCACTGAAAGCTTAAGGCTTCGTATAAAATACTTTCGAAAAGTTTGGGTAGATGAGAAAGTTTAGCAATGGGGCGATAGTTTGTTACCTCGTTCTTTGATCCCTTTTTGTGAATGGGGGTTATGAAAGAGGTCTTCCAAATCTGAGGGAGTTCTCCTAGTGATAGAGACAAACGGAAGAGGTGAGAGAGGGGGAGGGAGAGAATGGAAGAGCATTTTTTAAGAAAAATGGCAGGGAGACCATCTGGGCTGGGTGAGAATTCATCATTAAGATTTTGTAGTTTATTTTCAATTACAGCAGGATCAAAAGGCAGGGACAGAAAGGGGCCAACGGAGAAGTTAAGAAGGTGAGTGAAGTAAGAGGGGTCTGGTTGAAAAGATTTGTCGGCGAAGGATTGTTTAAAATAGGTGGCAAAAAAGTTGGCAATGGTTTGCGGATTAGTTGAAGATATGTTTTCAAAAGAGAGGGACAGAGGGTAACCGTCAGATTTCTTTTTATAGTTGACGAATTGAAAAAAATGACTTAGGGTCGTTTATAAGATTTGCTTTCGCGTTAATTAGGTGCCGCTGGTAGAGAGAGTTATAAAGATGATTGAATTGAAGGTAGGAACCTAGATAGTTGGAATAGTCGAAAACAGAATTGGTACGAAGGAAAGCTGCCCATAACTTGTTTCTCTTGTTGTTGATGAAGATGAAGTTTTATGACGAGAAAAGGGGACATAAAGAGAAATGGAATTAAACATTTCTCTGTAAAAAATTGTGAGGGCTTCGTTTAAGTTGTACTCCTTGTCCACCTAGAATTTGCCTTTACGGTAGCATCCAGCTTTAATTTAAGTTTGTATTGTTGTTCTATTTCTGGCAAGTTCGCCAGCCTTCCAATTCCCTGGAATATCCTTATGCCCAGGCACCCAAATTGGGTGAATACTAAACTCCTCCGCAATCTCTATAAGAGACGATCAGCAGTCTAGAGCTGTTAAAAAATATATTAAGGAAGATTCCAGCGATTTGATTGCGGCTTGGCTGTCTGAAAAGATGCGGATATCAATGGACGACATCACGTTTTTCTTTAGCCAAGACAAGTCTTCCCTTATTGCCATTATCTCCGCCTGGAACACACTACAATGGTTTGGGAGACGAAAAGAGAGGCTTAAATTAAGCCTATCAGAGAAGACACCACCACCCACCCCGTCGTTAGTTTTTGAACCGTCGATATAAAAATGTACTGACTTATCTTCCGTGAAGCCACCTTCTTCCCAGAATGCTCTGGAAGGGATGGTAACTTGGAAGTTTTTGTCAAAATTTAACTTGGGGATGGTGTAGTCAATGTCTTCAATGAAGATGTTAAATTTATTTAAGATGGAGGCGTGGCCATACATTTCTCCAGACCACTGTGAAGTAGCTTTAAGGTGAATAGCTGAGTTAGCTGCCATTTGCCTGCCATAAATATCAAAGGGTGTTAAAAGAAAAAGAATATCCATAGCTGCGGAAGGTGTTATCCGCAGTGCTCCACTAATGCACAGACAAGCTGAACGTTGGACTTTGCTTAATAACTTCTGGTTTATTGCCTTATCCGAGGCAGTCCACCAGACAACTACCCCGTACATGAGGATCGGTCTAAAGACCGAACTATAGAGCCAGTGAGTTAGTCTGGGTTATAAGCTACATTTGCACCCAATGGCTTTTTTGTAAGAGTGCAACAGTGGCTTTCTTAACTCTTTCCTGTATATTAGGTTTCCAGCTTAGTTATTTATCCAAAATAAGACCCAGGTATTTTGCTTCGTTGGAGAAAATTAAGCTTATTCCGTTAAGGGATGGAGCGTCAATAGGTGGGATTTTGTAATTCCTTGAGAAGAGGACAAGTTCGGTTTTATGGGGTTTCACTGTTAGACCACACCGAGCTGTCCATATAGGTAGCTCTTTTTGTAGGAGCTCTTTTAAGGTAGTGAGGTGTTTACCGGAGACTGCTATAGCAACATCGTCCGCATAGGCGATAACTTTGCAACCCTGAGCTCCCAGGATTAACAGTAGTTCATTGACCACCAGATTCCAAAGAAGTGGAGGTAGGCTTTGGGTATGAATACCACATTAACTTCTCTCCATATATGCGGAAAATAGATAAGATTCAGACAGCTCTGTAAAATATTTTTTTAGAACTGGCAGGATAATGTCGGATGACATTTGTAGTTCAGCAGGTTTTATGCCGGATTTATATGGTTTGAAGCTATGTGGCGCCCAAAGGAGTTTGTCCTGCGCAATGAGACTTGAAAGGTTGGTTTCTTGAGCATTTGACTTGATAGAGTCAATATTGCTGGCAGTCAGGGAATTACTTGGGAAATGTGTATCAATAAGTAAGTTTAATGTGTCTACACTAGAAGTTGTCCAAGACCCATCTGTTTTTAGTAAACAGCTGGGCACTGAAGGATTTGTCGGGAGGTTTTTTCTCAGCCTAGACGCCTCAGAAGATTCTCCTATTTTACCACAGAAGTGTTTCCAATTCTTTTCTCAATTCTTTTTTATATGTTTTTAGTGATTCTTTGTACGAGTCCCAGTCAGATGCATCTTTTGTACTTTTGCCTTTGTTGAAAAGTTTTCTGCAGGTATTCCTGAGTGGTCCAAGATCAGAGGACCACCAGTGCCCCTAACCCTAACTGAAGGACAAGAGGAAAACAATGCTTTATTGAGGGCCAGGGTAAGGTCCTTGACCATGCAATCAAGCTCTTGAGTATTATTCGGGGACTTTAGAGTGTAGGAATTAACCAATTTCTTTAAAGTTTCCCTATATTTGAGCCAGTTAGTATTACGAATATTTCTGTAAACCAATGAGTATGGAGGATCGTCGTTAAGACTAATTTGAAGGTATCGGTGGTCAGAAAAAGAGTGTTCACCAGTCAGCTTCCAGTTCTTGACCATTTGTTTAATGTTGTCGGAGACAAGAGTTATATCTAGAACCTCATAACAGTTTCTAATTAGAAATGTAGGTTCGTTACCGATGTTACACAAAATGAGGTTAGTTTTTAAAATATAGTCAAAAAGCAACTCACCTCTTTCGTTAATGTTAGACCTACCCCACGCGAAGTGTTGAGCATTAGCATCACAGGCAACTACGAGTATGACTCCCGTTTTACTTTTTCCAGCTTCTGCGATCAGCCGTGCTATATTGGGTCCAGGAGGGTCTATAATGTCGTGGGCGAGATAAGCTGATGCTAGATAATAGGAGCGTTTGTTTGTTTCTAGCAACGCTACGGTTATATTCCGATCACTGTAATTAGCAAGTAAAGATTAATCTGAACTAACTGCAGCATTGTTGCTACAATCAGGCAGAGAAACCTCCACCACAGTGGTATTCAAGCCTTCCGAGTCTGAGGATAAGCCAAGAAGTTCATCCTCACTCAAAGGTGCTTTTTTGAGATACCAACCATCTCCAAGTATGATAGCAAACCGTCATCAACTAAAGATGGTTGTATGGTAGACTGAGAGTCATCATCCTCCATAAAAGGGAAGGAGACAATTAACGTGCATCTGTAAAGTCCTCTCTTCTCCTCCAACTTCGCGACCTTCCAGTTGTGAGTAGGAAGCGACGGGTTTCTGATTTGGAGGATCCGGATAATATTCTCCGTGTTAGAGGGTTCGGCTGGGATCCAGGTGCGAGTTCTTGGTCTGCATGGGATATCCTCCTTAGCTACATGGGATATCCTCCCTCAAGTTTAACACCATGCCAAATCTCCCCTAGTTCGCTAATCGGTAGCTTATAGAGATCACAAGATCTCTTGTCAGCAGAGGGCCGGGATTTTCCTTCCTGGGATCATCCTCTATTTATCCGGAGTGAGTGTACCATCGATATCGTTCTTATCGATGACAGCCAGTATAAACCTGTCCTTGAGTACTTCACTGTATGACTTCGATGTGACGTTGGATGGTCTGGAGGAGGTGCTGGTGTTGTGTACATTAGGTCTTTTTGAATCCAACCCGGATTCTTCCAACAATCTCTGTCTTTTAGACGTGAAGTCTCTGCTGGCCTTGTCATTTTGAGTACTGACGATATTTTTGACCCAATCGACTAGAGTTTTCACCCTATCATTCATTTATTCTCCGGAATTTTGCCGAATTTTTAGAAAATACGGCCAGCTGAGCGACGATCTTTGTACGTCTGTTTTGAGGGAGCAACTTGTCGTGAGCCGGAGCTACAACCCGCTCCCGAAGAGTCTTTATTAGTTTGCAAAGTAACTTTGCTAGGCTTCGTGCGGCTTTTGGCAGCAGAAGGACCATGTGAATCCACAATTTTTTTGCTGTCCAGTGCCTTTGAAGTTTTACCGGTAAACAGCTTGATCGCCGTGCTACCGTCCTACAAAGTTAATGTTCCTATTGCACAAACATTACCAAATTCAAATATTATCATTCCAAATTTTTTAATTAGAGTTATTTATTAAGACCGTATCCACGTAGAAATTTGAATGCGCAAACAGAACAATTCAACGGAAAACTTTCAAGTGCAAGAAAATGCATTGAATGTGCATTTGGTATATTAAGCAGTAAATGACAATTTCTTCAATAAAACAATGCAACAAAACCAAGCACTGCAATTCATTTAATAAAATGTGTCTGCATACTTCACAATTTTTGTGAGAGAGTGCGATGTTGACAGTGATCTTAATTATATACATGTAACAACAGAAATGAATAATGATAAAAAGAAGTAAATGCAGTGACAACAGTCCTATTTTAATAGAAACAGTCACACAGCGTTCAATATGAGAAATGAGTTAACACAATATTTTTAGGAGTTTATGCATTAAATAAAAAAATGTATTTTAGTATTTACTATTTATTACTCTCCTGAAAAATTACAAATTCCACTGCTTATCCGTAAAATTTTTATTTTTAAACTCTTATGGCTTTGAACAGCTGAAATCAAGCATTCAGAGATTATTTTTTCCATATTCTTCTTGCAGGGACCGTCCTATAGAATTCATCGACAACTAGATAGAATATTCGCTTTATTAGGTGAACTTTCTACTTTTTTTTTATCAGTTATTTTCAGCCGATTGACAATTGAGCTGGCGAAAAATGTTTCGTCGTCAAATCGAAATTGAATACAGAGCGCTCAATTGCACAGTCGCTCGTCGTCAGTACGTGGCCTTAGCCTAAGAGTCCGTGCCTGGTCGCTTAACTTATAGCATAATTGGAAGCATTCGTAACTAGTACAATATTTTCTTTTTACTGAAATCAGGGTTCTGGAGAACTGGGTCACTTGTTAAATAAATTTTTAATTTGCTGAATGAATTTATTCAGTCTTTACCGTTGACGTCTATCATGGTATCTTTTTTCCAATATTTCACCATTGGGTAGGCAATCCTTGAATAACCCTTAATAAATCGTCTATACACTCTGTTATTCCGAGTAAAGATTTGATTTATTTCTGTTCTCTAGTTAATTTTATTTTGATTTAATGCCATCATTTTGATTTAATGCCATTTTCAGAACTGATGTGCCGCAAAAGCAACTTTTTTTTTTATTTATATCTTCACACATATCGAGCTGTACTTTAACGTTGCACTCATTTAATTTTTGAAATATTAGTTTCAGTAAATTCATGTGTTCATTCAGATTTGTGGAAATACCACATTTATCTTGATGTATTCACGCAAAAAGTTGTTAATCAGTCTTCGAAAAGTTGCCAGAGCATTCTTTAATCCAAATGGCATTCGGGTAAATTCAAAATGCCCTGTGGCTGTTGAAAATGTGGTTTTGTTCACCATCATTGATTATTTTTATCCGTTTCTATTTTATAAAAGTCAAAGTCCTAAAGTGGTGAAGTATCCACATTCTCCAAGCTTATCGAAAATATCCTCAATATCATCATTTAAGTTTTATAATCTATTACGATGCATCACTTACGTTTGCCCGAATCATATATTCTGAAATATAGGGTGACCAGATAAGAACGATAGGAAAAGAAATTTAAATAAAATAACAACGATGTGAGATATCAAATTGATATTTTGAAGCTATTTTACATTTTAATTCATTTTTATTTAATTCCTTTTTTAAACTTACATACTAGACAAAAATGATTAAATCTAAATTAAAACTAACATTTATCTTAATCTAGCTTACTGGCTCTTAACGAGCACTCTAAACTTAACTATATCCTTGCCTTTCGGCCTTAAATCTATCAATTTTTGTGTTTGCGCTGTTTTTTAATTTCCAAGAAACTTGCTAAAAGCTTGGACTCTTTATTATTTGGTTTTTCTTAAAACTACCTAAAACTACTTAAAACTACCTAAGCTACTTAAACTAAATTAAATATAATCAGGGTGATGAACAATCTCTCGATTGGTCACCATCCCGATTGCATCGTTGGGCGCCTGGCAGTCGCCAACATGGTGCACACGCGCCGCCGGGACTCGAGCGAGGCCATAAGCGTCGGTCACGTCTCGGTAGAACTCATTCATGTTGGCGAGCCCGGCCCCTCACAAAGACCCCCTAAAATACTCTTAAATAACTTACAAACTAGCTTAAAACTAAGGAGGCTGTTATCTAGGTCACGCACCGACCTGGGAGAGCGTGTCTGCCACCTCTTCCTCAAGCCACCAAATTTCGGTGAACTGCTTTAAGGTATCGACAGTGTCCCTATCCGCAATCGTGATATTAAAACGGAGGAGCTCCTGAGCATTGGCGGCGTACCCGTCGTGGATGAGCCGCTTATCCCTCGCGCCGCGGTGACTGTGGTACAATACCGTCACACCATCTTAACTTTGGACTAACCCTTTCATGTCTGCATTAAGAAATGCCTCAGGCGGGACAAAGCCAGACCGGAGCGTAGTCTCGTGGTACATTAAAATCGGGTAATAACCACCCGAGTTCACGTTATTAGCGTTGGCCATCGCCCTTGCAACGCGCCTTCGAATCACCTTAATTAGGAAATTGTCAATCCTATTCAATCGAGCCCCATCGTATAGGGTCTTGTTGGGATAATATTTTATGTACTCAGACTCGGGAGTTCTAAACAACCCTAGGCAGGTCCTGAGACACTGTCTCTCAAACACCCGAATTTTTCCATATAGGAAGGCGCTATATTGAACCAAATGGGACAGCCATAAGCGGTGATCGGCCTTATAAGGGCCACGTAGCATATGACCTTTATTCTTGAAACAAGTTGACTGCTGCGAAACAGTTTCCTTGTCAGAGCATATGCCCTCTTGGCCCCAGAAAGACAAGCATCTATATGTTTGTCAAAATATAGATACTAGTCGAGCCAGATGCCAAGATATCTGACCACGCTTCGCACCGCCAATGGTTGTCCATTTTGTACAACAATGGCTAATTTTCGCCAGTTTTTTCTGGTATCCCTAGAGGCCCACCAGAACATCATTTAAATGTCCGCCTCGGTTTCGCTAGCAGTGCTTCAAGCGGTCGGTCCAATTTTTGATGACTCCGTCCAATATGTGCGGCGCTATTACGGTAATAGCGTCTCGAATGTTGGCCTCGAGCACATCCGAAGTAGTCTAAGAACTTGACGTAGCCCCAGAGAAAATAATCGATGGGTATCAAGTCGCATGACCGCGGCGGCCAATTGATGAACGCTCGCCGTGAGATGACCAAGTCGTCAAATTTCTCATTCACCACTTCGAGCGTTGCGTCGCTTGTATGGCTTGTAGCGCTATCTTGTTGGAACCACAGCTCGGATATATCGATGTTGTCGAGTTCTGGCCACAGAAAGTCGGTTAACATCGCTCTATACCGAGGACCATTGACGGTAACGGTGTCTCCTTCCTCATTTCGAAAGAAATAAGGTCCGATGATGCCGCCGTGCCATAAACCGCACCAAAGAGTCAATCTTTGTGAATGCATTGATGCTTGGTCGAATACTTGTGGATTGTGGTCGCTCCAATTACGGCAATTTTGCTTGTTGACATAGCCGCTTCTTCCGAGAAGATGATTTTTTGGCCAAAATTCGGATCTCTGGCCAACATTTCCAGTGCCCAATTAGCGAATTCACGGAGATGTCTATGTTCGTCCGGCTTCAATTCTTACGTCAGCGTGATCTTATATGGATGAAGTCCCAAAACCAACCGCAAAATAAGCCTGGTTGACTCTCTGGCGATGCCCAATTCAGCTGATCGGCGCCGAATCGACATCTCTGGGTCTTCTCCGATACTGCCCGCTACGATGGCTATGTTTTCTTCACTTCGCACCGATCTCAATCTGGTTGGTGGCTTAAGGTCCAAAAGAGTGTACTTATGCTCAAACTTTTCTACAGTGCGGCGAATTGCCTGCGCACTGAACCGACCTCACTACGAAATTCACGTTGCGTATTTACAACTGAGCCGGAATTTCGATAATATTTTTTAATAATTTCTACACGTTTATGAAGCGTCAAACGATGCATAACAAAATAGCAGACCTTACTGAATATTTTGACAGCTGGATGTCATTAGTATCTTTCACAGCTGCTGAAACATAACAATTGGAAGGACTATCATTGCTATCTCGTCACCCTTTAGTTCAATATGGTTTTGGGTATATGGAAGTAAAATTTTAGACCACTTTTTCGATCAGCTCAGGCTGTATATCGGCAATAACGCGGCGAATGGTCGAAAGCTTTCAAGTCATTCATCGTCTCTGGTTAATCGGCGTAGACTAGCGACTTCACATATCCTCACAGAAAATAATCCAACTGTATTAAATCACGCGGTTTTGGAGTACAATTCACAGGTCCATTACGCGAATTTATTCGCTCACCGAATGTTTCCTTCAATAAATTGATTGTGACGGGCGCTGTATGGCATGTTACGCCGTCTTGTTGAAATCGCAGCTCTTTTACATTAATACCATTCAATTAGTGAACGAAAAACTTAGTAATCATGGATCTATAGCGCTCTCCATTGACTGTAACATTCTGGCCAGCTTCACTTTTGAAGAAATATGGACCAATTATTCCACCAGACCAAAAAGTACACCAAACAGTGACTTTTTGTGGATGTAATGGCGTTTCAATAATGGCTTGTGGGTTTTCTTCACTCCAAATGCCGCAATTATGCTTGTTAACGCAGCCATTCAACCAAAAATGAGCCTCATCGCTAAACAAAATTCTGTGGTGAAAATGTGGATCAAGAGCAATCTCGCTTTCGGCCCATTACCGAATGTAAGACGCAAACAATTCACAGGTCCATTACGCTTGTAAGCTCGTAAACCAAGATCTTTCCGCAAAATGAACGATGGCGTATCGACTAATTCGGTTCATCCTCAATACTGCATTTCACAGCAGCAACAGCTTCTTCGGTGTGTACTGTAGGACATCTCTGCGGATGCGTATTATCAATTAGAGTATGCGTGGTGCAAAAACGATCGGTGTGCATGTTTATTCGGATAACCGTAAAATGGACTTAGCCCACGATAAGTTTCATGAATTGAACAACGATTTTAGAAATAAATTTGCACAATTCGCAAGCGTTGTTCCGGCTTAAGTCTATTTCTGATGAAACGGCAAACCAGACTGAACACAAATCAGCTGTCAGCTGTCAAATTGGCTGTCGCTGGAAAAAAGTATTGCCAGTTCGTAAAACAAACCCCTAATAAAAAAACACCCTTTAGAAAACGTTTTTATTTTGATTGATTAGTTTATGTAGTTTTGTTTCATATTGTTTTGGTAATCGTCTCGTATGAATTCCAATATACACAGTCCATTTCTTGATTCCGTTATGCCTAATAATAGTAGTTTTCTTAATCCGAGTTTAAAAGTAAATTGATTGCGGGATTAGCAGTGATCAACATTCGATTCCATTTTAGCATTCAAATTATAAAGTTTTATTACTATTAAAAGGTATTGTGCAAATAAGACTTAGTCTTTTATAGTACCTAATAACTGGATAATTTATATAATTTCAATTTATATAACGAGTATATAATAAATAATAAATAAATACAATATTATAGATGGATAAAAGGAGAGAAGAAAGTATGAGGACAATGAAGAAGGTAGTAAAAGAAGAAAACTATCATAGTAGAAAAATTGTTGTAGTTTTAAGAAAAATGGTCTAAAGCGTCTTTCTTCATTTAAGTAGCTCCAATTATTTGTTTAGTTGATGTAGGCAGCGAGTTCCAAAGTCTGGTGGCATAGACAAAGATTGACGCGAGGTGTTTAAATAATTTGAAGTGGGAGTTATGAGATTAACTGTTCTAGCTTTTTTTTATAATCTGCGCGCCAAAGGGATTATGAGTACCCTTATATTTTTAGCTGGAACAGAGCAGAAGCCTGAACATGTTGCCTTTAAATGTTTGAACCGACCGAAATTTCCAATCCCGGAGCACTCAGATTCCATTTTGCTGTGTCCATTGTACTACCAGGCAAAAACTCCTTTTTTGGTGTAGTGGTTGGAGAAACTTAGATTTTATTCGCTTCTCTTTTATCTTCGGGTGGCTGTGATTGCTGTCCACCATCCGGGCTTGAACCTGCACAGTTCGGGTCACAAGCGAACACACTACCCACTACGCCGTAGCCACCTCTGTTAGGCCATTACTCAACGACCATTTATAAATATTAGATAGATCTTCGTTCATCCTGCATGCTAGATTCTTAACTACGTCTATTGGTATGCATAAGTATATTTGTGCATTATTTGCATAAAGTGAACGCTTGAGTTTAAGCACATTTTAGGGAGATCATTTATAAAAAAACAAAATAAAATTGGACCCGAAATTGCGCCTTAAGATACACCTGCAGTTATGTTCCTAAATGATGAGGATTTATCCCCCACAACCCTTTAAGAAAGATCACTTAAGTAATCCCTGATGAGATAGCCGATCTTAATTTCTCATAAAGAATTACATGATTTACCCTATCAAAAGCTTTGGAGAAGTCGAGGAGGCTGAGGCCTGTAATGTGGTGGGATCGAAATCCAGACTGTACCGGGGACAAACTATTTTGATCGAGGCAATTCGAGATCTGTTTTGGCAAGATTTTTTCCAAAACCTTAGATTGGCAAGGTAAAATACTAATAGGGCGAAAGTCTATCGCCGAAGTGTTTTCAACTATTAGGAAAAGACGACAACGTGAAACTCAGAACGTGAGTTGAGATCATTTTTATAAATGGAATAGGAATTCCATCCTCACCTACAGCATCAGACGTGAGAGAACGAATATTTACGAACTCCAACTGTACGCAAGTTGCTCCAAAGCTGTGCGGCATTTTGGTCTGCTCGCAGCTAAGATAGAAAATACATTTTTTTTTTGGCTATCCTAGTAACAGAAGTTGAACGATTGCGTGCTCGACGAAAGGTTTCTCCATTCAGGCTTGTAGGACTTTGCTTCCACCATGGACAGTTTTTAATGGAACATGCTTATTAAAGAAATCGATTAGTAGAGATTGCAAATGATTAACTTTATCGTTCACACTTGTGACATGATAGCAAGAGTGCCAGGAGAGTCTGCTCGCATCCACTTGAAAAGCATTATTATACACAGAAGCGAAGTTTCTAAATTGGAAAGCTGATGGAGCAGAGGAGCGAGATAAATTAATATTGAGGTGCACAAATTCAAGTCGTCGTCTCTCACACCATCTAAAGACAACTGGTCTTGAAGTAGGATGTTTGAATGATCGGATGACAGAAAAACATCCAGAAGATTCGGAGACAAGTTAGGCGCAAAGCGGGAGGCATATGAGTTAACTACGGACAGCACAGAAGTATCTACGAGGTCTGAGAATTGATCAGACCTACTGTTGCATTTAAATAAGTCAGCATTAAAATCACTACTTATAATTATATGCTCACAAAATGTAGAGAACTCCTGGAGAACAGAGAACACTGGTTGTGGAGAATTACTCCCGTTAGGACTATAAACTACGCATGCAATGCACTTCGTGTTGCCATCTGTAACTTCGGCGAAGAGATACTCAGTAGCACTTATTTTATAGTACAAGGAAGTACTACGGTACTCAGCTACTGCACTCCCTAATGTATCAGCGACCCTGTCATTGTGAACAATTTTATGCTCTGGAATGTACAGATAATCTGCTATACCAGGTCCCAGCCAGGTCCCAGTTATGTAAATTAAATCGACCCCCGAATCAGTAAAAATGTATGTAGTATGTATGTATGTAGTCCAACTTTGAAATATTTAATCTACGAGGATTAATATTACAAACCTTAAAGTCCTCACGAGTTTTGGAGAGAATTTTAACCATCGATCGCACGGATGAATCAGTCCATCAAATCTGTCATGGAATTTACATAAAGTTTCTACAATTCCTCGTAGTAATAATTTAAGTTGAATTATTTAAAAATAGGAAATCGACATTTGGTACCAATTTGTGGGAGTTGATTTAAGTTTTGCTTTTCCACTTTGCTTGACACAACCCTAGGTTTATTACATTATATTCCGCTCCAGAGTATATTGAAAATCACATAGTTTTAATGGGGATACTAACCAATATGTAGAGCAAACACTTCTGCTTTATTTGATATGTCCATTGGTTCAGGCTGGTGGTGGTTGTGCACATTATTATAATTACTATACTG
The DNA here is from genome assembly GCA_963082735.1 of Pocota personata. Taxonomy (NCBI): domain Eukaryota; kingdom Metazoa; phylum Arthropoda; class Insecta; order Diptera; family Syrphidae; genus Pocota; species Pocota personata. The sequence goes on along the minus strand of OY720429.1, from coordinate 60,879,377 downwards.
CACGTTATAATTATTATTACTTCTGTTATAATCGCGGTTAGTCTGCATACTATTTAAATTAATTTGATGATTTCTACACTGGTGATAATTATCACTGATAGACATGTTTCCCAACATATTGAAATTACTATTGCGACGAGCTTGTACGGATTACTTTGATAACCCCTATTATTATTATAATTATTAAAAAGTTTCTTGTCGTTTTTCGAACTTGTACTACAGTAAAATATAAAGTTTAAATCAAATTATGCCACATGAACGTAGCCGCGGGCCAAGCCTCCCGGCAAGAAATTCTAAACTCCACGCGGACGAAGTCGCGGGTACAGTTAGTATTATAATAAAGCGTGTTTTATATTAGAGATGTAGAATATTAAAATGAAATAAAATACATAAAAATTATGATAATGGCCATGTTGTTGACTTTATTGGAAAGACTATTTTATGCCATTAGTGCATAAATGTGATTTTGGGCATCTATGTGCCTCGACTGGCTCGAATGAAGGTCAATCTGAAAGTCCAATTTTTGACTACTTTTTCGAGCAGCTGGGGTATTATATCGGCAATAACGCAGCAAATGTTGACTTTCAATTCGTCCATCGTCTCTGGTTTATCGGCGTAGCGACTTCACATATCCCCACAGAAAATAGTCCAAAGATACGATTTCAGTTTTTTGGGATTAAGCTTTCTCATGCTACTAATGTAAAATAAATAAAGAAACCAAAAGATTGGGGAAAATATCTTCCATATTTTGTTGCCTTGAAAATTTTCTGGAAAAGCTTACTCGGAAATGCTTGATGTCTTTTTTTCGGGCTTCTTGGGCTTCCTTTCCAAGCTATCCAATTGGAAAAATAGCATCCGACAAAATTTCAGGACTATGTATTAAAATTTTGTGCACTGTTTTTGGCATATTGTACCACAGATATAGTTGTTCAAACTTATTTGCATACGAGTATATATGCAGTACTCCTTGAATTTACTTATTTTTACCAGGTAGCCTTCTTCCTTACGGCGAGGTTATGATCCAGAGTAGAAGGATCACAACCCTCCCACTTTACTGCATCCCTACTGGTTCGAATGTGGGGTTTGCCGGTTTGACCTCAGGAAGTACCGCCAGGCTTCCCGGCTTCGGATCACTTCGTTACTCAAGCCAATCAAATGCTGGTGTTTCTGCATTTGTGTTATCCAATTGTTTTTGGCCTGTTTTTTTTGCGCGATTGCGTAGGAACGTTTATTGATATTGCTTTTTTAACGGGGTTCGAAGGATCTCTCCTTTGGACATGATAATACCAACTGAGCCGGTAGTGCTCTATCTTGCTTGTGACAGGTTCTTTTACATGAAGGCTTCTTCGAATCCTCGACCTTCTTATTCTAGCAAACTTTGTCACTCCTGCTGTCATGCGAAGCACCTTCATCTCAGCTACAGTTAATTTGATCTCATACTTTCTGCATTGATGCGGCCGTGCATTGATGCATTGATGCTTGGTCGAACACTTGTGGATTATGGTCGCTCCACTAATGGCAATTTTGCTTTTTTTTTTTTTTTTATATTTTGCACGTGTGAAAGGGGTTATGAATACCCTTACACTAATTTTTAGGACACGGGCGTTTTGAGGGGAAAGGGGAAGAGACAGGGAGAAAGACAGATTGGTGTAGTTGGTTTGAAACTCAGCTGGTATTAAGTTTGCTTGTTGACATAGCCGCTGAACGAAAAATGGGCCTCGTTCGAGAAGATGTTTTTTTGACCAAAATCCAGAACTCCTACAACAACATTTCCAGCGCCCAATTAGCGTTGTCTATGGTCGTCCGGCTTCAATTCTTGAGTCAACACAATCTTATACAGATGTAGGCCCACATCCAACTGCAAAATAAGCCTGACTGACTCTCTGACGGTGCCCAATTCAGCTAATCGGCGCCGAATCGACATTTCTGAGTCTTCTTCTATACTGGCTGCTACGACGGCTATGTTTTTTTTCGGCACAGATCTCTGTCTGGTTGTTGGTTTAAGGTCAAAAAGTGTGTACTCATGCTCAAACGAATTGCCTGCGGTGCAACGAATTGCAACGAATTGCCTGCGCACTGAAGCCATGATAACGACCGACCTCACGACGGAATTCACGTTGGGTATTTACAACTGAGCCGGAATTTTGACAATATTTTTTTAATTATTTCCACACGTTCGGGAAGCATCAAACAATCTACGATGAAATGGTAATCCTTACTGAATATTCTGGCACCTGGACGTCATTGGTAACTTTGACAGCTGCTGCAACATAACAATTGGAAAGACCATCACTGCTATCTGGTTACCCTTTACATAGTCCAGCATTGTTAACCGTATGTGAGCGCCGGACGTACAACTGCGGTGTAGAGCTTAGCTTAGAGCTACCCTTCAGCTTAGGGAACATTTTTCGGTCACAGAAGATTGCGGAGTTTTCTCGCCCCTTCAACCGCCCTACGGTTACGCGATGATTGGTGTCATCATCACAAGTTGCTTCGCTATTGATCATAGATTCCAGATATTTGAACTTTTCGCAGTTAGGAAGCACTTTTCCATTGAAGTAGTTAAGTTAACAATACTATTCGAAAGCGATTAATTTTGTCTTGATTTGATTTGGTTATTTGCGATGAAGTGGCAGAGTCATCAAAAAATCGGCGAGCAGTGTTTTCATCATTTATGTTGCCATCGGTTTCGGTGTTTGATTTCAGAAAGCTTCCTGAATCCTTTTTTTGGTTTCCTTCAAGTTTTTTTTATTTTGTTTACCACGTGCTTGCCATTGTCCTATGACCAATTTATAGGACGCATGAATTAAACATTCAAAAAAGCCACACTCGTGGACCAGTCTAACCTCAGCTTAGACTGGTCATGAACTTTTTTGCTCACAACTATGTCCATTTTATTAAAATCCTTTGTAGTAAGTCCACACAGATAGCACCTCTGTGTTGAAGAATTTTCGGTTACTGCATTGCATACCTTCCCTTCTTCTATCATTGTCAATAGCGTTTTATGTTTAATCGAAACATTTCCGTTTAAAAGATTTATAACGGTTTCATACAATGAAGATATTTGGCTTTAAACATATTCCACTTCTCTTACCGTTATATCTGTAGTTTCGTAGACAAGTTGCTTTTGGATTGCTCTACAAAATCCTGGGGATGATGGACGAGGATTTTGCCATAAATTTTGTTATTTGAGCTCAAGTCACCTGATACTAACTAAACAGGAATAAAAGAAGTTAAAAAAATGTTAGCATCTGAAATATTAGGGTCTGTTAAACGTTGCTTGTATTCACTCATATCTGTGCTCCCATCGCAACCCCATTTGGTTAGTTCTATTGATATTAAAATTATAATTAGAAAATGAAATAAATAAAAATAAAAAATACCTTTCAAGCAAATGTAAGGAGTCGCTAAAAAAAAAAGATATGATATAAAACTTGGTATCCTATAATCTTGCATATGTTAACTAACTTGGTTAATCGTTGCCGAGAAATAGCCAATTTTCAAAAAGAAAAAACGGTTGATTATAAAAGTTGAAGCTGGACTCTTATAAGTAGCTTTGAGGGTACAGATCATGTATCTGAGGTGAATGGAAAGAAGTTTAGTATTCATCGTGACTCAGCTCACATTATTTTTGTATATTTTAAGGGTCTTTGAATTCAGTACTTAATAGGTGCACTTTTCAATATACTGAACCTGAGATAATGGATACTCCAATTACATGAAAAGAGGTAGCAGAAGGGTAATTCAGACCCAAGGACGATCAAGTCCCAGGATCAGAAGGAACTTCTGCTGAAATTTTGTAAGTATGCTACTTCGGAACCTATAAAAAATTCCCCAGTTTAAGGAGAGGCTTAATTTCTCTATTCATAAAAAAGTTAGCGTAACAGACGCGTCAAACTAACGACGGCTTCTTAAATGCATCTCATAAAATATTTACGGCGAATTTACAAACTAGTTTAACAAGTGCTAAGGAGCATCGCCAAGTATTTTTTCCGGAAAGTTACAAAATTATATGCATTTTTTGTTAACTTTTAGGCGGCATTGTGATGCCCTAATTTGTGAGCTTTATGGCATGGGAATATCTTGGATGTTCGGCAGAGTCATTCAAAACCTATACAATGAAACACAAACAGCGTTGTGGAACGGCCTGCAACTATCGGAATTGTTTCCGATGAAAATAAGAGTGAGATAAGGATGCACGATGAGCCCATCTATCATCAAGTGTACTGTTTGTTGACGATGAAACTCATTGCTTGCTGGTATTGAGTGTACCAGACAGCAAATTAAGACTTTCTTTTTAAGGACAACAAAGCCTTGCTTGTTTGCACACCCAATTCTCTTCAATTAGTTAGTGAATTTGAAGAAATCCAAAGTAATGACATTTAAAGAGGTGGCGGAACGAATTGCTCTAATAAAAGGTGGTCCTACAACAACGGCTATAACTGTGAGAGCACCGAAATTGTAAAGCAGTACAAATACCTCAGCGTATACTTCACTGGGAACTTATGCATGGAAACACATCTGAATGAGAAATTTTCTAAAGCCGAAAGCGTAATCAAAAAATGTTTTGCCAATAAAAAATAGCTCACAGCTAAGGACATTTTATTTTGAGGTATTATATTAAACGAATATTTAGCTTACCAGCAAACGGAATTGTCTCTTCATCAAAACATTTAAGTTACAAGTAGACTATATATTGACATGGCCAACCACCAGTTGCAGAAGAAAGTGGCTCTCTAAGCAATCTATAGTAGTGACAGATGGTACGTTGAGTGGTTGGAACTAGCATATGATTTTGGTATCAATCTAAATTTAAGTAGATCAAATATTGGCAATTGGAAAGCAGAACTTTGTCAGCTTATCTCAGATATGGATATGAAATACAGAGAGCGATAAGTAGGATATGCGATGGGATCAAAGCCAACTGTGTACGAGTATGTCACTATCAACTCAATAACTATTTTCGAGGTGAACATAGCATAGACAAGATATTAATGATGCTTAAATTACGAGAACTCCTTCACCGAAACTACACCCCGCATTGCAAGGAACTTCCTATTTTATGCAGCTTATGCAACTTAGAGGAAAGGGAGGATATATTGCATTTTGTGGGCACTTGCCCGGTCTTGAAGAAAAATAGAACTTTATCAATAAGGAACTCTCGTAAATAAATTTGGAAAATATCAATTAGTTATTTAGTTGACAGGCGACAAAATCATGCTATGAGATTTTGGTACCGTACTATAAATGATGTAATTTATCATTGATTGCATAAATAAAATATATTTCGAATCTAACATTATCCTCTTTCGTTCATCTTATCATGTTAGCTTGTGCAAAAATGCACCGACTTCAACATACAAAAATCCTAGAATTTTACTTCCAATTTTGCACAATTTTGTTATAACAAGAATGTCAACTTAAAGAAAACATATTTCAGGAAAAAACTTTATGTTGAAAAATGGATTTGTAATGAGAGTAACGTGTGTCCCTCCATACTAATATTTTGCAAAGGCATCATACGAGTATCAATCATGTGATTATGCATGGAAAATTAAGCAACTTACAACCGGGTCTTGTCAGTAGACGTGCACCAATTTTCCTTCATGTCATTACAAGACCAAATGTCGCAACAATTAATGGCAGAGTTGTGATATAAAGTTGTCTCTCATTTACTATACTCATCTGACCTTTCGCCTGCAGATTACCACATCTTTCGGAGTCTGGACAATTCCTTACGAAATACATGCCTGGCAGATAGAGACGAAGTAATTTCGGCCTTCGAAGATTTCATTCGCCTTACAAACAAAGATTTTTTCAAAAATGGAATTTACTTATTGCTCGAGTGCTGCCAACGAACAATCAATGCTAGTGGGGATTATTCGGATTATTCGAAAGAATAAACATTGTTTTCTGAATTTCATATATCACCTAATCCGACATTTTATACGTACCAACCTGATACCTGATAATACAGGATGGCATTTTTGCCATAAAAACCATTTAAAATAAACAAAACTATAAAATAATTCGTTGATACTGCAACATCATACTCACTTTTGCGTTTGCTGAATAAAAGATAAAGAACAAGGATTGGAAATGCACCAACAATGAAGGTTGTAACTAATAGACTAATTTTTTGGTACAAAATGTTGTAAAGGGTGTCCCAAAATTCACACAAGATTTGAATTTTGCACCATTTGTGCGGTAAAGTGTTGCCAATAAGAAAAAAAAAACAGCGTGACAGCTGACAGTTCAGGGTTATTAAAAGTGGAATTCTACATGAAAGAACAATGCGTTTTAATTGTTGAGCAATATTTTAAAAATAATAAAGGTTTGGCAGCTACAGTTCGCAATTTTCATACAAATTATGGTCGGAATAGTGATTTAACTTCATCAACTGTGAAGAGATTAATTCAACAATTCAGGGAGACTGAATCAATTAGTGATTTTAGAGACTCTGGCGGTCCTTCAACAAGTAGTTCAACAAAAAATATCGGAGCAGTACGTGAGAAAGTTGTTGAAAGTCCAGGAACATCAATTCGGCACCGTGGTCAAGAATTGTACATTTCGAGAAGTTCTCTACAGCGTATTCTCACGAAAGATTTGCATCTTCTGTATGCATGAAGTGCAATTGACTCAATAATTAAGGCCAACTGTCCACGCACGGCGGAAAGGGTTTGTTGAATGGATTATGGAACAGCAACAAGTCGATGTTGATTTTTCAAACAAAATCATCTTGATGGCTTTGTTAATCGTCAAATTTGTGGAATTTGGGGTTCAGAAAATCCAGGAGTGATTGTTGAGAAACAAATGCATTCACAACGTGTCACTGTTTGGTGCGGGTTTTGGGCTGGAGGACGGTGCCACATGCAATACAGCCCGAAGATCAATTCAATTACTGATTGAGTCATTTCTTGGTCGTGTAATTTCCCGTTTTGGTGATCAGAATTGGTCGCCCAGATCACATTGTGCTATTTAACGTCGTTGGACTTTTTCTTTGGGGTTTTTTGAAATCTAAGGTTTATGCCAACAAGCCCATTATCACCCATGCCTTGAAGGAGCAAAGTGAGCGCTCTATCAATGAAATTCAGCCACATGGAAAATTTCGACAAAAAAGTTACAGCAACAACGACAAAAAAACAAAACCTTATAACAAGCGCATTGCATAGAAACGAGCAGACATTTAATATTAACAAATAAATAGACAAGACATTGTTTTGACAAAAGGAGTTTTAAAAGAACAGGAAACAATTTAATAAAAACAAAGATGAAAAGAAAAAGTGATAAAAAAAATATTAAATAAAGTACTAGAAAAGTATTGTAAGAAGCATAAAAAAAAAAGAAAGTTTTTTAAGTGATAGGCAACACTGGCTGATGATCATTGGTCCCTTCATCATGTTGATGACTACGTGTGTGCTGCTTTTCTTGGTTGTTGCAGTGTGGTGTACGTGTGCGTGTGTTTATGATGCCTTTTAGCTTTTCTACCGTGTCAACGTGAACAGCTGTTGCATTGCTATCAGGTGTTATGTATACAAGGCCACGAGCGGTGAAAACAGAGAAAAGAAGATGTTTACGTTTTAGACTAATTGCATGCTGGAGAATTTCTCTGTTGTGTTTTGTTAAACTTTCGTGCAAATAGACTGGTGAATCCGAATTAAAAACGGGGTCAATATCTCGTAAACAAAAGTGCCGGGCGTGTGATTTGCGGAAAGACGAAATAGCCTTGATCGTGATACGCTTATCGTTCACTGAGGAAAATTTGACTATGATGACAGTCACTTCTTGATTTTGCGCGAAAAATTCCGTTTATGGTTGGTGGCTGAAACCCAAGTGAGTGGCACAGGTGGTTGAAAATTGTTTTTAGTTTTTAAGGTTTTTACCCAGTCATGCCTCGCAGTAGACACAGACTACTCGGAAGGGGATTTATCTCCCCGCAAGTATACTCAAATTCCTTCAGGAACTGAACCTTTTGCAGGTTCAAAATCCTATGTAACAAATCGTAGACCCAAAGGAGTAAAACAAAAGATCTCTTCTGGTCGAAGTACTAGGAGCCTAACTTTCTCCATACCCCATCTAATCTATGTCAATCAGTCCGTTAATCAGTCAGCCTCAAAATAAGCGTGTTTTGAAGTCTGGTATCTCAATCAAACTTAAATTTTAGAAATAAAAACCATGAATTTAGAAATTTCCAACAATAATCAACCTAATAAACGAAACATGAACAATTGGGAAAAAATAATAGTTTTTCTTATTTTAATTTGACATTTCAATAAAACCGGGCATAAGAGTTTATCGATATACCTATTTACCGATTCGTACTTATATGCAATTTAAAACAATACAATGCAGTTGAGTAGAACGAATTGAATGACGTGAGAAGGAATGAAAATGATTTGTATAGTTCAAAATAATAGTCATAACTGGCGGTACACTTTTTTGTTACTATGTTAAGGGTGTCCTAAAATCCAGGCATGATTTGAATTTTGCGCCACTTGTGCGGTAAAGTGTTGCCAAGGAAAAAAAAAAAGACAGCCTGACAGCTGACAGTTCAAAGTTATTAAAAATGGATTGCTGCACGAAAGAACAACGCTTTTTCATTGTTGAGCAATATTTTAAAAATAATGAAGGTTTGGCAGCTAGAGTTCGCATTTTCGTACAAAATATGGTCGGAATAGTGATTTAACTTCATCAACTGTGAAGAGATTAATTCAAAAATTCAGGGAGACTGGATCAATTAGTTATGTTAGACACTCTGGCCGTCCTTCAACACAAAGTGCAATTGACTCAAGCACTTAAGCCCTTTGACCACGCACAGCGAAGAGAGTTCGTTGATTAGATTATGAAACAATAAGTGGATGCTGATTTTTCAAACAAAATCATCTTCAGCTATGAGGGTCATCTCCATTTTGATGGATTTGTTAATCGTCAAAATTATTGAATTTGGGGTTCAGAAAACCCACGAGAGATTGTTGAGAACCAAATGCATCCACAACATGTCACTGTTTGTTGCGGATTTTGGGCTGGAGGCATCCATTCCATTCTTCTTTGAAAATGCGTCTGGTCAGGCAATAACAGTTAATGGTGCTCACTATCGCGACATGATAATCCAGTTCTTGGTACCTAAATTGCAAGATCGATCCACATGGACGATATTGTGTTTCAACAAGACGGTGCCACATGCCATACTCGTATAGCCTGAGAAACAATTCAATTACGAGTACTGCATGAATCATTTCCTGGTCGTATATGTTCCCGTGTTGGTGATCAGAATTGGCCGCCCAAGATCATTCGATTTAACGCCATTAGACTTTTTTCTTTGGGGTTTTTTGAAGTCTGAGGTTTATACCACACCCACGTCTTGAAGGAGGAAATTGAGCGCTGTATCAACGAAATTCAGCCACATTTATCCAAAATTTCAACAAAAGAGTGTGTATGTGCCAGCAAAGTCGTGGAGACCATTTATCCGATATGCTATTCCATACATAACTCTCTCTAGTATACTCTATGAATCAATACAAAATTTACAATTTGTCTTGCGTGCATTTTGGTACACCCTTTATTTGGGACATGAACCCAGTTTTAATTAACAAACATAGGAAATATTTTTATAAAGCACAATTTAAGCAAGGGTGCTGGGTAGGGTCGGTGCTGCGTAAATGCTGAAACGATGTGTATCTAAACAGAAAAAACCCTGCCAATAAATAACACATCTGCGACCACGTTGCTTGCTCATATGTGATCACCGTACTTAAATTGTCCACATTTCAAATTAGTAATAAGAGCAGACACTTATCATTTCGTAAAATGCGTTTATATTTAAAAACACTCTTTTACCATACACATATGTACCATGACGTTACGTATGTCGAAAATTACATAGATATTAATATTGAATAAAATCTTCTTAAATATATCCGAACAATCAACTTGAAATAAATTCGTTTAGGTACGCTACTGTTCGAGCAGAGGTAAAGACGCACAGAATTGCGAGACTCGCTCTCAGATGGATCAAAATCTCGAAAATTTTAGCAAAAACAAAAGGAAGGTACTTGCCCTTACTCGAAATGAACAATTCAAAATACTTAAAGCTTTAGTAGACTTACATACATTTTTCTGAAAAAAATCTACATTTAACGTAAGAATCCCTACATTTTAGCGAATATTGCAAATCTTTCCTTTTTTCACTACAGGCACATTTTTCTAATAAGTATATATAACTTGTATTGATTTTCCCATCCATGTCATATTCCATCACTGCCGCGAACACATTCACAGCCAATATGTGATTAAAGAATGTTTTCAATGGCAGAGCGTTAATAACCTCTGTGCAAACATGACCCGCATACTGAGTCGTTCGCTAAGAGGACAAGACATTGCTTGACTCCGCACATGGGTCGACGGTCCCGAATGTGCTAAATATTATATGTGGTTTAACTTTTTCCCACGTGTACGCATATATCGATGTGTATATCCATAAGAATATTTAACTACCCAGCAGGGGGAGCGCAGTTTAATTGAAAAATATCTGTTTGATATTTAAGCAAAATCGGTAGGATGCCTTTCTTAAAAAAAAATACATATATCTACAATTTTCAAAAACTTGATATGTCATTATATTGCATACGTCAAATATTGTTTACAAAACCGATTGAGTCTTATCCGAGAATATGTAAATTTTTAAGAAAAGTACAGTTATACGTATTTTCTGCCAAACAATGTTGTACGCCTCAACTTAAATATGAAACTTGATAAAAATCATGAGCAGTTTTTGAGCAAATAATTGCTTTCCAAAATCGGCCATTAGTAAAAAATCGTTAATTTTGAAGTTGCAATGAAAATTCCGATAACGCCTAGGATTGTGAATCCACCGACCCCAGATATGTAGTTTGAAGAAAATCCGTCCGATCGTTTAGGCAAAACAAACAGATGTACAAATAGACTGAAAGACAGATCACTCAAATTCTAATTATTTATCTTACGGACGTTACAGTTTATACACATTAAACATTACAATTTATACCTAAGCTGCCAGAGAAGGGCATCAGGAGTAATATCCATAGTGTACATCGTTTGCAGTACCACTAGAAGCGGTTGCTTTCCCATTTAAGAAACCGTGCTGAGTCCTTATCATACTGAACTGGATCCACTTGTATCTAGGTAGGTTAAAACATGGTACCTGATGAGGAGTCCCTATACGTTATCCCCTACTCTATACCGATGTCAAAGTTAGACTCATGGAGCCTAGAAGCTGTTCTTAATTATGGTGTTCGTGATTCCAATTGATGCGAGTCTTTTTCGTTGAAGTACTGATGGACTAGTAGGGTTTGATTAATTCGAATTTGGACGAATTCTCTGATTAAAGCTTTTTGCATCTAAGCTATGGTAGAGCAATGTTGCAAGACGGACTCGGTTTTAGCTATACTGGGGGTTAGCCTCAATCGAGTGTGTGTGCCGCCATTGTGTTGCCAGCTAGATCGTCTGCATACAAAACAATCCGGAATGTCATGGATATATAGGTTGAAGAGAAGTGGAACCAGGACTGACGCTTCTGGCAGCCCCTTTTTGAGTTTGTTCGTGCTGTTATTGAGAAACTATGGATTATAAATTAAGGAGCTGTTACTCAGCAGATTTTTAATCAGAGTTGCTATTGTGTTGCACTGCACCATTCTGTTCACCAGATCATTCCAGTACGCTAAACTGTATCGAAGACCTAAGAATACGTCAACTGTCTAAAGCTTATTTTCAAAGTCATAGCTTTCTGCCCCCAACTCTATGGAGAAGTTTCTAGAAGCATTTGACACTAGTATTTTTCTAAAATTTTCAATAAATTCAAAATAGATTAAATCAAGCCCTGCGGTTTATCTAGGTTTGCTTCCAGCTCAGTTATGGTGAGAGTTTGAGAGTGTTCAGAAGTTTCTTCGGTCGATGCGTAATCTTTGTCCAACTTTGCTTTAAAAATATCGAAAAATTAACACAACACCAGCTATTTTTCAAGGGCTATATAAATAGCCGAAATAGGGATAGTGGAATGTTGTAGCCGTAAGTGCTATTTATTATATTACGAACAACTGGTAATAACTGCAAGAATTTATACTACAGATTTCTAATTTTATTGTAACATCTACAATGTAGCCACCAACAAAATAACTAGGTTAGCAATATAAATCTTACAGAAGAACATCATCCATATATATTTTAGCTTTTATTTATAGCAGGAATGGCTATGAGAATTAGCCAATATTACCATTTCTGTGTAATTATTGCTTTCTAAAAGCTGTTTTAGCCAGTATTAATACCAAACAAAAAAACAGACTCATAGGCTCGCGAAGAATCGAACTTGCGATCATCGACTGCTATCTAAGCATCACAGCTATGGCAACGTTGTTCTTGGGTATATTGGGTATATCAGAAGTTAAACTTGTATCCGTTCGTGATGGAACGTGTTATATTTTCCGAATGTATATACTTACAGTTTTTACTTGCATCTATAAGGGCAAGTATTGGTTTTGTTCAAAAATTCAACTTCGAGATTTTGATCAATATTAATATTACTAAATGGAGAATCTAAAAAAAGTGTGTTTCACAATTTTGTCTGTTTGTATGGTCGACTGCAACCTAAACGGCAAATTTCATACTTGGAGTCTGTGGGTTCACAATTTGAGACGAAATCTGAATTTTCTTACCCCAAAATTAACGGTCCTTTACTATCGGCCGATATTGTAAAAAAAATATTTTCTCGAAAGTGGCTCACAGGATTTTGTTAAAATTTAATATTTGAGTTGTTTAATATTTTAGAACCACCTCGGTTTTGACAGAATTAACTGAAAGCCCATTCCTAGCGTACCAATCGTCGATTGCGTCTAGGACAATCTGAACCTTAGAACAAACAGTCGCTAGGCACGATTCTCTTCAGAGTTGGCAGCAACTAATACTAATACCTTGTTTCAGCATAGCTGGGTATATTCCGTCAATGCCAGGTGACTTGAAGCTGTCAAAAGATGTGACAGCATATTTGATAGCTTCATCCGTCGCCACGATCAATGCAGTATACCAGTCCGTTAACAGCTTCACTAGTTGAACCTGGTTGCGAGCCGATGGTGACCTGATTTCCTGGGAAGTGAGTCTCCAACAGAAGACTGAAAGCATCTGCTTTCGACTCAGTGAATCAGGATTTCTGAGTGATTCTGGCTTGATTGGATTTCCGTTTCGAATTTCGGATTAACCTCTTATATTCTCTTTGCTTCGATCGGTAAAGGTTCCAGTTCACCTCCGAATTTGTCTTAAGTGACCTATTTAAAAGTTTTCTGGTTTCCTTACGAATTGGTTCAGATCTGAGTTCCACCACGGAACTCGCCTTCTGCAGGGGTTTTTTGTCAGCGGACACGTTAGTTTAAAATATCTGGTAAGGGTACTATTCAGGTCTTGAACGGTTTCCTCTGCCTTTTGTCTCGTTCTAAGTTTAGGTAGAGCTTTAACAGATTTGCCTAACTCGTCCTTAAACCGTATCCAGTTGGTTTTTCTCGGATTTCTCCTCTCCTGCAAAGGTGTAGCCTCGCATTCGATTTGAAATTCGATGTATTTATGGTCTGAGAGGGAAATTTCTGGCGAAACTCTCCAGTTGGTAATAGGCTTGAAATACCTGTTGGAAAGGGTCAAGTCAATCACTTCCTGTCTTTGCGCCGTAACAAATGTTGGTTGTGAGCCAACATCGTTGATGGTAAGATCAGACGATAGTATGAAGTCCAGAATATGATCTCCCCGTGGATTCTGGATACTCAGGCGCGCTAGCGCATCCGCCGTTTTTCCAAGTTTCCCCGGGATCCAGCAGACAGCGCGCGTCTGTTTAGTTGTCCTGAAGACCTCAAAAGTGTCGGCCTCAAGGGGGGGTTTTTGGGCACCGATATCCTAATCCATTCAGGGGTTTGCTGTGAAGAGTACTTTACCATAAAGGTTCCGCTCTTTAACTCACAGCCCTCCACCTGAATGAAAGCATTCGTTGCTTGGCCAGCTCTAACAGATGAACTTCGCAGTGCTTACAATCCGCGTCGGTCATGCCAGCCTTCCGAATTCGGACAGTTAAATAGGAGATAACAGCTTTCTTGTAAGAAACCTGCTTTACTCGTTCCCTAACCACCGGATTTTTTTCTTTTTCAGTCGATTTATCCGCGACAGCCATCTTCCGTCCACTGGGAATACAACTGGTTGTATCATCGGTGTCATTCGGAATTTGTGCGCGGGCAATCCTATCAATAAGAGGGGTTTTAGAGACATTCAAGTCAGTTGTTTTCCCTGCGATATCCAGTTTCTGTCTACCGGTACTACCGCCATTACTGGCTGTAGCGCCTGTTTTAAGACCTTGTGTCTCTCGGAAGACGCACGCGCATGAGGTGCGCGCATATGCAGGAGAGCTTGAAGCCTTCGTTTGCTCCGGTACGAGCTATTAGAAGACGAGGCAGCGACGGGTCCAAGTGACTTGCCGGTTTCCGTTGGGGTAACTTCCACCGACCTGCTTCTTTTTGCCGTCTCTGCCAAGGGACTGATGTCAGCACTTGCGCTTTTAACTTCTGTAGTCTCTTTGGGCCGCGCCGCCGCCAGTTTCTTCATTTCCTCTTCTTCTGGCTTTTGGACTGGAGCCCATCGGAGCTTGCCGCTTCTGGAACTCGTTCAACTTTTTCAATTTACCGAGTCGAGCCCTCCGCAGCAGCGCTGCAATCAGCCTTCTGTCCATTAAGATGAAGATTAAGCGTATCAGGTTGGATCTCTCCGCTACTTTCTCCACCTTGCCAGCTCAGGTTGCCGAACGTATCGGGAAGAGAGCTGCAGGAGTCTTCAGTATTCCGCATTCTTGCTACTCCTATATACGAGCCAGTGTTGGTGGGGGAGGATATGATGGGTAGGGCCTCCAGAATCCTTGCCCTAGCCGCAGTCGAAAAGACCACGGGTGTATTTTCGCTTCCGCGATTGCCACCTGGAGTAGTAATATCATTTGTTTTTTCCATTCATACTTTTCTTTTTTTTAACGTCAAAGTCGGACGCCTTCAGCGCTTAGTTCGATGTCTCACCTGGGATCCTTTCAGACCCTTAGGATAATTGACTCTTAAGCCTTCCCGCCACGACAAGGCAGCTGAAAGAGGGAAGGCCCCGTTCGATTTAGTTCGAAATCAATATTTAAACAATATTTGACATACAGGATTATGGCATATAAGGTTTTGAAAAACTTTCAATTTCAATTCTGAATGATTTGCAGATGAGCAAGTACGTGCGACCCAGGCATGCACAGAAGTTCCCCCGTTTTTATATAAAAGCGTACAAAATAAAGCAGACTCCGATAAAATAACTGGAATTTATTGGGACAAATATTATTAGAGTTAGTAAATAAATCGCTTCAGACGGGAGAATTTCTGAGCTCATGGAGGGATTCTATGATCACATATGTAAGTAGAAAAATCTACGAACACCCATCAAGTGGTGAATTTGTCCGATAAATACTCTACGAACTTGTGAGAAAATAATTGAAACAGTGATAAAACAGCAGCTGATGAGTTACAAGGAAAGTAATAATATTTTCTCGGAATACCAACTGGGTTTTAGGAAAAATTATTCGTGCGAGGCGGTTTATAGTAAATAAATGAAAGGATGGTGGAAGTAAGAAAAATACTATTGTACTATTTTTGTATTTTAAGAGAACCAACGAAACAATCGAGCCGGAAATACTACTCAAAAGATTGTATATGTATGGTATTCAGGAGAGAGAAATACATTGGTTTATGTCATTTCTGACAAACAGAGTTCAGCGGACGAAAGTCACTAACAAATCAAATTCTGGCGAGGTGAAACTGGGTGTGCCACAAGGTTCAATTCTAGGTGCGTTGTTAATTATTATATACATCAATGATATGCCAAAGGTTATAAAGAAATGTAACATTTTTCTGTACGCGAATGATACATTGATTTATCTCGAATTAACATGTTTAAAAATTAATAAGTTAAAGCTAAATGAACAGCAAAATAAACTAATGGAAATAAATTTGAATCGCAAAACGACAGTCGAAATAAATGGCAATGTGATATGTGAGAACGTGAGTAACATTAACTATCTGGTAATGATTGTATAATAGATAAACAGTTGAATTTCGAACAACATATTAATTACATTTTTAATAGGATTCGAAAAAGGATGACTGTTTTTTTTTTAATTTTAACAAAATAATCAAACAATAATTTTCGCGTGCTACAATCAGAGCCATGTTAAACGGCTCCAAAAACTGCAAAACAAGACTAGAAGTATCCTGAGATGTAATAGATTTACACCAATTAAACAAATTTTGGATGCACTTAAATGGTTAAACGTCAAACAGAGATTGGAACTCAACATGCTGATAGCAGTCTTTGAAGTTAGTCAGACAGTGTAGGGAAGGTACAGTAATACCAGGTGCGAAACGTGAATGATTTCAGATTGTTAAGTCAAAATTCATTAGCTGATCAAAATACGCTCCAGTATAAGGGACTTCGTCTATTTAATTCAGTACCGGGTGATGTTAAAAGTGCATCATATTTTAGGTTCTTTAAAAGCAAATACATAGATTTTGTAAAAATAAATATTTAAAACTGTAATTAAAAATTTAAAATTATTTAATTAAATGAAACTATAAACATTGTTTTTTTGTTAGTAACATTAATACTATGTAATACAGCAGACCATCAGCCCTAGCTTCGGTGGTAAACTCCCATGAAGTATGAAATCACAATGACGGCCATCAGCATGGTTGCGGTTGTAATCTCCCACGTTGTCAAAGCACTCTCGCCAACATCCTTGTGGCTCTGGCAACAATAATTTGTCCCGCAAATGGGAAGTTTCAGAGGTCCCACTATTTTGGCAACCAACTGTGAATTTCTACGGTAATCGAAATAAAAATATACACGGCTACCACCCATGTGCTTCTGTTGTAACCTCTCCACGAAGTACAGAGTGCGACAAAAGTAACTATATGTATGAAAAAAAAAAAACAAAAAGTTTAAATTTTTAAAAAAAATTTATTTTATGCTATTTTTTTACATTATGTATGAAAAAAATAATGTCAGTGAGAACCATTTTCTGGAACGCAACAATTTGCTTTTTGTCATTTTCTAAAACTTTATGGAATTTTTCTTGCGGTATAAAACCAATTTCTTCGTGAAATCAAATCGCTATATTTGAAAATAATCCGATTTGAAAATTGTTCCGTATTCCAAGTACAATACAAGGTCCCCAGGATTTAGTATTTGGACTAGTTGGATTTTGTGCTTGAAGAGGTGTAAATACTTTTTCAAAATTCGTCGATTAGTGGAGTCAGAAAGCTGCAACTGGACGGGTTGTCCTTTCGTTTATATCTCCGCGATGCTCTGTTTCACGACATCAATATTTTCGACCGATCTACCAGTTCGAGAACTTGAATCTCACACAGTCACAAATTCAACAAAATTACCAACCAGCGAGCGGATGGTTGGACCCGTTAGAACAGTTCTTTCACCATATAATCTCCTGTATGCACGTTGAGTGTTAAGTATTAAACGATTATTTTCAACGAATAGAAAAACAATCTTAGCTCTTTGCGCAATTAGCGTTCCATTCTTTATATCTCCCAAGTTTAATCTGTGAAATATAACAAAAAATATGAAATATTCGTAAACAAAAATTTCAAAAATATTTTACGTCATTTAGTTACTTTTGCAGCACCCTTTAAAACACTTACTCGTTACATTTTCATAGAATGTATTTTTAGCAGGGGTATGATGTAATTTAATAAATTGTAAATCTATCTATGTAATGTTTATTGTAAAGTATTAAAAATACTAATAAAGTTTACTACTAAAAAACAAAAAAAAGTAGTCGAAAGCACTAACAACTGAGTCACGGCGTCACTATGCAGGAGCAATAAAAGGGTGCGATAAATTTAATTTTCACAGTTACATACTAGCAGCTGTAATGTAAATAGCAGAATAAGCTATGATAAATAGCCATTATTGCTATTTTCATGTGAAATGCAAATAGGAGAATTTGTTATAAAACGTACCCATTGTAGCTGTTTTAGACATTTTTACTGGAGAAATTGCAACAAACATAATTAACTATACAGATAAATTGAAATGACATATCGAATTTTTCTAAGACAGCAGGTGTGAAATGTACTTGAAAATAGGGGAATTAACAATAAAAATAACCAGTGTACTTATCTTTTTTATGATATGCTGCTACATAATACTATTTAATGTGGTGGCAAATGACAGTATTCGTTTTTTTTGTAATTCTTATTTTTTTATGCGTTTTGCTATAAAAAATTGTGCAACAAGAGAATTTTTGTTTGAGCTTCAGCTATTTGGTGTTTAATAATTCGCAATACTAGATACTTTAGTTGTTTGTTTTATAACAAAGTCAGTGGAAGCAAATTTTTTCAGCATTCCTATTCTATTTGTAACGAGATTTGGATCGATCTTGGGTTGAGGTCACTATTAGCAACTAAACCAAGAAGGTGCTCTTGAAAACCACGAGGGATGTTCTTCTTTGCAGTGGCTATTACGGTGTCCGTAGTTCTTGACAATCGGAGATATACAGCGGATATTAGAGTCGAGTTCTATGGTCAAATCTTGCTATGACGCTTCGTGAATGTTCCAGCTCGCTCGCTGGACTGAGTTTACAAGGGGAATCTTTATGCCAGTAGTTCGGATAATTGGCGTGGTGTTCACTTCGAGGAAAATCAGGTAGTACTCGTCTGGATACTCGTAGTCGTGGTTGACGATCAGCGCGATTGGATGTACCGAAGCAGAGATCTTAGCGGTGTGTTCCTCTGTTTCTAGAGTCGAAGATTAGTAACAAATGGTTTATATCAGCCCAGACTTCTAGTCTAACTCCATTACCGTCATCCGTTTGATATCTCCATAAGTATGGTGGCTATTAAAATCTTCAGCATATATGGCAGGGTGTTAGTACACCGTGAGCAAGTTGGGATCATTAACTTGATGATTTTTAGGTCAGCTATCAAAATCGCTACGAGAAACACATTGCCACACACAAGCACAGAAGTTCGCATTTTGAACTGTGGATCTTACATAAGTTGCTAGGCCATACGCCTGATAATGGAGGGTGCCTATTAAAGAGTAACCACTTATTCGTATTATACCTCTAGAGAGGTCCTATGTAAATAGTCGCACTTTACTCTGCTGGCGCTGAGATTAATCACGTGAGTAGGCCCACCCGTCACTTTTATGACAGATGTGTATGAGTTTATTGAGTTTATTCCGACATTTAACTTTTTAACTCAAAAATTTCTAGAAATCGTCGATTTTTTTCAATGTTGTCTTCGTTTTCCCGTTTTCTCCAACTTTAAATGACGTAGTTGTGGCGCTTGGTTTGTTCAAGCCTACCTGGAGTTTCGATAGCCGGCGTGCAGCGTTTAGTGAAGGTCAGTTGTTAGTTGATTCCCATAGCATATGATACCATGAATATAAAAACTCAGCGTATCACAGACAACTTGCTGAACTTGCTTTTGGAATGTAAGACAGTTTAGCTACGGGCCTTTATAATTGATTATGATTGTTTTGTCGTTTTGTCAACAAGTAAATTACGAAAATTCGATTGCCTAAATAGAGTTAACTGAAAGCGGTTGTGGTCAGGGTTGAAGTCACTATTACAGAATGATTTGTTTGCGAAACTGATTAGTAGATAAATTGCTGTTATCTCCTAGAAGGAGGAAATGCAAGAAGGTATTTCATTACTTGAGTGAAACCGTAAGATTTTCTTTCAGAGTTGACAAACTTTCAGAAACACTTGGTATTGTTTGATTGTAGTAAAATCTTTATATTACTTAATTATTCTTCAAATATATGCGAAGAGATAGCTTCATAATAGTTGAATAAATTAATATATGTAGAGTAATCACTTAATTCAAAGCTTCAGATGTAATTTCGACATGACCCGTTTTTCTATTATAAATAGACCTTAGTTCTACGGAATGTCAAGGGTGGGATAGACTAGGTAACTCTGCTTGTAGAAGCTTATTGCGAGAGTCAAGTCGAAATAAAATAAAAGTTGATTATTAGCAAATTTTCAGGGAACTAATACTTGGATACGGAGTTATTTCGTCCTCCATGGTGGTTATCGCTAAATCTCTGTGGACATCATTGTTCTTAATATACCATGGAGCATTCACAATGACACTTAGTACTTTGTTTTGGAAAGATTGTAGTATATTTCTGTTTCATAATTTAGTACAATACTAAAGTTGTATGCCCTAGGTTTTAGCACTTACTTTTATAAAAGAATTTTGTTATATGTACATACGAGTATATGCTTCTAAATAGCCAACACATATCTACTTTCGAGCTCGTCGTGTTTCTTTTTTAACGTGCGGCTTCCATTTAAGTTTCACGTCTAGTTTCATTCCTATATATTTTACCTCGACTACATATGGTATTTGTACCGAGTTAATGAAAATGGGAATGTTGTTTATTTTTCTGTAAGTAAAGTTAACATACGTTGATTTGGTTTCGTTAAGAACAATGTGCCAACTATTTGTCCATTCGCAAATTTTATTCAAGGCTCATTGGAGCTTTTCAGTTTTTTTTTTTATAATCTGCGCGCGCTGAGGGGGATATGAATACCCTTAAACTGTTTCAGGGCACGGGCGGAAAAGGAACAGAGGAGGAACCTGTGCACGTTGGCTTTAAATGTTTGAAAGTTGTAGTGATGGGGAAATACAGAGCCTGTTAGATTGTTCCACATTCGTGTCGTTTGGCTTATAAACGAACTCCTATATTTGACAGTACGACCGAAATTGTGCTTAATGGTGAACTGATGTGCATTCGAAGCACGATGCGTATTGTGGGTGAAATTTTGAAGGGGAGGTATGTAACTGGCTATTTCACTGGATCATTTTTTATAAAAAAAAAAAAGCGATAAAACAGGGAGAGACATGACATTTCGGAGACATTTCTCCGATGTTCCAGTGAATGTATGGAATTCATAATGTCTCTATCGAATATAAATTTTAACGCGCGATTCTGTGCAGAACGGTCTTGGATGCACCAGACCAGATATCGGCGTTATAAAAATTTAAAAATAATCGGTCCTTAATTTTGATTAGTCAGGGAATCATGGGACATTATTATCAGTGTCAATCGATAAATTAGGGGAAGAACTCTATTTAAATTGAAAATCTAGCCCGGGAAATTTCCATTTAACCCCAATAAGTGCTAAAAGATTATCAGCAAGACGATCGTTCTTCTTTTCTTCAACTCTCCCACTTTACTGCATCCCTACTGGTCCGCCTGTGGGGTTTTCCGGTTTGACCTCAGACAGTACCGGCAGGCTTCCCAATTTCGGATCACTTCGTCACTGAGGCCAATCAAATGCTGGTGTTTTTACATTTGTGTGATCCAGTTGTTTTTTGGTCTGCCTTTTTGCGCGATTGTGTAGGAACGTTGATTGATATCGCCTTTTTGACGGGGTTCGAAGGATCCCTCCTTTGAACATGACAATACCAACTGAGCCGGTCGTGCTCTATCTTGCTTGTGATGGGTTCTTTTACATGAAGGCTTCCTCGAATCTTTGAACTTCTTATTCTAACAAGCTTTGTTACTCCTGCTGTCATGTGAAGCATCTTCATCTCAGCTGCCGTTAATTTGCCCTCATACTATTTGTACATTGTCCAACATTGCGGTGTAGAGCCTTCCTTTCAGCTTATGGGACATTTTTCGGTCATAGAAGATAGCGGAGTTTTCCCGCTACATCATCATCAGTTACGGTTGCGGGTTTGTGGACTTCCTCGGACGTCCTCAGCCACAGCAGTGATATTCTCGGCCAAACAAACAATACGGGGCCGGCCCCTTCTTGCGACATTTCTAGTGGATCCAGTTTACACGAGACGCTCAGTCAAACGCTTAATTGTTCGCGCACATGGTGCAGGACGACGAGGAAAATAACGACGAAATTCACGCTACGTTAAAACAACAGACCGGAAATTGGTCAAATAAGCAGTAACAATAATTCCACGTTATTCAGGTGTGTATCGCTCCATTGCTTGTTGTCAACTAATTTTCTATCTGTCTACAACATAAATGTCAAAGCACAATGACATTTGCCGCCATTTGCAAAAATTACGGCACATTCACATTATGACATTACTCATACTTTTGCCCCACCTTGTATTAGAAGTCACCCTTGATGATGCGTTTTCTATAGCGAAGAGCGTTAACAATATAATTGTACAAGATATACCAACCTTTTCACCGTTAAATATACCGATTATTTCATACTCGTTCAAAATATATGATTCGAAAAACGGTTTGCGAAATTCCCTTAAAATTGGGCATATTTCTAGAAAGTTTAGTGAATCTACCCTTACCTTCATATTGCAAATATTACACAAAATTTGTAATTTCTGGTCGGTGTGGTATATAGTTCAGTGGACAATTTGGAAATAATGTTTATTTTGTCCCACGTTAAGCAGTTTAGGAAATATGTTCTTCCTTCAAATTTGTAATTTAATTTGTTATGGTACAGTCAATATTAGGAAGATTGTGCTTCATTGGCATTTTTCTCGGATAAAATGTTGCAGAAGCAGGCTGCACATCCGGTTTAATGTCAAGGGTTACTTCACATTTAGACGCAAAACGCCTTCTTGCACCAGAAAAAAAAAAAAAAAGGAAAATTTCCCATATAAACTGGGTGCTTTTAAATTTCCTTTGGGCGGACATTTCCTTGGACGGACGCGGACACGAATATCGCATATAAATGATAAAAAAGTTTATCTTAGGCAGACGAAACATATCACCAGACTGTTGTGTAAGCTACGACAATTTTTTACGTAATAGTCTGCAGCGAACCATACATTTTGTTCATTTGTCGATAAACCACACGTGTGCAAGAAAATTTCATTGCATGCATGGTATGAACGTATCATACATACGTATGTATGAATGTGTCTTAAAGTATCTGCTCATCAGTGTAGTACCATTGGTTGATGTTCGTTCTTTGGATGTGGATTAATCTGAAGAAGTTTATGTAAATTTTAAGGTTTCGTTCTTTATTTTCGTAATAAGAAATTTGCCTTGACGCATCAGTTCACTTTTGTTTATGATCGCTCAGGGATTTAAGATGTTCTTCTTATTATTTTATCCATTTCTTACCGAACATTTTTCTAGAATGCCGCAAAAACGAAAAACATTGACGTTAAACGAAAAGATTAATTTGGTTTGAACTCTTCCGAAGAATATAAAAAAAAAAGCATTCGAATCGTAGCAACAGAGTTTAATGTTGACAAAACTCAAGTGGATGACATCTTGAGAAAGAAGGACCAGCTATTGAGCGAATGGGAATTAAATTCGACCCTCGTAGATTAAATTGTGTTTCGGTGGTTCTGTGCCACTCGAAACTAAGGGTTTCCGATTGCTGGGACCGCAAAATTCGACACCAGACAATAGAAGTGGCAAGGTGTTCAGAAGTCACAAATTTTAAACAACTGCAACCTGTGTGGATAAATTTCGAAAGCTTTACAGTATAGCATACAAAAACATAATTGAAGAAGCTGCGGAAGAAGATTTTGGGGACATTAAAACTTTCCTTGAAAAGCTACATACAATTATAACAGCTTATGATCCTGACAGCATTTAGAACACAGATGAGACAGGTCTCTTTTTACAGCTTTACCCACAAAAATAATGTCTCTAATTTTAATTTTAATTTTTAATGCATTTTTATTACTTCTTAATTTATTATTATTAGGTGCGCAACTAAGTTCTCGCTGTTTGTTAATAGATGGCTCCAGCAGCAAGTGCTGGTCGATTTTAACATATCAAAAACGTCATGAACCGAGCTTAGACATATGGTAAACAAACTGTTTTGACACATTAGTGATTTTGTTTTGTTGTCATATACTTTTGGTTGTGTGAATATGTCTGATTTTGTGCCAAATAATCGTCATTTGCAGGCAGTGTTGATTTTCTTTTTTCATTGTAAGAAAACGGTTGATGGAAGTTTTCGGAGGTGCTGCTCTAAGTGAAACAACGTGCCGTGATTGGTTCCGTCGCTTCAAAGACGGTGATTTCGACGTTGACGACCGTCCGCGGTCCGCGTGAAGGAAGGCCAAAATCCTTCGAAGACGCTGAATTAGAAGCATTGCTCGATGAGGATCCGTGCCAAATGCAAGAACAGCATTCTTCAGCATTAGGAGTTACCCGTCAGGCCATTTCCAAGTGATTGCATGCGTTTGGAATGATTCAAAAACAAGGAACTTGGGTTCCTTATGATTTGAAGCCAAGGAACGTTGAGCGTCGTTTTTTCGCCTGTGAACAACTGCTCCAGCGGCAAAAAAGGAAGGGTTTTCTTCATCGCATCGTGACGGGTGATGAGAAATGGATTCATTACAGCTACCCAAAGAAAAAAAAGTCATGGGGACTGCCCGGTCATGCTTCTGCTGCGAATATTATGCTGTGTATTTGGTGGGACCAGGTCGGTGTCATTTATTATGAACTGTTCAAACCCAACGAAACCATCACTGGGGAACGGTATCGACTTCAATTGATGCGATTGAGCCGAGCACTGCGCGAAAAACGGCCACAATACGAGCAGAGTCACGAAAAAGTGATTCTACAGCATGAGAATGCCCGACCTCACGTTGTCAAACCTGTTAAAACCTACCTGGAAACGCTCAAATGGGAAGACCTACCCCACCCGCCATGTTCTCCAAGTAATGCGCAATTCGATTATTACTTGTTCCGTTCGATGGCACATGGTCTGGCTGATCAGCAGTTCCGCTCATATGATGACATCAAAAAATGGCTTGATCCGTGGATAGCCTCAAAAGATGAACACTTTTACCGTAACGGTATTCGAGCTCTGCCAGAAAGATGGGAAAAAGTTGTAGAAAGCAATGGGCAATACTTTGAATGATTCATTTGTAACCATTTTTTCACAATAAAGTTGCTTTTTCATAAAAAAAAAAAAAAAACAGCGAGAACTTAGTTACTTGCTAGGCAAAAACGCTTAAAACCAGCTTAACTAACTTATCTATGTTTATTCTAACTCACTGGCTCTATGCGGCGCTTTAGGCAAAACCTAATACTTAAACTATGTCTTTCGACGTAAACTAACTTAAATTCTTTACTTATTTCTTTTAACCATTTATTTTATTACTAAGAAAAATTTTTAAAAAAAAAAAAAAAAACTTAGTGTATGAACTTTTTTTTGTAGGTACTGGTATATAAATAAAACTTAAAAACTACCATAAAATAAATCTTAACCTACCTTATTCTACCTTACTCTATCCTACTCTAAATACGTAATTAAATACTTACTTTTTGTTTTTGTTATAAAGTGCTGTGAAATTTTTTTTTTTGCCTAGAACTACTTATCACTACCCTAAACTATGTAAGTCGGCCATAAAATCAACAGCCAACTTTAAACGGGCTATCCCAGATTGAGAGGAAACGACGAAGGTTTCGGCTAGCTACCAGAATTGTGTACGAACTGACGTTCTGCATCGTTTACATCAGACTCGATACCGCCCTACTAAACTGGAGACGCTCTTCTCATCGAGATAGACTAACGCCTCTGGGGGAATAAAGCCACTAAGGCGCACTCTCTCTTGACATCTGTAATTGGGGTAACAAGTCCCAGAGATCACTCTTATTAGGTTAGCCCTATTATGCAGGACCTAAAATTCATTGGGATAGAATTTTATGTACTGGGACTCTGGTGATCCGTATAAATGAAGGCAAGCCCTCTCAAACACCCGAATCTTTTCCAACAAGCTTACTCCCTATTACCCTTGCATCGAGTTGCTTACTATAAAAAAGTCTATTTGTAAGGGCAAACGCACCTTTGGCTCTGGTCAAAGCAGCATCTAAATGTTTGTTAAAAATGTAGATATTGATCTAAATAGAGCTCCAGTTATCTGATACACTTCGACATGCAAGTAGCTGTCCGTGCGGTCCCACTATTCCGAACGTTCGCCAATTCTTTCTGGTATCCCTAGTGGCCCCAGACTACGGCATCCTATAAAGAATGGTTGTTTTTCAGCTTTCACTCATCGCAATGCCGCCTAATCTTATCGAAGTCCCGTTGCAAGAGAAGTGCAATGACCACAATTTTTTTTTGGTTATGGCATGGTGAAGATTCTATGAGATCGCTCATGGAAATGTGGTAAAGGATCGTTGACTATTTTTAATTTGAAAATGGCACTGCCATTTATCGCAATGAACTGTCTACGGGTAAGCATGTAAAGTATGTACAGCAGTGGTTTGCTTATGCCCAGCCTGCTTAGCTTGTAGAAGAGTCCTTCTAACCATACGGTGTCGAAGGCCTTCTCCAAGTCAATCAGGCAGTCACTAGTGCATTGGTTCTTGCTGTTGCTCCATTGGATATCCGATACCAGTTTAGACGCGACATCATGCCCCGCCTTAAAACTTAATTGGTTATCCGGAATTATTTTATTGTCCGCAGTCCACTTAATCAGGGCTCAATTGATCACTTTTTCGAATACCTTACGAAACATGGCGGTCCGCTTCCAACAGTGTGTGTGACTAAATGAACGGTACTTGGACTCTAACGTTTTTAAAAAATAGAATCCGCATTTCTCTTTACGTTAAACTAAGTAATAAAACATAGTCTCATAGTTTTTGCTTTATTCACGTTTAAAATCATAAATCTGCCACCGAACACCCTGTAAATGCGAGATTTATCGAATTGCAGTGACAAGCTCGGTCTGTATACGGAAAAATAAATTTCACGAATACGGAATTTCACCGCATGGGTTCTATGTGAACAACTTAATGCAATACGATTCGATACGTATACGTTATACGAGAAAAATATCGTCTGGACGTAGACTTAGATACCTCAAATTCTGTATATTGCAAAAACACTATTTATTCCTTTCACCCAAAGAGAACCATGTTACAGATAAGAGTCACACTTGACCGTGTTCTCAATAAATACTAGCCTATCTTTAGTTACTCATTGTACAAAATTTAATTTGATACTTAAGTACGAGTAGATTTCTGTCCGACTATTCTGCTTTGTAGTAGGTACTCGTACATAGATACGTATTATATACTCGTAAGTACAAATGCATTAAGAAGGGAGCAAATTTAGCTAAATAATAAAATACGCGAAATGTTTTTTTTTTTTTTTTGTATAAATATCCTGCAGGATACGCTACTACAGATTTGTGGATCAAGAAGTTCTCATTCGCACGTACAATAGGTACGCTTACACACTTACGCTGCTCGTTGTGTGCTGAGATCTTCTTTGGCATTCCTTAAAGTACACTTGTTGTAAGGATAAAAATAAGAGGCGGTGTGGGAGAAAATCATTGTACTGCACTGGAACAACACAAAAAGCGATTGGTGTTGGGTGTTTTCGGCTTTTGTTCACCTGAATGCTTTTTGTTTACATTGTTGATGGATGTTCATCCACCGTGAAGTAGGGATGGATGGGCGTTGATTGTTTGCCGGGGTGGTAGCTGGGGGTGCTGTGCTAGAAGTCTCTGTTAGTGGTAGAGTATTCAATTTGTTAGGCTGCTTATTCGCCGTGAATGTGATAAATGCTTTGTTACACTGCCGCTGCCGTCTATATTCACAACTGTGCAGCAGCTAGAATTTCGTTGTGCTCGGTTTGGTAATGGACCTGTACACAAAGGCAAATGACTTTTGTTTGAAGTCCGGATTCATCAGAAATTAAGAAATTTTCGGGCTATGCTTGAAGAGAAGATGGTGTAAATTCCGCAGGCATTTTCCAATTATCTTTAGATATTCTATCCTTAACGGGGGGCTATAAATTATTCAGTTAATAAATTCCAACACCGTTGGTAGTGACAATTTAAATTTACCTGAACTCGTGCCTCTGGATGGGACTTACTGTCTATGAATAACGAATAAGGAAGCGAGTTAAGTTGAAAATAAATTTATTTCAACCCCAAGACAAGAAGAGAAGCGAGTGAGACCGCAAATGCGAATGGATGGGGTGCGGTGATTTGAGTTTTGAGTTTATTTTTCCATTTAAATGCAGATTGTGATTCACTGAAAAACAGAAAAAAAAGAAACGAAAGAATTTTGCGTTTGTCAGATGTTTCACGGATAAAATCAGATAAGAGTGTACCTATATTTTGTACGATGACTAGAATTTTCTTATTCTGCTCATTCCCCATGTCTGGTCATTGTGAAAAAGAAAATATATGTATGAAACACATCACATATTGGATGAATGGCGTAAATGTTAGAAGAATGTCTATCCTTTGCGAAAGGAGGGAATGATAGCAAAATGGAATAGAATACCTGCAAATAATTTTTGTAATTAATATCGATTCTTAAATTATTACAAGGTATTTTGTAACTTGTATTACTATTTGTTGTAAAAATCTTAAAACCTGATCATAATTCAGTCAGCCACCTATACATTGTCTTCGACGCTAAGGATTATGTTTCCAATCTAGACGGTCGCAAAGAGGGCTACAACCCCGATCGTACATTTCGTAAGCTGCAACAGCGTCCAAATGCCTCTTCAAACCATTAACACTAGGTTTACGGATATTTCTTATATACCTATCTCTATGAACACGCTTCAATATAACGCTTGAACGAATACATATATTTAAAGAAAAAACAACATAAATATTTCAACAGTTTTGAAGAAAATAGACTTCAATATATATTTTATTTTATTTCATTTTCATCTACAAGAAACTTAATAGATTGTGATATATATGCATATATATAATAGATTACAAAAGCAACTAAAAATAGATAAAATAAATATGAGTATTTGAATTTACCTACACAATTAACCAATAAAACTAAATAAAGTGTTTTTGAACATAGTTCGGGATAAACCTAGATCTACAACAGACCAAACCGAGTCGAAATTTAAAATAACTCGAGACATAGGCTCATTCAACCCGTAGTTTGTCCTATGTATTGTACGAAAAAGAAACTCTCTTTGTCTCAATGGCCTTTCAGGAGCGTAAATGGGGATTAAAGCTAACAAGCAAGGGCTTTTTAAATGAAAACAAAAGAGGTCTCTCACAAACATTACATTGTAATGAACTAGGAATATATGAACTTATGGTAACTTGGCAGCACCGGTTTGGTGATGCCTCAGGCATGTGTGATTATCCGGACATTTTTCTTTGTTTTGACAGAAGTTGTACTAATTCATTGCGGTTAGGTCTTTTTTCCTTTTGAAATTGAGGTTAGGTCTTTTTCCCTTTTTGTAAGTTGAACATGTGTAAAATCTAAAGAATAAAAATCCGAAAATAATCTGGTGATCCAGAGTTCATTACAATTCAGAAGTGGGATACGAAACCAGAACCGCAGGACAAAGTGAACAAAACAAATATTAATGGCATACATACAGCGCCAAGTATTAATCGAGGCATTAACCGTGGCCAACGTGGATTTTTGAGTAACAGTGGCCGAGCTGAGACCACTTTATGATATGGTGGTGGCCAGGGAGCCAGCTGCAGCAGACGAAGACCGACGTCCTGATGAAAACCGATGTCCAGTTGAGGACCGATGCCCAGTTGAGGACCGATGCCCAGATGAAAAAAGATGCTCAGATGAGAACCGATGTCCAGACGAGAACCGATGCCCAGAAGATAACCGATGCCCAGATGAAAACCGTTGCTCAGATGAAAACCGATGTCCAGACGAGAACCGATGCCCAGAAGTTAATGATAAAAACATCAGATGCCCAAGATTTCGACGTCGAGATGGCCCGCATGGAGAAAGAGATCCAGCTGCTCCGCAAGCGACGCGAGCTGCAGATACTGAGAGAGGAACTCGGGACAGTGGAGGCCAAAAAGTTTGATTTTCTGCCTTTGAAGCCATGGTGTACCCTTTCAGTGGTGACAACACTTACGACATTAAGAAGTGGTTTGATGATGCTGAAGATGCTTTCCATGTGTTCGGATGTAGTGAGCGGGACAAATTTATAAGTGTTCGACGTGTTTTAATAGGAACGGCGAAAATGTTCCTGAGGACAATTTCAGCACACACCTACGCAGAGCCGAAAAAAGCCCTAGTTGAGGTGTATGGCCGAGTTTACACTATGAACGAAGTGTTTTAGCAGTTGAAGTCGCGAACACTGAAGCCTACTGAGTCCGTGAAGAGATATGTAATTGAGATGCAGGAGATTGCATTGCATGCCAACATTCCCGAGGCTGATGTCCTAGAGTGTATTGTTGAAGGCCTGAATGACCGCAGCCACAACGCCGTTATCCTGATGAGTGCCACCAACATAAAACAACTCAAGTCCTTGTTGGATCGCTATGAAAAGAAACGTGTCCGAAGTGTCCCTATGTAAACTGCTGCTGCTGCTGTCGTGAGTGTGAAGCCGAGAACCACCAATACCGCCGCCACCGCTGCTGGAACTTCAAGTGCCTTGCCTGAACAAATACGTTTTAACTGTTTGCAGTATGGTCACTACCAGAGCCAGTGTCCTAAGCCAAAACGTCCACCGAATTCTTGTTTCACATGTCATGAGGTTAGACACTTTCATCAAGACTATCCGAGGAAGAAGCGACTGGTTGCTGCTGTGAAGGGAGCCGCTGATGATCCGAGTGAAGAGGAAAACTGATGTCTGGAGGGGATTCGAAGAAGTCGCCGGGAAGATGACGGCGTTCCAAATGGTAAGTGTTGCCTTCATCGACTATAGTAACAAGTGCACTGAAGTTAAACCTTATTTTTGCCTTTTCGATTCCGGTAGTCCAAATAATTTCGTAAAGAAATCTTTAGTCCCGTTTATAAAATTGTCAGAGCACTTGTTCCATTTGATTTGTTGAAGAACCCAAATGTTTTAGAGAATAGTATCGAAACAGACCCGATAGAAGTAGTTAAAATAAGTAATACCGCAGTAAGCGTAAATGCAAATCCTAAAGTCCTAACAGAAGGTGCCGCGCATACTTCGAGTGAATCAGAATTAGAACTGGTAAAGCTTGTAGGTGACAGGAGTATAGCAAACTTTATTGATTTAGGCCGGCTGGTGAGTGTGATTGGGACTTGTGCGGGAAATAATGAGGAAATAAATATAAATGAGTGTTTGTCCGAGGCTCATTCATGCGTTGTGAGAGCGACAGTAGATGAGAGATGTTCGAAAGTTAAAGCAAAAGTGAATGATTATTCGCTGAAGATAAGCTTAACCAGAGACGTGCCAATATATTGTTTACCGCGGCGACTTTCATTTTACGAGCGTACCGAAGTTCAGAACACTGTTGATCGGTTGTTAGAGGAGGGTATAATTAGGCCAAGTAATTCGCCTTATGCTTCCGCTTTAGTATTAGAAGAAACATAAAAATATCAAAACTGAAGAAAATAATTAACTTAGGCACGAGTGCAAATAGAGAAAATGGAAAAGAAAAGAGAAGAAACATTTTATTAGAAATAACAAAACTGAAGAAAGATGTTAAATTTGTTTGGGCTGATGAGTGTACTGCTGCCTTTAAAGAGTTAAGAAGTTGGTTAGTTTCTTCGCCAGTTTTGGCGATATACGATCCTAAGCGAGAAACAGAATTACATTGTGACGCGAGTTCACATGGTTTTGGAGCCGTGCTTATGCAAAAACAAGACGAGAAGAAGTTTCATCCGGTAGCCTTCTATAAAAGAAAAAACGACTTCCGAAGAGTCAAAGTTAATTAGCTTCGAGTTAGAGACATTGGCCGTTGTTTATGCCCTTGAACGTTTTAAAACTTTTCTTGACCGCTTACCATTTATTGTTGTTACCGACTGTGAAGCCTTGTCACAGGCGCTAAAGAAGTAAGATGTGAATCCACGAATAGCCAAGCAGTTCAGTGTCGGCGAATTTGTAGTTGTCAGGAATGTGGACTCTTCTGTTGGGACTAACAAAAAATTAATTCGTATCGCGGTCCATATGTAGTTAAAAAGAAATTAGAGAACGATTGCTATGTAATAAAGGATGTTGAAGGTTTTCAAGTTGGGCAGCTGCCGTATCACGGCATCCTAGATTCGAGTAGATTGAAGAAATGGGTCGAAGATAGTAAAGAGCGAGAATAAAACATTTGGATTCAAAAGGTAGCACTTACACTTAGCTTTAAGTTATACAAACGAGGTCGATTGAAAAATGGAATGGATTTGAGAATCAAGCAGTGATGAGGCGCATGGAACAGATGGCGCTAACTAACACATCACTGGTGATGAAATATGACTGCCAGTAGCCAGCAGAAGAGGAGATATGGCCGAACTGTAATGAACTAGGAATATATGAACTTATGGTAACTTGGCAGCACCGATTTATTAATTAATATCCGGACATTTTTCTTTGTTTTGACAGAAGTTGAACTAATTCATTGCGCTTAGGTCTTTTTTCCTTTTGAAATTGAGGTTAGGTCTTTTTCCCTTTTTGTAATTGGAACATGTGTAAAATCTAAAGAATAAAAATCCGAAAATAATAGTATGATCCAGAGTTCATTACAATATCATGGATCTTTCTTCGATTTAGAAGCTTAGCTGAGCCCAGCAGTTGGCATCTAGCATCATATTCCGGTGAAAAATTCCAACGCATTTAAAAAAAAAAAAATTTGAAAAATCTTCTTTGAATACTTTCCACCCGATTAATATGCACCTGGTAAAAAGGACACCAAACGATGTCATAATATTCTAGAAGAGATCGAGCAAGGGCTATAAAAAGGGTTATCAGTGAGTGAGGATTAGAAAATTCTGCTGCATTTCTTTTAATGAAGCCAACCATGGAGTTAGCTTTTGACGTTATAATATTATATTAATATATTTATAGTCAACATGATAGCAAAATGTTAACGCCTGATCAAAAATGATACCAAGGTCCTTAACAACATTTACCCGAGTTAACTCTATTGAATTAATGGAGTATCGGTGAATAATTGGGTTGAAACATCTGCAAAAAGTTGTTATGTTGCATTTCTTTATGTTAAGGAGAAGGTAGTTATCTTTGCCCCATATAGAAAGAGCATTAATATCACTTTGGAGCTTTATACAATCATTTAAACTTGAAACTCTTAGGAACAGCTTTAAATCATCTGCATATAGTAGGCATTGACTGTAGCTTAGCACAGTTGTTATATCATTGATAAATATAATGAAAAGTAAAAGGCCCAGGTGACTGCCTTGAGGTACCCCTGAGCTGCAATTGAATGGTTCTGAAAGAAAAGATTCAATCTTTACAATCTTTACTCTATTCATTAAAAAATACGAAATCCATCTTAAAATAGATGAGTGAAAACCGAAGCAATTCAGTTTGCGTATTAAGACACTATGATTCACAGTGTCAAATGCCTTACTAAAGTCGACATAGACCGTATCCACCTAATAACCCCTTTCAAATGAATTTAATACAGACGATGTGAAATATACGAGATTGGAGGCTCCCGGAAACGAAACCATGTTGAGATTCCGAAATATATTCTTTGACATACAATTCCAATTAATCTTTGACTATACTCTCAAATAGCTTAGGGATAGCTGATAATTTACAGATTCCCCTGTAGTATTTGACGTCATTTCTAGAGCCAGATTTAAATATTGGAACTAGAAATGAGACCTTCCACTCATCTAAAAAAATGCCAAGTGATAAGTTAAAGATAAGTAGAAGGCGGTAACAGATACTGTCTTTATAGCTTCTTAAAACCAGTGCTGGAATACCATCCACTCCTGCACTTACCGATGGTTTTAGATTGCTAAGAGCCAGAACGGTGTCATGAAAATCGAAATAAATGCAACCAATATCCACTCTTTGATCGATTACGTTGGCTGGAGCTAAAAGGATCGAAGTGTTATTTACATATACAGATTCGAAAAATCGAGCAAACAATTCGCAGGATTCCAGTATTATTGGATTCTAAGTTTTCATACGACATAATCTCCGGAATACCATACGTATTACGCTTATGCTTTATAAAACTCCAAAAGCTTTTGGCGTCAGTTACTAGCTTGCTCTCGATATCCATAATATAATTTCTGTGGAGAAACTTGCTAAGCACGCAGAACTGTTTTCTCAAAGTACAAAAGCCAGCATAATCAACCAAGTTTTGCGACTTTTTGTACCGTTTAAGTGCTTTAGTTTTAAGGTTCTTTAAGGGGGTTTAGAGAGTTTCTTCTTGAAAGTTAATGGCACATACATTTCAAACCCAGAGTTAATAATAGCTATAAAACGAGCATACATCTTAATTCCTCCTTCCAATCGAAGGAATTAATCCAATTGTTTAGACCAGTCAAATTTGCTTTAAAGAAATTAAAATAACTACAATTACTGTTAGTATTAACCGGGTCAAGAATAGAATAAAATTCAAATTTGAACTCAGTTTGCTTGTGATAGATCGAGTTATTAAGTAATTCACAAGAAGCAGAATTCGATTTTACTTTTAATTTACTTTACACAAACAAATAAAAGATCTAATAATCTATTTAATGAATTGTGAACAGTGTTAACTTGCAAGAGGTTCAAGGAATATAAAAAGTCTATACAATTAAGTTCATAGTCTATATAACAATTCGTAGGGATTAGCATAGTATCTTCATCTGACCATTAAGATCCCCTAACACGCATAAGTAGTGAGATGTCTTATTATAAATTTTAGATATATGCTCAATATTATCTATGTGTTTAAAATAAGTACTTGCAATACCATTTGACGGAACATAACTAGCAATGATTATTAGTTGGGAATCTGAATTTACATTAATTAAAATACATAATTGTTCTACTTCAGTGATTGGCAATGATATTTGCTTACAAGATAGAATAGATCGAATAGCAATTAAAATTCCACCTCCACGGTCCATGGCAGTCTTGCATCGATCAAATCGGAATACGATGTAAAGTCTGCTATCAAATATTTCTGACGAAAGTATACCACCATAAAGCCAGGTCTCAGTTATCACAATGACATCATACATAAGCTGGGAAGATGAGACAAACAGGTCATACACCTTAGACCTCATTCCACTGGGGGTGTGATAAAAAAGTTGAGTTTTTTCGATGACTGATTAATGGCAGTGTCTGATAGTGTTAAGGCGCTCTTTATGTTTTGATGGGCTCCATCCGACCTTCTTCGTTTTTTGAATGTTGCAGGAAAGCACGCAGCTTCACACCAACAGGCCAGATATTCGCCTCATAAATTGCATCCTTCAATTCAGCTGGAACACCAATTTTAAAATTGCCGAATTTTAGAATTGTGTCGTCACTATCCCTCTTGGTAAGTTTATAGCATGAGATCAATATTGGGCTAACACAAAGTTTAGAGGCCACGTAGCTGCGAATGGCGTACGTAGTGGTGGATGGGCGAAAACTCCCCAAATGGAACCATTTAAGTCTATGTATTATGCCGATATCAGCATGGTCGCAATTAGTTCCAATAATAGTTGTTGGCTTATTGGTCCTTAATATGTTTAAGTTACCCCGTTCTTCATCATCTGAAATACCAGCGGAAGCATCATGGATATGAGCGACAACATCAGCAATAGTAATAGAGGCGAGAGAATAAGTAACAACATCAGCATATGAAGCAACCGGAGATCGAGGTTTTTTAGAATGGATTTTGTCCATATTACATTCGCCTTCACTCGCATCCAAAGTTATAGAAGCAGCAGTAACATTAGAAACAGCAACAGAATTTTCCGACTCAACGTCAGAATGAGGTAGACTGTTACAATTAGCAGTAGGAGCAGCAGCAACATAATTTAGATCATTAGAAGCAGTAGCATTACCAGAGATTGCAGGGGCAATCTGATTAGCGAGAAGATCAGTAGTAGGAGACGCAATCGACACACCTCCAAGACCCACGTCACGGCGATTTAAATTAAGTATTGCCATATCACTGAAAGCGGCTGCAGTCTTTTCATTTGCTTTTGTAGCGGTAGCGGTACTGGTGCTCAACTTTGCGGTCTGCACATTTCGTTGAGAGGCTAAATACATGTTAGTACTAGTTTTTCTTGCACTTGTTCGCCCGATCGAAGGAGAGTTAACGTTAATTCTGTTCTTGTAATGATTTGTCGTTCATTTTTACTAGCATCAATATTTAAATCGGAATTATCATTAATTTTCACTACACCCCAAGAATTTATTAATAGTTCGAATTCAGATTTTAGGTCATTCAAAGCGATAACTTATGTCCTGTATCCCCTTGTGGGTCCTAGGGCCTCTACAACGCCTACGCGCCACAGTTGCCGTGTTTCCTTCTCAACTGTTCTGCGCCACGTACTCCTAGGACCGCCGCGTATCCTGTCATCCTGGGTAAGCGGGTTCCATTGCATCGCTTGGTTAGCTATGGACCTGTCACCCTTTCGGAGAGTGTGACCGATCCACTGCCACTTTCGTCGTCGTATGGTTGTGCCTATAGGTTCATGGCCCGTTCTCTGATAAAGCTGTTCGTTAGAGATACGGTTTGGCCAGAATATCCTTAAGATGTAACGTAGACACCTGTTGACAAACGTTTGCAGCTTCCTCGTGATAGTGACGGTCACTCTCCAGGTACCACATCCATATAGCAACACGGATTCAACGTTGGAACGGAACAGTCGTAGCTTGGTGTTTAAGCTAATTGCATTACTTCGCCAAACTATGGATAGCATCCCAAACGCAGATTTTGCTTTACCTCTTCGGCTGGCTATATCCAGTTCGGTTCCGCCATCGGTTGAGACAATACTCCCAAGGTATTGAAAACTCTCTACTCTCTCAACCGTTTGTCCAGTAATGCATACATATATGAGTTGATGAGTTTGGTCCTAGGCTGATCATTTTTGTTTTTGCCGAGTTAATTTTCAGCCCAACGACGTCTGCTTCTCTCTCCACATTTGCTGTCATTTGGTGAAGGTCCATTATTCTGTGAGACAGTAGGCATACATCGTCGGCGTAGTCGAGGTGTTTGACTTCAGATGTGAGAGTCCATCGAATTCCTCCATTTCCTGTTGATAAGGCCGCATTCAGCACATCGCTAATCACCAATAAAAACAATATTGGTGAAAGTATGCGGCCTTGCCGAACCCCACTTTGGACTTCGAATTCCTCAGACAGCCTTCCTCTGTGCAAAACGTGACATGTGGACCCATCATATGTAGCCTTGATAAATGCTATTAATTTATCCGGAATGCCTCTCCTGCGCAAGGCACGCCAAATAAATTCCCGATTGACACAAACGCCTTTTCAAAATCGATGAACAACAGGTAAAGTGGTGATCGATATTCAACACATTGCTCGATGATGATCCGCAGGGTGTTGATGTAGTCGACACAGGAGGATCCAGAGCGGAAACCTGCTTGTTCGGCGTCGAGTGTGTCTTCAAGGTGTTCTTTGATTCGCTCCAGGATGATTCTAGCTATTATCTTGGCCTCAGCAGGCACCACGCAGATACCTCTCCAAGTTTCGCACTGCATTAGGTTGCCTTTTTAGGGAGCTTGAAAATCATTCCCTTTTTCCACTCATCCGGAAAACTCTCGGCTTCCCATGTTCTCCCGACAAGTGGAAACAGTAGCTCTGCCGATGCTGTTGGCGCAGCTTGGAAAAGCTCCGCGAGTATGTCGTCAAGTCCTACCACCTTATTAGTTTTCAGAGCTTTGATTGCGGTAATAATCTCCTCTTTACTGGGGGTTGTGGTGCGAATTCGGGAACTTCTTTCTACGGACACTTCTTCTGACTTGGGCGCATATTGTTGGCGAATACTCGGTTTAGAACCGAAGCAAAATGCTCCTTCCATCTCTTCAGTTGATCCTCATCCGATATTAGCAACGAACCGTCTATGCCTTTCACTGGGTGTTTAGTAGAGCTTCGGCCACCTATAAGCTCTTTAGTGATTCCATAAACGGTTCTGGTGTCGCACCTCGCTGCTGCTTCTTCTGCTTCTTATGCTTCCGCATTGATGTACTTGCGCTTGTCACGTCTCACGCTACGCTGTACTTCTCTCATCTGCATGCGATATAGGGACTCAAGCTCGATCCTCACGTTGGGTGTTGCATTATGAACAGCTCCCAAGTGGTTGTAGAAGTTCTCCTTTTCTTCCTCAGACGAACCATCCGTGGGGGCGTAACACTGTATGATGGTGACGCGACGTACTCTCGTCCGGAATCTGTCCGTTAAAATCCTATCACCGTGCGGCTGCCAGGTAATTAGGCCTCTGCGTGCTGTTGGCGTTAGCAGCAGTCCAACTCCATATCCACGGGGGTTTCCGGTTGGTCTTCCTGAGTAGAGTAATACAGTGTTACGCGTTGGGGATTGGTACTCACCCACATCTAACTCCCAATATGTCCAGCCTATATCGCATGAACTCATGCTCCAATTGAAGGAATCTGGCGTTCTGAGGTCCTTCACTCTGAGAATCAAGGAGCGTCTTCACATTCCAGAAACCAATCTTAGTCCGGGTACGATAGCCAAAGGTCGTCAATGTGTTATCAGTCCTTATCCGAGGCATTGTGTCGGTTTCCGTAGCGATTGAAGTTTCGATAACGCGGGTTGCTGGCCCAGGTTACCTAGCCTAGGCATAAGACCCTAGACAATCTCGCACTTGCAATTTTGGCCTATGTGTATAAGGATTTATACATGCAGTTGCCCGGGAACCACCACGAGGAGGTAAAGCAAGCACTACATTACGAACTTGATTGTTGCGCTACTGGTCCAATCCATGTTTTGGACAGTCAGTAGTTTCCCGATCAATCGCCATGCAGATCCCCCCCATTCAAAGCGATAAAGAAGTTACTGATTTTATGTAAACAAACCGTCAATGGACCATTTTTACACGCATTACACCTCCAACACAAATTAACGTTCGAGTTTATTAACTTCACATCGTTATCACTGACATTAGCACAGGATGAATGGACTTTAATGCAACAAACGTCACAACAAATAGTACATTCACCGGATAGGGAATTGTTGCAATTATAACAAACCACTGACATCATAAGAGAACAAAATAAAATCACGTCTAGACACAATCACATTACCTCGTTCAACGGATAAAAGTCAGTACAAGACATAAAATAAAAATGCTAACGGATTTGTAATTTTCTTTATAAAATTCGAAATGCGTCAAAATGACGCGTCCCGTAAGCCTAGTGTTAATAAAGTCCCCACAAACTTCCCACACATTCAGCGCAGACCTGTTTTCATTGAAATTAGAGTCCAAATGTCCATCTTACCAATCTCAACCAAGACGGAATTTCAACAAGGGATTTTGTGACAGTTTTCGTATCTCGATGTTAGTATTATATTTTATATTGTTCCACTGCTAAAAAGCACTTACCAAGAGGCCATCGAGAATAACATATCCCTGGTTGGTCTGAAAAAGTGACAGTTTTTACAAAGAGTTGGAAGTGAATATCGAGTCCAAAATTGCGGACGAGTTACTTAAGTACTCAACAAGGAGCACTATTAGCAGGACCCAGTCGAAAACACCAACTTTGTTTACACCAGACGTGAAGCCTGGAACATATATTAAAAAGCAAAGGTGCGGTTACAAGATAGAAATTCATAAAATATGATCTATGTTCAATTGGTACGTCAACAAGTGCCAAGTTATTTATCCGTAAATTGTATATTGCATAGTTTCAAGTTGGAACATTACCATTTTGCTTAAAAAATTATCTTAAAACTTTAAAGATGTAAAGATATCTTAGTGGCAGAATAACCAAATTGCAAAAAAAAAAGGCTAACTGTTTGTTAAGCAATATCAATTAAGAGCGGCCAAAATGTGTTCATATAAGAACCTCCCCGACTCACTAGTTTAGAATTTACATGGCCACAATAAATCATTAAAAGGACACTGCGTAAGCAATATGGTTTTAAAAGATATATCTTACTATTTATGAGCGTTTATGAGCATTGTGTAGGATTTAACAGTTTGAATATGAACTTTCCAATTTAATTTATTATCGCTAAATATTTAAACTAATCGACGGATTCAATTTTAAAGCAGTTGCTCGAGCAAACTTTATTTCTTTCAAAATTATTATTACCACATACATACGAGTATATGTAGCGGTAAGCCACATTTTGTACAGTCATGTGAGTGATACAAAACTTGGAAATCCTCCTGAATGTTTCCCTATAGCTTGAGATGCATAATTCCCTTTTTTTCGCTATTGATTAATTTGTGGGGTGTAAACCAAATTTTAAGTAAACCAAAATTTAAGTCCTCATTTAAGTTAACTATAGGTACAGTCAAAAGATGTAAGCCCAGTATACGTAAATGCTAAATCCCCAAGGCTCTGTTTTGTCTCCGACTCTCTTTCTTATTTTTATAAATGATTTCTTGCCTGCAACTTTTAATCCAATCCATTCCTTCGCTGATGACAGTACCCTCAGTTTTTCATATTCGTTCCCTAACGCACGTGCCTGCTCTTCGGCCGTAGAAGGGGAACTGGCAACGTATGTTAAACACATTAAATTCCGACCTGAACAGCAAAATTAAATGGGGTTCAACCAACAGAGTGGAATTTAATGCTTCCAAAACACAATGCTGTCTCTCAAGCGAAACCAAAACCCTCAACCATTGTCCATGGATGGTACTTGCATCATTGAAACCGAAAGACTTGCCATTCTCGGTATGTGTATTAATAACCATGGTACGATCACATATTCGAGGTCGCCAAAAATGTTACAAAATGTCTAGGATTCCTTAAACGGTGCAAGAAATATTTTACCCCATCTGATCTGGCCTCAATTTATAAGGCATTCATCCGCCCTAAGCTGGAATATAACACCCATATCTGATCTGGTGCACCCTAGACTGTTCTGCATATTTTTGATAGAGTACAGAATCGCACGTTAAAACTTATAGTCGATAGAGATATTGTGTATTCCATTCATTTACTAGAACATCGGAGAAATGTCTCCTGTCTCTCCCTGTTTTTTGGTTTTTTTTTTTATAAAAAATGCTCCAGTGAAATAGCCAGTTCCTCCCCTTCAAAATTTCACCCGCAATACGCGACATGCTTCGCATGCACATCAGTTTACCCTAAAGCCAAACTTCGGTCGTACTGTCAAATATAGGGATTCATTTATAAGCCGAATGACACGAATGTGGAATAATCGACCAGGCTCTGTATTTCCCCATCACTGCAACCTTCCAACATTCAAAGCCAACGTGCATAGGTGCCTCCTCTGTTCCTCTTCCCCCTTTTTTCCTGACGCCCGTGCCCTGAAACAGTTTAAGGGTATTCATATCCCCTTCGGCACGCGCCGTACGACTGGAACCAGTCGTATTTAATTAATAGACCCACTGAATCCTGCTTTATAAAGCTTGGTTAAAAGCAATAGTTAACCATGTCGAATGCTTTCGTCATAACGATAAAAAGGGCCACAGTCACAGCACACCTTGAGAATAGCATCTTCTGTGGACCTACCAGATCTAAATCCAAATTGATCAATGTTTCTCTAAGAAGGACAACATTCGCGATTTAACAAATTTTTCAAAAAATTTTTAAAAGGCGGGAAGAGGCGAGATAGGTCTGTAATCTACTATATTTTTTCTATTACGTTTTCTGAAAAGACGGATAACTTCTGCACATTTCAATTGTTTTGTTAACTTCCCGATATTTATAAAGGGTGATTTTTTTTAGAGGTTTGCTTTTCGAATTGACAATACTTTTTCCAGCGACAGTCAATTTAACAGCTGATTTTACGGTCAACATAATCGTCCATCCGAGCAAGTAATTTGAATAACCAATACCATAGATCGTTATCGCATCATGCATACTGTACATGAATTATTGTATAAATGAATTTGTATATTTGAATCTGGCGCGTAAATTATACCATTCGCCATATTTTTGTATTTTGCTAATTCGCCACATTATTCGAATTCTCAAATATAACGTAATGTCTCTCAGGCGAACACAAAACCTGTTAGTTTCATGTTGTATATAAACCCTCCGTGAAATAAAGCTTGGATAATTCGTTATCAAAACACCCTTCGGGGAAACTATTGTCTTTACATTCGCTCGTGTTCGCTTTTCGTTGTCGCGACTTCAAAATTGCACAAATTCGCTAGCTCGCATCCGTTTGACAAGTTGGTCAAACGCACAACAACCAGGGCCTACCTAGCCCTTAATCGAAGGTAATCTAGAGATCCCGAGGTTGACGGTCGGAAAAACCTTCGAACGTTCACATACTCTAATTGATAATATGCATCTGCAGAGATGTCATACAGGGCGCACCGAAAAAGCTGTTGCTGCTGTAGAGCGTAGTATTTAGAAGAACCCATATGAGTCGATTCGCCACCGTGCACAGCAATAGGAGCTATGTCCATCAACTTTATGGAAGATTTTGCGGTAAGAACTTGCTTTACGAGTTTACAAAAAAATCATATTTGAACACTAATGGCATACAGTTATTTTTCCCATAAAGCCATTACCACGATTTTTATGTGCTTTATTTCACTTGGAAGTTCTATAACTAAAAAAAAAAAAAACAAACACCATTTATTTAAGTTAAAAAGGAAACTCAAAACATCTACCGAAATGCCATCACTGTGGAAGAACTTTTGTTTTTCAAATCCATAATTTTTTAAAAAATTTCCCCAGACGTGATTGGTTGAAGGCAAAAACTATTGGCTTGCATTATGTCTTTTTTTAAAGTTAATGATAGGTTGCAATAACTGTGAGTTGGAGCTGTAGGTTTTAAGGTATCCCAAATGTTCACGAAAAATATCATTGATATATTCGCTATGATACAGGGATCAGTTGTTTATAAGTATATTCTGAACTTAATTACTTTTTGTTTCCTTTTCTAGTGTGTTATTTACTACTTCCCATTCTTTCTTTACATTTCCCTTGAATCGATTCAAACGGTTGGTACAATAAGAGTCATGCGCATAATATACCAATTTTTATTAATCTACAAATTTATGTAATATTTTTTTAAAACTCTATTTTCTGAATATTTTTTATGATTTATTTGTCTTAATAAACAAGGTTTCAGCCAATGTTTCAAAAATTGTTTTCTAAGTCTATCATTAGACAATATATCGCAAGAGTTTTTCATGTGATTATTAAAAACTGAAATAGTGAGCTTCAGAAGGATCACTTTCAAAATAAATTTATTCCCAAAACTCATACCTCATCTGAATTTTTTCTTTCATTATATTTGGTTGAAAATCAGAAATATTACCAGAAATATTCAAAAGACATAAATGGTGATCAGTTATTTTGTTGTCATGCACTTCACTTCTAAACATATTTTTATTGTTATTATGAAAACGGAAGAAAATTTGGTCAGAGAAACTAGTACTATCTGTTGTACGGTTGGGTTCATTTATTATACTTTTGAGTTCATAGGAAGCCATAAGAAGAATATAAATCTCAGTATCTTTATCAGATTCATCTAAAAGATGGATGTTTATATCTCCTAACACTATAAGGTTCTTTACTTTTGTTACATTTAATAAACTCATCGAAAACATTTTTGCTTACATGATGCAATCGATAAACACATAGAAAAGTTTTCCAATAACTTTTTTTAGCATTTAGATGGGTGAAAATCGTCAAAAGACATCGCATGGGGGCTTTAATCCACTAAAAACACCCGGGGAAAACATGATTTAGAGCATATGTACTTCCAATTATCGCACCTAGTTGTCAAACGAATTAGCAATTTATTTTTAAGAAAAGATAAAAAAAAAAAAACTCAAGAACGAATACTCTCCGGAAATTTGCGTAAACCATCTGGTCCAACCCCTCACGGCTTTCTTCCGAATATCTATTTCACAAGGAGTCTTCCGCAAGCTATGGAATAGCTTTTACATAATCTCCTTTCACGAAAAGGGTCCAAAGAATAAAATGTTCAATTACCGACCCACTGCTAAACTTTCCTGCATACTAAATTTTTTGAAAGCACCGCTTACGATACAATGTTCTTTCATTGCAAGTTTATCTTTTCCCCTAACCAGCACGGATTTCTTAAGGGAAGGTCAACTACTACTAACTTAACGGTATTCGTATCTAGCACTTTGTGCGCATTAGAGGATTACAAAGAAGTTGATGTAATTGCCCCCGATTTTAGTAAGACCTTCGGCAATCTCTAAACATGTTACGACTGAGCGAAGTAAGATGGAAGATATCATATGTCAACTAGAAACACTCTTACTGCACTTACATACATACATATATATACTCATCACAGTATTCTCATTCAATTTGTATGTATATAGGAAAAAACAGAGTTGTGTTGTAGCCACCATATTAGATAAAGAATTAATCTAAATCTTACACTTGTCGTCGCAGAGGCTTCGAAACTTTATTCATTCTACCGGTTAACTATTAAAAGCTTAACATTTTTCTAAAACAACAGAATCATTTTAACTGTACTCAAACAAACTTTGTTATTTTTGTACGAAATTATAGACATTAATTAATTTTATAAACAAGTTTCTGAGCAACAATAAATTTTCCAAAAACGTTCTATCAGACTAAGATACTTCCATTGATAAAAAAACTAAAATATATAATATTGTATATCGTATGATGTAAAAATATTGGGGTTACGTTGACTCTTCGTCTGCGTAAACTGTAGAAAATTGCATTAGGAGATTGTGGATGACATGGAGTAATTGGCACATAAAACTAATGGCAGTCTTTGGGAGAAAATATATGAAACATTTTATAAAAGGCAGAAGCACTCTGCATGTACACCATGGAGATTTAGTTTTTAATTCAATCACTTTTGCTATCAGTTTAGTCTTCTGTTGGAGTGAGCTTAGCTCTTTCGAATAAGGTAATTAAAAGTTATGT
The DNA here is from genome assembly GCA_963082735.1 of Pocota personata. Classification (NCBI taxonomy): domain Eukaryota; kingdom Metazoa; phylum Arthropoda; class Insecta; order Diptera; family Syrphidae; genus Pocota; species Pocota personata. Next base: position 60,834,635 of record OY720429.1, on the reverse strand, counting down.
TATAGAAAATTAGATGTGATACCCGATTTCATTTATTTCTTGCTATGCTTATGTTAGAAAGGCATGTTTTTCTTCAATTGGACACGTGTACCATGAATGCTCTTTTGTATGTATATTTACATATGCAAAAAATTATATTACCTAACTTTAAAGTAGACTCACATGATCGAACATATTCATTGGTCATGAAATTACCTCGGAATGTGTTGTATAATATGAAATATTATAATATTTGAGATTGCCTTTCTGGCAACTCTGTAAAGAAATGTTATTGTAAAATGCCTACATGGCAACACTCTATGAAATATGGATTTTAATAAAGTCAGTACTATTGAACACGTTGACTTTGATTGACATAAAACAGAATGGACCACGGATCGAGCTTCTCTAACGAACTTGCGCATACTTCTTCCCGTACTCCTCTTATCTCTGCATTTATGTTATGCACGAGTACGAAGACGAGTATGTCAATGGTCAGACGAATCAAATTTGGTTATAAGTTATGTAAAGTAGGCTTCGATAAAAGATACAATAAAACAGATTTGTACCAAGTACCAATTTTCAAATAGAAAAATTTACATTAATACCGTTTTTGCTCTAACCTTTTTTTTTAGATTTTCGAAACTCCCGGAACCATATTCGTGAGAAGAAAGACTATCACCCAGATATTGTGATGCCGACGGTAAAACATAGTGCTGAAAATGTGATGATATGGGGCTGTATAGCGGCGAATAGAATTGGATAACTATTCATATGCAATGGCATAATGAACATACATATGTCGGCCTCGAATGAATTTCGCCAGAGAGCATGTCGCTTGGAGCTATGAATGGAAATATGTTGTCTTTTCGAATGAAGAAAAGTTTAATCTTGACAAACCCGATAGTTACAACTTTTCGACAATTTAAGAAAAGAAAAACTTATTGTGTCAAGACATCACAGCCGTACATCAGGTGTTATGGTGTGGAGAACGTTTGGGTTTAGCTATCTTGAAAAGTTTATGAAGCCGGCAGACAATTCGAAGATAAGAACGCCTTAATCGAAGCGATCCGTGATGCCATAATAAATTAATGTTTAAGAACCTAAAAATGTAAATATTTCTTTAATTTTTTCTTTTTTATAAGATTTCTCAGGTGGTCTCAATCAAGCGATGCAAATATTTATATCCTTTTTTAGTTCGTTAATAGAATTTGAGAAATTCTCATGGATTTTCTTAATTTCATGGCTTTGCTTTTGGAAAATATGTACTTACTCACAGGTAGTAAATATTTCCGGTTAAAAAATTTCCAAAAATTTTCAAAGGTACAAATATATCGCGAAGAATATCCCCATAAACACATAGCGCTTGCAGTAGAAGGCGACTAAGGGGAAAATCACATATAGGCAATTTTTTAAAATATCCAGATGAGCCTGCCGACACATCGTCACTACAATGCAGAACAATCCTAAGTCCAAATTACGTGTTTTTCTAAAATGTTGGTCAGAGCGAAGCCTTTTATATGTAACGTGCTTGGATATACAAATTAAGTCTCTATCTCACGTAACTACCGCGCAATGCCATTTTCCCGCACATACCTTACATCATTTTGCATGATTAGAACGATTCGAGTAAAACTTTAAATGACTCTCCTGAGAAATAGCAAAAATACTTACTTACTTATGTCCTGTATCCCCTTGTGGGTCCTGGGGCCTCTACAACGCCTACGCGCCACCGTGTGCGATTTCTGCAAATGTGTCTCAGCTCTCCCCAACTCTTTCCCAGTTGTCGTGCTTCCTTCTCAACTGTTCTGCGCCACGTACTGCTAGGACCGCCGCGTTTCCTGCCATCCTGGGTAAGCGGGTTCCATTGCATCGCTTAGCTAGCTATGGATATGGTTGTGCCCATGAACCTGGGCCGTTCTCTGATAAAGCTGTTCGTTAGAGATACGGCTATTCTATAATTAGCAAAAATGGACTTAAGCTTGTTCTGCATTGTAGTGACGACATATACCATCTTAAAACTGTCCCGCAAGTGTGCATGCGAATCCGTGGGTTGACCCGACTGGAGATCAGCGGTGTTGTAAAAGTAAGTTTAAACATAAATCAATAATTACGAGTATGCACGTGTCAAAATCAAAAAAACGCTTAAACCCTAGCATTATGGAAAAGCACACTAAAAAGAAAAGCACTATCCCGCCAGGCACTACCAATGCTACGCATGGTTGTGATCCTGGGACGAGTAGAAATGCTCGAGTCAGAGCTATTCGGTTTCCTGGGATAGCAAAATAATGAACAGCTTATTCGTAACCTAAGAGTCGCGAGTTAGAACCTTGGAAGTATGAGTGCTCGTCCAGTGACCGTTTGATGTCTCTCAAATTGGTGATACAAGGTGAACAGGCGGCGAACAGAGAGAAAAAGATGCATTCTGGCTGGATTTTAACAACTTCATCAAAAATATCCCAAAGGACACGTCGGGAAGACAAACGAAGACTATGAAGATTACCATGGAGGACTGGGGTACGGAACCAGGAATTCTCCAGGTGAATTCATACTAAGCATGAAATGAAACCCCGATTGACTACTATTTGGTAGCCAGTTTCATGAGACCCCGAGTTACAGATTGCAAAGTGACCCTGGGAGAGGCGATCGCACACCAACACCGTATCCTCCTGATAAAAATTTTTGTGGAGACGGGGAAGAAGACAAATAAGCAATCAAAGGTGGCTGAGAAAATCAATTGGTACAAGCTGGACAAAGGAAAAAGGCGAAGCTTTTATTACCAGTATGACAAATTACCTCTATACCATCATCGATGAGGAGTGCAGAACACAAGATATGTGGTATTCCCTACAGCGATCTTGCTTGGATAGAGCCAAGTCACTGCTTGGAATGTCGAAAGTTCCCTGCTAATACGCCAAAGAAACATGGTGGTGGACAGATGAAGCTAAAGTAGTGATACGGGAAAATAAATCGGCTTTCAAGGCTTGGTCAAAGTGTTCTTTCACAGAGATGAAAAGTTCGCCGACATATAGATGTTGCAAAAGTATAGAAGACTCTACCGGGAATTGGAGGAAATATCGTCTTCGGCGCCTGATATAGGGTGGGCCAAATAAGACAAACCAATGTTAAACACGAATAACTTATTTATTTTCCAATATAATTGTTTTTTTCTTTTTGCAGCTTATAATTGAGTTCTTGGAAATATATAATGGATACATAAAGTACACAACAACGCATTAAAATTATTGATTTTTGCTATTCTTGTCAACGATTAATTGTTATGGCTAAGCGAAAATATCGCCAATATTTTAATTCAAGATCAGCTCCCACAGCCTTTATGATTAGGAGTTTGGTCGACCGTTTTGAGGAACGGGGTTCATTGGTAGACCGTTCTGGAAGTGGTGCTCGTTGAAATATTCACACTGAAGACAACGTGGAAGCTGTGCGACAGAGTGTTGCAAATGATCCATCTGTCTCAACTCGTCGTCGTTCGGGCCAATTGGGCATGTCCAGAACAACATTGCGGAGAATTCTAAAGTTGGATCTTAAGATGTACCCATACAAAATTCAAATTGTGCAAACACTGCTACCGCAAGACCACCGACAACGACTACAATACGCTATTCGTTTTAAACAATTAGCCACACAAATTGATTTTTTAAATAATGTTTTGATGTCAGATGAAGCTCATTTCCATTTAAGTGGTTATGTCAACAAGCAAAACTGTAGATTGTGGGGCTCCGAAAATAAAAGGGCAACACACCAGCATCAGTTACACCCATTAAGATGCACTGTTTGGTACGGTGTTATGGTCGAAAAAGTTATCGGCCCATATTTCTTCGAGAATGAGGATGAAACGCCAGAGCTTTCTGGAGCTTTTTACAGAACAATGATCGACAACTTTTTGAGGCCAATGGCAGAGCAGCGACTGCGAACACTGCTAGGTAAACTATGGACCTTCTGCGTGAAATTTTTGGCGAACGTTTGATTACAAAAAATTTAGAATTCCCTTGGCCACTTCGTTCATCAGATTTAACTGCGTTCGATTTTTTTTATGGGGATATTTAAAGGGCAAAGTATATGTTAATAAACCAGAGACTATTAGACAGCTAAAGCAGAATATTCGAGACGAAATACGGAGCCTGCAACCAGAAACATTACGTGGTGTAATGAAAAACGCTCTAAAACGAGCCAATGTCTGTTCGAGCAAAATGGTGGACATTTGTCTGATGTCATATTTCATACTTAATTTCCATAAAATGTATTTCATATATAAAAAAATTTATTAAAACAAATGATTATTACAAGAGTTATAAGTGTTTAACATTGGTAGGTCTTATTTGGCCCACCCTGTAGAAACCAGGCTTCGACAAAACAACTTGAACAAGGGAATAACTATCTTCAAAATAGCCGCAGAGGGAAGAAGAAATGCTCAGGAGATTCGTTCATTAAAGTTCATTAACAATGCTCAAGGCCAGCTTCTTGTGGAAGACGACAAAATTCTTCACAGATGGCGACAGTATTGTGAAAGACTTCTGAACGAACAGTTTCCCCTTGTATACTTTCCAAGAGCCACTCCTAATCATGACGAGGTAACCGACATTACTGTCGAAGAAATTAGGAATGCGGACAAATACTCCAAAAAAGAAAAGCGATTGGGCCATACGAGATAGCCTCTGAGTTCTGGAAAAGATGGGAGGCATCGAGTCCAGATGACTCATGATGTTTATCTCCAAACTTATGAGCGGTGATCCAATACCTAAACAGTGGAGGGAAAGTTATCTTCGATACGCGACACTGTGATAACCACGGTTCTGTCAAGCTGATGTCACACACAATGAAGATCGTTGAGCGGGTATTGGATGGCCGACTGCGGAGAATAATACGACTATCTGATGACCAGTGCTGGTTTGTGTTTGCATAATCATGGACATGTATGAGGGAGCAAGGACAAGAGTACGATGTTCCGCAGCAGTCACCGAAGAGTTCCCAATTAAAGTCGGTGTATACCAGGGAAGTGTCCTCAGTAATTTGCTATTTATTGCAGTCCTTGATTATCTGGTTGAAGGCAAAGTGCCGGACCTCAAAGTGCATCAGTTTGCTGCCGATGGAGCTATCATAAGTGAAGATCAAACGTCTCTGCAACGAGCACTTGATGTATGGGTGGATGTTTTGGAGGGATATGGGTACTGTATTAGACAGAGTATCTGTGCTGCCCGTTCTTTGATCCACACCGGCCTATTCCAGATATTTACTTGAATGGAAAAGTGCTTTCCAAGTACGAGAAGTGGAAAGTGGGAAACTTGTGATGCTGACATCAATCATCGCGTAAGCTTGACGAACCCCGTCAAAAAGGCAATATCAATCAACGTTCCTATACAATCGCGCAAAAAAGGCAGACCAAAAACCAACTGGATCACAGAAATGCAAAAACACCAGCATTTGATTGGCCTCAGTGACGTAGTGATCCGAAACCGGGAAGTCTGCCGGTAATTCCTGAGGTCAAACCGGCAAACCCCACAGGCGGACCAGTGAAGTACGAGGGTTGGTAAGGAAAAGAAGAAGAAGATATATGTATATCACGAAAAACGATTGGAAGAAAAATGTTCTCATTCAAGTGATTCGCAGTGTACTTCAATAAGTCGAGGGCCTGGTCTGGGAACAACGATGTTCAAATCTTAGACCGACCCACTCATTCCCTAGAGCCCAATCCGACTGAACACGTGTAGTCAAGCAAAGTATAATGAATCGCAGCATAACATTCGTTATGGACTCAAATTCGCGTTAAGTCAGGTATGGGAAAATATACTTTCAGCAAATATAAAAAAGTGGTCGGAAAAGTAACAAAAAGCGATTTAAGCCGTAATTCTAGCCAAAATAGGATCAACAAAATGTTGAAAATCGTTGTTAAGTTTAATGCTATTTTCAAAGTTTCGGTCAGTAATGACCAGAAGTGCCCAATGGGTTTAATATCCACCGACTGAACTGGTCATCCTAAAACCTAAATTCCATTGTTTTCAAGCCAGTAGCTTGTTTTTTCGAAGTGTGACAGGGAGCATTGCCTTTTGAAAAGTAGTGGATACATTCGACGCCTTTAGCGTAGCTTCCAATACGGAAATATAGCCATCGCTGTTCATACTACCTTGGCATAAGGAGAGTTCTCCAACACCGTTCGTTGCAATGTAGCCCTAAACAATACCGCTTCCTCTACCATGCTTCACTGAGGACCCAATGCAGTCACGGTGCTCAGCTTCAACAGTTCTTCATCTAACAAACGTTTTAGGTTAATTTTGTATCCAGTTTATGTAAAGCTTGGCATGTTTTAAGTTTGTTTTATATTTATTCGGAAAGACTACTACATTATGAAACATACTTCAGAGTTTGATTTGATCAAACAATTTTGCTTTAATTTTCTTCGGTGAAATCCTTATGTTGTTTGGCTAATTCAGAAAATGTTAGCCACGGTGACTCACGAACAAGTATTCTTTCTCCGAATCCAATCGTTTTCTTCGTGTCAAAATAATATCTGTTTAATCGCAACCATCTATTAGTCGCTGTTTATAAGAACTTATTTATCATATTTTATTATTTCTAGAAATCGCTAACAAACAACATGCTAGCGAGAGCATATGTTGGGGGCACATACTCGTATTTATGCTTATGACTTATAAGTAGATCTGGAAAAGGAATATAGCAACGTTCTATCATTTCTATCTTGCAGGCGAAGTTTTTTTTTACCCCTCTATAAATTATTTGCCGCGAAGTAAATACATTTTGCAGATGCCATCGTCCTTGGCAAAAGCAAAACATGAATATTAGACGACCGATTATCAGAGAGAAATTCCAGTTTTCAAGGACAGATTTTTGAAATGCATGGGGTATTTTAAATTATTCCAGGATGGCAGGCTGTGCAAATTGCTCATTAAATTCAGAATATTCTTGTAAATATTAAAAGTGCTTTAAGTTTGTTCGTGTAATTAAGGTGGTAGTGCACAAGGTGATATCCTTGGACCAAAGCCCTACCACAAAGACAGACATATTAAAAACTATGTAGCAACATGAATATACCCACTCAGAGAAGGTATATATGTACATACATGCAATTTACCTCTTCATTTGTGCGACTAACTTTGCAAATCACGAAATGACGCATTTGACAAAGAAATCAATGTGAGGGTATTGGTGTTCAATAACGCCACTCGAAATGATTGAAACTCTTTCGAAACTCTTTCGCTAAATAGGTAGAGTTTGGTGCAGGAAAATGGCCCCTTATCTTCGACTCATTTTGATCACAAGTAGAAAATAATGAGCATTTAAATTCATTACCAGTGACTACCACCAAAAAGCTGGTAATTTTAAATAGCAGTTGCAAGTTCGAAAATCTTTTTTTGCTACGGAAGTTGCATTGTGGCGATCTACAAAAAAGGTAAAATGACATTTTTCAATAAGGACATAACAATTTTGTATTTAAATAAAACAGAATAATTGAGATACCGTTTTGAAATACATTCCACAGCGACCGATTCCTTGGAGCTAATTATAGACCACTGTTTCGAGGAGGTACTGGTTTGCACCACCTATTGTTCCAGCAAAGAAAAAAGCAAACGATGAGACAATACCGAAAAGAACTTTATTTGACTGTGATCGCGACAGAAGTGATCTTGACTATTTTACAGCTTTATGTTTAAAGTTAGGCAAAAAGAAAGTTTGACAATGTTAAGAGAAGCTATTTAATTTGAAGAGCTTAACTCAGCAAATAGAGAAAGGCTTTGTAGATTTAAGAGACTGTTGTGGAAAGGTTTACGTTGTATATTTAAATTAATTGTTTATTGCTGCTGCGAACATTCTCCCCTCGTTGGAAGGCGTAGTCTTCCAACTACATCAGTTTCAACAGGTAGCACAGCAATCTTCCCCACTGCTCTCTTGATTAATCCATTTGCGGTGCGAACAATAACAACGCGCGGAACGCCATCACCACCACATATCGTGCTGTCCACACGACCAAGTTGCCACTTCAAGGGCGGAAGATTTTCGTCCTTAACGAGCACCAAAGCGCCCACCTGAATGGCCGAAGATGATGTGCGCCACTTTCCTCGCTCCTGTAGTAGAGATAAGTAGGATGAACTCCACTTCTTCCAAAATATCTGTTGCATAAAGCAGACACGCTGCCATCTTTCCAAGCGGCTGATGTTAAGATGCGTAACATCTGGCTCCACGATAACCGTGAATGGTGCGCCAACCAAAAAGTGCGCAGGTGTGAGTACCTCCAAGTCAGCAGGATTCTCTGTAATTGGATAAAGTGGACGAGAATTAATTATTGCAGAGATTTCACACACAAGGGTGCGAAGCTCTTCGAATGTTAAAATTGAGAGACCAACAGTGCGAAAGAAATTAAATTTCGCTGATTTAACAGGCGCCTCCCAAAGGCCACCGAAGTGTGGCGACCGAGGCGGGATGAATTTCCAACTAATGCCATCTTCAAGACATTGTTTCCACACAGAATGATTGTGCGCTTCACTCAAAAACAGCTGTTTTAACTCAGCCAACTCATTTTTAGCGCCAACAAAATTAGTTGCGTTGTCTGACCAGATAGTGTGTGGTTTTCCTCTTGTACAAATGAAGCGCTTTAGTGCAGCTAAGAAAGATGGCGTAGATAAGTCCTTAACCAGTTCCATGTGAGATGCCTTTGTTGAAAAGCACATAAAGATGCAGACGTAGCATTTCATTGGGGGCCGATTTCGAACTTCTGATTTATAGTAGAAAGGCCCACAGAAGTCAATGCCGGTAGTATGAAAAGTCCTGTTGGCCTGCACCCTATCCGCTGGCAGGTTACCCATGATGTGTTCGAAGATTTTTGGCTTTAAGCGTGCTTATCACGCATGTCACTGTTTTTCGACCACCAATTGGCCAGTAATGCTGCCGAATCGAAGCAAGCAAACTTTGAGGTCCAGCATGCAGATATTTTCTATGAAAATGATTGATGATTGCGTTAGTAACTGGATGGTTTTTTGGCAACAAGAGTGGATGTTTTGCCTCAAAGTCCAAGAATGAATTTTGCAGTCGCCCACCTACGCGAAGTAATCCATACGAGCCGATGAAGGGGTTTAATGAGTAAAGTTTGCTGGACGCAGTTAATTGCTTGTCGCATCTTAACGCTTTAAGCTCAGCTGCGAATTGAATTTGCTGTATGTTCCGGATAAGCAAATGTGTTCCCATTTTTATATTGTGTGGCGTCAAAGGGTTACTGTTTCGTGTATTTTTTATTTGGCGAAAATGGTAGATGTAGGCAAAGATGCGTTGCAACCTTTCAAAGCAATTGTGAAATTTACAATTTAGCGACACATCTTGCTGCGACGAAACGATGAGTACTTTACGACGGCGATCTGGCAGATCAGTCAGAAATTCCATACTTTTAGGCCAGCTTGACCAATCTTCTAATAGAAATGGTGGCCCATGCTTCCAAAGATTAGATTGCGGCAGCTTCTTTGGGGTGCATCCTCTTGAAAGAACATCGGCCGGGTTTACTGAGGTTGGTACATGATGCCAAGTCATGCCATCAGTGAGGGTTTGTATCTGACTAACTCTATTTGAAACAAATACGTTAAAATGTGATGGCTGCTCACGAAGCCAAGAGAGTGTCACCATAGAATCGGACCAGCAGTGAACCTTGAACGGATCCTTGCAACTTTGTGATATGGATGCTACCAACTCACTAAGTAGCAATGCGGCAGATAGCTCTAATTTGGGAATTGTCAAGGTCTTTAACGGTGCTACTCTCGATTTAGCACACAACAAAGATGATGTAATAAGTCCCTCACATTCGGATCGAACATACACGCAAGCACCAAAGGCTGCCAAACTTGCGTCACAGAATGCATGAATTTCCCAGGTAGATCGAGGCATCAGCACGAAACGTGGAAATTTAAAGCTGCTAACAAAGGCGAATTGAGCACATATATCTATCCAGTTGGTTTGCAATGATTGAGGTAAGCTCTCATCCCAATGTAGCTTTTCCTTCCAAAGCCTTTGAAGAAAAATTTTGGTTTTAGTTATAACCGGTGAAATTAAACCTAGCGGATCATAACATCGAGCGATTGTAGAGAGAACTGAACGCTTTGTTATGCGTTCCTTGTTTATAATTGGCGTAAAAGCGAATAAAAAGTTGTCTGTGTTGGGATCCCATACGAGACCAAGTGTCTTGGTCACATCGGTGACATCATGGAACTTGAGAAATTTTTCACGATCTGAATCCGAAACTCCAAGAAGTGCCCTTGACTCGTTAGAGCACCATTTTCGAATTTGAAAGTTCCCTCGACCAAGAAGATCTTTAACCTGTTGCCTTATTTCAACAACTTCTTCTATTGTTTCTCCGCCAGAAATTAAGTCGTCCACATAAAAATCTCGGCGAGTGATTTTGGCGCCTAAGGGAAAAATGTTTTCCTCATCAAATGAAAGCTGGTGCATGGCACGAATTGCCAAGAAAGCTGCGGGCTTAGTACCATACGTCACAGTGTCCAATTTGTAGACTTTAATTTCATCCTTTGGGTGATCACGCCATAAAATGCATTGAAGGTATTCGTCTGGGTGCGAGACACGAACGCAGCGATACATTTTGCATATGTCTCCACATAAAGCGACTTTGAAAAATCGAAAACGTAAAAGTGTGTTGAATAGTTTCTGCTGTATGGTTGGCCCTGACAAAAGCAGATCGTTTAAAGAGTAGCCTGATGTGGTTTTTGCTGAGCCGTCAAATACGACACGCAGCTTCGTTGTCGTGCTGTCAAGCTTTTGAACGCAGTGGTGTGGTAGAAAATACGTTGGCGTATTTGGGGGAGATTGGCTAATGACATGTGGCCAAGCGCTACAAACTCGTTCATAAACGAAATGTATTGAGTTTTCAACTCGTGATTATTTTGCAACTTCCTTTCCAAGCTTTTAAATCTGCGAAGAGCGCCATTGAATGAGTCGCCGAGGGCATCGAAGTTTACTTTTGTGGGTAATTTCACTGAATAGGCTCCAGAATCAAGACGAGCATAATTTTGTTTAAAGTGTTGTTCACACCAGTGGTCTTCTTCAAATAACGACGAACCCGAAACAAAACAATTCTCTACTTCCCAAAATCGTTTAACAAGGTCATTAAGCGTGATATCATCTACTTGGTCGACTAAATTTTTGCTGAAAGCTGCTAGGGTAGACGATCGTTTGCTCGCATATGAGACTGCTCCAGAGACTACCCAACCTAAACGAGTTTTTTGCAAAGTTGGTAGGTTATTTGCAATGCGAATTTGACTAACGCACATCAAATCAAAGAATAGACCAGCACCAATCAGAAGGTCAATGCGTTGGGGTTTGTAGAATTGTGGATCAGCCAGCTTTAGGTTTTTTGGAATATTCCAATCCGATGTATTCAGGTTGAAGTTGGGTTGATAATCTGTGATGTTTGGCGTAACAATGGCTGTGAACGAAGCAGTAAAGTCGCCATCCTGCGACTGTGCATTTACATCAACTGATTTGTCAGCTACAAAGGAAGATTCTCCAATGCCTGAGATCGATATTTGAGATATTTTTGATTGGAGTTGCAACTGATTTGCTAATCGAGTGGTAACGAAGTTTATTTGAGATGCTGAATCTAGAATGGCACGACAAGGAACAAAGGTGCCTGAGCGATTTTTAATAAAGAGAATGGCTGTCGCTAGCAACACGAAATTATTAGCGTTCGCAATTTGGGCTTTGGGTGTAGGGCTTGTTGATGAAGATGATATAAGTGCTGATTGCGAAGTACTTGCAGAAGCATTTATCGAATCGTTGGCAGCTTCGGATGCATTCGAAAGGGATGAAGATGGCATGGAAGAACTAGTAGGGTTCATATGGAGGAGTGAATGGTGTTTAGCTGGGCAGTGACGACAGTGACTGGACTTGCACCGTTGCAGGTTATGGCCCTTGCGTAGGCAGTTCAAGCAAAGGTGCAGCCGTTTGGCTTCTTTGAAGCGTAAATTTGGAGATAAATTTGTAAAAAGTGAACAGCTACTAATATAATGCTCCTTTGAATCACAAAATACGCACAAAATATGCCCACCGGAGGACGCTACTAAGACATTTCTATTGTTTTTTGTAAAATTTGAATGTTTTCCACCAGGTGTGCTTGTGTTACCATAGTGCTTTCCACATTCTCCATCATCCGACATCTTTTTTCCAGGAATGATGACATAGCAGTCCATGCTGGCAGCTTATCAGTCGGCAAATCCTCCTCCCATTTCTCCTGTGGTCTCTGGTCAAGTTTGCGAACGATGAGGTATATGAGCAGCCCATCACAGATTTCTTCGGACGACGCCAATGTGTGTAAGGCACGAAGATGTGAATTAAATTTGTCACTTAATTCACGTAAGCCACTCGTGGAGCCCTTCTCAAACCCTTTAGCCCGAAAATCGCCTTAATGTGTGCCTGAAAAATTAGCAATTTATTATCGAATCGATTTTTCAATAAATGCAAAGCCTTGTCGTAATTATCTTCACTAGGTTCCAGCGACGAAATAGTGTCCAGTGCAGCTCCCTGTAAATTAGCTCGCAGGTGCTGGAACTTTTCAATCCTAGTCAACTCGGTATTATTATCGACGACACTATTGAACATGGCGATGAAATTTGGCCAATCTGTATACCCTCCACAAAATGTTGGTATTTTCAGCTCCGGTAGACGAGATTTTCGTTGAGATGATATAAAGGTGGGCGGCGCTTCTGACAAAGTGAACCGTCGAGTCGAAGAATGTTGTACGTTTTCTTTGCGATGGGCATTAATTCCACGAGATAATTTTGCTTTTACGTCGAAATACACCGAGAGAAACTCTGCTTGACTCTTACTATTCAATTCGCGGGGATCGGCTTCTTCAATCATTAATTGAATTCTATTCAAATCGTAGTGCACGCGGTCGACAAATTCAATTCGAACGGAAAGCTCAGCTTCATCGAGTGCAGTTAACCGCTCGACAGTAAGAAAATTGTTGAGTTCTACGATTTGTTGCTTTAATGACGCGGTCTTTTTTTTCATAAATGAACTAGCATCGGCACTGTTAGACTCAGCGTCAGCCAATGTAGCGGGATCGACAAATGGATTAACCTCGGCACTGTTAGCCTCAGCATCACCCAATGCAGCGGGATTGTTCTCTTGCATTTTTCTAACGCAAAAACGGTAAGCTTGTGAGAGATTTGCAATCGATTTATTACACACACACAGCGCACGTCGAATTAGTGCACAGCTTCGAAATATGTTGTGTGAAATAAGCGCGAAATATTTTATTAATTATCCGAATTGATAATAATTTTAAGATTTCCGAACGAATCACGTCGGGGTCACCAATATTTCGAGGAGGTACTGGTTTGCACCACCTATTGTTCCAGCAAAGAAAAAAGCAAACGATGAGACAATACCGAAAAGAACTTTATTTGACTGTGATCGCGACAGAAGTGATCTTGACTATTTTACAGCTTTATGTTTAAAGTTAGGCAAAAAGAAAGTTTGACAATGTTAAGAGAAGCTATTTAATTTGAAGAGCTTAACTCAGCAAATAGAGAAAGGCTTTGTAGATTTAAGAGACTGTTGTGGAAAGGTTTACGTTGTATATTTAAATTAATTGTTTATTGCTGCTGCGAACAACCACTCTTTCACACTTATGGGCCGGAACGTTGGTAGTTTCGCGTTCGATATTGTTCCTGAGCTCCTCTAACATTATTGGCTTATTGGTATAAACCAACGACTTAACGTAACCCCATAAAAATAAATCCATCGGCGTTAAATCGCATGAGCGAGCTGGCCTTTCGACCGGACCATTTCTCGAGATTACAAGATTACCGAACTTCCCTTTCAATAGATCAATTATTTGACCAGCTGTGTGGCATGTGGCACCATCTTGTTGGAACCACATATCACTGATGTCAAGTCCTTTCAATTCTGGCCAAAATTAGTCTTCCACAATGAAGCACATGTGGGTTTGTTGCTGTCTAATAACGCATATTTTGCTTATTGACAAAGCCATTAACCCAAAAATGAGCTTCGTCGCTGAAGATGATTTTTCGATGAAATTCAGGATTTTCTTCAAACTTTTGCAGAGTCCAATCGGAGAAGTCTCGGCGCTTGAAATGATCAAGAGGTTTCAGTTCTTAAGTTAATTTGAACTTGTAACGATGTAGGCCAAGTTCTTTATTCAAAATTAGCCACAATATGGACTGAGAGATTCCCAATTCCTGTGAACAGCCCGGAATCGATTGATTTGGCTCATTTTGAACTGAAGGCTGCGATATTTTCGGTACTTCGACCGGTGCGTTATCTCACTGGCACAGGAACATTCAATAGTGAATATGCTCACTCGAATTTATAGCACACACAGCCTGTCTGGTGGGACGATTATTACGGCCGAAAATTGAAGAAAGCGCTCTTAAAGTTGCGACCACCAACTCAGAATTTGGGTAGTAATTTTATTTAATAATTTCCAAACGTTGCTCGTTCGTGAACTTCACTATGATAGAAATGTAAACCTTGACTGACGTTTTGACATTGACATATCATAAAAAAGTTTAAGGGTGCATTTGCATTAAAATACAAAATTGTTATGTCCCTATTGAAAAACTCTTTATACAGACAAATGATGGAGTTCAAAGCTGGAGCAATGGTAAATACACACCCCTATATTTTGAAAATGTGTATCGGTGTAACTCCGTTATTGCGTAAAAGATACTAGTTAGAGTTTTTAATTCCATTGATAACTGTGTTAAATGTAAACTTTTAAGGTTTAAGTTGTAAATAAAGAATTTGTCCGACATACTGTCAGTTTAAGTCCACATTCTGGATTCAGGTCAGTAGGTAAATATATCATTTCAGCTTTGCCCGTCTTTCCCATGTTACCTAAGATTTCGATGTCATTCGTTTCGTTGGGCGGTTGAATTTGCTGCGCGATTTGCAAACCCATTAATACCATCACTCTGGAAAATTGTGTGCAGTCATAACCATATTAACCTCAAGAGACCTGACCCAAATCTTTATACACTCGTCGTCCTTTCGCTTTTTTTTTCACAATTCGCTTCACTTTTTTTAATTTCAAGCGTTTCATTTTTTTTTCCTTTCTTTTTTTTTTTAGGTAGGACGTGCCAAGTGAATGTATAATGAAAAGGAAAATCCAGTTGCTGGAAAAAGGGAAAAGAAATTTATAATAAGGACTGATGGGGGCGAAACTATGGTATAACTGAATATGAAAGGAAATAGCACAGAGGGTTCTTGGATTATGAATTCGTTTTCGGTCATCGTTTGTTGAAGCAGAAGTAAAACGAGAACGTGGAAGTGTCGTGATCGTACTTAAAGGTTAAAGAACACAGAAGAAGTCAGGACTGTAAATTTAACGGGTGCAAATCTTTTTAATATTTTTCTCTTTGTAACTTGTACGTATGATAAACTTTGTGGAGGAGAATCAGATTTTCTTTCTTCTTGTTGTGCCCTTTTTATTAAAATTACATTTGCATGCGCAAATTAAAACAATTTAAACTATTTTGAGTTTTTAAAAAAGTTTACTAAATTGCCGATGCAATCAGTCAGACGAATAAACGGGAATTAAGTCACAATAGTCTCTTAAAAACTACCTTAGGTACCTAATCCATATGCGCTTCTCTGATGTCACTCTGCTACGTGATGGAATGCAAATATCCGATACTCCAGGCGATGTCAGCATGCTGTTCTGGTCGACGAACATACATATTACAAGAGAATTAGTGTTAATACCTAATTCACTGCTACGAAACTACCCTGCTACAGTTGCAGCAACACTACCATATCTTATTGCACCTGCATACTCCTACAGTGCTACTGATGATGTCATACTTCATATGAAGTATGCAACGCAACAGACTATACAAGAAGTAATTGTTAAATATAGGTACAATCAACTTGAGAAAAAATAATTGAAAGATTGTCCAGGAGGATTAAAATGAAATTTTCGAAGGAAGTGAAATTTCAGAAAAGTGGAAGTGTTGTCGTGATTTAACATGATAGTAGGGAACGAAATCAGTCGATCGGGCTCCTAAGTCGGTAGAGCGCGTTGCTAAGCAAACTGAGAGGGCTCATAAGCCAGTTGTACAGACTCCTAAGCCGACTGAAAGGACGATCGAATCAGCAGTGCAGACACTTAAACCAGTCAATCAGCCCTCTAAGCTGATTAAAAGTACGTCGAAGTCGTCCAATAAAAAGACTGAACCAAAAATAACCTCGGATAAGCCAACGAATCCCAGTTTTCTGACATATTCTCAGGCTGCAGTCAAAGCAACCAGACAAAACGACGGGCCACCCTCTGATCCGTTGAAAGAAATTCTGAACTGCATTTAGGCTAAGTTCGAGGAACAATGTGAAACGAACAAAATAATTCTCGAACGACTCAGTAACGTCGAAAGCTTCTGTAGGGCTAATCTTATATCTAAATCTAAGTAGATATGAACTCTTTACTTAAAATTATAACATGGAATGCAAACGGACTCCTACAAAAATTTAACGCATTTGAAATTTTTTTAATGAGAGAAAATATCGACATATGTTTGATTTCTGAAACTCATTTAACAAGGGAATCGCAAATAAAGATAAGAGGCTACGCTGGTTATCACGCCTATCCTTCTGATAGAGCGCGGGGCGGTTCGTCATTATTCATTAAAACGAACATCAAACACTCGGTCGATATAAACATAGAGCTCGAAAAACTACAGTTGTGCGCGGTGAGGGTTAAAAATAAACACTTGAGCTACAACATAGCGTCTGTTTACTGTCCGCCGCGATGCTCGTTGGAAAAAAACGACTACTTTCGTGTCTTCAATGCCCTTAGTTCAAATTTCCTTATTGGTGTTCAAGATGTACATCATATAAAGGAAAAATTCTCTACGAAGTGGCAAATGAATTCGGTTGTTGTTTTTATTCGACAGGAAAACCCACCTATTGGCCAACCGACTCAGAAAAAATTTCCGATCTTATCGATTTTTTCGATTCAAAAGGTATTTACGATAAATTTATTACAGTCGAAGAAAGTTTTGATCTCTCTTCTGATCACTCTCCGGTAATATTATTACTTGGTGAAGCGTTGATCAAGAAAGAAGGACCTCCAAGACTTACTAGCAATAGAACAAATTGGGAGGGCTTTAGAAATGATTGCGAAACAAATATTGCCTTAAATGTATCACTTAAAACACCTTGTGAACTAGAGGACGAAGTTGATAGTTTCATGGAAGCAATCCAAAGAGCGGCATGGAGAAACACTCCTTCTAGAAGCTATGAGATTAACCGCAACGAAAAGTATCCAAGTGAAATCATTGAACTGGTGAGGGAGAAAAGAAAAGCACGAAAGAAATAGCAAATCACTCATGCACCGCAGCATAAAAAGATCCTTAACCGACTATGCAATCGCCTTAGAGATAGTATTCGGAAATTTAAAAGCAATAAGATAGCGACCTACCTTGAAAATCTCTCCACTGGAAGAGAATCAAATTATTCACTTTGGAAAGCGCTAAAAGGCATCCGGAAACCTCAAATGCAAGCGCCATCAATTCGGAAAAACCAAAGAACTTGGGCCAAGAGCGACAAAGAAAAGGCAGAACTTTTTGCTTTGCACTAGAAGATACGTTTGCACTAGAAGATACGTTTAAGCCATTCGACGGCCCTTTGCTAACGCCCGACTCGCCAGCCAAAAAAAGTGATTAAAAATCTAAAGACTAAAAAAGCACCGGGTTACGACTCGATAACGGCGCAGGTATTCAAAGAATTGCCGAATAAAGCTCTTATCAAACTGCTATATTTGATTAACGCTCCATTCAGATTGCTCTACGTTTCGAGACAATGGAAAATTGCAGAGATTATAATGGTCCCGAAACCAGGCAAACTTCTGAATAAGAAGAAATCATATCGGCCTATTTCCCTATTGCCGGTTATCTCTAAAATATTCGAAAAATTACTTTCAAAACGACTACAACCCGTAATCAACGAAAGACGTCTCATTTCTGACCATCAATTTGGATTTAGAGTCAAACATTCAACAATCGACCAAGTCCACAAAATAACTGACGTGATTGAGAAAACTTTCGAAAAAAAAAAGATTTGTTGTGGTGTATTTTTTGACGTCTCACAAGCTTTCGATAAGGTTTGGCACGAAGGTTTGGAGTATAAATTGCAACGACTACTGTCATGGCAACTCTTTCTAATTTTACGATCGTACCTCACCGAAAGACTTTTTCGTGTTAAGCACGGAAATGATTACTCTGAGTTCAAGGAGATTGCGCCGGAGTCCCACAAGGAAGTGTCCTCGGCCCGCTTCTATATGTACTCTACACGCGTGATATCCCGCAGGAAAGAAACTGCGTCGTCGCCACGTTTGCGGACGATACGGCGATATTAACAACGGGCGATACAATTGAAGCAGCAACTGAAAAGCTGCAACATGCTGTTAACAAAGTCCACGCTTGGACGAATTCTTGGCGTATTGTGCTGAACGAGAGCAAATCTACTCACGTCAACTTTACCTACAAAAAAGTGGACAGATTACCCGTATATTTAAACTCTAGATGTTAAGCTTAAATGGAAGTCACACGTAAAAAAGAAATGCGACTAGCTCGAAAACAAATACCGACAAATGTACTGGCTACTCGGAAAACATTCGAAGTTGAGCCTACATAACAAACTGCTTATCTATAAGCAAGTGCTAAAGCCAGTGTGGATGTATGGTCTACAACTATGGGGTTGTACCAGGAAAAGCAATAGAAACATCTTACAAACTTTTGAAAATAAAGTTCTTATTCCTAGCGTCGTCGAAGAGATAACAAATTTTGCTCGTAAGCACAAAGATCGTGTTCACGGCCATTGTAACCGTACCGTCATTCAACTACTTGACGCGAACAATTCAATTCGTCGTCTGCAAAGGACGAAACCTCTGGACCTCGCGTCATAGTATATGTCGGTCGTGAAAACAGCAGGAACTTTCATTGGAATTTAACCTGTGTAAAGCGTTACATTCTTTTTAAATTACATACGAACATCTTTTTTCAAAAAATCACGATTCTCGTGAGCGAAAATAAAACTGCTGGATAAGCGTCGGCGTAGTTGTAGTATAAATCTTGAAGAGTGGTGTTTTTAGTGAGTAAAAATCTCGCACTACCATAAGCACGCGCGGTCGGGCCTTATAAGGCATACACATCAGCTGATGAGGATCCTAGGGGATATTAATAATAGTCGCTCTTTTTGGAAACTAGCTAGATTCCTCAACGGTACAAAGTTTACACGAAGCATCCAAATTGAAACCTCGGTTCTCGCCTATCATTTTGAACATTTATTGAACCCGAGTTGTAGTGCAATCCAGATGAGTTATGCGATGCCTTATACAACAGTGGATCAATTAGACTGAACGACCATGATCCAGGATGTCTGTAGGGTATTGCCCAGGTGCAATCTGAATAAAGCTCCAGAAGAAGATTGTACCCTTTCGAATTTTTAAAATTGTCTACCATTCTTTTTCTAGAATTCCTGGAAAAGCTTTAATGAGCATACTCATACAACCATACTTTCGACACGGTGAAATATCTGACAGCTTCAGAAGGAACATAATTGTCCCCATATTTAAGAAAGGAGACGTAAAAAACCCAAATAATTATAGAGGAATATCCTTCTTGAACTCAATAGCAATAATATTCACAAGAGTCATATTAGAACGTGTTACCAATTGGACATGTGAAAATGATTTGCTGAGTGAGTTGCAAGTGGGCTTCAGGAAAAATTATTCAACAGTGGACAATAACTTCTCATTAACGAGCATCGCTCAGTCCTACCTGGTAAAAGGAAAAAAAAGCTCTATGCGTTCTTCGTGGACTTTAAAGAGGCTTTCGACAGCATTGACAGAAAAGCTCTTCTCTATTAACTGAGTAATATAGGACTATCAACGAAAATGCTCAAATTATATTATTATTATGTGGGATGGTAACAGATTATCCAATTGGTTCGAGTCGCATAAGGGAGTTAAACAGGGTTGCCTATTGAGTCCACTTCTCTTTTCTTTATACTTAGATGATGTACTTCGTATAAAGCTCCTTCTTTACGCGGCGAAATGATGCAACTGATGATAAATGGACTATGCAAATGATGACTGCGTGCTATGGAAGCTCAAAGTCAACATGAGAATATCTGAAATAGTGGTGTTCCGCAATCGATTTGGGAGAGACTCGAGGGAGGAAAAATTGGCTTGGGAAAATGAACAACTCGAAGTTGTGAAGGAGTATAAGAAAGAGTGTTCCAAAATTCAATCAAGTAATTTTGATAGAAAACACAGGTTTTTAATTAAAAATTGTAAAATGTTTTATAGATTCGTAAAGTATACAGTGTATGTATGGAATAGCATACCGGGTAAATGGCCTCCACGGTTTTCCTGGCACATACGCACTCTTTTGTTCAAATTTTCCATGACTGTTTTGCATAAAAGTGACTGAATTCCGTTGACACAGCGCTCAATTTGGTCGTGGGCTTATTGGCATAAACCCTTGACTATAAAAGACCCAAACAAAAAAAGGCCAACGGCGTTAAATTGCTTGATCTGGGCGGCCAATTCTGAGCACCAAAACGGTAAATTACACCACCAGGAAATGACTCATGTAGTAATTCAATTTTTTCTCGGGCTATATGGCAGACGATGCCACGTCTTGTTGAAACCACATATCGTCCATATCCATAACTTGCAATTTAAGCACAAATAACTGGATTATCATGTCGCGATAGCGAGCATTTGTTTCTCAACAATCACTCGTGGATTTTCTCAACCCCAAATTCAATAATTTTGACGATTAACGGCGGCAGCCTCATCGTTGAAGATGATTTTGTTTTAAAAATTAGCAGCCAGTTGTTGTTGTTGTTCCATTAACCATTCAACGAACGCTTTTCATTGTTCGTGGTCAGTAGGCTTCAGTTCTTGGGTCAATTGCACTTTGTATGCATGAAAATGCAAATCTTTCGCGAGAATACGCTGTAGAGAGCTTCTCGAAATGTCCAATTCTTGACTAAGGTGCCGAATTGATGTTTCTGGACTCTCAACAACACTCTCATAAACTAATTCGATGTTTTGTGTTGAACGACTTGTTAAAGAAGGGCTAGTGTGTCTAAGATTACTAATTGATCCAGTCTCCCTGAATTTTTGAATTAATTTCTTCACAGTTGATAAAGTTAAATCACTATTCCGACCATATTTTGTACGAAAATTGCGAAGATATGGCAGCACCTTCATTATTTTTGAAATATTGCTCAACAATGAAAACGCAGTGTTCTTTCGCGTAGCACTCCATTTTTAACAACCCTGAACTCTCAGCTATCACACTGTCTTTTTTTTTCGTTGGCAACACTTTACCGCACAAATGAGGCAAAATTTGAATCTTGCTTGAATTTTGGGACACTCTCTATTTGGGGGTAATCATAACACCCCGATTATCATTTAAAAATCATCTAGGCGAAAAAACGTAAGGAAGCTAGAAGGGTAATAAATTTCAAATGGAGATGTCTGGTAAGTAAAGAGAACGTCGATCCGAGCGTTATGTTTAAAATATTCGAAGCCATCACGTGCTACGGTCCATCACGTGCTACGGTCCATCACGTGCTACGAAACTCAAATCTGAGGTGTCGCGCAGTATGAAGAGGAGAAATTGCTAAGGTACTTTTTAAATAAAATGTTTCGTTTACCGGAAAACACGCCGAACTATATGTTACTGAACTATATGAAACTGGACTGCCTCCTTTGTACATCTTCACGTTTAGACTGCATTTTCTCTATATCTTGAAAGTGCTGGTGATTCCCAGTTACCGCCTCCCATACGTAATACACCAAAAGTCGCTATTTTTCAATAAATGGTACACATTAAGCAACCTTTCACGACCATAACGGTGCTACATCTAAATTTTGTGCCGCATAGAGTTATGCCCGCGCTTGAAGGAAGATGTAGTTCACTTCATCGGAATTTGTCCTATTTTAAAGACTACGAGCTCACTGAGGAGAGCGAAGACCTGAATGACCAAGATTGGAATGTAATGAAAATCGTCTGGAAATACCGACAGCAAATAAATAATGAAGACTTTTTTAGAATAGACTGTGTCAATATACCAAATAAATCCAGCCCAATTTTGTTAATTCTGTAAATATTGTTAATTCCTTTAAATTATTAGTACTTCTATATTACTAAGTTTATATGACCGGATTGAGGGATCGGATTGAAAAAGGATTGAGTTTCGATCCAGGTTTTCGCTGTAACCAAATTGAGGGATCGAGTTAGAATGGAATCGAAAGAGCATTGAGTTTGACACTTCTCTTATGTGCGGAGTTGTGTATGCAAGCCAAACACCCTTATCGATATCTCTTTTTTCTCTATGTCAAACTCAATCTTTCGACCCGCGTTTACATGCAAAAACTCAACTCGATCGCAGAAAATTTTGTTATCGGATCGAGTCAATCCGGTTTCAATCCAATTTGAGTTTACATGACACTCAACCCGAATTGAATTCGAATTCAATCCGCCATATAAAAGTAGTATATGTATTTATTTAAATATCCTTCTTTTTTTGGCTAACGGCAAATGGCAATGTCTATTATTGTGAATTATATTGTAAAGCAAAAAATTACTGTTTAGAAATAAAAAAACATAATTCACAAAATAAAAAAACTATATAAAAAATCTACTGATGAAAATTGTTGACGAGACATACATACATATAAGGAATCTTACCATTTTTAATTTAAGCGATTGCTGAGATGCAATCTCACTCATTCACATAATCAAAACCTACAGGTACCTATTGGTACAGTGGCAGTACTTGCAGTATAGACAAAGAAAAAAAAGAGATTATTAGACTTTCGACATGGTTTCCAAAAGACCTTAATAGTATGGTCTAAGGCCATCAAAGCCCATAGGATATTTCCAGTCTACTTACAGCCATATAATTTAATTAGTTGATAGTACTTAGGGTCCGGAAATTGGATTTTTCTCAAAAATTGCCAACGTGCGGGGCTATACGAGTATGCTAATCTTTGCAGCATATAATCATGCGTAATAAAGGCATTGGATAAGTTGATTCCAGAAAATTTTATTTAATTTAAATTCGATACATACATATGTAGTTCAAACGTTAATACTAAAAAGCGTTACATGTATAAATATTCAACACAGACGATGACATCCAAAACTTCCGTCCACCTGCCCAAAACGAAGTGAGGATAGCAATATCCAAGCTTAAAACCAACAAGGCTGCTGAACCTGGTGGCCTACCCGCCGAGTTGTTCAAAGCAAATGGAGATGACTTGGTAGAGAGCAATGTACCAGATGGTGCATATGCGGGTCTACAGACGCTAGGACTCTTAGCCGAAACGCACTTCCATGGATCCTTACTTGCTCCTATCTTCCCAGATGATCTTCATCAGGTAAGGATGAATAGACCAACCAGAAAAGACTGGAAAAGAGCTTATGAAATTGTTCATGAAAGTAAAGTAAGATGGGCAATACACTCATTCCAACCTTTCAAAGCCCCAGGAGAAGACAGAATATTTTCAGCATTCCTACAAAAGGGCACCCCTCTCATAATACCAATACTGATTAGTTATGCATGGGGTCACATACCAAATAAATGGAAAGAGGTTACCGTAAAATATATACCTAAGGTAGGTGGTAGACCAACAGATCTACCAAAATCATATCGAGCTTTACCTCCTTCTTCTGAATAGACATATCAGAGATGGAGGCCGTCTTATGAACCCACTTCACAAAAATCAATATGCCTATCAACCCGGGAAATCAACTACTCATGCTCTTCAGAAACTCACATCAAGAATTGATAAATCGCTTGGAAACAAAGAGATAACGGTAGGTTGCTTTCTCGATATCGAGAGTGCCTTTGACAACACCGCCCAGATATACAGATGTATCCAAAACATAGGAGTAGACAATACTACATGTAAAGGGATAAAATGTATGCAAGAAGACTGGAAAATAAAACCACACTAGGTGTGGCAGCATCACTGCTGCGAAAAGATGCCCTCAAGGAGGAGTTCTCTCCTATTTACTATGGTCCATCGTAGTTAATGAACTGCTGACAATACTCGACAACGATGACTTTTGTGTTCAAGGGTACGCAGATGACATTGCTATCCTAATCAGATGTAAATTCGAAGAAATAATCCCGAATCGCTTCCAGAGGGCATTAAACCTAATTTGCCGGCTTTTGCAGGGAAGTTGGCTTAAATGTCAACTTCAAGAAAAGTACCATAATTGCATTCATTAAGAGAAGGAAGCTCGATAGGCTCAAAAAACCCACACTCTTTGGTGAAACAATAGAATTCTCAAAATGAGTCAAATTCCTTGTGGTAACCCTGGATGTAAAACTACAATGGAATTCTCCATAGCCATAGACAAAGCCAGGATCTCCCTGTGGAACAGCAGAAGTCTTCTTGGCAAGAACTGGGGCTAAATCCCAAAATGACTCTATGGATGTATACAGCTATAGCAAGACCTATTGTCACATACGCAGCATCCGTATACGTAAGGTACACACAAGTAGGCTCAATAAATTACAAAGACTAGCTTGTGTGTGTGCTGCATGAGCCATGAGAACTACTCACACAGCAGCGCTAAAAGTCATCCTAAATCTGCCACCACTTCATCTTTATATCATAATAGAAGCTTTGGTTAATGCCTATATGCTCATCATAGAGGATGGAATGAAAACAAGATCTATTCATTCTGCCCTTGTATATGAAATCAAAAAGAATGAACTACTTGAAATAAGTATAACAGACAAATGTCTGCCGAAATTCAACTACAGCCACAACTTCAAGGTAACATTTCCAGGTAGAAGTAACTGGGCACAGAATAAACCTACATTTACTAGAGATTCTCATAGGTAAACATATGGATTCAAAACAGATGAAGCAGTTGGGGCCGGAGTATATGGACTGAGCACGAATACTCTCCTATACGCAAGTATGGATAAAAGTAGTTCAGTATTTCAAGCCGGAATACACGCAATAGAGCTGTGTATCCGGGAGAACGTAAACAGATCTATAACCAACAAGATCATTTATATTCTCTCAGATAGCAAAGTCGTGCTGCTTGCAATTAAGGCATATGAAATTACCTCAAAACTAGTATAGGACTGCCTTCAACTGCTCTAATATTAACCAGCACAAACGGAGTTCATCTCATTTGGGTACCTGGCCACAGCGGTTATGAAAGTAATGAAAAAGCTGATGAACCAGCTAGAAAAGGATCCACATCATACTTCATGATGCCAAGACTATTCTGCAGAATACCCAACAGCACTGCAAAAAGCAGTATTAAAAACTGGCTTAACTGAAGGTAACAGACAGGCCATGTTCGAATGGTGAACAAAAGAAAAGGGGAAAGGTGCACCAAAGAATAATCAAACGGCAAAGGCAAACTGTAATTTTAAGATCCGAAAAAAGAAGTAAACTGCACGGTTCCGCAACGTTATAAGAATTCAGTTTTATTAGATTTACGTTAACATTTATATATGAGAAGTGACGTTTTATAAAAATGACAGAATTTCCCATTTGGGATTTTTGAAATGGATGGGTGCATTCCACCTCACACGATGTCACCGTCACCGTCACCGCCACCGTCATTGTTATCGTCATTGTTATCGTTGGCGTTATCGTTGACGCCAACATTCTCCCCCAACGAAGAAATATATTCGTGTCTTGTGTCCACTTCTTCTGTTCCCATTCTTCGGTTCCCCTCTTTCTAGCAGCTGCCTCCATTGTTGCCCTTGGTAACTTGGTTGTTGACAAATTGCATTTGGGTACATGAAACGAAACAAGAGATTAATACCAAATGTTAATGTACAGACAGTGACACGGAAAACAACAACAAACACTCTACGAGAGAACACAGCTATTACGCCAGCATTCGATGTTCGAGCCCACACATGATCCCGTTTGTGTATAGGCGATCGCATATGAGCGAAAAAATTTTTTTTTTGCTTTGTTTTGCTATTCTTATGCTGATAGGAGTATATGCTGCTGATAGCTGATTGCTCTTGTTGTTGTTGATGTGCATTTTGTAGTTGACTGGAAGTTTGAGAGTATTGCGAAGAATTTGTTTGTTTGTGGACTGGAAGTTGAGATGAAGAGTGAAACGAAGATATTGTTGTGGCTGGTGATGGACTGGAATTTGAGATGAAGAGCGAAAACGAAGATATTGTTTTGGTTGGTGATGGACTGGAACTCCAAGTGAGGTCGAAGGGGATATCGATGCACCAATTATGAATGCTAATTGTTGCTTCCATTCGGGTTTGATTACGTTTGTGAAGGTTGTGTTGTGCAGTGCGGGATTATAATCGATTTTTTTTTGTGTTGTATTAAATCTATAATTAGTTGATCGTTTCGGGAACGCTGAGAATGCAGGTGAGTGAATTCTTTAATTAATTTATTTCGTTGTAGTGTGTAGTGTAAGTGCGTTTAATATGCATATTTTTGTGGGTAATTATATTATGTGTACATATTGTTTATAGTGTATTTTCTTACGCGTGCGGGTATTTTCGTGTGTTTAATTTGATAGAGTAAATTCTAATTTCTTTCGGCTATATTAATGCCGTGGCATTTTGCCTCAAATGGGTATTCGTGAGGGTTGATTGGACTGTATATATTGTGTAGTTTAATTGTGATCTGTTTGGGTGATATCCTAGTATCGATGGGTTATGTGTAAAGTGTTGTGTAGAGTTCTTAGGTGAGTTATGGGTTGTTTCAGTGTGTTGAGGAATCGTCTTCCTCATAAATAGTGTTAACTGGCAGTGGACAAAGTTTGGTTATAGGCCTTTTGAATTCGCCGGCTTGAGTCTTGATTTTCACGACTCTTGTTATATTGTCTGCTCCAGGGTAGATCTCTGATATGCGTGCTAGGCTCCATCTTGAAAGTGGGAGTCTTTCGTCCTTTAGGAGGACAAGGTCTCCGATTTTCAACTGCGGTTGCTGCTTAAGCCACTTTGGTCGATGTTGCAGCCGTGTGAGGTACTCCTGTTGCCATTGCTCCAAAACGTCTGCATGCGTAGTTGAACCGTCTTCCATCGGTCGCTTAAGCTTATTTTTGCGGACATCAGATCCGGTTCCGGAACAATTAGAACCTCTTGACCGATTAAAAAGTGTGCAGGAGTTAAGGCACGGAAGTCATCGGGATCTTCTGAAAGGGGGCACAGTGGCCTAGAGTTAAGACACGCTTCAATTTGTGTCAGAAGCGTGGTTAGCTCTTCATAGGTAAGTGTCCCATTACCGACAACTCTTTTGAAGTGGTGTTTGACACTCTTTACGCCCGCTTCCCATAAACCTCCGAAATGAGGGGAAGCTGGGGGAATGAATTTCCACTGAGTTCCTTGGCTCGCCAAAACTTCAGCTATCTCCTTCCAATCGTGGGTTGCGTGGTCTAATAGACGATGCAGTTCCGCTTCTGCTCCGACGAAATTCGTGCCGCAGTCGCTATGCATTTCATAGCAGAGTCCTCTCCGCGCGGTAAACCTTCTAAAGGCAGCCAAAAAGGCTTGGGTAGTAAGGCCTGTTACGGCCTCTAAGTGTATTGCCTTGGTTGCCAGGCAGACGAATATGGCCAGATAGCCTTTATAATTCCTGGTTCCTCGGCCCCTCCATGTTTTTATATCTATCGGTCCTGCGTAGTCGACTCCGGTGTGCGTGAAGGGTTTTACGATCCTCACCCTGGGGCCCGGTAGATCTTCCATTAGTTGATGAGCCGATTTGCTGCGATACCTATAGCAGATCGTACAACCGTGGATATGCTTTTTGACAGCTCTTTTCAACTGGAAGATCCAATATTTGTTTCGCAGGTGCCCCATCATCAATTGGATGTCGCCATGAAGAGTCTTACTGTGTGCTTCGCCGATAATTAATTTTGTGAGGTGATGGTTTGGTTCCAGGATGATTGGGTGTTGTTGGTCGAAGGAAAGATCAGCGTTTTTCAGCCGTCCCCCGACCCTCAGTGTGCCTTCACCGTCTGTGAACGGGTTCAAGGATCCCATGCCTCTAGTCTTGGCTGGCCCTTGCTGAAACATTTCAAGTTGAGCTATGCGTGCCAGGACAGTCGTCGCCACATCGAGTTCCGACGGATTTAATGGCCCAAGTGTTCGTTGAGAGCTCGTCTTTCGGGAATTCGCCACGAATCTTCTGCAGTAGGCGGTTATCATGATAAGCCGGCTAAGCTTAGAGGATCGATGTATCAGCTGACGGAGCCCGCTGTCAGTTTCGTTGATGTTTGCGTGATGAGCTCTTATGGACTTTTCCCCTTCCTCGGTGTTGAAATCAGCTGGTTGTTCTGGAAAGTCAAAGTCCCAAGCAGTTTTTAGAAATGTGGGCCCATTCCACCACAAGGTGGTTTGGATCAACACAGATGGAAGCATTCCTCGGGAAACAAGATCTGCAGGATTATGCTGGGTAGGAACATGATTCCATATCTCGACCTTCGTCAAACGATGGATCTCCCCGACTCTGTTTCGGACAAAGGTTTCCCACTTCATAGGATCTGCACGTATCCAGCACAGTGTGATCATGGAATCTGTCCATGCGAAGGTGGGAATGCCTCTCCCCTCAAGAGTCTGAACAATGTTGTGTATGAGCTTGGCAAGCAAAACAGCTCTACATAACTCCAATCGCGGTAGAGTGACTGGGCTTATAGGTGCGACCTTTGATTTGGACATGAGCAGGTGCATTTGAATGCTGCCATCCTCATCTTGTACTCTGAGGTACACCGCTGCTCCGTATGCCCTTTCAGAAGAATCGCAGAAACCGTGCAATTGAAGACGATTGGCCCTGCTTGTGCCCAACCATCGTGGAATGTATAGCGTGTTAATGGCCCTGCAAATCATTGTGAAACGTGTTCCATTCTTCTAAAATGTCGGTATCAACAGGATCATCCCAGGATTGTTTGCGGATCCACAGAAGCTGCATTAGGAGTTTTGCCTTGATAATAGATGATGCGATCCATCCCATAGGATCGAAAAGGCGTGCAATCGACGATAATATGGATCGCTTCGCAGGTTGTGGAATTTCCGAAGTCGTGTAATTGAAGGAGAATACATCATAAAGAGGGAGCCACTGTATGCCTAGCGTCTTCACTCTCTCTGAATCTCCAATCGGTAATGAAAAGGATGCCTCATGATCCTTACTGGGTACGTTGTCAAGAATACTCTTATGGTTGGCGGTCCATTTTCGTAGATGAAAACCAGCTCCATTCAGAATCTCCTTAATTTCGGCCATTTTTTCCATAGCTTCAGGCAGGGTATCAGCTCCTGAAATTAAATCATCGACGTACATTTCATTACGGATCATCTTTGTAGCTCTTGGATGCAGCCTTTCGTTTTCCTCTGCCAATGCCTGAAGTATACGAATCGCCAAATATGGAGCAGGGGCTGTGCCAAAGGTCACAGTCCTTAAGCGATATGTCCTTAAAATATCGGATGGTTGCCTTCGCCAGAGGATAAGTTGGTAATTTGAGTCACGTTCTGGAACCATTATTTGTCGATACATCTTCTCTATATCTCCAGTAAATGTGTAGCGGTAAGATCTCCATCTGAGGATTATGTCCATGATGTTTTGTTGGAGCGCCGGGCCTACCATCAGTTGATCATTCAATGAAATGTTATCAGCCGTCTTGAACGAAGCGTCAAACACTACTCTGAGCTTCGTAGTCGAGCTCCCCTCCTTGAGTACGGCGTGATGTGGCAAGAAGTAGTGATGCTGATCCGGAATAGTGCCTTCCTCCACTTCTTCCATATGCCCGAGCTTCAGGTAATCTTCGATGCAATCTGTGTAGCTTTGTTTTAAATTTGAATCCTTTTCCAGCTTCCTTTCCAGACTTCTAAAGCGAGCGAGTGCACCTTCTTTGGATCTGCCCAGTATAGGACCGACATCGCCTTTGAATGGTAAGGATACTTGGAAGCGACCATCCTCAAGGCGTCGAACGTTTCTCCGAAAATGTGCCTCACACTCGCTGTCCTCTGGCCTTTCATATGGTTGATGACCAATCTCTTCCAGTTCCCAGAATCTTCGGAGTTCAGTGTCCAGGCAACATGTTTGAAGGAAGTTGTTAATTTCTCGGGTTACTATCGGAGCTCTACCAAATAAGATCCATCCCAATTTCGTCTTCTGAGCGATGGGCAAGTTGATATCGATCGGTTTGACCATTTCAGGCAGCAAAATATCAGCCAGGACATCACTGCCCAGTAACAAGTCGACCTTGGCTGATCGGTTGAAATCGGGATCCGCCAACGTTAAACCGGTCAAATGTTCCCAACCTTTCGTGGTTAAAGTTTGGGTTGGAAGATGCCCAGACAGCGACTTGAGGACTAGAGCTTGAGTCGACACTCTAAACGCTGAATGGTGAGAGGCTAAGGAGATATCAACCACCTTCGAGCAGGTGCCGCTGCTGACCAAACCCAACCCAGAAACCTTGACGGAAGTTTGCCTTGACGGAAGACAAAGTAGCTGAACAGCTGATGTGGTTATAAAACTCGCTTCTGAGCCTGAGTCTAATAACGCTCGCAATGAAAAAGATTCGCCGTTCACCGAGTTTACCTTGACTAGTGCAGTTGCAAGCAGCACTTGTGTTCCAGCGTTTGTTGCATAGAATGCGTTGATGTTTGTCCTTAAAACAGTTTCTCTTTCCGATGGTTGGAATGAAGGTGCACCATCGTTCATCGAGGAAGTGGATGGTCCCGAAGCGTATCCTTGAACAGTGCAGGCGTTCGATTGCCCCACCATCGGATTGTTATTGACTCGAGGAGGCGTTTGTTGGTAACAATTAGGTGGTCCAGCATTCATAGAGGAAGTGGTTGGCCCAATAATCTGTCCTTGTGCGGTGAAAGCGTTCGTTTGGCTTGCGCCAATGTTGCCGTTTACGTGGAGAAGTGAATGGTGAGTTTGTTGGCAGTAATAACAACGTCGACTACTTGGACACTGATCAGAGGTATGGCTATATGCTAAACAATTTTTACAGATCCCTAACCTATTTACCTGTTTACAGCGATCTGTAATACCCAATTTCAAAAACTTGCTACATTTCCTAATAGCATGCTGACCCTTGCTGCAAATTTGGCAAGAGTATTTTGCATTGTTTGTGGTGGAATGCAGGACGTTTCGATGGGACACACTCTTCATAGGATTCGGTGTGACTCTTACTTGCTGCTGGTTGACTGCCTCCAAAGTACGGAACCTAGTTTCCAAGAATTGGGTAAATTCAGCAAATGTTGGCAAAGCTTTGCTGTCATCTTTGGATCCTAGCTTCTCCTCCCATAGATGCTGTGTTTTTGCAGATAGTTTTTGCAGCAACACGAATATGAGCACAACGTCCCAGTGTGCAACAGCAACCTTCAAATTAGCCAAGCTATGTACCACTTCGGTCGATGTGTCTAACAGCTCCTTGATGGAATCGGCACGTTCTTGAGAAATCGATGGCTGGTTGAACAATCGCTTTAATTGTGTGTTCACTAGGAAGCGTTTGTGGTCGTACCTGTCCTGCAATATTTCCCATGCTTTGGAATAGTTACCTATATCCATACCCAGGTGAGCCAAGAGCTTATCAGCTTCACCAGACACACTTGATTTTAAGTAATGCATCTTTTGTGTTTCAGAAAGTGATGCGTTGTGATGAATAAGTGAGACAAAGAGATCACGAAAAGCGCGCCAAGTCTCGTAGCTGCCCGAGAAAACCGGCAAGTTGATTTTAGGAAGCCTTATCTCTGCCGACCTGGACGCTGTTGGCGCAACTACTGTGGTATCTTGCGGTTTGTCATTCGATGTCACCTTAGAAGCTTCTGCCTTGTCGATAGCATCGAGAAGATCGCTACGATATTCGAAATACGATTCTCTAATTGTCTCGTAGATGCCATCCAATGCAGATTCCTTTCCCTCATCGTCATCACCCAACGCAGAGAGTTTTATTTTATACTCGTGCTCCGCCGACTCCATTACCTTTTCAAGCGCGGACAAGCGGCCCGTTAAATAATTAGTTGTACGCCTGGTCAGACCTGTCTTGGTGAAGTTGGAAATATCCTTCTCCAACTGTTTTAAAATCTTTCCTAACATACCCTTTTTCATGTTGTAGTCGTAGTTTTATATATAGATGTTGTAAATAGCGTTGAATATATATATACAAATACATGCAATAAATATATGCACACAGTAAGAGACACCACACAAATGCACTTACTTGTTAATTTCAGCTTCTCGTCCAATTCCCGTCGCACACTCTACGTTTTCCTTGCGTTGGTACTGATAAGCGTTGAATATCGCTGATTGCTTGAAATCTCCGACGGCAGAACACACTGTTGTTGAATTAATATTCTTGCTGGTGGTGATGAAATCCCGCGATGAATGTTGCTGATGGATGTTGAAAATCTCCGACGGCAGAACACTCTTTGTTAATTCACGTTGAGATCCCACGATGAATATTGAGGATGATTGTTGAAAATCTCCGACGGCAAACAAATTTTGTTAATTTTAATTTTCGGTTTAACTTGCCGAATGCCAATTGAAATAAAAAAATCTCTGGTCACAATAAGTGTCGAGTTTAAAAGTTAGGCGTAGAAGGACCAAAATGTTCGAATGGTGAACAAAAGAAAAGGGGCAAAGGTGCACCAAAGAATAATCAAACGGCAAAGGCAAACTGTAATTTTAAGATCCGAAAAAAGAAGTAAACTGCACGGTTCCGCAACGTTATAAGAATTCAGTTTTATTAGATTTACGTTAACATTTATATATGTGAAGTGACGTTTTATAAAAATGACAGAATTTCCCATTTGGGATTTTTGAAATGGATGGGTGCATTCCACCTCACACGATGTCACCGTCACCGTCACCGCCACCGCCACCGTCATTGTTATCGTCATTGTTATCGTTGGCGTTATCGTTGACGCCAACAGGCCAACAAATTCTTGCCAAATGCTTCCCACCTAAAAACGAAACAACTAAGTAAAGTTAGATTCGCTTGGTCACAGGTTTCTTAATGGGACACTGCGGAGTTCCAAAACACCTCATGGTCATGGGAATAGCACAAGACGACGTATGAAAAGTGTGCAACGGAGACGAAGAATCAGCAGAACACATACTTTGCCATTGAGACTAACTTACCAGAACACGTCATCATTTCCTAGGTAACTTTTACCTCAAAGTAGAAGAAATATCTGCCAGCGCACCCAAAGACATAGCCGGATTCATCATAAAATCCGGCATCAGGAATGAGCTTTAATTAGGGGAAATCACTATAGGCCCACCTGTGGCCGCACTGATAAGGGACTAGCTCCCGCCTCCATTAGCAATCTAAAAATCTAAATCTGGTAGAGAGCATACACCCTCATTTCACACGTATGTATGCCTGATGAATGGAATCTCAGCATCGTTTGCCCGATCCACAAGAAAGGAGACTTCCTCAACTGTGCTAATTACAGAGGTGTCAGCCTCCTTAACATCGCGTACAAGATGTTATCTGCCATATTGTGTGAACGCCTACCTGAAACCCTTCGTTAACAATCTGATTTGCCCCTATCAGTGTGGTTTTAGGCCAGGAAAGTTCACAGTCGATCAAATTTTCACACTTTGGCAGATCCTGGGGAAAAGCCGAGAAGTCCAAATCGATACCCATCATCTTTTTATCGATTTTAAGGCCGCATATGACAGCATTTATAGAGACGAGCTACATAGAGATATGTTTAGTTTTGACATCCCTATACTGATGGACAATGCTCGCTGCTCCTTCAATGTCGGTAACAACCTCACCGAGACCTTCGATGTAAAAAAAGGATTTAGACAAGGTGGTGCGCTGGCATGTGACTTCTTTAGCATCTTCATACTAGAAAGTATTGTGCGAAACTCACAAGCCAACACCCGAGGCACAATATTTCAAAAATCTGTGCAACTACTAGCGTATGCCGACGATATTGACATAATTGGACAAACTCAGCGGGCTGTCACTGGTGCGTTCGCTATTATTGAAAAGGAAGCTGGCAAAATGGGTTTAGCGGTAAATGAGGGCAAAACCAATTACATGGTGTCAACAAGAAGGGACACATAATATCGACGAATTGGATAGAACGTCACAGTCGGCAGCTATAACTTCGAGGTAGTAAGGGACTTTGTCTACTTTGGCTCTGCTATAAATTCTGACAATGACACCTCAGCAGAAATCAAAACTCTTGCCAATCACTGTTTCTTTGAGTTGAGAGAGCAGGTGAGTAGTAACGCCTTATCCCGAACAACTAAGGGGACTCTATACAAGACGTTAATCATCCCAGTCCTGCTTTATGGCGCTGAATCATGGACACTGTAGAAAGCGGATGAAGATACGAGTATCCTCTTTCGTTTCGAGAGAAAAATTCTTCATAAGATACTCGTATTCGATCCCGTTTGCTTTGACGGGCTTTGGAGGAGAAGATTTAACGACGAAATATGCGAACTGTACAGCCACATCGACCTAGTCAAAAAAAACTGCGCATTAGTCGCCTAAGATGGCTAGGACATACAGAGCGAATGAACACCAATGCTCCAACCCATAGAGTCTTTTAATCGAACCTGGAAGGACAACGCAGTAGAGGAAGACCTCGCCAGGCTTGTTGCTTGAAGCCCAGGTTTACCCCGAACTGTTATTATGCCCAATGCCCAATCTTTGAAAAATGCCCAATCTTTGCAAAATGTAGTGA
The DNA here is from genome assembly GCA_963082735.1 of Pocota personata. NCBI lineage: Eukaryota > Metazoa > Arthropoda > Insecta > Diptera > Syrphidae > Pocota > Pocota personata. The sequence goes on along the minus strand of OY720429.1, from coordinate 60,799,922 downwards.
TGTATCTCAACAAAAATATCTTTAGTACAAAAACCCTGTAACTATTCAGGGACGAAGAGGATTTTTTTTTAATCTGTGAACAACTTTTACTTAGTTCTAAAATTTACAAAATACAGAATAGTAAAATAACACTACAACTAGTCAGTGAAACTAACGAGCAGTTCGCGTTTCGATACAAATAAAAGAAAATCTAAACTCGATGATACCCTCTGGAGTCACTAGTTGTTAGGTTGCGCAATCAGATCGTGCGGTGGAGCCATCTTACATGCTCATTTTGATGGTGTAGTCTGAATGTCTTGAGCCTTTTTGCATGAGCTGGTGCATACTTTTTAATTTCGTTGATCACAGATTCGATTCCTACGTCGCGATGAAGATCAGAGTTCCGGATGTGCCATGATGCGTTGACAATACTTCGCAGCACTTTATTTTGGATCCATTGAATGGTTTTAATAGTATTCTTTAGGTGCATCCCCATGCCGTAAATTCATACCGGTTTGATGACTTGTTTGCATAGGAGCAATTTATTATGTATTAACAGAACTGATCCTCTGCCAATAAACCAATTAAGTTTTATCGGTTTAATGTCGAGTTCAACTTTTTTTTCTTTTTGACATGTTCTTTCCAGCGAAGCTTTGCATCCAAAATCATGCTAAAGTATTTAGGGGCATGTAAGATCTGACGAGGAGTTACAACGAATACTGACCGAACCCGATTCGAAAATATCATTACAGTTATCCCATTTCAAAATACCTAACTCGAACAATCTTATTTATTGCGATATTTCGAACGGAGCAATCCGACCATACATTCCAAAGAGCTGTAGGAGGCTCGTTATCGAACTTCCATAGTCTGTCACACCCGGGTACACGATCAACAATCAAGTTAGTAAGCGACAGGTATGTTTGGTACGGCATTAGGAAAGACTGTTCAACGTTCGTCAAGCAATGTAAGCACTATCAAATTGCTAAAGTGCAGCGACATACGAAAGGTCCTTTGGGTGTGTACGAACTTCCCGAGGAGAGATTCTCCGATATCAACGTAGATATAATTGGACCTTTGGCGCCATCTAAAGGTTTTCGATACTGTCTCACAATAATCGACAGATTTACCCGCTGGCCAGAAAATATCCCGATGTATGACATCACAGCCGAAACAATAGCACAGAATCTCGTAACGAGATGGATTTCGCGATATGGTGTGCCGACGAAAATTACCACGGACCTAGGAAGACAGTTCGAGTCCGCAGTCTTCCAGCAACTGACCAAACTCTTGGGGACGAAGCATCTTAAGAGAACGCCTTACCACGCACAGGCAAACGGAATAGTCGAGCGGATGCACCGAAGCCTAAAGACGGCCTTGATGTGCCATGACACTCTCGAATGGAGCGACGTTCTGCCTTTTGTTTTGTTGGGAATACGAACGACGTTTAAGCATAAAGACATAAAGGCTTCTGCTTCAGAACTGGTATACGGGACGACCTTACGACTGCCAGGCGAATTTTTTACCGAATCACATGAAGCACGGTGATGATCATGTATTCGTCCACAAAGACTTAAACAATACGACACATATTTTTGCCGGCAACGACGCGCTCAGACCATCACTCACTCCACCGTACCGAGGACCATTCGAAGTGATAAAGCGAAAAGAAAAGTATTTCAGTATCTTAATAAACGGTAAACCACGCAAGATATCAATTGATCGCCTAAAGCCCGCTTTCTTATTCAAAGGCGAGGAGAACGATTCAGCAAACGTCGGGCACGAGACAACCAGCAAAATAGAGCCTTTGCAAGCCAGTACGGCGAACCAAAAAATGAAGCAGCAACGGAGATCTCGAAGCCTACAGTAACAAAGTCAGGCACAATCGTCCGTAAGCCGCAACGTTTTTACTAGGAGGGGAGTAATGTGGCGATGCACATAATGAACACAGCGCGCTAACAGACCAATTTTCCACACACCAGGAATGCCCCTCGTTTGACAATGACAATGACAGGATAGGAACGAACCGGAGAACAAATGCCAGCAGTATATGTATAAAAGAACTATTCTCCGTTTAACCTTCGAAGCGTGCGCAATGAAATTCAATTTCCCAGTATAAGTAATTGAAATAAATAAGGTATTTGTTTGTACAGTTAAATCTAATTAATCGTGTGGTATATCACCACATCAGGATACGTCGAATTTATTTGTTGCCGAAGTCAACATGTACATATTTGTCATTTGTCATTTGTTTCACTAATGCCTAGTATAGTAGTATCGTCAGCAAATTGCTTGATGGTGTAGAAAGATCATTGGCGAAAGTAAGTATAGTGTTGTACCCAAGATGCTGCCCTGTGGAACACCTGCTTTTATTTCCTTTAGATCAGAATAAGTATTACCTAGTTTTATTCGAAAGAAGCGTAAGAGTTTAGAATCTTACAGCATTGCGACTAATGTTTCTAATTTGTACAAAAGTCGTTTGTACAAAAGGGTTGTACTATATCGAGGAAAATAGCAGAGCAGACCTTTTTTTCCTCGAGCGACTTTTTCATTGTGTCAGTGATTTTGGGAACTTGATCTATGGTTGAGTAGTTATCTCTAAAGCCGAATTGGTGGTTTGGTGAATTATTTTTCTATGTTCAATAAGTGGTTTCAGGAGTCTGAGAAGTATCCTTTTGATCAATTTCAACATTGTTGGGATTAGGAATATAGGCCGGTAATCATTATTACTTCGGCTACTTTCTAATGGTTGGGAACATATTTCAATCAAATGGAAGCTTGAATTTAATTTGTGAGTTTAAAAATAACTTTGTGGGGAAGCTGTTTTAATATTTCATCTGTGATCATAAACAGAGCATTTCATTGGTTTGAAATTGTTTTTTATTTCTTTCGTGATTTCAGAATAAATCACTTTTACTTTCGTGTGGTTGGAAAGTATTTTTGAGATACTCGGAAAATAAAGCCGCTTTCTCGGCGTCCGTTTTAGCCCATTTTACATTGTTTTTGGTCTCGTTATTTTGTCTGTTTCCCTGTACCTCGGGCTGCAACCTAAACGGTTGGACGGATTTGCTTCAAATTTCTGGGGTCTGATGGTACTTTACTTATGGCAAATTTAAAGAAAATGCAATTTTCTCGAAAACAGCTGCAAAGACTGATAAATATTCAAGTCTTGAGTAAAATGGACGTTTGCAATAAGACGCCTATACCGACCAATGAAAAAAAAAAATCAACAGACCTGCGATCTTCCTGCTTTGGTTGTTCCTACTCCTTTTTGGTTTTCCTCGTTTCATTCGTGTGTTCTGGTAAGATCGACTCGTGAACACATAACTCCATTTCAGGAGTGGGTTTTCTTCAATTTTGAATTAAAAAATTCCAAAATGAATTACAAAAAAAGAAATTACATAAATACAGCGATTTGCCTCGAAGATCTAAAAAGAAATGTCAACAATGGTGTGAGTTACGTGCGTCTCCCACATTCCCACAGATACACAAACCCCATCCCATTCCCGCAAATTTAATTGTGGCAATCGGGAAATTATTTGTGATTTAGGCCACAAGAGATAACAATGGATATAGAGACTATAAAATTCGTTTGTTTTACGTGAGGTTTTTTTTTTTTTTTTTTAATTTTGTTGTCTTAGGTTACATGAGATGGGTCTCGTACTCGTAGGTTGTGTTATTTATGTTATGTAAGTAAGTTAGCAATATTGTATGTCATAATTATATTATGTATGTATGTTATTGCTCGGTATGCAATTCTTCTTCTTCTTCTTCTTCTTACGGCGAAGTTATGATCCGGAGTAGAAGGATTACAACCCTCCCACTTTACTGCATCCCTACTGGTCCGCCTGTGGGGTTTACCGGTTTGACCTCAGAAAGTATCGGCAGACTTCCCGGTTTCGGATCACTTCGTCACTGAAGCCAATCAAATGATGGTATTTTTGCATTTGTGTGATCCAGTTGTTTTTTGGTCTGCCTTTTTTGCGCGATTGCGTGGGAGCGTTGACTGATATTGCCTTTTTGACGGGGTTCGAAGGATCTCTCCTTTGAACATGACAATACCAACTGAGCCGGTCGTGCTCTATCTTGCTTGTGATGGGTTCTTTTACATGAAGGCTTCCTCGAATCTTTGAACTTCTTATTCTATCAATCTTCGTTACTCCTGCTGTCATGCTCGGTGATTATTATTGTGACTGGACTATAACGATACGAGGAACATTGATAAGGAAAATTTTTCCATTTCAATGTTCCGAAAAATGCAATACATTATAAATAGCTGGCAAAAAATAAGGAAGATGAAAACGAAGTGGACTAACAAAGAGAAAACAATGTCGAACAAGGAAAAAGAAGGAGATGAAAAGAAGGAGAATGGAATGGTGGACCTGAAAAAAATCGTGAGTACCTTGCTTATTATTTTTTGAAAAGAATCATTTTTTTAAAAACGTTCATAGCAGAATAGCTAGGACTATTAGTGTAGGAGTAGGTTTAAGTTTATTTTTGTTATAGTAAACCAAGTAAAATCCAGTGGTTCTAATTCGTCATAATGTGTGAATGGAGATTTTTTTTGGTGTATGGATGGCCGTTCAGTCGTCTTTCCGTAGATGAACGATGACAGGACAGAACGATTACGAACGATGACGACATAACGGGACCAGTAACGTACTTCTCTACAACTGACTTAGGTCGTGACTGGGAAGCACTTTTAGGGGCTATCTCTCCCAATTTTGGCTAGAGAGATAGCAATTGGTTGTGTCGCAAGACACGTAGGGACAAGCCAACTTTTGCCAGTTATACCAGGCATATTTCGGGTACTGGACGAACCCGTTTGGCGAGGAGAGACAAAGGGGAAAGGTGATTTGAGGGGTAGGGAGTAGTAATAGGCTAGAAATTTAGGGTTGATTTTACCAAGATTCGTGGGCTTTGAACGAATTTCTTCGATATGTACGCCCACGCCCATTCCCATAAACCAGCTGTTCTGGCACTAAGCGAAACACAGGTAGTGGAAGAATCTTCCGATTTGAAACTGCCTGGATATAACTGTGTGTCATTATTCTTTCCCCACCGTGGCCTCGCCATTTATGTACATAGTGATATTGCTTATCAAGTTCCACCACAATATGGCCATTGTTCCAACCCGGAATTTAATTTCAAATGGCTAAAATACACCGTCTGTAAGCAAATAATTCACTACTGCTTTATTTACAGAAGCCCTAGTGCCGTTGTTGTCCGATTCCATCACTCGAATTGTCTCCTTGTATCCTCATACTGAAATCGTTATTGCGGGCGATATACAATTCGGATTGGCTTCAACATTCTGGCCAGACAATACCCGAAGGGAGGTATGTTGAACTTTTTGCTGAGATAAACAAATTGAATCAGCTTGTAAATGAGCCTATACGTATGCCGGACATTGAAAGTCATTCCGCCAACACCTTGGACTTGTATCTTACTTCGCACCCTGATAAGTACACCATTGATGTTCTAGCGCCTCTAGGTCGGTCTCACCATAATATCGTCTCAGCTAAATTCTCGTACTCTGACCACACAGTTAAAGAAAAAACTCCTAAAAGAAAAGTATGGCAATAAGACAAAGCCTACTGGACCGGCCTCGTAGCTCCTTTAGGAGTTTTAACTGGTCGCAATGCTTCCTCGATAGCGACGTGAAAGAAACCGAAAGAAGTTTAAACAAGCCAGAAAAGACTACAATGCCCACATTCGACGTGTAAAATTCTTACATGACCATAAATTCAGGCAAAAAATCCTGCAATGTCCCAAAGGTAGTAAAAGTTTTTGGTTATTCTTCAAAAATATTAAAAAATTCTGCCTCGTCTGCCATCCCTTCGCTCATTTACAGTGACATTCCAGCTGTCAGCTCCTTAGACAAAGCCAATCTGCTTGCTGCTCACTTTGCAGTGAACTCCACACTGCCAGATAATGCTTTGTCACCGCCTGTATTTGAGAGCGTCAAATTGTCCATGGGACAAGTCCACTTTGCCACTCGTACAGTTGCAGGAGTACTCAAAGGTCTTAACCTACACAAATCCGCTGGTCCAAATGGTATCCCCCCCTAAGTTTTGAAGAGGTGTTCTTCTACGCTGGCAAAACCTCTGCGAAAGCTTTTCTGTCTATCCTACCTTTCAGGGCTCTTTCCGAGTAGATGGAAAACAGCATTTGTCCAGCCCGTCCCTAAAAAAGGCGAATCTTCCTCCCCGTCCAATATTTCAATTCACGAAAACAGTATGGTTTTCGTAGCAACAGGTCCACTGGTGATTTGATGGCATACTCGTATATCACCGAAAAGTGGAACGAATCTCTTCGACACCTCGGCGAAATCAAGCTATTTGCGCTTGATATTTCAAAGGCATTTGACAGAGTTTGGCATTAGGCTCTTTTGTCGAAAATGCTTGCATATGGCGTCGATGAGTCTCTTCTTCAATGGATTGGAAATTACCTTTCGGAGCGTTCAATACAAGTTGTTTTGGATGGCTTCAAGTCTGCAATTCACCAATAAATGCTGGTGTTCCCCAAGGCTCTGTTTTGTCTCCGACTCTCTTTTTTTACTTTTTATAAATGATCTCTTGTCTGCAACTTCTAATCCAATTCATTCCTTCGCTGATGACAGTACCCTCAGTTTTTCATACTCCTTGCCTAACTCACGTCCTTGCTCTTCGGCCGTAGAAGGGGAACGGCAGCGTATGTTAAACACATTAAATTCCTACCTAGACAGTATAATTAAATGGAGTTCAACCAACAGAGTAGAATTTAATGCTTCCAAAACACAATTTCTTTTTTTTTTTTTTTCTTCCCGAGGGTTGGTGAAAAAATCTTCCATAGACACTTTGAGGATAGCAAGCGCATGCTCATAGTAGTCTAAAAAAACACAACCCTGCGATTTAATTTGTTATATATTGCAACTAACAACGACCTTAATTTCTATCATGAAAAAAAAAAAACTCGTTTGGCAGGTTACTTTCCACTGGAAGATCCTGCATGTTCCGCAATCTAGGCGCGGTTGATTCCTATCTCGCCAAGTCGAAAGGTTTCGTCCTTTGTAGTCGGCGCAATAAATTGCTTTCATCCAGAATTTGTAGGATTGTATTGTTGACATGTCCGTTTGGTCGGTTTCTATGCTTTCTCGCGAAGCTTCTAATTTCAGCATCGATTGTCGGAATTCCGAGATCCCTGTGGATATCATTGTTTGTAGTATACCACGGTGCGTGGACAATTTCTCTTAGCACTTTAAAAGTTTATAAAATATTGGCGTTTGTTTTCTTGGTACAGCCCCAAAGTTGTATACCGTAAGTCTGCACCGGCTTTAGCACTTGCTTGTATAAAATCAGGTTGTTCTCAAAACTGAGCTGGGAGTGTTTTCCGAGCAACCAGTTCATTTCTCTATATTAGATTTCGAGTTCTTTACGTTTCATTTTCACGTGCGAATTCCATTCCAGTTTTGCGTCGAGCGTCATTCCAAGGTATTTGGCCTCGTTTGCAAAAGGTATTCGGGCCAAGTTTAGGAAAATTGGCAAGACATTAGTTTTCTTATAAGTGAAATTCACGTGAACAGATTTAGATTCGTTGGGGGCGATCCCCCAGTCCCTCGTCCAGTCATTTACTTTATTCAGTGCGTTTTGCAGTTTTGCAGTCATTTCTTCGATTGTTTTACCTACGGCTAGGATAGCGGTGTCAGCGGCAAACGTAGCCAGGATAGTGCCATCTCTTTCGGTATATCTCGAGTATATAACAGATAGAGAAGTGGCCCAAGAATGCTTCCTTGCGGTACACCGGCCGAAATTTCTTTTAGCTCCGAGTATTCATTTCCATGTCTAACACGGAAAGTCTATTCCCGAGATATGATTCTAGAATGTCGTATAGGCATACAGGAAGAACTTGTAGTAGTTTGCAATTCAAGCCATCATGCAACACCTTATCAAAGGCTTGAGCATATTTTTTTCTCCACAAGTGCTTTCTCGATTACATCAGTAATTCTATGCACCTGGTCAATCGTCGAATGCTTACTTCTGAACCCAAACTGGTGGTCAGAGATAAGATTATTTCCTTCTATAACCGGTTGGAGACGCCTTAGTAATATCTTCTCGAAAATTTTGGATATAACTGGAAGTAGCGAAATTGGTCTATAAGATTTTACCTCATTTGGCGGCTTTCCTGCTTTTAAAACCACTATAACTTCCGCAACGTTCCATTGGTTAGGCACGTGTTTTAATCTGAGCGCAGCATTTACAATATGAAGAAGCTTAATCAATGCTTTTCTAGGTAAAGCTTTGAGAATTTCTCCGGTGATCAAGTCATAACCAGGAGCTTTCTTAGGTTTTGGATTCCCGATCTCATATTTGAGTTCCCTTAGCGTTGCTCTTGTAAGTGCTAAATCGTCAGATGGTAAATCCGGCCTATTGATATTGTCGTAAGACACTTGACCATCGTACGGTTTAAAGGTGTCTTTCAGGTGGGCCGCAAAAACGTCCGCTTTTTCTTTATCTTCCCTTGCCTATTTATTGTGATTTAATTTAATTGGCGGCGCGGGGACCTTGGGCCTTTTGGTGCCTTTTACAGCTTTCCAAAGCGATTAATTGGAATCTTTTTTGGCTGTTAAACTTTCAAGATAAGAGCCTATCGCACGATCCTTAAAATCCTTTATAGTCTTCTTCAACGAATTGCACAGGTGATTCAAGTGAGCTTTATGTTGCGGAGCACGACTCTGTTGCCATTTCTTACGCGCTTTTCTTTTTTCCTTGACCAATTCTTTTATTTCCGTAGGATATCGTAGACCGTATTTGTCCGGAGTTTTCCTTGGATTGGGAGTATTATTCCAAGAGGCGAGCTGTACGATCTCAACGAAGCGATCAACTTCAACCTCAAGTTGATAGGGTGTCGTAAGTGGAACGCTCAGTTCAACATTATCTTCAATTTCGTTCCTAAAGCCTTCCCACTTAGTTGTTCTACCGGTTAATCTCGCTGGCTCTAGGGGATAGACTAGTTTTTCACTCAATGTCAAAACAACTGGGGAATGGTCAGACAACAGATCAAAACACAATGCTGTCTTCTGTCTCTCAAGCGAAACCAAAACCCTAAACCATTATCCATGGATGGTACTTGCATCATTGAAACCGAAAGACTTGCCATTCTCGGTATGTGTATTAATAACCATCTTCGATGGAATGATCACATATTCGAGGTCGCCAAAAATGCTGCAAAATGTCTAGGATTCCTTAAACGGTGCAAGAAATATTTTACCCCGTCTGATATGGCTTCAATTTATAAGGCATTCATCCGCCCTAAGCTGGAATATAACGCCCATACCTGGTCTGTTGCACCCAAGACCGTTCTGCACATTCTTGATAGGGTACAAAATCGCGCGTTAAAACTTATAGGTGATAGAGACATTGTGAATTCCATTCATTCACTAGAACATCGGAGAAATGTCTCCTGTCTCTCCCTGTTTTATCGTTTTTTTTTTTTATAAAAAATTCTTTAGCGAAATAGCCAGCTGCATTCCTTCCCTTCAAAATTTCACCTGCAATACTCGACATTCTTCGAATGCACATCAGTTCACCCTAAAGGCCAACTTCGGTCGTACTGTTAAATATAGGGATTCGTTTATAAGCCGAACGACACGAATGTGGAATGATCTGCCAAGCTCTGTAGTTCCCCATCACTACAACCTTCAAACACTTAAAGCCAACGTGCATGGGCTTCTCCTCTTCCCCCTTTCCTTAAAAGCCCTTGCCCTGTAACAATATAAAGGTATTCATATTCCTTTTGGCTTGCGAGAATTATAAAAAAAAAAAAAGGTTAAGGTAGTTACGTCCTGGCCATGGGCTCAGGTCCTTGGATTTTTAATTTTTTTCTTTTGCTATCCCTTTTTAAGTCCGACCGCCGTCTTCTCTCTTTTGATTTTTCTTTGACTATTATGGCACAAGATTTTGGGTGTTGAGCAGGCAGTGCATAGTAAGGTGGACAAGAACCATACCGTTCGTCGAGCTAAGCCGAGCAACCGTGAGCGTACAGCTCACATCACGGTACTTTACTTATTAGCAGACTTACGAAAATTGGAAATTTCTGGGATATGGCTAAGACGATTTTATTCAAAATTGATATCTAAGTTAAAATTGTTGACATATGCACAAAAAGGTCTTAGATTTTTAACGCATTTTACGAAATCCCATTTTGTCGCCTTTTACCAATTTTTCCTAGACTTTAAATCTAAAGAATTTACAAACGAAAAACACATATGGAACAAGTACGTGCGTACGTGCGACCCAGTCGTACCCTTAGTTTTCATTTTATAAGACAATTACTTGTCATTCCGCACAGCGATGTAATGTTTATTAATTTGCTTCATACGAGTACAAATTGTTTTTGCACTGCGTTCCTTATTACTTATCACTGAATAAGCAAACGCTTAGCTAAAGTTTTATTCATGAATACGGGCCTTGGACATATTTATATAGATATGATGCAATTTTTATTTTTATAGAAATAAAAAATTTAGAATTCAAATAAAGTGAAGTATTTGGACAAAGAGGAAGTGTGATGTGTAGGCTGTAAAATCGAAATGAAAAACTTCGATTGAAGTGACGGCGAAGATTTTCAAAAGAAAAAAAAAACTCGTTTGAGTCATTGCAGAAGAGGATCAGGTTCCAGGGACCTAGACCACCGGCGGGAAGGCAGGAGAGACGTGAGTGATTTCACTACTCCCACGGTAGCGCGGGTAATCTTGTCCTTATATTTTCTCTATGCTCTGTTGCTTTAAAGTTAGTTTTTAAATCTTTGTTGCATCAATTGAAAAATGTTATCACTTTTTTCAAGTGAAGATAAATGTTTTGCATTAAATTTGGGTGTGAATTAATAGAAGAAAACCTCATGTCATATGTGTAAGTTAACATTTTTAGGGTTTTGCATGTCTTAAACTAATTGGAAAATGTATAAAAAAGAGATTTCACTGTTTTCCTGAAACGAAATACTTTCAGTATCTCAAAATCGTTCCCACTCACCCAAAGTCGTGAGTGGTTTCACTGGACTCCTCGTTTAAAATTGAATATTTATTACTTTCACGTTAAGAGTGACTTATTCTCCGAAAATGAATGAAATATTGAAGCATTTTAAGGCGTTGGTTTCAGTACCAGGGGTATACATATTTTGGGTTATACGTTATTTATTATGTTTCAAATTTTAACCAAAAAGTAATGTACCATGTGGTATGGGAAAAGGTATGTAAATCACCACTTCTTTGTATGACTACTACGCTCAAACACCTTATTTCCCTAGTAATCTTAATTTCTCTAGTAAGTCATACATACCTATATACTCGTATGTATAACTTTTGAATTACTTTTTTCGGCTTCCTGGTTCAAAATTTAAGCCACATATTTCTATCCGTTGCGGCTAAGTGGAGCAAATTTTAAACCAAGTCGAAAATATTTTCTACAACTGGCTTAGAGATTTAAAATTTGTACCACATAGAATAGAAACATTATGGAAATTGCAAGGAAGAATGGGAAATTTTTATTTCAGCTTGTTTCATACGGTAAAGTGAGTAACGATGCTTTTTGTGAAGTTGACACTAGAATTTAATTTCTTAAGCTTAGTACTGCTATAAATTCATGTTTTTGCAAAGTTATTAGGAAAATTTTTAATTTGTGTGTTGATAATACAGTTTATTATTATTAGTCAAATAATTTTCTCGAAAACCCGTAAATTTAGAAGAAAAAACAAGTGGTACGTTTTTTGACCCACTGCGACGGAAGGTTTTTATCGTTTACTACTTTTAGGCATGTCGGATTATAATGAACCAGATTTTAATTTAGTTGGCATGAGTTCCAATGAATTTTTGAGAGAACTGGGAACAGACGACGATGCGGTTTCACTTCCTTCAGGACCTGATTCTGATATTTCTTCAGTGACTTCATCTGTGTCAGGTTCCAATTTACAGCCTGAGGATAAGGAGCTTCAATTGATATTATCTTTTGATTCGGAGGACCATATTCTTCTTCCTCCGAAAGTGACTCGTAACTGGACTCAAGTCATTCAGAATGCTTAGGATCAAATTTTACCAGAGTTTACACATGATTATGGGGCTGCTGATTTCGCCAAAGGTATGAAAAATCCAACACCCATAGATCTTTTCGAGTTATTGTTTGACGACCAACTTTTTGAACATTTGATTTTCCAAACAAAATATACGCGGAGCAAAAGCACATCAAAACAGGCAGCATTCATTTGAGAAATCACATATGAACGAAATGAAAACTTTCATTGGTTTCAACTTGCTTATGGGAATCAAGAAGCTTCCTAGCTATAAAGATTATTGGTCTACCTCACCAGTTTTGCACGATTCCTATGTCAGTTCCTTTATGAAGCAAGCACGGTTTAGTTGGTTGTTGAGGAATTTACATGTTAATGATGGATGTCTTGATCCAGAACGAGGTGCTCCCAATTACGATAGGCTTTATAAAATTAAACCTATGTATACTGCAAACACTCTTAACCAATTTCAAAAAATGTGCAAATCCTACTCGTGAATTAGCCATAAACGAGTCCATGATAAAATTCAAGGGTCGGAGCTATATGAAACAGTATATGCCATAGAAACCGAAAAAAAGGGGTACAAAGTTTGGATGCTTGCAGATAAAATGGGGTACTGTCACGAGTTTGATAACTGCAGAAACATATCTTGGAGCTAAAGTTGTAAGGAATTTGATGTCAGATTTCAAGCACAAAGATCATGTGGTGTATTTGGACAACTATTTCACTGGTGTTGAGCTAATGGAAGACTTGAAGAATGATGAGATACATGCCTGTGGAACGGTAAATGCCACGCGAAAATATCTACCACGGTTCCCACCAGATAATCGGATGAAACGTGGAGACTCTGAGTTTTTTCACGGTGACACAAATTTGACCGCTATAAAATGAAAAGATAAGCGGTCTGTACATATTCTCTCCAACTTTCACCCCCACGAAAAATTCAGTGAGGTTTCACGTAAAAACAAGAATGGAATTATTTCAAAAGTATCGTATCCAACTTTAGTTGTTGACTACAATAGACATATGAACTAGTTAGACAAGTTCGACCAGAATTTGTCAGTTCATAAATTAGACAGAAAAAGCATGAAATGGTGGCACCGGATATTTTTCTTTTTTCTAGATACAGTAGTTGTAAATCCCTTTTGCTTGTACAAAATGCTCAACCTCCCGCAAATGGACATGACGACATTTAGACGCTCAGTTATAAATGGTTTATTGGCAAAAAATCAAGTTGAAAAGAAACGCCCGTCGGAAAGATCATCGCCCGTTATTGCAAAAAAAGCTTTGCAAGAATTTCGTTCCATTGGAAATACGTACAACATCGGCCGCCCATCTGCCGGAACGTAGTACCCGTCGAAGATGTTCCATCTGCAGCACGATCAAGAATGAAGTAAGGACAAATTGGATTTGTTCCATTTGCAAAGTTCCGCTGTCTTTGGGGAAAAATAAATCATGTTTCCAAGACTACCATAAAAAGTAAGCTGACCCTTGCGGTCCACTGGTTCAAAATTTAACCCACCAGTTTTGATAGTATATTTAAGAAAATAGATGTACAAAAAATGGAAATACATTTTTTTTTAGTTTTTTATCTATATAAATAAATATGAGTATACTTTTTTTAAAAATCTAAATTCATATTTTTTTGGTGACGCATGGGTCGATTTTCTTAGCAAATTTTCGCGCCGGAAAGTGTTAAATAAAAATCAATTAATTTTATAATAATAACAAAATACTGATAACTGAAGGGTAATTCAATTAGAAATTACGATTTAAATCGGGCACTAATGTGGTTCTGTTAAAGATAAACAGCTGATGTTTGACATCTGTGAGTACTAAGCATTGACATTTGTAATTATGGAGCGGTATACGACAGAACAACGCATTTTAGTTGTTAAAACATACGAGTATCTAAGAGATGGGGAAAATTTAACCAAAACGATCCGGACATTGCGAAATACTGTCAGTACAAATAACCGTCCATCTCGTCCCGCGGTTAAGAAATTAACGGAAAAAATAGGTCGAATCAGGTCAATGTTGGATGTGCAAAGACCAGTGCGTCCTGGTTCCTTCAGTTGAACCTCCACGTAGCGCATTTTAACAAAAGATCTGCATCTGCTTGCATACAAGATGCAATTAACTCGGGAATTGAAGCCAATTAACTCGGGAATTGAATAGCGTTGCGCCTTCGTTGATTGGGTGTTAGAGAATCACCAAGTTGATGAAGACTTTTCGAACAAAATCATCTTCAGCGTTGAATTGTCGCATTTGGAGTCATGAAAATCCACGGGCCATTCACGAACAACCAATGCATCTACAAAAAGCCACTGTTTGGTCCGGATTTTGGGACGGGACGCTGCGCGCTTGGTGCTGGTGTAACTGTATCGGGACATGATAACAACATTTTTTTTTTTTTGCGCCAATTGGATGAAATTGATGTGGAAGACATGTTTCAACAGATGCCATCTGCCACACAGCGCGAGAAATTGAATCAACCTTTATGCATACATATACCTACTTATAAATTCGACACGTACATGCAATAAGGTAAATAACATAAAATTTATGAATAAAGGACAAACAATAATTTGATTCCATCATGGATATATTTCACCCAAAAATGGATATCAATAAATCGTAAAAGTATTATGGTTTTAATTAAGTAATAAAATGATTGATAATGTAATCCATAGTCGAATGATATACATACATACATATATTTTTGTATATATATTTTTAATATTTTTATTGTTTTAAATTTTGGACTATGCCATTATAATATGGAATACAACATCGGTGAAATGGGAGTTCCTGTAAATACCGACTTTTGTGAGGTAATTTTCGATGACTTCTCGGCACATTTCCGGCTGTATTAGAACTCACAGATGTTGGTTTTTAAGTGCTTCAGAGATTGAGGATTGCATAGACACTATCTTTAGCATAGCCCATAATATAAAGAAATCCAATAAGGTCAGATCACACGATCTCGGGGGCCCATTGATGTAGCCAAATTTCGAAATTAAACAGCCGGGGAACATTTTGTGCAATAGTTTGCATGTGCTGTATGGCACCCAACCCCGTCGTGCTGGAATCACGTGTCAAATTTGTGGCCATTCATCAAAAATATTATCATCAATATATTAAAAATTCTGCCTCATCTGCCATTCCTACACTCAATTACAATGACACGAACTCCACGGTGCCAGATAATGCTTTGTCTCCGCCTGTATTTGAGAGCGTCAATCAATGTGACAAGACCACTTTCGCACTCGTACAATTGCAGGAGTACTCAAATATCTTAACATACACAAATCCGCTGGTCCAAATGGTATCCCCCCCTAAGTTTTGAAGAGGTGTTCTTCTACGCTGGCAAAACCTCTGCGTAAGCTTTACTGTCTATCCTACTCTCCAGGGCACTTTCCGAGTAGATGTAAAACAGTATTTGCCCAACCCGTCCCTAAAAAAAGGCAAATCTTCCTCCCTGTCCAATTATCGACTAATTGTATTTACGTCCCTTCTTTCCAAGGTCATGGAAACGCTGATAAATCGTCAGCTTATGAAATATCTCGATTCACTAAAACTCCTTAATGACCGCCAATATGGTTTTCGTAGCAACAGGTCCACTGGTGATTTGATGGCATATCTCACCGAGAAGTGGAACCAATCTCTCCATCACTTCGGCGAAACCAAGATGGTTGCGCTTGATATTTCAAAGGCATTTGACAGAGTTTAGCATCAGGCTCTTTTGTTGAAAATGCGTGCATATGGCGTCGATGAGTCTCTTCTTCAATGGATTAGAAATTACCTTTCGGGGCGTTCAATACAAGTTGTTTTGGGCGGCTCCAAGTCTGCAATTCACCAAATAAATGATGGTGTTCCCCAAGGCTCTGTTTTGTCTCCGACTCTCTTTCTTATTTTTATGAATGATCTCTTGTCTGCAACTTCTAATCCAATTCATTCCTTCGCTGATGAGAGTACCCTCAGTTTTTCATATTCGTTCCCTAACTCACGTCCTTGCTCTTCGGCCGTAGAAGGCGAACTGGAGCGTATGTTAAACACATTAAATTCCGATCTGGTTAGCATAATTAAATGGGGTTCAACCAACAGAGTGGAATTTAATGTTTCCAAAACACAATGCTGTCTTCTGTCTCTCAAGCGAAACCAAAACTCTCAACCATTGTCCATGGATGATACTTGCATCATTGAAAACGAAAGGCTTGCCATTCTCGGTATGTGTATTAATAACCATCTTCGATGGAATGATCACATATTCGAGGTCGCTAAAAATGCTGCAAAATGTCTAGGATTCCTTAAACGATGCAAGAAATATTTTACCCCGTCTGATCTGGCCTCAATTTATAAGGTATTCATCTGCCATAAGCTGTGTGAATATAACGCCCATATCTGGTCTGGTGCACCCAAGACTATTCTGCACATTCTTACTAGGGTACAGAATTACGCGTTAAAACTTATAGGCTATAGAGACATTGTGAATTCTATTCATTCACTAGAACATCGGAGAAATGTCTCATGTCTCTCCCTGTTTTATCGTTATTTTCATAAAAAATGCTCCAGTGAAATAGGCGGTTGCATTCCTCCCTTTCAAAATTTCACCCGCAATACGCGACATGCTTCGAATGCACATCAGTGCCAAACTTCGGTCGTACTGTCAAATATAGGGATTCATTTATAAGCCGAACGACACGAATGTGGAATGATCGACCAGGCTCTGTATTTCCCCATCACTACAACCTTCAAACATTCAAAGCTAAAGTGCATAGGCTCCTCCTCTGTTCCTCTTCCCCCTTTTCCCTGACGCCCGTGCCCTGAAACAGTTTAAGGGTATTCATATCCCCTTTGGCGAGCGGAGATTATAAAAAAATAAAAATAAAAAATAACCCAAAGGGAATCATAGTGGACCAAAAGGCCCGTGTGTAAGCACCTTTCGAGATGCTCAGCCACCCCAAAGTAACCTATCTTAAGGGACTGTAGTTGTTTATTGTGAAGGAAATGGCTTATGTTTAAAGTTTAAAGAAAACTTCTTAAAGACCAGTAGTATGGCTTTCGTAGCAACAGGTCCACTGGTGATTTGCGCTTGATATTTCAGGCTCTTTTATCAAAAATGCGTGTATCGATGAGTCTCTTCTTCAATGGATTAGAAATTACCTTTCGGGGAGCTCAATAGAAGTTGTTTTGGACGGCTTAAAGTCTGCAATTTACCAAATAAATGCAGCTGTTCCACAAGGCTCTGATTTGTCTCCCAATCTCTTTTCATTTCTAAATGATCTCTTGTCTGCAACTTTTAATCCAATCCATTCCTTCGCTGTTGACATTACCCTCAGTTTTACATATTCATCACCCAACCCAAGTCCTTGCTCTTTGGCCGAAGAGAAACGACAACGTATATTAAACACCGACCTGGACAACATAAATTGGGTTCAGCCAATAAAGTGGAATTTAGTGCTTTCAATACACAATGCTGTCTTCTGTCTTCCAAGCGAAACCAAAACTCTCAACCATTATCAATGAATGTACTTGCGTCGCTGATATCAAAAGACTTGCTATTCTCGGTATGTGTATTAATAACCATCTTCGATGGAATGATCACATATTCGCAGTCGCTAAAAACATTGCAAAATATCTAGGATTCCTTAAGCGGTGCAAGAAATATTTTACCCCGTCTGATCTGGCCTCAATCTATAAGGAATTCATCCACCCAAAGCTGGAATATAACGCCCATATCTGATCTGGTGCACCCAAGACTGTTCTGCATATACTAGACAAGTATAGAAACGCGCGTTAAAACTTCTAGGTGATAGAGACATTGTGAACTCCATACATTCACTTGAACACCGTAGGAATGTCTCGTGTCTTTCCCCATTTGATCGCTTTTTTTATAAAAAAAAATGCTCCAACGAAATAGCCGTGTCATGCTTCGAATGCACATCAGTTCATCTTTAAGCCCAACTTCGGTCGTACTGTCAAGCCGAACGTTTTGTTTATAAGCCGAATGACACGAATGTGGAATGATCTACCAGGCTCTGTATTTCCCCATCACTACAACCTTCAAATACAGTTAAATCCAACGTGCACAGGCTTCTCCTCTGTTTCTCTTCCCCATTTTCCTAAACTCCCGTGGCTTGAAACAATATAAGGGTATTCATATTCCTTTTGGCGCGCAAATTACAAAGTCCTCATCTTCAATTTCAGCCTAAAAACAGTTGGTTATCATTTGACATTGCGCAGAGAATTCACCGTAACAGCGGCTCCTTCGTTGTTGTCAAAAAAATTATCACGCTGACGGTCCACAACGCAAACCAAAGTGTCACCCGTGGCGTCTCATCGATCACATTTGGATTCTGAGAACCTCAAATTCTGCAATTTTATTTGTTTGCATAGCCGCCGACCGAGAAATGGGCATCATCGCTGAAGAAGGGTTTGTTCGAAAAATCGGCGTCAACTTGTTGATTTTGCAGCACCCAATCGGCGTATGTTCTACACATTCTATGGTCAATACGCTTTAGTTGTTGTGTAAGCTGGACCTTATAGGAATGAAGATGTAAATCCAAAGTACAAAATATGCAAAACTGAGCTGTAGGAAATGCCCATTTGCTAATTCCAGGTTTTCGAGCACTGAGGCACTCACAGTGACTATGTATGTTTTCAAACGATTAAGCATTACGACGTCACAAATACTACCGATTTGTTCGAATTTGGTGAATGTGTTTCGAATCGTTTGTTTGTTGGGTGATTATGACGACCATAAACTGTCCTGAAACGATCCATATTGTAAAATGGCAAGGCAAGAACTATCTACCTGTCACTATTTGACAGCGATGTGAAATCCCAACCTCGAAATGAATAATCCTTTATAACGGGTGAGCCATGCTAATTTTTTTTAATTACATGTTATTTTGTCACTGACAGCTCTTTCGCGCTGAAAAAATTGACAGAAACACAGTATCATATCTCCGTGGTACGAAATTGATTTACGCTTAAATAACGTCTGAAAATATTGACCACTTACATATGTCCAAAGTGGGTGCTGTCTTGCCGAATTTGAAAAAAAAAAATCGTCGAAATAATGCAACAACTATAGTTGGGCGTAATCAACTACTTTTGTAATCAGATTAATAATCTGATTAAATGTAATCATAATTACTTTTAATCAGATTAAAGTAGCCAGGATTACTTTTAAAGAAGATTTCACATGCAATCTTTAATTTTGATTACAGTAGTTAGAAATCAAGATTACATTTAATTCAATTTAATGCTTTACAGTTTTTTACGACATAAACTTTAACCGTAAATAAGCTTGTTTACTTCTAGAAGGCCAAGCCGTGGTGGCGTTATACGTAAGCAAGCGTCTCAAGGAGACGAACGTCATTTTAGTATCGTTACCGTTAAAATTGTTTTTAATTTTGATTAGTATCTCGTGTGAAATGGCGTCAAGTTCTTTTCCCTCATTGCCTAATAGTTCTGAATCGGAAATTGTGCAGAATGAAGATGAAGGAGCAGCAGAGGTTTTACCTTGCATTCTTGACGGCAAATATTTTTATATATTCTAAAACGGAATCCACAAATACTAAAAAGGTTGCAATTTGTACATCTTGTGGACCAAAAGAGGTGAAAACAAGCGGTTTTAACAATTCAACATCAAATTTTGTTATTCATCTCAAACGAAGACACGGAGAAGATATATACAAAGAGTATCAGTCACTTGAAAAATATAAAAAAAAACAAACAAAATTTGAGAACATCTAACTTTCGTTGGTCAGAAATAAGCGATCAAATTTTTAAGCGGACGATTTCACAAGAGCAATTTAATGAAGATAGTTTGAAGTTTTTTATTAATTCTATGATTCCTTTGCAAGCCATAGATGACCCATTTTTTAAGAAAATCTTTGACAATTTGAATATCACTACGAAAGGACTGAGCGTTGTCAGCAGAAGAACTTTGGGAAGCTTGATCGACGACTATTATATGAAGGAATTGAACGATGTAAAGGAAGTCTGCACAACTGCTGATATTTGATCGGCAAAAACTCGAAATTTTTTGTGCGTCACGGCACACTGGCTAGGCTCAAACCTAGAAAGGATATCTAAAACGTCGGCATGCCGAAGACTTTCAGGGACACACAACTATGACCGAATAGCTCTTTTAGTTGAAGCAATACATGCTGAATTTGGTCTAGACTCACAAAAAGTACTAGCTATGGTCACTGATAATGGCAGTAATTTCGTCAAAGCGTTTTAAGAATGTGGCATACATATGGATACTGAAAGTGATAGTGAAGATTGCTGAAAACTTAGATACCGAGCATATTTTTCATCACTCAACAAACCTAGAATTGCCCATACATTTAAGATGTTCTGCCCCCAAGCTCAATCTATGTGCCACTATGGACGCTAATGGGGTATTACGAAATACCGAAACAAATATTGCTGATATTCGCGACTAAATTATTAAAAAAATGCAACAATTTATGGAAATGTGCCGGGCGCCCTAAATCAGCTGAAATAATACATGGAATTGTTGGGCATACCCTTTCCAAAGCGGGAATCACTAGATGGAATAGCCTTTATGATGGACTAAAACAAATTGCATCAATACAGGATAAGAGTGCACAGTTGCACGTGGTACTAGGACTGACGAATGTTTTAAGTACCAATGATTTTCAATACATAAAAGAATACTTGCGCTGTTCAAAACCAATAGCAGACGCCCTGACATATTACAAGGCGAACAGGATATATATTATGGTATTTTATTGCCATATTTAGTATCTCTGCGAAAAAAATTGCAAAAGCTTAACAGAGAATCACTTGTTTTTTGCCAAACGCTGGCAGTGAATTATTTAGAAAACGTGGAAGTGCGATTTTCTGAATTCTTTGACAATTCTTCACAGGTAGCTCAAAATGCAGCAGTTGCTGCAATCGCAGGTTCAAGGACAAATGGATGACTTGTATAAATTTAGAACACCATTCCAGAATCAAATCAGTTTTCAAAGGAGCTGTGATCAAAAAAATCCATGAGACACCTGGAACTTTTCAAGAAACACCTAGTAAAAGATATAATGACAGCTATTTTGAATTTGATACTGATTCTTCAGAGACTGTTTCAACAGGAGATATACGTCAAGTTCAACGATCAAAAGCAGATGCCATTATTTCTCATTATTTAGCAGATCAAGATAAAGATGTTCCCATGCTAAATCGATATCCTGAGATCAAAACTGTTTTAGGAAATATAATACGCCTCTACCATCTTCGGGTCCAGTTGAAAGACTTTTTTCATATGCAACTATGACAAATTCACCAAAGTCGCATAGACTCTCAGATGGAATGTTTGAGAAGAGGGTACTATTGAAATCTAATTTAAGCCACACATCGTAAAAATATTCTGATATCAACAATTAACAATATTTTCTATAAAATAATTATTCCTAAAATAAATAAAAAATAAAGATGATTAAGTATGTGCTCTTTTAGTTTTCATAATTCTCGCGGCTGGATTACGATTACAAATTACTAACCATTAATCATCGAATATGATTACTTTTTTTGATTAATTTCATTAATCTGTAATCATGATTAAAGATTACATTTTGTAATCATAATCCTTAATATTAAGATTACATATTTTAATCATACTCTTTAATCATCAATCTGATTACATTTTGCCCAACACTGGCACCAACCATGCCTGCTGTACTCAAGTTTGTGAAGAGATTGGCATCCTAATAGATAACACAAGTTACCTTCGTGTTCGTCTTGTGCGTTCAACCTAGGATATGGTTCCAGCAAGACGGCGCTACGCCCCATGTAAACCATCCAACAATCGATCTTTTTGCGAACTATGTATGTGTTCAATAAAGTGTAATTAGCCGTTTTGGTGCTGTACGATTTTACGCCGTTGAACTTTTTTTTTCTGAGGTGCTGTCAAGGATCAATATTAAATACTTGTAGACAATCCAAAAACAATTCAGGCACTTAAGCACAATATTGATCGAGATATTCGTGAAATAGAGTCCCGAATCATCCAAAATATACTGTAAAATTGGGTTGACAGGATGTGCTACTGCCAAGCCAGCCGCGCCAGCCATCCATAAATAGGAGGAAGGTGAAGGTACTCTCTACAGTAAAGCAAAAACCTCTGAAAAATATTAAATAGATTTTTTTTTTATAGCAATTTTAAAAACAAACCAACAGACCCTTTATTAAAGTTTCATAAATTCTTTGATATTTGGATTTTCCCTCAATTGTTATTTCTTTTTTTATTGCATCCACAATTCTACTTGAACTTATAACTGATGTTCTGTAAAAAAAAGTGTATCTACGTACATATACTCGAATGTATACATCACCTGCATGTTTAAAATCAATAAGAGAAATGTGAAATGTATTTCAATTTATTTCAGTTTCAGGTGTCACAAATTTGCCAACTGAATTGGATTTAACTTGATGGTAACGATGGCATTATTATAACTTTTGCGTTGGACTGGTGTTTAAAAAGTTCCATAAAAAAAGAGTTTGCAAGAAAGTATATTGTGTACTTAGCAATTTATTAGGTTCGCAGATGTTGTTATTGATTTATTTTTAACGGTTCATCCAAAGCTTATAATAACTATCTTTGAGCGATGTGCTAAAAATGTTTGTTATGTACTTAAATGCTTTTATGTTTCGAATCACTATATATACCTAAACATTTTAAAATCTCATATTTGACCACAATAATTAAACAAATTAATGGTGACTTGATTGTAAAGGGTGACCATGTAGCAATGACAGTTTTCCAATTGTTATGTTTCAGCAGCTGTCAAAGTCACCTATGTCATCCAGCTGTCAAAATATTCAGTAAGATTTACCAATTTATCGTCCATCGGTTGATACTTCCCGAACGTGTGGAAATTATTAAAAAAATATTATCGAAATTCCGGCTCAGTTGTAAAAATGCAACGTGAATTTCGTCGTGAGGTCGTCAACATGGCTTCAGTGCGCAGGCAATTCGTCGCACCGTGGAAAAGTTGCGCGCTGGAAATGCTGGTCGGAGATCCGGATTTTGGCCAAAAAATCATTTTCTCGGACGAGGAACATTTTTGGCTCAGCGGCTATGTCAACAAGCAAAATAGCCGTTATTGGAGCGGCCACAATCCACAAGTGGTTCGACCAAGCATCATTGCATCCACAAAGATTACCTGTTTGGTGCGGTTTATGGCACGGCGGCATCATCGGACCTTATTTCTTTCGAAATGAGGAAGGAGATACCGTTATCGTCAATGGTGCTCGGTATAGAGCGATGATAACTGACTTTCTGTGGCCAGACCTCGACAACATCGATATATCCGAGCTGTGGTTCCAACAAGACAGCGCTACATGCCATACAAGCGACGCAACGCTCGAAGTGGTGAAGGAGAAATTTGGCGACTGGGTCATCTCACGCCGAGCGTTCATCAATTGGCTGCAGCGGTCATGCGACTTGACACCTCTCAACTCTACTTCTATGTAGGAAAATTTATGTAGAAAATAAAGATGAATAGTATACTGAAAACAGAAAGTTAACCACGTCTAATAAATCTTAAAACAAACTGGCTCCTATTCAGGCAAACATTAGAAGATAGCATCAGCCTACAAGTCTCGATAAAAACCTCATTTCAACTAGAAGAAGAAATTGAGTTACTTAATAAAAAATTTCCAGTAAACAACATAGTTAAGCACTCCTATTTGTCAAAAAAATGGAATGTAGACATAAACTATCCATATGCAGTTAAATTAATTAAAACGCAAAGCTCGTAAAACTTGGCAAAAAATTCGAATACCTGAGAATAAAAAGATTCTTAACGCATTGTGCAATGAACTCAAGAGGCTTCTAAAAATTGTAAAGAATGAATCAGTTGGCAGATACTTGAATAATTTATCACCCTATAAGGATACAAAATATATTCTATGGAAAGCTGCCAAACCCTTAAAAAAAAGAAAACAGAAAAACAAGCACCGCCCATTAAACAAGAAGACGGGTATTAGGCAAGAAATGACAAAGAAAAAGCTAACCTCTTCGCAGATCACCTGCAGGAGACCTTCCAACCATTTCCTAGGCAAACAGCAGACGAAAACCTGTTTCTGCAGCCCAGAAATTATCACAGGAACATACAGCATGTAACATTACAAGAACGTAAACTATTACATATAATTAATGCAGCACTCAGACTGAAATATGTTCCGATGCAATGGAAGGTAACAGAAGTAATAATGATCCTGAAACCGGATAAATCGCCAAATAAAAAGAAATCGTACAGACCGATTTCTCTACTACCCGTAATATCAAAGCTATTCAAAAAATTGCTTTTGAAAAGACTCAAGCAAATAATAGAAGAAATAAATCTTGTACCTTACCAGCAATTTGGTGTAAAGAGAAACACTGTTTTTTTTTTTATTATATGTATATACTCTATTGTATAACAAGTGCATATAATCGCGAGTACAGTAGAAAAAGAACTTGAAAACAAAAAAGTCTACTCAGCCATTTTCCTAGACGTAGCACAAGCGTTTGACAAAGTCTGGCATAGAGGACTAGAATTTAAACTGCAAAGAGATCTCCCCGAAGAGTTCTACTTAATTCTTAAATCTTAAACCGTAGATCGTTGCTTTCGAGTAAGACATCAAGATGAATAGAAAATATCTGCAGGAGTTCCGCAAGGAAGTGTCTTCGGACCAATTTTATCTCCTATATACAAGAGACTTACCTTAGAGGAAGCTAGCTTGGCGACTTTAGCTGACGACACCGCAATTATGATTATTGGCAACAATGCTGATGAAGCAGCGAACAAATTACAAAAGGCCATTAAATCTGTAAGTGATTGGGCAACAAAATGGAGAATTAAGCTCCATGAAACTAAATCTGTCCAGATTAACTTTACTAACAGAAGAATAAATACTATAAGAGCTAATATTAATGGAAAGTAAGTTCTGTACGTATATACTGCTAAATATTTGGGTATATATGACGCGAAGCTGATGGGAGGAGCATGTCAAAAAGAAAGAAGAAGAACTAAATATAGGATGACCAGATAAGAACGATAGGAAAAGAAATAAAACAACAACGGTGTGAGATATCAAATTGATTCTGGATTTATTTTGAATCTACATTCATGCCATTATGTATGGAATATCACATCATTTAAATGGCCGCCTTGGCTTCGTTGGCAGTGCTTCAAGCGGTCGGTCCAATATTTGCGTCGTTATTCCAGCAATAGCGTCTCGAATGTTGGCTTCGAGCTCGTCCAAAGTGGTTGGCTTGTTAGCGTAGACTAAGGACTTGAGGTAGCCTTAGAGAAAATAATCGAGCGGTGTCAAGTCGAATGATCGCGGCGGCCAATTGATGGACGCTCGCCGTGAGATCACCCAGTCGCCAAATTTCTTCTGCACCACTTCGACCGCTGCGTCGCTTGTATGGCATGTAGCGCTGTCTTGTTGGAACCACAACTCGGATATATATCTGGCCACAGAAAGTCGGTTAACATCGCTCTATACCGAGGACTATTGACGGTAACGGTGTCTCCTTCCTCATTTCGAAAGAAATAAGGTCCAATGATGCTGCCGTGCCATAAACCGCACAAAACAGTCAATCTTTGTGGATGCAATGTTGATTGGTCGAACCAATTGTGGATTGTGGCCGCTCCAATAACGGCAATTTTGCTTGCTGACATAGCCGCTGATCCAAAAATGGGCCTCGTCCGAGAAGATGATTTTTTGGCCAAAATCCGGATCTGCGGCCAACATTTCCAGCGCGCAACTTTTCCACGGTGCGACGAATTGCCTGCGCACTGAGACCATGATGACGACAGACCTCACGACGAAATTCACGTTGCATATTTATAAATGAGCCGAAATTTCGATAATATTTTTTAATAATTTCCACACGTTCGGGAAGCATCAACCGATGCACGATAAATTGGTAAACCTTACTGAATATTTTGACAGCTGGATGCCATAGGTGACTTTGACAGCTGTTGAAACATCACAATTGGAAAAACTATTATCACTCTCTAGTCACCCTTTAGCTGTCTTCTTTCGCACTTGCAGCAACTTCAGAACTGCAGGAGGAAATTGCATTTTGCATCACCTTACGACTTTTTTCTACTTCACTACATTTAGCGCGAGTCTTCATATCGAACAACACATTCGGCAGAGGTTTCCGTATAGCAAAAGACTCGTGGTTGTGTTCATTACGTTTTGTTTTTGTACTATGCACTCCATTGTCTTCGGTAGTAACCAAGCGGGCTGTGCACTTATATAGAATACTTTTTCTAAGTTCACAGCACCAAACATAGATTGTTTCTTTATTTATGTATTCTAATTCGTATGAAAAACCATCAGCACTAAGCTTGTCTTTATTCCTTGTTGATTTAAATAAGAAACAAACGTTTTGCCGACTATCCATTTTACGAAATAGCGAAACCATACTTTGAGACACGGCCGGCATTTACAAAACCAATGATTGCCAAGTGTCATTTTTCCAATTACATAAACGACAATGCACCAAAACGGGAATTAACAATTAGCGAAATAAATTCCTTCAAAACAACAAATTGCTGCCTAATCATAGGAGTAAGCGAAATGTAAAAGCGCGGGAAAAGTATTGCGAAATGATCACGTCGCGAGATAAATCAAAGGCTGTATGAAAATTTGCGAAACAACTATTGCGAAATAAACAAAATTTGTTTCGATAAATGCGAAGTTATATTTACGAAATAAATTTTGCGAATAGGCAGGCAACGGAGAGCGCTACAGAGGCATGATAACAAATGTTTTCTTTAGTCAGAAACTTATGAAATGAATTTGGACGATCTCTGGTTCCAGCAAGACGGCGGTACATGCCATACAAGCCGTCCAATAATCGATCTTTTGCGCACTAACTTGAATAATCGCGTAATCAGCGATTTAAAAAAAAAAAAAAATACTGGTCCCAGATGGCCACCGGAATCCTTTGCAACTTGAGTAGTTTGAACCGATGCATTGTCGTGAAGAAGCAGCACAGCCTTACACAATTTTCCTCCCTTCTACTCTTTGACTACTTCCTTTAGCTTGTGCAAGACACAAGCATATTGTAATATTGACGGCCTTTTCAATCAATAGTAAGCCTTCACTGTTCCAAAATATTGTTGTCATACCCTTTCCGGCTTAAGGAACCACTTTGAACTTTTTTGGAAGGCGTGTACCCCTAACGTGCCATTTCTTGGACTCGTGCTTACTTTCTGGATAACTGTGATAAACCCAAATTTTATCTTGAGAAGGCTTTAATTTTTGCCTCAGTCAGTTGAGTTTATTTTTTCTCCAGAAAAAAATTATGAAATCAAAAAAATTAAAAAAAAAAAAAAAAAAATTAGATTGCATAAGTAAGAAGTGAAAAAGGACATATAAAACCACAGTTCGGCAAAAAGCTTTGTCGGAATTAGGCACAGGTAAATTTAAGATTAAGAATATAAATAGTAAGAAGCTAATCTTAAGCTTAGAAGATAAGGATGACTGCAACAAGGTCAAATAACTGTTAAATGAAGCAGGTACGGAGTACTTCTCCATAAGGATGACAAGTTGCAGTCATTCTTATTGAAGGGGCTTAGTATTGGCTTCAACCCAGGCGAGGTCCTCAAAGAATTGAATATTATGCATATTTAGAAACTAAGTTTCGTCCGCGCATTCAGGTATGCTACGGTAAACTCTAGGGTTGATAATAGAGTTCTACCTATCATTGCGTTACAGATATCTCTAGATAGCAAAGTACAAAACGTGAGACAAATCAAGTTCGTAGAGGCGCATTTAGTGCCCTTTGAATAAATTCGAAGAAACGATGTCAGAGATTCGGACATGCTTCTCCGAATTGTAAGATGGTATGGAGGTGCGTCAAGTGTCAAAATACACATGAGCCTGGCAAGTGCCAAGTGCAACAAGAAGCGAACAAGGACAAGTTATTTTGTGTTCGCTGCCATAAACCTGGTCACCCTGCCTCATGGCGGGGATGCGAAAGCTATAAACGACTAGCAGCTCAGCTTCAAGAACAGAAAAGGTTAGCACAACAAAAGATTGCACACAAAGTCAGGATGATCGACAACCGTGTGAGAGGAGGGATTTCCTTTGCAAACATGGTACTTAACAGTGTCGAGTCATGTTCTCCTGGCCCCAATACTGGTCGTCTTGCAAATGACAGTTTACAAATCCAAGTCTGACAATCTGACCAAGTTGTAGTTCTCTTGGCGAAGGTTGATGCGCTTCTCAACATCCTTAGTCGTCAACATGATTTGATCTAATTGTGCAACCCTAAAAATAGCTGCTCTTAATGTCAACTCCATAATAGCCATCAGCAGGCGTGGTAATCTATTGCATTTTGTGACTGATCATAAACCCGACGCACTTTTTTAAACGAGACAAAGGAAACCACTTCGATACACTAGATTTGAACGAAGTGTTATTAGGAGCTTCAGCTGTCTTGAGACAACTATTATCTAGCTGCCTGTCAGGTTGTCTGTATTTAATATCAGCATATGCGGCTAAAGGTACCGTCAATCCGTTTAAAGCCGAAATCGAAAAACTTTCCGAAATACCAACACTAGATAGATTAAACAACTATTTCGTCTTAGTAGGAGATTTTAACGCGAGACACTCGGACTGGTTGAACTCAAGGGCGAACGGAAAAGGCAACTTCCATAACCATTTCATTGAGGAAAACAAGATCGAATATAAAATCAAATTATACAGCCCAGTTGCACCAAGTTTTCCTTCTGGAAATTCATACCTTGTGCCTGTGACATTTGCTGGCGACTCTACGTTTAGCTTCGCAACGCAGCGCGAAGACCCTAAATTACATTTTAAGGAGACCAATTGTTGCAAATTTCAATGTAGCGCCATCAGAAAATATAGGAACTGCCCTTCCGCTTCTAATATTCCTAGTACGAGTAATAGCAATCTTTCTAATGAGGAGTGTGATACCTATATCGGGAATTCAAATACGGTGGTATTACAAGCTATGGAGTCGTCGGTTCCGAAAATTAAATGCAAAGACGGAGTTGAATGTTATTTAAACCGTGACATTAAGATTCTACAAACTTACAAAAGCTTTCTAATAACTCAGATAAATCAAATACGGCGTCAGTTCCAAGACGAATCGTCAAATTTAGAGCTCCAAACGCTGAAATCTCTCCTGAGAAATGTGAAAACACTGCTAAGCTAGCAGTTTCTGAATAGTGTGAATGATTACTGAAGGCAACGAGCCGAGAATATAATGAAGTCCGATTTCAGGAACATGTTTCCTAAAATTAGTCAGACTTTCAAACCTCATAACGTTATCAGAATTCCGAGACCGAAAGTCCCACTGTCTTCGTAGTCACTTCTCTCCCAGACAGAGATTAATAATCAACACTGCCCCATTATCGATAACCATTTCGTTGTAGAAAGTAGTGCGGATAAGCTAAATCTTATCGGCTCTCATTTTGAGGCAATTCATGCTAGGGAACTCTCTAGCTACAGAACTGGCGAAGTAAGTCACGAATTGTCCAGGTTTCGCAATAGTGAAGCAAGAACCCTTCTGAGAATTTCTGAGAACCTAAAAGCTGACCAACTTACAGCTGAACAAACTGACAATTACTTTACAGCGACAGACGAACTGACATATAATATATTCAGACAACTGAATAACAAAAAGTCAAGTGGTTTAGATAACATTCCCAACATCACCCTAAAGCATATACCGGACGAAATCATTCGGCAATATTGCATTATCTTCAAATATTTATTAAACATCTGCTATTTTCCGAGTTATTCGAAGACATAGAAGGTTTTCCAATAATAAAAAAAGGAGAAGGATCCTTCTGAACCTTCTAACTGTAGGCCAATAAGTCTCCTGCCTAATATCGGGAAGGTCTTTGAAGTAATTATTAGTAAGCCCATTTTCTTCGCATCCAAAAGAAAGTAGATTATACCGCGGAACCAATTTGGGTTCAAGATTCATGCTGCATGCTGTTATGAAACTGATTTCAGATGTCAATTGGAATCTAAACACCAAACTATGTACAGCTGCCTGTCTAGTGGATATCGAAAAAGTCTTAGACAGAGTTTGGATTGACGGGCATTAAAATAAACTCCTTATAAAGATAAGAAGACATTTTTTGTAACAGATAAATAATACACGACGACTAAAGTTTTGAATGTCATCAATGATCTGCCATAGGGCACAGTTACAGCACCTCTCCTCTTTAACATCTACATTTCGGAAATGCTGAGGGACATATATAACTCGATAGCGTTCGCTGACGATGTTATATTGTATGCAAGCGACTCGAGAATCCAACAAATACATGCAGTGCTGAAGAACAATTTTGATAAACTGCAAACTTTCTGCTCAGAATAGAAGCTTACTCGTAAAATAAAAGAGACGAAATGCGAAACTATAGTGTTCCGCCCCCCAGTAAGACGCGGAAATTCAGGTTTGAGACGAAACTGGAAAAACCTACAAATTACGAATTCTAATGGTCTTCACATCGAGTCAAAGACTGTTGTGAAGTAAATATTTAGGTGCTCATCTGGACGAGTTTTTGAATTACCATGGGCACATAAATATACAGTTTCAAAAGGCAAGCGCGGCATTTTTGTCTCTCAAATGCCTTTTCTACTCCAACTATCTTGGACCTGATGTGAACGTCATATGCTACCAAGCTTTCGTTCATCCAATTCTGGCTTATGCGAGTCCAGTATGGTGGAACATAAGCCCGTCTTATATGGAAAAACTTAGACTATTTGAAAGAAAATGTCTTCGAGCCTGCATGCGTATATATATAAGCGCACATCCCGATCTTCGGCATTACGTTTCTAATAAGAGACTATTGGATGCTTCCGGCGTATCCAGAATTAACAATGTCATTCTAGATCTTGTGAGGAACCATTTCGCGTGGTCAGCGAGCGTTACGGAAACCGAACTTGTATCACTATGGTGAGTGGTTACATCCATGTATCACTATGGTGAGTGGTTACATCCATGTATCTGGACGCACATAGTTATTTGTCAGATACTGAACGTTCATATTATTTACCATCTGGCTAGAAGGGCTACAAATAAACGTATCCTCTACGAGCCGATGGACTCAGGAGATGGAACACTGACTTGAGATACTGCGTAAGCATACATGAAGTCACGGCGTAGAAGAACCACTAGTGTTGTGGATAAAAGCAATGCTGGTGAACAGAACATTGACTGTAGATGCGGATTGTGGCCGGCGTGTCATGGCAGGTGTAAATAGGGGCTGCCCACAAGGCGGTGTTCTGTCTCCACTGCTTTGGTGCATGCTGGTTGACCCCCTGTTGAACACACTCAATAGTTCTAACGTCTACGCTCAAGCATATGCAGATGATGTCGCCGTTCTGTTTGCTCTAAGGTGCAGATGGCCCTAGACGCAATCGACGATTGGTGTGCTAGGAATGGGCTTTCAGTTAAACATCTGAAAACCGAAGTGGTTCTCTTTACGAGAAGGAGGAAATTGACTGGTTTGACTCAGCCAGTGCTAAAAGGCGTCACTATCGAATTTTCCAAGGAAGCCAAATATTTAGGAGTAATCTTAGATAGCAAGCTTCTTTGGACGAAACATGTCAAGCTGAAAACTTCCAAAGCTCTGTCAGTCTTGTCGCCAAGGAAAGTCCTTTGGATCTACACGGCATTGATAAGACCTTTCTTCTCATATGCGTCAGTTGTTTGGTGGAATAAGCTCTCACGTAAATACGTTACTGCTGCTTTCGCCAAACTGCAAAGAACGGTCTGTCTCGGCTGCTTGGGAGCTTTTCCCAGTACGCCTGGCTCTGCTCTAGACGCCTTGATGTACTGACTCTCCAGGATGCAGACAGACTAAACGAATGGTTCCCGTCGTCTTACCAGAAAAGACTGCAGACAACTTACTGGCGCTCTGGCGGACTAGTTCGCCTTTGCCAAGCACCTCCATGTGCTAGGTTTGAGCGCTACCCCTGTGTGCGACTCCTGTGGAGAGGGCGATGACACTGCGGAACACTTCCAATGTGATTGTCCTGCCTTTGCTCGGATCAGGTGGCAGATTTTCGGTGCTGATGTGGTGAGTGCTGATGACCTAAGCTCTTCCACACTGAAGCGTCTACTCGTCTTTTTACAAAAGACGAAAAAACACATTAAAATGGGGTTCTCTGCCTTGTTGTACAATGGACCTGTTTTTGAGTCTGAGTGCTCAAGTAGGGTGTACCCGCCCCGACAAAAAAAATAAAAAAAAAAATAAAAGCATACATGAGCGGGATTCAGTAAACGACGACAGGTTGAATAGGAAGAGATATTGGTGGCTCGACTGAGTTGAGGCTAACACTTAGGTTAAGCAGGGCCGGACCCTGATATGTGATTTTTGGCATAACGCTGAATGGTCGATAGAATGGTCTAACTCTCATTTGATTGGTCTTTTTAGTGGCAGGTCAGAAATTATATATCAGGTCCGATCCGAGAATTACGAGTAGGTTAAGGCAGTTTTAGTTTTTATCACCTAAATTAGTTTTTATGAATAAAAAAATACAGTGGACTCCCCCGAAGTCGAATTTTCATGGGATACCATGATTTGTTCCAGTTAGAGGGAGTTTTGGAAAAATTCGAGTTAGAGAGAGAAACAATTTTTTTTATTTTAAAGCGTTTATTTAATAAAAAAAAAAGGTTAACATAATTTAAAAAAGTTAACAAAAAAAAAAAAATAAATAAAAAAATAGCTTCTTGCTTGGTTTAAATTAAATAAGGATACATCAAAATAAAAAAACAAATAATGAAATAAAATAAATAAAAAACATCTTCTTGCTAAATTAAAATTAAAATAAGGCACATAAATTCATTGTTATATCGTCAGAATCTTATTTAAATAACTTTACTTAAGAAAAGTTAGTTATTTTTGATTGGGTCATCACATGTGGAGTTTGTTTTTTTAAAAAATGACTCTAGTTTAAAAAGACAGTTTTAAAAAACAGTTTTGACAGTACTCAACAATTTCAGTTTCAAGAGAATGCACGAATAAACACGCTTTTTTCCGTCCAGCTTTAGTGAGTAATTATAGTGTGTATACTCGGTTAATAAACAATTAATTGTGCGAAAGTTAAAGATCTGTAGTTCTTCTTGATCACCTACTGGCTTTAATATTTAAAAGACTTTATAAAATAATATAGAAATAGTTTTCTTGGTGCGAAATCTTTGCTAACTACATTAACATTTTCTGTTTCGTCATTTCCCTACCACTACCACCAAATAAAACTCTCTTAAAAATATGTCTGGTCCAAGCCTTCGCCCAAGAACTGCTTCAACAAAAGGTCTCCCATCGACGCCTACGCAATCACCTGCTAAGGCAACGAAAGAGAAAATCTGTGACACTGCGCTAACAGTCAAAATCTTAGAAGAACATCTTTCTAAGCAAACAGAGTCCATGAAGCTTAGATTTGTTGAAGAAATCTCCAAAATGCGTCGAGAATTCCTCTCAAAGATTGAAGAAATTAAAGAGCACTGGTGTCAGCGTTTTAACGAAATCAACAAAACCATCTCCCGCATAGTTGAACGTGTTGATAGACTTGAAGAAGACTCTCAAACAGCAAATCAATTGCATAATGCAGAAATTGTTGTTCTTCAGCAACGAGTCGACTCTTTAGAGAGGAAAGAAGTCTCATATGATGCTGTTCTCTTTGGAGTACCTATAGTTCCTGAAGAGAATTTACAAAGTTTATTTAATCGACTCTGTTACACTATTAATTGCAACCCGCCTGCTTTGGTAAATGCTTTCCGTTCAAAAAAACCCAACAAAACCAACAACAACCATAACACCGCAACGTCACCGATAGTGTTGAAATTCAGCAACTCACAAGAGAGAAATGCCGTTTTGATCTCAGCAGTAAATTACCGCAAATAAAATGCTTCTGAACTTCGCCTTCACGATCTTGGCTTCGAATCTGACAACAGCTGCTTTCTCAATGAAAGCTTAACCAGACAAACACGCTTTTTCCTCAACAGTGCTATTGGGCTGAAACGTAAAAAACAACTGTTTGCTGTGTACACAAAAAATGGATTTGTTTACGTTAAGAAGTCGGCGAATGGAAAAAGCTTTCACATTAAAAGCTCTGAGGATCTACTTGCTGCTGCTGCGACTCATCAATGAAATAAAAAAAAAAAACTGTATTGAAGCATTTCCATGTAAATATTCTTGTTGTTGTAACTAATTTGTTTTTCTGTAATTTTCGCTCTCTTTGTAAAATCTCCACCGTTCTTTCTCTCATTGTAAAGTTGAATTGCACTTTGTTTTCTTTTTTAATAACCGTCAAATTTTTGTTTTCTTTTTATTTTTTGATTGATAATGAGTATTAGAAGTCTACCCTCAAATGGTGTTTATAGTGTGAACGAAAAATCTACGTGCACTATGTTAAACGTCCTTGCTAAACGTCGTGATGGATTCAAAGTATGTTACTTAAATGCGCATAGCCTTAATGTGTGTAAGTTAGATTATTTGAAATACTTATTTGCCAGTTCCTCTGTTGATGTTGTTTGTGTTAGTGAAACCTGGTTCAAGTCAACAATACCTGATCTGTCTTTGAATATACCAAACTACAACCTCTTTAGAAATGATAGAGTTACTGTTACTATAGGAGGAGGTATAGCTATTTATTGCAAATCAACCCTAAAATGCAATGTAATTAATAAGTCGAGCGAGCATGGTGTTGAACATATAATTGTTGAAATACATGACGGTAGTAAAAAATGCTTAGTTTCATGTGCCTATAGTAATAACAGAAGTTTCTCCCCAGCGCCATTTTTCTATGTTCTTTCTGAGTATTGTGCGCGCTATGAACATCTCATCATCTGTGGCGATTTCAATTCTGATTTGCTAAAAAATGATGCTCGTACCTTTCAAATGAAGGATTTAGTATCCTCACTAGGACTTGAAATAGTGAATAAATACCCAACACGTTTTGCTCATAATTGTTCACCTAGCCTACTTGATCTAACCATTGTTTCCGATTTATCATCTCTTCTTCTTTTTGATCAGTTATCACTTGATTTTGTTTCTGATCACGACCTCCTATTTTGTACTTATGACATTAACTTTTTGCATTCCTGTTCACCGCGATCTTTTACGTTCAAGGACTTTAGATCTATCGACGTAGATGCGCTAAATACTGCTATCTTCTCAGCCCCTTGGCAAGACTGTAGAACAATAGCGGATCCGAATGATAAAGTACAGTATTTCCAACTACTTGTGTCAGTATTATACAATCAGTATGTACCAAACAAAACAGTTACAATTCGAAACCAGGCCTTTCCCTGGTTTACGTCTTATGTAGTCAGTACTATCAAAAACCGTAATAAACTGTATAGTAAATGGAAACACAGACCAACCATTACCAACTGGGTTGCCTATAAAATGGCATGAAATAATACCACCTCCATAATACGTACCTCTAAGCAAAATTATTATGCCTCGAAGCTGAACACATCTCTGCCTGTGAAAAGACTCTGGAGTAATTTACGCAAGATTGGCGTTTCCAGTAGGAATAACAATACTAACTGTGACCTGGAACCTGATGAGCTTAATAGCTTTTTTATTGGCAGTGAGACTCATACACCTAATTTTAACTTTAATTTGGTTCAGAACTCAGGACAATTGCTACCAAGACTGGATGATTTTGAAGTGGTAACGGAAAATGATGTTTGCACCTCTATTGTAGCTATAAAGTCCGACTCCATAGGAGAGGATGGCATTCCAATACGGTTTATAAAACTAATTTTGCCACAAATTGTCAATCATCTAACCCACGTTATAAACCACTGCATAGCGACGTCAACTTTTCCCCAGTCTTGGAAAATTGCAAGGGTCTTACCAATTGCCAAGAAAGCGAATTCGTCTCTTCCCGCTGATTTTAGACCGATCAGTATCTTACCATGTTTATCAAAGGTCTTTCAGAAAATTATAGCAAAACAAATTTTAAAACACCTGTCAGACTATCAGTTGTTAAATCCTCGACAGTCTGGTTTCAGAGCCAACCACAGCTGTTCTTCGGCTATGGTCAACTTATTTGAGGAACTAAGACAAGACAAGAAGAGAGGTTATGTTTCGCTTCTTTGTTTGCTCGATTTCTCGAAGGCTTTTGATAAAGTTAATCACAACATCCTCTGTTGGAAGCTAAAAAACATTTTCGGTTTCAGTGTTAGAGCTGTCAAGCTGATAAATAGCTTTCTTTGTAGTAGGCTGCAAAGAGTTGTCTGTGGTGAAAAAATGTCAGCTTTAAAGCCTTCAAGGAGTTCTACAAGGGTCAATACTGGGACCGATTCTGTTTTGCATATTTATAAATGATCTACCATCAGTATGCAAGCATTCTTCAGTACATTTATATGCAGATGATGTTCAACTTCATTTAGCCAAACCTTTTAACAACTTAAAGGACCTTGCTTCTTTACTTAACCAGGATCTAAAACATATTAACATTTGGTCATTATCTAATGGTTTACTACTAAAATCCAATCTCAAATACTTCTGAAAAGTCTCAAGTAATTCCAATCTCAAATACGATTTTTAACCTCAACCTCTTACCTGAGATACGGCTTGCGGACAAAAAAATAAAAGCTGTAGGATCTGCCACTAGCCTCGGTAATGTAATCAATCGCAATTTATCTGGCTACAATCACACCAATGTGGTCATCGGTTGCATTTATGGATGTCTCCGCAAACTGTGGCTAACGGCATATTTTACTCCTAAACAAACCCGCCAAAAGCTTGTAACAACTCTTATTTTACCGCTTATATCTTATGCTGAGGTTGTATATTGTTCCCTTGATGTCTCATCTCAGCGAAAATTACAAGTAGCTTTTAATGATGCAGTTCGGTATATTCATGGACTTCGTAGGTATGACCATATCTCCGTTTATACTACCATGCTGCTGGGTTCCACTTTGCAAGAATTCATCAATGCCAGGAATTGTATATTTTTACATAAAATCATTCACAATAAGTGCCCCCCGTATTTGTTTTGTAAATTAAAGTTCACTCGATCAACTCGAACCATTAACATAATACCCTATCGTTACCAATACCTGAAATCTTCACGTTTATTTTTTATTCACGCTGTCAGACTATGGAATTCATTGCCATTGCGAATAAGAAATATCTCTAACCCTACCAATTTTAAAAGTGCAATACTTCTTCACTTCTCATCTTCCACACCTCTAAATTAATTAATTTATTTATTTCTGTTTCCATAATTGTTTTTTTTTATATATATATATTTTGTAATTATGTAATTTATGTTTACTTATATTACCTGTAAATCTATTTATTTAAAATTCTAAGTACTATAAAAGATTTTATCTTACTGTACAACCCTATTTAAATGAAATAAATGAAATGAAATGAAACTTCATCCGGTACTTGGTCAGTCAATTCGGGTTCTTCTTCATCTTCACTTTCGTTTCCTTATTGTCAGGTACTTCGGTAGCCACGATACAGTTATCGACTTCCATAAAGTCTTTCCAATTAACATCTGCAACATTATAATTCCCTTCTGTTAACTTGTTCCACAATCTGCTCGATTTCATGGGCGTCGTCGTTCTCAGATCTAAGTAAATTGAGCGGAATTTTATCTTCTTCGTCCCACGTCTCGTCTCTAAACCCGGCCTTTTTAAAACAATTTTCAATCGTTAACGCAGTTATTATTTATTCCCATGTCCATTGGCTGAACTATTGAAGTCATGTTGGGTGGGAAGTACTTAAGCTTTATAAACTTTAATTTATCTTTTACTTGTTTAGGGTGAGCTTGTCAGTTATCAATGATAAATAAGACTTTTCGCTTTGATCTTGCAAACTTTGCGTCGAGCTTCAAAAGCCAGCTCGTAAAAAGATCTGCCGTCATCCAAGACCGTTGGTTGGGTACATAATCTACCGGCAAAGATTCTATTTTTTGAAAACAGCGTGGATTTTTGCTCTTGCCGATAATTAAGAGTTTTAGTTTTTCTGATCCGGTCATGTTGGATCCTACAAGACATGTCACTCTTTCTTTGCCGTGTTTGCCGCCAAAACATTTTTCGCCCTTAAAAGCCAAGGTACGTGTCGGTAAACATTTGAAAAAAATTCTCTTCCGGTTTGAATCCTCTGACAACCTCTGACAACTGTTGCTTCCATTCTTTCACCTGATAAAACTTTGCCAAGAATGCTGTGCCTGGTTTTAAATTTGCTCAGCCAACCTTCACTTGCCTTGATATCACGAAAACCTAAGCTGCTTGCAAATTCTAGAGCTTGTTTTTTTATGATTAGACCACTTACTGGTAAATTATTGGCACGTGTACTCTCGAACCACTTGAAAACGGCTTTGTCAACACTTTCATACTCACAGACTTTGTTCCGCTTTACTTAACCACTTGTTTTAGCACAACCATACCGCAACCTTAATTCTTCTCTTGTATCCCATATCGATGAAAGTGTACTACGAGGAATATCTGAATCTTAAGCAATTTTGATTTTGTTTTTAAGTCCCTTCTCAATTTCTTCAATTAGGCGAATCTTCGTGCCAAGATCTAATGTTTTCAATTTTCTTTTTGCCATAATCTGTAAAAGTTTGTACGTATTCATTTGTAAAAAAATAGATGCTCCCTCACATATAGAATACAATCACCTATTGTTGTTTAAATCTTCTGTTCCATATCAACGCCTTATTGCCTTAAAGCTAAAAACAATACATTTCAAATAAACAAAACACAGTTTACTTTGCAATTACTTACAATTTTTTTAATTGATCTTACTACCAACTTGCACAGAATTAATGCATCAGCTCTGTTGAACTGCCTTGAATCAACTGATGTTCGAATTCCAACTGGAATTTCACTAAAACAAGATCTTTTTTTCTAGATAGACTTATATTGCTTTGAGATAAAAACTGTTTTGAATCCAACGAACAACACAGGGAAAAGGATAACATTGTTTTTTTTTTTTACCCTGCAATTTTTGTACAAATACATCGCATACGCGATGCTACAGATTTTTGGGGTGTTGAAGTGTGTAGGTACTTGATGTTTAGGTAGTTATAGTTGTATAACCAAATACGAATTGTGAGAGGGTATTTTTGTTTTATTGTGTTTTATGCAAAAAAAAATTCGACTTAAGGGGTGAAAAAAGAGGCCAAGAATCAAGAGAATTAGACGGAGAGCTAGTGAAATTGTTTCGTGATTATTTCGTCCACAAAATGTTGCCCTTTTTTTGGCTGTCGTGATCGGATACATCACAGATGTGGAATTCTGCCGGACCTAGCCCGGGCGGTTTAAGGGCTAAAGGGCCTCAAACTTGGAAAAAATCTTAAAAAAAATAATTATAGTGTCCAATCTATCTCTATCGAAAAACAAATTGTTTTGTGCAGAGCGATAGGGCGGGCGCAAGGGCCTGGCAGAACCCCCGGAATATAACACAGAAATGTAAATTTTCAAGTTATTTTGTCCAGGCTCAAACCTTGATATATCATCTAGTACTGAATCTACAATTGAAAGGGCAGAGTGAAATTCCTCGCATAACACCTTGGCAGAGCGCGCCAAAGTGCATTGTGCGTAGGGGGCCTTTTCAATGCCTTCTATGAAGAATTATTCTATATCTTCGAAAGTATGTGCACGATTAAAAAACAATTAGTTGATTCTAAAAGCTTAAATAAAGACCTTTAAGACTGCATACAAAGTTTAGTCCTGACGTTTATACTTTTGAAAATATTTGACTTTGAATCCCAACATTTCTAGCTGACCCAAATACATTTTGAGTGTATGGTGTTTCTACGTCTAAGGCAAGGTTTCCATGTAAAGGCTTCCATGTAATGATGGCGTACTTCCACGCAGTTGGTAAATATAAGTATAGAAGAATGTGGGCTTTCTCATACAGGGTGGCTGATGAAAGCCGCTACCAAAAAAAAATTTAATAACTTTTTTTCTATTTAATGAATCTGGTTAATTTTTTTTTATTTTGCAGATTGATTCTTAGATTTAACAAAAATGGATAACTGGGACACTGAAACAAGAATTTGGATTGTCCGCCGCTATCACGCACTGGAGTCCGTAGTTTCGGTTCAAAGAGAGTATAGGCGCACGTTTGGCGGCAATCCTCCGAGCAGATGGACCATAATGAGACTTGCTAACAATTTTTCCGAGCATGGGACAATCGAAAGAAGACCATACCATCGAAACCCTTCAGTTCGGATGGAGGAAATAATCGCTGCTGTAGCTGCTGCCATACAAAACAATCCAAGAGTTTCGACAAGAAGCTTATCTGCTCAAATGGGTATAAGCAGACAGTCATTGCAGTCAATTATGCACAATGATTTGAACTTATTCCCATATAAAATTCAAATGGCCAACAAACTGAACGCGGCAGACTTGCCGATTTGCTTGGAATTTTGCCAGAAGATGCTTCAAATGGTGGAAGAGGACGGAAACATGTTGAACTATCTTTTTATGTCTGACGAGGCCCATTTCGATTTAAACGGCAACATAAACAAACAAACTTGTCGAATATGGAGTGCTTCCAACCCACAGATACTCCATGAGACGGAATTGCATCCACTTCGTGTCACAGTGTGGTGAGCAGTTTCATCACGCTGCATTGTCGGGCCCTACTTCTTCGAAGAAAACGGTCACACCGTTACGGTTACTGGAGACCGTTACTTGAGCATGTTGAGAGAGTTTTTCTATCCAGAATTATGCCGAATGAGAATTTCTTTCAACTCTGTGTGGTTTCAGCAAGATGGTGCAACTCCTCACATAGCCCGGCATGTTATGACAGAATTGCGACGAAAATTTCCCAATAAGCTGATATCCAGAAACTCCACATTCTGTTGGCCCCCCAGGTCGCCTGACCTACTGCACCTGACTTTTTCTTGTGGGGTTATTGCAAATAAGAAGTCTACAAAGCAAACCAACAAATTTGAATGAACTAAAGCAATCCATTCGAGAAACAATTGCGGCTATTCCTGTCTCAACTCTCCAAGCAGTAATGAACAACTTTTTGGTAAATTCCATTATTTTTAAAACTAATTAAGCTATATTTAATAAAATTGAATGAGCTTTAACATGAATAAAAGAAA
Organism: Pocota personata; assembly: GCA_963082735.1. NCBI lineage: Eukaryota > Metazoa > Arthropoda > Insecta > Diptera > Syrphidae > Pocota > Pocota personata. The sequence goes on along the minus strand of OY720429.1, from coordinate 60,758,783 downwards.
AATGAATTCCATACACTGAAAAAAAAGTTATTTGAGTTTCTTAATGTAGCAATATTCATCAGCCACCCTGTATAATGGTTGAAAGTGAACTATTAGCCAGTGGCTCTACAGCTGGATTCATAGCGGGAAAACATTTCAATCGGTGAATCATTTCTTGAGTATACACAAATTACTGTAGAAGAAGACATCATCTCAGAAGTTAGGGACTTTCAGAGTGAAAAGCTTTCAACTTGCACAGTACACAGCCTGCAGCTCTCTAACCTGCTGCAAAAATACTCTCCTTACAAAGGTGAAACAATGAATGGCAAATTCGGGAAAACCCAAAAATTTTACATGATCTACATCAACTTAATAGGTCATTATTTAACACTGATTAGATGTATACGAACCGGCGATTTCGAACTTTTTCTATTTATTTTGCCAAAAATTGCAAATTTGTTTTTTGCATTTAATCAGCTTAACTATGCGCGCTGGTTAGTAAGATATCATGACAATTTGATGAGAGTTAAGGAGACACATCCTGGATTAAGACGCCTGTTTGAAAAGGGATGATTCGGCGTTAAGAGGACAAACAAAAGTTTTTCAAGACAGCCAACGGATTTAACTTTAGAGCAAACCGTGAACGCTGATGCTGCACGACGATTAACAGGTATTCTGCACTTTACTAACTCAATATCAGCTCGTTAACGTTGGTCGAAAACTCATGCCATTCAATCAAGAATAATATCCTACGTATATGAAAATACCGGTTTAAAAGAAGCGCAGAACATAACTGCTGATTTGGAAAGAAACAAAATAAAAAAAACAATTGCATTCGTCTGGAGAAATTCATTAATTGCGTCAAGCATAATATGAACCCATTTGAATTACAGCTTAATAAAGACCATCTTTATAACATAGTTACAGGTAGAGCCGCAGCCGAACCAATTGCAAAATTTTTATTGGGTGTTGAGACCTAGGCAACAATTTGAGAATTATTTTTATTTCCGAATGTGGTGTAAATGTAGATCGATTTGAAAAACCTATAAAGAGCAATGCAATATTGAATTTCTCAGGCGGAAGTAAAAAGAAAAAAGTAAAAATTGTTGGCAAGATACAAGAAATCAGAATGCAGAGAGATCTGTTTGGGCGCTTGTTGGGCGTATCCATTGAATAGATAGACGTAGAAACACCATACGCTCAAAATGTATTTGGGTCACCTAGAAATGTTGGGATTCAAAGTCAAATATAAATGTCAGGACTAAACTTTGTATGCAGTCTTAAAGGTCTTTATTTAAGCTTTTAGAATCAACTAATTGTTTTTTAATCGTGCACATACTTTCGAAGATATAGAATAATTCTTCATAGAAGGCATTGAAAAGGCCCCCTACGCAGAATGCACTTTGGCGCGCTCTGCCAAGGTGTTATGCCCGGAATTTCGCTCTGCCCTTTCAATTGTAGATTCAGTAGGATGTATTAGATGATATATTAAAATTTGAGCCTGGACAAAATAACTTGAAAATATACATTTCTGTGTCATGTTCCGGGGGTTCTGCCAGGCACTTGCGCCCGCCCTATCGCTCTGCCAAGTACACAAAACAATTTGTTTTTCGATAGAGATTCATCATGCAAAGTTTCAGATTGGACACTATAATTATTTTTTTAAAGATTTTTTCCAAGTTTGAGGCCCTTTAGCCCTTAAACCGCCCGGGTTAGGTCCGGCAGAATTCCACATGTATGATGTATCCGATCACGACAACCAAAAAAAAGCAACATTTTGTGGACGAAATAATCATGAAACAATTTCACTAGCTCTTAAACTAAATTAAGGGTGGCCGTGGTGTAGTGGTAACATCATCGCTTGTCACGCTGTTGATTCACGGTTCGAATCCTGATGTCAAGAATCATCTATTTATTTCGCATGAAATAAATAAAATAGTCGATCAATTGCGAAAGCTAAGTCAACTATACTGTGAAGGTATAACACTGGCAGTGGGGTGGTCATATGGCTAAAATGCAACTTGATCGTGATGATGACATCAGGAGGACGGAAAAAAATACTGTGAATCATAAGCAACGACAATAATAGCGAAATCAAAACAAAATACTCCCCAGTTCTGGACAGCCACTTTTGGAGTTTACAAAAACTTAATACCACCTAAGTTTCAAACCCACTACACCAATCTTTCTTTCTCTCTGTCTCTTGCTCTTTCCTCTAACACGTGCAAATTATAAAAAAAAAAAAAAAAATGTGTACGAGTTAGAGGGAGTTTCGACTTAGGGGGAGTTTGACTTAGAGGATGTTTTTGTATGGAAAATTGAGGGGAATGCTAAAATATGATGAAAAATTCGAGTTAGAGAGAAATTTGACTTAGGGAGAGTTCGACTTAGGGAGAATCCACTGTGATGTGTTTCCCTATGTTTTTCCTTAAAATAATAATACCAAAATAAAAAAATTAAATTTGAAATTAACAAAAAAAATCGATTAAAATTAAAACACTAGAATTATGTTTTCTAAAAATCATATTATAAGTATTATGCACCCCTTAGGTCAGTCACTTTAAGGTATTATAATAGTGTAGTTTTAAGTTTATTGGAACTATAAATTACGAGTAGGTATGTTAGTGTATGAGTGGAATGAAATTTTATCTCCAGTCACGATTCGTTTGATAATTTGCTCAGAATTTTCACTAAACAGCTTCAGTAACCAACAGCACGATGCTCTAATTTAATGAATTTGGCAGAATAACTCATGATGGTACTTCACTTATGTATGTATGGTAATAACTGGGCTAATGATTGAATTGTGTTGCATTTGTGCATATAAATTTTTAATTAGCACTGTTATTGATTCCGCTTGTTTGAATTTAGCTTTCACAGTTGGAAAGTACCAATACCGCCGGGTACAATGAGAGATCCGAATAGGATTTCTCATTCCAGATGGCTGACAGCAGCTCACCAAGATCTGCTTTTGAATAATATGTACATACATAAGAATGCACATACATATGTGCGCAGTGAAAATACATCAAGTAGACTTAAAATACTTCCTGAATATATTACAAAAGTATACGCTCAAATATGGTTTGCAGTAAAATGCAATTCTTCATGCACAGATGTTGCTTATGTTTTAATATTGATTTAGGTTCTGGATTGCATTTGACAGCCACCTTACCTGTATATAATTTATGCCTCGTAAATTACTAAAATTTATTGCGCATGGAATTGAAGTATAGGGTGTTCCACCATTGTTGTCCTATGGCCAACGAAATGTACGAGTAGTTATTGCCTTCTGATTTACTCTATTCTCTTCTCCAGTCTTTTCGCGAAGGTAATTAATATACTCCCAATACTTTCTATGATAGTCATTTGAATGAGAGATGTTGATTATTAAAGCAGAATTGTATCGAAATGATTTCAGAGTAATCATTTTTTACAATTTTCGATATTGACGAAGGGCGTTTCGGCGAAATGACTTCTATTCTATGGGACACTTTATCATCCCTTAGAACCCCCCAGAGGTGGTATATAAGTATGTATGGTCTAACCTGGGTGACTAACCCCTTACCGGTCATCCAAAAGAGGTGTCCACTCCTGATACGTAGGTCTGGAACCAAGCGCCAATGCTCAAAGATATGCAAGTGACACATTGGCAGACGGAGAAAGTCTTGGGTATCTTGTGGCTGAGTAAAGGAAGCTTTGTACTCTGCGTTAAACTCATGTAATTACGCCTGAATTAATGGACTACATAGTGAAATGGGCTTGAGAGAACATCAAGATGTTCAATTCATAACAGAGAAACCAAAGACACCAATTCAATCGCAACAGGTGGCGAGATCTGGCTATTTTATTACATCTTTCCACCAAATCCAGAGCAAATAACGGGTCTTGAAAGATGAGGATGTTCCGACTTAAACTGGGTACAAACCTACGTGTTTATCCATGATGTACGATGTACAACTACGAATATCGTTGGTGTGAATGACAACCTGGATCATTAGGAAGAAATTAATCATGTAGGGTTCCTGGTGTCAGAAATCCGATTCTTCTTGTGGTATCACAATGAACCTATCCTTGGTCTAAGTGTGTCCCTAACCTAACCTAATCTATCCCTCCCAGAGCAATCTGGAAAGAAAGTGGATTTACGGAAGATAAGTGGATACATTTTTACACGACAGTACAAATCTAATGATGGGGTGGGTGGTGGTATCTAATACACCTCCTTTTCTATTTCCCAAATCATTGTAGCTAATTCCAGGTGGAAATAATGGCAATAAAAAGTCTTATCTTGGCTAAAAAAAAAAAACCTGATATCAACCGTTGATATCCTTATCTTTTCAGACAGCCAAGCAGCAATCAAGTCCTTGGAATCGTCCTCTCTAAATTCAAAAACAATAATCATGTTGGTTACCGGGGCACAGGGATATTCTAGGGAATTGTGAGGCCGATGAACTTGCCAGATATGGAACAACAATATCCATTCTACCAGACAAAAGTTCACTGTGTAGACCGATCGCTTCATGCAAACTCAAATTAAAGCTGGATGCTATTGAGAAAACAAATTCAAGGTGGACAAGTGGTACTGAAACGCTCTAAGAACTTAATTGCTTTTACTAAATTGCATATTAGAGCTATAATTGATGTCATCAACACTGTCTAATAGGCAAGCATGCAAAAAAACCTGGCGTATTTTCGAATGATTTCTGTAGAGCCTGAACAGATGAGGAGGAGAAAACTATTCCTCAACATTTTTGCACCTGTCCAGCTTTCTCCCAAAGAAAGAATATCCAATTAGGAGCCTTCGGCTTCAACGGCCAAAACGATCTGAAAAAGGCAGACACTAGAAAACTCCTACGCTTCATCAGAAGCTCCAAGTGGTTAACTGAGTAGGCAAGTGACCGTTTCCTAAATCAATTTTTTTTTTTCATTTCAAATGCCTTTTTATTAATTCTCAATTAATGTTTTCTTACTTGCTAGACAAAAGAAAAAAAACGTTGCAAACTAGCTTAACTACATAACTTACTCGTATCTATGTTGTTCTAACTTATTGGGCCTATGCGGGCGCTCTAAGCTAAACATAATACTTAAAGTAGGTCTTTCGATGTAACCTAACTTAAATTCTTGATTTATTTAATTTTTCTATTACTAATAATTACTAAGAAATATTTTAATAAAACGAAAAAACTTAGTAAATGAAAAATGTTCCTTTGTTGGTTTCATATATAAAACTTAAGGACTACCTTAAAGTAAATCCTAACCTACCTTATTCTATCTTAATCTAACTACGTAATTAAATACTTTTTTTTGTTGTCAAGTGCTGTTTTTAATTTGTTTAATTTAATTTTTTTTGTTTTTATCTAAAAACCTATCTAAACTATATCTAAACCTAAGCTATGTAAGTCGGCCATAGAAAAAACTGCCAACTTCATACAGGCTACCTTGGATTATGGGAAAACAACGATGGAGTTCCCTCTCTTTCGGCTAGCCACCAGAATTGTCCGCACTGACGTTGGACGTCCTTTACATCGCGACTCGATACCGTTCTACTGAACTGAAAAAGCTCGTCTCTGTCGTAGTTAAGTCGCCTATCTGCTCCTGTAAGAGCAACATGGAAGATTAGCGGCACCACCAATCTGTCCTGGATCAGACCTTTTTCATCTGGGGAACAAAACCGTTAAGGTACACTCTCTCGTGGCACCTGTAATTGGGGTAATAAGCCACATACATAGATCAGTCTATTCATCTTGCTTGGAATAGAAATTTATGTACTGGAACTCTGGTGTTCTGTATAAATGAAGGCAAGTCCGAAGGAAAGTCCTCTCAGACACCCGAAACCTCTTCAACAAGCTTGCTCCCACGTTGAACCATACGGGACATCCATATACGAGCATGGGCAAGATAAGGGCTATGTAGCAGATTACCTTTATCCTTGCAGCGAGTTGCTTGCTATGAAAAAATCTCTTTGTAAGAGTAAATGCACTTTTGTCTCTGGCAAGATCAGCATCTATATGTTTGTTAAAATGCAGATATTAGTCTATCCAGATCCCAAGGTATCTGACTACACCCCAGTAGCGGGCCGTATTCGCCAGTTCCTTCTAATATCCTTAAAGGCCCCAGATTTCTAGAAGTTGGTCTTCAGCTCCCAGTCATCGCTATATCGCTTAATCTTATCGAAGTCACGTTGCAAGAGAATTGCTATCACCTCGATCTTTGGTCCTGATCTGTATGCGATCAAGTCGTCTGAGATGGCTCGTGTAAATGTTGAAAAGGATCGGTGAATTCATCGCACCTTGTTGCAGACCGTTTTTAGTTTGAAAAGTTCCAGCAGAAGTCACATTGCTATTTTTCACAAACAACATGCTGTAAAGTATGTACAGCAGTGGTTTGCTTATGCCCAGTCTACTCAGCTCTAACCATACGGTGTCGAAGGGCTTCTCCAAGCCAATCAGGCATGCACCCGTGCACTGGTTCTTGCTTTTGTTCCATTGGATATCCGATACCAGTTTAGACGAGGCATGTGTTGCATCATGCTCCGCCTTAAAACCGAATTGGTTATCCGGAATTATTTTATTGTCCTCAGTTCACTTAATCAGGGCTCTATAGATCACTTTTTCGAATACTTTGCTGATGTTTGGAAGGAGACTTATTGACCGAAGATTTGCCGGATTGGAGGTGTCCTTACCCATTTTGGGGATGGGTTGTATCACTGCAGTTTTCAAATGCGCTGGATAATGTGCATTATTCAGAGCATTATTAGACAGATTGGTGTAAATATCCACCGCTTCTAGAGGGAGATGTCGAAGCACAATGTTCGTTACTCCGTCGATTCCAACAGATTTCTTCCTCCTCAATGAGTCAAAGATCACTTGGAGCTCCACTTTCGATATGTATGGGGGATGCACCCTTTCAATGACGATGACATTATTTGCTATGATATTGTCATTGAACTCGGTAAAACCTATGTTCTCGGATCGACAGTGTTCTATATCATTTGGAGGTAGAAGTTGTGCACAAGGATGCGATTTTCAATTTGTACACTTGCTTATAGCATCTACCTTCTCTTGCAGATCTTCGATCACAAAGAAGTTGTCATCTTCTACTGCGTTATCTGGATCTATACCTGCCGTTATCAGTATTCGTCCATTGTTTGTTGTTCGGGGAATCTTAAGACATGGAAAGTTATTTTGATTAGTCCTCCGAAATATTTTATTAATTTGCGGGAACATACTCGGGTTGATTGCTTTACAGCCCGAGTTGTGTTGTTCCAATGCAAATTACAGAAAGTCTGTAGATTGCCCTGGTTAATTTCTGGGAGTTTTTAATAAAGGACATCAGCATCCTAGCCTTTCGTTTTATCTGTCTGTAAACTGTCTGTATAAGGTTTTTAGTTTCGGCACCAGTCTACTTTTCTGTTGGTGTAATGCGTCAATTTTTGCATTGCGGAATATATCTGCGTTGTCAGTATGTTAATACCGAGGTTAATACTGTCCTTAGTTCGTTTAATTGTCTTATCGAATTGTTTTAGGTAGCAGTCAATCTCCTCGTTTGACAGATTTCTATTGGGCGAGTGGGTGTAGCGTGTTCGAGGAGAGTACTCTTGTCAATGTTCTGGAGAAGCGAGTCCAACGCGTCCTACTATAATTGTAGGAGTACGTTTGGACTACCTCCTCCAACTCCGTAATTTCGTTGGGAATCGTTATTACGGCCTTGAGAAAATAATTCTACTCTGACCTTATGAATCGAAAAGTGTCTCGAGCTCTGAAATAAATAAAGTAGATTGAGTAGCTCCAGGTTCTTTCCATTATGGAGAGGGATGCATACGATATAAGCTTCTAGAAGATCGCAACACATCCTCCTTGTGTGGAGTTGTGTCGATCACTTCTTATAATATTATATTTATTGTGCCCCAATTTATGCTTCTGGAATAGCTTTGATAAACATATCAGGGGTTTGGTCTTCTATTGTTACAAGTTAAATAGTTCGCTCGATCAATCAGTGAATTCATATTCACCGCAAAGATCTTTAAGGGTTGCTCTTCCATGTTCGTACCCATTACGACTGATGGTGCGTTAGGCCCACCAGAAGTGCATAGATCTGGTCTTGGGACAACCACAATAGTTTGCGATGTGGCTTACAGGAGCTCGTTCCTGTATAAAGCACAAGAGAGCTGACTTTTATCTGCCGTACCATCCTTACCCAGAGTGCATTCTTCTGTTCTTTCCACACTTAACGCATAGAAGCTGCATATATCTATCTTTGGCAGCGCACATAACGTTTTCGCTCCTTTTTAATTTCTCCCATGCAACAACCTGGTAGTCTAGGACTTTGAAACTTCTCAGGCCATCCAATTGGCTGTTGGGTGAGTGCTGAACCAGGAGGAATGGTAGTTTCCGCTTCTCCCTTTTGGCCCTTGCTGTGGTGAATGGCTTGACCCCTACGAAATGCAGCTCTTCGCATTCTTTCTCCTTAAGTAGTTTAAGGATCATCTCCAGATCGGTAGATGGTTCTATCCCCCTTAGCAGCATGGTTTGCAGCTATGCCACCTTCGGGGTGAAGGAGAAGAACTCCGTCGTCGAGTCCCTCAACAGATTTTTAATTTTCCACTGTATTGCATGCCTATCTTCATTTAACCTTTTAATATAAAAATTATAACCTATGGTCGACTTTCATACCTCAATGGTGTCCTTTAAATCGATCTTGTTGATCGGTGGCACCCTTGTATACGAGTATGTAGTCTTCTGTTTCGGTTGTTGTTGCTGCTGTTTATGCTGTGATTTCTGCTTCTGTTGCTGTTGTTGTTGCTGTGGTTTCTGCTGCTGTTGTTGTGGCTGCTGTTTCTGCTGTTATTCTTACTGCTTATTTTGTAGCTATTGCCTTTGCTTTGGCTGTTCTTGTTCTTGTTGTTGCTGCTGCTTATGACTGATGGTGCTCTTGTTGTTGCTGAGCGCGCTGGAGCTCTTGCTACCGCTCCTTCTCCCTTCTGGCTATTTACTTAACGTTGAAGGCACGCACCCTTTGTTGCAGCTGTCTGATGCTACTTTCAGGCTCTCCACCTCTTCATTTTCGTCTTCTTACTCTGAGGTAATCAGAGCGGCGAAGCTGTTGTTGTCCCCTATATAGTGTTTTACCCCGCACCGTCTGAGACGTATGGGAATTGATCATCGTTATCTGATGACCTTTGCCTTTTTTTCTGCTGTTGAAGTACCAGACGCCCCTTCCCTCACTCCACCCTTCTTCTTATTGAAAGTCTTTTTCATTTCATGAAAGATTACTCTGCACTTACTACAAGTCGAAACACACGTATGTACTCCACGAAGGGCTGTGAACTACTGATATCCCCAAATCCAGGTGCTATCACAATGGACCTATTATTGGTCTAAGTGTATCATCTCTCAGCTGGCAACCACTTAACCTTAACACTTTTTTTTATTTAATTTTTAAATTAAAATCCCAAAGCAGAAATTGAATAACCCGTGAACCTGCTATTTGATTGAATTCTACAAATATCACACTTTTCCATATTTCCTTGATGGACGACCATCTAATGGAAATTCATATTTCGGTACAGGTGAATTAAATAATGAAAATTCTTGTCGATGCTCCTCTGAAAGCCATAGGGACGGCAAACAAAAATTAACAAATAATTGGTACGTTTCAATTAGTACAGATTTTCTACTACACGAGATTAGCTTTTGTTTAATGGACATAATTTACTGCAACGCTTACTGGGTATGCTGAAGCCGATTAAGTTGGCCACATCAAAATACTTACTCATTGCAACTGGGAAGAATTACAACTCCGATGCCATTCCGTAAATATACTTACGACGTACACACAACAGAAACAAAACACACTCCGAACAAGTCTTCGTCTTTTCCTTCTCACAGCATAGCTGGATTATTCTATGATAGTATAGCATGTCCATTGCTTTTATTCAGGGGCAAATCCAGAAGCATGCCTAGCGATCCGGAACAGAAAAGTCTCCAGGAGTAATTTATCATCTCGCTCCATTGAGAGGAATCTCTTGCGGAAGGCGAAGATATGCCAGCTAGCTTCGTTATTTATGGTTTGTTATTAAAAAATATGCTCTAGGTATATTGCAAGCATGAGTTTGTGCGTATGTTTGGTAGCAAATATCATTCCAAAGCCTTGGGTGATGGGGAGGACATACATATATATTTGTTTAAATACATATCCCCCTCTAGGAATGAATCGAAGATTCCGTTGAACAGAATTTTTCTTCGCATCCTTCGATAATCCCTTTCATTACCTACCTCAGAGGAAAGATCTAAGCTTTCTTTCCTTTCTTTGCTTGGAAGTAATTTCTATCGGTTTGGTCCTTAAGGTGAAGGACCTCGAACCTGAATTATGACGTTCACTTGTATGTGAGCTGGAAAAATAATCGATACACAATGTTGTGTATTTTTTACTATTTTGGAATTATGCGGTGTGTGCCTTTGCAGGATACTCGTATACACACATGCAATATACATATTTCTCTATATTTCATGTATATTTCTTCTTCAGGATCAAATTTTATCGGCATCGTTTTGATATTTTCAATATGCTATTCATTTGCTAGAGGATATACAAGGACGGTCTAAGGGGTTAAAGGATTGAATCGAAAAGATTTATGAAGAGAAGTGTACGGTATTTATGGCGATACAACAGCAACAACAGACCATGTTTGGGTGAGTGGTAAAGCTATAAAATATTTTGGGAATTTCTCACATAATGAGATTTCCGAGCACTTTTTGTTTGGGATTTAGGTCGACCCAGTTTGAAATCCTGCCGAATTTCATAGATGATTTTGGTTTATTATTCCAAAATGCTTACGGGTGGAAAATATGCCATGGATTACTGGGTATAATCGTGGGGGCATTCTCGTGAATAGATCGAGACGTTTTTGAGCAATAAAATCAAATTTTATTCATACGTACATAGGTGTTTGTGGGCAGGGTGAATATGAGCTATGTATGTACATATGCACATATGACCGTTTACATAATTATAGTCCGCAGTTTCGGTGTGCGAGCTAGGGGCTAAAATTAATACTGGTATCAGAACACTTTTCTAGACATTCGACTGCCTTTGTTTCCCATCATCCTTTGCATTCACTGACAATATACAAAGTTCCGTCATGATGGCACGTTAGTAATAATAACGCAACGACAAAAAATATTTAGATCTTATACAGGATCTATGCAGTTGATAGCGGCCATATTGTTGAAGCTACATCTGTCTAATTGGCTGTCATTTATTCAGTCTGTTTTGCCAAATCACCATGGACGGATATAGCGTTCAACAATACGTGCAAATAATAAAATTGATTTATCAAAATGGGTGTTCTGTTCGGCCAACGTTCCTTACGCTTCGCACATTTTGCGGCCGCCATAACCGTCCTTCCGAGAGGACTATTTGCAGTGTGGTGGATAAATTTAAGTCCACTGGTTCAGTAAACGATCAACCAACACCCGTACGTTGACGAAATGCAAAATCTGCCGAAAACATCGCCGCTGTCCATGAGAGTGTGCAGGAGAATCCGAGGCAGGCGATTTCGCGTCGCTCATTAGAACTCGGCCTTTCGCAGATCACAACTTGGCGAATTTTGCGTCGTGACTTGGGCCTGCACCCGTACAAAATTCAACTGACCCAGAGTAATATATACGTGGTCGAGAACTCGAAAAAATAAAAAAAAACAAAATGCTTAGGAACAGAAAAAAGTAAGTTTTTATTTCGCGTGTTTAATTCTCGGTAGTCTGACTTACAGTGGTTGCTTAATTGTAAATATATTTAACAAAACGATGCTTTCTTATCGCAAACGCAAACCGTTTGTTCGGTTGTTTACAACATGTGGCTTGGCTTGGGTAAGAAAGCGACGCTTTCTTATCGGAAGCACAAACCGTTCTTTAATAATTGGGTTGTGTACAAATGTGGCTTGGCTTGGATTCGCTTAGCTTGGAGTCACCTTTTATACAGTCAACGCCTGCAATGCACACACATACATACGTGACTTCTCCCGCCGTAGTATGGACAAAATGTCTTTGCATGAAGTCCATAGTTGATGATAAATACCGTGTCATTTGTGTGTGTCTGCAATTTCTGCTTTTTATACATAGACTGCGTCGTATACGTAACATTTCCTGTTTTAACATTTGCTTAAATTAAATACTTTGAATAACTATAGCTATGTAAAGAGTGGTTAAATTTTAAGGGCCTATGTTGAATGTGAACCACACCTAAACGTCAAGTTTTTTTCTGCATTTCATTTGACATTTCTCAATTTCAGACTAACTCAATTTGAACCATGGAAAGATACACAATCGAGCAACGCGTTAAAGTTATTCAGGCTTATTATGAAAATGGACGTTCAAATCAAAATGCATATCGTACATTTCGTGATTTTTTCGATCAATTTAATCGTCCAAATGTGCGTACAATCGGAAAAATCGTGCAAAAATTTGTACAAACCGGGTCTGTAGGAGATGTGAAAACACTAGTGCATGCTCGTACAGCTCGTACTGCAGAAAATATTGTTGCTGTTCGCGATAGTGTGGCTGAAGAGCCGTCCACCTCAACTCGTCGTCGTGCCCAACAATTGCACATCTCACGCTCGTCGTTGATGAACATTATGCATAAAGACTTACATTTACGCGCTTACAAGGTGCAATTTACTCAAGAACTAAAGCCTCTTGACCATTTCAAGCGTCGTCAATGGTCACAATGGTGACAAGAAATGGCAACAGTGGATGATCAATTTTCGAAGAAAATCATGTTCAGTGATGAGGCACATTTTCACCTCAGTGGATTCGTCAATAAGCAGAATTGCCGCATTTGGGCGAATGATAATCCAAGAGTGATTGTCGAAAAACCAATGTACCCACAAAGAGTGACTGTTTGGTGCGGTTTATGGGCTGGCGGCATCATCGGGCCGTATTTTTTCCAAAATGAGGCCGGTCAGGCAGTTACTGTGAATGGTGTTCGCTATCGTGAGATGATAACGAACTTTTTATGGCCCGAATTGGAAGATATGGATGTGGACGATATATGGTTTCAACAGGATGGTGCCACTTGCCACGCAGCTAACGAAACAATGGCTCTTTTGCGCGACAAATTCAATGGCCGTGTTATCTCACGTGGTGGCGATGTCAATTGGCCGCCAAGATCATGTGATTTGACACCGTTGGACTTCTTTCTTTGGGGTTATTTGAAAGAAAAGGTGTACGTCGATAAGCCAGCAACAATTCAAGAGCTAAAGGATGAGATAATTCGGCACATTAACGGCATAGAACCTCAATTATGCCTCAGCGTCATCGAAAATTTGCACCATCGGATGGAGGTGTGCCGCCGAGGTCGCGGCGGCTATTTGGCCGATATTTTGTTCCATACATAATTGAACCATACCAATATTATCATAATAAAAAGAAATGACAGCAATTTCCTAAATAATAATGTTTTATTCAAAATCAACATCGGCCCTTAAAACTTAACCACCCTTTATAAATACAATATTAGTTGCAATAGAATATGGGAATATAAGATTTTACATTATCATCGTTTGCTTTATTAGAGTATAGTGGTGTAGTGGTAACATCATCGCTTGTCACGCTGTTGATTCACGGTTCGAATCCTGATGTCAAGAATCATCTATTTATTTCGCATGAAATAAATAAAAAAGTCGATCACTTGCGAAAGCTAAGACAACTCTACTGTGAAGGCATAACACTGGCAGTAGGGTGGTCATATGGCCAAAATGCAACTTGATCGTGATGATGACATCAGGAGGACGGAAAGAAATACAGTGAATCATAAGCAACAACAATAATAGCGAAAAACAAAACAAAATACTCCCCAGTTATCTGGACAGCCACCCTTGGAGTTTACAGAAACTTAATACCACCTGAGTTTCAAACCACACCACACTGTCTTTCTCTCTGTCTCTTCCTTTCCACAAAAACGCACGTGTTCTAAAAATTAGTATAAGGGTATTCATATCCCCTTTAACACGTGCAAATTATAAAAAAAAAAAAGAAAAAAAAGTGTAGTTTATCAATTGGGTTAAGTACTAGTATAATTGAATTAAAAATATAATGAATTCGCTTAGTAACTATTATGACATGTGTTTCATGTAACAATGTATGTATAGAAAAGTGGACTAAATGATGGATATTTAAATATTTAGATACTTATCTGTGCAAACTCAATAATAGTTCGTATAAAAAAAAAATAATAATAATACTAATACTAATAATAATAATAGATAATGAGAAACGATTTTCGTTCATAAGGAAAGATTTGATCAATATTGAGGGTTCATATAAATATTATGTTATGTTAATATCTCTGTTCTTGGTTTTTTTTTTCTAAGTGTGTAGTTGCTTCCTGTATATTTTCTGTCGAATTCTATGTTCTTAATTCAATTTTGATATTTGTAACGTCGTTGAATTATTTGTCTATCTCGCTTAATACCATCTTTATCTTTAAAATAAGTTTTACCTTTTATTTTTACATCTTTTATAATATATCTGGGTAAGTGCTTTATATTATGAAAACCTAAGTTCTTAACTAGCTCCCTCTCTTGATAATCGAAATTTCCTTTGCTATTCCTGTTAATTTTACTTATTTGTTTTTCTTTAATTTCATGTACCATTTGTCTTAGGATATTCCATTCTGTTCCGGTTAATGAGCTGTGTAATAGATCGTTTGGCTTGTATTTTGTTACAGAATGTATGGTGTTATTATATAATTCAACCGCTTTATATGCCAATAGTCTGTCATCAGTGTCTTTATTTTCTTTATTAAGTTTGAAAAGTCGCATATGTTGGTTAAGGGTTAAGTGAAAACTTTCTATTACTGAATTACCTGTATGAGTATTGGGGGAGGTAAAGTGGTATAATACTTTCTCTTTATTTAGATAATTTTTTATGTATGCAGTATTGAACTCGTTATCGGCTACAATCTTAAGTGGTTTTCCTAAGTTTGCCAATCTGTGTTCTAAATTCTCAACAATAGTCATCGAATTTCTGTCTGTCAAGGGATGGATGGAAACGTGCTTAGTTAACTTGTCGATACATGTCAAAAACATGCTATTTTTGTTAAAAAACCATATATCTATGTGCACTATTTCGTTCGGATTATTTGGTGTTTCAGAAATCATTAACGTAGGTTTTATTGGATTTCTATCATATTTGCACATATTGCAGAAGATACCGTTGTTGATACATTTATAAATTTTGAGTCTAAGGTTTGGAAAGTAGCATGCGTCCTTTAATTCTAAATAAGTTTCTTCAATCCCCCTATGATTATTCTCCAGATGCGTTTTTTCAATTAGTTCTAGTACTGTTTCTTTGCTTGTAACATCTTTAAGGAACTTTGGTGCACCGAAGAATCTTCATGTTTGGTGTATTTGAAAAATATTTGACCACTGTTCTTTGGAACTCCACAAACATATCATCATGTGCAGAAAAAATTCCAACTACTCCTTTAATCGGAAAAAGACCTTTCAAAATGCTTAAAATGAATTCTTCGTCATATTTTGGTATGCAAATGGTGGATCTTCTCTTTTTCCTAAACAAAAACGTATTAGTACATGTTTTAGAATTCCTTTTCTCTAGTACTAGTTGGTTTTTATAGATATTAATTGGATTTTCAGTAATAAAAATGTGGTCGTTGAGGTTTTCGATACCGGTATGAATCGTCGCTAAGTCCGATTTAATATCTTCTTGTTCTTTTTCCACAAAATTAGTTTCTAAACGGCTCAAAAAGTCAGCGACATTATTCTCCTTACCTTTGATGTATTCTATATCGAAATCATATTCGTTTAATTTTATTTTCCAGCGCTGCAGCTTAGAATTGGGTTCTTTCAATGAATTCAATCATACTAGAGGGCAGTGGTCCGTTTGAACTTTGAACTTGCGTTCGAACAAGTATGGTCTGAAATACTTGGTAGCCCACACAATCGAAAGAATCTCCTTTTCCACTGTGCTGTAGTTAGTCTCGTGACGATTTAAAGTCCGAGAAGCAAAAGCTACAGGATGTTGGTTTTGGGAAAGAACCGCCCCTAAAGCCGCATTGATTGCATCTGTTGTTAAGGTGAATATTTTTGAAAAGTCCGGGTAAACAAGGGCTGGACAAGTGCATAAAAGTGCTTTAAGCTTGTTAAAGGACTCAATGTACTGCCTGTTTTTAACATTTATCTTAGAACCCTCCTTAAGACATTTTGCCAATGGTAGGGCTACTTTGGAGTAGTCCCTAATGAATTTTCGATAAAATCGAGTGATACCTAGAAAAGATTTTATCTGTTTGGTTGAGTGAGGTAATTGAATTGTTTTGATTACTTCCACTTTATTGGAATTGGGTTTTATACCATCGGTGGAAATAACATGTCCTAGATACTCGGTCTCTCGTTTGAAAAAATTGCATTTATTTATTTGTACCTTAAGGTTGAATTGCAAAAGCCTTGTAAATATTTTACTAAGAGAGTCGATATGCTCTTGAAGCGATGTGGAAAATATTAGTATGTCGTCTAAATATACTATGCATATTTTATTTATATAGTCATTCATCATTCGCTGAAATGATGCTGGAGCATTTTTCAATCCGAATGGCATTCTTGTGAACTCGTAATGTCCGGTTGCGGTTGAAAATGCTGTTTTATATCTATCTTCCGTAGTTATAGGGATTTGATGAAATCCTTTTGCAAGGTCAAGAGTTGTAAAATATTGGGCATTACCAAGTTTTGAAAATATATCTTCAATGTTGGGGATTGGAAATTTATCGTCAACTTCCTATAGTCAACGACAATGCGCCAACTTTCTTGACCTGTATTATCAACCTTTTTAGGGACGACCCAAATTGGCACATTGTAGGGGCTCGTTGATTTCACAATAATACCAGACCTCAACATTTCAGAAATTTGTTTTCTACCTCTTCCTTGTGTGCTTCGGGATACCTATATGTTTTAGCATATATAGGAATATCGTTCTTTGTTGGTATTTTGTGACTATATTCAAGAACACACGATAGATCTTCACCTTCCATATAAAACACCTTCTTAAATTTTCGGATAGTAAGCAGTTAAATGTTCAATTTCCTCTCTGTTTAAGTTATCAATTTTAAGCTTATTTACTATAATATTTACATCTGGTTCGATGAACTTAATATCTATTATGTTTTTACATAATGAATGAATTTCATCATTAGTCTTAATGTTAGAGTATCAACGGTAAAGTTGCTTCTTGAGTAATAAGCTGTAAGCTATTAAAATCTAGTTTCGCTTGTAGCGGCTTTAATATGTTACAGCGAAGTTCTGGCTCCAGAATCTATGAGTAACTTAATTGGCAAAGGATCGGTTTTAACAATTATAACAGGAAGTGTTCTGAGGTGGCTGATGGAAAATTTTAAAAGGTAAGTTGTCGTTATCGGTTTGAACATGATCAACTTCCATTGTGCGACTAAGGTTACTATTTCTTGTTCGGCCTGAATTTCTAGAGTTATGCTGAGGATTGTTCATTCTGTTTTTTTTGTTGAGATTGGTTTAGGTTATGAGAATTAGAATTTTGAAAAGCTTGGGGATTATTTTGCCGAAAATTTCCTGAATACCTTCGCGAGTTTCCTGAATAATTTCCTGGTCTATTATCTGTAAAATTTTGTGAATTCGATTGCCGAACATTAGGATTTTGAAAATTTCTTCTTGGATATAGCATATGGTTATGATAGCTTTGTGAATTATTGTTGGGTACGAAATTTGAATTGAGGGTATGTTGGTTGTTATAATTAGAATTAGGGACAGTGTTATAAAAATTGTCTGTATCAATTAAAATATCCTTTGCTTCTCTAAGAGTGGATGGGTTTCTAGCTTGAAGTATTAGCTTTGAGTTACTAGGAAGTTTATTAATAAATAGTTTAAGGACTATTGCCTCGTTTTGGTCGCTATTAAACCAGGAAGGAGTTTCTGGGGTTAACCCCGTTTTATTATTAAGTTTCGTTAAAAGGCTTAGACATTGGTCAAATAATTCCTGTACATTACCTCGAAATTCTAGCAACTTTATCTGATTCATAATATTTTCTACACTCTCGTTTATATTACAGTTAGATAACAGAACAGTTTTTATTTCCGGCCAATTTGTCGGATTGTTATTATTTAACGCAATGTTTGCTGATTCTTTAATTTTTTGCCTTATCTTAAAATGTATAATTGTTTTCGAAATTTCATTAAGATGACCAGTAAAGGCATATAAATAATCAACATGTTTTATAAATAACTCTAACTCCTCCGGTAAGCCCGTGAACTCAGGGACTTCCTTAAATAGCTCCAAAATATTACCATTTTCCATACTGTGTTCACTGTTTTTTTTTTTTTTTTTTTTTGTGACTAGTGGCTTCTTTATAGATGTCGTCCTGGAAGGAGTTGTATTTTATTTTTTTATAAAATTGCACTGTTCCTCTTGATATAAATTTCTTTTTTTCGCTTATCGCAAGATCTTATATTCTTTTTTTTTTTTTTGTTGCACTTTTATTCGCTACCTTTGTTTTTCGGATAAGTTTTTTTTTTTGATAGTTAATAAATAAATACGTGAGTATTTTGCTGTTTTCTTTTTAGATTTTAGATTTTTATTTAAATTTTTTTTTATATTTCACTACAGCTCTCTATATTATTACAGTTTTAAGCCAACATATATGTACTTATGTATATATGTACAATATATACTATTTCACTATAAACTTTATAGACTTCTCGTCTCGAATTCAATATTTATTTATTATTATTTTTTTTTTATTCTTGGTTCACTTTTCTTTTTTTTCCCGACTGCGCCAGTAATATATACGTGGTCGAGAACTCGAAAAAATAAAAAAAAAATAAAATGCTTAGGAACAGAAAAAAAGTAAGTTTTTATTTCGCGTGTTTAATTCTCGGTAGTCTGACTTACAGTGGTTGCTTAATTCTAAATATATTTAACAAAACGACGCTTTCTTATCGCAAACGCAAACCGTTCGTTCGGTTGTTTACAACATGTGGCTTGGCTTGGGTAAGTAAGCGACGCTTTCTTATCGGAAGCACAAACCGTTCTTTAATAATTGGGTTGTTTACAAATGTGGCTTGGCTTTGATTCGCTTAGCTTGGATTCGCCTTTTATACAGTCAACTCCTGCAATGCACACACATACATACGTGACTCCAGGAGCTGAAGGTAAATGACCATAGACAACGACGTGTGTTCGCTGAATTTTTCCCTTCATTACATGACCATTTTTTTAATAGGGTAGGTATGTACCTACATAAGTATAACCTTAATTATGGAATCTATAAATTTGCAAAACACTGATAAGAAAATTACAAATTTAGATAAATTGGACAAGCGGGAGTTATGGTCATACGAAGATACATACCTACAAATTCTAACTACGTATTACTATCATAAACAGACAATTGTTTTGTCGGTATTTTTCATTCATAACTTTTGAATTATTGAACCGATGTTGGTGAATTTTTTGGTTAGGAGACTCTATTGGGAAGCCTGCAGATAGAAGAATTGTTTCGGTCACTCTTACTGGATGCAAATAGAAACGAATGAAATAAACATTCTGTTGCAAAATATGATATCTCGCAAATTAATTGAGAAATGAAAATCAAACTTATGATTTTTTTTTATTTTTTTTTTTTACAGAAAGGATTATAATGCTTGAAGGAAAAGTGATGGACCCCAAAGTGTATCAGTTATTCTTTGCTGACGATGGAGCTATAATAAGTGAAGATCAAACGTCCCTGCAACGAGCACTTGATGTATGGGTGGATGTTTTGGAGGGAAATGGGTACCGTATTAGTTCAAAAAAGATAGAGTATCTGTGCTGCCCATTCTCTGATCCACACCGGCCTATTCTAGACATTTACTTGAATAGAAAAGTGCTTCCCAAGTGCGAAAAGTTCAAATATCTGGGATCTATGATCAATAGCGAAGCAACTTGTGGTGATGACATCAATCATCGCGTAAGCGTAGGGTGGATGAAGTGGCGAGAAAACTTCCCTATTTTCTGTGATCGAAATATGCTCCCTAAACTGAAAGGAAGGCTCTACACTGCAGTTGTACGTCCGGCCCTCACATACGGTTCACAATGCTGGACAAAAAGTATGAGGCAAATTAACGGCAGCTGAGATAAAGATTCTTCGTATGACAGCAGGAGTAACAAAGCTTGATAGAATATGAAGATTCGAGTAAGCCTTCATGTAAAAGAACCCATCACAAGGAAGATAGAGCACGACCAGCTCAGTTGGTATTGTCATATTCAAAGGAGAGGTCCTTCGAACACCGACAAAAAGACAATATTAATCAACGTTCCTACACTATCGCGCCTAAAAGGCAGACCAAAAAACAACTGGATCATACAAATGTGAAAACACCAGCATTTGATTGACCTCAGTGACGAAGTGATCCAAAAAAGGGAAGCCTGATGGTACTTCTTGAGGTCAAACTGGCAAACACCACAGGCCAGTAGGGATGAAGTAAAGTGGGAGGGTTGTGATCCCTCTACTCCGGATCATAACTTCGCCGTAATGAAACGAGTCATTGTCTTAAAGGACCTTGTTGGTAACACAATAGTTCAGTAAAATGTTTTACAATTAAGAGTGAAGATTAAAGACTCAAAATTAAAAGGTTACGAGAGTTTTGATATCTTTAACATTTAACCACTTATTATTTGTTTGGTTCTTATTCGTTTCAGCCTTCGCGTATTTCTTGAGCGGGAAGTGAGTTAATTTCATTATTTTCTTAAGTTGAATTTGGTGTTTTTGACTGGAACTTTGAATTTCTTCGAGTGCTGTTGGTACGAGGTGGGTCAATAAGTATCTGAAAATGAACACAAATTGTGTCGTCACCTTCAATTTTTTATTTTTTTTTGTCAAGAATCGTATTTCAAAAGAACGCACCCAAATTTTCAGACAGATCTGTCAAATAGTTTTGTTGTAGCAGCCATTTTATATAGACGCCTACTAGCATTTTCGTTAAAATGGAAAAAAGTGAATTTCGAGTGCTCATTAAACACTATTTTGTGCGAGAAAAAACTATCATGCAACCAAATAAAAGCTTGACAAATATTATGGGGACTCTTCACCATCGATTGGAACCATTCACGACTGGTTTACCTAATTTCGGTGCGGTCGTTCAAGCACAAGTGACGCCGAACGTTCTGGTCACCCAATTGAGGTCACCACTCCAGAAATGGTCGACAGAATCCAATGGTTTGATAATGGACGATCGGCGAGTGAAAGTGCGCGAGCTTGAAGAGGCCACAGGCTTATACATGGTTCAGTGATTTCAATTTTACATAAATATTTGGACATGAAAAATGGGGGCAAGATGGGTGCCGCGTTTGCTCACAATCGACAACAAACGCATTCGTTTGACAACTTCAAAGGTGTGTTTGGCGATGTTCCAGAAAAATTCGGCTGAGTTTTTGCCACTTTTTGTAACCGTGGATTCACCACAACACACCAGAAACCAAGGAACAGTCAAAATAATAGACTTCTCCTGGTGAATCGAAGCCGAAGAAGGCCAAGGCGGGTTTGTCAGCAAACAAGGTCATGGCGACAGTTTTTTGGGATGCGCTCCGTGTTATTCACATCGATTACCTTGAAAAGGGTAAAGCGATCACCGGCGCATATTACGCAGAGCTGCTGGATCGATCCCAAGCCGATTTGAAGCAAAAACGGCCGCATTTGGCGAAGAAAAAAGTTCTTTCACCAGGACAACGCACCGGCGCACAAGTCCGCAGTCGCAATGGCAAAATTGCATAAGTTAGGCTATGAAAATCCTGCCTCATCCAGCATATTCCCCAGATTTAGCCCCTTGCGACTACTTCTTGTTTCCAAACTTGAAGAAATGGCTCGGAGGTAAGAGATTTGGGTCGAATGAAGAGGTCATCGCTGAAACAAACGCTTATTTTGAGGGGCTCGATAAATCGTATTATTTGGAGTTTATCAAAAAGTTGGAGAAACGTTGGATGAAGTGTGTTGGATTGAAAGGAGACTATATTGAAAAATAAAATGTTTTTATACCGAAAAGAGTGTTCCCTATTTCACCCTCGTAACTTGGAACTGTCATTTTATTTCGTTGTTGCTATAAACAATTCTGGTTCCTTAATCTCAGATATAATCACATCGTGATTGAAGGAGTAAGTCTTAAGGAAATGGGAATGACATTTAATTAGGAGGTTGTTTGAGAAAAAGTGATCTATGTATGTTGCTATCTAATCTGCTTGAAATTGTGATGTTACATACGTAAGAATCATTCATTCGTAGGTTGTTTAAGTATTTGGTTGTAAAGATATCATTCTGGTTAAAGATGTTTAAGGTGATATCATCAGTGAAAGTGTTGCACTTCGATGTTTTTTGTAAACACTTTTCCAAATTGTTTGAAAACTTTTCATTGATTGTTAACACCTTCAAAGGACTACTGTAAACACAGACAACTTGTCTTTTTTATTTCCACACAACATATGTTAACTTCGTCATTAATTCTGTTAAATATTTGGACATGTTCTTATTTATTTTTGACAAAGATCGCACAACCACTATCTCGTTTTCTAGGTCCACAAGAACAATATTTTTCGTAATTTGATATGTTATAGAAACGCTGATCAACTCACTTAATCATGTTTCACTCATACAGATAATGTCAATTTCATAGCTGATTTGACGCAACAGTATTTCAATTTCGTCAATTTTGTTTCTCAGTTTCGTAAACATTCAGTCACTGTAAAGATATCTGAATAGCTAGCACTAGAATAAAATACTTCTTTACTTCTTAGTAGGGATTAACAAAAGATCTAACAATATTTATTTCCAAATTTCAGAACAATAGGTAAAAATGGAGACGAGAAAGCTCGGTTGAAGTTCCACCGCCAACACAACTCACGCTAATCAAAATTCTGCACGAATGCCAAAATGCATACGGAATAAAGGCACCATCTCTTGTTACTATTTCAAAGTTCTTTTGAAGATTCTATACTGGTAATTTTTCTGTGGAGGACGAATCGTGTCCACTTTGTATCGACCGACGATACAAAGTGGCGCTGGTGAAGGCTAAAATTGACGAAGATGCCAGGATGATACAGGAGATGATAGCGGATGAATTGGGCTTAAATTCCATGGTTGTGTCACAAATTTTAAATTATCACCTGAAATATTCGAAGAAATCAGCTCGATGGGTTCCAAAAATTTTGAATGGAGGGCAAAAAGAGGCTCGTGTTCGTTTTGCTCAGTATTTCCTGGATAAGTTTGAAAATGGAGAGTCAAGCAGCTTCAATAAGATCGAATCTTAATTTTACAAATACGACCCGGAAACCAAACAGCAGTCCATGGTATGGAGCCCAAAAATCCTCCAGTAAAGGCCAAACAACAAAAGTCAGCGACAAAATGGTCTCCGTCATCCCACTTAAAACTGGTTAGACAGTCACTGCTAATTGGTATACTAAAACTTGCTTACCACAAGTTTTCCAAAATTTACTAGGACACCGACAAAAAGTGGAGCTGCGGCGCTATTTTTTGCACCACAACAATGCGCCTTCGCACACTGCTGAAAAAACCAACAACTTTCTTGCGCTCTCGGGCATCAATGAAATTCGCCCAGCACCTTATTCTCCGGATCTAGCGCCGTGTGACTTTTGGCTGTTTCCGAAAATAAAAAAAGATTTGAGGGGACAAATCTTCACATCTAATGAGGAGATTATTAATGCAGTCAATGTCGAAATCGGAAAGCTCCAAAAAGAGGATTTTGAAAGCTGTTTTAAAAGATGGATCTATCGGCTGAAGAAATGTATTGAAATAAATGGGAATTATGTGGAGAAATTAAAAAAATATGAAGATTAAATATCTAAAGTTAAAATTATTTTTGTGTTTTATTATTCAATTAACTAAGCGAACTTTTGTTAGTCCCTATGAGTATAGAAGAATCCATAGAAACACAAGTAAAACAACCAGAAGGCCAACAAAAACAAGCAGTACAACCACAAGACCGACAAACACAACCCGCACTTCACCAAGAATACCCTGAAGCACATCATAAACCACGGGTGGCCGTGGAGTAGTGGTAACATCATCGCTTGTCGCGCTACAGGTTCACGGTTCGAATCCTGATGTCAATAATCATCTATTTATTTCGCATGAAATAAATAAAAAGTCGATCAATTGCGAAAGCTTATGTCAACTCCACTGCGAAGGCATAACACTGGCAGTAGGGCGGTCATATGGCTAAAATGCAACTTGATCGTGTTGTGAATCATGAGCAACGACAAAAGCAAAAACAAACAAGCTCCCCAGTTTTCTCTACAGCCACCCTTGGAGTTCACTGAAACTTAATACCAGTTGAGTTTCAAACCAACTACACAAACCTGTCTTTCTCTCTGTCTCTTTCCCTTTCCTCAATACGCCCGTGTCCTAAAATTAGTATAAGGGTATTCATAACCCCTTTCACACGTGCAAATGAAAAAAAAAAATCCACAACAAATCGCCAATTTCAACTGAACAAAAGGAAATGATCAGCGAACAAATCAGCGGCATGATGAACATCCTAACTCTATTCCTTACTAAATACTATGGATAGTAACAACACCCCTACAAAATAGTCATCTGGAATGCGAATGGATTAATGTAACACCTTCATTAAAACAATTTATACAAACCAATAAAATAGATATATTAATGATTTCTGAAACCTATTTCACAAATAAAAGCCATCTTAAAATTCTAAATTATAGCATCTACTACACCTACCATCCAAACGATATTAATCTGGAGTAAGGATTCCATTAAGGACACCAGCAAATATAGAACGAGCAATAATTCACTTCAACGATATAATATTCGAAGCCACCTGTCGATCGAATAATGATGACTTACGGGCGCAAATAAAAAGAAAAGTGAGAAAAAATAACTCAGAAACACATGGCAAATAAATAGAACAAGTGAAGCGAAAATAAAACTTAATAGGTTCATTAAAGAACTTCAGGGATTATTAAAGGAACATCGAAATAACAAAATCAACAACTATGATATTTAAAAAAAAACTTAACAGCAACAGCAACTACAAACTATTCCCTATGAATAGCTAAAAACCACCACCCAACAATTAGGACTACAAACGGTAGATGGGTGAGAATGGACCACGAAAAGACAAAAAACCTGGTTCAAAGAAACATTTACCAACGACAGTAATGGAATTAACCAACAAATAAATACATCAGAGATAAAATCAACCAAACCAAAAACCCATAATATGACCTCATCACAGGTAAAATCTTAGAAACTCCCGGCAATCGCAATAGTATACTTAAGAAATTTCTTCAACGCAATTATTACTATAAAACATTTTCCAAAAGCCTTGAAAGTAGCTAAAGTAATTGCAATTCCCAAACCTGACAAAGATGCTACACAACTTTGAATAAATTATTAGGTTCACACTTTAATCCCCAGGGATTAATCCAAAGGACCCATTTCGATGCATATTATTCTGTAAAAAGAACACTTCGAAGAACTGTATAACTTAACCTAACCTATCCTTGAATGTTCGAAAGCTTATTTATTGAATTTTCCTCTGTGAAATTTCTCATGTTTACTTACGTAATGAATACCCAACCCTTGAAGTTTTTCCGCCTGAGGTACAGCAGCCTTCCACTGTTGTCGGAACATGACTTCCAATTTTTAAACTAGACCAAACTGTGTGACATCTGCAATGGCTATGACTTTTAAACAGAAACTTGGTTTTCCTGGATTTTTCGGACCTGGGGGCAGGGATTGGAAGACATTATTCGCTCGACGTTACCGAGCCAACGTAGTCGCCTGGCCTTGGCTTTTTGGACTACATCCACATCTTGGGGAAGTACCTACAGCTCGTTGTATTATATAAAGGATTTTTCAATAGGGACATAACAATTTTATATTTTAATGCAAACGTACCCTTAAACTCTTCTTATGATCTGTCATTGTTAAAACGTCAGTCAAGGTGAAATTCACCTTTTTTAACATGGTGAACTTCACGAACGAGCAAGGTTTGAAAATTATTAAAAATTACTACCGAAATTCTGAGACGGTGGTCGCAACTATAAGAGCGCTTACTCCAATTTTCGATAGTTATAATCGTCCCACCAGATAGGCTGTGCGTGCTCTAGTGGATAAATTCGAGTTAGCATATTCACTGTTGAATGTTTCCGTGCTAGTGAGACAACGCACCGGTCGAAGTACTGAAAATATCGCAGCCGTATGTGCTTCAGTTCAAAATGAGCTAAATCAGTCGATTCCACGCCGTTCACAGGAATTGCTAATCCCTCAGTCCACATTGTGGCGAATTTTACATAAAGATCTTGGCCTACACCCTTGCAAGATCAAATTAACTCAAGAACTGAAGCCTCTTGATCATTTGAAGCGCTGAAACTTCTCCGATTGGTCTCTGCAAAAGTCTGAAGAAAATTCCAAATTTCATCGGATAATCATCTACAGGGATGAAGTTCATTTTTGGCTTAATGGCTTTGTCAATAAGCAAAATATGCATTATTGGATAGAAACAAACCCACATGTGCTTCAAGAGACTATTATTTCACGATCTCGGTGGCCAGTTCACATCACTTCCACGTGAGATGACCATGCCCTCGAATCGCTCGTGCAGAATTTCCAATGTGGCGTGAGCTGTGTGGCACTTAGTGCCGTCCTATTGAAACCACATGTCGTTGGTGTCCAATTCAGGCCAAAAGAAGTTGGTAATCATCGACCTATAGCGCTCGCCGTTGACGGTGATGGCCTGGCCAACGTCGTTCTCAAAGAAATATGGACCGATGACGCCGCCAGCCCAAAATCCACACCAAACAGTGACTTTTTCAGGATGCATTGGACCCTCTTGGATCTCATGTGGATTGGTATCGTCCCAAATTCGGCAATTTTTTTTGTTGTTTCATCCAGAAATACACCTCATCGCGGAAGATGATTTTTCGATGAAAATTAGGGTCAGTTTCCAACTGCTCCAAAGCCCATTCAGCGAACACACATCGTTGTCTATGGTCGTTTACCTTCAGCTCCCGGGTCAGTTGAATTTTGTACGGGTGCAGGCCCAAGTCACGATGCAAAATTCACCAAGTTGTGGTCTGCGAAAGGCCGAGTTCTTGTGAGCGACGCGAAATCGACTGCCTCAGATTCTCTTGCACACTCTCACGGACAGCAGCGATTTTTTCGGCAGATCTTGCATTTCGTCAACGTACGGGTGTTGGTTGATCGTTTACTGAACCAGTGGACTTAAATTTATCCACCACACTGCAAATAGTCCTCTCGGAAGGACGGTTATGGCGGCCGTAAAATGTGCGAAGCGTAAGGAACGTTGGCCGAACAGAACACCCATTTTGATAAAGCAGTCCTATTATTTGCACGTGTTGTTGAATGCTATATCCGTCCATGGTGATTTGACAAAACAGACTGAATAAATGGCAGCCAATTTGACAGATGTAGCTTCAACAATATGGCCGCTATCAACTGTCAAAATTCGGAAGTCCCTATTGGAAAACCCTGTATCTATTGCATCCACAAACAGTGACCATGTGGTGTGGAATTCATGTCGGAGGTGTTAATGGATCGTATTTTTTCGTCGATAAAAATGATCGCCATGTTACAGTCAATGGAGTCCCTATCGTGCCATGTTGGAAAACTATTTTTGGCCAGAATTGGATGGACTTGACATCAGTGATATGTGGTTCCAACAAGATGGTGCCACACGCCACGCAGCTGGTCAAACAATTGATCTATTGAAGGGGAAGTTTGGTAATTGTGTAATCTCGAGAAATGGTCCAGTCGAATGGCCAGCTCGCTCATGTAATTTAACGCGGATTGATTTTTGTATGGTGCTACGTTAAGTCGTTCGCTTATGCCAATGACGTTGGAGGAGCTCAGGAACAATATCGAACGCGAAATTGCCAACGTTCCGGTCGATATGTGTGGAAGAATGGTGGAAAATTGGCTCCAAAGAATAGATCGCTGCAAACGTGCTCGCGGTGGTCATATGAATGAGATCGAATTCCATACTTAAATTTAACATGTGTACTACACCTGCCCGATATCTCAATTATTCCGCGTTTTATTTAAATACAAAATTGTTATGTCCTTATTGAAAAACCGTTTATAACCAACAAGGTCCTTTAAGGCAATATATTTAAAATTTGTATAATCCTTTTTGTAAAAACAATTAATGACCAGTGGACAGATGTAAATAATAAAGAAACTATTCAATAAAATTGAATGCTTTGAAAAAAGGATAAGATTCACACTGTAATCCCCAGAGATCGTGGTGGGCCCATTTTGGTGCCAATTGTTCTGTAATAAGAAAGCTCCGTGGTACAACTTAACCTAACCTAACCTTGTGCTTTCGAAAGCCTTCTATTGCACAGCAGCCTTCCACTATCGTTAACCTCAGGAACATGACTTTGACATTCCAAAGCTAGTATTGGAAGATATTGTTACCTACTCGCTAGATGTTACCGAAACAATGCAGTCGCCTGGCCCTGGCTTTTTGGACTACATCCTCATTTGGGTGATGTGTCTAGAGCTCGCGGTTGTATGTACAAAATCCGTCTCATAATTTTTGTTGTATCGAATATACATAGGTCGACTGAATATACATAGGTACTGCTTTTGGTTTTGCTCTATTTTCTACCCGATTATTAAGAATTTTTGGTACGTTACATGCACCCCATTAAAGCTATCGGAAACAACACATTTATACCGGAACGACATGCCTTCAGTTAGCGACAGACAGTACCACTAACAAGAGATCTGTCATCCTGGTTCGGTGTTCCGGTGTTCATAGTGGCGCATTTCTCGATCGTGTCAATCGCTGTTCCTCTGCCTACAACAGCAAATGGTTCAGGGGTTGACCCCAGCTTTGCTAGAGCATGCTTTTTTAGTTTACTTCTTCCGCTACATGTGCCTTCCATCCAAGCTAGTGGAACTGCATTTTGAGTTGCATATTCGCTGAGTTTCTAGACATACTCTTATTTCATGCACACAATCTCTGCTTGATTGTCCAATGTTGTAAGGATATTTTTTTCAACCTCTATTAGGTCCAGCGTGTCCAGTGTCCAGTATAGCCACTAGTTCGATTTGATACATTAAGATTCTATCCTCATACTAAGATAACATATTGGAGTTTTTATTTTTATTTTTTTATAATTTGCACCTGTTAAAGGGGATATGAATACCCTTATACTAATTTTTTAGAACACGTGCGTTTTTGTGGAAAGGGGAAGAGTCAGAGAGAAAGACAGAGTGGTGTAGTTTGAAACTCAGGTGGTATTAAGTTTCTGTAAACTCCGAGGGTGGCTGTCCAGATAACTGGGGAGTATTTTGTTTGTTTTCGCTATTATTGTCGTTGCTTATTATTTTTTTCCATCATCCTGATGTCATCATCATGACCAAGTTGCATTTTTAGCCATATGACCACCCTACTGCCAGTGTTATGCCTTCACAGTAGAGTTGACTTAGCTTTCGCGAGAGATCGACATTTTTATTTATTTCATGCGAAATAAATAGATGATTCTTGACATCAGGATTCGAACCGTGAATCAACAGCGTGACTAGTGATGATGTTACCACTACACCACGGCCACCCTTAATTAAATTAAATTCTTTCAAAAAGATACCTGCCCTACTCCAGCATCCATTATGGATGCTTTCTTGATTTCTCCCGCTTTTTCTTCTGGAAGTGGTCCATTCTTAACTAGAGTTTTATGATACCACTAGGTAACTCGCACTCTCTTCATTCCATCCATAGGCATATTCAGCTTCTTTTTTGCATGCACGAGTTTCAGGGCCTTCCTAGGTATGTTGATTGTCCGTAGATGGTGCCATGATAGTTCCATTCAGCATCTTGGTGCAAGCAAAGTGCCTTGGTCGGGGATATCGATGTCGTCTCTGCAGGTAATTGTACTCCTGTATAGTGGGAGATGAAACTTTGAAAATAGCATTAAGTTCAGGTTTGGGGCTGAATTTCAAAATACTTAAAGGAAATGTGCAACCCTCCTTACGTATTAAACGTCTACTCTCCGCATTACATGCACGTATTCTACTGTCCTTCAATGGACTATCAGCCGCGTAAGTGACAAGTATTTGTATCACGTATTATTGATAGTTCATCACCAGTTATTTTTTTTACTACAGCACCCAAAATATGGGTTTTAAGAATAAATAATTTTAAGACTTCTTAAAGATTTTCAATGCATGAACAATTTGAAATCCATTCACAATCCTTCTGGCTTAGACAATAAACAGTTTGTTTGAAATCCAAACTTCAAAATTTAATTCTCGTCTTATCTTGTGAGAAACTACGAGTACATATCTATCCATCCGATTTTGTGAATATCTCTCTCCTTTCAGAATACCCAGCATATATCCTCGGCTATCATTTTCAAAACTAAATGAAGTGCACTGATTTATAAGATATAAATTTAAGCACATCTATTATACTATATAGTGAATATTATGTATACAATAAATATAGTCTCTTTATAAAGATACACACAACCTACCCATTTCAGATTACGATTATAATGAGATATATTCCCGGCTGCAAAATATGTAAAACAAATTCTGTTTGGTTAAAGTTCTAACCAAACAGAATTCTTTGACGATGTGTAGGCAGTTAGTACCAAACGTACGAATATGCATATTTATGGTTCTTCAAATATTTGAATTTGAAAGATACTCGTAGTAGGTAGCTTGGCGTTTCTTCTTACAGCAGCGCACTGCACTTATGTATATATTAAGGTATGTTCATGTGAATTGTACACACTCACACACACCCACATACAGCCTTCACTGGCAAGGACTAAGTTTCAAACGAAAAGTTTGATTACATTTCTGATAACACACAAATGGGAGGCACTGATGAAAGGTGGCAAACTCGAATGGTGCTTTTTTGTGTCCTATCAAACTTCTTAAGTTATCCCATTTAGTATGAATTAATATTAAACAAAATATTTTGAATTACAAGCAACGAGACAGGAGAAAAGGGTCAAGGGATGGTGGGGTTAACAAAATTGGGTTGGACGGGCTTACGAAGCAATATTAATGTAATTTTTGAAAATGTTCCTCTCTGAACTTCGGGTTGAAGGTTTATAGGGAAATTTAAGGAAATTGTACATTGCCTTTCGGAAGACGAATTAAGGAAAAATAATTAAAAAGGGATTACGTTTTATGGTTTGGGTGTGATTTGAGCGGAAGTAATGCAATTTGAATTTTGACAGATTTGTGTAATCAAATTTTTTTTTTTTGTAAGCAAAGGATATCATTAATGCAAATCCATTATTATTACATATACTGGGTTTTAATAGGAGCAAGAGCTGCTGGCAGCTGGTATTATACGTACATATATGCCTTTTGTTCGAATAGCAAAATAAGATAGTCCCAATTTAGGTGATAGTCTTCTATTATAGGGATTGAATTCTACTAGTACTAAACAATTTTTCCCAAAACTTTCAGCCACCATACGCAGTTTTCTCCTGGACTCCGATTTTGTCTGTACCACCCTTAACACATTCTCTGCAAGTAGGTGAAAGTAAAGTGTCATCTTCAAACCCTTCAATAAGTTAGTAGATACATTCTTGAGTAGATTGGCTAACCATATTAGACTCCTTTCTGTACATAAGCAATTTTATATGGTTTGTTTTATACAAGGTAGCGCAAAAATCGTCACCCTTTCGGAAGATGCTCTCATTTTTATAAATGACGTCTTATGTCATCGCGTGTTGGACATTTGTGAAGTAAACACAAGCGGAATACACATAGACAAACAATGGATTGCTATACTCTTCAAGAAAGCGGAATAATTGTGTCAATGTTTTTGACAAATAATCGGTCAGCGGTTATGGCACAACGTGAATTTCGTCGTCGATTCCTTAGTCGTTTGTCACCAATTGGGCAAACACTGCGGCCCTGGTTCACTGGGCTCGATGAGACTGGTTCAACACGGGGCAGTATCAGACGTGACCAGAGCAGCCGTTCGGTCGAAAATGTCGCTGCTGCAGCTTCAGATGACCAAGAGGTAGCTGCAGTTGCCATCGGGTGTGTTTCTTGGATGTTAAGACAAAAGCTTACAAGATGCTCTACTATGGATCAGAACATCATCGGTTAGGTTGATGTTGCCAAGTAGCGTCAGAGCTACTTGGTAACATCTTGACCATTTCAAAGTCCGGTGATTGTTTGATCATTGTGTGGAATATTGTAAGTGCATATGCTCCCCAAGTCGGATGCAACCAGAGAGAAAAAGAGGCATTCTGGCTGGATTATCACAACCTCATCAAAAACATCCCAAAAGAAGAGCTTTTGTTTGTTGGCGGAGATTTGAACGGACAAATCGGGAGGACTAGGGTACGGCACCAGGAATTCTCCAGGTGAATACCATGTTAATCAAACAAAGCCGGCACCTGATCACTTACAGCAGTGGCGGAAATGAAACCCAGATTGACTACCATTTGGTAGCCAGTTTCATGAAGCCCCGGGTTAAATATTGCAAAGTGATCCTGGGAGAGGCGATCTCCCAGCAATACCATCTCCTCCTGACAGAAATATTTATGGGGACGGGCTGAGAGAATCAATTGGTACAAAGTGGACAAAGGAAAGGCGAAGCTTTTATTACCAGCATGACAAATTACCCCTTTACCCTCATCGATGAAGTCGGTGATGAGGAGTGCAGAGCACAAGATATGTGGGATTCCGTACAGCGATCTTGCTTGGAGAGAGTCAAATCACTGCTCCACAGATGGCGACAGTATTGTGAAAGACTTCTGAATGAACAGTTTCCCCGGGTATACTTTCCAAGAGCCGCTCCTAACCATGACGTAGTATCTGACATCACTGTCGAAGAAGTTAGGAATGCGGTAAAATACTCAAAAAAAAAAAGCGGTTGGGCCAGACGAGACACCCTCTGAGTTCTGGAGAAAGATGGGAGACATCGGGTCCAGATGGCTCATGATTTTTATCTTCAAACTTATCTTCTTTCTTTGTACAAAAGGAAAGGGCGATACGCGAAACTGCGATAACTACCTTTCTGTCACACACCATGAAGATCATTGATCGGGTATTAGATGACCGACTGCGGAAAATTATACGGCTGTCTGATGACCAGCGCGGGTTTGTCTCGGGTAAATCAACAACAGATGCAATCCAAAGTATAAGGATCATAATGGAAAAACATCGTGATTCCTTAAAGGACTTGCATATGGTGTTGGTTGATTTTGAAAAAGCATTTGATAGATAACCAAGAGATCTTTTATGGGTGGCGCTTAGACAACGAGAAGTTCGAGAAACCTACGTGGGCATGATCATGGACATGTGTGAAGGAGGAAGAACAAGAGTAAGATGTCTCGCAGGAGTCACCGAAGAGTTCCCAATCAAAGTCGGTGTACACCAGGGAAACGTCCACAGTCCTTTGCTATTTATTGCAGTCGTTGATTATCTGCTTGATGGCAAAGTGACGGACCCCAAAGTACATCAGTTATTCTTTACTGACGATGGAGCTATCACAAGTGAAGATCAAACGTCCCTGCAATGAGCACGTAGATGTTTTGGGGGGAAATGCGTAGTTCAAAGAAGACATAGTCTCCAGTTCTCTGATCCACCCAGGCCTATTCCAGACATTTACTTGAATGGAAAAGTGCTTTCCAAGTACGAAAAGTTCAAATATCTGGGTTCTATGATCAATAGCGAAGCAACTTGTGATGATGACCTCAATCGTCACTTAAGCGTAAGGTGGATGAAGTGGCGGGAAAACTCCGATATCTTCTGTGATCGGAAAATGTCCCCTAAGCTAAATGAAAGGTTCTACACAGCAGTTGTACGTCCGGCGCTCACATACGCTTCACAATGCTGGACAATGTACAAAAAGTAAGGGCAAATTAACGGCAGCTGAGATGAAGATGTTTCGCATGACAACTGAAGTAACAAAGCTTGATAGAATAAGACGTTCGAAGATTCGAGGAAGCGTTCATGTAAAAGAACCCATCACAAGCAAGATAGAGCACAACCGGCTCAGTTGGTATTGTCATATTCAAAGGAGAGATTCTTCGAACCCCATCAAAAAGGCAATATCAGTCAACGTTCCTAAACAATAGCGCAAAAAAGGCAGACCCAAAAACAAATGCAAAAACACCAGCATTTGATTGGCCTCAGAGACGAAGTGATCCGAAACCGGGAAGACTGCCGGTACTTTCTGAGATCAAGCTGGCAAACCCAACAGGCGAACCAGTAGGGATGCAGTAAAGTGGGAGAGTTGTGATCCTTCTACTCCGGATCTAGGTTATGATCCGTAAGGAAAAGAAGAAGTCACTAGACAGATTTGGCCTCAGCTGGATCAGAAACGCTCGAAGAGGTTGGTCTCCCTTAGCAGGAAGCATATCAGCGCAACAATTGGTGTCATTACCGGACACTGTCTCATTGGAAGGCACGCCAAAATTCTTGATATTTTCTCTAATGGCTTTTGTAGAAATTGTAGAGGCGAGGAGGAGGAGGAGGAGGAGATAACTCTCCATCTCCTCTGCACTTGTCCGGCTCCCTCTCTCAGAACAAGGCTTCACAACTGGCTAGCACAAATGTTAGGAACCTCCATTGTTTCATAAGGAGATCTAATTGGTTCTAAGGTAGGACATAATAAATCCGCTGATCCTGTGGTATCACAATGGACTTACTATGATCTAGGTGCGTCTGTGCTTAGGAGTAGAGAGACTAACCTAGTGGTAGGAAAACCAAATTAAATTGAATCCGCAAAAAAAGTCCAGAGTTATCTCCCGTCTTTGAAGCGTATTCCTTAAAAGATATACACGATTGTTCTGTTCTACAGCTTTTGCTAAATAGATATATGTACATATATACATAGCTTATATTCCTTCGAAACTTGAAAAAAATCGCATGTTTGGTGATGAAAATCATTAAAAAAAAAAGTACGCATTCTGCGAAATGATAGTTTACTCATCTCACAAATCTTCATTTCCGACAATTTTGAGGATTTTTAATTTGGACCTTTTGCATGCATTGTGCATGCAGGCATTTTCCTTTGAAAAGAGGACTGTCATCCTAAAAGGAGAATAGCTGGCAAGCATAGTTATGACTATTGTAGGCCTGGTTCACAATTTTTTCATACACCATCGTGACAAACACTAAAAAACGCATCTATTATTTAAAAAAAAAAAACCTTGCTTACGAGTAAATGGGCAATCTGGGAGTTATTAAAAAATTGTTGTAGGCAGCCTGACCCCACAATACAAATATGCATTTAGTTATGCTCAGTCGATAAATACTATCCGTACATCACTCAATATTGATCTGCTTTAACTTGCATATTATATGAGAAAACCGGTCGCCTCTATGATTTGTAGTTTGTCTCACATGTTGTTTCTTTGAGATTTGTCTTTTAATGTCCTCTACTTGGAGAAGTCTTCATGCCATAGCAGCATTTAGTTTGCCTAAGGTATTTCAATAAAAAAAATTTTTTTTTGGTTCTGGATGTGTTTCGAACTAAGCGTAGACACCCATAAGTATATCTATGTATATACTATATATACGTATTTGTGACCTGTATCGGAAGTTATGTCGATTTGTCTATGTTTGCCTGTATGTTAACAGCTTTTGGGCATTAAAATATGAAATTTTATATATATATACTCGTAAGCTTTCTGGAAACATTTTTAAAATCCACCTGTTTTCAAAAAATGTCTTTTTTTCAATATTTTTACTAGAAACTCCAAATATATTGCAATAAGAAAATTTGTAGACACTAACTTTCTCTACAATTCGTCCATAAATTATACAAGGCCACGCATACTTTTTAGGGAGCGCCTCTTCCACTTTGTTATAAGAAAACCTTGTAAGTACTGTGTATCTGGTAAAATTAGCAGATTTCGTAGCATTTTTTTTTTTTTTACTATTTCAGCATTATTTAGCAGTTTTCTAATAATACCCCAAAATGCCATTTATTAACTTTCTTTACTTTGGATGGCCCTACAGTGGGTGGACCAGTGCCTCAACAAACATGTGTCTCCAGCCAGCTCGATCTTGTGCTAGCCGCCTCCAGTTTTGTACACGAAGTCGACTGCGGTCCCTTTCCACTTGTGTGCGTCTCCACCTGTGATCAATTCCGGACAAGTTTTGTGATTTACATCTAATCAAAACCTTCAGAAGAAATGATCCAGCGCAAAAAAAATTTCAGTAAGTTAGAGGGCGTAGTACGTCGGGATGTTATGTGGTACAATATTGTACCAACCGTATTCTTTAGACTATATTGAATAATAATATGTACATTTTAGAAGTTCATTTATTTCAACAGAAAACTTAAAAAAATAACACAAACAATATTGGACAAAAGAAATTTCATTACCAAAAAGCAATAAAGAAAAAAATAAGGAAAGTGAACAAATATTTATGTATGATAGGGAGTGAGACATTTTTTTCATAGCGGTATTCCGCATCCTTTACATAGTATTTTGGTGCGCGATTGTTATTTTGCTTGACTGCAACTCACGCACCGACGTCTAGTCGTTCCTTCTATTGGCAAATGCTTGATGCCACTAACCTCCCGTGGCCTACGTCCATCGTCTATCGGAACATCAGCTATATTACCTTCTTGAATATCAGCTACACTTTCTTCTTCAGAATCGCCTAAGCTTGCATTTTCTTTACTAGAATCGTCATCCGAAGTAGATCCTTCATTTTCAGTATTTGAATTATTTGCTGCATAATCATCTCCGCTGCCTGAAGAAAAATCGTCTGTGTCGTCGTTATCACTAAACCCGTCGTTAATAATTTCTTCAATTTAATTTTGATTCAAACGATGCGACATTATCCAAATAAAACAAAGTAACACTCCTGGATAATATCTACGTATACATAACTGTTGGTAGGGGAGACTGGGTATGGTTGAAACAATTTTTCTTCTATCGTCCATAGTATTGGCATTAATAAGATTAGCTATTATGGAGTTAGGTGAAATGCAACATCAATATTCTTTCTATTAATGCATAATATTTTTTTTAGTTCATAGTATGCTTTTTAAGCAACACATCAATTTTTATGAAAAAAGTCAATTTGTTTCAACCGTCCCCATACCAGGGGCGGTTGAAACAATGAATGGGGTCAATTGAAACACGTTGAAATAAAAAAAAAATCTTACGTTGTAACGTATTAAATCATTTTTTATTTATAAAAAAGCCACACTTTAACAATATTTTTTAATTCAAGGTTTTATATTTATTAAAAAAAAACGAGATCAACACAAAATAAATAACAGAAAATAAAAAAAAACTAAAAACTTTCTTCATTAAATTAAATTAAATAAAGTTAACAATAAAAATTAATTAAAGGAACTTGTTTCTTCAGTCTTGATCATAATAAAAAAAAAATTAGTTCTCAGAGTAATCTGAGTCGCAGTTTTGAAAGACATAAGTATTGCCACCTTAGGTGCACTCTTCGCGAGCCCACATTTTACATGTGATGCATTGCACCCACTTTTCCCTTGATCTGCTCTCAGAATACGGTTCTAAACAAATGAGGCAATAGTACTCCTCGTCTTCTGAACTTGAAGATTCTTGTGAGGTTTAATTTTTTTAGTTTTCGTAGTTTTTTTTGTGTTTTCAACATCGGCCAATCTTGTTTTTACTTTTTTTTGTTTTGGTTTTTCTCCGTGGTGTCAGTGTAGATCGTAGACCTTCTTTTTTTTCGACCTCTATTCGATTTGTTTGCCAGAGCTTTGGGTAGAGGCCGGACAATTTCCGGAGAAAACACAATAGCACCACTTGAAAGTAGTGCTTGTGCACTTGTACATGGTCTTGATGGGGAGCTCTGCTGTCCATTTATCCTGCGTCTTCCTGGTGTTATTTCTTCCGGAACCGGAATATCTCTTTGCTGGATCTCTGCTTGAGGTGGTAGTGGCAAAGGTTCGTCAACATCTTGGGTAGTAGGCAGGCTATGTGGCATTAGAACCTCAGCTCCTATTGCGTTTTCGGGAGGTGGTCTATTTATTCCAGTTTTCGAAATCCGGCTTGTATATTTGTCGATGTTAGCGCAATTGGCATAGCCGATGCCGCAATTCCAGGAATATCGTAGATAGTCATTGATTTGCCTGCATGATTTCTCATCCAGGCGTCACAAGTCGAGTTCACTGCTATTTTGAGTGGGCCATAAGCGGAACGATCAAGAGGCTGAAGTTTGTGCGAACAATGGGGTGGAAAAGATAATAGCATAATACCGTTCTCCTTGCAAAAATCGAGCGAATTGATGTGTATGTGCGAGGCACGGTTGTCAAGGATAAGTAGAATTTTGTGTGGTGTGGAAGCATTTGTATGTTTTTTGAAATGATCCAAAAAACCGAGGAATGAATCATCCTGCATCCAATCAGAAGGGTTCGCAGCACCAGCTGATCCAATGGGCCCATCTCTTAAAAAGTAGTCTTGATATCGCACTCATGGGAAAACAAAAAAAGGAGGAATTACATTCCCGATAGCATTCCCGGCAAAGACCACAGACACTAAAGTTCCTCTTTCGGCAGAAGTTGCAGAGCCAACTTGACGAGCACCACGCCTAGCCACTACCTTGTCGGGTTTTTGCACAATTGTAATGCCGGTCTCATCCGCATTGTATATATCCTGGGGCTCAAAGTTATGACGATCCATTACAATCGTCAAATTGTCGTAAAATGCGTCCACATTAAGTTTATTGAAACTGCTCCATTTCTTGGGCTTGGGAAAATACTTTATTGTGTGCGTTGTAACCCATGGTGCACTGGTGTTCTCCTTCGGACGCATCTCGCTTTCGAATGAATCTTAACAGAGAGGTGTGATTTATTCCGTGGTTCTCTGCCGCATTCCGCAATGAACTGCCTGCCTTAACCTCGTCATAAGCCACTTTGTAGGCTAACAAGTCCACATATCCTCTTGTAGTCTTCCTTACACGTACTCGGGGCATCTATAAAACACGAAAAAAATTTAAACACATTGTTTTAACCGTCCCCATAAAAAATGTTTCAACCGTCCTAAGCCACTTTTCTAACAAAAAAAAAAAAATTAAAACAACACAAACAACACGGAAACGTTTCTGCATATCACTTTATTATATTCTACACTCTATTCTGCACACAAAAAAATAACACTCCACACTCTTACTTGAATACTACTCACACAATAAAGAAAATAAAAAAAACAAAAAAACTTACTTTTGCTTGTCAAAAAAATTAAGATCTCCCTGTCCACAACCGAGCAGCGCGACGATCAAAGCAGGACTGAATATCGTGAATGGACTGGTTTCTGCTTAATTCTCTTTCAGTACCCATACACATTGCGCGAATGGCTTCTGAGATATTTGCGTTGTGTCAACCGTCCTATGTTTCAACCGTACCCAGTCTACCCTACACATTTGTACCACTAAAAAGGACAAATGGTACATACATATACATATGTACCACTCGCCAAAAACCATGAATTGTTTAGTATTACAATAACAAACACTTACGTTATAAAACAAATTTATATGTATTCACTTGTTATTATAATATCCTACTTGTTTCACCACAAAAACTTTAAAAACAGTGAAAAAATCAACCGAAACGTCAACACTCCACTAAATTATTACTTCAAGTGCCATCAAAAACATGCAAAACCAAACACGCATAAGCGTGTATCAGCTGCATGCACATTTGGATACCGTTAACAGAACGTAGAAAGACGTTGTGGTACAGATTTCGACCAAATAGTATGCAATTTGTGACTTCCAGGTATGTTTATACTTTTGGGGGTACATAAATGTACCAGCCGAGTCGAAAGGGTTCAGACTACAAAATCTAGAATTAAATTTTGACGCAACTGCCGGAAAAGTTTCGCCAAGTTTGAGTTTGGGCAACATGAAATAAAGGGTGGTTAAGTTTAAAGGGCCGATGTTGATTTTGAATAAAACACAAATTATTTAGGAAATTACTGGAACAAAATATCGGCCAAATGGCCGCCGCGACCTCGGCGGCACACCTCCATCCGATGGTCCAAATTTTCGATGACGCTGAGGCATAATTGAGGTTCTTTGCCGTTAATGTGCCGAATTATCTCATCCTTTAGCTCTTGAATTGTTGCTGGCTTATCAACGTACACCTTTTCTTTCAAATAACCCCAAAGAAAGAAGTCCAACGGTGTCAAATAACATGATCTTGGGGGCCAATTGACATCGCCACCACGTGAGATAACACGGCCATTGAATTTGTCGCGCAAAAGAGCCATTGGTTCGTTAGCTGTGTGGCAAGTGGCACCATCCTGTTGAAACCATATATCGTCCACATCCATATCTTCCAATTCGGGTCATAAAAAGTTCGTTATCATCTCACGATAGCGGACACCATTCACAGTAACTGCCTGACCGGCCTCATTTTGGAAAAAAATACGGCCCGATGATGCCACCAGCCCATAAACCGCACCAAACAGTCACTCTTTGTGGGTGCATTGGTTTTTCGACAATCACTCTTGGATTATCATTCGCCCAAATGCGGCAATTCTGCTTATTGACGAATCCACTGAGGTGAAAATGTGCCTCATCACTGAACATGATTTTCTTCGAAAATTGATCATCCACTATTGCCATTTCTTGTCACCATTGTGACCATTGACGACGCTTGAAATGGTCAAGAGGCTTTAGTTCTTGAGTCAATTGCACCTTGTAAGCGTGTAAATGCAAGTCTTTATGCATAATGTTCATCAACGACGAGCGTGAGAGGTGCAATTGTTGGGCACGACGACGAGTTGAGATGGACGGCTCTCCAGCCACACTATCGCGAACAGCAACAATATTTTCTGCAGTACGAGCTGTACGAGCATGCACTGGTGTTTTCATATCTCCTACAAACCCGGTTTGCACAAATTTTTGCACGATTTTTCCGATTGTACGCACATTTGGACGATTAAATTGACCGAAAAAATCACGAAATGCACGATATGCATTTTGATTTGAACGCCCATTTTCATAATAAGCCTGAATAACTTTAACGCGTTGCTCGATTGTGTATCTTTCCATGGTTCAAATTGAGTTAGTCTGAAATTGAGAAATGTCAAATGAAATGCAGAAAAAGACTTGACGTTTAGGTGTGGTTCACATTCAACATCGGCCCTTAAAATTTAACCACCCGTTATTTGTAATTATTACGTATCACTGCAATTGATTGTGAATATCGACAGTAAAATATGGTGAGATTTAAATGAGAAAAAGAGGTAATAATTGGACTTACTGTGATGTTCTTGGTCCAACCCATTTTAAAATAAAACAGTCAGCGCTTCCAGAGAATTTTTTTTCATTACAGCCATCACTTCCGTGTACATATGTATCTGTGAATGAAGCTGACCATCCGTTCTGGATTGGTAGGGATAGCCCCGTATTTTAAGCGTTGATCGGACGACCCGCCCGGTTTTCGATTTGCTTCGGTTTTTAAAAGCGGACCAGTAGTCCTCGCGAATTTTCTAAAAATATGATATAACGGCACCAGATTCCTCCACTCCTCACGTAGTATCCTAGCTGATGATTTTGCGGTCAATGGTATGCGCATGTCCCTTGTACTGCATTATTGCAGTAAAATTTAGGTCTCAAATTCATGGATAGAACTCCTTCAACCATAAGGGAGGATTTACGGTCAATGGTATGCGCATGTCCTTTGTACTGCATTATTGCTGTCAAGTTTAGGTCTTAAATTCATGGATAGAACTCCTTCAGCTACAAGGGAGGATTAACGTCGAAGTAATTACGGAAACTAACATTAGTCTAATCACTTTATCTACAAATCCACCTGAACTTCAGAACAAGGACAATACGAAGAACATGAACAAGTTATTACAACAACACCAATTAGGAATACTATCGTCATCGGATGAATTTATTGTAGGCATGGGTACTGCAGTCAATCAGGCCAACGAAATCAGACGAAGAATATAATTCTTCCAACAGACTGAAAGCTTGTACTTACCTCAACGCTAATATCGCAAAAATAACACAAATTGATAGACTCCGATGGCTAGAAAGTTTACTCGTAGAGTACAGGCTAGCAGAATATTCTCATGCCCAACAGTCACATAAAGAGAAAGAAAAGAGACCAAGCGCTGGAAGATCTGCAGAAGTTTGGTGTCCGAAATGAAGCTAATTGCTTAGAATTACGGCAGTTGGAGAAAATTACTAAAGTTACAAGAAACTTGAAGAAAGTGCCAACAAAATATGCAAGTAAGCTCTGCTTTGGTTTATATTTTGTTCAACTTCGTTTATAAAAAGCAATATCTGATTTAAATCGAAAAGAAAATCAAACATCCCCTATATTTACTTATTTCCTTATGGTAACACCAGAATAATAAAATGTGGCTCTACAGTCCGGGGTGGACCTGGGCCTCAACTAACAAGCGTCCCTAGCCGCTTCAGTCGTTGGACTTTCACTCTCCCGGCTAAGTCGATGTCGCTGAAAAGCCCGTACAGTTCGTCGTTGTATCTCCTCCTCCACTCACCATCTATGCAGACGGGACCAAAAATCACTCGAAGAATTTTTCTCTCAACAGAAGACCATGCCTCTGCGCCATAGAGTAGGACTAGGATGATTAGGGTTTTATAAAGGGTCACTTTATTTGTTCAAGAGAGGGCCTTGCTACTCAATTAAGATCGCTTGATCTCAGCGCTCCTGTCTGAATTTATAGCGGATCCTATGTAGACAAAGCCCATAACTACCTCAAAGTTAATGTCCCGGATTCGGCCTGTAAAAATCTGGCCACCCTAGTCATATGTCTACTCTCCAAAAACGACATTCAAAATACAGACCAAGGTTATAGCGCATTCAAAGCGCATGAAGCAAATTCTTCACATTGTTTAATAATTCCTTCTTTTTTAACATCAAAGTAGCGCACATTTAAAACTAAAGCTTTCAAAGGAAAGTTTTTCAACTACTCCTATCTCCCAGTCATAACATTAAACCCCACCTGACTAATTAGGAGGTTTTATTGTGTATTCGAATTAAATTTTCTTTAGCATCTCATAAATACCACTATTTTTCGCAAATTCATAACTTTCTTTGTCTTCCTTAAGTGGTTATATTTTAATTAAAAACAACGAATGAGCATCGTCCCAAACAAAGCGCATACAAATTTCATTAATTCACATAAAACCCTTCAGCGAGCAATCTCGTCCGCTAGAACATGATGGCACTAATGCTGGCTTTAAAATAGGTCGGGTAGGTTGCCACCACTATGCCTGGTAGAATGGGTAAGGGTATTATGACCGTGATGGTGATGATGAAAGGAGGCGTCGTTGTTAAATCGAGCAGCGAAGCAATATCACGAAAGGAGGCAAACATGCCAGTTATAGACATAAAGACAGCGAAGTGTATTGAGACAAAAAAGCTTTTGTTTTCGGCTAGTCGATGCACCAGTAGATAGTTCTGGTATTAGTTTATTGTTCTATTTGCTCTGGAAGTATTTCGTGAAAACGCTTTTGTTGTTTGTCCATTATCGACATTGTACCTATTAAATAATTCTGATGAGTTTTGATTTTCATCAATTCACATCACAATTCAATTAGGTTTTGACCTAGACGTCTTAAATAATAATAAAAATTAAACTTTTTGGAAATTATTCAGGACCTGTACGAGGTTCTAATTAAGAAAATGCCAAGAAATTCGGACGGAGATTTGCGACAATTTTGTAAAATATCCTATTAAATATGTCTACAAACGCTTATTCTCGGTTAAGGAAACACGTTAGAAAGGTCTACATAAGCTCAAAATGTGTCTCTTAAGGATAACTTTTGTTCTATGTTTTGTTCTTGTTTTGAAGGCACTTTTACATAGCAAGTGAAGAATATTACATGCGAACTCAATCGTATTTGTATGTTTTCGTAAAATACTCCGAAACTATACGTGCATACAAAAGAATACAGTTTGGGGCAGTGTTGTCGCGGACACTAACTTAAGAGTAATACAAATGTGTCTCTGAGACTAGTACAAGGTGGGGCAAAAGCAATGTCATAATGTGAATGTGCCATAATTTTTGCAATTGGCGTCAAATATCATTGTGGTTTGAAATTTATGTTGCAGACAGAATTAGTTGACAACAAGCAATGGAGCTTGCGTGTGAGTTTTGTCGTCGTTGTCCTCGTCGTCCTGCAGGACGATGCTGCAGCATGTGCGCGAACAATTAAGCATTTGGCTGAGCGTCTCGTGCAAACTGTGACTGTTTGGTGCCGTATTTGCAGTGAAAAAGTGATTGGCCTTTATTTTTTTGAGGACGCCGACGGTACCACAGTAACCGTAACTGGTGGGCGCTACAGACAGTAGCCGCAAGTTACTGAATTGGGTCTCAAACATTGTTGGTTCCAGCGGGACGGATCAGCCGCTCACACAGCTCGGGCAACGATAGATATTTCGAACCACCAATTTCCGGGTCGTGTGATCTCCCGTTTTGGCGAATTGAACAGGCCAGCTAGATCGCCAGATCTAAAGGCGCCAGACTTTTTCCTTGGGAATTTTTGAAAATCTCGCGTTTACCATAACAAACTACAAACCTTGCAAGTCTTAAAAGCCATCTTTGAAGAAGAAATCACCAATTTGGAGCCAGATGTTTGCGAGCAACAATTCCAAATGCCGTAAAATGAGCACAAATGTGCATATCCTCAAGAGATGGCCATTTGACCGATATCATTTTTTCAACTTAATGTCATCAATTTTACACCTTGAAGTAAACTTTTCGTGAAAACACGGCCCAATTTTTTTCATTTCTAACAAAATGGCAGCCAATTCACATTATGACATTACTTTTGCCCCACCTTGTATATTCAATGGAATAGTGGTACAACCACCTTCACTTTAGACAAATAGCGCAAGATGTGAAAGTAACAATCTAAATTATGTACGGGTCCAAAGCCAAATTCGTAAAGTGCGTTCCGTTCGTCAAAAATTTACCATCTGATACGAGCAAAAACAGAACAATCACAGAGGAACTGTT
This sequence comes from Pocota personata, assembly GCA_963082735.1. Lineage (NCBI taxonomy): Eukaryota > Metazoa > Arthropoda > Insecta > Diptera > Syrphidae > Pocota > Pocota personata. The sequence continues at coordinate 60,713,796 of OY720429.1, read as the reverse complement.
GTTGATGTTGAGCAAAAGCAAAGTGAACCTTGGAATGCCAATAAGTTGTCTGTAGTCTTTTCTGCTGAGGGATAGCAAGAATGTCGCGGATTTCTTACAGACATCCAGGAGCATTCGTTTAGTCTGCCCGTATCCTGGAACCCCGTCCCATACACAATTATGTTCATAAGAAACCCAATCGTCAATGGAGGCCCTAACTGAGAACGCAAGAAGACCCAACGTAGATTCAGCCTAACGGAAAATGCAACCTGATATTATCGTCCTCCAATAAGACACCAACACCGGACCCTTGACTAAGCTATAATTCCTCCCTGGTTTATATTTTGTCGACTTTAAATTTGCGCAACAATCGAGTTCTGGTGTCATTGCATCAGACAGCATATACATAAGAGAGGGGTTATAGGATAAGTGTTGTGCAAGGTCATCAAAATTCCAATGTGGATTGTACCAAAAGCCACTTCGCCTCAGACGATAGATTGCTTTTATAGTACTGCCTATGATATAAGTGCATCTAGGGCGGAGCCAGGCGTACTCAGAAAAGCTCCCGTGCAGCTGAGACAAGATGTTCTTTGTAGAGCACTGCAAAAGGTAGTCATATATTTCTGTGGCCACAAGTCATAACCGCCTAAGTCGGTTTTTATACTTTTTCAGGAGAGGAGTTCAAAGTTTCAAATCAGCACTACAAATCAGGAATGTTGGTTTTAAGAATTTTATTTCAGATGTAATCCTTTACATACTTTTCAAAAATAAATTAAACTACATTAATTAATTAAAGAGAAATTAGAGAAACAGACCTTAGGCTTTTATGACTTGTTGAACGTTAAAAATTCAAAAAGCTTAAGTTGAGTTAGGCTGTTATTCCATAAGAAAAACGTTCAATTATTCCTAAGTCAACCTAGGTCATTATTCCATGCATGCAGATTGCATTTCCTATGTTAAGATAGGTCCTTATTTCATACCAATAACTCATTTACTTTTTCAACTTAGGTTAATGTTCCACTGTTAGCTTACCTAATTGCAATAAGATGCATTCTTGTTCTACCATCTTGCTATTCAATTTTATTGAAAAATAAAAACAAACACAGAAAGTTCATCTATAGATGTGGAATTCTTTTTAAATACTCGTAGAAGGAAATAAGTTATACCAATAAAATAAGCTTTTTATTTAAACATTGTCTTCGTTGGCTCGTCTATGTTGGTTGAAAGATTGTCATAAATTGCATGAAATTCTGGGCTTATAAAATGTTTTAATTCCATAAGATCTTTCTTTTTTTCTCGCGATATGCACGGTAATTCTTTAATATTTTGTCGAATTCCATTTATGCCAATAACAGCAGCACGTATTTTTCTTATCTTTAGAAGCTTAAAAGATTCATCTGTATCTAAAGACGTTTTGTATGATATTTCATTACAGCTTTTCGTATATCGAAACCATCGAACTGCATTCCATCTAAATTTTTCACCATCTTCATTGACACGTTTCCATGAAAATTTTGATTTAGCAAGTTCGGAAAAGTTATAGAAGTCAACAGTCTTCATTTCTACTGTTTCAATTTTAGCGCCAACAGTATTTACAAATTGATACCAATCTCTTGGTGTTTCGATTTGAACATTTGGTTTCTTTTTCATCCATTCGATAAGTGCGTGATCGCTGTCACATTCCATGTGCGTATGACCTGGTTCAAGGAACCAGTGTAGTGGTAACATCATCGCTTGTCACGCTGTTGGTTCACGGTTCGAATCCTGATGTCAAGAATAATCTATTTATTTCGCATGAAATAAATAAAAAAGTCGATCACTTGCGAAAGCTAAGTCAACACTACTGCGAAGGCTTTACACTGGCAGTAGGGTGGTCATATGGCTAAAATGCAACTTGATCGTGATGATAACATCTGGAGGACGAAAAAAAAATAAGCAACGACAATAACAGCGAAACAAAAAAATACTCCCCAGTTATCTGGACAGCCATCCTTGGAGTTCACTGAAACTTAATACCACCTAAGTTTCAAACCAACTACACTAATCTGTCTTTCTCTCTATCTCTTCCCCTTTCCCTAAAAACGGTATTCATATCCCCTTTAACATGTGCAAATTATAAAAAAAAATATTTTGTACATTGGAAATAAACGCAATAGAGTTTTTGTTTTGTTCTGAACATGAATCAATTTAGAAAGTAACGCTTTTTGTTTCTGCTGGTAATATTTTCAAAAATTTGTAAACGCATGATGAAATACGATTTCCGCCACGGCGCGGCGGGCCATTACTTCGTGCCTTTTGCTCTGTTTTTTTTTTTTTTTTCATTTCATACTTACTTGCTAGACAAAATCGCTTAAAACTAGCTTAACTAACTTAACTATCTTACTCAAACTTACTTAAGAAAAATTTGTATTTATTTTTTAAAAAACTTAGTAACAGTACTTTTTTTTTCACCTTATACATAGAACTTAAGTGCTACCTTAAAATAAATCTTAACCTAACTTAACTACATGCATAATCAAATATGCACTTTTTTTTGTGGTTTTTATGATTTTTTTTTTTTATTCAAGTGCTGTTTACGGCGGCCAACTTTGCCGTACTGGACGTACCCCGGATCAAAAAGAAACGACGAGGAAGCTCCCTCCATTAACCACCAGAATTGCTGGTGCTGCTTTTACACATCTTTTATATCGCGCCCCGATACCGATCTACTGAATCGGAGATGCTCCTCAGTGCTCTATGCGACGTCTCGGCTGTAGTTGAGCAGCCTGTCCACAGTAGTCCGGGCAACGTGAAAGATTAGCGGCACCGCTGATCTATCCTGAATCAGACCTGTCTGATCGAAATAGAGGAATGCTTCTGGGGGAACATAGCCGTTAAGGCGCACCCGCTCATGGTACCTATAGTTGGGGTAATAAGCCCCGAAGATCAGGTTATTCATCGAGGTCATTGCTCGTGCAATGTGCCTTCGAGTCATCTTGACCAGGAAATCTTATCAGATTTGCCCTGTTGAATAGGACCTCATTAGAATAGAACTTTATGTACTGAGACTGTGGTGTTCTGTACAAGTGAAGGCAGGCCCTTCAAGCACCCGAAACATTTCCATCCTACTTGCCCCTATGTTGAACCACACGGGACATTCATATGTGAGCATGGGCCGAATGAGGGCCGTATAGCAGATTACCTTTACCCTTGCATTGAATTGCTTGCTATAAAAAAGTCTCTTTGTAAGGCAGCTCGGGCTCTGGCCAGAGCAGCATCTACATGTTTGTTAAAATTTAGATATTGGTCTTTTGACACGCAAGTGGACGTCCGTGCTGTCCAATTATAGAGAGGCCCTAGAGGCCAGAGACAACGGCGTTCTGAATAGAATGGTTTCCGATTTCTGAAGGTTGATCTTCAACTTCCAATCATCGCAATATCGCTCAATCTTATCGAAGTCACTCTGCAAGAGTGTTGCAATGACGTCGATCTTAGGTCCTGATCTGTACGCAATCAAATCGTCTGCGTACGCTATTGCGTGCTGAAGAGATTCTATTAGATCAGCCGTGTAAATATTGGAAAGAATAGGTGAATTAACCGCACCCTGTTGCAGACCATTTTCAATTTCGAACGTCCCAGCTGAAGTCACATTGCCATTTTTCACAACGAACTTTCTACTGGTGAGCATATTAAGCAACACGTACGGCAGTGGTTTGCTTATGCCCAACCTGCTGAACTTGTAAAAGAGCCCTTCCAACCATACTTTATCGAAGGAATTTTCCAAGTCAATCAGGCAGGTCCCCGTGCATTGGTTCTTGCTTTTATTCCATTGGATATCCGACACCAGTTTAGACACGGCATGTATAGTATCATGCCCCGCCTTGAAACCGTATTAGTTATCCGGAGCTATGTTATTGTCCTCAACCCACTTAATCAAGGCTCTATTGATCACTTTTTCGAATACCTTGCTGATATTCGGAAGGAGACTTATTGATCGGAGATTTTCCGGATTGGAGGAGTCCTTTCCCCTTTTGGGGATCGGCTGTACCACTGCTGTTTTCCAATGCTCCGGATAATGGGCATTATTAAGTACATTATTGAATAGGGTGGCGTAAATTTCCACCGCTCCTAGAGGAAGATGTCGAAGCGCAATGTTCGATATTCCATCGATTCCCACTGATTTCTTCTTTCTCAATGATTCGAAGATCGTTTGGAGTTCTACCTTCGATATGTACGGGGGATGAACCCTTTCATTGGTGATGGCATTGTTTGCCAAGATTTCGTCTTTGAACCTGGTAAAACCAGTATTCTCTGATCGCCAGTGCTCTATATTATTTCGAGGGTAGAAGTTGTGCCCAAGGACTCTATTCTCCAGGTCGTGGTTGGGGCGAATGCTAGCATTTACCTTGTACACATCCTCAAAAATAGATCCCATAGCCTCCACCTTCTCTTGCGGGTCTTCAAGCACAAAAAAGTCGTCATCATCGACAGCGTCCCTTGGATCTATTCCTGCTGCTGTAAGTAAGCGTTCATTGTTCGTTGTTCGGGGAATTTTCAGACACGGAAGTTCGTTGACATCGTTCCTCCGAAATATTTTATTAATCTGAAGGAACATACTCGGGTTATCAGACTTGATAGCCAGAATCTTGTTGCCCCAGTGCAAATTAGCCGACCGCCTATAATTTGCTCTAACTAGTATTTGCAGGTTCTTTATCAACGACTTCAGCATCCTAACCTCCGAATTTTGTCTGTCAGTAAACTGCCTATACAAGTTTTTTAGTCTTGCGAGCAGTCTATAGTCCGCTTCTGGGAAACGACGGACTATCTGTAGCCTTCAAATCGAGCCGAAACTCGACATTGTGTTGACCCCACCAATTGAATAGTGAGTTCCCTCTAGGATTTGGTGTGTGATTTCCCCAATTTCTATGTTTGGCGTTTAGATCTTCGGTCATGAGGAAATAATTCTTTCCCGACTCCAGTCGTAGACATCGAAACAATTTCTCAAGCTCTGAAATAAATAAAGAAGATTGAGCTGCTTCCGCAGCATAAAGCGCGACCACGTACATCTTCTTTCCACTACGTAGAGGGATGCATACAATACACGCTTCTAGCCCCTGGAACCTTCGCACTTCACCACTGTACACGGTCTTATACCTAAGTTCTTTACGAATGAAGATCGCAACACCTCCTCCTCGAGTGGAGTTGGGTCGGTCTCTTCTTTCTATATTATAATTTTTATGCCGTATCTTGCGTTTCTGGGTTAGCTTAGTTTCGCTAACCAGACACACGTCAGGGCTTTGGTCGTCGAGCAACTTTTAGAGCGATTCTTTTCGTTCGATCCTAATCAATGAATTTACATTCACCGCTAGGATCTTCAAGAAATTTTTAGTCGCGGTCGTACCCATCACGATTGAAAGTGCGTTAGGCTCGGCAGAAGCGCGTATATCCTGTCTACGCTGGTCGCCTGTTCTTGTAACTTGTGCTGCAGCTGTCCCATCTGCCCCTGGATAGAGAGCAAGATGGTCAGCAAGTCGCCTTGCGCTTCAGGTGCTTTAGGCACTGGGGCCTGTGCAGCTGCCTTCGGTTGTTGCTGTACTGTGGTTCTCCTACCTGACGCCATTTGGGCGTAGGTAATTTGAGAAGTCACGGTTGGTTTTTGAGCTGGACCTGGTTGGACTTTCACTGCACTTTTCTGCTTACGAACCAGATTTGCTGTTTTAATGCTTTGAAACTCAGGACAGGCGCGATAGTTTTCGGTGTATCTTGAGTTCTTACATGGCACACATGTGAGCTGGCTCTTATCTGCCACTCCCTCCTTACCTAGAGGACATTCCTCCGTCTTGTGGTTCTTTCCACATTTCACCCATCGAGGCTGCATATCGCAGTTCGACGCGGCATGCGCCAACTTTTGGCAGCGAACGCATTGAATAATGCTTTCGCTGCGCTTTACTTTATTCCATGTGACAACCTGGTAGTCTAGGACTTTAATACTCCTTAGACCTTCCAGTTTGTTATCGGGCGACAGCTGAACCAGGAAGAACGGTAGCTTCCGCTTCTCCCTTTTAGCCCTTGCTGTGGTGAAAGGCTTAACCCCTACAAATGTGAGACCGTCGTACTTAATTTATTGGAGCGTCTTAAGGAGCTCCTCCGGCTCGGTGGACGGTTCCATCCCTTTCAAGAGCATTGTTTGCAACTTTTCCCCTTTCGGGGTGAAAGAGAAGAACTCCGTCGTCGAGTCCTTTAATATATACTTTATTTTAATATACTGCTCCACCGTATTGCACTGGGTGGAGTGTCTTAATTGTAAAGTTATCGCCTATGGTCGACTTACACAGTTCTATGGTGTCCTTGAACTCCATCTTATAGGTGTTGATAGGCGGAACTCGCACCTTTCCTGGCTTGTTCTGCTGTTGTTGTTGCTGCTGCTGATTCGGCTGCTGGTGTTGTTGTTGCTGTTTCGGCTGCTGCTGTTTTTGCTGCTGCTGTTGCAGCTGCTTTTTCTGCTGCTGCGGCTGTTGCTGCACCTTCTTTTGTTGTTGCGGTTGTTGTTGCTGTGGGTGCTGCTGCTTCTGCTGCGGCTGCTTTATACTTTGTTGTTGTTGCGCTCATTATGCTGCTTTTGCTGTGGCTGTTATTGTTGCTGCTGCTCATGGGAGCTCTGGAGCTCAGCCTGTCTCTCCCTCTCCCGCCTTGCCATTTGCTTGGCTTTTATGGCCAATACTTTTTGCTGGAGCTGTCTTATACTGGAGGTAAGGCACTCCAGCTCATCGTCTTCGTCGTCCGATTCCGATTGTACGAGGGAAGCGAAGCTATTGCTTGCTCCCGTATATCTTTCTTCCCCACCGTCGGAGACGTATGGGAATTCTTCTGCATGTGCTGCTAACGTAGTGTCCATCGCTCGCTCCCCAAAATTTTATTTATTTTTGCCACAGTTGTTTTCAAGGATATGGACTGTTAGATTAAAAGTCCAAAGTTGTCCTTTATAAAAACTTATCGAATTTCTTAGAAAAGGTGTTGGTAGACATTGTTGTAAGTCAATTGCAAACGTTTCAGGTTTTTAGATTTTTTTGATTCTGTTTTATTATTTCTTTTGGCTTCATAAGCCGTTTTAGCATTATTTAAATGGTTTATTTTTTGTTCCATCAATGAACTTTTTCTTCCTCGGTTTGCGTAATCTTGATTTTTGAATCGAACGTATCACAGGTGCTACAAGTGTCTACTTTTGGTGCTTTGAATTTAAGACCCATAGTTTAAAACATCTGAGAGTATTTTGAGAGGCTTACCGGATTTTCGGCTTACAATTTATACAGGTGGTGGATGGATGATAGATGTAGGCTTGCAGTCAGATATTTTTTACTTGTATCACGTCGACTGTAGTGGCTTTCATATGCAGGAAACCTTGAAATGTGTCTCTTAACCTCATCTTCTACTTTTATATCAATCTTAGTAGCAGGAGTATGCTTTCCTCGCAGATTTTTAAATGGTATTGAAGGACAGGCAATTTTTTTTCGAATGACTGTTTTGATGATGCTATCAGTTTCATCGCAACACTGTGCAATATGTTTTTTGCATACCTTGAAAACATTTCCTTCAACTTCCAGAGCATATTTCATGGTGTTTTTCCGTTTTCGCTTCTGGTCGAGTACATTTAAAAGGATATAACGCTTTTTACCTTCAATGGAGATCATGGAACCGTTATATAGAATTCTTTGGTCACAGCTTCCTAAGGACCAGTAGTGCTTGAAAAGCAATTCAATTTTATCAATTCCAATCTTTTCATGACATTTGCTTCTACAAAATTCAAACGGTTTAGAAACTCTAGCTTTTGTATAATTTCCGGAAATTGTTTGATAAGATTGCCCACTATTTCGAAGCTGCTGATTCAAAATTTGGTAAAAAAAACTATTAGAAAACCTTTCATTCAAGCTATTGCTCAATTTTTATGGGCATATTGTTTCCGGTTTGTTGGCATTACCTGAATAGGATTAAGTTTGAATATATTTGATATTTAAATGTAGCAACTTATGAATATTTTTCTCACCAATATCAATATTTTCAGCCCGAAACAATTCGTCGTCACAACCCCTGACGTTTTCTAGAACAAATCGTAATAATTATGTGTTAGTTTTGTGCATTTAGGTGTGCGATGAAGTCAGTACAGTGAAATAAGACTCCGAAAAATAATTACACCTAAGAGGTACAATAAATAAGTGTCTTTCTTCAAGTGTGCATGCATTTGCTTAATTTCAAAGACGAAATGCAATTCATTAAGATATGCTCTTGAAATATTTGTACATATTTGTCATTTCCGCGTAAGAGACAATACACATAAAAAAAAAGGCTAGAACACACTTCTTTTGTGTAGTAGGTCGAAAAGATAAGCAAAACATTAAAGCACTGCCTATGTGAATTAACTTCCTTGCACACTTGCTTTCATACTTCGTATAAAGATACATTTTGTCAGCAGTTATTAAATTGATGCAGTGAATTCTCACTTATATGCACTAATGATTGTTGGGCCAGTTCATTATAACCGAAATCGAAATTATGAAAGAAAACTGCAAAAACCGACCGATGTTAGCCCTTAAGTAAATCACATGAACTTCGAGATGAAAGTTCAGATACGAATAAAGTAAAAGAAAATGTAAAAAAAAATCTGTCTGAACGAAGTAACTATTTTTACTTCCATCAAAATATACATAGTACATAATTATATAATTATAGTACCATTTCATATAACTCAATTCCAATTGAGTGTGCACGAGGGTGGGTCAATAAGTCCCTGAAAATTAACACAAATTGTGTCGTCTCCTTAAATTTAATTTTTTTTTGTCAAGAATCATCTTTCAAAATAACGCACCCAAATTTTCAGACAGATCTGTCAAATAGTTTTGTTGTGGCAGCCATTTTATATAGACGCCTACTAGCATTTTCGTTAAAATGGAAAAAAATGAATTTCGAGTGCTCATTAAACACTATTTTTTGCGAGAAAAAATTATCACACAAATCAAACTAAAGCTTGACAAATATTATGGGACTCTTCTCCATCGATTGGAACCATTCACCACAGGTTTACTTAATTTCGGTGCGGTCGTTCAAGCACAAGTGACGCCGAACGTTCTGGTCGCCCAATTGAGGTCACCACGCCAGAAATGGTCGACAAAATCCATGGTTTGATAATGGACGATCGGCGAGTGAAAATGCCCGAGCTTGAAGAGGCCACAGGCTTATCACATGGCTCAGTGATATCGATTTTACATAAATATTTGGAAATGAAAAAGCTTTCCGCAAGATGGGTGCCGCGGTTGCTCACAATCGACAACAAACGCATTCGTTTGACAACTTCAAAGGTGTGTTTGGCGATGTTCCAGAAAAATTCGGCTGAGTTTTTGCGCCGTTTCGTAACCGTAGATGAAACCTGGATTCACCATAACACACCAGAAATCAATGAACAGTCAAAACAATGGACTTCTCCTGGTGAATCGAAGCCGAAGAAGGCCAAGGCGGGTTAGTCAGCAAACAAGGTCATGGCGACAGTTTTTTGGGATGCGCTCCGTGTTATTCACATCGATTACCTTGAAAAGGGTAAAGCGATCACCGGCGCATATTACGCAGAGCTGCTGGATCGATCCCAAGCCGATTTGAAGCAAAAACGGCCGCATTTGGCGAAGAAAAAAGTTCTTTCACCAGGACAACGCACCGGCGCACAAGTCCGCAGTCGCAATGGCAAAATTGCATAAGTTAGGCTATGAAAATCCTGCCTCATCCAGCATATTCCCCAGATTTAGCCCCCTGCGACTATTTCTTGTTTCCAAACATGAAGAAATGGCTAGGAGGTAAGAGATTTGGGTCGAATGAAGAGGTCATCGCTGAAACAAACGCTTATTTTGAGGGGCTCGATAAATCGTATTATTTGGAGTTTATCAAAAAATTGGAGAAACCTTGGATGAAGTGTATACTGCTAAAAGGAGACTATGTTGAAAAATAAAATGTTTTTATACCGAAAAGAGTGTTTAATATTTCATTTTTCCGGGACTTATTGGCCCACCCTCGTATTCCACAACAATATTTGAAAACCTTTTTTTGTTTGTCGAAGGCTAAAAAAATTGTTTTTTGAAGGTGCAAAATTATTGTTCATGTGCATCCATCCTAGTTATTTACCGAATAGATAAATTTAACTAAACTTACCTTTGACTTTAGCGCTTTCTGTCAGCATCCTAGCTAACTCCACCATTTTCTCTGCTCTGCCAGTCATTTTATGTGAACTTTTCTCTTTTGGTCTGTACACCTATCACTTTCAAAATTATTACCACTAAAACTTTGCGATTGTTCACAACGACCTAACTGAATTTATGACCCACTTTTTTGATATTTGATTGTAAATTTTATTTTTAAATAAGAAACTAAGTCGACTGTTATTGAATGTTATTCTCTATTTTAGATAAAGAACCTAATTCGTGTTAAGCTAATTAAAAATCAAAACAGTGTTTTAGAATAACCGCCTAACTCAAGTTAAGAAAATCGAATTACGTTTATATTTTGGTGAATAACAGCCAACTTAGACAATAATTAAAAATGATCGTTATTAATTGATAGCTCAGAATGAATTTCTTATCTCGAAACAACACCAATAATAACACATCAAGGAGCAACCCACCATCTATTGTTTTCAAATTCAACTCCTCGCATGAACGTAACGCAATTCTTGTTGCTGCTGCCAATTATTGAAAACAAAATATACCAACATTAAAACTATGTGACATTGGTTTTGCATCGAGTAACAATAGCACGAACTGTTACCTTAATGAAAGCGTAAGCAGACACTCTCGATTTTTGTTGCAAGGTGCTCTTGGTCTAAGGAGGAAAAAGATATTATTTTGTGTCTACTCTAAGTATGGAATTGTCTATGCGAAAAGAACGGAAAACGGTAAAAGCTTTTCTATCGCAAGCTTAGAAGATCTTCACTCCATCGCTGCTGGTGCTGCTGTTGCTGCTGCTGCTGTGGCTGATTATAAGCTGAATGTATTGTAGTCTATTTGCTTATTTAATTATATTATATTTATTTCCCTACGTAATTTCTTTCTATATTTTTCTAATTTTTTTTTTTTTTTCATTATTCTCGTATTACAATTTTAAAACAATTATAATATTTGCAAATTTAACAGACTGCAGCTAAATAATAAGAGAATAGTTAGAGACTTTATAATAGATATATTCATTGTGGGGTGAACAAATTAAAGTAAAAGTAAAGAAATCTAAAAAAAGGAGAACAATTTAAAAAGCAATAGGCAATTACATTACTACAACAAGGCAATATATATGATAGATACTAAGCAATGTAGCGCAGCAAAATTTCGATTTCATTGTGATCAAAGCTAAGAAACCACTGTTTTACCTCTTTCATAAAAGTGAACAAGTTACCAATGATTCGCATACCTACAGGAAGCCTATTAAACAGTTTGCAAGAAATAACGGGGTAAGAATTTCTATAGCATGTTGTATGAAAGGCAGGAATGGTAACTAGAGATTGTTGATTGCTTCTCAAGCTATAGGAATCAGATATCGAACTTTACCTGCTAATAAAAAATATCTTCAGAACCTTGAAAACAAAGAGGTGTCTAACTGGCAGGATTTTCATACGACGAAAAAGTGCCATAGAGTGGGCTAAACGGGAAGAATTACAAATCTTCCTAATGGCGCATTTATGTAAGACAATCAACGGCTGAACTTTATTTAGGCAAGCACTTCCCCAACAGCTTATTCCGTATTGCAATTTTGAATGAAATATCCAATAATAGATTGTTGGGACAAAACTTTCTAAGACGGTAGAAACAACGAATGGTTGAGAGCAGATATTGTTTTAAACCTAAAATTTGATTAGACCAACTCAAATTCCGGTCAATTGTAACGCCTAGATGTTTAAAATGCATTACGTTCTCGATTTTGAAGCAATTGTCATCACAAGGAACATTCCTATCGAAGGAGACATAAGAACATTGGTCAGTAGGTGACACAAGTTGTACCTTCCACAATTAGATGCATGAAATATGATCTCGATATCTGGAGCATCATGATTAATTAGGCTGAAAAACATTAGTTTCGTTTTATTGCTAACTACTAGCTTATGTTCCGCAAACCAAATTCTTAGTAATTCAACGTCTTTATTTATATCAGCTACTAGGTTTAAGGGATTGACTGAAGCATATGCGATACCAAGATCATCAGCAAAAGCAAAAGAATTTATATAAATGAGAAACAGTATAGGACCAAGCACAGAGCCTTGAGGAACACCAAGATTCATAATTTTTTTTTCTACTTTACTTTTATATCACTATCTTTTTCTCGATTGGTATTTCTGTTTGATTTTATATTTGCAATGAGAAATTTTTCTTGCTCCAACAGTGGGGGTATAAAATCAACTCACGCTATGATTAATACACTATCAAAGTATAGAGACGGTCTTAAAGTTTGTCATCTAAATGCACGTAGTCTTAATCAATGTAAGTTAGATTATTTAAAATATTTATTTACGGATTCTAGTGCTGATGTTATTTGTGTTGATGAGACATGGTTTAAAAGTGACATATCCGATATGCAATATAATATACCAAACTATTCAATTATAAGGAATGATAGGATAACTGATACATGGGGGGGTGGTATAGCAATTTACTGAAAGTCTTCTCTGAAATGCAAAATTGTTAGTAAATTGAATGATTTAAATACTGAGTTACTAATTGCAGAAGTAGCGGATGGTTGCACCAAATGGTTAGTGGCTTGTGCCTATGTTCCCGACAGAAGTTGCTCTCTTCCGACCTTTTTCTCGAGGCTCTCTGAATTTTCTGCACAATATGAGCGCATTATAGTTTGTGGGGACTTTGTTCATGATTTTGCATCCTCCTTAGGACTCGAAATGGTTAATACTACTTACCCAACGCGTTTTGTTAAAGATTGCACTCCTAGCCTTCTTGACCTCACGATTGTTTTCGATGCTTCCTTTGTTATTCTTTTTGATCAACTCTCGTTTGACTATATTTCTGACCATGACCTGCTCTTTCTTACTTATAACATAAATTTTACTCATTCAGCTGTTCCTTTATCCTTTTCCTTTAAAGATTTTCGTTGCCGCTTTTGAATCTCCTTGGAATAACTGTCGGTTGATTTCTCATCCTGATGATAAATTGCTCTATTTTCAAGAAGTGGTTACACAGCTTTATAACCAATATGTGCCTACTAAAACTGTGAAAATTCGTAATAATAGATGTCCTTGGTTTACGACTATAGTTATCCATACTATTAAATCTCACAACAAACTTTATAGTAAATGGAAACAAAATCCATCTAATTCCAATTGGCTTATCTATAAAGCAATGCGAAATCGCGAAAAGTTTTAGTACGAAATGCCAAAAGTAATTATTATTCATCTAAGCTCACTACGTCTCTTTCTTCTAAACAGATTTGGTGCAATCTTAGACAAATTGGTATCTCTAGTGGCAAAAATAGTTCAATTTGTGAAATTGACCCTGGTGAATTAAATAATTACTTCGTTGGAGATAACGCTAATGATACTGATCTTGGTTCTTCCTTTTCAAATCTTGGTTCATCATATCAATCCATAAATTTAATGAGTGACTTTGAAGTGGTTGCAGTAAGTGAAACTGAAGTCATAACTTGTATCGCCCTCATAAAATCTAATTCAGCTGGAGAAGATGGCATACCATTACGATTTATTAAATTGATTCTGCACTTCATTGTTTCCCATTTAACTCACATTATTAACCCCTATATCACAACCTCAACTTTTCCCAAACACTGGAAAATTGCTCGAGTAATACCCGTTGCTAAAAAAACTAACCCTGTCACTGCTGCAGATTTCAGGCCAATCAGCATTTTACCATCCTGTCAAAGTTTTCGAGAAGCTAATAGCAAAACAAATCCTTCGTCATTTGTCTTGCCATAATTTACTCTTTAAAGATCAATCTGGTTTCAGAGCGAACCACAGTTGTTCCACTGCTTGGTCAACATATTTGAAGACATAAGGCAAAATTATGACAGAGGATATGTTACTCTGCTGTGTTTGCTTGATTTCTCGAAAGCCTTTGATAAAGTAGACCATAATATTCTTTGTTGGAAATTAATAAACTTGTTTGGTTTTGGCAACAGTGCAGTAAGGCTTTTGAGGATTTTTTTCAGTGAAAGACTTCAAAGAGTTGTTACTTCTAATTCTTCCTCAGCACTTTTACCAGTGAAGCAGTGTGTATCACAAGGATCGATTCTCGGTCCAATTATATTTTGTATTTTCGTAAATGACATGCCATCTGTTTGTCAACACTCTTCGATACATCTTTATGCTGATGGCGTTCAGCTCTACTTGGCCAGACCAATTTCTAAAATAACTGAGTTAACTAGCAAAATTAATGAGGATCTTTTTCGGATTCAGACTTGGTCGGAAGAGAATTGTTTGCTCATTAACCCGTCCAAATCACAAGTCATACCTACATCATACAAATTACCACCTCTTACCAGTTTTCCTGACATTCTTCTATCCAGCAGTAAACTTAAAATTGTAAAAACCTTGCTGTTGTTATAAATCATAACTTGTCATGATATGAACATACAAATTATGCTATAAGACGAATATGTGGATGCCTTCGCAAACTGTGGTTAACAGCAAGTTTTACTCCCACTGCTACTAGACGAAAATTAGTGATAAGCCTTATTCTGCCCTTAATTACTTATGATGAATCTGTTTACAGTACTATTGACTCCTTATCATTACAAGTAGCATTTAATGATACAGTGCGCTATATTTACGGTTTGCGCAGGTATGACCATATATCACATTATGCAAATAGCTTACTTGGATCTAGAACATTCTGCCTCATTGCATTTCGACTTCGATATTTAAACTCATCCCGTCTGTTCTTTATATACGCAATTAAACTATGGAATTCCTTGCCAATAAATATAAGAGCAATATCAAGTACCATTCGCTTTAAAAGTGCAGTCTTTCTTCATTTCTCACTAATGGTGTAAAAACTATCTTTTCATATTTTTTTTCTTCTACTCATCTCAACTCTATATTGTAAATTAGTTTTTAAGTTTTTCTTTAATCGAATTTTTTTTACTAAATTGTTTTGTTAACTAACTCTAAGTACTATAAAAGATAATAATCTTAAAGTACCATGTTATTTATAGTAATAATAATAAATTGAAATTGAAATTAAATTAGGCTCTTATTCCAAAACGAAAATTTTATTAAATGAAGAATAAACATAGTCTAACTGCAGATAAGTTATTAGGACAAAATAAAAAGTAAATTCATAAGAGACTTAAGTGAAGTTAGGAGACAGACGTTGAAAAACATTATAATTATTACGAGAAAACGGCTGCTAGGTTTTTAGGGAATAACTTCTGTTTAAAAAAATACAGGCATGCAAAATTGAGTGGAAGTAAATTTAAACATGCTGGACATAATGTTTATAACTTATTTTTGTCCTAACTCAAGTTAAGCGTTTATGATTTGTGGTCACTGATTTATTCAAAAACTCCTTCTACAAAACAACTGATGCATATGATAGGAAAGATGAAAGATGCCGAATAGTTCCAGAGAACCTTTTTCGGTGATAAGTTCCATGTCTTGCCGAAAGTACCCTTACACTGTCAGAAAACTGAGAGCGCCTTGGCTGTCTTCGAATCATCTTTATCATATGCATAAATTAGAAACCAATTAACAGATTTTGATGAAAGAAGGAAATCAAAGCAAAACACTTCCTACATTTACATGATAGTACTCAAAAATGCTTGATGGAACTTGGAAACCATGCTCTATCCACCGACAAGTGCGATCTCTTATTGCTTCATTCATATAATAGTGAAGAACTTAAATTGGCACACCAACCCATTGGGTGGTATGAATAAAATGGAGTACATGCTCGGAACAGGTGTTCGATTCAAAGCGGAGCATGTGCTCGAATTTCGTATTACAGTGGAGCCCCGTTAATCTGGACCCCGGCTAATCCGGTGATCTCGGTAATCCGGACGGGCACTCATAACGTCTGCAGTACTTTTCCACAGCAACTGCATTATTCAGTTCAGTTAACAATTATATGTCAGGCAGAACGCATGCCCTTTTCGAAAGCGTGAACACGTACAAAAATAAAAATAAGTTAACTGCGATTCGTATTGTCGTGTACTATCGTGAAAAGACAAAGTATTTGTCAGTAAAAGTGATTGAAATGTTAGAACGTGGTGTCAGTTATCACGTAATTTCAGAAAAACTTGGCATTGGAAAATCAACTGTTGGTGATATAAAAAAAAAACAGCAATAAATTTTGGAGTTTGTAAGCCATAATGAACGCGGACCAGGGAAGAGGCAGACACTACGAAAGCCTGAGAACGCGATTTTTACTTGGTTTGTTCAGCAGAGACAGCTTAACGTCCCGATTTCAGGAGAAATTCTAGCAGAAAAAGCACGTGTTTTTCACGAAAGGATAACCAATTCTAAGAATTTTAACGTAAGTCGCGGTTGGATAGACAGCTTTAAGAAAAGACACGGGGTAAGGCAACTCAAAGTAACAGGAGAGATTATATCAATTAACGAAGCTGCGGTTGAACCGTTTAGGTTGAAGCTACAAAAAGTAATCCAAGTAAAAGGTCTCACTTATCAACAAATATACAATACGAATCGTGATTATTTTGGCGAGTTTTACCGGACAAGACTGAAGCTCCAGGAAGAAAAATATTATAAGACCGTATAACATAAACTTCTTCTTCGGGTGATTGGAAAAGCAAAAAAAATAAGTGCTTTCGGTTCAACTACTCTCCCAGTATCCTATGAAGGTCAAAAAAATGCTTGGGTCGTAAGATCAATCTTTCTAGAGTGGTTTAAAAAAGAGCTTATTCCAAGTGTCAGGAATCACCTTCGTGTTAGCAATCTAGAAGAACAAGCTGTCCTTTTATTAGACAATGCCCCTGGGCATCCATCAGAAGAAGAATTGCAAAGTGAAGATGGGAAAATCTTCAGCCTTTTTTTACCACCAAATTGCACTGCGTTGATACAACCAATGGACCAAAATGTAATCCAAAACATCAAACTCCGTTACAGGAAGTCATTACTATCTAAAATTTTAGCAGATGATAACACTGAAGGTATCATGGAGAAACTTAAGAAGTTTAACATGAAAGATGTTGTTTTTGAGTTGGCTGTTGCTTGGGAAAACGTGTCTCGAAATCTTATACAAAAATCATGGACTAAACTGCTCTCAGATCCCAATATGACTGCTAATGCTGATGCAGAGTTTGAATTGGAAGATAGTATTCCGCTGGCGGTTCTATTCCAAAGTATATCTGGAGATGAACATCTTAGTCAGGAAGGGGCTCGGGAATGAGCAGAAGGTGGTGCAGATGCAGACTTGAAAGGACAAATGCTTACAGATGAGGATATAATTTCACTAGAATTGCAAAACAACAATGAAGAACTAGAAGAGGAAACCATACCAACAAAGAAAAGTCACAAACAGCGGAGGAGAATAACTTGAGTACTCAAGACATTGTTCTGCTTCGAAGAATGCGTTTTGAAGCATTTTCTCGAAAATTAGCTTGCAGTTCTCAGAAATCTATTACGGACTATCTAAATCATAGAACAAACATTTAAATGTTACTTTGGTTTTATAAATTATGTAGTATGTAGTGGATTACATTTATGTGTTTATGTGTAATAATAAAAGACCATGTTACTTTAAACTGGGGTTTCGTTTTGATTTATAGATCTGCATTTTTCTCTCACATTGTCTACTCCGGACACCCCGTTAATCCGGAACCGCGGTTGTTTTTAGGGGTTCGTATTAACGAGGCTGCACTGTATTCAAGTTGTGAGTTTGAAAATGAGCACCTACATACATGTTTCTGTCTGTATTGAGAGTGGGAACAAATGTTTGTGGAGGTTTTTTTATTAATATTTGGTTGCATTTGTTTGAGCTTGTGGTGCATTAAAAATATTTTGGGGCTAACAGCCCAATATAGGGCCTGGCCCAGCTTCTCACAGCCACTTGGGTTGGGACCTACAGTTTCATGTCATTACCGAAGGGCAATTTTTTAAAGTGAGAGATGATTGACAATTTTTACTCTCGGGTGTTTGTCAGACGTTCGCGAAAGGTGAAAACGTGAGAAAACTTTGTTTTCTTGGATTCGAACTTTTAAGCTCCCGCTCACTGCACCCACTACATTTTCCGTTATCCATTACAATTAGAAGCTACATTTGGCGTTAGTATTGTATATGTTTCAATTTGTTTATTAATGCGAAGCAAGTTGTGCTTCTAAAGAGTAGTTTCCATTTCAATAACGCAGGACGTTTGTTTTAATTTGGGATTGCTACAGGGTAAAATCTTTGATTGCTACGTTATTCCAGTGTAAACAACAATTGAATAGGTAGCCAATCGTGATATTTTCTAAGATGATGATGACATTTTGGCCATAGACATGATAGACATTATGCAACAGGCATAGATTCAGCCCTTTTTACCTCAAAAACTTTCAACCATTTTGAAAGCTGTCGATGCAACCTATGAACATCTTGGTCCTAAAAGGACCGAAAAAATCTAAATGTAGACGTTCCCAGGGACGATTAGTCGGTTGCCATGGAGTAAGTTCACCTCTCGTAGGACTACCTAATTGAACTGCGCAAACATCGCACGATTTAACAACTGCCTCTATGTCTTCGCTCAATCCTGGCCAAAAAACGTAACTTCTGGCAAACGATTTTGTCTTCACAATACCGAAATGAGAAGAATGTAATAGCTGCAGTATCTCCTTTCTTAAAGAGGTTGGTATTACTACCCTATATCCCCACATGAGGCAATCCGCCTCCAATGACAGTTCGTCCTTCCTAAGAAAATTCGGCTTAAATTCGCTCACTATTTCGTTTGGCCAGCCCTCTCTTACATAGGTCATCACCTGAGTAAGCACCCTATCCTTATACGTCTCAACGGCCACTCTTGCCACATCAATTGGAACTTTGGATTCACTACTGATATAACTTAGGTGAACTTGATTGAAAGTGTCACTATCTGCCTCTGTTCCTTCCTCTTGCTCTATGGGAATGCGTGAAAGAAAATCTGCCCCATTTTCACCTGTCTTAATATATTTTATTTTAAACTTGTACCCCGAAAGAAAAACGGAGTATCGCTGTAATCTGTTTCCGGCCATTTGGCGAATGCCGTGCTTCTCTCCAAAAATTTGTGTAAGTGGTTTGGAATCTGTAAATAGAGTAAATTCCCTTCCAAAGAGATATTGACGGAAAGATTTGACTCCCCAATAAATTGCACAAAGCTTCCCTTTCTGTTTGGCTATACCTGCATTCGGAATAACTTAACATACGAGAAGCATACGTAATAGGCTTCCTTGCATTGGGTAGCACATGATTCAATACTGCCCCAATGTAGGTTAATTTACTTTTATAATGTACTAGTACGTGTGGAAAAGTTGCAATCTGCTTAACCGTATCGAAAGCTGATTGACAATCTTGAGTCCAACTCCATTTAATGCCCTTTTTTCAGTAACATATACAAGGGGTTTAGTGTTTGTGACATCAATGGAACAAATTTCCGATAATAATTTATCCTGCCTAGAAATGATTGTAGCTCATGAACTGATTTATGTGCTGGTAACATTAAAATTGGCTTAATCCTCTCAGTTGAAGGACGTGTGCTCCCACAATCTATTACGAAACTTAGGTAAGTGACTCTCTCTTTAAAAAATTCACATTTATGTAGACTCTTTCACAGTGAGTCCGCAATTCTGTGGTCTCTGAAGTACTTTTTCTAGTTTACGCAACAACTCTTCCCGTGTTGTCGATGCTACTAGGATATCATCTTGGAAAACAGCAATGCCATCGATACCTAGCAAAACCTGTTCGATTATCTTTTGGAAAACTGTGGGGCAAGTGCTAACACCGAAAGGTAGTCTGGTGTACTTGATGGGTGCAAATCGTTGTGAGCGTTTGACTCTCTTCCTCTAGTTCCAACTGCTGGTAGGCAGATACAAGGTGAACTTTTGCAAACTATTTCCCACCCGAAATTTTTTCCAACAAATCTTCAATTCTTGGGAGCACAAATCTTTCGATTTTAATGAACGGATTCAAAGTGATCTTCTAGTCGCCGCACAACCTGACTGAACCATCGGCTTTCAAAACTGGCACCACTGGCGTTGCCCAATCCGAAAACTCTACAGGATTAAAAAAGCCCATTGAAACCAGTCTATTTAGTTCGTTTTCAACCTTTTCTTTCAGACTGAAAGGTAAAGGGCGCGGAGAAAATTATGGCGGTGTGACAACTTCCCGTTTTTCGTCTTTTTTTTAAAAGTGCCTATTGTACTACTGAAAACTTTTGGAAATTTTTGAACTAATTTCTTTATGTCATTAGATATGGTAATTCTATTTATGGTAATTTCAACTCTAAATTTTTTCATAAAGTTTCGACCTAATAAAGGCACACAATGACTTTTTATGACGTAAATTTCCATGATTTCGCACTTGTTATTAAACTGAACTTTTAAAATGACTTTTCCAAGTGGTCTTAATTTACTCCCGTTATAGTTTACCAAACTGATTAATACTTTATTTAATGGAACACTGTATATAAACTTTATAGCTTATGAAACTGATCGCACCACCACTGTCTAGCTCCGTTTTGACTTCCCGATTATTATTATTTTTATTATTATTATTATTTTTTGATTTGGGTCAATAAATCAGTATAGATTAATATTCACATGAAAATAACGAATATGAAGTCCGTTTTTAATTTTGGTGAAGTTAACACCTTCTGCAGGTAAAAGACTGCATACCGCCTTGAGGCGGTCTTGGATTGTCAGAGAAAAAAAAAATACGCAGTTGCGGTATACTAAAATAAAATTTATTCAATGAAAATAACAACAAAAAACATTGAACAAAGTGTATTTGTAATATTGTGTATATGTATATTCTATAATATGAATAGTATCATAATGGTATTCATAACCCTTATAAAAAATAAAATAAAATTATTGTTTATGGAATGTAAGAAAACACGACTTGGTGGTTGGATTGCAAAGATTCACGTTGCATTTGGTGCAATAAGCCTGTGTTTCGGACTTACATCACGGCAATTTGCAAGTCTTTTTGCCGGTGCGGTCGTGAAATGCGCACCAGTGGCCCACGTTATCATAACGAACATCTGGTGTTGGAATATAAGCCTTCCTTGGCTTCGGAGGCGGTGGAGCCGGCGATGCCGTTGGACGGCCTTTACCCTTTTTAGTTTGTTTTGAAACCGTGCACAATGATTCCGCAACTTCCGATCGAAAAATCGGCAGTTCAGTGTTGACTTCTTTGTGCAACCGATGATAAAGAATATACGCATTTACCATTGCCACATCCAGCAGGTGGAAAAGGATGTGATTTGTCCATTTTCGTGTTTTCATACGAATATGATAACGACCAAGAAGACCATCCATGAGATCAACACCGCCCATGTGTCGATTGTATTCTTTGATAATAAATGGGCAGTCTACTTCAATCTTCTGTTTGTTTTTTCGATCCCATCGCGTGGATTTCGAAGGCGGCGGTTCAAGTTCGCGAGAAATGAAGAACACTTTTGTTGTTTAGCCACAAAACGCTGCCTATATCGATTCCGTAAACATTGGCGACGTTTTCTTCGGAGTAGACACGATTCGCGCGTACTGTTCCCAAGCTATATATTCCACGGCTTCTGAGATATATGAGCAAACACAGCGAAGTGTAGAAGTTGTCGAAATAAACTATATGGTTGACGTTGTCTGAAATTTTGGCTGACAAATTAACAACGACATTCGACGAAGCTCCAAGATCCGGTGAATTTACAGGAATCACATTATCGCCAGCTCCAGAATATACTTCAAAAGAATACGAGTAGCCCGTGTGATCGCACAGCACAAAGAGTTTGGTTCCCCATTTATGTGGTTTGGCTGGCATGTATTGGCGAGTTGGATTGCCACCCATTTTCGTAGCGCACATCTGTTCGTCTACGCAAAGGCGATGGAGCATCGGAACAGCCCCAAAGCGTTCATTGAAATGAGTCACTAGTGGCCGCACTTTATGCAGTTTGTCGTTGGTTCGAACGAATGTCTTCCCCAGTAAGAACGAACGTTTGGGTAGCGATACACGGATATGAAGAATAATTCCAATAAATTTGCGAACTTCTTGGAAATCAGTGACAAATCGAGTGTCGATTTTCTGCTGACAAGCATACAAATTCATTTGGTCTGCCAAATACTGAATGAATTCATCGGTGACGAAATAATGAAAGCAATCGAATGGTGTTTTCAGTCCCTTTAGTACATCTGGTAGCTCTCTCACGCCACGGAAAATCACTACGTTTACGTGGAGCTGCAGACTTTTCTTCCTCCACAACATCGATTTGAATTCACCTCCATCATTTTTCATTTTATTTACTGAGCCGATGAATTGGCCAGTGCTCGAAGTGTTTGGGCCGCCTTCCTCTTCTTGGAATTCGTTGGTGTCATTTGAATCGCGTTTACGTTTTTGAAATCGAGAAGGAACATTTGCAGTGGCTTTCGATTCAGAATCAACAGTAGAACAAACGGACGCCGATGGTAATGGTGACGAAGGTGCATTCGGTTCGCCTAAGTTGCTGAAATTTAGATCTGCATTAATTGCATCAATGACAATTTCACTTGAATTTATCAAGCAATTGTTAATTAGCAAGTCATCCTCTGGGTAAATGAATTCTGGATCTTCGCAATCATCGTCGAAATCATCTTCACCGTCAGTGTCCTCCGCGCTCGAAATTGAGTCCATAAAATTAGCGATTTCGTCATCTGTCATTGCCGACAAGTTGTTAATAATTTTACGGTGAGACATTGCTGATAAATGAGAAAAAAAATTCTAAATTAGGTTGAAAACACCTAAAAAAAAGCACTGAAATAGTAACGACACATTTAAAAAAAAATTATTGTCAACTGCCTTTGCCCGCCTCTAGACGGGCGTAAGCGAACTCAATTATTTTATAACAGTATCGTTCAAAACCTAAAATCTATTCACCATTCAATAAAAAACACTTTTATCTACTTACCGATATTTTTTTAACACGATATAACCAAAATTACTATACTTTTTTAAAATCCAAAACTCGTATTTGTAATGAAATATTAATTTACGTGTAAACGCGGTCAATTTTGACTTTGAACAAACGTTGCTTGCAAATGGAACGTACTACACCGACGCGACAAATACCAATGAATAGAACAATCATTCGACAACAAAAGGGCTGAACAGTTATTATTTCAAATTAAACCGCCTCCTGTGATTAGTCGTAGGGTATACCCCGCCTACAGGCGGTGCGAGGCATTTGATAGAAAAATATGATCTACGCCATTTACCGAATTTATAGAAATCAATTTTTCCTCGTGCTCTTCCATTTCAATAAAGTTTTGTTTCACAATGCAATTCCTAGGTGGTACCTTCTCTAAGCTTTTATACATTTTTTTGCAAATGACCTACTCTGCCAGATTTATTGCACTTGTACTGCTTGTACTTACAGGTGGTGCATCAGTTGCCCATGTTCTGCGGTCTTCGCTGCTTCGGTTTGCAAAGCTAACTCGATGGCGCTATTGAAGGTTAATTCTCTTCCTTTAGCGAACAATTTCTTCTTGATTGATCTGCTAGCGATGCCCAACACAAAACGGCCGAGAAGAACGCCGTCCTGGTTTGAGCCAAAACTGCAGTTGATGGAAAGTTTCTTGATTCTTCTAGCCCATTCCTGAATCCTTTCGGATGGTTCCATGTGTGCCGCATAAAACTGCTCCCTCTCCAAGAACATTGAGGTAATGGTTTTGAAATGCTTATTAATAATTTCGACGATTTTCTCGAAAGTTTGAACGTCCGCCTCTTCTTGGTAGCACAAATTGTTTAGTAGGGAATACGTCTCTTCTGATAGCATCGTCAATAATACCTCTTTCTTTTGCGCTGTTTCAGCTATTTTATTCGCTGCGAAGAATTGTAGCAACCTCTTGTGGTATACTGCCCAATCTATGCTGGAATTATGGAACTCTTGAAGAGATCCCAAAGTGCTCTCCATATTACGTCAATTATTTTCCGAAAACTCATGCGACTTTGCCTCTCCTCCTCGCCAATATTATATCTTTAAACTTTTGAATGAAACGCCACTATTAAACTTCAAATTACTTAAATATATTTGGATGATAATTACAAATTTTGCTGCGACAACTTTATCTATTGAAACACGAGGAGGAAGTGTTTAACTGGCCGAGCAAGTTGGCGATCTGGTTTTTGACGTTTGTTATAAGTTAAGGCGGAGTGCGTACTTTACATCGTTGGTAAATAGTTAAGGCTAAGTGCGTAGGAGTAAGCAAGAGCCCTACTCCAAATTCGCGAGTAGTGTTCGTTGGTTTCCCAGAGTAGACCATGAAGCTTTTGCCAGTTTCAGAGGGTTCGATGCCGTGTCCCCACTATCTAATTTCACTTACTCCTAGGATGTCCAGTTTGTACCGCATGAATTCTCGTTCTAATTGGAGGAATCTGGGGATTTGAGGACCTTAATGTTCCAGAATCCAATCGTTGTCCGTGGTCGATGGCCAATGGTCGTCAACAAAGTATCCGTTAATATCCGAGGCGCGTATTGCTGTTTCGGAGCAATGAATGTTTTACGGTTGCGGCTTACTAGGTCACAGACCAACCAACCACGGTTACAAATAATAGGGGTGTGACAGACACATGGACGGACGGACAGACAGGCACTGTGTTAAATCCTATAGTGTTTTGGAGCGGAATGCTGTCCGTTATTGCTATTCTTAAATAGCTTCTACAAAGAAAAGATAGGAATCGAAGTTATGACCATAGAGGTATTGGCGCAACGCCTTAACCATCAGTCGTACTTGCATTTGTTCGTAATGTGACGTGTTACTAGCATATTTTCCGCGTTCACCTACGTTTTATTTTTGTCATAGTTTCCGAGCGGGATTGAGAAGCTCTGCACAATTGTGTTAGATATTCGCAGGATGTGGACAACTTTGAACACATTGACGCTAACAATACAAGGCCTGGCCTAGCTTTTCGCTATCACTTTTGCTGTGCGCTGCACGAATGGTTGGGATCTACAGGTCGATGCCGTTTCCGAATGGTAATTTTTTCAATTTAGAGACAAATTACCGAACTACAATTTTTTTAATCTCGGATGTTTGTCACGTTCGTGAGATGTGGTACCGTGAGTCTGAATTTTTTTTCTTTTTCTTGGATTCGAACCTTGTGCCTCCTGCGCAGAGATTGCGGACTTAACCACTGAACCACGGGCACATACTCTAAATAAATTTCTGACATCTACTCCCTCGGGATAGAATATCAAACTTCCTGTATACCGTTCTAGAGTTCATTAGGATTTTTAAATTTGATATCATTCCAAATGTTTCCTATTCTAATACCCTCTGTTGAAAATCAATCCTTTATAATTCTGTCTGAGTACTTGGGGTCATTGTCGTGCATAACTATCCAAATAAGGGGTATAGACTCAAAATCATATGGTTCCATTCAAGGGCGGATCCAGAATTTATTTCTGGGAGGGGCACAAAGGCCAGATAGGTAAAGAGTGTACCCCATAGTATTCTAATTGCTAGTGTTTTTTCGACTGGCCTGTTTTGTCTGAATCGTGTCTGCGGGGGCCCGTGCCCCTGTGCCACCCCCCTGGATCCGCCCTTGGTTCCATTGTAGCTTTTAAGATATTTTCAATGAGTGTAGTAAACAATACACACTAATGCTCACTGAATATTTCTCACTTGCATATATACATATGTATATATAACGGCAATCATTGGTTTCGTTAAGTAATTGAACTTCGAAATTTTCATCAATCTTGGTATTACTATAAAGGAGAATCTCGAAAAAGTGAGTTTGTCTGTCTGCCTGTCTGTCATGCCTGTATGGTCGACTGCACGGATTTTCTTCAAACTTCGTATCTTGGCTCTGTGGGTTCACAATTCGGGGGGAAATCGGAATTTTCATTCTAACCTAGAAATTCTTCACTAAATAATTTTCTAGAAAACGCTTCCAATGATTTTGTTCAAATGTAATATTTACCAAAAATTGCATATAACGGTACTTTACGTATTAGCTGTTTTTTTAAATTGAATATTTGACACTAGCACACATTGTTATGCCTAATTTTTTTTTTTCCAGTGAGCACTAGCATCAGTGAGTACGTGCCCCGATTTTTGCTTAAACCACTCAATGAAAACCTGCGACCATCAAGCTTTTGCGAAATACATAGTTTGTGTGTCCGATGGTGCAAAACGAATCTGACATGCTTGATGTAGAGCATTCGATGGAATATATATTAAGTGATCCAAAACCTGTATAGGGTAGAGTCACCAGTGGTCGGCCCCTTAACGAAATTTTCACAGAAAATGTTTCATAAAAACGGGGGTTTTGAACCTTTTGGACCAATTTCTGTTTTATATTATTCGTTATAAAATTAAGATTCGATTGGCATACTAAAAACCTAAAATTATTGTTTAAAATATTAATTAAATCAGATTTTGATAAAAAAGTAAACATTTGCCAGTGTCTGGCCACTTGCATCCTAATTTCGGCCAGCGATGTGCCTGACCTCGGCCAGCTGGGGTTGAAAAAAAAAGAATTTATTAATAATAAAACAAAACAAAACTTAAGCTTCTTTGGACATAATAAAAAAAAAATTAAGGAATTAATATATAGTTCGCACAGCATAAGTAAAATAGGTAATTAGTTAACACAGGAATTGTTATGAGCTAGGAGCAGGCCACGGAGGCATCTTCAGTGTGGATGAAGGAGACGGTGGCTCGCACGCAGTTGCACGGCTTAACTCGTCGGACGGGGCTAGTTCTTGTCTCCCATTACTCTTACACCACCTGCTCAAACAAAAAAATATCGTGCCATATGTGTATTAAAAGAAACCTATTAGAAAAGAAAAATTAACGAAAGGCAAATCACAATCAAAGGATTAGATGAGGAGGAAAGTGATCGCAATATGAAAGTGTTATACGTTTTGTTAGTAGT
The DNA here is from genome assembly GCA_963082735.1 of Pocota personata. NCBI lineage: Eukaryota > Metazoa > Arthropoda > Insecta > Diptera > Syrphidae > Pocota > Pocota personata. The sequence goes on along the minus strand of OY720429.1, from coordinate 60,686,759 downwards.
AAATATTTTATGTGAAATAGGTCATTTATTTATTTATTTATTTATTTGTTTAGGTATTCTAAAGTGAGGTATGTTATGTTGGTATGTTGTTCGAGTTTATGCAATTAGGCTAAATTATTAAATTGTTATACATATGTAGGTAAGTTTAAATATTTAAATAGGTAGGGTCACCCATTATGACTGGATATCATCTGGACGAAGAACATTTCCAATGTTCCGAAATCAATATGGATAATGATAAAGGACGACCGACATGACAAAGAGGGAGACAGAGAAAATATAGAAGGACGCAGAGAAATGTAGGCAACAAACGAAAATGAAGGGGTAACTAAATGACTATGATAAAGAGAAAATGAGGAAAATAAGAAGCTAGGGCAAAAGAGCATCGAGCGTTGATCATTTTTCTGATTAAATCAAATGTGAACGGTCGATGCCCCGACACTACAGATAGTGGAAAAAAAAAAAAAAAACAGTGACACAAAAAAAGCAAATTTTAAGGAGAATTTTTTTGTACGAGAAAGTGTAAAAGTGAAAAAAAAGTAATAATAGTAAATTTTCTAGACAATAGGCGGAAAGGAAAGATTCGGGGGTGGCAATAGAATCCCTCGAGAGTAGGACCTATTTGGAACAAACGCAGACGTACACATAGAAATCGATTTCGACGAGACAGAGAATTTAATCGGTGTAAATTTTGGTGAATTTCCAGGACTTGGATAAAGCTGCTACACCCAAGCCTCTGCAAAAATTTGTTTGGGTAGGCCCCGGTTTTTTTTTTTGTCCGCAAGCAACGGCTAGCGGAGACCGCAAGTCAAACCGCGAGACGGCCAGTGAGATACTATTACCCCAAAGGAGCAAAGGTCACGCAACCGGACAAAAGCTACTGAAAGGAGGTGCTCCGCCCTAAGTGTTCCGTACCATTGTCGCCTCAGCAGTAATAGAGATCAACGAGGGAACAGCATTTTTTTTTTGCTGCAACTAAGATTAGTGCAGTGAATCAGCGGAATTTTTTAGTTTGGTTTTTTTTTTAAATTTTTTTAGTTTAGTTCTTTTTTAAATTTTTTTTTGCCAATTTAGTGTAAGTTGAGGTTAGGAATAAAACTAAAATCTGCACTTAACATTATTGGTTCAGTTGGTCGAATGAATACAGCTGGAAAGTCAGCAATTACATCTCTTCATGTGCTGCCGGCAGGACAACGAGGGACAAAGAAAACCGTGAGTAATTTTATTGACTTTTTTTGGTTGAATATTTTTTTTAGTTTTAGATTGGATGTTAAGAGCAGATTCTTCTGTTACTTAGGTTAGGTTAGATCTAATTACTTTTTGTTTTAAATAATTGAGAATATTGTTATTGGTGGATATTCTACATTAAAGGAAGGATCCAAAATGTATCGGAATTTCGTTTCCCTTTTGTAGACTTTTGAAAGTGATATAGTGATGTGCTGGTAGACTTCTTTGTGCAACGATGGTGTGTGGGGGAATGGGAGGAACGTCCTTTTGCTGAGCAGGTGCGACGGTGACTTGACACCTTCGCCTGTCTTCTTTCCTATCTTTTTTTAAGTCCGTCCGTGGTCTAATTAGGTTAGCTTCTTCTCTTCTCTAATAGGTTTCTTTTAATACACATATGGCACGATATTTTTGTGTTTGAACAGGTGGTGTGAGAGTGATGGGAGACAAGAACCAGCCCCGTCCGACGAGTTAAGCTGTGCAACCGCGTGTGTCCACCGTCAACTTCATCCACATTTAAGATGCCTCCGTGGCCTGCCCCTAGTTCATAATAGAATGACAAATAAAATCCTCCTTTTCTGCTTCGTCGAAGGACATGGCCGAAAGTGGTGTGCATTTTAGATGAAACCACTTTTCGCAAAGATCACAACCGATGTTTTTCGGATTGTCATCTTCGACGTCTGTAAGGACATCTTCGCCACATGATTTTGTTTGTCCTTTTCAAATTACTGGTTTCCTTTTATTGCACTTTTCTTCCTTTTTCTTAGCCGCTGCAGTTTTTTTTCTTGTATCTCAGCAGCCTTTTGTAGTTTCAACTCTTCCTTCTTTTTGTGAAAGTCTTTCCAGGCCGCGGATGATATTGACATTGGCGGTTTTTCAACGTTCTGCGCCCTATTTTCCGACTTCTGTATCGGATTCGGATAAACTAAGTGTTTTTCAAAGCTGGACGACGTTGAAGCAGAATTAGTGGACTCTAAAATAAAAATATTATTAGGTATAAGACCTAGTACCAAAGTTATAGTATATATACATATATAGTTATATATATTTTTTAAAGCCTTTACAGAACGACTCATTCCAAAGCCTTTTCCGATGACAATGACGCTGAGACCAAGCGTAATTGAGAATTTGATTTTTCACAATTAAAATCTTTCCACATGATATTAATTTCATATTAAATATAATGCTCTTTCAATATACCCTCATCGAATCAAAAAGAAATTAAATCATATTAAAGTTCAAGGGTGCATCAGTATCACCTCACTTTCGCGATATTTCTTGTGTGTCAATTGCAAATTTTCCAGGACTGCATGTACCTACATATCTGGGAGCATAAATGCCAAATACAAGTATTGGTATTGTCGTCGACATGCAATAACCCATGCAAAGTTTCAATTTATATTTCCAATCGAACGGTCCGTACCAGAAGCAGCATCGTGCACTATGTAAACCAACTGACGTCGAAACCAATTCAAAATAATTAATCAATTGTCGTCATCGTCGTCAGCGCCATTGCGCCGCCGACATTGGACTGCAGCATTTTTGCAAACACAAAGGAAAACAGAAAAAAAGACAGTAAAATGAAATCAAGTCATGAATAATTTTAATTGCAATTCTCATCACGTTATTAGCCCTCATTAATTTCTCATCGGTAGCGGAAAAATCAATTATGGAAAATATCCTCTCTCTCGTAGCGTACTCGTACAATGACACCAGCACCACAGATGCAAAAGTATTTTGCCGAATATATTCGTGGATTGTATCCAGGCTTCTTTGTTTAGTCTCCATGGCTTAAGTTGAAAAAGTAGGTACAGACATACATATGTACATTCATATTAAAAAGAAAAAAAAACAATATTTCGTCTAGACGATTATATATGTACATATGTACAATACATATATATGTACATTATGGTTGGTTGGTTGTTTAAGAGGGTGAGCTTATGCTATTCACTTAGGCCTCCATTGGGCCCATTGTGTTCCCCTCGTTTGTCGAACTGTAAGGAGTAGTACTGTGCTTTGGGAATTATGCGTTGAGAGGCAATTTAGGTACTGGGATCATGGGGAGTATCAACGGGAAACTATGTCGTATAGTGATCGGGGAATCGTCCTGTTCGTCTAGCGAACTCCAATATGTCACTGATTCCTTTCTCACTGAGGTGTGTTGTATCCGGTATTCTTGGGGATCCCAGTATCTTTAGTCTTAAACTCGCTGTTGCAGGGCAGTGGTAGAGGAGTTCTATATCTTCCTCCTCCTCACAGTTGGGACAGATTGTTGTATCAGGTAGCCCGAGTCTGAACGAATGTTTGTTGAGATTGATGTGTGTTGTTAAAAGTCCCTCCATCAATCTCAAGTGTGTTCTAATCGAGTTTAAAGCTCTTTTTGCTGTGTTGGTACTCGGTTCTATTATTACAGATCTGGCCACTTTACACGTGTCTAGATTCGTCCAGCAGTTACTGAACTGCTGTCGTATCTTCTCATTGATTATCGTTTTAATAGTTGTCAGTGTAAGTAATTCAGTTGCTTTCATAACTACAAAGACTTATGCTTGGAACACCGTTACAAATGGTTCTAGGTGAATAGCAAGTTCAATCCGTCGGTTAGCACAAAAGATGCCAGCCCTGATTCCCCTGATATGATAGAGCCATCTCTATATACCGATAAGCCGTTGGAGTTTCTTATTGTTCTTTCATATGTACGTCCAATATTCTATTGTGGGGAAAATTGTTTCGAAGTTGTTAAAGGACGTATACGATTTTTCAACAACATCACTGGGACAATGCATGAGTGGTCTCTGTAATACCCAGGCAGACCATACTTTGCACCTTAGTTAGCAAGTCTCTTACATACTTTTTGTTCATCACTGGCCACCATACAACTACACCGTAGAAGATGATAGGTTTTATTAGGCATTCGTATATCCAGTGGACCTGTTTCTGTTTCAAGCCCCATGACTTCCCGATGGCCCTCCTGCATATCCAATATGCTCTCTTTGCTTTGGTGACTCTTTCTTCCATGTTCTTTCTCCAGGTCAGTTTCCTGTCTAATATAATGCCCAGATACTTGACGCTGTCGCGGAGTTGTAGTGATACTCCTCCGAGTTGTGGAATGTGAAAGTCACTAGTTTTGGTTTTCTTTGTAAAGAGAACCATTTCCGTTTTATTTGGATTTATTTCTAATCCACGCTCCTCCGCCCATTCTTTTATGATTCGTAGGGTGTTTTGCATAAGCTCTCCTATGATGTTCAGGTGCTTACCTCTTATCAGAACGGCTAGGTCATCTGCGTACGCTACACATTTCGCACAGGTTCCATCCAGTGCTTTTAAAAGGTTGTCCATTATGAGCACCCACAGAAAAGGAGATATTATCCCCCCCTATGGTGTTCCCCTTCTTGTGTCGCCTTCCAGTGAAGCTGTGATAATGCGGTTTGTAAGCATGTGTTCTAGCCAATTGTTTATTATTTGGTTATTACAGAATATCGAGAGTGCCTCCACAATTTTTTGAGTTTTCACATTGTTAAATGCCCCTTCGATATCTAGAAAAACGCCTGCGACTGGTTCCTTGGTTTCAAAAGCATCTTCTATTGTGGATACAACCTGGTGTAGTGCCGTCTCAACTGATTTTCCTTTGTGGTGTGCGTGTTGTTTAGGACACAGCCGGATTTGTAATCTGTGTTCTGATGTAGTTACGAGTATCACAGATTCTCTCCATTGATTTTAGTAAGAAGGACGTTAGACTAATAGGTCTATAGCCCTTTGCTGTCGACAAATCTTTCCTGGGTTTCGGCAGGAACACCACCCTCACCTCTTGCCATTGTGTCGGTGTGTATCCGTGATATAGACATCCCCTGAAGATACTGACCAGGGATTTCTTTAGGGTGTCTAATTCTATCCTTTTTTGTAAGAAGATGGGAAGTATTCCGTCCATGCCCGGTGATTTATATGGCGCAAATGAGTTAATAGCCCAGGTCACTTTATCTGCATCAACTAGGTTCTCAGTGTCCTCCCATTTTGTATCAGTTCGAGTGACCCCACGGTTGGAAAGTGTAGCTGCCTCGTTGAAACAGTTTGGGAAGTGTACACACATCAGAGTCTCCAAGGTATCGGCTGTAGTTGCCAAGTTATTGTCCGCCTGTAGAAGTCGATAACTTGGTGGTTCCTTGGACAGGATCTTCTTTAATCGCGCTGCTCCTTTGTTATCGCATATGTTGGTGCAGAAAGTTTTTCATGATTCCCTTTTAGCAGCCCTGGTGAGCTTCTTGAAGCTTCCTTTAGTTTCTTTATAAGATTCCCAGTCTGCTTCTTCGTTGGTTCTTAAAGCTTTATTTAGGCGTTGTCTAGCAACCTTCCTTATTTCGCGGAGGTCGCCGTTCCACCATTTTTGCTTAGCACTTCCAGGTACCGGTTTCAGGGGACAGGCGGCCTCAAAAGATTCTATAATACACTTGTGTACTTTGAAGACTTCTTTGTTTAATTGCTTAATCTCAGTACAGCTGTTAACCTCAGTTGGTGATAGCCTTGCCTGAAGATTTCTTACAAAGATGGATGGGGTTTGTGATCAATTTCAATAACAAAACTCAACCACCTGTGGTCCGAAAAGGAGATCTGTCTACTGATCTTCCAGCTGGACACCAGATGTATAGACCTATCGTCGCATAAAGTTATGTCTAATACCTCCATTCTAATCTTATTTATGGAGGTTGGTGTACAGACCTCGTTTAAGGTAATCAAGTTTTCAATATTTAAATATTTGGGCAAACACTCACCTCATTTGTTGATGTTCGTTCCCCTGTTAGTGTGGTGGGCGTTAGCGTCCATTCCCACTATTAGACCCTTTTGTTGGGACCCGGTCCATTTGACGCACTTCTTTAGCTCATCGCTAAGTGGTGGTTGCGGGGAGTCATAGGGGTGGTAGCAAAAAGCCAAAATAATCGCCGGTATTGATCTGTGGGATAAAGAGGATATTAATAATAATATTATATATATATGGTTTATTGTTTTAAAAAATTGAAACCACATTTAATGATTGTTACAGTTTTTATTTGTTATTAAACTTATAGTTAGTTAGTTGATATTCTTTATTTTTTTCCAAATTTCAAATTTTCGATTTACAATATTTATTTTGTAAGTAAGTGTTCAGATATATTTCTTAGTTAACTCGGAATCCACCAGATCTGGAGCGAAGCTTTGCCCGTCACATTTGAGCAGATACGGAAAGAACTCAGGCGGGATATGGAGCTGTCATCTTTAGTTATTCAACTGCAGATCGGAGGAAGTCTGAAAAATAAACCTTACGCTAAGATGGAGAGTGAACTCATGTTGCGGGATGGATGTGTTTACCGCGGAATCCAAATTATAGTACCATTTACTCTTCGAAAACAAGTACTAAGGGAGTTACACTCTGCGCACGTATATATGTATGTGCGAGTAGGTATTACAAAGATGAAATTGTTAACCAGAAGTTATAGTTATTGGCCTGGAATCGATCGGGACATCGAAGAATTGGCAAACAGCTGTTCGGGGTGCGCCAAGGTTCTTAAAAAGTCAAATAAGGTAATTGTACATCTATGGAAAATTCCAGTTCAACCATGGCAAAGGTTACATATGGATTTTGCTGGATCTTTTACGAACAGTTACTTTTTGATCATTGTCGATGCAAAAACCAAATGGTTGGAAGTATTTCCTGTGAAGAAAATAACCAGTTTCTACATCATACGTGCTTTAAGAGAGGTTTTTTCAAGGTTCGGTCTTCCATTAACTATCGTTTCAAACAATAGTACGAGCTGCACCTCTAAGGAATTTCAGGACATGAATTTTGCACTTAAAGTTAACGTCAGCTCTCTACAAACTAACGTCTGCCCTCTACAAACGGACAGGTGGAGCGATTTGTGCAGATTTTGAAGAATGGTCTTTACTCATCGACAAATAGCTCAGGAGATTTTCACACCAAACTACATCGACTTTTTTTACAGTAAAGGAAGACGCAATCAGCATCGACTGGGAGGAGTTCAGGTAAAATAATGTTTAGGTTCAATTTTCAGACTAGCCCCGATCTCATGGAAGGCTAACAGGAAGATTGTAGTTTCAATCACGATTGTAGCCGAAATTTTGTGAAAGGAAACTCAGTTCAGATTTTACGATTTTATCAAAATCAAGACACAAAATGGAAATTTCGTAAGATCATTCTGCGTGATGGTCTTCTACACTACATCGTTGATGTGGATGGGGGATCCTGTCGGAGATACGTAGATCAACATTTATTCATCATTTCAACAAAATTCATTTACATCAAGCCACTGGAGACACGAAGTCAGGAACAGTAGAGGTGATTGCTGAGACTGAAGTTGAAGATGTTGCTGGACCTGCTAATAATTCGAATAATGCCGAAGAGTCTGACACTGCAGGTGCTGCTGACGTTGTCAACAAACAAGAATCAACGGTCTCTTGCGACGATGAAGGAGGTAGAACCAGGACGTTCTTCTAGGGTTCGTCGTCCGTTTGTTCCATACCGAGTCGGTGGAGAGAACTGTTATAAATGCAACCTACTTCTTAGTTGTTATCCGAAATCGAATTATTAATAAACTTTTAAATAGATTAAACCGAAGGTATTACAGTGGCGATGAGCAAAAGAGTTATAAATGTGAAAAAAAAAAAGTGAGCTAGTGCATGGAATCTGAAAGCGAAAAAGAAGATACAATGGCAAATAATTGGTCAAACACCACGTTTCAACCACACAAATGGCAATTGGAGCAATTTTTCATTGCGAATGAAATTACGGATGAGGTTAAGAAGAAAGGAGTACTTTTGACGTCAATAACTGAACGTTCGGACCTTCTTCTGAAGGACTTAATCATGCCCGCGGAAGATCGAGGTCGCAAGCACATCATTCAACAATTGTGTGTGAGGGTATGGAAAAACATTTGAAGCCACCAAACAATCAAAAGCTTTCTTTGAACATCTTCAAAGAAAGCGATTGAAAAGAAAACCCGCTCTACTACAATGACATCGAAACGCGTTGGAGAACTATCATCTTCACCGATGAGAAATGCTTTTGCCTTGATGGACCTGATGGATTTCGTCATTATTTTCATGATTTGAGATACGGCGAGGTAGTTTTAAGACGATGACAACAAGGCGGAGGTGGAGTCATGATTTGGGCAGGAATATCAAAGCAAAATAAGACCAATATCCGCTTCTTAAACGGCAGGATGAAAAGTGACGACTACTTTAAGGTCTTAGAAGAAGATCGTGCATCATAACCAAGTTTTCGGTAGAGTTTAGCGATCGGGTAACACCGATAGTATCTGTATCGAAGAAAATTGGGACGTTCGAATTTGGGGAAACTTCAACGTTTAATCCACACTTGATTGTCGAAAAGTATCCCCTACCATGGATCGAAGATATTCTTGCAAAGTCGCATGGTGGAGTGGAATTCATTAACAAAATTGGATTTAACGATGGTGTATCACCAAATTGAGTTGGAGAAATCATCCAGAAGTCTCACTACTTAATAATAATTTAAATAATACAATATTTTAAATAATACAAAGTGTGTTCGTTTGAAAGGCGTTCAAATGTCCGCCGCGGGTTCTCTGGGTGGCGCGCATCCGAAATGTCCAATTTTCCCTAACTCTGGGGCATAAATCAGGCTAAATTTGATCGGTGGCATGGGTTATGTTGGCTTTGAGGGCCGCTGTGGTTTGTAGCTTATTCGCAATGACGTGCAACTTCAGAAAATCCCACAAGAAAAAGTCTAACGGGGTCAAATCGCACAATCTCGGTGGCCAGTTCACATCACTTCCACGTGAGATGACCATGCCCTCGAATCGCTCGTGCAGAATTTCCAATGTGGCGTGAGCTGTGTGGCATATAGCGCCGTCCTGTTGAAACCACATGTCGTTGCTGTCCATATGATCTAATTCGGGCCAAATGAAGTTGGTAATCATCGACCTATAGCGCTCGCCGTTGACGGTGATGGCCTGGCCAACGTCGTTCTCAAAGAAATATGGACCGATGACCGATCTCGGAAGGACGATTATGGCGACCGTAAAATGGGCGAAATGCGCGGAACGTTGCGCTAACAGAACACCCATTTTGATAAAACAATTTTATTATTTGAACGTGTTGTTGAACGCTATATCCATCCTTGGTGATTTGACAAAACAGACTGAATAAATGACAGCCAATTTGACAGATGTAGCTTCAACAATATGGCCGCTATCAACTGTCAAAGTTCGGAAGTCTCTATTGGAAGACCCTGTATTTCTACTACTAAGAGATTATTTCAGAACACGCGTCTAATTTACGGGTTAGCCTCAGCTCCAGTAATTTTTCAAAAGATTATGGATAAGCTGTTGAAAGTCTTCGAGAGCGTGGTAGTTTTTCTCGATGATATTTTACTTACTGCACCAAACAGAAAGTTACACATCGAAAGAGTAGGGTAAGTAGGTCAAGGTACTCCGAATGCTAAGAGATGCAGTGTTTAGATTATAGCGAGAAAGTGCCACTTTTTCTGCAAGCAAATCAATTATCTGGGTTATTGACAACAGGCTTTCTTGGGGGTAGTCAATTTTTATAGACGGTTTTTACCAATGGCTTCCATTGTTGGTTTCCCGTTGTACGATTTGCTTAGGGCGGGTGCAGTATTCACCTGATCAGAAGAGTGCGCCAAGGCCGTGGACATTTTGAAGGAAGCATTAAAAGCAGACATATACTTAGCTCATTTTAACCGCGAGTTCCGTTGGAGTGGGAACCGTTTTGTCACAAGTTTCGTCTTACGACGAGGAAAATCAGGTCGTGTTGGCGTCAACTAAAACGCGTTAAAAAGATGCTTGCCTCAAACCGATATCTCCTAATTTAATAATGTATTAAATTGATTTTTGCTAGATTATAGAAACACGAAGCATCCCAGTATGGGAGTGTCACTAGTTCAACTTATGTTCAATAGAAAGGTGAGACCCGATTAGATTTATTAAACACAAAAAGTCAAGTTGAAATACAAGACACACGATTGAACTGCAACAAAGAAACCAAAAGAAGTACTATCGGGGTTTTAAAAGATTTTTTTTCTGAAAAAATAAATAACATAGCATGGTGAAAGATTACACTAGTCCTGGCAAGGTTTTGTGGATAAAATGTACGATCCTTAAAATAATGAGTAAAGAAACATTTGTAGTAAGGATCAAGACCACAGATAAGACCTGGAAAAGGGATGCAAAAAAAAAATGATTTTATGTAACTTCAGTAATTGTCAAGGTAAATATGATCCAAATATTTATTAGATTACTAGATCACCCGGCGACTTCGCACCGCCTCAGAATCAATATATGTTGTGTTAACTTATTAGCTGAATTAAATTCAGTTTTTTATTAAGATAAAATGATAAAGTAAATGAGTAGTTGCTGCAGATCTTGAATAATTGCTCTTTTCATTGCCGTATTGATCGTTTGACACCGATCAAGTTGGTCCCCCATATTGCCATGAAGTAAATTTGGATGTATTTATGCTGTGCGTCTTCAAGCGGTTGCAATGATCCAATTCGATGGTGAATTTGACCTTGAATCTTTAAAGTCGAAGACGAAGCCAGAATTACTGATTTATAATCACCAAAAGAAAATGAACGTTTACTCTCTCGAACAAAAATTACCTTGAATATCCCATTAAATCCGCGTTCTTCGATAATGTCTGCTCCAAAAGAAGTCATTTGGAAACATCCATTGCAACTTTGAGTGGCGGAGGCAATAATGGTAATTTCACCTTGCCACTGAGACAGCACAATCCAGACGTTTCTCCAGCGAACTTCAATGCACCGCAATGGTAGTTGGGCCAATTCGAACGAATGGATGCGAGCTGAAGTCAATTGTGTAATCGTATTGAAACTCTACTCGATTCAAATCAACACTTGAAGCATTTCTTCTTGGGCGTCGAAGATTAATACGTTGTTGATCATGGCCAACTGAGCCATTTGACGTACTGCCTCTCTGCAGTGGATTGATTCGCAATATTCCGAAGTCTAATTGCATTACGGCTTCATTGTGAAAGATTAGATCTTTTGGCTCGTGGCATTGTAAATAACACTGGAAAATTAATCACACAATTCAAAATTACATAATGAAGCATCGATGCGCGCACAGTCATAAATGTGATAACCTCACAAAGTGAACATCTTCGAGAGCATATTACCGTTTGAAAATCACGATCGAAAATAGAATTCCACAGAATTGCGAACGAATCCGCCTGGAAAATTAAACACGCAATCCAAAATTACCGAATTGGATTGATTGTTGATGCGCGCACAATAACAAACTGCATAACCTTTGACAATGTGCACTTCATCAAACTGAACTCACCTCTTTGAAATCACTTTTCGCTGATGAATTTCAGAAAAAATCGTTTGAAGAAAATAATTAAATCGAATTCAAATGTAATAACTGTCGAAAACTGAATGAAAATTGGTGAAAACTCCAAAAAAAATGCTGATAAATAATGGCGCAACTCTGCACAACTAGCTCAATGGTATGCAATGAAAGGACCACGCAATTGTATCAGCTGTCAAATGATAATGCACCCAACGCAATCTACTGGCATTACCGGAACCAGCATACAACGCCATGTTCATTTTTGTTTCTGTTTTGTATCAGAGATGGCGTTGTATACGGATGTAATATTTTTGTGATTTTCTTACTTTTCCAATGCGCGAGGAAACTTCTTGAGGCCGAGACGAACAAAAAAAAAATTCATTGAAATCAGTCAATTCTCGAGATATCATCAAAAAAGCCGTTCCATACAAAATGTATGAGAAAATTAATTTTCTTCATAAATTTTTTTTTCCTGAATTTTTCCGATGTTTTAATAGTTACGAGTATTCTGCTACTCGGTGCGGAGACATATCCAACAAATCAAAGATCATAAAGTCCAGCCGTTCTTGAGTTATAAATGGTGTAACTAACCCGACTTTGTTTTATATCTTAAGATACGCAACAAATTCTTATACAAGGTAATGTGCCAAACGATCTAAGCAATGAAAAATATGTATAAGTTACAAACAAGACACAAAATAGATATAATTTAAGAAATGAGATGGTGGCGATATCTGAAAATTTCACTTTGTATGGGAAGGAGAAAATATTGATTCTGTAATATAGAAAAGTAGAATAATGAATTGACACATGTAACCTCTCGGTTAGGCATTCTACTACTTTTGGGTGATCGACACGAGTTATCTGACAGCCCAAGATTCAGCCAATGAGATCGCTCGTTCTATCGTCCAATGAGATCGAATGATCTATTGAGGTCCTCGAAGCTTTGAAAAAACGAGTTTTCTTTAGAGAACCACCAAAGTAGGAAGTTGTTGTACTGTATATTTTCATTAAAATAATAAATAAATATCGTTTGATTAAAATTGATGAATTGAAAATCCGCTAATTTTGCCCCTCACGAAAATGGGACGTGCGCCACCTTCCAATTTAAATCGAGCTGTATTTTACTATGATTCCACACTCGCATAAAATGATCTTCCGCGATTTAATATTGGGCCATTAAATGTCATCTGTCGGCATTGCAATGCATTGGAGTTTTCAATAGAAACACCTGGGTTGTGCTGTGCAATCGCAATCACCCCATTTCCATGCACACACCCAATAATATAACGGCTGACCTACAAATGACGTCATTTGGAGCCACTGTTATCTAAGAACACGGTTACAATCTGTAGAAGACAAACGCAACCGGCAACATTGACATGATCTTAATTAACCTTGAAACAATGCAAAATTGTGACTTCAACATTGGCAACTTTTACGACAAATGCATCAATCGTTTTGGCATTGTTGGCACGATGAATATTTGGCTTCGTTGCAGCAGCGCAAAAAGTGGCGGCGACAATGTGAAAATCTGCAGGTTGGGGATATCGTCGTACTTCGTCACGAAAATTTACCGCCAGCCAAATGGCGACTGGCACGCATCATTGCTGTTCATCCGGGCAGCGACGGACTTGTTCGCAATGTAACTGTGCAATATTGCTTGGAGTCTGATAAATTGAAGAGCACAACGCGACCGGCACAAAAGGTGTGTCGACTATTCAGCAGTGGTCCTGAGCCTACCGGCCCAGCCGGGCAGTAAATGTAGAAGACAAACGCAACCGGCAACACTGACATGATCTTCATTAACCTTGAAACAATGCAAAATTGTGCTCCCACACACACAGAATGCATTGTTCAATTGCAGTACTTTTGATTCTTTCCTCATGACAAATTCTCCGTTGTCCGTTCAGTTGTTAGAGAATAAACGTTTACTTAACACGTTGGCTTGGTCTTCTTCTTCTTTTTTTTGGTCGAATTATTTCCTCGCGTGTATATTTCCATATACACAATCTTTAAGGTAATGTCGTCAGACGAACTTTCCCATATGTCGAATGTTGATCAATTGTGCCATTCCCCTTCCACTATTCAGATCCAAGGACAAATCCACCATCATGAAGAAGAGCTTTGTTGCCGCAATTCAATAAAGATCATAAGTTCCTTCAGATTCATTTCCTTGGAAATTCAAATGATGAACTCGCGTTGTGCGATTTTTCGTGCGACGAAACGTGAGATCATCAAGTCGATTCAATCATTAGCACCGAAATAACCGATCAAGAAGCCGACCCGGAATTGTGTTGTATGAAGTCGTAACTACGCAGATGATTCATGGGCAATGCGGGAATCACAATCTAGATTCGCCATTCATGATCGGAACTAAATGTTCTAAGCGATATCCACATTCACTCCTAGCAGAGACAATCACTCGCAACGATGGATATCCATTGTTTCGGCGGCGGTCACCAGATGACAATGGCAGAACAGTCGCAATGAAAGTGAAAGGGAAAGATGTCTTGGTGGACAACCTTGGATTGTTCCATATTGCCCTCTTCTCTGCAAAGTATTCAAAATGCACATCAATGTTGAATACTACAATTCGGTGAAGTCCATCAAATACGTTTGCAAGGACATCAACAAAGGAAGCGACATGGCGGTTTTTGGCATTGAGCGTCTAGATAAGAATGACTAAGTGTCGTTGTATCAATTAAAGAACGTGTACGATACATCGATGAAGGCGGTTGACGACGGAAACGGCGGCCTGGTGGAACTGGCAAAACGTTCCTGATTTCTTTGATTTTGGCTTCAATTCGGTCAAGATCCGACATCGCGCTTGCGGTCGCCTCTTCTGGAATAGCAGCCAGTTTGTCGGATGGCTCAGTCAGCGTTAAAATTGCCACTGAATCTTCAGATGAATGGCGAACCAACATCCAACATTTTAAGAACTCTGCGATGGCACAGGTGTTGAAAACTAGCAAAATTATCATCAGGGGTGAATGCACAATGGCACACAAGCGAGCATTGGAGGCGATTGATCGAACAATGAAAGATTTGCGGAACAATGCGAGATGCTTTGAAGGCGCAATGGTACTGCTGGCCGGCGATTTCCGTCAAAGTTTACCGGTCATCCTGCGATCAACGCCTGCAGATGAACTCAACGCTTACCTGAAGTTATCGTATTTCTGACGATACGTAAAGAAGCTGTTGTTGACGACGAACATGCGAGTTGGGTTGCATCAGCCGACGATCCATCAGCCGACGATTTCTCAAAACAACTGTTGGCAATTGGAATTGGCCGAATTCTGATTGATGCTGCAACTGGCCTAGTTTCATTCTCGCCGAATTTTTGTGAATTCATATCATCGAAGGAAGAACTGAATTAACTGTGTAGAATAAGGATGTCGATGATTTGAATTTTATTATTCAAAATCAATTCGCAGCCACTCTGCATTCGTTCAAATCGGTTGATAGTGTCAAAAGCGAGGAATTTCTCATTCCAAGAATTCCGATGATACCGACCGGCTTGCCGTTCGAGTTTAAGCGCATTCGGTTTCCCATTCGACTAGCATTCGCCATGACAATCAACAAATCGTAAGGCCAATCGTTGCAGGTGTGTGTTCTTAATCTCGAATTTCCTTCCTTTTCGCACGGACAATTGTACGTGGCGTGTTCGCGTGTCGGACGGCTGTCTGCGTTGTTTGTTTACGCACCGGACAACAAAACAAACAACGTTGTTTATCACAAAGCGTTGCAGTGACCTGAAATGTGTGAAATCCATTTTTCGTGTAAATAAAATGCATTGAATTCAATTTCATTCTTTCAATAGAGAGGCTCGACTTTCGAAAGAGACAAATCAATTTTAGACGGAACGAAGTTCGCCGGGTCAGCTAGTTTGCTATATAAATTACTAGTCAAAGTTTTATTGAATTTAATAAAATAGGTACTAAACTTAACTTGTAGAGCTCTATTCGGGCTTTTGTAAATCACTGTATATAATCATGCTTATTCTGCGTCTCGATTCGGATCGACTTTTGTTGGAATCGATCCAAATGACATTCTCGGTTTCGATATCGACCGATATCGATGTTTGTTCATTTACTCACTCAATTTTAGTTGTCACTCGAATCGAATTAAATGTCATTTTTCATTCGAGTATAAATTGTTGTCGAGCTGGTGTTGCAAAATATAAGTACAATTGGTTTTTGTTTTTTTATTTACAAAAATATTGATTATTTTGTAACATATGTATGTGCATCGTAGGACTCACTCCAAGACTAATCGTGGACAGTTCGAAGCTATGGTGAGACTCATGGAAACAAAGCCCGATATCGCCAAGGACTTTACTACAAATAAAAGTGATGGTTTTTGAAACGGTAGGTTGTGCCATGCTGATGTCAAAATCGTTCCCGACTCCCAGTTGATAGCCACCCTCTGCAAAAAATATGAGACCAGCCGCTAATTTTATAACCGGGGGGATTGTAGATAGAGTGCCAGGCTGTAATTGAGAACTTAATTCGTCCAATACATACTGAAATGCTGCTTTATTCAATCGAAAATTTCTAACAAACCTAAGGAAAGTAAATTAGTTTAGTATCTTAACAAGAATGTACATATGAATGTACTTACATGCCATCTTCCAGATTAAGTGGATTTGATTTGTCTCTTAGTATTTTTCTGTTTATTTTGTTTACTTCTTCTTGCACAAATACATACAATGCCATTATTGTTAGTTTACTTGTTTTTCTCCAAAAAAAATAAACTCTGACAGCTAAATCGTCGCGCAGTTGATTTCGAAAATGAAATTCACTGAATTTGTTCATTCTATAATGAACACCTCTCACTCGAGACGCGGAATATGAAAAGTTCATTCGAGTGAAATCTATTAAATCGAAGTCTGGAATAAGCGTGAATGTTTGGATAAGTTGATTTTTATTGTATTGTCTAACAGTTCAATTCAAAATTTATATTATTTTTATTCTTAATGTACCTCGTGTTTTTCTTTAACTTGTGTCATTCATACGGTTGTCTCACTTAGCACACATTAACCCAATTTTCCCGCCACGAAGTTTATATATAATATGTCAACCAAATCCAATTCCTTCTTCTTTCTCTCCAGCGCCCCTCATAGTTTAATACTTGATTTATTTTTGTAAGTTTCCTAGTGTTTAAGTTTCTTTTGTTCAAATAAAATTGGATTCAAACAAAGGTTAAAATTCTTTTAATTCAACTGGACTAACTTCCCTTCATCATCCACAATATTGAGAAATTTTCCATGTGATTTACCAAGTAAGAAATGGAAATATTAATAAATTTCTACTATTAATAGGGTCAAATTAATTTTGATATTCCAATGACTCAGTATTTATTATGATAGGTATCAATTAACTTACACCTCAACGATTGAGGTCGTTGTCAAATTAAAGGCCGCCTATCAGTCGTGCCACTTAAGGTCCCTTAATTAGCACCTGACTTTCGCTCAACAGCCATCATAACTCCGTAAATCCATCATATTACATTCAAGTAAATTCCTCACATCTATCAAAATACGGCTTCCCCGCTAATACACCTAATAGGATCCTATTTGTCTCTTCATCTCAGCCCAAGATGAACATCTTAGCATTTTTCTCAAGTCATCCATTACGTGCGAGAGCAAAGAAGAAAAAATCTGACATTACAGCAAATTAGCGAATTTGTGCAATTTGTCATTCGAAGGGGAGGCAAACAACATCGGCATGATATCATTACGATGTCAAATAGAAAAGAAAAAAAAAATAAATATTCCGATGACAGAGTACCATGTGGGTATGGTGCGGTATAAAGCAGTTTTCCGAAAAATCTAGGGACAAAATTACACGGAAAAACAAAAACAGCAAGGAACGAGACGAAAAGACCAAACAACATCTTTTTTTTTTTTTGTATGTCGCCGAGCCCACTGGATAATGGCAAGTCAAACATGTGACTAACAAGTATAAGAAGATTCCCATCAAAAATTTGTCGACATTGTTGACAGGACACATGATGGACGACAGGATGAATGTTGACTTTTGACATTCTCGGTAGACTAAACTAAACACAGAACAAATTTAATGCGAACAAACTTTGAGCGATTTTCGTCCTTGCCATCCTTGAAGTTTATTTCGGCGTTGTCGTCAATGTCGTCCCATATTGCTGTAATTAAGTGTGTTTACGCAGTGTATTCGACAAATTGGGGAAATGGCTTTCTGTTGACACTGTCATTTTTCATTCATTAAAAAAAATTAACATTTCATATTACTTTTAGGCGTTTATCTTACCCTGGCATGTGTTTGTGCGGGAGACTATACATATGCAGATATCTTAATTTTTCCAAACATCTTATTATATACAGTAGGGATGAGAATCCTCGCTGCTTGTTATATAAAGCTAATATAAAACATACAAAAAGTTGTAATCCATCTAGAACGGATCGTATAATACCCTATCCCTCATATTTTCAGCTTGCTCGAAAAGCATAATCGTGCTACTTTGAAGTTATTTTATTTATTTTTAAGAGATTTGATCAGGAAACTATTGGTAGGATATTTTTCTAAAAGAAGAGTAGGAGTGGCCGTCAGCGGTTATGAATATAATTCCCAAAGTCTGATAATATTTGAAAAATACGTGATTTCTTTTTTTTATAAAACGCCCTCAAAAAGTAAGGGTGCGACTCTATCGGTATGGATCGATTGTAGATTAGGTCAGCATCTATCTACATACACCCTGTACAAAGCCTTTTCCAGGAAACTCTAAATGCCCTTTATTATCTCCGATATTTTCTTTTGTGATTTCCAGCAATAAAAAGACTGT
This sequence comes from Pocota personata, assembly GCA_963082735.1. Classification (NCBI taxonomy): domain Eukaryota; kingdom Metazoa; phylum Arthropoda; class Insecta; order Diptera; family Syrphidae; genus Pocota; species Pocota personata. The sequence continues at coordinate 60,668,355 of OY720429.1, read as the reverse complement.
TTTGTTTGGCTTGAAGAAGTGCAATTTCTCTGCAACTTTCATTCAGTTTCTATTGTGATTTTGACAAATAAGAATGCCGCGTGGTACGCATTTAACGGAAGTAGAAAAGGGACAAATTCTGGCTTTTCGCGACGATAGTTTGGGCTTTAGAGCAATCGAGAAGTAAATATCAAGATCGGTCGGTGCCATTCGAAATTTTTTACAAGACCCAGAGTCTTATGGCACAGTCATCTTTCCTCCTTAAGACATTGGAACATATATTAGACAAGCACATCAGTAATACAATAGATACATCCCGTCTATCAAAATCTCAGCATGCGTACATTAAGGGACGATCGACTGAGACGGCGCTCCATGAAGAACAGAAAAGACAATACACTACAAACAATTTACTCTTGCCATTTATTTATTTATTTTTTTTATTTATATATTTATTTATTTATTTATATATACATTTATTTACTTATTTATTTATATATTTATTTATTTTTTTTTTTAAATTGATGGGTTTTTTTTCGCTTTTCCCTTCGGACACTAACTTAACATGTAAATATCTTTAAATTCATACAATTGTATAATAATGTTACAGATGAAAGATAGTAATTATCATATCTCTGAATTGGAAAACGTGTGGTAACTAGCCTCTGGAAATCTTTTATGCGAAATAAAGATCTATCTATCTATCTCTTGCCACCTTTTTAGATGTTGAAGGTACTTTCAATAACGTTAGTACTGAATCAATTCAGGAAGCTCTGTCCGAACTGTGTGTAGGGGAGTTTATTAGCAAATGGATAGTAACTATGCTAAAAAGCAGAATCATTCAATCGACACTCGGTAATAGTGTTTTCGTTGTAAGGCGAACTCCTCAGGGTGGGGTTATCTCTCCTCTTCTTTGGCTTATGGTAATCAACAAAATTCTGTGTAGACTTGACCTAGACGGAGTCAAGGTTGTCGCGTATGCGGATGATGTGTAGTGTTGATATCGGGGATGTTTCCTTCAGTGATCAGTGAGATTATGGAAGGTGCCTTAGATAAGGTTAGCATATGGGCCACTGGATGTGGACTTAGCGTCAATCCTAGCAAAACTGAACTGATGCTCTTTACCACAAAAACCAAAATACCGAGTTTCATGCCTCCACGGCTTAATAACCAATTACTCTCTTTATCATCTAGTGCTAGGTACCTAGGTGTGGTACTCGACCCTAAATTAAGCTGGAAGCTTAACATTGAACAGCGGGTAAAGAAAGCCTGCGTGGTTTTTTACGCTTGTAGCAAAACATTCGGTAAGAAATGGGGACTCCCTCCGAAGATGGTCATTTGGATGTATACCGTGGTGGCGCCCTATTCTTTCCTATGGATCGCTAGTTTGGTGGCCGGCGGTTAAGAAAGCACACATTACTAAACTCATCAACAAAGTACAAAGGACTGCTGCTCTAGGTGCTACAGGGGCGATGAGAACATGCCCAACTGAAGCCTTGAACGTAATCTTTCACCTTATACCATTCGACCTTCATATAAAGTACATATCAGCATGTAGTGCGGTTAGTTTAAGAGAAACAGGTAGCTGGTGCGATAGTCTCTACGGCCACAACAGCATCCTTAATCTGCTACCTCGGGAGTTGGCGGCAAATCCGACCGACTACATAATTCCCAGGGTGAACTTTCGCATGTCACTGTGAGATTCCATTCCAGGGCGGAATGGACATGTGGCACGGTCACAAACAACAATTTTCACTTACGGGTCGAAAATGGACTGCGGAGTAAGGGCGGGAATCTTTTCTGAATCTCTCAATATCTCTAGTTCATTCCGTCTACCCAATTCATGCAGCGTATTCCAGGCGGAAGTTCTCGTTAGGGGCCCTAAAGGATAAAATCTTTGCTCATTTTTTCACAGATGTTGGTAATAGATGGCGAGGGTTGCAGAACAGTGTCATATCCAGGCAGATGTGGCCCAAGTATAACTGGTGCAGAACACAAGTGCTACTAAACAAAAACCTGGCAGATATTGCTAAGTCCTGGCAATTAGCAGCCAGACTGGGTATTACTTTTAATGCACTTTGTCGTAGCTGCAATATGGCCAACGAGCCTGAAACAATCCTTCACTTTCTTTGTAAGTGTCCGGCCCTTAGTATGGTCGGACACAGTACACTTGGCAGACACCTTTTTGATAATATTAGTGAGTTAGCGGAGACAAACATCGGGGACTTTATCAGTTTCTTCAATGCTACGCGGTGGAATTAAATAATTCTTTCTCTCCTTTCCCACAAATCCAACGTCAGTTTCCACAACAAATTAGGTCACTTGAGTTGTGATATTAAAACGGCGAATTTGCACTAACTATGTTTCAGCATAGTATGTTGTCACAACTACACCTATCTACCTACCTACCTATGGCACAGCAATCCGACCTGGCCGTCCACAGAAACTTACAAGTCGCGATCAAAGGCGAATAATAAAGGATTTGTCCAATTCGGTGCGTTCATTGTCAGAAATTTGGAGTGAATTAGATTTAGATGTTTTGGTTTCGCGTACTATACAACGCAGCGGATTAATCGTCCGAAGCAAAATAGTTCCTGCTCCATGTCTAACAGCAGCCCACAAGGAAAGGAGAGTGGAATTCCCTTGTAACAACATGGATCGTAATTGGAAAACCGCTTTTTTTCTTCAATTTGATATGTCCTAATCTAATATAATATTTTTTTTTTAAAAGAAAATAAAAATAGTGACGGAAAGAAGTTTAATCTTGATGGACAAGACGGCTTTAATGGATATTGGCATGATTTACGGAAGGTTTTTTTTTTTTCGGCAGTGGAAGTTGTATGGTATGGGGGCTTTCTGCGCTCGCGGTAAGGTTTCACTTGCCTTTACCTCCACAAAAATGGACAGTGCAACCTACACCCAACTAATCGCAGAGAACTTGGTACCATATTTAAGGCGATATCGGCGATTTCCTCATATTTTTCAACAAGATAATTCACGTCAGTCGTCAAAGTTTGGAATGGTTTCAAGCCAAAAACATCAGATTGATGAAGTAGCCGGCACGTTCTACGGATTGTTACAATTATACACCTAGTTTATGCCCATAATCGGCAATTCGCGAACGTTACCGAGCTCCGAGCATCAATTATGGATGCATGGAACTCCTTGGAGGATTCCATACTAAGAAAATTAATTGAGAGCCCAATAGAATTTTTAGTATCATTGAAAAAAGGGATAATAAAATCGCATACTAATATCTATAAAAACAGTTATACTTTTGCAAGCTAGACAAAACAGTTCTTTATTTGCTGTAAATCCCAAAAGAAAATATCGGGGATTTTTTTTTTGCTCTAATTACTTGTTAATTGATGCCATAAAATAAAGAAAATAATAAAGGGCCTATATCCGTTTAGAGTTTCCTGGTGCGGTTACACTTTTGCACAGCTCTGAAATAAAATACAAGTTTTATATTTTTTTTGTTTTTAATTATTCTCTTTATATGCCGGGTGGTCGTGGTGTAGTGGTAACATCATCGCTTGTCACGCTACAGGTTCACGGTTCTAATGCTGATGTCAATAATCATCTATTTATTTCGCATGAAATAAATAAAAAGTCGATCAATTGCGAAAGCTTATGTTAACTCTACTGCGAAGGCATAACACTGGCAGTAGGATGGCCATATGGCTAAAATGCAACTTGATCGTGATGATGACATCAGGAGGACGGAAAAAAATACTGTGAATCATGAGCAACAACAAAAACAAACAAGCTCCCCAGTTATATGGACAGCCACCCTTGGAGTTCACTGAAACTTAATACCAGCTGAGTTTCAAACCAACTACATCAATCTGTCTTTCTCTCTGTCTCTTCCCTTTTCCTCAAAAACGCCCGTTTCCTAAAAATTAGTATCAAGGTATTCATAACCCCTTTCACAAGTGCAAATTATAAAAAAAAAAAAAAATTCATAACTATACGTGTACTCCAAGTAATCACTAAAACTAGAATGAATGTCTCTTACAAGACTTGACTAAATGTAACCTCTGTTAATAATCTAAAACTCATTATAAAAGAAAAACAAGAACAGCAAGCAAAAAAGATTAAAAAAATAGTTACGCACAACAGACTGTACAACCTTGCCTCAGCAACGATCGTAATCCTTTTGACCAGATTCCCCACTGCTGCTGTTAAGCCGTTGCAATTTTTTTGTGCGTTAGCATCACATATGTACAATGTGTACAGTCACGCTGGTTTTAGTACGTAAATGTATATACATAATATTAATACAAAACTCTTCACGCCTTAGTATGGACGATACCATCGTCCATAGTATTGGAGCAGGTTGTGATGATAGACTCAATTTAATAAACACGATGCCGCTGCTGAATGGGAAAATTTGGGGTCGAATACGCAACATTATTTTTACCTCTCTTCTGCTCTCTGTTAATGAACATAATACATATATATGTTACTAATTTGAATGTATCTTTTTTTTATATGTATATTTTTTTTGGTTTCATTTTATGTACATACATATATGAATGTCAATAATATTTGTTTTTCTTACAGAATTATGTGTATTAATCATAGTTACCTACGCTAAATTAATATTGATTAAATATACAATGTAATTAATATTATTAATGTTTAAGTATAAGAAATGGCTATTTATATTTATTTTGTGTAAATAACATTTACTTCTGGCAATTATTTACACAAAATTGTAATTCAAAATATTCATAACTTCAGGATACCTCGAACTGAGGGAAGTGATTAAAAATCTAAAGACGACAAAAGCACCGGTTTACGATTTGATAACGGCGCAGGTGGTCAAGGAATTACCGAATAAAGATTTTATCAAACTTGTATATTTGATTAACGCTTCGTTCAGATTACTCTACGTTCCGAGACAATGGAAAGTCGCCGAGATTATAATGGTCCCGAAACCAGGCAAACCTCTGAATGAGAAGAAATCATATCGGCCTATTTCAATATTGCCGGTTATTTCTAAAATATTCGAAAAATTACTCTCTAAACGACTACAACCCATCAGTTTGGATTTAAAATCAAACATTCTACAATCAACCAAGTCCACAAAATAACTGACGATAAGGTTTGGCATGAAGGCTTGGAGTATAAATTGCAACGACTACTGCCATGGCACCTCTTTCTAATCTTACAATCGTACCTCACCGAAAGACTTTTTCGTGTTAAGCACGGAAATGATTACTCCGAGTTCAAGGAGATTGCGGCCGGAGTCCCACAAGGAAGTGTCCTTGGCCCGCTTCTATATGTACTATATAATACAATTGAAGCAGCAACTGAAAAGCTGCAACATGCTATTAATAAAGTCCACGCTTGGACGAATTCTTGGCGTATTGTGCTGAACGAAAGCAAATCTACTCACGTCAACTTTACCTACAAAAAAGTGGATAGATTACCCGTATATTTACATTCGGCTCAAATATCGTACGCGAAAACGAAGCAAAATATCTAGGAATGACTCTAGATGCTAAGCTTATATGGAAATTGCACGTAAAAAAGAAACGCGACGAGCTCGAAAACAAATACCGACAAATGTACTGGCTACTCGGAAAACATTCGAGGCTGAGCCTACATAACAAACTGCTTATCTATAAGCAAGTGCTGAAGCCAGTGTGGACGTATAGTCTACAACTATGGGGTTGTATCAATAGAAACATCTTACAAACTTTTGAAAATAAAGTTCTTAGAACGATCGTTAGCGCACAGTGGTACGTACGTAACGAAGATATTCATCGGGACCTGGGAATTTCCAGCGTCGTCAAAGAGATAACAAATTTTGCTCGTAAACACAAAGATGGTGTTCACGGCCATTGTAACCGTACGGTCACGTCATTCAACTACTTGACGCGAACAATTCGTCGTCTGCAAAGGACAAAAACTTTTGACCTCGCGTCATAATATATGCCGGTCGTGAAAACCGCAGGAACTTTCATTGGAATTTAACCTGTATAAAGCGCTACATTCTTTTTAAATTATTGTACATACGAACATCTTTTTCCAAAAATCACGAGTCTCGTAAGCGAAAATAAAACTGCTGGATAAGCGTCGGCTTAGTTGTAGTATTGATCTTGAAGAGTGGTGTTTTTAGTGAGTAAAAATCTCACACGCGAGGTCGGGCCTTATGGTGTCTTTAGAAGATTCTCACCCTCTCGACAAAAAAAAAATAAAAAATTCTTTTAAAATCAACACATAATCAGAAAATAACCATATTAAAATTAATCTTGTATAGATTTAAAGAATTAGAATATTACCTACATACTAAAGCATTGATTCTATGAAATTGATGAAATAGCAAGAAAAAATAGACAGTGATAATGATTATAATTTAGAGTTGATCTAACCAACATTCGTGGGCTTCGAATGAATTTCTTTGATGTGTACGCCCACGTCCATTCCCATAAACCAGCTGTTTTGGCACTAAGTGAAACACAGGTAGTTGAAGAATCTTCCGATTTGAAACTGCCTCGATATAACTTAGTGTCATTATTCTTTCCCCACCGTGGCCTCGCCATTTACGTCCATAGTGATACTGCTTATCAAGTTCCACCACAGTATGGCCACTGTTCCAACCCGGAATTTAATTTCAAATGGCTAAAATTCACCGTCCGTAAGCAAATAATTCACTACTGCTTTATTTATAGAAGCCCTAGTGCGGACAGCAACTCAACATTTGACAAATTTGATGCGCTGTCCGATTCCATCACTCGAATTGTCTCCTTGTAACCTCATACTGAAATCGTCATTGCAGGCGATTTCAATATACACAATGCGGATTGGCTTCAACATTCTGGCCAGACAACACCCGAAGGAAGGTATGTTGAACTTTTCGCTAAGGGAATCAATTTGACTCAACTTGTAAATGAGCCTACACGTATACCGGACATTGAAAGTCATTCTGCCAACTCTTTGGACTTGTTTCTTACTTCGCATCCTGATAAATACACTATTGATGTTTTAGCGCCTCTAGGTCGGTCTGACCATAATATGGTATTAGCTAAATTCTCGTACTCCGACCACTCAGTTAAAGAAAAAACTCCTAAAAGAAAAGTATGGCAATACGAGAAAGCCAACTGGAGCGGCCTTAATAGCTTCTTTAGGAGTTTTAACTGGTCGCTATGCTTCCTCGATAGCGACGTGGATGCCGCTGCTGATATGATCACTAACACTATACTCTTAGGTATGAATGACTTTATTCCTAACAGAATAAAGAGCATTAAACCTAAGGCAAACTCGTGGTTTGACCAGAGCTGTAAAGAGGCTATCACGTTGAAAGAAGTAAGTTTTCGGTCTTATAAAGCCAACAAATCTGAGGAAAACCGAAAGAAGTTTAAACAAGCCAGAAAAGTCTGCTATGCCCACATTCGACGTGTAAAATTCTTATATGACCAAAAATTGAGGCAAAAAATCCTATAATGTCCCAAAGGTAGTAAACATTTTTGGTCATTCGTCAAAAATATTAAAAATTCTGCCTCATCTGCCATTCCCACGCTCATTTACAATGACATTCCAGCTGTCAGCTCCTTAGACAAAGCTAATCTTCTTGCTGCTCACTTTGCAGCGAACTCCACACTGCTAGATAATGCTTCGTCTCCACCTGTATTTGAGAGCGTCAAATTTTCCATGGGACAAGTCCACTTTCGCACTCGTACAGTTGCAGGAGTACTCAAAGGTCTTAACATACACAAATCCGCTGGTCCAGATGGTATCCCCCCCATAGTTCTGAAGAGGTGTTCTTCTACGCTGGCAAAACCTCTGCGTAAGCTTTTCTGTCTATCCTACTTTTCAGGGCTCTTTCCGAGTAGATGGAAAACAGCATTTGTCCAGCCCGTCCCCAAAAAAGGCGAATCTTCCTCCCTGTCCAATTACCGACCCATTGCACTTACGTCCCTTCTTTCCAAGGTCATGGAAACGCTGATAAATCGTCAGATTATGAAATATCTCGATTCACGAAAACTCCTTAATGACCGGCAGTATGGTTTTCGTAGCAAGAGATCCACTGGTGATTTGATGGCATATCTCACCGAAAAGTGGAACCAATCTCTCCATCACTTCGGCGAAACCAAGATGGTTGCGCTTGATATTTCAAAGGCATTTGACAGAGTTTGGCATCAGGCTCTTTTGTCGAAAATGCGTGCATATGGCGTCGTTGAGTCTCTTCTTCAATGGATTAGAAATTACCTTTCGGGGCGTTCAATACAAGTTGTTTTGGACGGCTTCAAGTCTGCAATTCACCAAATAAATGCTGGTGTTCCCCAAGGCTCTGTTTTGTTTCCGACTCTCTTTCTTATTTTTATAAATGATCTCTTATCTGCAACTTCTAATCCAATCCATTCCTTCGCTGATGACAGTACCCTCAGTTTTTCATATTCGTTCCCTAACTCACGTCCTTGCTCTTCGGCCATAGAAGGGCAACGGCAACGTATGTTAAACACATTAAATTCCGACCTGGACAGCATAATTAAATGGGGTTCAACCAACAGAGTGGAATTTAATGCTTCCAAAACACAATGCTGTCTCCTGTCTCTCAAGCGAAACCAAAACCCTCAACCATTATCCATGGATGGTACTTGCATCATTGAAACCGAAAGACTTGCCATTCTCGGTATGTGTATTAATAACCATCTTCGATGGAATGATCACATATTCGAGGTCGCCAAAAATGCTGCAAAATGTCTAGGATTCCTTAAACGGTGCAAGAAATATTTTACCCCGTCTGATCTGGCCTCAATTTATAAGGCATTCATCCGCCCTAAGCTGGAATATAACGCCCATATCTGGTCTGGTGCACCCAAGACCGTTTTGCACATTCTTGATAGGGTACAAAATCGCGCGTTAAAACTTATAGGTGATAGAGACATTGTGAATTCCATTCATTCACTAGAATATCGGAGAAATGTCTCCTGTCTCTCCCTGTTTTATCGTTTTTTTCCACAAAAAATGTTCTAGCGAAATAGCCAGTTGCATTCCTCCCCTTCAAAATTTTACCCGCAATACGCGACATGCTTCGAATGCACATCAGTTTACCCTAAAGCCAAACTTCGGTCGTACTGTCAAATATAGGGATTCATTTATAAGTCGAACAACACGAATGTGGAACGATCTACCATTCTTTATATTTCCCCATCACTACAACCTTCAAACATTCAAAGCCAACGTGCATAGGTACCTCCTCTGTTCCTCTTCACCCTTTCCCTGACGCCCGTGCCCTGAAACAATTAAAGGGTATTAATACTCCCTTTGGCGCGCGCAGATTATAAAAAAAAAAAAAAAATTACAAACATATGAAAAATAATATATTTCTCTGTTATACCACCACTTTCTCAAGGCTTTATTATGGTCGTGCGGATATTCTCCTATTTGGTTTTTTTCTTCCTATAAGAGTAATCTCTACTGGTTAGTTTCAAATCAAGACCGAATTTGTCTTTGAAATAAGTTCTGCCTTTTTTCTTTTACATCTTTTAATATGTAACGTGGTAAATATTTGATATGATGAAATCCTAAAATCTTAATTAGTTCTCGATCTTCGAAAGAAGGTTGCTGAATTCTATTTTCATTTATTTTATTGATATGCTTTTCCTTATTTTCTTGTAATCGTCGCTTAATGCTTTCCCACTCTGATTCACTGAGAGTAGAATGAAGGAGATCGTTAGGCTTGCATTTTGTACTCAAATGAACAGTATTATTGTATATCTCAACTGCTTTGAAAACCAGAGTTTTGTTGTCGGTATCCTTGTTTTCTTTGTTAAGTTTAAGTAGACGGATATGTTCATTGAAGGTCAAATGGAATCATTCTATAACAGAGTTACCGGTATGTATATTAGGCGACGTAAAGTGGTATAAGATATTTTAACTATTTAAACATTTTTTTATATAGGCAGTATTAAAGTCATTATCAGCAACTACCTTACTTGATGGCGAATCTTTCTTTTAGGATATCAGCTATTGTTATAGAATTCCTATCGGTTATATGATGGATAGATACGTATTTTATTAATTTGTCTATGCATGTTAAAAACATTTAATTTTTATTCAGAAACCATATATCTATATGCACTATTTCATTTGCTTTACTAGGTGTTTCGGAAATCATAAAACTTGGCTTTACTGGATGTCGATCATATTTACTCATATTGCAGAAAATACAATTATTGGCATATTTATGAATTTCTAACCTTAAGTTAGTAAAATAATATGAATCTTTTAATTCTGAATAAGATTCATGAATTCCTCTATGATTTTTTGAAAGATGTGCTATCTCAATCAGTTCCAACAGGTTTTCCTTACATAAGTAAGTATTTTCTTGTTTGTTGAATTGGAAAAATATTTCACTATTGTTTTCTGAAATTCGATAACAATATTATCTTCTTCGCAATAGACTCCTAACGTACCCTTAATAGGTAATAACTCTTTCAGAATTTTCAGTACATAGTCCTCGTTATAATTTTTTAATGAAATTATTGTTCTTCTTTTCTTTTTGTATAAAATTTTGTTTGTATACTTATTTGAGTTAGCTTTGTCGATAAGCAGCTGATTTTTGTAAACACATAAAGAGGTTTCAGTAATATAAATATGGTCGTCGACGTTTTCGATACCACTATGTATAGTGGCCAAATCTGATCTGATATCTTCACCTTCTAAGTAATTAGTTTCCAAACGACGGAGAAAATCAGCTATATTGTTTTCTTTCCCTCTTATGTAGTCGATTTCAAAATCAAACTCATTAAGTTTAATTTTCCAGAGTTGGAACTTGGAATTAGGTTCTTTGAGTGAATTAATCCACACTAATGGTCTGTGATCAGTTTGTACTTTAAACTTACGACCAAATAAGTATGGCCTAAGATACTTTGTGGCCCATACTATGCAAAGAAGTTCTTTCTCTATCGTACTTAGTTTTCCTCATGATAATGATTTTCTTGAGGCGAAAGCTACAGGATGATGATTCTGTAAGCGAACTGCTCCCAAATCTGCATTGCTAGCATCGGTCGTCAGAGTGAATACTCTGGGTAGTTGAATACTGGACAAATATAAAAGAACATATAAGTTCTTTAAGCTTGTTAAAGGACTCAATGTACTGTCTGCCTTTAGTTTTTATTTTAGTGTTTTTCTTAAGGTATTTAGTCATTGGAGGGCTACTTTCGAGTAGTCCTTAATAAACTTGCGATAAAACCCTGTAACTCCTAAAAATGATTAAATTTGTTTAATTGTTTCTGGCAGTTTAATTTGATTTATAATGTTAATTTTATTGGGATTGGGTCTGATACCATCCTTTGATATTATGTGACCCAAATATTCGGTCTCACGTTTGAGAAAATTGCATTTATCAATTTGAATTTTTAGATTATATTCGTTCAGCCGTCTAAATATTTTATTCAGGGAGTCAATGTGCTCTTGAAGGGAAGTTGAGAACATGAGTATGTCATCGAGACTATTCTATTTATATAATCAGATAGAACCTCGTTCATCATCCCTTGAAAGGATGCAAGCGCATTTTTAAGCCCAAACGGCATGCGCGTAAACTCATAATGTCCGTTCGCTGTTGAAAATACCGTCTTGTGTCTGTCTTCTTTACATATAGAAATTTGATGAAATCCTTTCGCAAGGTCAAGTACTGAAAAATATTGCGCGTTTCCTAATTTAGAGAGTATGTCATCTATGATTAGAATAGGAAATGTATCTTCAATTGTTATCTCGTTTAATTTCCTGTAGTCAACAACAATGCGCCATTTTTGCTGACCTGAGTTGTCTGACTTTTTCGGTACAACCCAAATTGGGGCATTGTATGTAAATACTAGTGGAGCTCGTGATTATACCAGATCTAAGCATATCTGAGATTTGTTCATTTACCTCATCTTTATGTGCTTCTGGATGCCTTAGGGAACAAAGGTATATCGTGCTTTGTTGGAATTTTGTGATTATATTTGACGACTGCAGAGAGATTGTCGCCTTCGAGGAAAAAAACTTCTTCAAACTTATGAAGAGTTGCAATTAAATACTTTATTTCTTCCTTGTTTAAATTGTGAAGTTTAAGCTTGTCAGTAATTGAATAAATGTTTGGCTTTTCAAAATTAACTTCTATCATATCTCTACTGAATTTATTAATTTCTTTTTCACTTAATCGTTGTGGAGTATTACTAAATATTAAGGCCAGGGTAGCATCTTTTGTAATAAGTTGTGTTTGTAAGATCAATCTTGGCTTGCAACGGTTTTAGGACGTTTGTTGAGGATTCGACCAGAGAAATAAACGAAAATCGAAAAACAGGGTCGATCGAAATGCAAAATTGAATATCATTCGAAATATTAAGTGAAATACAACAATTTAATAATATAAAAATATAATTTCTTTATTTTACTGATACCAATATACTAGACCAGTCTCGTATGCGTCCAAAATCCAAGTGGCCGAGCAGTTGGATTGCTAACCATCAACAACCAAGTATATCGTCAAAATCGTTATTCAACTCAGTCTCAAGCATTTCCAGTTTTGCCAAAGGTCTATTAAATTCCTTAAATAGCGGAATTGTAAATTTTGAATTTATAGAAATGCTTGAGACAATGGATTTAAGCGAAATAGGCTTATCAAGTTCCGTTTTGAAGGACCTATTAAAAACGCATTTTTGGATTAAAGAAGTGCCTGCTCCGGAATCTATAAGTAATTTCAATGGATGTGATTTATTGGAAGTTTGCAAAACTATACAGGGAAGAGATCGGAGGTGGCTAAAGGAAAATTTTGAAACCGTGAATTGTCAACATGGTGTGCAACTTCAGGTGTTGGTTCTGTATTTAAATGGTCTACTTCCATCGCTTCATGTTGATCGTTTCTTCTTAAGTAACCTGAGCCTGGAACATTATGCCTAAAGTTGTTTTGGTTTCTGGATTGATTTGAATTATTTAACCTACGACTTCCAGAACTAATGCTATGTCGTGGGTACCCTAAATTCTGTGGAATATTTTGCCTTATTTGTTTCACCCCGAATACCCGGCGCGGTTTCCCTGATTATTTTCGATTGGTAGCCTATTGAAAAAGTTTCTATTATTTGTGTTCTAGCTTAAGTGTTGTTGTTAGTAAAAGTATGAGATGTGGACTGCGAAACGGGATTAAAGTTTTCGGCATCTATTAAAATGGATTTCGATTCCCTGAAATTTCGCATGTAAGATGATCTTTGCTTCACTCGGTAACTTGTTAACGAAAAGTTTTAAAACTGTTCATTTTGGTCACTATTGAACCAAGCAGGGATATCAGCATTGCTGGTAAGGTTAGATTTAATATTTAGCTTAGTAACTAAATTAAGAGTTTTTTCAAATAAATCTTCAATTGAATTTTAAAATTTCAACATTTTTATTTTATTTACTAAGGATTCTATACTTTCATGTATGGTACAATTAAATTTTAAGATAGTTTTATTTTCAATGTGTCGGATTATATTATTTATTAAAATAATGTTTGCTTCATCCTTTATTTTTTACCTAATTCTTAATTCAAATATAAAGGGTGGTTAAATTTTAAGGGCCGATGTTGAATGTGAACCACACCTAAACGTCAAGTTTTTTTCTGCATTTCATTTGACATTTCTCAATTTCAGACTAACTCAATTTGAACCATGGAAAGATACACAATCGAGCAACGCGTTAAAGTTATTCAGGCTTATTATGAAAATGGGCATTCAAATCAAAATGCATATCGTGCATTTCGGTCAATTTAATCGTCCAAATGTGCGTACAATCGGAAAAATCGTGCAAAAATTTGTGCAAACCGGGTCTGTAGGAGATGTGAAAACACCAGTGTATGCTCGTACAGCTCGTACTGCAGAAAATATTGCTGCTGTTCGCGATAGTGTGGCTGAAGAGCAGTCCACCTCAACTCGTCGTCGTGCCCAACAATTGCGCCTCTCACGCTCGTCGTTGATGAACATTATGCATAAAGACTTGCAGTTACGCGCTTACAAGGTGCAATTGACTCAAGAACTAAAGCCTCTTGACCATTTCAAGCGTCGTCAATAGTCACAATGGTGGCAAGAAATGGCAACAGTGGATGATCAATTTTCGAAGAAAATCATCTTCAGTGATGAGGCACATTTTCACCTCAGTGGATTCGTCAATAAGCAGAATTGCCGCATTTGGGCGAATGATAATCCAAGAGTGATTGTCGAAAAACCAATGCACCCACAAAGAGTGACTGTTTGGTGCGGTTTATGGGCTGGCGGCATCATCGGGCCGTATTTTTTCCAAAATGAGGCCGGTCAGACAGTTACTGTGAATGGTGTTCGCTATCGTGAGATGATAACGAACTTTTTATGGCCCGAATTGGAAGATATGGATGTGGACGATATGTGGTTTCAACAGGATGGTGCCACTTGCCACACAGCTAACGAAACAATGGCTCTTTTGCGCGACAAATTCAATGGCCGTGTTATCTCACGTGGTGGCGATGTCAATTGGCCGCTAAGATCATGTGATTTGACACCGTTGGACTTCTTTCTTTGGGGTTATTTGAAAGGGAAGGTGTACGTCGATAAGACAGCAACAATTCAAGAGCTAAAGGATGAGATAATTCGGCACATTAACGGCATAGAACCTCAATTATGCCTCAGCGTCATCGAAAATTTGGACCATCGGATGGAGGTGTGCCGCCGAGGTCGCGGCGGCCATTTGACCGATATTTTGTTCCATACATAATTGAACCATACCAATATTATCATAATAAAAATAAATGACAGTAATTTCCTAAATAATTTGTGTTTTATTCAAAATCAACATCGGCCCTTAAAACTTAACCACCCTTTAGTACGTTTAGCTGATTCGTTTATAAATCTTTCACGAATCAAAATGAATGCCAGTAGATTTGTTTTCCTATTTTACTTGACTGAATTTTATTTTAACGAACTCCTCAAAAAAAGTCGCTGTGAAATTTCAAGACCCGTGGCTCACGCCACTTCCCTAAGAAAGAAAATCTACCTCGGAGAAGGTGTCAAAGACATACCGCTGGTTTATCGTATCGGATCTGGGGCCAGATTGTAGGTGCGAAACGATCTAATTCCAAAAGGCGCAGGTCCCTTGACGAGGCGTCCAACACCTCGACGAAGGCCAAACAGGTAACGACTTTCAAGTCTTTCCCCGAGAAGGTTAAGCACAATCTCATTGTCGCAATAGTAGACATGTCCGACGGTGAAAGGAGGATCTCCCACGACAAGAGGAGGCTCATTGAAGGCAAAGTGATGAATTGCTTTTATGAACATATCAACAAGACCCCAACTCTCCGCTCACATTCAAAGATCTTGGGTGGTACTAGGACTTTTTCAAAATGATCACCTGCGATGGCCAAAATTCCCACAGGCCGGGAGCAAGCGTCTGGATTCCTTTCGAATCGAGCGACCCTGCCATGACAATCATTGCCTATCAGAACCCTGACTTTCTAGTGAAAGACTAAAAATTGATGGAGGAGTCATCGAACTCCAAAAAGGCTCCTCAATCTGCAATAACATTCATAGACATAGAATATTACATATTTAATTTCCAATAAAAAATATCTTGGGGGTTATCAAGCATTTCTAACTATTTTTGTATAATCGAAGCGCGAAACGGGGGGTAGTTTTAATCACTCCCTTGCCTTGGTGTAAGTTTAGGGCATTCCCTTGCCTGCTAGTATAACAATTTTGTGGATTAGATATTTTGTGTTCGATTAAAACTGTCCAAATGGATACATATGTGGTGATGATAGAGCTACATAAGCTAAGAAAATGGTGAAAAAAAACTGCACATACATACATACATATATGTAACAACGTAATGGTAAAAGTTGGACCCATACTTACGTCATTTTTCTTGGTCGGAATTCAATGTTCTACCAGATTCCGAAGTAGCGGAGACTTTCTCTACAATTCGTTCATACATACATCCAGAGCCATGTCCACGCTTTTACTTCATAAAATCACATTTTGTCTTCTCAAAGCTATTTAAGGTGATGACAAAGTCTTATTGTGAACATCTCATCAGAATTCGTAAACTGCGGTTACTCGCACAAATGGTGACAGCCACGCCCACTTTCTCCTAAGAAAATTGATTACAACATATGTTTTAATAATTTTTTTTCTTTTCAAGTTCATTAATCCAGTGATGGAGAGAGAAGAAAGGGTACAAATTAAAATTAAAAGTCAATGAGGGAAGGATGGATTTGGCAAATAAAAAATGCCGTGCTAGTTCTGCGTGCTGGTGAACTCCTAATTTCAGCTGATTCTGACATGGAAAAACAGTTGCTGGTCGCAGCCGTCCGCTATGGGTCAGACGCTGCGGAAGGGATCATGGCTTGATTTTATTTATCTATATTTTTTTTTAAATTCACACGCGCTCATGTGGTTTTGGATACCATTATAGCGTACATAGATACACACCGCAGCCGTTAGAAAAAAAAGGTTTCAGAAGATAGGAGTAACCAATGCACATTGGTTTTAAATGTCTGTGGATGTCTGTTGAATTTGGTAGAGCATTCCCCATAGGTACGTATTGTACGGCTTAAGAAATAATCTCCATATTACTATACGTCCGAAGACGGGCTTAAGGATAAACTGATTAGCATTCAAAGTGTGACGTCTGAATTGCTGAAGGAACAGAATGTAGCTGGCTATTTCATTGGAGCACCGTTTTCTAAAGGAACGATAAAACAGAGAAAGACATAAAATATTTCTACGGTGTCCTTACGAATTTATGGATTCACATTATGATAAAACAGACGGGACGCCACTATACTCGTATATTTCATCTGAAAATTTGTGGTGGAAATACAAGAATAGGAGCACTAAGCATCCATCATTCGGGCATTGTCCGAGCGAAGGAACTTGGCTGCATATCGACTGGTCACCGATCAGACTACAAGCTTGTTGTTGAACAAGATTAAATAAACTGTTCCAGAATCTACTTATCAACGCCAGTAATTAATATTTGGCCCGATCCCCAGCCCAATTTTAGGAAAAGCCAAATATTCGCCCTTTGTTTTTTGTAAGCACCTATTTTGAGGATAATACTTAGATTGGATATACCCCATATGTTTTGAAGACCTTAGAGCATGCTGATACACCCTCCCCCGCCAGTTTTTTGGAAACGATATTTGAAAGTAAATTTTACTCATT
The DNA here is from genome assembly GCA_963082735.1 of Pocota personata. Lineage (NCBI taxonomy): Eukaryota > Metazoa > Arthropoda > Insecta > Diptera > Syrphidae > Pocota > Pocota personata. The sequence goes on along the minus strand of OY720429.1, from coordinate 60,651,214 downwards.
TTATCCGTTGGGCTAGAAATACCCATCGGGTTTTGATGATCAATAAGTAAGCCTGATAGCGTTATTTTTAAAGGTAATGGAAAAAATAATAAGAAAATGGAAAAAAACACCAAATCCGAGTTGACATACTCAAGAAACACCCTCTAAACAAACCCCAATTCGCTATCATCCACTGTAACTGCACTGCATCATTTTGTTAGAAAATTAGAGGTGTCTCTCAATGATATATGGATATAGCAATATGAGCCTTTCTGGGCATTGCTGCAGCTTTCTATAACACCTCCTCTGCCTCCATCGAAAGATCTGCAGCTTCAAAAGGCGTGGCAAATGAACAATCAGATGGATAAGTGCCATCCTAACTAGCAGGACAATTTCTGCCAAATTAGGTCACGCATCTGCTACAATTAGTACTATTAAATGCTGTCCTATCACCTCTACTATGGTTAATAGTTATCGACCGACTCCTGAACGACCTAAACAACTCCGGTTTTATAACTCAAGGCTATGCAGATGACCTAGTCATAATAATCAGAGGCACACATGAAACTACTATCACTAACCTCATGCATAATGCCCTAGATAAAATGTGGGAATGGTGTCAACTTGAGGGGCTCAATGTCAACCCTAAGAAAAAGATCATCATCGTTAAGGAAGTTAAATACTTGGGAATCACGCTTGAGCATGGACTAAATTAGAACAAATACCTAGATAATGCTATCAAGAAAGCCATATCCATACTATGGACGTGCTCAAAACTTTTTGGAAAGTAATGGGGACTAAGACCAAAAATGGTGCATTGGACCTACGAGTACATTACAATACTACTTCCTTATAACGTATGCTTCACTGATTTGGAGGGAAAAGGTTGAACAAATAACTTCCCAGAATGCACTACAAAAAGTCCATAGATCAGTCCGCATTGGAATTACAGGCGCTGAGACTCCCCTACAACCCCGACCCCCCCACATCAGAGTCAAAAAATCTGCAGCAATAAGCGCTGCAAAACTTTACCTAGTTTCAAATTTTAATTTGGAAGATCTGAAAGCGCATCTATAAGTCGTAAACAGGGTCCCGCTACTTTCCAAGTCAGCAATCCATGTTACGAACTTCATGTCCCTAGAAATAAATTCCTACCGCCCTTTTAAAATAATGATCCTAGAGCGTGATAAATGGAAAAACGGGGTCCTTCTCCCCAGAACTACCCTCACTCAAGACGGTACCCCGACAGATCAAATATGGAACACGGAGTAGATGCTAGAGTTTTCGATCCTAATTTCTAATTGACTCCCTTTGGGATATTCTACTTCGATTCTCCAGACTGAAATCTACGCCAGAGAATTATGCGGTGGGGAGGCACAACCTCTATACATCCAAAATTAACATTCTGTCTAACAATTAAGCGGATATTAAAGCCCTATACTCCAACTTTAACTCTAAGCTGGCCTGGAATTGCCTAAACACCTGCTCACAAAAGCATTACAATCAAATGGGTTCCAGGCCACAACGGTATAGATGGTACCGAACGTACGGATGAACTTTCGAGACGCGGCATTACCATTCATAGGACCATTACCTTTCTGTGGTCCACCTGTTAGCCACCTGAAATTGGAACTGAACTCCTGGGCAAAATTGGTATCAATATCTAAATGGAACACAACAAAGGGCTTTCGACAGGCCAAAAACTTAATTGATTTTTCAAAATACTATCGAGCTGATGAAATTTTGTTCTCGGAGATACCACAATCGAAAAACAGACTACCTTACGGGTCACTGGCTCACTCAACTCTGCTATTTATAGCTGAAAGATCAAGAAACGCAGGAACATATTCTATGCAAGTACCCAGCCGTGCCTCGCAGTAGGCACAGACTACTCGGAAGGGGATTTATCTCCCCGCAAGCATACTCAAATTACTTCAGGAACTGAACCTTTTGCAGGTTCAAAATTCTATTTAACAAACCGTAGACCCAAAGGAATAACACAAAAGATCTCTTCTGGTCGAAGTACTAGGAGGCTAAATTTCTCCATACCCCATCTAATCTATGTCAATTAGTCCGTCAATCAGTCTGGTATCTCAATCAAACTTACATTTTAGAAATAAAAACCATAAATTTAGAAATTTCCAACAATAATCAACCTAATAAACGAAACATGAACAATTGGGAAAAAATAAAAGTTTTCTTATTTAAAAAATCCAGGCAAGATTTGAATTTTGCGCCACTTGTGCGGTAAAGTATTGCCAACGAGAAAAAAAAAACAGCCTGACAGCTGACAGTTCAAAGTTATTAAAAATGGAGTGCTGCACGAAAGAACAACGCTTTTTCATTGTTGAGCAATATTTTAAAAATAATGAAGGTTTGGCAGCTAGAGTTCGCATTTTCGTACAAAATATGGTCGGAATAGTGATTTAACTTCATCAACTGTGAAGAGATTAATTCAAAAATTCAGGGAGACTGGATCAATTAGTTATCTTAGACACTCTGGCCGTCCTTCAACACAAAACATTGGAGCAATTCATGAGAGTGTTGTTGAGAGTCCAGGAACATCAATTCTCTACAGCGTATTCTCACGAAAGATTTGCATCTTCATGCATACAAAGTGCAATTGACTCAAGAACTGAAGCCCTTTGACCACGCACAGCGAAGAGAGTTCGTTGATTGGATTATGAAACAACAAGTGGATGCTGATTTTTCAAACAAAATCATCTTCAGCTATGAGGGTCATCTTCATTTTGATGGATTTGTTAATCGTCAAAATTATTGAATTTGGGGTTCAGAAAACTGACGAGTAATTGTTGAGAACCAAATGCATCCACAACGTGTCACTGTTTGTTGCGGATTTTGGGCTGGAGGCATCATCAGACCATTCTTCTTTGAAAATGCGCCTGGTGAGGCAATAACAGTTATACATGATAATCTAGTTTTTTGTGCCTAAATTGCAAGATATGAATGTGGACGATATGTGGTTTCAACAAGACGGTGCCACATGCCATACTCGTACAGCCCGAGAAACAATTCAATTACGAGTACTGCATGAGTTATTTCCTGGTCGTGTAAGTTCCCGTTTTGGTGATCAGAATTGGCCGCCCATATCATGCGATTTAACGCAGTTGGACTTTTTTCTTTGGGGTTTTTTGAAGTCTATGGTTTATACCAACACCCACGCCTTGAAGGAACAAATTGAGTGCTGCATCAATGAAATTCAGCCACTTTTATGCAAAATTTCGACAAAAGAGTGTGTATGTGCCAGCAAAGTCGTGGAGGCCATTTATCCGATATGTTATTCAATACATAACCCTATACTGTATACTTTCTGAATAAATAAAACATTTATACTGTGTTTTCTATCAAAATTACTTCTTGCTTGAATTTTGGGACACCCTTTATTATTATTATTATTATTTGTGTAGAGATAACTTGCACTGCGACAAGAGCTTTATTCCCTCATTAGAGTTTCCCTCGGAATATAATTCCTTCAGAATTATTATCGAGGGTCAGACACTCCTTTCTTACGTTTTCAAGGATATTTCACCCTAGAGCACCCTCTCTAATCCAGTTTCTCTTAGGAATCTGAGAATGAGAAGTGGATCTATGGTTGGTATATCCTCATCTGATAGTTGGTACTTGCCCAAACATTTCGATCTTTTGTGGGTACGTGCCCCACATGACTCCAAAATAAGTTCTGGAGTCTCACTGGACTCATTGCAGAATCTGCAAAGGCCTTCGTTAGTTATACCTAGTTTCCTTAAATGCTCCGCGGGTTTACGGTGCCCCGTCAGAAAATCTTCAGTGATGAGGCACATTTTCACCTCAGTGGATTCGTCAATAAGCAGAATTGCCGCATTTGGGCGAATGATAATCCAAGAGTGATTGTCGAAAAACCAATGCACCCACAAAGAGTGACTGTTTGGTGCGGTTTATGGGCTGGCGGCATCACCGGGCCGTATTTTTTTCCAAAATGAGGCCGGTCAGGCAGTTACTGTGAATGGTGTTCGCTATCGTGGGATGATAACGAACTTTTTATAGCCCGAATTGGAAGATATGGATGTGGACGATATGTGGTTTCAACAGGATGGTGCCACTTGCTACACAGCTAACGAAACAATGGCTCTTTTGCGCGACAAATTTAATGGCCGTGTTATCTCACGTGGTGGCGATGTCAATTGGTCGCCAAGATCATGTGATTTGACACCGTTGGACTTCTTTCTTTGGGGTTATTTGAAAGAAAAGGTGTACGCCGATAAGCCAGCAACAATTCAAGAGCTAAAGGATGAGATAATTCGGCACATTAACGGCATAGAACATCAAATATGATTCAGCGTCATCGAAAATTTGGACCATCGGATGGAGGTGTGCCGTCGAGGTCGCGGCGGCCATTTGGCCGATATTTTGTTCCATACATAATTGAACCTTACCAATATTATCATAATAAAAAGAAATGACAGTAATTTCCTAAATAATTTGTGTTTTATTCAAAATCAACATCGGCCCTTAAAACTTAACCACCCTTTACATCTCGATATCTAGTCTAAATTTGTACTTAATATATAAATATAAAGGTGGTTGGATGTTGTGTGAATAGGGATGGGCATCTGATTGGCATCAACCTGGCGATGTCCAGTGTCGCTACTATTTCACACTCATCAATTTTGCTTATTTTACCTCCCCGTGGTCACCACCGGGTACTAGTCTATGTCCATCCCGTCTTGACTTGCTGAACTTATAAGTGCGAGTGTTGATAAAGTAGAAAATAAAGCAACACTATAATGCTCTGTCGGAGTTGACTGTCTGCTCGAGTCTCAGAAGTCTAACATGAGCCCCTCAGAAAGAGGACGTACGGCGGATGAACTCACATGGTTGAATCAACGGCGGCGTCAACAGTCAACATGGCAGATACCCCAATGAGCTACTTCGATGTATTTGGAGCTGAGGTCATTGAGGATTTCCAACACTAGTCAGGGTGTTGAAATAGAGATGGTGGCGGAAGAGCCCTTAATGGGTCAACGACAGCTCTCACATCCCCGCAGCGGGTTACTGACTCCGGAATATTCCGGCTCCTTTTGTCCAAGGGGTCGCAGAAAGGGCCTGGTCCTTCAGGTTAGGGGTTGTGCGTGGGGCTACCAACCCTACCGCGGAAAAAAACTGTTTGTTACGATTGTATTGTAATTTACTGTTGACGACCCGGCTAAACGAAATAAGGACAATGACGTTCGGATCTGCACGTGGAATGTTCGAACCCTGAATAGACCGCGTACAGCCGAACAACTAGCGGAAGTTCTAGACCGCTACAAAGCAGATATCACCGCCATCCAGGAAGTGCGGTGGAATGGGCCGGGCAAAAGGAAGATGAAAAACTGTAATATCTACTACGGCGATTGCTACAGGGAACAGAAGCAGTGTCTATTTGAATGCGAATTCGTTGTAAGCGGCAGACTTAGGCAAGAAGTCTTGAGCTGTCGACACTTAAGTGAACGCCTTGCAACTATCCGCATCAAGGCTAAATTCGCCAACATCAGCCTTATATGCGCTCACGCCCCCACCGAAGATAAAGACGGACACCAAAACAACGAGAAAATACTGTGAGGAGATTTAACGTTGGACGGCTACAAACGCAACAAACCGCCAGAACCTTTGCCGATCGCGTAAACCTCTCGAGAAGTCCTATGCTGCCAGCATCAAGTGCCGAAGATCAGTGGCGCCGATGCCAAGAAGCCATCAAAAACGCCGCAACTGATGTGCTCGGTTTCACCAGTCCACCCCCACGAAGTGCCGGCAAGCACATGTAGCAAAACAAAGTGCCTACGAAGCGTCGCTGCATAGAAGGACGAGAGCAGCTCGTCAGCTCTACGAGCAAAAAACGAGGGAAGAACATCGGCTTCTCCGGAGAAAAAAGAGAGGGCATGAAAAGCGCGCGATCGAGGATATAGAGAGGTGCTACTCCAGGAATAATGTTCGGAAGTTTTACCAAAAGGTAAAAAGAACATGTCATGCCAAAAAGACCCGAACAGAGACCTGTAGAGATGACAAGGAAACCTTGTAGTAGAGTCACAGTCGGTGCTGAGGACATGGAAAAACCATTTCTGCAGACTGCTAAACGGCGAAGACGACAGAAATTCCGCTGTCAGGCAGAATGAACCATTCAACCTGGACGATGAAAACCAAGATTTCCATCCACCTGACCAAAATGAAGTGAGGATAGCAATATCTAAGCTTAAATCCAACAAGGCTGCTGAAGAAAGTATGCCTGATGAATGGAACCTCAGCATCGTTTGCCCGATCCACAAGAAAGGAGACCCTCTAAACTGCGCCAACTATAGAGGCATCAGTCTCCTGAATATTGCGTATAAGATCATGTCTGCTGTACTGTGTGAACGCCTGAAACCATTCGTCAACGATCTGATAGGTCCCTATCAGTGCGGTTTTAGGCCCGGTAAGTAAACGATCGATCAAATATTCACACTACTGCAGATACTGGAGAAAACCCAAGAAGTCCAGATCGATACTCATCATCTTTTTATCGATTTTAAGGCCGCATATGACAGCATTTATAGAGACGAGCTATACAGAGCCATGTCTAGTTTTGGCAACCCTGCCAAACGTGTCAGATTGTGCAGAATGACGATGGAGAACGCTCGCTGCTCCATAACGGTTGGAAACAATCTCACCGAGACCTTCGATGTCAAAAAAGGATTTAGACACGGTGGCGCGCCGTCATGTGACTTCTACAACATCATTCTTGAGAAAATTGTGCGAAACTCGCAAGCCAACACCAGGGGCATAATTTTCCAAAAGTCTGTGCAACTTCTTGCATACGCTGATGACATTGACATTATTGGCAGAACACAGCGAGCTGTCACTGGTGCGTTTGCAAGTATTAGTGCAGAAGCGGCAAAAATGGGTTTAGTGGTGAATGAGGGTAAAACAAAATATATGCTGTTAACAAGAAGGGACACACAACATCGATGAATCGGACAGAACGTCACGATAGACAGCTACAATTTTGAGGTAGTTAGGGACTTTGTCTACCTCGGCTCCGCTGTAAACTCTGATAATGACACCTCAGCAGAAATCAAGCGAAAAATTACACTTGCCAACCGCTGGTTCTTTGGCCTAAGACGGCAATTGATTAGTGAGGCCTTGTCAAGAAACACTAAGGAGACTCTATATAAGACCCTTATCAGCCCTGTCCTGCTATATGGCGCAGAAGCGTGGACCCTAGCAAAAGCGGCTGAAGATCTTCTTGGTCGTTTCGAACGCAAAATTCTTCGAGTGATTTTTGGACCCGTTTGCGTTGACGGGCTTTGGAGGAGAAGATTTAATAGCGAACTCTACGAGCTGTACAGCGACATCGACCTGGTCAGAAAAGTTCGCATCAGTCGTCTAAGATGGCTAGGACATGTAGAGCGAATGGAGACTAACGCTCCGGCCCGAAGAGTCTTCGATTCCAACCCGAAGTGACAACGCAGTAGAGGAAGACCTCGCCTTAGGTGGCGCGCACAAGTGGAAGAGGACCTCAACCAACTTGGAGTGCGCAACTGGAGGCAGTTAGCCAAAGATCGCACTAACTACAGAGGCGTATTGGTTAAGGCCCAGGTCTACCCCGGACTGTAGCGCCACCTAAAGTAAGTAAGTAAGTATAAATATAATCTAAATGTTTGATAAAAAAATCTAATTCTTCTGGTCGCCCAGTAAATTCAGTTATCTCTTTAACTAAATCTAATAAGCTAACGTTTGCCATACCTTTTTTTTGATTAACCAGGTGCTGATGCGCTTCTGTGGTTGATATTTGCTGTAGTTTCTTTGCTTCTTTCGTCTTTTTTTTTTTTTTTTTTTCTTTTTGATACTGATGATGATGCTCTTTTGTGGTTGCTATTTGTAGTCGCACTTTTATTATTTGATATTTGTGTTTCTGCGCACTTAAAAAAAAAAAATTCGGTTTTTTGCTTGTTTTATTGTAATTTAGATTTTGTTTAATTTATTTATTTTTTTGTTTTTCTTAGCTTATACATATATATATATGTAACTTTGAAAAAGGTTCTATATGTCTTCTTTCATTTCACTTCACTTATTATTTATACCAGGGTGGCCGTGGTGTCACGCTGTTGGTTCACGGTTCGAATCCTGATGTCAACAATCATGTATTTATTTCGCATGAAATAAATAAAAAAGCGAAAGCTAAATCAACACTACTGTGAAAGCATAACACTTTCGTAGGGTGGTCATATGGCTAAAATGCAATTTGATCGTGATGATGACATCAGGAGGACGGAAAAAAAATAATGTGAATCATAAGCAACGACAATAATAGCGAAAACAAACAAAATACTCCCCAGTTATCTGGACAGCCACCCTTGGAGTTTACTGATAATTAACTACCACCTGAGTTTCAAACCAACTACACCAATCTATCTTTCTCTCTGTCTCTTCCCCTTTCCACAAAAAACGCCCATGTCCTAAAAATTAGTATAAGGGTAGGTATTCATGTCCCCTTTAATACGTGCAAATTATAAAAAAAAATAAAAAATTAGCTATTATTTATTTATTTATTTATTTTTTTGTTTTTGCGGTATTTCCGACAGTTACATATACTCCACATAATAGTTACATAATTATTCTCTTTATTTTCAAAACTATACGTGTACTCCAAGTAATCGCTAAAACTAGAATGAAAATCTCTTACAAGACTTGACCAAATGTAACCTCTGTTAATAATCTAAAACTCATTATAAAAGAAAAACAAGAACAGCAAGCAAAAGAGATTAAAAAAATAGTTACGCACAACAGACTGTACAACGTCGCCTCAGCAACGATCGTAATCCTGTTGACCAGATTCCCCACTGCTGCTGTTAAGCCGTAGCATTTTTTTTGTGCGTTACCACCCTATGGTATTTGGTGAAGATTTTGTAAACATGTTTACGCAAAAGATCTTAATCTTCCGCCGTTAGCATCACATAATGTACAAAAATGTGTACAGTCACGCAGGTTATAGTACGTAAATGCATGTACATAATGTTCATACATAACTCGTGGGCTGCATCACATGAAATGTCGAATTTGACATTTCATTTCATTTATACATATGTAAAATAAAATTTCTTGGTATTTTGACCAAAATCTTCTTCTTTTCTTCTTCGAAGAAAAATGGGCAAATAATGTCGCCCCTCCACAACCCACACAAAACAGTCACAAGTTGAGAACGCACACTTTCTGCAAACAGTACCAATATTATCGGCTGAGCAATTTATCTTGTGTTCCTTAGTCTTTTTTGATCTGCTCATTGCAATAATTAATCTCTTCACAAAATTAATATTAATTATAATAAATAAATAACTATTTTGGAGCGCCCAATGCAGGGCCTGGCCTAGCTTCTCGAAACCATTCGTGCTGTACGTCTCACGAATGGTCGGGACCTACAGTTTTATGCCGTTTCCGAAGGTCAATTTTTTTTTCGATTGAGAGAAGCTTTACATGGCAATTTTACTCTCGGATGTTTGTCAGACGTTCGTATTTTTTATTTTTTTAGTTTTGTGTTTTCTTGGATTCAAACCTTGAACCTCTCGCTCAGTGATCCCGCACTAAGCCACGGCTCCCATTAATATTAATTAATGGACATTTCAAATTTTATTTTTTCTTTTTTCGTGGGTAGGTGAAAATCTTCATAGACACTATGACACTACTACTCATACACTCCTTCCAGATTTCGGCGTTTCTCGATAATTTTGCTCTGTATGTGCTGCAAATATTGCTGTTAGGTAATCATTACCAATTTCTAAGAAGATTCTAATCACCATAAATCCTTTTTTTCTTGGAATTTGCAATTTGTCCCTAATTACCCGCGACAAGTGGTTGAGACAGGATTGAGTTTTTTGAAATAAAAACAAAATTTTGAGTTTTATTACAATGGTTTTATTTTTTTTTTAGTAATAAGTGCTTCCTCCCTCAATACTTTCAACTTTTAACATTCTTGATGGAAGAGATTTAAACAGTTTTTTAATTAACTTTCGTGGGATTTTATTCCATTCAGTTTCAATGGCGTCTTTAGGATTTCCTACGTTACTGAATTGTCGTCTGCTTTGGTAGACAGCTCTGGAGGGATGTCCCCATACATTCTCAATTATCTGTGGAGACAGTGCGGGCCAGTCAAGAACAGAAACGTTGTTAAGCTCGAAGTACTCTTTACCTTCCGGGCTGTGTGGATTGCTGCATTATTTTGTTGCAGGATGGAATCTTCGTCGAATTTTTCTTGGTTATGATGCACGGTCTCTTCGTATAAGTTCTTAAGGTAGTCGTCAATTTTTATCCCGCCGTTCATGACTCCACCTCCGCCTTGTTGTCATCGTCTTAAAAACAGCTTGTCCTTCCTCAAATCATGAAAATAATGACGAAATCCGTCAGGTCCATCAAGGCAAAAGCGTTTTTCATTGGTGAAGATGATGGTTGGTTGGTTTGTTTGAGAGGGTGAGCTTATGCTCTTCACTTAGGCCTCCATTGGGCCCGTTGTGTTCCCCTCATCTGCGTAACTGTAAGGAATAGTGATGTGTTTTGGGAATTATGTATTGAGAGGATTTAGGTCTAGGGATCATGGGTAGTATCAACTATATCGTATAGTGATCGGGGAATCGTAGTGTTCGTCTGGCGAACTCCAGTATATCCCCGATTCCTTTCTTATTGAGGTGTGTAATATCCGGAATCCTTGGAGATCCCAGAATTTTCAGCCTTAGCCTCGATGTAGCGGGGCAGTGACAGAGGAAGTGTTCTATATCTTCCTCCTCCTCTTCACAGTTGGCACAGATTGCTGTATCAGCTATCCCGAGTCTGAACGAATGTTTGTTGAGATTGATGTGCCCTGTTAAAAGTCCCACCATCAATCTCAATTGTGTTCTGCTTGAATTAAGAGCTCTTTTTGCTGTGTTGTTACTCGGTTTGGTTATTACAGATCTAGCCACTTTGCACGTGTCTAGATCCGTCCAGTAGTTATTGAAATGAATAGTTATTTTCATTGATTATTGTTTTAATAGTTGTCAGAGGGACCCCTATTGTATTATCCGGGTTCAGTTCTATATTGCCTGCTCCTTTCCTTGCTAGTTCGTCTTCCTTTTCGTTACCCTTTACACCTTCGTGCCGCGGTACCCATGTGAGACGGACTCTATTGCGTCTGGCAAGTAAGTTCAATTTAGTTTTGCACTCCCTTACTAGTCGTGATTTCGACATGGGGTTTGTGATCGCACTAATTGCTGCTTTGTTGTCCGAGCAGATGTCAATTTGCCTTTCTCCGCTGGTGTCTTCTGCGAATATTTCGGTTGCCTTCATAATTGCATAGACTTCTGCTTGGAACACCGATACAAATGGTTCTAGGTGAATAGCAAGTTCAATCGGTGGGTTAGCACTAAAGATGCCAGCCCCTGATTCCCCTGATATGTTAGAGCCATCTGTATAAACCGATATCCCATTGGAGTTTCTTGTCGTTCCTTTATACGTCCAATATTCTCTTGCGGGAAAAATTGTTTCGAAGTTGTTGGAGAATGTGTACGATTTCCCAACAACATCACTGGGGCAATCGATGAGTGGTGTCATCACTCTTATCATTTCGGTGATTTTTCGATGTCCCGTATTTGCACCACCGGTGAAATGGCCGATAGTTTTAAGCCGTGAGGCTGAAATACCGGCAATCTTTTTCGCTTCGAGGTGCACTGGTAGAATGTTAAGTATCGCTTCCATGGCCGCGGTTGGTGTTGAGGATTGTGCTCCTGTAATACCCAGGCAGACCATACGCTGCACCTTAGTTAGCAAGTCTCTTGCATACTTTTTGCTCATCACTGGCCACCATACAACTACTCCGTAGAAGATGATGGGTTTTATTACGCATTCGTATATCCAGTGGACCTGTTTCGGTTTCAAGCCCCATGACTTCCCAATGGCCCTCCTGCATATCCAATATGCTCTCTTGGCTTTGGCGACTCTTTCTTCCAGGTTCTTTCTCCAGGTCAGTTTCCTGTCTAATATAATGCCCAGATACTTAACGCTGTCGCGGAGTTGTAGTGATACTCCTCCGAGTTGTGGAATGTGAAAGTCACTAGTTTTGGTTTTCTTTGTAAAGAGAACCATTTCCGTTTTATTTGGATTTATTTCTAATCCACTCTCCTCCGCCCATTCTTTTATGATTCGTAGGGTGTTTTGCATTAGCTCTCCTATGATGTTCAGGTGCTTACCTCTTATCAGAACGGCTAGGTCATCTGCGTACGCTACACATTTCGCACAGGTTCCATCCAGTGCTTTTAAAAGGTTGTCCATTATGAGCACCCACAGAAAAGGAGATATTATCCCCCTCTGTGGTGTTCCCGTACGGACTGTTCCCCTTTTTGTGTCGTCTCCCAGTGAAGCTGTGATAATGCGGTTTGTAAGCATGTGTTCTAGCCAATTGTTTATTATTTGATTATTACAGTATATCGAGAGTGCCTCCACAATTTTTTGAGTTTTCACATTGTTAAATGCCCCTTCGATATCTAGAAAAACGCCTGCGACTGATTCCTTGGTTTCAAAAGCATCTTCTATTGTGGATACAACCTGGTGTAGTGCCGTCTCAACTGATTTTCCTTTGAGATATGCATGTTGATTAGGACACAGCCGCGGAATTGTAATCTGTGTTCTGATGTAGTTATCACAGATTCTCTCCATTGATTTTAGTAAAAAGGACGTTAGGCTAATAGGTCTGTAGCCCTTTGCTGTCGACAAATCTTTCCCGGGTTTCGGTAGGAACACCACCCTCACCTCTTGCCATTGTGTTGGTGTGTATCCATGATATAGACATCCCCTGAAGATATTGACCAGGGTTTTCTTTAGGGTGTCTAATTCTATCCCTTTTTGCAAGAAGATGGGAAGTATTCCGTCCAAGGCCGGTGATTTGTATGGCGTAAATGAGTTAACAGCCCAGGTCACTTTATCTGCATCAACTAGGGTCTCAGTGTCTTCCCATTTTGTATCAGTTCGAGTGACCCCACGCTTGGAAGGTGTAGCTGCCTCGCTGAAACAGTTTGGGAAGTGTACACACATCAGTGTCTCCAAGGTATCAGCTGCGGTTGCCAAGTTATTGCCCGCCTGTAGAAGTTGATAACTTGGTGGTTCCTTGGACAGGATCTTCTTTAATCGCGCTGCTCCATTATTATCGTATATGTTGGTGCAGAAAGTTTTCCATGATTCCCGTGAAGATGATAGTTCTCCGACGTTTCTTCCATCTTAAATGATTTCTGGCAAAGGTCAAATGGGCGATTTGCTGACGTATTAGTAGAGCGCTTTTTATTTCCAAACGTTTTCTTTGAAGATGTTCTGCTTCATCTATCACACGCCGGCAAGTCCTTAGTTTTTTGTCCACATTCGAAATCCCTGCTGATACTGCGATTTCCCTTGTTGTTGTTGTAGAATTTGTAGGGACTACCGATCTGTTATTGTCAATCTATATTTTCGTATAGTCACGAATCTTTCCTCGTAGTTTTCTGAATCCTTTAAATAGTTTGAAAGAACTGTACGGCTGCGGTTCAAAAGTTTTACAATTTTGTTGACAGAATATCCTTCCTGGCGCATTTTTATTTAATGTTTTGGATTTCCGTTAGGTTTAACATCTTTCCAGACCCCATTTTTAACTTTTTTATTTCTAAGACGTGTTTAAATACATTCTTTTAAATCAAGTCACTAAAACTGACTAACAACTCACACTAACTGAAATTCCAAAGAATTTATATACTGCCTCAACCACTTGCCGTGGGTAATTAGGGACAAATTGAAATTCCAAGAAAAAAGGATTTATGGTGATAAGAATCTTCCTAGAAACTGATAGTGATTACCTAACAGCAATATTTGCAGCATATACAGAACAAAATTATCGAGAAACGCCGAAATCAGGGGGGTCTCTCAACTAGTTTAGTAGTATCAGATTTCTCCTAACTTAAAACACCCTTCCCCTCGTCTTGTTTACTACGTCAGGTAGTTTAGTCTTCAAATAAAAAATATTCGCGTGAGGCAGATAGATTTCCAGCAAAAGCACTTGCTGATACCGTCGTTACATGTGGCTATTTCTTATTGCGCTAAATGGAACATTTTCGATCCTTGAAGTTGGCGCATAAAGTTTGTGACGTCCAAAGTTTGAAGTACGGCATTGTTGCAATGACCATGAGGACCAGTACGGAGCTTGGGAGCAATCTTGTTATTTCGTCTTCCACGGTGGCTATCCCTAAGTCTCTGTAGATATCATTGTTTCTAATATACCAGGGAGCATTCACTCGCAAATTTCATCCAAAGCTCGTTGGAGTTTTTCATTTGCTTACTGGATTGAATTTTCTGTTGTCAGAATAGCCGTATCGTCTACGAGCGTAGCTAAAACGGTGCCTTCAATTTGAAGTATGTCCCGAGTATACAGCAAGAATAAGATAGGACCAAGGACAATTCCTTGCAGAATTCCAGCGGCGATTTCCTTAAACTAGGAATATTCGGTTCCGTGTTTAACACGAAAAGTCTGTTTTTAAGGTAAGATTCTAAGATCTTATCTAGGTGCTCTGGAATGCCCGTCTTAGCTTATACTTCAAGCCATCGTGCCAAACCTTTTCGAAGGCTTGAGAAGTACTAGAGCAAATCTGTTTCCGCTATAGGGCTTATCAAATTTCATCGGTTATTCTATAAGCCTGATAATTGTGGAATGTCTGATTCTGAACCCGAATTGGTGGTCAGGTATTAGGCGTCTTTATGAAGGTTCGGTTGAATGCGATTTCAATAGGAGTTTTTCAAATACCGTTGATATTATAGTAGTAACGATATCGGTCTGAACGATATTGTTTTTTGGAGATTTTCCTGGCTTCGGAACCATTATAACGTATGCGACTTTCCATTGATTTGGAACGTTTAATAATATTAGCGAAGCATTTATTAAATAAAGGAATTTAATCAGTGCTTTTTGTTGGCAATTCCTTGAGGTTTTGCCCGGTTATCAAATAACAGCTAGGAGCTTTATTATTTGTCTGGCAAAGTTCGTTGAACAACATACTTTTTATTCTATAGTTGTCAGATGTCGTCGCCATATCGCTAAAATCGTCTATAAATGCTGGTCCATCAAATGATTTAAACGCTTCTTCCAAGTGTTCGGCAAATAGATTCGCCTTTTCTTTGTCAGCATTCCCCGTCGCCATTGTTTTTTCTAATCGGTGGCTATTGCATTTGTGGTTTTCTGATACTTTTTATGGTTTGCCAGAGCGAGTAATTTGTATTTTGTTCGGCAGTCAGGCCTTCAAGATAAGCAGAAGCATGCCGATATTTTAGGTCTGGGATCGCTTTTTTGAGCTTATTTTATAGATACTCGTAGTTGGAATATGTTCTGTATTGGGGAGCACGGGTTTGTTGCTATATTTTGCGTGCTCTCCTCTTTTCATGAAAAATTTCTTTTATTTTTTTGCTGTTTTTTTCCTTAAATGGTTATTTTATATTTTATTCAATAAATTTGCCGAGTTCATCTTCTATTTCGAATGGTGTTTTAAGCGACACATTTAAGACAATATTTGCTTTGCAATAATTTGTAAAACCGTCCCAGTTTGTTTTGTTGCTAGTTAACCTCGGCGCACCTTCTATTTCC
This sequence comes from Pocota personata, assembly GCA_963082735.1. Taxonomy (NCBI): domain Eukaryota; kingdom Metazoa; phylum Arthropoda; class Insecta; order Diptera; family Syrphidae; genus Pocota; species Pocota personata. The sequence goes on along the minus strand of OY720429.1, from coordinate 60,635,604 downwards.
ATTAGTCGGTCACTTATTGTCAAAATGACCGGTGAGTGATCTGTTGAGGGTTCAAAGCTTTCCTCTAATTTCGTAAAATTTGTAGATGCTCCTTTTGCTAAGAAGAAATATATTAGGTCAGGTATTTTTGCTGTGTCGGAAGGCCAATATTTCGTCGAAAAGAAATCAACCCCGAATTGCATGTCAGATTCGTACAAAACGCCTGCTTTTCCGTGAATTGAATTATGAACCCCAAAAGCTGTATTTCGAGTGAGTCAAAGAGGACACATCGCGGAGGACACAAAATGGACGCGATGTTGAAATACGAGTACTTATGCTCGAACTGAACTTGTTTGCATTGTATCGATTTCAATCGTTGTATTCATGAAGTGCTCAATGCAGTCTTTAATGAATAGGGAGATTTCGCCTCTAGCTCTTCCGGAAGGATGTTGTAATAAGCACCATATCTTATTTTTACTTGGGATTCCGTTTTCAGATGTTTTTCAGAGGTCAGGCAAATGTCGGTGTTAAAATCACGCAAAAATAATTCTAGTTCGCCGATTTTTTTTTACATTCCATTTTAGAATTTTAAGCGACTGTTTCATATTCGTATGAGAGATCTTTTTTTGCGAGGTTTTAACGTTAACGTGAGCTTCTGGCGGATTTCTTTTCCCGGAATCATTTGGTCTTGATGGTGGAGACCGAGATACACTTGAATTTCTTGTAAAGTGGTTTATTAATTGCAATAATTGTCTCTTCCCGGAAACATTCGCTCTTGATGGTGGAGACCGAGATGCCCTTGAATGTTTTGTAAAAAGGTTTATTAATTGGCTCTTCCCAGAATCCATAGAGAGTGAATTTTCCAGTAAACCTGGACTGCCACCGGGGATTTTAAATCTTTTTGTTTTACTCATTGCATTTTTTGTATACATTTTACGCCCGGTATACGGTGGGTGAATTTTAGTCGTGTCTTACGACAGGCATGTCTACCTCGGATATATTCTAGCCCCTACCCGAAGAGGTAAATTAAATTAACAAAATACAAATAGAGAACATTTTAAACGAAACTGAAAAACAAGAACTGGAAAGGCAGTAAAACACTCGATAGATACTGATCTAAAAAAAAACATAACAACACACTGATAAAACACATTATTGTTGGTGCTGGCAATAACATTCGTTACAGGGAAACAATAATAGAAACAACAACAGATTTTTTTGAAAAACTTTACACATCAACCATAACATGCATTGAAATTGACAACGAAATACTAACACCCACCGACTTCGATAATTGAATAGTGTCAACACTGTTGAACACATGATGATTTTTAAAACACTACAAGAAGAAGCAATTCCAGATAAATACGTTCGTATAATCAAAAACATATAGGTACGCAAAAACAATACTGCAACTATTAACTTCGAAAGAAAAGGAAGCCCATTCCAGCTAAGATATGGAGTATGGAAAGGAGATCCTCTCCCTAGCACTATTCGCGGCGGTACTTGAAAACAACTTTACAAATCTGAACTGAAACTACATCAAAATCAACGTTGGTGGTGGAAAATTAAATAACCTCAGATTCGCTGATGATATTATACTTATAGGATCGTCTCACGAAGAATTCATACCACTGTTCGAAGAACTAAACAAAGTATGTGCTACAGTAGGCCTAAAAATTAAGAAACAGAAACACTTGAAGCGCAAGCTATTGAATATGTCTTTGACTATACCTACATACCTAAGACAATTGTTAAGGTTCACCCAAAAAATGGTTAAAGAAGTAGACAGAAAAATTGCAAATGGTTGGAAACATAACTGGAACTTTAAACCAATACTTAACTCAAACGTAATACTGGAGTCAAAGTAGTACCTGCTTGACCCAGCGATACTTCAAGTCCTTACATACGGTGCACAAACATGGAACCCGAAATCGACAACCAAACTTCAAGTATGCCAGAGAGCGATGGAAACAAGAAACCTTAGCGAGAACAGCAGGAACGCTTGGAAACATATTGTTTACTGACTAAGCACATTTTCATGTCGATGGGTATGTTAATAAACAGAACATGAGGTAACATGAGAAACATATCAGGTAGGTGACGCCCCTTATTGCCCATACACTGAATAAACCGATTTATGACGTTTGTCATGACCAGCATATCAGCGAGTATGTTGGCAATTTCTGCCCGGATGTTGGCCTTCAGGTGTTGTAGGGTCCTTGGACGGTTGACATAAACGCGGAGTTTCAAAAAATCCACAAAAAAAAAACCCAAGGGGTCAAATCTGAGTACAGGGCTGGCCACTCCAAATCGCCCCTTATTGAGATGATGCGCTCCGAGAAGGGTTCCGTCAAAACAGCCATTGATGCCCTTGAAGTGTGAGCCGTTGCTCCATCCTGTTGGAACCAAATGTCCCCAAAGTCCAATTCATCAAGTCGTGAAAAAAAAAAATCCAACAACGCCGTGGGGATTGCAAGATTGAAGCTCTCACTTCCTCAATGTTCTCAGGTGATCTGATAGGCCGAGGGACTCCAGTTCTTTGTCTTGTGGTATTCGCGGTTTGTCTAAACGTAGCGACCCATGTAATAATTAATTTCCGATCCGGGAAAGGCCCAACGGGGCTACATTGAAGTGATTTCGAAAGGCACGATCACAGAAATTCCGTTAGAAAAGTAGGCCTCGACGGCAAACGCACGCTCCATCCGGTTTTAACGCATGATGGCGACTGACTGGAAAAGGGAACAAACTTTAGAACCACACATGTCTGATAAGACTACTCCCACTACCCTACGTCCCCCACCAATTCAAAGGCGCGCCTTTAAAAAAAGTAAGTTATGTTGCCGCACCCTGTATTATTAGGAAAGTGTAAATAAGGAGTTTGAACAACGAAAATTAAATTCGCTTAAAACAAGTTAGATCAGGCAGCAGAAGCTAAAATAAGACCCGATTTAGCAATAATTGCCATAAAGCTGGAAATCTCAATCACTTCGTTATAGTGCAAAGGGTGTTTTTTTTAAGTTTCTTTTACGGTATTTAAACTTCTTAATGGTAAAACTAAAATTGGTAAACGTGGTACGACCAATTAATTCCTATCCAACGATATCGCAAATTTTTCCATATGGACGATCATCTTCCTTCACACACTCACCATTCACACTTCGTTTGAATAACAACACACCAATAGCACGTCGAGTAAAAACTCACCTTCCTCATTCTATAAAAATTATTATTATTATTATTAATTTTATCCACAAAAACACAATTCACAAAAAATACGACAAAAAAAATTCAAACCAATTTCACAGTTATTTCTATTCTATTCGCAGCAATAAAATAGCTAATCCATCAGAAAGCCATTTAAGATTTGGATCACATCAACGGCAATGGACACAATTCTCTTCAACCCTTAAAGTTTTGAGAAATTACATTTCCTAGGCATCTGTCAATGAAAATATAGAAGTTTTATTAAGTTAGTTTTATTTCTACTTAAGGTTGATCTTAGAGCTAACAAGTTTACTTTAGAGTCGACTTTATTAATTTGTATATTTTAGGGTCCGTTGTCCATGTGCACAACGCACAATGGCTCTAATGTTCTTAACTTATTGGACTGAAGTCACTTTCAGAAATTTCTTAAAGAAGATTATGGATGTTTTATTAAACTTGGATCAGTCCTTTTTGCACTAAATCGGACCAAAATGATAGACAGTCATAAGTTCTAAAATTCCATCTTCATTTCACCGTCTTCAACCGAAGTACCAGGCGTACCTCACGTTTATCTTGTACTAAAGGAGTAGGAGAAGTAGTAATTTGTATTAATTCAAAAGAAAAATTCAATTGTTACAAAATTTACAATAAGCATTGGCTTCTGCCATCAACCGAAAGAGAAAGTTTCAATAGTTCTTATTTCATTTAAAGTGATTGACAAATTATATTAAAAAGCTTCGTTTATAATTTTTTGCCGGTATGTTAGAGCAGATTTCAAAAAATTGTACAGAAAGGCCCAGTTTTCTCCATTTAAAAAGCGAATGACTTCATCCGAAGAGAGAGTGTTTTTCCTAAGTTGTAACTTCTAACTGAGCTCAGTATAGGGCAGGTTCCAATAACATTATTAGAGTAAATAATTGGTATAAAAAAAGTACAGATTGTGATTTCAACTTAATAATAATGAACACTCAAGGTTCTTTAGTTACATCTACATACACTTCCGGTCATCTGATTACCCTCATTTAAAATTTCGATCTAAATCATAATGTCAGCGGTAATATTTCTTCGGATCAATTTTTAAAACTTTTGTTTTCACTTTTACTCTGCTACCTGATGACAAACTTGAATGAAGCAAAAAGGGAAATCTCCATTTGCGGTTTTTTTTGCCTTCTTTAACAGGGACACTTGATTACCCTCATCAGTTTGTTTACAGCATTCAAAGCGCAAAGTCCTTTAAAGTTAATAAAATTGTATTCTGTTTTATTGCTTCTTTTTGTTTATTAAAATTGTTTGCATTCTAAAAAAGATGGGTCGAGGTATCTTAAAACACTAACTAATTCAGAAATTGGCAAAATTCTTACGTTGAAGCAAGAAAATTATTCCAACCGAGAAATACCTTAAAAAATTCGTCGAGCGAGATCCTTGGACGGTCAAGAATTTTCTAAAGGATCCAGAAAATTATGCGAAAAACCAAAGAGGCCGCTTAGCAAGAGCGACAACAGAACAAGAATGTAGGTCCATTTTACGGAAAGTTTCAAATTCCGCTGCTTCCTCTCGTAGAATAAAGGAGCAAGTTGGAACTTCAGCCAGTGCTCGAACAGTTCGTAGAGTGATTGAATAGTGTCCACATCTCAGACGCAAAAACTGAAGAAAAAGTCATATTTACTTGAGCGCCATAAAGACCGTAGATTGGAATTTTGCTTGCTCATTTCAGCCGCAAGGAAGAATGGGAAGCAGTGATTTTTCCAACGAGAACAAATTTAATTTGGATGCTTTCAATATTGCTATCACGATTTAAGGAAATCGGAGTTGTTCTTGCCACGTCGTCACACTGCTGTTGGTTTCGTCATGGTATGGACTGCAATTTCATTTTGTGGCGCAATAGTCCTGGTTTTGTGAGAAGGGCGGCAGAACTCAGAGGATTACATCAAGCTTCTTGAAATGCAGATAATCAATTTCCATGAAATGTTTGAGAGTCAATGGTGGATTTTGCAGCAGGATAACTCAAGCCCAAAACACATGTGCAGAACTCTGTTTGCAGTGAAATTAGAATACACATGTTTTAATTCGCGAAGCTACATACATAAATGCTGCATGCAGTGCTGCTCTGCAAGGCATCTCTATTTTTAAATTCGCTGCAATCGACAGTGTTGGCAAAACACAAAAAAAAAAAAAATTTTAGAGGATTTAGTACCACCAACTTTTGAAGCTTATTGCAAAACTATGAAAATATTTTTCTTAACTTAGTACTTTAACTACAAATGATACATTAATTACTTAAGACTAATACACAATAAATGGTTCAACAACAAGTTTTTCGTGAATATCTTCTTAGGTTTATAGGGTAAACTGTCCCACAGTGGCTCACGTCCCACAGCGAATCTTTTAATTTTACAGAATCTCTACTTATAAGAGAAAAACGAAGTAAAGAGAAAATAAACCGCGTTTCGAAAATTTATGAATTTACCTGGCAGTTGAAGTAGTGCGCTCATCAGTGTCGGTTGTGCTTAAGAAAAAGTGAATTTTACTGGTAAGTAAATTAGAAATCCTGCTTTTTATTTTTGTTCCATTCAAAAAAGTAATGTACTTAGTGAGATTCGTGGGATACAGTTTAAAATGCTGATTATTATTATTAACTAAAATTAGTATGTCAATAAAATTTGTGAAATAGTTTTTTTTTATAAAAATATTTTTCTCCAAAAAGTCACTATGTCCAACAGTGAACCAGATCATAGTCGTACACAGTGAACCATGGTTCACTGTGTACCATGCATGGTTCACTGTGTACTAGTATACATCAGACACAACTGTACACAATATATTAACAATAGGTAAGTTCACAATTTTTTTTTAGTTAAAATGGCACGATCAAAGAAACAAAGAAGAATAGGAAAGGAGCAGATGAAATCTGCCCTTCAGCTGAATAAGGAGGGAACGAAAATAAGGCAAGCTGCTAAGGAAAAACAAATTCCATACGCAACATTGAGAAGATATTTTCTCAAAACACAAAATCTTAACGAGCAGGAATTGGAAGTAATGAGGCTTACTCCAAACTATACCGTAAACCTTATATTCACAGAGGAACAAGATGCCACTTTAATGAAGTATCTCAAAGACTCAGCATACTTATTTTATGATTTGAAAAATGTGGATTGCCGGTTGTTGGTTGAATGCTGGAAGAAGGAGAAAATGGCAGGCAATGAATGGTTGCGATCCCTAGCTTGACTCTGAGAGCTCCTGAAAGCTGTAGCTTGGCTCGAACAACAGCGTTTAACAGCTTCAACATCGAAAAATATTTTGACAACTTAGAAATAGTCATTAAGTGCCATCCAAATTTTTTAAATGGCACAAGAATATATAATCTGGATGAAACGGCAACAACGACGGTGCAAAAACCTCCAACAATTTTAGCACCTAAAGGCATAAGATGTCTTTCCAAAGTTACCAGTGGTGAGAGAGGGACTTTATCCACAACATGTGCCATAATCTGTGCGAGGGACAAGCTCTCCCACCTGTCATTGTTTTTCCAAGAAAGAACTTTAAAGTTATATGCTTAAAGGTTAGACTTAAGCAAAAACTTATTTTGTCTTCGATAATTAATATTGTGTTTATTTTCTTAAAGGTACACCTCCAGGTAGTTTGGGCCTAGCTACACCCAGTGGATGGATGAATTCTGAGTTATTTCCACACTCGTAGCATAAAACGTTGACGTTTGTGCATTTAAACTTTTTAAAACTTTTTACAATGCGTCAATCGACTCCTGGATGATGCAGCATCCTGGTACACCTGTGACTATATACGAAGCAGGTGAATTCATCGGGGAAGCCTATCAAAAATCGTTGACTCCTATAACGATCAGCAACGCTTTTTAAAAAAAATCGGCATTTTCCCTTTCGACCGGTCGGTTTTTACTGAGATTGACTTTCTACCAAGTACTGTCACCGACCGTTAATTTTTTTTTATTTTTTATTGTAGTTATTACTTTTTGTTGTTTTTATTATTTATGTTTTTGTATTGTTTACTTTTTTTAATGCTAATGTTAAATAAAAATTGATTTTTAGCAATTACTTGTTTTTGTTTTTTATTTTTGTTACGAAATAATAAATAAACACTATAGGTTCACTATGAACTACCCGATGGTTCACTGTGTCCACCCCCTAGTATACAGGGAACCAATTGAGGTGCGTTTTAAAAAAACTCAAAATTTACTATTTTCTATGATCTTTCTAAAGCTGCATGTGGTGAAATACAAAGCTAATAAAGCAAATAATAAGTACCTTCAAACCGTTTAAAGATTAAACCAATAGTTTAAAAACTACATCAAGTCAAACGCAAATTGGTCCACTGTGGGACAGTTTACCCTACTGAGGTAAGAATTTTTTTTGTATTATATTAATAAAAAGAGATTTAAAACAAATCATTAGATTTCTTCATTCGGGTTTTGGACTCGTCATGTTGCAAAAATGCGGGTCGTATGTAGACTTTATCGGGCACTGTGTAAACAAGTGCTTCTATCGTATAATACATAAGTCTTATCTATGTCTTATTATAAGGGATGCAAATAGGCCCAGGCAAACAGATAAAGTGTGCACATGTCGTCGCCAACTTAACTGCTTTTCTTTTAAATTATATTTCATTTGGGATTTCATTGACTAATGACTAGCAGATCACAGTTAAATGACGACTTTTGTACTAAGTAGTTCGTTGCCTTGCAATTTGTTGATTGTCATGGCGAATGCGAGTCGAACGGGCAACTGAATGCGCTTAAACTCGAACGGTAAGTCGGTCGGCATCATCGGCTTCTGCCATCAACCGAAAGAGAAAGTTTCAATAGTTCTTATTTCATTTAAAGTGATTGACAAATTATATTAAAAAGCTTCGTTTATAATTTTTTGCCGGTATGTTAGAGCAGATTTCAAAAAATTGTACAGAAAGGGCCAGTTTTCTCCATTTAAAAAGCGAATGACTTCATCCGAAGAGAGAGTATTTTTCCTAAGTTGTAACTTCTAATTGAGCTCAGTATAGGGCAGGTTCCAATAACATTATTAGAGTAAATAATTGGTATAAAAAAAGTACAGATTGTGATTTCAACTTAATAATAATGAACACTCAAAGTTCTTTAGTTACATCTACATACACTACCGGTCATCTGATTACCCTCATTTAAAATTTCGACCTAATCATGATGTCAGCGGTAATATTTCTTCGGATCAATTTTTAAAACTTTTGTTTTCACTTTTACTCTGCTACCTGATGACAAACTTGAATGAAGCAAAAAGGGAAATCTCCATTTGCGGTTTTTTTTGCCTTCTTTAACAGGGACACTTGATTACCCTCATCAGTTTGTTTACAGCATTCAAAGCGCAAAGTCCTTTAAAGTTAATAAAATTGTATTCTGTTTTATTGCTTCTTTTTGTTTATTAAAATTGTTTGCATTCTAAAAAAGATGGGTCGAGGTATCTTAAAACACTAACTAATTCAGAAATTGGCAAAATTCTTACGTTGAAGCAAGAAAATTATTCCAACCGAGAAATACCTTAAAAAAATTCGTCGAGCGAGATCCTTGGACGGTCAAGAATTTTCTAAAGGAAAAACCAAAGAGGCCGCCCAGCAAGAGCGACAACGGAACAAGAATGTAGGTCCATTTTACGGGAAGCTTCAAATTCTGCTGCTTCCTCTCGTAGAATAAAGGAGCAAGTTTGAATTTCAGCCAGTGCCCAAACAGTTCGTAGAGTGATTGAATAGTGTCCACATCTCAGACGCAAAAACTGAAGAAAAGTCATATTTACTTGAGCGCCATAAAGACCGTAGATTGGAATTTTGCTTGCTCATTTCAGCCGCAAGGAAGAATGGGAAGCAGTGATTTTTCCGACGAGAACAAATTTAATTTGGATGCTTTCAATATTACTATCACTATTTAAGGAAATCGGAGTTGTTCTTGCCACGTCGTCGTGTTCTTACCACGACTGCAATTTCATTTTGTGGCGCAATAGTCCTGGTTTTGTGAGAAGGGCGGCAGAACTCAGAGGATTACATCAAGCTTCTTGAAACGCAGATAATCAATTTCCATGAAATGTTTGAGAGTCAACGGTGGATTTTTCAGCAGGATAACTCAAGCCCAAAACACATGTGCTCTGTATGCAGTGAAATTAGAATACACATGCTATAATTCGCGAAGCTACATATACATAAATGCTGCATGCAGTGCTGTTCTGCAAGACATCTCTATTTTTAAATTCGCTGCAATCGACAGTGTTGGCAAAGCACAAAAAAAAATTTTTTTTTGAAGTATTTAGTAACACCAGCTTTTGAAGCTTATTGCAAAACTATGAAAATATTTTTTTTAACTTAGTACTTTAACTACAAATGATACATTAATTACTTAAGACTAATATACAATAAATGGTCCAACAAGAAGTTTTTCGTGAATATTTTCTTAGGTTTATACTGAGGTAAGAATTTTTGTTTGTATTATATTAATAAAAAGGGATTTAAAACAAAACTGCATCATTAGATTTCTTCATTCGGATTTTGGACTCGTCATGATGCAAAAATGGGGGTCGTATGGAGACTTTTGTCGGACACTGTGTAAACAAGTGATTCTATCGTATAATTCATAAGTCTTATCTATGTCTTATTATAAGGGATGCAAATAGGCCCAGGCAAACAGATAAAGTGTGCACATGTCGTCGCCAACTTAACTGCTTTTCTTTTAAATTATATTTCATTTGGGATTTCATTGACTAATGACTAGCAGATCACAGTTAAATGACGACTTTTGTACTAAGTAGTTCGTTGCCTTGCAATTTGTTGATTGTCATGGCGAATGCGAGTCGAACGGGTAACTGAATGCGCTTAAATTCGAACGGTAAGTCGGTCGGCATCATCGGAATTCTTGGAATGTGAACTTCCTCGCCTTTGAACTTGCCTTTGATTATGGTGGCTTGGATGACGTTGTCCTTCACCTTTAACCTGGTTCCATTGCACAGTTTCGGTTGGTTCAGATTGCGCAGCATTATGATGACAATTTGGAATAATGAAGTTGAAATCATCGACGTCCTTATTCTTCGCAGCTAATATTATGCATTCACTCAGCCAATCGTGGTTCAAATAATTGCGACCGATGTTTTGCTAATGAGTTCTTCCTTCGATGATGTGAATTCACAAAAATTCGGCGGGAACAAAATCAGGCCAGTTGCAGCATCAATCGAAATTCGACCAAATTTGGGACGACACTTTATTTGCACATATTGACCATCTATAGCTCCTACTACATGGGCCAAGTAAATCCCTCCCAGTTCATCCTTCTCGCAGGTTTCAAAAATGCCAGATTGTCGATACCCCCACTCGAAAAGACCAGGCCAACATTTGTCGGGCAACACCATGCCGCATATACCTGGTATTGATATTTAGTTTTGAATAGATTGCTTTAGTATTGTTTCATAGTTACACCAATGTTATTGCTAATCTGCATTCTGCACTTAAGGATTGCCGAATAAATTCCTTTTTCGTTATTCTTTTTTCAATCAATTGTTTAAGCAGCATGAACTCCTTTATTCCCATTCGCGTTGCTTATCTAAATTCGTCCGTATCTGTAGTTTTCATAACAAGAAATAGTTTCTTAAAAAATCCTTTCAATTGTCTTTCATCTTCTGTGTAAATGAATCGAGTCCATACGCGACTTTTTCTATTTTTAGCGCTAACTGTCACAAGTACAAAAGCTTCCAGTATGACTGATAAACGCATAAAAGCAATGTCTCTTTCCGAACTTTATTGTATTTTATAATATTCATTTTCTATCAATTCACAGGAAAATTATTTTCACAAAAGCAAATGAAATCTCAATTCAATACCCGTAAGTGACAGTATTCGATGCGATGCACGTCAAAAATTATCTGAACATCTGTTTCACGTGCAGAGCTGCCAGCAGCACATGTGTTATGGGCATTAATCTAAAGCGCTGCACTGGCTTGCATGTAAACTTTTTCTCCTCTGGTAAACACACTCGAAAGGGTTCTTTGTCGCTTCAGTAGAAGAGCTTTTCGTAGAATCAGGTGATTACATGATGCTAATCTTTCGTTTACGTAGATGTGGCTGTTGAATGAGAGCCCGACATCTTGTAAACAAAGAATTTGAGTTTTGTTAAAGCCCCGACCCCATATTTCCGGAAAGAGCAGACCCGATGACAGTTTCTCTTCTCTTTCAATGCTTCCACCAATGAAAGTGCTTGCTCTCAATTCGCCGACTGCCAACGGATCAACGGACTAAAAAAGGTAGAAAGAAAACCTACTTTATCAGTCGAAGTTCATAGATACGTCGGTTACGGTTATCGCCCATCTTCCATAAGAATACGTGTATTCTATCTGTCAGTTAAAAATGACGCAGCAATGGATCAACGGATTCTATGGGTTGGAGCCTTTAGTTTTCCAACGTCGATGGATTGATTTCAGCAACAAGTTTTTGTAGGTGGCTGGTTTAAATTCAACTACTATTGCAGTGTCAGCAGACGAATTGCTTGGCCTAGAGCGGAAAATATTTTGCAAAACAGGTGTTGGTGTGCAGTCGACGGAATGTCACAATTTCATGTAGGTCTTCATTGTCCACTTTGGGTATTCCACGAATGATAGCATCTGCTGATATTTTTTCACGCTCGAGTTCATCGATCCGTTTGACAAGTACTGATAAGGTAGGTGTAATCGCGGCAGTCGCTTCAGATCTTGCTTCAAGCTGCTGGAATTTTTGTGTTAGATCTTTAACTGTTTTAGTGGCCTCTTCGCAACGTCCGGTTTCGAAGCCAGCTTACTCTATTCAACCAGAATCAACTCTTTTTTTAACTCCATATATTATTTATTCATACTCAGCTCAAGATTTTTACGCTTTTGATCATCAGCAGTAGTTGTCATTCGAGTTACAGGTGAAAGGTATTGTTGTTTGGAAGCTCGATTTTCTACGCTGGGTTGATGTTGGTTTGACATGGTGCACTGCAGTTCTTTTTTTTAACAGATATGAGGTCACGCCCAAATGGCGTATAGGCACTGCGAAAAGAAAGATCTATTGAGCCAGAGACCACTTTTTAGGGCGGCAGTACTTCTACTTTCCTTATGAAAGCTATAATCACCGCTGCAGAGGAGTTCCTTAAGTCTAATGGAGATATGATCTTCTTAAGGAAGAAGCTTCTCCTACTTCTACATAGAGGTACACACTCACATAATACGTGTTCTGCGGTTTCGTCCTCTTCTAGGCAGAGGCGGCAAGCGATATCCTCTGAAATTCTCATTTTATTAAGACGGTAAAGTAATTGACAGTGAGCAGTAAGGAAGCTTATAAGCCTTCTTATGTCGTTTCTGCTATATTTTTTGAGTTATCAACTGCCTTTGGAATATCAAATGGGATATCAACTGCAACTGAAAGGGTTGGAAAACTCTTTTACCTTGTCTGAGATCCACTTGGCTGTTGGTGGGTATGCGGATAGCGACACCTTTGTAGCCTAAGTACAAGTTTATACTAGCACAGGTCTTGATAGTGTAAAGCTCGGCCTGGAAAACACTAGGACTCTTTCCAAGTGATTTCAAAATCTTATTATTGGGTCCATACAGACCGGCGCCAACTCCTTACCAATCTCCTGAAACCATTTCTGATCCATCCGCATACCTGTTGAACTGTTGAAGCTAGATGCTTTTATCCAGTCTTATTTCGATTAATTTGGTCTTAGGTGCATAAACCTAGACTAGTTGAAGAATGCACAAGTCGATTCGTGTATCGATTATGATTATTATGATGCGAGGTCAAAAAGTTTTATCCTTGCAGACGACGAATTGAATTGTTCGCGTCAAGTAGTTGAATGACGGTACGGTTACAATGGCCGTGAACACGATCTTTGTGTTTGCGAGCAAAATTTGTTATCTCTTCGACGACGCTGGGAATTCCCAAGTCCCGATAAATATCTTCGTTACGTACGTACTACGGTGCGCTAACGATCGTTCTAAGAACTTTATTTTCAAAAGTTTGTAAGATGTTTCTATTGCTTTTCCTGGTACAACCCCATAGTTGTAGACAATACGTCCACACTGGCTTCAGCACTTGCTTATAGATACGCAGTTTGTTATATAGGCTCAACTTCGAATGTTTTCCGAGTAGAAAATACATTTGTCTGTATTTGTTTTCGAGCTAGTCGCGTTTCTTTTTTACGTGCGATTTCCATTTAAGCTTAACATCTAGAGTCATTCCTACGTGTTTTGCTTCGTTTGCGTATGGTATTTGAGCCGAGTTTATATATACGGGTAATCTGTCCACTTTTTTGTAGATAAAGTTGACGTGAGTAGATTTGCTTTCATTCAGTACAATACGCCAAGAATTCGTTCAATAGCACTTTATTAATAGCATGTTGCAGCTTTTCAGTTGCTGCTTCAATTGTATCGCCCGTTGTCAATATCGCCGTATCGTCCGCAGACGTGTAGAGTACATATGGAAGTGGGCCAAGGACACTTCCTTGTGGGACTCCGGCCGCAATCTCCTTGAAATCAGAGTAATCATTTCCGTGCTTAACACGAAAAAGTCTTTCGGTGAGGTACGATTGTAAGATTAGAAATAGTTGCCGTGGCAGTAGTCGTTGCAATTTATACTCCAAGCCTTCGTGTCAAACCTTATCGAAAGCTTGTGAAACGTCAAGAAATACACCACAACAAATCTTTTTTTTCTTCGAGGGTTTTCTCAATCGCGTCAGTTATTTTGTGGACTTGGTCGATTGTAGATTACGGGTTGTATTAGTATTGAAAATAGTTTTTCGAAGACTTTAGAGATAACCGGCAATAGGGAAATATTCCGATATGATTTCTTCTCATTCAGAAGTTTGCCTGGTTTCGGGACCATTATAATCTCTGCGACTTTCCATTGTCTCGGAACGTAGAGCAATCTGAACGAAGCGTTAATCAAATATAGCAGTTTGATAAGAGCTTTATTCGGTAATACCTTGAGTACCTGCGCCGTTATCAAGTCGTAACCCGGAGGTTTTTTAATCTTTAGATTTTTAATCACTTTTTTTGGCTCTCGAGTCGGGCGTTATCAAAGGACCGTCGAATGGCTTAAACGTTTCTTCTAAGTGCAAAGCAAAAAGTTCTGCTTTTTTTTGTCGCTCTTGGCCCAAAGTTCTTTGGTTTTTCCGAATTGATGGCGCTTGCATTTGAGGTTTCCGGATGCCTTTTAGCGCTTTCCAAAGTGAATAATTTGATTCTCTTCCAGTGGAGAGATTTTCAAGGTAGGTCGCTCTCTTATTGCTTCTAAATTTCCGAATACTATCTCTAAGGCGATTGCATGGTCGGTTAAGGATCTTTTTATGCTGCGGTGCACGAGTGATTTGCTATTTCTTTCGTGTTTTACTTTTCTCCCTCACCAGTTCAATGATTTCACTTCGATACTTTTCATTGCGGTTAATCTTATAGAAGGAGTGTTTCTCCATTCCGCTCTTTAGATTGCTTCCACGAAACGAACAACTTCGTCCTCCAGTTCACAAGGTGTTTTAAGTGATACATTTAAGGCAATATTTGTTTCGCAATCATTTCTAAAGTCCTACCAGTTCGTTCGATTGCTAGTAAGTCTTGGAGGTCCTTCGTTCTTGATCAATGCTTCACCAAATAATAGAATTACCGGACAGTGGTCAGAAGTTAGATCAAAACTTTCTTCGACTGGATCGGGAATTTTTTCTGTGTCAGTTGGCTGGTTTTCCTGTTGAATAAAAACAACAACCGAATTCATTTGCCACTTCGTAGAAAACCCAGGGCATTGAAGACACGAAAGTAGTCGTCTTTTTCAAGCGAGCATCGCAATATTGTAGCTCAAGTATCACAGGTAGGTAGAGTTTAACAATGCCAAACGATTTCTTTTGAATCAAGCAATGGTCCGCCATTATTCCATATATCACGTCTTGCGATCTCAATCTCAAACCTTCCACCAAGTAGAGTCATTTGGGCATAAAACAGAAACCGTGCTGAGCATATCTAGCTCGGGGAAGTCGGTTAATGGATCCATGAGATCCACATGATCCCATGTACTATTAACACGCGACTTTCGAAGACTAACTACACTGCGAAGTGCCACTTTTTTGATGAAAATATGTAAGTAAGTGAGACCGATTATAGCTTCTACGGCTGTTATTCGTCAGGTATGCATAGTACCTGTAATTCCTAGGCAAGCCAATCTTTGAAGTTTGCTGAGTTTGTTGATGGTTGTGACCTCCTTCGTTTTCGTCCACCAGACTACGGACGCGTATGTAAGGATAGGTCTTACCACCGTGGTATACATAAGGCGACAGGTCCACATGGCAATTGTCGCTTTTACAATTTTATGCTTAACATGGGAGTTCCGATTAAGTTTCCTGTCCAGGACAATTCCTAGATATTTTACCTTATCGGAAAAACGAATGGTTCTGCCATTTAGGTTACTGAGCCAATGTTTAGCTTTCTTCTTCTTGTAAACGGTACAACGACTGCCTTACTGGGATTAATCGGTAAGCCCTCGCCAGCACACTAGTCCGAAACTACAAGGAGTGCATTTTCCATGAGTTGACACACATTGTCTTCATGTTTGCCTTTGATGATGATAACAAGATCATCTGCATAACCTATAGTTATAAATCCTAAACTATTAAGTCTATTCAATAAATCATCCACCACGAGTGACCATGAGAGAGGCGAGAGGACCCCGCCCTGGGGCAGCCTTTAGTCGCGGAGACCGTCGCAGAGACCTCTCCTGACGAAGATGTTATTATGCGGCTATCGAGCATAGTCATTACCCATCTGGTAGTAGGTTCGTCAATTCCCCTGCGTCTCATGGCACCAGTGATGGACCTTCTATTTCAAGGAATGCGCAAAGGGCCACGTAGGCTGATTTGATCTCTGTAACGATATAGTGAATGCGCTTTCCGTGGATCGACCTTTCCTGTATGTATATTGACAACAGTGCAGAGGTGTAGTCTTTTCGAGAATACCTCTAATATGAATGCCTAGCAATCTTTCCATGGTTTTCAAGAGAAACTATGCCAAGCTGATTGGACGGTAGGATTTGGGTAGCTCGCTGGGTTTGTTTCCTAGCCTAGGGAAAATCACCACATTTATCTCCCGCCAAGTTAGTGGAATGTATTCCAAGTTGAAACTTGTTCTAAAAAGACCTACCAAGGCAGGCAAGATGTAGTTTAGACCTTTCTGAATAAGGGCTGGAAAAACACCATCACTACCGGGTGCGTTAAAGGGTTTAAATTAACCGATTGCCCATTTAATTTTATATTGACTGAACAGATTTCCAGACAAGCTGTTGATTTTTCTAGAGGTGCCACATGTGGTGCCTTCAGGAGCAACAAGTTCGTAATCACTTAAAATTGTCGAACTAGGAAAGTGTACCTCGAGCAAAGTTTCCAGGGTTTCCCTTCGACCGGGTGTATAGGTGCCACCAGGTTTGGTGAGCTATCCTACCCCGTTGGAATGATCCTTTGAGAGAGCATTTTGGAGACGGGCTGCTACTGGAAGGGATTCAATGTTTTCGCAGTTCTTAATCCATGCTGTTCTCTTGCATTTCCTTAACTCTATGTTGAATTTAGTCAATGCGAACCTATATTCGCCCAAATTTTTATTGCGTTTTGCGGTGTTAAAAAGTTTCCTCACCCTTTTAACGAGTATCTCTAGGTGGTCATCCCACCACGGTACGCTCCATTTACCTGTATTATAATTTTTTGGTACACAGCTACTCCCGAAGGAAGAGATTAGAAAATCATTCAGTTGGCAGGCTGCTACGTCAACATTATATTGTGATCTTAAATATGTGTGCAGCACGTCATCTATGACCGCAAGATTTTCGCGAAAAAATACCCAATTAGTTCTTTTCGGTGCATAATGCAATTGTTCATGATTAACTCCACCCGAAATGTTAAATCTGATGACAGCAGTTAATAAAGGTGTTGAATGTCGTTCGGATTATTCGTAGAAAAAAACGATTTAAGAAAGTGGCTCCATAAAGAATTTCAATGTATAAGTATAAATCCAAAACTTATGCACCGATATAAGAACACTTTTACTATTATAATAATAACTTGTCATCGTTGACAGTTAGGTTTACCATTTCTTTCTAATCCAAGGTTTAAATTAGTACCAGGACCAGCGTAATTATATCCATTCAAATGCATTTCAAATGGCAATTTATCAGTAATAGTATTGATAAAAAAAAATAAATTTTAAATTAAAATTAAAACTTTATTTCAAAGCAAAACAGAGCTACAAATCTAACAAATATTAGGATAAAAATACATTAGTTTTAAAAGCTTTTACAGTTTTTGCATGAAATAGTATAAGATACACTCAGTTTTCAGATGACAAGAGGCGAATGTATCAGATAATAATTAAAGTATTATTAAAACAGTTGATGGGGAGAATAAAAAAAAAATTAAAGTTAGGTAGATTACTACATGATATATGTATATGTACATATTCTTGAAACAAAGTTAATATATAAACGAAAGATAAATGACAGAAAAAAAATTAAGCAGAAGATCCAAACAAAATCAAATTAAATTATATCATAGGAACAAAAAATTCTTCAATTGCAGAATAATTAAGAGATAAAAGCCACTTTTTGATATTAAACAAGAAAACTGTTTTCACTCTTTCGCATCTAAGGTTTTCAGGTAGTAAATTAAACAGTCGAGGCTCAGTGACAAAGTAAAACCGTGAAAAGTGCGTTTTATTGACAATAGGTAATGTGACAAAATTTCTGGTTCTGGACACGTAAATTGTAGTTTTCATCTAATCTAACAGCATAGAATCCAGAATTTTCAAAAAATATTTTTAAAACTTTGTAACAATATAAGTGCCTTAATGGTAGAGTTTCAAGGAACATGAATAACTCAAAATTAGGAGTGCAACGATTTACTTTACACATAATTCTAACTGCATGTTTTTGTTTTATTAATAAAGGTTTTATATTAATAAAGTACGAACAACCCCAGCAAGATAATCCATACTGCAGCTTGGAATTTAACAAACCATTGTAAACAAATTTTAAGATGGGTAAACTACAGTAGAGACTGGTATGATAGAGCTGTTTAACTACTCTATTTAGATACAGCTTCAGATAAGAAGTATACTCCTTCCAACTGAGCTTATAATCCAATATAATACCCAAATATTTAAAATTGAGGACACGTTCAATTTCGAAGCAATCGTCACTGCAGCTTTGATTGTCTTTAAAGGTAACAAAATTGTGCTGGCAACCAACTAAACAAAATCGTGTACAACTCGGCGAATGAAAATATAGAGGGAAATCATCACAGATTGTACCCTTGATATTAAAGAACATAAATTTGGTTTTCGTGCTGACATGCTTGAACCACTTTCTTAGGATATCTAAATCATTATTAACATCCAAAAATAGATTAAAATTGATATTAGAATACGAAAGAGCAGTATCGTCAGCAAAAGCAGTTATTTTACCTTTAAAGGGTTGGATAAATAAAGAATTTACATAAATTAAAAATAAGATGGGACCCATAACAGAACCCTGTGGAACATCCATGTTAATAGACTTTCGTGAACTGAGGCAGTTTTTTATCTTTACCATTTGCATTCGGTTTTTTTAAATATGAAGCAAACCACTCATGGATAAAACCCCTAAAACACGCGTGATAAAGCTTATCTAACAGTAAAGCGTGGTCCACCATATCGAAAGCTTTGGTAATATCTATGAATAGGGCAGCAGAGATCTTAAATGCATTTACACTATTATGTATTTCTCCAGTTTATTTAAGTAAAGCACTCTCTGTAGATCTGCCACTCCTAAAACCAAACTGGCAATCACTGAAAAACTTCATGCTGTTTAAAAAAGATAAAACTCTAGTATTCATGCCTCTTTCGAAAATTTTCGAAAACACTGACAAACCATTGTATCACCTTTTTTATGGAGTGGTATCACAACCGCTGTTTTGAGTGCCTCCGGAAAAATTTCACGCTTGACGCAGAGATTAAAAATGAAGCTCAAGATATCTGCAATCTGAAAATAAATTTTCTTCAAGACATATCTGGAGATCTGGTCAAAAGAAGATGAATTAGTAGTTTTAAGAGACATAAAGATTTTATGAATCTCAAATGCCGAAAATTCTTCAAAGAAAAAGGTTTGTGGTTACGAACCTGCTTCTTTTGTACTGTAATCACAATGACAAGTAGAACTATCATCATTTGCAAAACCAAGCGAAGAGTTCAACTTGGAAAAAATGTCGTTAAACAAGTTAGCAATTAGTAAAAGCTCGGACACATTAGCATTATTATTGCTTAAAATTATAACCTCATTCTTCTTGGTTCTGTTTAAAATCTCGTTAACAATTCCCCATTCCTTTTTAGAGTTGCCAATATTTTCAACTAGTTTATTTCTGAAATAGGTATCCCTACAAAGTGCTATATCAGTTTTTAGTTCTAGACACAGCTTGTTGATAATTCCAATTCCATAATAAACAACCATTTATTATATATTTTTTTTTTTTTAAATGGAACAAAATAAGAAAAAACGAAAGTTACCTCCTCTTTATTGTCGAACTTGTAATATTCAAAAAACTGAATATAATTTTTATGAAGGTGTTAAATATTATTGCGAATAATATGAAAAGAAAGGACTTTATGAGAGAATAAAATGAGTATGTGGAATACTATATAAAACAATCATAAGAATAGACATGAAAAAGGCAAGTACCATAAAAAGAAAAGGAATGCTATATCTCCAAATATTTGCAGCATAATAAATTGTTACTCACTTTTCTGAGAGAGTGAATAAATGATTGATACATTCTATCCTAATAAATGGATACTTTATTTCGAGTTGAAAAAAAAAAAAAAAAAAAAACAAAATTCAAAAGTTTATATTAACCCTTGTGTCTACAGCCAAAAAATTATACATAAACATACACCCAACATACCCGGGTGTCCCATACATTTTTGTATGTCCACGGGCGTCGGAAGGAGTTGGTTTCGTTTCTGCAAATTGTGTCTTAGAATTGTTTGAAGTGTTTTCTCTTCTTACAACATTTGTTACGGCATTTGAATACAAAGACGCTTTTATTTTTCACCAACGCATTTGAGAAAAAATATTTCAAGAAGTAAGCATACATTTTTTTAGTTATTTTTATATTTATATATTTATTAATTTTTTATTTATTTCTTTATTTATTTACAAGTTTTTAAAGTAACTATTAATAAAAATAAAATAAAATTATATTATGGCTGATGGTCAATGGTTAACTTCCCGGCAATTGCAAGGACATAGCTTTGAAGACAGAGAATAGTACATAAGCCAAAGATTGGAGGAACTTTTGGAAGCTGATAGTGAAGATGAGCAAGATACTTATGGACGTTCATTGGCAGACGAAGAGGGCGATGGTGAATACAATAATGTGAATGTAGAAGATTCAGATGCAGAGAGATTGCATTTACCAGAATATGATCCTACTAGTGAGACTGATTCGGACGAAGAATTGGAAGTAGCTCCAATTGAATCTTCTGCAAATAATTATACAGCTAGAGATGGTACAATTTGGTCAGACCAACCATCACAACCCCGCCGATTTTTGTCGCATAATATTCTTAGAAGCTCGAACACTGGACCAGCACGCAGAACAAAAGATCTTAACATTAGTCAAACATTCAAAATGTTGATGTCAGCTGAAATGTGTGATATAATAATTCGCGAAACCAATAGAAAAGCAACCCAGTGTTATGAACGTGAACATAATGAAAATCCAGCAAGACCACTTCGTATATGGAAACCTATTACTACAACTGAATTTGATGCTTATCTGGGCATACTTTTGTATGCCGACGACCCCCTGATTATTCTTAGCATAGTTTCTTTGGCAATCCTTGATAGCACTAAGTATGGAGGGGTGAGTCCTAATATCACTTCCAGTGCAGCTGTGGGACGGATTTTCATATCCCCAACCAAAGGTTCTCATAATGCCTTTGTACTTTTGCAAGGGTTTTCCTTGTTGTGCTCAGCCTGTTTCTTCATACCTAAGCTACTGCTCCGTACGTTATAATGGACCTGACCATCGTGATTTACATTCATCTTGTTGCATCTCCAAGTTTTGCTTAAAATATTTCTGCACACCATAGTGCTTGTGTTGCTTTGGCTACCACACCTTCATCGTGTTTTTTTCCAAAGAAGTTTGCTATCTAGTGTTATACCTAGATACTTGGCCAATTGTTGGTCCTAATCACAATTGCTTAGGCTTCTTAATTACCAACATTTATAAAAAGTACCTTAAATTTATTTTGAGAACTTAACAAAACATCGTTGATGGTTAAGGGGTACTTGCATGAGAACAATGAAGGGCAAAAACATTTTCATTTTACCGTTAACAAGCGTGAGAATTGCAAATATTGTGTTCATTTATAACAAACGCATTTACGCAAATGCCAAAAGTCGAAAGTCTACTTAAGGTTACATCATCACGCCTAAAACAATCCATTATTTACCCGCTAAGCCAAAAACAAAAATAAACCTCCGCAAATGCGTTAAAACCATGCAATTTAATAGTCATATTTGCAGAATCTCATATGAAACTGCAGCAGTTCAGAAAGTCAAACTCAAATTACTCGAAATTCCCATAATTGATATACGCCCTTACTTCTTACTATATAAACATGTTTGAAACGCCAGTATGTCGAATTTATACGAAAATACTTGCGCTTCGGACACATGAAAGAGTTGCTTACTAGAAAAAGGCAGGAAAGAAACATAAGATAGTCTTCGATGGTGCCTACCAAGATTCTTGAAATGGTTTTGTCTTTTTGGCAAACATCGTCCAAATGACTAAAAATAAATCTGGGTATCACAACACCGTATTATGATTCTATGAAGGGACAACTCTAAAGACCTTGTTTGAACTTTAGGAACTCTGTACGATGACATTTTTATCAGTAAGTCACGCTATTGATTCACGGTCCGAATCCTGATGTCAAGAATCATCTATTTATTTCGCATGAAATAAATAAAAAAGTCGATCACTTGCAAAAGCTAAGTCAACTCTACTATGAAGGCATAACACTGGCAGTAGGGTGGTCATATTGCTAAAATGTAATTAGATCGTGATGATGACTTCAGGAGGATGGAAAAAAATACTGTGAATCATAAGCAACGACAATAATAGCGAAAACAAACAAAATACTCCCCAGTTACCTGGACAGCCACCCTTGGAATTTACAGAAACTTAATACCATCTGAATTTTAAACTACACCACTCTGTCTTTCTCTTTGTCTCTTCCACTTTCCACAAAACGCACGTGTTCTAAAAATTAGTATAAGGGTATTCATATCCCCTTTAACACGTGCAAATTATAAAAAAAAAATATGACTTAAGTGATTTTTTGAACTTTATTGAACATATGTACATTATTTCAGAACACTTTAGAAGAAAAAGTCATCATTTTAAACGAGAAACAATATTATCGCGAACTCATAATTCAATTAACAACTATCCCACACATTGTAAAGATAAAATATGCAGGACATTTTGTACAAAGCTCAAAACATTCTACTTTATGCAATGCAAACAGTAAACTTCGTTGGGGCGTTAGAGGTTTCTGACACATAGGAACATCGAACAAACCAATTTGGTTTATTCAATTTGAGTATATGTCATCAAAAGGGTGGCCGTGGTGTAGTTGGTAGTGTGTTCGCTTGTGGCCCGAACTGTGCAGGTTCAAGCCCGGACGGGGAACAGCAACCACAGCCACCCGAGCATAAAAGAGAAACGAATAAAATCCAAGTTTCTCCAACCACTACACAAAAAAGAAATTTCTGCTTGGTAGTACAATGGACTTCGTGTTAGTCTGAGTGCTCCGGGATTTGGAAATTTACTTTGTAAAAAAATAAAAAAAAAATTTGTTGTCAAACTCTAACGTTTCATAAATATTTATTTTCCCTTTCCTATCCCTAGAAACAGTTGAAACTACTTTTGAAGCGTTAAAGGTTTCTGGCATATATGGACGAACATGGAAGAAAGCAAATCATTGTTATATTACAATTCACTTATATCTGTACCTTCTCATTGCGCTGGCAGAGTTGTTGCATTTGAGTTACAAAAATTCATACATACAAAATTAACAGATACATTGTGTGACAACAAAATTGCTTTAAGTAGGTGAAGATAGAGATGAAGCCTTTATAACTGAAAACCTTTGTTACATTATATCGGAAATCCAAGGCTTGTATTGAGACACGTGCCATCATCATGAAAAGTCCTGGCGTAGTATGCTTGCTTCACAATTAATACCCTCTAGCCGTTGTTGGTATGGACCTTCCAAGATAAGCAAAGGTTAAGCAAAACTAGTACGATAATACATTGCTTTAACATAGCGTTTTTGAAGCTTTTTAAAGCCGCGAACCCCCTACAAGTATACAAATCAAATTTATAATAACGAAAAGAAAATTATGAAACATTAGACGTTGGTCTTCCCAACCCTTAATGGTTGTGTGTTTGTAAAATTTTAACGATCAGCTGTTGAGTTAAACTTATAGAACTTAACCTTCTGTAGTGCGATTCTCTGTCTATAAAAATTAAAATATTTTTTCAAACCTATTTTGAGTCAATGTAGCTTATCTGTAACAAACCGATGTATCGACTTAGTTTCACAAAAAATGTAGATAGCGTTAGTTGCCGCGTGACCGCCGATGTGATCGGGTGAAACTACCTACGTGCTTTTGAAAAAAACAGTAACAACAATAAAAAATTGAACAACGTGATAAATACTGTGTATATTTCGAAAATATACAAGATGAGTACATGTACTTTGTGGTGAAGTGTGGGTTTTTATGTAATTGAATGCCTTTGATGAGTTTGACTTTCTGTCGTGTTTGTACCAGAAATGTCACTTTGCCTAACGTGGGCAAGTTTTTCTTTGTGAAGAGGCTTATAGTATGATTCATTGGTTTTCCGTTTTAGAATGTCTTTGGGACCTCTACGGGATGGCGAAATAGCCGAGGAGTTGAATAATCACGAAGACAATGAAGATGGCACGGAAGATGATGATGACAGTGTTGCAGATCCCGATTATTAAGCTTAGAAAAAGATGGAGCAAAAGCAGTTTTCTAGCTATGAAAATTAAGATAATGAAGTGAACCTTGATGAGATTATTCAAAGTTTAGAAGACAGTGAACCTGATCCGTCCCCATCTACTGCGCCTGAGCCAACTGGATCGCAACGAACCCAGTCTGTGGAATATCCTAGAAAGCCACAAAAACTCAACCTGCGATGGAAGAAGAAAAATCAGCTTTTAAATGAGGAACAGTTGCATTTTCTAGGAAACGAAAACTTATCAACAGATATTTTAGAGCTTGATACGCCGATCCAAATTTTCTTGCTTTTGTTTCCCAAAGATTTGCTTGATTTCATTGCAACACAAACTAATTTATATATTGTGCAAAAGGATCCCAATAATAGTTTTCGGGTTTCCACAACAGATATTAAGCAATTTATTGGCATAGTGTATATCATGTCTTTGATCCACCTTCCTCGAGTTACCAGTCATTGGAATGGCACCATTGGAACTCCTATAATTCAAGAAATAATGCCCGTAAAGATGTTAGAAAAGATTCGTCGATTTATACATTACAATGACAATTCCCAAAACTTGCCCCGCCAACATCCGGAATTCGACAGACTGTTCAGACTTAGACCACTTGTTCAAAAATTTAACCAAACCTTTGCCAAAATTCCTTTAGAGCAATATCTTTGCGTCGACAAGCAAATATGCTCTACGAAAGCACGAAATAACTTAAAAAGATATAACCCGAAAAAGCCTCACAAATGGGGCTCTAAGATTTACGTTCTTAGTGGAGTCTCTGGTTTTGCGTATAAAATCGAACCCGAAACTGGCTCAGAAAATGTGGTACTGCGCGGCGAACCTGATCTATCTATCTTCTGCATGGCTTCTTTAAAAAAGAATTCATAAATCAAAGGGCTTGCAGGATAAACATTTGAACTCTGCTAATTTTCGGCTTTATGTAAGCTTGGTGTATCATCGAATATGAAGAACCATCGATCCATCGAAAACGAAATTCAAGCAAAACGACACAAAGGTCCAGCACAACATGTTCCTCAAGTGGCAATCAGGCAAGATCATACAGGACACTGGCCTGTTTGGACAGAAAAGAGAATACGCTGCAAATTTCCTAAATGCTCTGGTGTTTCACAAACAATGTGCGAGAAATGTGGCGTCGCTCTGTGCTATAATAAACACAACAATTGTTTCAAACAATTTCACCTAAGTTAAGTTACCTTTATGATACAGTGTGACATTTCTGTCACACTCCTTTAAACTTATTTTTTCTTCAAATACACACGTCTATTTTTATTTCTTTCGATTAACATTTTTCACTACTTATTTTTAAAATTTTATATCTTGCCCTATAGAGGGTTAAGGTTCGTGGTTCGAATTCGATGTGTGCCACTCTAATGTTCACTCAGTACTTTTTTCGCAGGATTACTCCCAATTGATATACTGGCTGAGGAATCGTAAAAAACACATAAAACTAGGAATCAGGAGCCTGTGTTAATCGACAACGAAGCGAACCCATCATAGAGAGCAATCAGCGTGACAAAATGGCAACAACGATGGAGCGCATCAAGTAAAGGTCGATGGATCTATTGTCTTATACCGCTTTTTGAGACATGGACAAGTCGGAAACATGGTGAAGTTGATTTCTATACAACGCAACTACTAAGTGGGCCTGGATGTTTTCGAGCGTATCTTTACAGATTTAAGCACGACAATTTCCCCTTTTGCTCGTACTGCATCCAAGCTGCGGAAGATGGGGAGCATGTGTTCTTCCACTGTCCGCGATTCGAAACCGAGAAGCAAACACTGAGGAATAAAAAATTCCAACCCCCGAGAATATAGTGCAATACATGACACAATCACAGGAGATGTGGAGTGCTGTAAGTAACTTTGCAAATGAAATCATGATACAACTAAGAAACATTGAACGAGAAAGGCGCCAGAGTGAAGAAAACTCTACAAGAATGTGAACACACAGCCAGTACAAAATGATAGGCAAGGAAAGCCGAAACTTCCCCGATGAAGAAATGCTTAATGGTGGTAATGATGACAGTATCTTTTGAAGATTCCCACCTTCTATAAAAAAAAGTACTTTTTCCAAATTCAGTGCTATTTAAAAATTTTAAATTTCAACGCTGAGTACTCTGCTGATTACCGAACAGTCTTGAAAGTCGGTACTGGTAGGCAAATACAGTAACTGACATTTTTTGACAAATGCTGCTGTCATTATTGTAGCTGGCTATTTTACCCGAGTACCGATTATGAAAGGAGCGAGTGGGTGTTCTAGTCAATCTATTGACTCTGCTATACTTGTATCCCTCTAAAAGCATGGGTTTGGATTTTATCCATGAGATGCAGTATGGTCTTGGGAGTAATGGACTATATATGGGCGTTATAGTCAAGTCTAGGATGAATGTGTGTCAAACATGAGCATTGCAGCCATTTCTGACTAGTTTAAATTCTTTTCCGTATTCCTCAGAAGTATTTGCAAGACTGAACAATTAACTCTGCCAGCTTAACTAATAGCTTCTTTACAACTTAAAATGTAGTAAACGTTTTTGTTGGATTTGATGTTTCACGATGAGTGGAGAGACGATTCAGGGTGAATTTATCTATTATATACATATATATATTGATGGCTAGATATTGTAGAAATAGGAGGACTCTGATCGGTGACAACCAGGCGACCAGTATAGCAACTGTTACTAGACATCAATTGTGCTTTTTTTACCTCCACGCGATAGTCATCAGATACTGGTTGTTATTCACCCGGACTCAACTTCATAAACTTATAAGCACGAGTGTTTACCAGAAGACGAACTCCCCAGATGAGACCAACGGTGGCGTGATAAATCTCCGGAGCGGAGATACCACCTTATTCGGGCTTATTCGGGGCGCATGCCCCACAGAGGAGAAAGACGACGACACCAAAGACAGGTTCTACGAGCTCTTGGACAAAACATACGAGCAGTGCCCTAGCCATGATATCAAAATTGTCCTGGTTGACTTTGCTGCGGGACGAAATGTTGTCGTAGCTAGTACACGGTTCGCGCATCTCGATATTCACAAGGGAACTTGGAGATCTCCTGATCAATCAACTGTCAACCAGATTGACCACATTGCGACTAACGCAAGGCACCCCTCCAGTATTATGGGCATCCGAACGTTCCGAGGGGCCAACATTGACTCGGTTCACTACCTTGTTATAGCCAAGCTAGGGTTACGGATATCCCGAACACTGCCAAGACGATAAAATACTGTGAGGAAGTCTGACGTCGGACTGCTACAATCGCAAGAAATCGCCAAATCCTTTTCCGATTGAGTCTCCGTTAATCTCTTAAGAGATCCTATGCCGCTAGCATCGAGTATTGGAGACCAGTGGCAACATTGTCAAAAAGCTATCAGAGATGCTGTCTTTGTTGTGATAGGTTTCACTTGGTCACCACAACGAAACCCTTGGTTTGGCGACGAGTGCCGGCATGCACATGCAGCTAAATAAGAGGCATACAAAGCGGTGCTGTATAGAAGGACTAGAGCTGCTCGTGAGCTCTACGAGCAGAAGAGGCAAAGGGTAAAAAAAACTTGTCAAGGCTACAAGGCCCGAACCAAAGCCTGCAAAGACGATTAAGGTAACATAGTATTAAAAAAGTAGTCGATGCTGAGGATATAGAAGAACCATTTTTGCAGACTGTATAACGGCGATGACGAATCGAATCCCGCTGTCAGGTAGAATGAACCATTCAACCTGGACGATGTGGATGAACAATTCCGTCCACCCGATCTAGACGAAGTGAAGATAGTCATATTTAAACTTAAGTCCAACAAAGCAGCTGGAGCTGACGTCTTAGCTGCCGAACTGTTCAAAGCGGCGGGCGTTATCTTGGTAAGGAGCATGCACCAACACATCTGTAGAATATGGTCGGATGAAAGTATGCCCGATGAATGGAACCTCAGTACTGGTATTGATTGCCCGATCCTCAAAAAAGGAGACCCTCTGAACTGCGCCAACTACAAAGGCATCAGGCCCCTTATCTTATCTTACCTGCGGTGTTGTGTGAACGCCTGAAGCCGTTCGTCAAAAACCTGATCGGTCCATATTACAATGGCTTTAGGCCAGGGAAGTCCACCATCGACCAAATATTCACACTACGGCAAATATTGGAAAAATCCTAGGAGCTTCAAATCGATACCCACCACCTTTTCATCGATTTTAAGGCCGCGTATGACAGCAATTTTAGAAACAAGCTATATAGAGCAATGTCTTGTCTTGAGATCCCTGCCAAACTCGTGCAGGATGACGATGGAGAACGCACGCTGCTCCATCAAGGTCGGTAAAGACCTTACCGAGACCTTTGATGTTATTAATGTCAAAAACGTTTTCAGACAAGGCGACGCGCTGTCATGCGATTTCTTCAACATCGTTCTTGAAAGAATAGTGCAAAACTCACGCGCCAACACCAGAAGCACAATCTGCAAAAGTCCGCGAACGATGTTGACATAATCTAAAGAATGCATAGTTGGAGGAGGAGATACAACGACGAACTGTACGGGCTGTTCAGCGGCATCGACTTAGCCAGGAGAGTGAAGGTGCAATGACTGAAGTGGCTGGGTCATGTAGAGCGCATGGACACCAATGCACCAATGAGCGCAGTAGAGGAAGACCGCGACTCAGGTGGCGCACGCAAGTGGAAGGTGACCTCAACCAACTTAGTGTGAGACTCTGGAGCTAGCTAAAGATCGAGCTGGCTGGAGACGCTTGTTGGTTGGGGCCCAGATTCACCCCGGCCTATAGCGCCACCTTAAGTAAGTAAATAAGTAAGAATTTATTTATTAGTACGAGAGGTACGAAAGAAATCCATCATAAATACTTTTCAGCACATGCGAGAAGTTTTCGCAGAAGAATGCTTACAGAATTCCTGTTTCTGGAGTTCCTAATACTTGCAGAGACTGATTTATAGAGATAAAATACCTTCTGGATAAGAAGAAAGTGAGAATACCCAGGGTTGGAAGAGAAAAACAGGCAGATTGCCATTCGTGAAAAATTGCTTCTGTGTATATTCAATTTATATTGAAGAACAAATGATTAAACTCTATTGGTTGCTTTTTATTATATATTGCGACCCCCCTCTGAAAATTCTTGCTTTAACATACCCATTAAATCCCAAAAATATCCAGAAATACCAGGATTGCCATTGCAATCACTAGTTGGCGTGCGCACGATGTTGCGAAGCATAGCGAAATATAGGTACAATGCGAGAGAAGTTATTCTGATGGCAGGTAGTAGTATTGAAAACAAAAAAATAATTAACACCAGAATAAATACATTATTGTCGGCTTCATTCGACACCTGATTCAATGCGTATTTGAAGTTTTATCTGTTGTCATGTTTTGCTGCTGTGTTTGTCATATGAACGAATGTATTGACTATAAAGCATCTCAATTATTCTGATTTAAATGTTTGCGTTTTTTTTTCCAATATGTACGAGTACTTTTGTTTCAAATAAAAAAAAAATGGATTAATTCCTGCAATTAATTTACAATGAACTACATACATTATTCAACATACCAGCGGTAATTTTCAATTTGACTTCCTTTAATTTATTATCGGAAATCACTGAATCCAACCATTAATTTAGGTCTGTTTGGTTACTGAGCCTCAAGGTGATTACCATTCAAATTATTTTATAAATTCAAGCATGTAGTCAATTTCCTTTTTATAGATATACTATTCGGGTATGGGGAACATTTTATATTTCTTCTTTTTAGGGTAATTGCGGGAGAGATGCCGCGTCGGGATAGATGCCGCACCCAACCAAACTCATACATCTAGTCATCTGCGCAAAAAAAATTGTTTTGCTTTCAGTCCGTTAGGTATTGAAACGAAAACGTAGGAAAAAAAAACTATTTACATACGACATGTAACGGGAGTTTTTTCTCCTTGTTTTCTTCACGCTATGGAAATTTTTCAGTATGTTGCTACTTGTCGATCCAGAAACAGGTTGTCGCGTGTTTTCTCAAGTGGAAGTATTTTGTGTCATTAATTAGTGTTAAAAGAAGTGATTGGTGTGGTTTTTGTTTTGTTTCTTTTTTTGTTAGTTATGAAGCGTGGTGCGGCATCTCTCCTTCACTACAGGGATAGATGCCGCACTTTTTTTTTGGTAAGATGCCGCATGTTGAATTTGTTTATTTTTTTTTATTTAAAAGGAAATATAAGACTGTGTTATGCCGCGAAAATATACAAGAAAAACAAACAGAGGAAGTTGGAGCAAAGAGGCGATGGAAGAAGCGAGAAAGAGTATTGAAGAGGGGATGTCCCTTCGAAAAACCGAAAAATTATTTGGCGTACCGGGTAGAACGCTGTCGAGACGGTTAAAAGGCGGAAATTTTGCGAAAAAACTTCTCGGCTTTATGGGTAATTATTTACTTAATTAGTTATGGGCGTCGTGGCGTAGTGGTTAGTGTGTCGGATCACTACGCAAGAGTTCCAAGTTCGAATCCCAGAAAACACCAAAAAGTTTTTTTCACGATCCCACCTCTCGCGAACGTCTGACAAACATCCGAGAGTATTGTTGTCACAAGAAAGCTTCTCAAAACAAATTGCCGTTCGGATACGGCACTAAACTGTAGGTCCCTTCCATTCGTGTGGAAAATATAACGCACACAACACGAATGGTTGCGAGAAGCTAGGCCCTGGCACTTAAAGAGCTGTTGCGCCAAATATTTATTTATTTATTAGTTGGCTATAGGCTTTTACACTCATGCATTTAGCCCAAATTTGAGACCCATGGAGAACTATTGATTTTGTGACATCTAAAAGCAATCTCCTGCTCGACCTCGGGCCACAAATTTAAGACATGATCGTGGCGAGCGTTTTCGCCGTATTGATTGCCTTGCTGATGGTTTCCATTATCTTTCTACTACTATTGAACAGCTCTTCAGTTTTTTGCTCTGCTAGTTTGAGTCCCTTAGATTAGCCAATTCTGATTGTGTCGTTGCTAGATTGCTCCACCTCCTCCAGTAGTTTAGCTACAGCAACTATGGCAATATCGTCTGAAAAGCGAACTATTTTAGTCTTTTCCGCAATTCGCAGTCTTAGTACGCCATCGTACATACACAAATCGTACATTCCACAAAAGGGACCTAGGACTGAGCCTTGTAGAACCCCGCCAGTTATTTTGTACTGTTTTTCTTCATCATTATATTATATTGTATACAAGTACTTTGTTTTCAAGATGGTCTGACAGTATTTGAATGGAATATTCAGGCACCTTTTGGGCCCTAAGTGCTGCAATTATATGCTACCAATTCGCCGTATTAAAGTCAGAAATATTATAGCATAAGTATTGCTTACTGCTACCCTTCCATCGTTTCTCTTCAATTGCTCTGTCTGCCGTGTTTACTACTTTTGCGATTGCGTCCATCGTTGACTATTTCTTCCGGAATCCATATTGACTATGGTGCTTTCAAGCCTATCGGAGATTTTCATTTTAAGACTTTGCCAACAGTGTCCAGCATGCAGTAGAGTCGATATGACGAGACTTCATCTGAGGGCTTTTTCCCTAAGGGATCAGCACAAGCCTTTGTGTTTTTCATGGGTTGGGAAAGTCGGCAAATAATCGTGACCGGTATTGAACTGAGTCTTTCAATGCTATGTTGGGGATCCCATCTATTCCAGGTGCTTTTTGATTCCTAAATTTCCTACAAGCTGCGATTATCCCTTCTGAATCAACTATGGGGATAGATGCCGCTTCCATGTATGACAAATACTTCTTGATGTGGAAATAAACCCGTCACAACGTTATGTAGTAGAACTGTGGATGTAGGAGATGGTGTTCTAAAGCTCGTCAAACTTTTCATAACTATTTGGTATTGTTGATGGCCTGTTTGAAAACTTGGCGAACGTTCTTATATCGTTGATGACACTCAATGTATGAGGCCCTACCCATGGAGTGCCGGTACTGTCTTCTTGATTGATTTTATTCGGCATTCGATACACAGTCTCGTAATCACCCCCAAAAGTACACTGGTAGAAGGTGCGCCCTCTTTCCTTGCACTGATGCATTATATGCCCTTGAGATTTACTTCATTATTAGTTGTTTTGCTTTATCGGTCCAAAACCCGCAAGGCGTTATGTCTTCTATAATAAGCTTAATGAGATCTGTCTTTTACACTTTCCTTGTTCGCACAGCTTTTCTCTTCAGTTTTATTTCGTACATAATTGCCTGGTGATCACCACGTATATAGTGTGTACTGACCTTCCATTTGAAGTTCTGTATTAAGGATCCGCTGTTTTAATGTACAATGATGCAAAACCATCTGTAGAATGTTGCCTCTTGCATTAGTACAAGATGAAACGAATTCAAATGCGTTGAAATCGCCTGTTATAATAACTGGGTTCCTTCAGTTACGATAATCACCATGTTGGCGTATTCCTTTATTATCGTGCTTGGTGGCACCTAGCAGCTGTAGACATATATACCATTATTTTTGTTCTCACATATCCACGTTTGCTAATTCTTATCGTTTTCTAAAATGAGCTGTTACCGCATATTCAAATTGACGTTTTTCCACTAACGTCCGCAGTCCAGATGCCTGTTTGCAACCTGCTATATGGCTCACCTAGCAATGTCTTTTTTTTTTCTCAGATCGTTAGTGCTAAAAGGTCTTGGGCTGCCTCTCAATGATTAAGGTTTCTTTGTAAATGGTGACCAGATAGTAATGATAGTTATTCCAATTATTATGTTTCATCAGCTGTCAAAGTTACCAATGACATCTAGCTGTCAAAATATTTAGTAAGGTTTGTCATTTCATCGTACATCGTTTGACGCTTCTCGAACGTGTGGAAATTATTAAAAGATATTATCGAAATTCTGGCTCAGTTGTAAATACGCAACATAAATTTCGTCGTGAGGTCGGTCGTCATCAGGCTGTGAGTACACTCTTTTGGACCTTAAGTAACCAACCAGATAGAGATCGGTGCGAAGTGAAGAAAACATAGGCGCCGTAGCGGCCAGAATTGTCGATTCGGCCCCAATCAGCTGAATTGGGCATCGCCAGAGAGTCAACCAGGCTTATTTTGCGGTTGGGTTTGGACCTACATACATCCATATAAGATTGTGCTGATGCAAAAATTAAAGCCGGACGACCGTAGACAATGCCGTGAGTTCGCTAGTTGGGCGCTGGAAATGTTGGCCGGAGATCCGGATTTTGGCCTTCTTCTCGGACGAGTCCCGTTTTTGGCTCAGCGACTATGCCAACAAGCAAGCCAATATTGGAGAGACCACAATCCACAAGTATTCGACCAAGCATCAATGCATCCACAAAGATTGACTGTTTGGTGTGGTTTATGGCACGGCGGTATTATCGAACCTTATTCCTTTCGAAATGAGGAAGGAGACACCGTAACCGTCAATGGTCGCCGGTGTATAGCGATGCTAACTAACTTTTGTAGCCAACCAAAAGAACCTATAGATACATTAAACCTTCGTCCGACAAACAAGTTCGTCGACCATAAATTTAACTAGTTTTGCTTCTGATCTCAATATCAACTTATTTTATTAATTAAAATTTATTTTATCACAACGTCAAATAGAACAAAAACCTTCACCGATTTTGTTTAAATTTTAAACAACATAAGTAGGTATTGTCGAAACAAACTTAATAACCAATTTCCATCAAAACCCGTTCAGTATTTCTCGAGTTAGGCAATAATAATTATTTGTACAAGCCCACTCACATTTTATCGGCACTTCATCCAAATTTAATAATTTTCGTACTCACCCGGAAGTACATATCTACACACCATTCCAAACTAACGAAACATATTCCATCAAAATCCGTGCATTGACTCTTAAGTGAGGCGAGTGACAGAGCTGATTTTCGAAGATTTTTGCAAACTCATTCTGAAATTTTTACCACCTCTTTACGAGTATTCATATTGCATGATTTTAAATTGGAACCGTTTGCACACCAGACCAAACCAACGAAATGAATTTCGAAAAATTTCAAGTCCGAACCAAATTTAATCAACATTCATCAGTTGGTTCTTGAACTAGGTGTGTGACAAGCATTTAATTGACAGTCAAAATATTTGACATCCTTCAGCAATTAAACCTCTATATCTTATGTCCGCTCAGTACGATTTTAATGGCTTCTAGGTGGTATTATGTTTTGAGTATCTTAATGAAAGCATTACACAAAAACAAACATTTTTTGATCAAAAAATAATCCTTATCTTATCAGGTTTGTCCCGGTTTGGTTTCCTGGGATTATGAGTGGTGTGCGACATGAACCTACAACCTTTCACTTAAGAACCGAAGATGTTATTACTGCAAGAAAATGTGTAGTATATAAATTGCTTTCCATTAGTCAGTGAAGTATGATTGGAAGCACACCATACTGCATTTAATTTAGAATATGGAGAAGAAAACTATTGCCTACACGAAAAGTATTTTCGTTCTCTAAAAAGAATACGTTTCAATGTTATCCAGAGCTCAAGCCAATGAAAATCAATGAAGAGCTTATCCTTCCTTTCTCGATTCATTGACTAGGACATCAAATTACACCGACAAATTTCGTACAAGGCCCTTCCGATTTAATAAAGCACAGAACAATTCTAGCTATGTACCACTACCCCTATATGGTGTGGCTGCCGGTTCTATTCAAACACATTTTTCCTTCGGAAGCATACACATACAATCATAATATGTAAACTCTTTTTATTACTTTTGCCGTCATTGTTGAGAGATATTTTACGACCCGTCCGGACCCATAGACGTATACGTCATAAAACTTTCAAATTTAAGGGCTTTCCTCAGCTAACGAGAGTGGGGAGCGGTGAAGTGGTTAAATATTTTAATAAAGTGCAAAGTTGTAAAAAGGTTCAACCACCACCATCACACCTACCCACGTTTAACATACTTACTGCACTAATAATCCCGTTAATGGCTCCCGTTTCCCTCGCTTCGGTATAAATGCGCCGAGAAGAGGCATTATAGACGAGCAGTACTGCAGAAGAAAGAAGGATGATGAGGGATACTTTTATGTACGTGCACGTTAGAGTCCTTGAATTTCCTGGTTTTAATTTAAATTGCAGTGCTAAGGGTGAACACATTGAAGGGAATGAAGCTCGTTGCACCCACAATCGAATTTGAGACTTACGTCTGAGAAATGGGCAAGCTAAGAAAGGATAACTACAAGGCTAGGGGTGTCCGGACAGCCGGAAACTTTGTTGAAACTTTATTGGGGACGTGCACGTTGTGTACAACTTAATTTTCGTGTTGCAAGATATGTTGTGCAGTTGTAGTCGTAGTAATGCAGCATCGAAACAGTGTTGTACCGAGAAAGTTTCAAATTTGATTTGGCTCCTGGATAGAGAATATCCATTTCCATTCAGCGATATCCCTGCAGAATACCACTGCAAATTCAACTCAGACCTTGGTAACGAAGAATCTCAGAATAAATTAATGAAATCTTCAAATTGTCATCTGATATTTTGGTTTGGTACTTGAAGATGCACGAACATTAGGTTTCTTTCGGAGGTATACCTGTCGTAGGGTTGCAAAATGTCATTTATATTGATGGCGAAAGTTTGCGATGTGATTAATGGATCTCTGCGGATATTCTCGCAGAGTGGTGGGGAAAAATCGTTTCAATATCCTCACACCTTTCAATATTTAGGGACACATCAGCGGTGAAGGGGTAGTTTAGACAGGGGTGGATTATTGCAGTGCAAAAAAAGTAAAAAAATGTTAATTTTTTTTTTCAATTTTTAATATTTGCAATACCGTTAGACATATGTGTCTTTTGACAGCTGTCGATCTGTCATTAGTTGAGCTGTACTTAGGATTGGCTCGAGGGTGTCTAGGGCAAATAAAGCTGTTAGCCCGCACAGATCCACACGGGCCTTTAGCGATTTGAACTGTACTAGAACCGATTTCAGTTTTACAGCCTCAGTTGTAAACTTTTGGTAAGTTTTTTGAAGTTAAAATATCAGCTATTTTGATTACCGTGCCTTGTGATAAATATTATCTACCAAACTAGGTAGTAATGTAAAAATTATTGATTACATGAAAGATATTCATAACAAAGTTTTTATTTTATTTTTTCAAACATTAATCGTAACAGCCATGTCCGTATATAATCACTTTTTGGACCTACAATTTTGAGCTAGGAACATAAAGCTTGGTATATCAGCTTTCTAGAATCTAAAGCACTACAAGTGTAAACATTTTTGAAATCCGCCCACAGACACGCCCACTTTTCAAAAATATATTATTTATCACTTTTTTTTTTTGCTAGAAACTTGAAAATATTATCTAGGAAAAATATGTAGGTGTTGACTTGTTGAGGGTGTTTCTTAAAAAAAAATATATACTGCTTTCGCTAAGCATAGACTTACTATGAATTCTTCAGAATGCGTGAACTTCGGTTAGAAATTTTGGCAGCCACGACCACATTCTGCGGATGTGTTAAAAATCGTTGACATATCTTCTGAACAGAAATATCGGTTGAATGTGCTTTTAAAATTCCGCAACACGTTATTAGGAGTGGGTGGGTAGTTAAAAGACGAGAAGGGTATCATGCGATCTATCCCAGGCGGATTGCTACTTTGCACTGTTTTATCTTCCTTTAAAATGTTAAATGTTTGGCTGCTGTGTGATTTTCTCCTTTGTGATTATTAAAAGATGGGAGACATCGGGTCCAGGTGGATTATGATTCTTATCTCCAAACTTATGAGCGGTGATCCAATGCCTAATCAGTGGAGGGAAAGTTATCTTCTTCCTTTGGACAAAGGACTGGGCGATACGCGAAACTGCGATAACTACCGTTCTGTCAAACTGATATCACACACCATGAAGATCAGTGAGCGGGTATTAGATGACCGACTGCGGAAAATAATACGGCTATCTGATGACCAATGCGGGTTTGTCTCGGAAAAATCAACTACAGATGCAATCCAAAATATAAGGATCATAATGGAAAAACATCGTGATTCCTCAAAGGACTTGCATGGGTGGCTCTAAGACAATGAGAAGTTCCAGAAACCTCCGTGCGCATGATCATGGACATGTATGAGGGAGCAAGGACAAGAGTAAGATGTTCCGTAGGAGTCACCGAAGATTTCCCAATCAAAGTCGGTGTACACCAGGGAAGCGTCCTCAGTCCTTTGCTACTTATTGCAGTCCTTGATAAGCTGCTTGAAGGAAAAATGACGGACCCCAAAGTGCATCAGTTATTCTTTGCTGACGATGGAGCTATCATAAGTGAAGATCAAATGTCCATGCAAAGAGCACTTGATGTATGGGTAGATGTTTTGGAGGAAAATAGGTACCGTATTAATTCAAAAAGACAGAGTATCTGTGCTGCCCGTTCTCTGATCCACACCGGCCTATTCCAGACATTTACTTAAATGGGACATTTACTTATGGTCAATAGCGAAGCAACTTGTGATGATGACATCAATCATCGCCTAAGCGTAGGGTGGATGAAGTGGCGGTAAAACTCCGCTATCTTATGTGATCGAAAAATGTCCCCTAAGCTTAAAGGAAGGCTCTACACCGCAGCTGTACGTCCGGCGCTCACATACGGTGCACAATGCTAGACAATGTACAAAAAGTATGAGGGCAAATTAACGGTAGCTGAGATGAAGATGCTTCGCATGACAGCAGGAGTAACAAAGCTATATCCTATCTAGCTTTGTTACTCCTGCTGTCATGCGAAGTTCAAAGATTCGAGGAAGCCTTCATGTAAAAGAACCCATCACAAGCAAGATAGAGCACGACCGGCTCAGTTGGTGTTTTCATGTTCAAAGGAGAGATCCTTCGAACCCCGTCAAAAAAGCAACATCAGTCAACGTTCCTACGCAATCGCGCAAAAAAGGCCGACCCAAAAACAACTGGATCACACAAAAACACCAGCATTTGATTGGCCTCAGTGACGAAGTGATCCGAAACCGGGAAGTCTACCGGTACTTTTTGAGATCAAACTGGCAAACCCCACAGGCGGACCAGTAGGGATGCAGTAAAGTGGGAGGGTTGTGATCCTTCTACTCCGGATCATAACTTCGCCGTAAGGAGAAGAAGAAGAAGATTATCAGGAATAGTAAATAAAGGGTGTCCAGCGGGAAATTTTCAAGTTTAAATTGTAATTGCTCGTAAACGAAAATTGTTAGGTAAGTGAAAGGGGTATCGTTTGACGCGTGTGGTTTCCGTTTTTCCAGTCCAAATGAGTCACTGGTTAGAAACGCAACGCGCGTTCGCGGTTGAGCAAGTGCGGTGATTAGCTGGTTCGTGCACTTTTTGTACTCACTTCCATATTCGACGAGTAAATGATGGGCCGAGCACGCAACTTATCTGGTCGTGTGTTCAAAAGTTTAGACAAGAAGGGACAATGGTTAGCCAAAATACTCCGGGGTCATCAACGTCAGCAGCGACGCCAAAAATTGTGATGCGAGTTCGATACGAATTTATGCGCAATCACCGTAAATATATAAGAAGATTGCGGCCTGTTCACGTTATTTTGAAAAAGAAACGAAATGTTTCACTCACACAAAATGCAAAAATGCAAATCACGCAATTTTTCAACGATAATGATTATTCTTTACGAGAAACATTTTCGGAGCACATTTTCATATCGATGGGTGTGTTAATAAACAGATCATGAGATATTGGTCCCTCTGCAACCATAGGGAACGCCATCAAAAACTTTTACATTGTCCAAAAACGACAGTATCGTGTGTAATTTCGGCCCGAGGGATTATTGACCATTATTTTTTTAACCAGCGAGAGACAGCCACTGCTGAAGTATATTGCTGAATAATCGACGAGTTTTTGGTACTGCAACTGCAGCTGTTTCCCCAGTTCAACAACAGAATCAATTCCAGCAGAATTTTAATAGAGAAGCTAAGGGTAATTTTTCCCAATAAAATAATCAGCAAGTACGGAGACGTACCCTGGACACCTCGGTGACTGGACCTTACACCGTGCGACTTTTTTTTATGGGGATACATTAAGTCAAGGGTTTACACCAACAAACTTCGAACAATTCAGGCCCTACAAGAAAATATTCAAAGTGAAGTTGCTATCAACCAACCAACGCTTTGCTCTCGCATGTTCACAAATTTTTGAGTCCGATTGCAAGAGTGTGTGGAGAGGAATGGACGGCATTTAGACGACGTTGTTTTTAAAATATAAAATCAGCATTCTTAATCTCCATTTTATATAAATAGAATATGGTAAATAAAAAAAAAATTACAGCGTTACTGTAATTTTTTTTTTATTTACCATTAAACTTGGAAATTTTCCGCTTGACAACCTTTAATGTTTAATCTTTAATTCGTAACATGTCCCAGGTACATCCAAAACTGATTTGAACATTATACGCATGTTTTTTTTTAAAAAAAAAAGAAAATGTGTATTTAATTTATTCAATTTATTGTGGATCCAAAATTTGTATGTTTCATCGCATACTGCACTATAACTTTTAAACTACTACAGTTCGAAAAATACTTAATTACATTTTGGAAATACCAAATATTAATAACATGGAAAAACCTTTAAAAATAAAATGCACGACTGCGTCGCACGTACTTCCACCTATATGTTGTTTAATTGCAAATGTCTCAGTTTGAGACATACCACAGGGTATATTAATTTTGATACAAATTTGGTTACTTAGAGAAATAATAACGATAGACCCCCAAAAGAATATATATTTGTGACCAGCATCAAAAGTTATATCGATCTGACTATTGCCGACCGTCCGTATGTTCATATGTCTTCACTTCTTGGGCCTTAAGTTTTAAGCTATGAAGCTGAAATTTGGTGAATAAGCTTCTTTTGAAATCAGCCCACAGACAATCCCATTTTTTAATTAAAATGACGTGTAATTTCATATTTTTTTTACCAGAAACAGAAAAATGTCGCCTTAACGTAATATAAAAGCGTTCACATTATCTACAATTCGTCCATACGTTAAATAATTCCCGGCCCACTTTTGGGGGGCGTTTTTTTAAAATCAAGAAAAGAGCGTATTTTGCTGTTTCAAAGCTATTTATGGTGATAATTAGATCTTATTGTGAACATTTCACCAGAATTCTTGACCTTTGGTTAACAAATGATGACGGTCACGCCCTCTTTCTTCTTAGAAAGTTTTAGCCACAATTGTGTGGTAAAATCTCTTAAAAATCAAGAAAAAGTCCTCTGAGTAGAAAGATTACACTTCATTTTAAATAAATGGTTCACAACCCTACGCCTTTATTAGAGATGCGTTAGAAGATGAGGGATACGGGGTCATACGCTCCATTCCAGGCGAATAGTAACTTTTCTGTATGTTTTGTTTTGTTGTCAGATGTTGCGTGTTTGGCAGCGAAGCTGTTCGCTGCCAAACACGCACATTTGCGGACTAATGAGAGAATGTGCGAGCTGACTTCGTTTGATCTATTTGACCCATTTCTCGGCTGACACTGGTCATAGCACATGCAAATTGCATTGGTACTGCACGCGGACATTGTGAAGTACGTGTAAAGTTGCATTTTTTGTTTTCGTACTTATTTCTTAAGAATTTTGGTGCCGTAGAAAGGGAGAAATAGCTCCTAGATAAAAAGACCTACTGTACTGGTACACTGCGTAAAGATTTGAAAAAGAATCCGATGGAAGTGACCCAAAAACACTAAAAAAA
Organism: Pocota personata; assembly: GCA_963082735.1. Lineage (NCBI taxonomy): Eukaryota > Metazoa > Arthropoda > Insecta > Diptera > Syrphidae > Pocota > Pocota personata. Next base: position 60,594,655 of record OY720429.1, on the reverse strand, counting down.
AAAAAGGTGAGAAATAAACAATGTTCCGCAGAAGTTTCCACAGAGTTTGAGGACAAAATGGTTCCAGTGGCAAACAAACGTGGGCAAATTACTCAGAAGTCCAAAGCCATCGCCAAATATAACAATTTTATGACAAAAATGGACAGGTAAGACCACCTTCTTGTACTCGTATTTTACCCATGTAAGAGGAAAACTCTTCGTTGGTACCTCAAACTTGGCATTCACATTTTTCAACTTCTAATGATAAATTCATACGAAATGTATTACAAGTATTCTGGCCAACTCAAAATGTCCCTGTATGATTATTGCTTCTCCTATACGAGGGTGGGTCAATAAGTAACTGAAAATTAACATAAATTGTGTCATCACCTTAAATGTAATTTTTTTCATGTCAAGAATCATCTTTCAAAAGAACGCACCCAAATTTTCAGACAGATCTGTCAAATAGTTTTGTTGTGGCAGCTATTTTATATAGGCGCCTACTAGCATTTTCGTTACAATGGAAAGAAGTGATTTTTGAGTGTTCATTAAACACTATTTTTTTCGAGAAAAAACTATCGCGCAAACCAAACTAAAGCTTGACAAATATTATGGGGACTCTTCACCATCGATTGGAACCATTCACCATTGGTTTACTCAATTTCGGTGCGGTCGTTCAAGCAAAAGTGACGCCGAACATTCTGGTCGCACAGGATAAACAAAATTATTGAAAAAAGTTGGCGTCAGTGCTCAAAATTAAAAAAAAAAAACGTAAGGACACAATTTGGCACTGTGAAACTTGCGACAATAAACCTAAACTATGCTTTGAATGTTTTGACGAGTACCGTTCATCTTTTTGAATTTAAAATTTGATTATCTTTTGTTATTTTTTAATTTGTTTTTGTTTCTGAATTATTATTATTTTTTAAGTACCTACTTCCGATTTTTTCCAATAATAATAAAAAATATTTGTACGAATTAGATGAAATGGCACTGGGGATGATACGATTAATTATTATTCAAGTGCCAGGCCCGCACATATGTGGTGTTTATTTTTTTTAATCACATCCTAGAAGCCAACTAGCATGGAACCAAAAGTGGCATTTTCCACTCTAACACCATATTCCGGTGGCAGTGAAACTATTAAATATTCATTTCGAGCAACTTCGGTTGAGTCATATCTGAGAAAGAGCTAATTTTTAAGAACTGAGCGCTCCGTCAAACTGAGCGCAATTTTAACGCTGCGGTGAGATTTTTTACGCAGTGGTAAAATTATTTTGACGGGACGTTTTAAATTCCGCGTTAGAGAACGTCAAACAAATAGTTGTCAGCACTGTATATATATATGTATATATTAAAGTAGCGTAACGTATACAATTATTGACACAGCAAAATTTCGACACAATTATTGATACCCTCTTCAAACACAAGGTCTCACTGGTTTAAATGCGGAGCAATTCCAGTAACGGCTTTTTTAAATCGTTTATTCTTTTTCTCTCTACACTCGTGCGTTATTGCGCTGTGAGAGATTGTCAGTGTAGTGCAAAATTTTTCAGTGGTTCATGGGTCTTAAATTGTGTGCAGAAACAAGAACAATTCGTTAAAGAACTGAAACAAGTAAGTGACTTTATATGAATTATTTTATACAATCATGATCAAATTTTTCATTTCTTGCAAAAGATTATGCTTTCACCCATGATCTTTAATGTTTAATTTTTTGTTCTACTGATATTTAATTAAATAAATGGGGTGTCAACTTTTGTATTGGTATTTGCTCAATTCCTTTTATTGACAGCATGGTGTCAATAATTGCCTTCTATGGGAATACAAAAGTTGACACCGTGTCTATATTTATGCTGTTGGAGGGTATCAATTATAGTTGTTTTCTCTAAATAAATATTTAGCTGAAAAAATGCCTAAATGCAGCCATAAATACCTTGAAAATGACCTCCAAAAAACTCTTGAAAGTGTCAGGATGCAAGCTATGTCTAAAAATGCAGCTGCCAAATTTTATAGGGTCCCTCGAACAACACTTATATTTCGATTAAGCGAAAAATTTGTTAGAACAAGACCAGGTCCTAGGACAATTTTAACTGCCATCAAAGAAGAAGCCTTGGAAGAATGGATAACCACATCCCAGCGAAAAGGTTTTCCTAAAAGAAAAGAGGATGTGCTCCATGCCGTTAAAGAACTTCTCAATGGAGACAAACGGACCATCCATTTGGGCAAGAAAACATCCCGGGGAATGGTGGGTTTAAGGCGTTTTTAAGTCGATACCCTTCCATTTCACTAAGAACAGTGGGATCTTCTGACATAAGATCGTGGTTTGTTAAGATTGAAGATTTCCCGAAGGAGAAGTATTGGCAGGATATTCTAGAAGACGGTAGCAGTATTTTTAACGGTGATGAAACCAACTTCTTACTGTGTCCTAAAATCAAAAACGTCTTGGCAGCAAAAGGTGCCCGTAATATATACGAGATTGATAGAGGACTGGCGAAATCTAACCTAACAGTTATGTTCTCATTCTCAGCCCTGGGCAGTTTGGTTCCATCCATGGTTATATATCCATACAAGAGAATACCAGAGGATATTCGAAAATCATTACGTAAGGGATGGGGCTTGGGTATAAGCGACAATGGATGGATGACCAAAGAGGTATTCTATGAATATATCTCCAAAGTCCTTCATCCACATCTGGTCAGTATTGGAACTAAATTCCCAGTCATATTTTCTGTTGATGAAGATGTTACTGAAACGAAACAACCTAAAACCTGTCATGTAAGAAACCTTTTTCAAGAAACTGAAAACATTGGTACAAACAAAATTGCAGTTGGATCGATATGCTATGAATGCACATTTTCAATGAAGTTTTCTTCTTGGGAATTAAATGTTCAAATTGCACTAGAGAAATGCAAATTTCATGCATACAAAAATTAAAATTGCAATATATTCTCGTATTCAAATGCGCCAAGTGCCTAAATTAATATTTTTAAAAGTAAAAAAACATTACAAGACTTACCAACAATGTTATTATTTTAGTTTTGTGTTTACTTATTTAGTTAACTATATTAACTTATTTTAAGTTTTTTTTATGTTAAACATACACAAATGAATGTGATTCTTCTTTTTCATAAGACTTATCGATTAATTTATTTAATTATTTAACTTATTTACTTAATTTAAAACATCTACCGACTTATGAACTGGTATATGATACATTGAGTTATCAAATAGATTGTTTTATGTTTTTTTATGCTTAAAACCTATGCAAACGAATGTGATTTTAAGTTAACCCTCTAACTCCCCATACCGCCTTTAGGCGGGCATTACCTGAAGCCCTATAAAAGATTCAATTATTTTATTTTCGCGCAAATGATGAGCCCAGGCTAAAAACCACAGATGGCTCTGCTTTCGGTTGTGCTCGGCATTTACGTAGTGCCCTTCGTTTGACAGTTATATGAATTCAAATTTAAAATTTACTGAAAGAAGTCAAGGCTAATTATTTTGTTCAGTACCACATTTTAAATTTTAGATATATAACAGTAATTTTGATAGAATCCAGTTGAATAAATTATCGGTGAGTTGGAAAAGTGTGGCGCTTCGAATGGTGTATTTCATTTTGATTATGGTGTGCATTTACTTTGGTCATTTTTACCATTTATAGAGCCCGCCTGTAGGCAGGCAGGGCCAGTTGGGTGAACTTTTTTGCAATACAAAATCATATTGCATTACCTTTTCGATTGTTTATTTGGGTATTGTTTCTTCGAAATTTGCTTTATTTTTTTATCTCTTTGTTAGCCATGTCGCACCGTAAGATTTACAACCTCTCGAAAATGTCGGACGCCGAAATCGAAGAGCTGGTGAATTCAGTTCAGACTGACAATGAGACTGGCAGCGAAGGTGAAGATTTGGATAGCGACGACAATTTGGGCATTCCAGATTACATTTGTGAAGAAAATGAGGCATTCATTGATCAGTGTTTGGATTCGATTGAAATGGATGAATTTGTCGCTGCGAGTATGAACCTGAGCAGTCTCAGTGCCGGTGGAAAGCAACCAATTCCATCTACTTCGGCTACTGCTATGTCAGTTTCTACTGCCACTGGTATGACTGATTCTGTTGTGACTGGTATTTCTGCACGGTTCATGAAGAAACGTCCACGTCCAACTGAACTTGAAGAAGAAGCGGATGGCCCAACTGCAACTACCTGTGGCCAATTCAGTGGTGACTTAAATAATATGACGAACGATTCACAAGAATTCAAATCGGTGCTTTGAAAGAAGAAACATTTGCAGCTACATGTGAACGAATTCGTTTTCCATGGCCAGAAGGAAATGCCAGCTGAAATTGTAACTTTGAGAACTCCATACGATTGCTTCCAGTATTTCGTTACCGACGAGTTCCTTAATTTCCTGGCCGAACAAATGAATTTGTATGCACGCCAACAAAATATTGCAACTCGATTCACCACCGAAGGTCCAGAGATGCGCAAATGCATTGGCCTTATGTTTTTGATGTCTGTTTACCGCTATCCGAACATTCGTGAATACTGGGGACGTCATTCATTGGAAGCAGTTAGACGGACAATGACAAGCAGACGATTCGATGAATTGCGGAAAATGTTGCATTTCAATGACAACTCAGGTGCGCATGGTGACGATAAGTTGTACAAAGTGCGATCATTGGTGTAGTACTTCAACGATCGGTTTGCATCGGTTCCAATGCTTCAACGTCTCTGTTTTTTTTTTTTTTTTTTGGATTGCGCCAGGGATGTTTAATCTTCATAGATACTAGTAGCCCGAGTGCTACTAGCATGCACGATTCGCAAACCTGAGTACTCGATGCCAGGAATACGCCTACGGACTAAACACACACCCTACACACTTCAACCACTCTCCCCGCGGGACTGCCGTTAGGTATTACTTCGCGGGGCTGGTTAGCAATTCATGCTATGCTTTTGTATTGCTGCTTCTGATGCTTCTGTTGCTTCTGCTGCTCTTCTTAGCTTTTCTATTCTCCGCAACTGTTTTTGTAGAGTTGTTACGAAAGAACATATTGCCATCCAATTTTCTTCCAACCGTAACATATGGTCGAGGAGTAATGACGGACTTCGCAGAGTAATTCTCCATGCCGTGAAACGTGTGTAAAACACTGCGTGATCCATATCCTCATCTTCACCTGGGCATTCCGGGCAGGATGGTGAGTTGTCGTGTCCGAATCGGTGTAGATATTTGCGGTAGCCACCGTGGCCAGACAGGAACTGCGTTAGATGGTAGTTGTAGTCTCCATGCTTTCGACTTATCCAATCTTGGATTGTCGGTGTAAGTTTGTATGTCCATCTGCTTTTTATTGTATTAGCCCAACGAGCTTGCCACATAGCTGCTGACGCTGCCCTTTCTTCAATTTTTATCACCTTGATGCCAGTGGCGTCGTGATGACTCAATGCTCTTCTGTTATATATCCTCAGCATTTCATCTGCGAGAATATCGATGGGGACCATTCCAGCTATGACAAATGCAGCTTCGTCAGAGATGGTTCGAAAGCCGCTGATTGTCCGTAGCGCACATAGTCTGTATGATGACGATAGTTTCCTTTTGGTCTCCTTCGTCCTCAGTGCCTCCGCCCAGACTGGGGCGGCATATAACAGAACTGAGGTGATAACTCTAGAGAGTAGAATCCTTCTAGCGTATCCAGGTCCACCGATGTTAGGCATGATACGCGAGAGAGCTACCTGCATTTGCGATGCTTTTTTGGTAACAAAATCAACATGCGTTTTAAACCGTAGCCTGTTGTCCAGCATAACTCCAAGGTATTTAACTGCCTCTTTCGACCTGATGGTTTGGTTACCAACCTGAAAGTTGGCAAATTCGACAGTTTTCCGGCTGGTTATAAGAACAGCTTCTGTTTTATGGTCAGCTAGTTCTAGTCCGGCGGATACTACCCAATCTTTTATCCGGGCAATTGCTTCATTTGTAGCTGATTCTACTGCACGGATCTGTTTAGCTACTGTCACGACTGCAATGTCATCGGCGAATCCAATTATCGTTACTCCCCCAGGTAACGCTAATCGTAGTACTCCTTCGTACATGATGTTCCACAATAGTGGCCCTAAAACCGATCCCTGTGGAACTCCCGCAGTTACGTTGTAGTATTTTACGCCTTCATCGGTATTGTACCTCAGCTTTCTGTTGTTGAAGTAGTTCGTCACTATCCGTAGCAGGTAATATGGCGTATCCATCCTGGCAAGTGACCTTCAAATAAACGACCAGTTCGCAGAGTTAAATGCGTTTTTAATGTCCAGCGTTACTACTGCACAATACTCCTTTGCGCCGTAGAGCCATCTTTCTTCTTCGATGGCACCTTTGGCGATATCGACTACCGCTCTTATGGCATCAACAGTAGATCGTGCTTCTCTGAGGCCAAATTGGTGATCTGAGAGGGCTCCTTTCTCTTCTACTACTGCGAGTAATCTATTATAGATTATCTGCTCGAGGATCTTTCCCATGGTGTCTAATAAGCATATTGGGCGATAGGATGATGGTTCTCCTGGGGGCTTCTTTCCTTTTGGCAGTAGGACCAAATGCTGCGTTTTCCATTTTTCGGGAAAGGTTCCTTCAAAGGCACTGCTTCATTGTTGTTATGAAGAGGTCTGGTCTTTTTGTTACAGCTGCCTTTACTGCCTTGTTCGGAATGCTGTCGGGTCCCGGAGCCTTGTTGTCACCTATCTTGCTGTATGCCCTTAGCAGTTCCTCGTGAGTAATTAAAGGAATATCTTCTGGATTGACTTCTCGTATAATATTGCACATAGCAGCAGGTCTTTGAGGGAAGAGGTGCTCTACTATGGATCTCAGCATTATCGGACATGTTATTTGAGGTGTCCTATAGCCCTTTAATTTCGTCATTACCATTCTGTATGCCGAGCCCCATGGGTTGATGTCGGCTTCTTGACAGAGACGTTTAAAGCATGCAGTTTTGCTTTCCTTAATGGCTCTATTTAAGCTACGTCTCGCCAGTCTAAGGGTGTCCAGGCATTGTTGGAAATCCGCCCTCCTTCTTGATCGTTGGACTTTACGCCGGGCTTGTAGACATTTTGCCCGGAGTTCGCCTATTTCCTCGTTCCACCAGTAACACGGTGATGCGTTCCTGGTGTTTGCTCTCCTAGGCATTGATGCGTCGCATCTGTGAGGTGGTGAGCGAGGGTCTCCGCTGTTCCGCTTGATCACCGTTCAACATCTCTTCGAATGCATCCTTATCGAAAGATCTGTCATTCCATTTTGGGCCAGTAAGTTTTGGGAGCTGGACTGGTTTTTTCCCTTTTATTTCCAGTATTATCACCTGATGGTCGCTGTGTGAATATTCCTCACTGACCCTCCAATTTATGGTTTTCAGGATGGAGTTGCTCGCAAAGGTGATGTCAATAATGGACCCTACTCCAGCCTTCGGGTAAGTATTTGTCCGGTCCTTATTAGCAATGCCTATCGCTAGGGGAGCGAATGTCTCCAATAAGACCTGTCCTCTAGTGTTGGTGAGCCTGCTGCCCCATTCTGTTGCCCACGCGTTGAAGTCTCCTCCTATAATCACTGGGGCTCTCTGGAGCGCATCCGTTGTTAGATTATCCAGCATTAGTTGGTACTCGCTGGCCGTCAAACTGGGTCGGGCATAGCAGCTATAAAAATGGATCCCATTTATTTTCGCCCGCACGAAGCCGACTGCTTGGTCGTTTGTTTCTTGAAAGGCATATCGTCCACACATCCATATCGCCGCTTGTTTTGCCTTATCGCAGATCCAATTGTTGTTCTCTTCGGGACATTTATATGGTTCACTGATCATAATAACGTCAGCGCTTTCGTCCTTGGCCGTTTGTGCTAGGATGTCTTGTGCTAGGAACGTCTCTGTGTCGACGAACAAATGTGTGCAACAAAAATGGGAGGAAATCCAACTCGCCAGTATTTGCCAGCCAAGCCGCATAAATGGGAAACAAAACTCTGTGCGCTCTGTGATTACACGGGCTTCTCGTATTCGTTTGCAACCTATTCCGGCGCTGGGGATAATGTCACTCCAGTAAATGCGCCGAATTTGAGAGCCTCTTCGAATGTTGTCATTCGTTTGTCGACCAAAGTCCCGGACAACGTCAACCACATCATCTATTTTGACAACTTTTATACATCGCTGGGTTTGGTGACATATCTCCGGAGTCGCGGAATATATAGCTTGGGAACGGTGCATGCGAATAGAGTGCCGAATATAAAACTGTCGAGCGAGAGAGAACTGGAAGCAAGTGAAGTTGAACCCGGCTATTCCGAGGAAGATGTTGTCAATGCATACGGAATTGAAATCAGCAGCGTTTTGTGGCGCGACAACAAATCAGTTCGTTTGATATCGACTTATGTTGGTATTAAACCATTTTTGTCACGCACAATCGACGAGCAGCCACAAAAAGCAGTTCGATGGGACCGAAGGAGGAAAGAATCGAAGGAAATCGACTGCCCTTTTATCATCAAGGAATACAATCGACACATGGGTGGTGTTGATTTGATGGATGGTCTTCTTGGTCGGTACCACATTCGCATCAAGATCAGAAAGTGTACGAATCGGATCTTCTTCCATTTGTTAGATGTGGCAATGGTGAACGCGTATATACTCTACCATCGTTTGCACTCAGCAGACCGCACCACTACTCAATTGCCGATATTTCGCACAGAAGTACCCGAATCATTGTGCCAGATTTCCAGTGTTCCAAATGAGAAACGTGGAGTGGGTCGACCATCGGCATCAACTATACCTCCACCGAAACCAAAAACAAAAAAGGATTATATTCCGCAGTCTTCAGTTCGATTCGACAATGTTGGTCATTGGTGCGCATTCCACGACAGATCGGGCAAGAAGAAGTGCAAATTACTAAGATGTATATCCGAAACGAAAGCATTTTGCACTAAATGTAATTTGAATCTATGTAATTCGGCTACGAAATCTTGTTTCCTTACTTTTCATTCTCAATAATATTTTTGTTTTCATTTTTCATTCAGTATAATATAATAACTTTTTGTCTAAATTACCATTCGTTTTTATTGGTTTCAAAAAAATATTTTTTTCGATTGGCGGCTCCAACCCGCCTAAAGGCGGTTTACCTATTTTTACCTTTATCATATTAAAAATTTCACGTAATCAAAAATCGGAGACGGTAAGTATTTCTTATTTCTTCTTCAGGACATAATCTGAATTTCTGAGCTAAATCAAAATTAGGGGAGTTAGAGGGTTAAGTTAAACTCAACATAATTTTTAACCCAAATGAATATCACTTTAATAAACTTGAAATATAACAAAAATGTTTATAGCTATACTTTTTAATTTTCAATCGCTGCATTTAAAATATATATTTGCTCGTAGATAAACGAATCAATGTAGCTAATTAATTTTTTTCTTTTTTTCCTGCCGTGTAAAACTTTTAAAGATATGTCAATAAATATATCATTACATTGTGTTAATAGCTGTGTATAAATGTCAACCATTGCACTTTTACGTGGTGTCAACAATTGTACATGGATGTCAATTAATATACAATTTTATAAGGCCTTTGAAATATTGTGATTAAACTTTATTTTGTCAATTTTCCTTAATTTATATAAAAACTAAATGAATTCTAATAATATAACATATTTCGAAATCCCAAGAGTTTTCAAAATACTCCCGTCAATATTTTTTTACGATGATTTAAAGAAAAAAAATTCTTATGGGTGTCAATAACTGTATCGGTTACTAATAAATATTCATTTTCCCACAAAAAGTCAAGCAACTTGGATGAAGAATTATTAATTTCATTTGTCGAAAAAGGAAAAGAATTTGGGTGCACGACATTAACTTGTTTTCCTATTTCCGCATATCTCAAAATTGTTTTGAAGAACTCCATTAATTGCTTCATCCTAAAATTAAAAAAATAAAATAAAAATGTATGCTTGTTTTCCTATTTCCGCATATCTCAAAATTGTTTTGAAGAACTCCATTAATTGCTTCATCCTAAAATTAAAAAAATAAAATAAAAATAACGAACTGGCAGAAACCCATTTCAACAAGAGAAAGACTCGCAACATTCATGCCTTTATGTATGGAATAGCACATTATTTAAATGGCCGCCTCGACTTCGCTGGCAGTGCTTCATTCAATTTTTGATGACTCGGTCCAATATATGCGACGTTATTCTGGTAATAGCATCTCGAATGTTGGCCTCGAGCTCGTCCAAAGTGGTTAGCTTGTTAGCGTAGTCTAAGGACTTGACGTTGCCCCAGAGAAAATAACCGAGGGGTGTCAAGTCGCATGATTGATGAACGCTCGGCGTGAGATGACCAAGTCTCCAAATTGTATGGCATGTAGCGCCGACTTGTTGAAACCACAGCTCGATATATCGATGTTGTCGAGCTCTGGCTACAGAAAGTCGGTTAGGTGTCTTCTTCCTCATTTCGAAAGAAATAAGGTCCGATGATGCGACCGTGCCATAAACCGCACAGGCAAAAACCTGGTACGCTTTTTTTGAGGACTCCACAATCTCCAAGGACACCTGCAGTGATGCTTCTTGAGATTAGTACGATCATACAGATTGACAGATACTTGTTTGCGAACGTCGTCATCGCTGATAGACGAGACACATCTCACTTGTTCGTGTCGAAAAATGATCTTCTCTGCATCTTCGATTCATTTAAGAATAAAAAGTCGTCGGGAATGGATGGTATCCCAAACGTCGTATTGAGACACCTACCTCTAGAGGCTGTAGATATTTTCGCCACGCTGTAACAATGCAATGCTGTAACGCTGTAACAATGCGCTGAGTAATGCATATTATCCGGCGCATTGGAAAATAGCGGTGGAACACCCTATTCCGAAAAGGGGTAAAGATATAACAAACCCTGCTAGTCTTCCGTCAATTAGTTTGCTTCCGAATGCTAGCAAGGTCTTTGAGAAAGTTCTCAATAGAGCCCTGTTGAATTGGTTCGAGGACAATAACGTCATTCCGGACAATCAGTTTGGTTTCAGGACGGACAATGACACTATTCATAACTGGTGTCCGACATAGAGTGGAACAAATGCAAGAACCAATGCACGGGTGCTTGTATTTGATTTGAAAAGGCATTCAACGCTGTATGGTTAGTGAAACTTTTTTTATATGTTGACTATGCTGGGTATGCAAAAACCCTCGCTATATGTAATTACAATATGCTTATGTGAAAGAAGTTCGTTGTCAAATGTGGCAACGTGATTACAACAGGGGGCAGTGAATTCACTGATCCTGTTTAATATCTACTCGAGTAATCTGGTTTATTCACTCCGACACGCTATAGCGTATGCTGACGATTTAGTGGCATACATATCAGCTCCTAAAATCGAGGTCATCAACATCTTTTTGCAGCATTACTTCGATCAAATTAAGGCATATTGCAACGACTGGAAGCTGAAAATCAACTTTCAGAAGTCGAAAACAAAGAAGCGTAGTTAGGTACATATCTTGGTATCTGGCACGACCAGTACCTATATATTGATAAACATGTGAATGCTTGTCTTGCCGGCGCCAAGAGGGCTTTTGCTCTGACAAGGAGAGTGTTTCACAACGGTGAAATGTGCCTCGAGAGTATGCTCCGGTCTTGCTTCATACCGCCTGAGACTCTTATCCATATCGATGCAAAAGGGCTGGTACAGATAAGGGATGGTATCCCGGTATTGTACCACCACCACCGCAGCGCGATAAACTGCTTAAGCACGGCGGGTACGTCGCCGATGCTCCAGAGCTCCTCCGTTTTACAAAATAGATACTGCAAAGCAGTACACCACGTTCTGGTGGCTGTTCGTAGGGAAAGGGGTCAACACGCCTTCCCAGCACGGTGCGTTAGTCTCGGTAACATACTCTTAGCTTCAAGGTAGTTTAAGTTAGCTTGGTTAGTTAGGGGGTTTCTGCGAGAGGCCTCGATTTTACAAGAAGAACGCGGAAATATGTGAAGTTAGCTGAGAAAAGGACAGACATTAAGAAAAACTGCCTGAAAACAAATATGGTCGACTGTCGAAGTAATTCCAGGTTCCCCTAGCTATGCAATCCATCGTTCTTTGGAAAATTTCGTGAGACATCCGGGAGTACATGAGATAAGTGCGAACTAGAATTGAGCTGCGGAAAATCTAAGGAAACTATTCTCAATATGGCGACGAAATGTAATGAAATTATACTACCCATTTTTTTTTTTCCCCCATGTTGCGGAAAGACGGCTGGACGAGATAGTTAGCTACCACAAGGGAAATGGGTATGTTCGGCGGAAGATGATCTCTTTGTCTTCCTGGAATCGATGAAGGTTCTGCTGGAGTGTCGATAATTTTTGGCGAGTTAGACTTATCACTTAACCAGCAAGGAACAACTGGAGATACAAGGAGATAACGGAGTTGCGGGACCGAAATAGTACGTGACACAAACAATATCGGACGCAGACAACAAGTGTTTCTTTCCGCTTTCGCCCTTAGGTATTGATAGCATTTTCTAGCCTCTTTGTTGCTGCAATCAAACAGACTGACAGACAGAATTGAGAGGCCCACATTTTTGAGTTTCTCTGTTATAGTAATACCAATACTGATCAAAATCACGAGATATGGGTTTTTTCCGAGGAACCAATAGTTGCCGAAGTAGGTGAAAGTAAACATCTGTTTGGGAAATTTCCTATTTTCTTCTAAACTCTCAGAAATTCTCCACTTCAGTTCCTTTTCAAGTTGTACTAGTGCACCCACAAGCTCTTGTCATTGCCTAACATTTCTCAAATCACAGGCTATCACAGGCAAAAATCATCTGTAGAAATTTGCAAGAGGCATTTTGAACAACGACTGACAGTTTTTTACAGATTATTTCCCAGATTATTTCATCACTTTGGCCGGAGTTACATACACTCTACCTAATAGCCTCCACCTCCAACCTTCCCACCACCCTCATGCACAGCGACCTTAGGTTAAGGGTTTTAAATACAGGGTCTTCCAATAGAGACTTCCGAACTTTGACAGTTGATAGCGGCCATATTGTTGGAACTACATCTGCCAAATTGCCTGTCATTTAGTCAGTCTATTTTGCCAAATCATCATGGACGGATATAGCGTTCCATAACACGTGCAAATAATAAAATTGTTTTATCAAAATGGGTGTTCTAATCGGGCAACGTTCCGCGTGCTTCGCCCATTTTACGGTCACCATAATCGTCCTTCCGAGAGGACTATACGCAATGTGGTGGATAAATTTGAGTCCACTGGTTCAGTAAATGGTCAACCAACACCCGTACGTCGATGAAACGCAAGATCTACCGAAAACATCGCCGCTGTCCTTGAGAGAGTAAACGACCATAGACAATGACGTGTGTTCGCTGAATGGGCTCTGGAGCAGTGGGAAACTGACCCAAATTTTCACCCCGTTAGACTTTTTCTTGTGGGGTTTTCTGAAGTCGCAGATCTATGCGAATAAGCCACAAACCACAGCGGCCCTCAAAGCCAACATAACCCATGCCATCGGTCAAATTCAGCCTGATTTATGCGCCAGAGTCATGGAAAAGTGGACATTTCGGATGCGCGCCACCCAGAGAATACATAATGGCATCGATAGGCCTTTCAAACGAATAAAAAATGTTCATAATATCTCGCACACACTTTGTTTTATTTAAATTTAATGAAAGACCCTTTAAAATTAGGTACTGCTCTCGATCGTATTAACACCGTGCATTAGTGGCTACAGAGCTCTTAAGTGCATGACTACCTCCTACTACATCTACCTCAACCTTTTTCATTACAATAATAAACGCTACAACGAGAAAAACAACATTCTTAAGATGTGGCCGAACCATTAAAAACATCTTCCGCTACCATTTCACTTCGCAAGTCCACCTAAGTTATTACTCGCCCTCCACGGCTTATTGGTCGTTTGGAAAACTTTTCGCCACACCTAACTCTTTCCCATGGACTGAATAATTTATTTGAGGGTACCGTAAGTCCTAAAATTGCACGAATTTCGTGGTAGTACTCGAATTTAGCCAAACTTTTCAGATGTAGTAGTCGGTATATATATATTGAGGTCTGAGACATTCTCCCCCTTTAGAACTGCAGGTGCAAGCCCCACTATTGATATTGAGTTATGACTTAATTGGATGAGTGCGGATGAACGTGCTATTGCAAGTCCATGCATTTTTGTACTGCACACAAAAATGTGTTTCTGCGCAATGAATAAAATTCAACTTTCCTTTTCTGTTTGCCCTTCTTGAACTTGTTTTACGATTACGATACTTATAGCACATTAATGTAAACTTACAAGTTTTGAACAAAAGGATTAAATAGGGTTGTAGAGGAAATCAACCACATAAAAAATCTGTGCGGTTGATTTTTTGTTTTCATGCTTTTGGAGAAACATATGTAGGTACATACACATCTATTGGAAAATTTATTACTGTATCGACTGCTGCAAGTCAGAGTGCGATTCGAATTTCGATTGCTGGGTATTAACTTTGTTATTTTGTGGGTGACGAATGAATGTAAATTAAGCCACGTTTTTGTTTTCAATCGAAATTATTGAACTACGAGTATCTATATATGCATGTACATATTGAAAGTGTTATTATTAGGTCATTACATATGAAATTGCTGACGTACCGATCATTCCTAAAGTGATCGTTGTGAATCGATTGAAAATAAAGCTTTTTTTTTTTAAAAAAAAAGTGCAGTTTAGTCTTTCTAACGGTAAAAATTAATTTACGCTATTAGCTCATTGAGTTGACTTTTTTCCTTACATAGAAAATGCTTTCACCAACAAATTTAAGGGCAATTTTCCTTCTTCAATTTAAAAAAATTATGAACGCAGCCGCAGCGAATAACGGTGCTTTTGGTTTGGGTACGTGTAGTGAGAAAACTGTTCGAAACTAGTTTACTAGTTTTTTTATCAGCGAGGCCGATTTTTAACTCGAAAATTTGCCAAGGGGTAGACCAGAGAATGTCATTAATAATGAAGACTTGCAGCAGCTGTTGAAGAAAATCCAGCTACGACTGTTTTAGCCTTGCTTCAAGGTTCAAAGTGTCAACGACAACCATAAGTCACCACCTTTCCGCCATCGGAAAGGTAAAAAACTAGAGAGATAGGTGCCCCACGTCCTAACACCAGCGAATATGCTACGACGTTTGGAGGTTGCAATATCTTTGATCAACAGACACCGTATGAATCTTTTTTTGCATCGCATCGTCACCTGCGACGAAAAGTGGATCTTATACGATAATCAGAAGAGGTCGGGAGAATGGGTAGACGTGGAAAAGCTTCCCAGTGGACTTAGCAAGGCAGACTTACACCCCGAAAAGGTAATGGTGACAGTATGGTGGACGAGTGAGGGAGTTGTCCATTATTGTTTTCTCAAACGCGGAGAAACAATCACGGCCGAGTCGTACTGCAGAGAAATCGACATAATGCACAACAAATTGCTCCAAAAAAAAGCCGTCACTGGTAAATAGGCATGGTCCCATACTGCTGCATGACAACGCAAGACCACATACCGCACAGTCGACGTTCCTGAAGCTGGCGGAGTTGGGTTATGAAGTTTTGCCTCATCCGCTTTACTCACCAGACTTATCCCCGACCGATTACCACCTTTTCCGAAGTTTGGGCAATCACCTCCAAAATAAACAATTCATAAGCCCAGATTCCATAAAACAGGACTTTAAGGACTTCTAAGCCCGAAAGGATAAGGACTTTTTTCAAAAAGAGGCATTTTTGCTTTGGTGGAACGTTGGAAAAATGTGACAGATGTAAATGGAGATTATTTTTTGAAACAAACTTTTTTAATTTTCGAAATAGCGTTGTTTAACTTTCCACATGAAAATCGGCAACTGCATATTTAACGACCTAATATAAAGGGTTTTTCAATACGGACATAACAATTTTGTATTTTAATAGAAACGCACCCTTCAAACTTTTTATATGATCTGTTAATGTCAAAACGCCATCTAAGGCTTACGTTTTTATCATGGTGAAGTTCATGAACGAGCACTGTTTGGAAACCATTAAAAATTACTACCGAAATTCTGAGTCGGTGGTCGCAATTTTAAGAACGCTCACTCCAATTTTCGGTCGTAATAATCGTCCCACCAGACAGGCTGTGCGTGCTACAGTGGATAAATTCGAGTCAACGTATTCTCTATAGAATGTTTCTGTGCTAGTGAGACAACGCACCAGTCCGAAGCACCGAAAATATCGCAACCGTAAGTGCCTCACTTCCAAATGAGCCAAATTAGTCGATTCCACGCAGTTAGCAGGAATTGAGAATCTCTCAGTCCACATTGTGGCGAATTTTGCGTAAAGATCTTGGCCAACACCCTTACAAGATCAAATTAACTCCAGAACTGAAGCCTCTTGATCATTTAAAGCGCCGAAACTTCTCCGATTGGATTCTGCAAAGGTTTGAATAAAAACCTGAATTTCATCGAAAAATCATCTTCAGCAATAAGCAAAATATGCATTATTGGGCAGCACCAAACCCACATGTGCTTCAAGGGAGTCCATTACATCCACAATAAGTGGATTTCATGCCGGAGGTGTGATTGGACAGTATTCTTTCGTCGATGAAAATGATCGCCATGTTGCGGTCAATGGCGATCGCTATCGTGCCATGTTGGAATATTATTTTTGGCCGGAATTGGATGGACTTGACATCAGTGATATGTGGTTCCAATAAGATTTAGCCACATGCCACACAGCTGGTCAAACAATTGTTCTATTGAAGGGGAAGTTCGGTAATCGTGTAATCTCGAGAAATAATGCGGACAAATGGCCAGCTCGTTCATGCGATTTAATGCCGATGGATTTCTTTTTATAGGGTTACGTTAGGTCGTTGGTTTATGATAAGCCAACAACGTTAGAGGAGCTCAGGAACAACATCGAAAGTGAAACTGCCAACGTTCCGGCCGATATGTGTTGAAGAGTGGTGGAAAATTGGCTCCAAAGAATCGATCACTGCAAAAGTGCTCGCGGTGGTCATATGAACGAGATCGAATTTCATACCTAAATCTAAAATGCGTACTATAGCAAAAATTTAAAATTTCAGCCCGATATTTTAATTATTTTGTGTTTTATTTAAATACAAAATTGTTATGTCCTTATTGAAAAACGCTTCATAAAGAATTAATGCATACATACATTGAACGAAAAAAGTATTGGCAGAATGGACCTCTCCTTATAAATAACTGTAGGAGGAGTTGGGGCACCTTGATATGATTTTTGTTGGGACTCAAAAAAAAAAGGCAGCATATTGACAGAAATAACAAAGTAAAGTATTTGATGTGTTCAGTGTCTTTCTAACTAGCTCATATCAGACAAATTTACTCTCAGATCCATTCACAAAAAATATTAGGACCTATTTATTAAAAAATGGAATTTGCATCAAACTGCCCCACTCACGGGGTACATTGGTACATGTCAGAGGCACTTTAATTCATAGCCAGTTAATCAGTATTTATTGAAAAACCTCAATTATTAAAACATTTTTTATTATTTTAATAACACATAATAATACAAACAGTATTTAGGTATTTGGTAATTCATGTTAACCTAAGTTTAAATTAGTTTTAATTAAAAACAAATGATTTCCTAATCTTTTTATATAAATAACGTAAAGAAAAGAACTCAAAACAAGGAACTTTGTATTTAAAGTATAAAATAAACAGTCTTTTGGATAAATATAATTAGCATTTTTAATATTCAAGTATTAAATCAGCGTCTTACATAGAAATGCTATAAGGACGACAATTGATTTTAAAATTAAATAGGGAAGCTGTTCTGCAGGTGCCATTCTTAACTATAGGATTTGGTAACTTAAGGACAAAAAGTTCCATTAGGCTTACGCTTCAAAAAAGATACTTGAAAATCGTTTCCTCGACCCTCTTCGTATCTGAATATAATTTTCCCAACAAAATGCTTAAATGGTCGCTTCTTTTCTAAGTTCATTATCTTTATTATAACATAATCCCCTTCCTGCAGATCACTGGCTACAGGTGGGGCGGTATTAACAGTGCCATCATCAGACAATTCCATATTGTATTCTTCGGAATCGAATGATTCTTCTGAATCGAATGATTCTTGCAATTCAACTTCATCGGAACAGTTTGATGAATTTGAATACATTGAACTAGACTTTTTAGAATTCCTGTTTAACTTCTTAATGGGATTTGAAACTATCCCAAGCAATTTCTGAGCACTTTTTAGATCTTTTGCACGTCTTCCTTGTTCTTTTTTTAAGTTCGTTTCATATTTAGACCTCTGTAGTTCTTCCAATCTATTCTTCTCTGGAGTATCTGTGTAGATTCTCGATTTACCTTTTTCTTTTCCCTTTTTAGTTGTCTTTTTTTTAAACATTTTTGGCTAGGGCCTTACAGTATCAGGGGTTATGCATTGTTTTGACGTTAACGCTTCGTTATTTACCTGAGAATCTCTTGATGTGGATGGAATATTATAAAATTCTGAGACATTTGTACCATTTGACAGCTTGATAGTAGGGGGTGGTGTTCTACATTGCTCATTTATTATCATTTCTTCAGGTTCTACAGGATTGGCAAAAATTAAATTGTCTTCACGTTCGACGACAGGATTGACAGTACTTAAATTGCCTTCAAGTTCGACAGGATTGGCAGAACTTAAATTGTCCTCAGGTTTGTGATTTTTGGTTGCTATAAATTTCACAAGGAGAAAAATCTTCATCTGAGAAAGCCAATTTATTAAATGGTACAATTCCAGGCTTGGCAAATGCACTAGTTATATTTCTTGCAGTGAAGGATTCAAAAAAGACCAGCTTAGCAAGACTTGGAATGTCATAAATAGTTATCGCTTTTCCAAGGTGATTAACGTGCCAGTCATTAAATGCTACCTTAAGCTTTGCCTTAAATGGACCGAAGACACCAATATCAAGAGGCTGTAGTTTGTAGGACGTGTGTGGAGGAAACGATAAGTAAACTATTCCATTGTCACGAGAATAATCAATTGCATCGACTGAAACATGGGATTATGATTATCACAAATAAGAAGAATTGGGATTTCTTTTGTTCTGTTCGTATGTTTTTGAATGTGTTTAAGGACTTCTAAAAATAGTTCAGTATTTATCCATCCAGATCTAGATGACAAACCCAAAGATCCGTCCGAAGCACCATTCAAGAAATAAAATGAACTCTGGGAAACACATAAACTGGTGGAATAGTTTTTTTTACCACAGGTAGTTATAATTCCTCCAAAAGTCACTAACTCCCCTCTCTCCGCAGAAACGATTTGACCAACTTGACGCTGCGTTTTTTCTGCCAAAATTTTTGGAATATTCAAGACCGTAGTGATGCCAGTTTCATTGTAATTAATTATTCGATTAGGTGTAAAACTTAATCTTAAAAGAACATCTTCTAGATTTTTGAAGAATATATCTACAGCAGCCTTATTGAACGAGAATGATCGAGCTATACTTACGCTTTCAGGTTTCCTTAAACTCATTTAGGGTTTCTCTTACGGTAACCATATATCCAATCTAAGCCGGCACTTTTATTATCATCCCAGGATGTTGGATAACGGCAATTTAGTTTTTTGGCTTATTGGTAAGCAAGCTGTCGTACTTGAGTTAAAGTGATGCATTTTACTGCATTTTTTATGTCTATGCAGCAAATTCCGAAGTGACTTTCCATTCTGGCAGAATTTTGGTTCGAACTGTCCTTTCATTCGAGGTTCGTGTCTGGGACGAAGTCTCCACAGCTCATGTCAACGAAAGAGACGAATAATATCAGGGATAAAAGGGAATTATAACTGCAAGAATTATTTCTCTTGTTCCAGTGGTCGAAGAATTTGCTAGAAGTTTCTGGCTATCAGAAACTTCTGCTATATTTTTTTTTTTTTTTTTTTATAATTTGCACGTGTGAAAGGGGTTATGAATACTCTTATACTAATTTTAGGACACGGGCGTTATGAGGAAAGGGGAAGAGACAGAAAGAAAGACAGATTGGTGTAGTTGGTTTGAAACTCAGCTGGTATTAAGTTTCAGTGAACTCCAAGGGTGGCTGTCCAGATAACTGGGGAGCTTGTTTGTTTTTGCTTTTGTCGTTGCTCATGATTCACAGTATTTCTTTCCGTCCTCCTGATGTCATCATCACGATCAAGTTGCATTTTAGCCATATGACCGCCCTACTATCAGTGTTATGCCTTCACAGTAAAGTTGACATAAGCTTTCGCAATTGATCGACTTTTTATTTATTTCATGCGAAATAAATAGATGATTATTGAGATCAGGATTCGAACCATGAACCTGTAGCGTGACAAGCGATGATGTTACCACTACACCACGGCCACCCATATATAAGGACAGATGGCGATCAAAAAAAGACACAGTTGGTTTAGAACCGTGGCGAAGAGATTGGAAAAGTGATAATGGGCGAAGTTGTAATTTGGTGATAAATTGAAAGTTGAGAGTGAACAAGAAAAAGTAATTAGTTTGGATTTGTGAATTAAGTAATTGAAAGGAGATAAAGTGATTTGAGAGGAAGGAGACCTTGTAAGAAAAGAATTTGCGAAGAATAGTATAGTGTGAACTTGAATTGTTCTATAGACTAGAAAATAAAGAAATAAATTTCACAGAATATCGTTTTATCTACTCGAGCCGTAGACAGCATAGTACAATATATTCATTTAACTGTTGCTCTTGTTCCATTGTAAATACTTGCTGGGAGGTATACTTAGACGAAAAATGTTCGTGTTCTACTTCCGTCCTCTCCTTTTTTTCAATTCAATGTTGAAGAGTAGCATGTTTCCAATTATATTTATCAGCAGCTTTTCGAATTGATAATCTGCCTTCCAGCACATCGGATATCGCAGACCCCACTGCAACTTCATCGATGTTGGTTCTATCCGTTATTCGCTTGTACGTTCGCACCATTTTCCTTTAAAAAAATAAAAATATTACGTTGTATTTTACATAGAGAAGATTTGTTGGGCACATTGATACCCATCAAACTACCCCGGGGTCGTATGTATCAATGTGCCCCAACTTACTTCACAGAAAATAAATATTAAATGCAGTTAAAGCAATGTTTTATAACAAAATTTTAAGTAAATATCACATTAAGAAGGACATATACTCATCAAATAACTTCATATGAAACTGTTAACACAAATATACTAAAAAAAACTCACTCGAATAAAAAAGACAAATATTTACTTGCAGACGTGCGAAACACATTTGTGCATGTTGGGCCCAAAGCGATGACTGAACAGTGATGTCAACCAGATATGTTGCGCTGTGTGTTTCGTTGTGTGGTCTGCTGCATTTTGTTTTCAAATAATGTCGATTGTGCCCCATGTATCTCCCCCTACAACTCAATTTTGCAAATAAAAATTCATAAAATGTTTTTATTACTAAACAATAACTCTAGGCTATTGCAAAAAATAAAAGAAATATAAAAGAATAAGAAACAAACAATAGCAAAATCTTGTAGTTTATTTTATAAACGACAAAAAGTATTGGCACACTTAAATTTTTTTTTATATGATTTGCGCGCGCCAAAGGGGATACGAATACCCTTATACCACAGATAATAAATACTCGTATAGTAGCAGTTTATTATCTGCTTATTATCTGTGCTTATACTATTGCAGGGCACCGGCGCGTTGTGTATATAGACAGAGAGAGAGAAAGATTGAAAGATTTGGTGTAGTGGTTTGAAACTCAGGTGGTATTAAGTTTCTGTAAACTCCAAAGGTAGCGTCCAGGTAACTGGGGAGCATTTTTGTTTTGTTCTATTGCCGTTGCTCTTGATTCACTGTATTTTAAATAAAATGTTAATACTAAAATTTAGTACTGGGTTTTTAATGACTTCTTTGAGTCTATTTGGCGTAGAAGTAACAAGTTTTTCTGTTATTTATGGTCCAATTTTAACCCATTCTTCAGTCAGTGCCTATTTTAACAGAGCTTTACTGCCAGTATGATATGTCCTAACTCTCTTGTCAAGCGCATCCCACAAATGCTCAATGGGATTTAAGTCGGGGGATTGTGGCCGTGTTTTTAACGTATGAGAATTGTTGTATAAAATCCACTCCTCTTTGGATCATAATCTTGCTGAAAATACTCACTTCCAGCAAGACCCAAATTTCCAGCACACTCTACCACCCCCATATTTAAATTTGGGCAACATGTTACGCTTTTCTAGCTCAGTATTCGGTTTTCGCCATACTGAAACTCGACCATCACAACTCAGGAATAATATCGAATAATATCGAGCGAAACTGCTAACATTCCGGCCGATATGTGTGGAAGAGTGTGTAATGTGTCTATAACTCCTGTTACTTCCCTTTGCTAGGCAGGGCGTAAACGCCATAATATCTGCCAGAGTCTGCTAAAGAGAGCAGGGCTAAAAAAGCCATAAGAGAAAACACCTCGTTGAATGTCAAAGTGATTCTGTCTTCATTGATCAAAACATACAACTTATATACTAATTCCCTTTGAGTATTTTCTATGCATATCGATACATCGATATGGGTTACAAAATATCGATAGAGTCTCGGACTGCGAAGTGTCAAAGAACACATGAACCAGGGGTCGAATTACGACATCAGTTAACGAGTGAATGAAATCTAAACGCTATCGAGTGATCGAGTATCTACATTGGGATGATCACATAAGAATGGGCACGTATCGAGTGCACTTTGAAAATTGTACTAGTACAATTCTACTACGTTTACATTGAATTGAGATGTCTGACAAATGTCAAAACTATTTATTTTTGTGTGAGGAAAAGGTTTGCATTTATCGTCTTCAATTAAAAATTTAATATTTACTTTATTTTTCATCTTTTCATCAAATAATCGCTATTAGTGTATTCAACGAAGCTTTTTGAGAGATAAAAGCGATCCCTTCTCTTTACAAGACTCTGCGTACGTATACAAAATAATAATTTTCTGAAAACATCTTTCACAACATACACTTTTGATTGCAGTTCTATCAAAACAGTCAGGGTAAATAAGAATGCATTCTTATTTATAATGGAGAAGATAAATTTTAGAGGATACACCTAAGTCGCTGTCCCAGCTCATAATAAATTTCAAACAATAAATTTAAACAAACGCAAACATAATAAACAAAGATATTCTCACATATTTTCGCCCAAATGCACCTCAGCTCGTCAGCAGAAACCATATCGAATAAATAAATACACGATCACTGATGACAGAATGCCAAATTTCGATATTCGATACTCGATCTCTTAAGCGGTCATGTCAAATCAACATTTATCAGTCACGTGTTGCTCGATAACTGATGCGGTAATTCGACCCCAGAATTGGGCCAACGATCTCGATACATGATCCAACCGACGATGTGCACAATGTGGTGCGCCACCGAAAGCAAAACTATGCAGTGTGTAAGTTAAATAAACATGCGCTTATTTATCTAAAAAAAAAACTTTATTTTCGATGCTCTGTTGGGCAGAGCTTCCTCTTACAAAAAATAAAACCGACTGACTTAAGGATTTTCTTACCTGTGTCCCATAGGTGTCATCAGGTTACCGCTACCGTACGTGATGGAATGCAGGAATTTGCACACGCGTCGTATGACCCAGACGATCGCGTCAGCAGTTGGAAGCTTAGGTAGTGTGCAGTTATTTGAGGCGAATGAGAAGTTGAATAAAGAATTTTGTGTGAGTTAACTCGTATGCATAATATTGATGACATAATCCCCATTGACTCGGGCAGTGCACAATGTATTCATGTTTAATATTCTGCTTTGCCGGTATTCTCGCGGCGTCATCAGTTTGTGTTGGCTGTCGTATTTGATTGTATTGTACCATTTCAAATGTTTGGCCGTTATTGCTTCCGCAATGAAAAGTGGGTATTGTTTAATTAGACACAATGTTTGGGTGGTGAGGTAGATGCAATATAGGTCCACTACAAGTGGTGGAAAATTGGCCCAAAGAATCGATCGCTGCAAACTTGCGCATGGTGGTTATGTGAACAAGATCGAATTCCATACTTAAATTTAACATGTGTGTTAAACCTGGAATAAATTTCAGCCCGATATCTCTATTATTCTGTGTTTTATTTAAATACAAAATTGTTATGTCCTTTTTGAAAAACCCTTTATATACGAAATCAAAATAGGGGGAATTTATTAAAAAGAAGAAAAAATGACTTAAACCGATTTTTTGAGCTTCGTTATAAAATGCTTGAATCCATAATTTATTATATTCGCAAATAATTCATTTAAATAAATTCAATCCAAATTCTACCATAAAGTAAAACGTAAGGGAAGTTAAAAATTGTGTATTTTGTAAAGTTCACTTCGATCGATTTTTTCATCCCTATAACATAATTTTCATACTTAACAATCAGAGGGATAATGTTCCTAGTTGTCATTATGTTGGCCGTACAATGGTCTAATGCTATTCAAATGGAACCTACACATCGATGCCGTTGCTATGGCCAAAAGGTTTGGGGCGAATTGAGGGAGGCACATAGTATCTATACAACTGTAACAAAAAGCAGCACAATACTACCTACTTGTTTAATATCTAGTAATATCATATATGTAGAGTAATTACCCCTAGACCCTCGGCACATGAAGCACTTTCATGGTTGACCTTTTTTATAATATTTTGCAAAAAAATTAAAAGTAAGTATCAAAATTGCTATCACATTAAAATTGAAAAGAAACTTTTCAAACTTTTTCCTATGATTAGACATCTTCGCCAGTGTGACCAGTGTGACTTCCTTCAAAAATAATCCACAAGGGGAATAATAAATAAGTTTTATATTTCACTTTTACAACCAGCTTTAATATAGTTGCAAAATAAAGAAAGGCATCCATAAATAATTAAAATGTAACTATTAAACTCTACCCGTCCAAAACCTTACTTTTCTCGACATACATACAGTGTTGTGGGACCTGGAAGCGTGAAGCCAATCGAAAGAATGATGACGTCTTGAGCCACATGTTCTTTCCCATCATGCAAAGACATTTTCTGAATGGAAACGCAGTTTTAGAACAAGATCTTGCTCCATGCCACACTTCCAAGAAAATGAAACAATTCGTTGCAGAAAAAAATATTAAGGTGCTGGAATGGCCGGGCAACTCCCCTGATCTCAATCCAATCTTAATTTTTTTTTTCTGATTATATTTTGCCAGCATGTGACAGAAACACGGACAAACAGCCACCGTGTTGAAAACAGCCACCGTTTATACCATTCTGGTGCGGAACACTAAAAATTTATCAAAAGTATAGGGCTATCTGGTCAGAACGAGAGGAAAAGAAATTTAAATGAAACAACAACGGTTGAGATGTCAAATTGATACTGGCTTTATTTTGAAGCCACATTCATGTCATTATGCATGGAATAGAAAATCATTTAAATGGCCGCCTCTGCTTCGCTGGCAATGCTTCAAGCGGTCGGTTCAATTTTTGATGACCAAAATGTGCGGCGTTATTCCGGCAATAGCGTCTCGAATGTTGGCCTAGAGCTCGTCCAAAGCAGTTGACTTGTTAGCGTAGACTAAGTAGCTCCAGAGAAAACAATCGAGGGGTATCAAGTCGCATGATCGCGGCAGCCAATTGATGAACGCTCGCCGTGAGATGACCCAGTCGCCAAATTTCTCCTTCACCACTTCGAGCGTTGCGTCGCTTGTATGGCATGTAGCGCCGACGTGTTGGAACCACAGCTCAGATATATCTAAGTTGTCGAGCTCTGGCTCCTGAAAGTCGGTTAACATCGCTCTATGCCGAGGGCCATTGACGGTAACGGTGTCTCCTTCCTCATTTCGATAGAAATAAGGTCCGATGATGCCGCCGTGCCATAAACCGCACCAAACAGTCAAACTTTTTGGATGCATTGATGCTTGGTCGAACACTTAAGGATTGTGGTCGCTCCAATAACAGAAATTTTGATTGTTGACATAGCCGCCGAGCCAAAAATGGTCCGATAAGATGATTTTTTGGCCAAAATCCGGCTCTCCGGCCAACATTTTCAGCGCCCGACTAGCGAACTCACGGCTTTGTCATCCGGCTTCAATTCTTGCGTCAGCACAATATTATATGGATGTAGGCCCCAATCCAACTGCAAAATAAGCCTGGTTGACTCTCTGGCGATGCCCAATTCAGCTGATCAGCGCCGAATCGACATTTCTGGGACTTCTTCGATACTGGCCACTACGGAGGCTATGTTGTCTTCACTTCGCACCAATCTCTGTCTGGTTGTACTAACGCTCAAACTTCTCCACGGTGCGACGAATTGCCTGCGCACTGAAGCCATGATGACGACCGACCTCACGACGAAATTCACGTTGCGTATTTACAACTGAGCTGAAATCTCGATAATATTTTTTTTCATAATCTCCACACATTCGGGAAGGGTCAAACGATTCACAAAATGGCAAACCTTACTGAATATTTCGACAACTGGATGCCATTTGTAGCTTTGACAGCTGCTGAAACATAATAATTGGGAAAACTATCATTGCTATCTGGTCACCCTTTACTACTTAAGTGAGTATTTGGCGTATGACGGATTCGATTAAGGTAACATGAGATTCATTTCCGCTCAGTATGCAACCACTTATTGATCCCATACACAGGATTAGATCATTTTGTCCAATCGTCGAATGAGTTTACCACTCACAAGCCCACTCACTACATTCTGTGCGGTGATGGTGTGTGCAGTAATAGGGAGGCTGTCCTTTCGGTAACCAGGCACTACATTGATGTAACAGGCCGACTACTTCGACAACTAGACAACAGTATGCAATGACATGACGGACATCCTCTACATGACTTTTCAGACTGGAAGTGGCGATAGTAGCCATATGCTGCTCACATCGGCTAAGAAAATGGCGAAGGTTTTGTACAGGAGTAGGTTTGCCACGTCAGTTGGCGTGAACTGAACATCCGGTACGTCTCTGAGATGACCCCATATCCTAGAGGGAATGTGGATGGTGTAGGTCAGTGTTAGTCTAGGATAGCAATAAGGTAGAAAGGGTATATTTAGGGTTTATTTTAGGGTTTAGAGCAGCTTTGGAATGGTTTAGAATAGTTAGGATTGTATCGGGCAAAATCCTTAAACAATTCGAAGCTTTAGTGGAATTACCGAGGTTCAAGTATGAACAAATAATTGAGGTTCAAAGTAAACAATAAACATTAACAACCCAAATTGTAGAAATGAAAATTATTATTGAAAGGACATGTGAGCAAAAGAGTGAGAATGAGAAAAATTATATTAAATTAAAAACAGTCCCACCTATCAAGGAAACAAAAAATGTAATGTAGATGAGGGACAGATAAACTATTTTCTGATTTTGTGAAAAAAGTGTCTGTCCTTATTCACCCAAAAAAAGAGTCAGGAATTAAATGAAGTAAGAAAGGAAATGAAAATTAATATAAATATAAATAAAACCAAAGATGGAATTACAGTTCAATTACAATTCATCTGAAAAATAAAAAATTGAAAAAAAAGTTCAATAATACGAGTAATTATGAAACGGAAGTGTCAATGAGTAAACCAAACGTGCATATAATGAATTTAGAAAATGATGAAATAGGAGACGAAATTGTAAACAAAGTAAAAACATACAAGAAAGTTACAATCCGTCTGGATCGGATGGTATGATACCCTATCCCCCATTTTTTAACCCACCCCTAAAAAAGTGAGCGTGTCGTTGCGAAATTTTGAAACTGATGCGGTGATATCTTTGGTTGGTTGGTTGGTTTAAGAGGGTGAGCTTATGCTCTTCACTTTGCCCTCCACTGGGCCCGTTGTGTTCCCCTCGTCTGTCAAGCTGTAGGAAAAGTAATGTAATGGGATCAAGTAATGAGAGAGGATGTAGGTATTGGGATCATGGGAGTATCAAAAAGGAGGTTATATCATATAGTGATCGGGAAATAGTCTTGTTCGTCTATCGAACTCCAATATATCACCGATTCCTTTCATACTGAGATGTGTTAGATCCGGTATCCTTGGGGATCCCAGTATCTTCAGTCTTAATCTTGCTGTTGCAGGGGAGTAGCAGAGGAAGTGTTCTATCATATATCTTCCTTCTCCTCCTCACAGTTAACACAGATTGTTGTTTCACCTAGCCCGATTCTGAACGAGTATTTATTAAGATTGGTGTGCCCTGTTAATCGCTCTTAACTGTGTTCTGCTTGAGTTGAAGCTCTTTTAGCTGTGTTGTTACTCGTTTTCTATTACCACTGATCTGGCCACTTTACACGTGTCCAGATTCGTCCAGTAGTTATTGAATTTCTGTCTAATCGTCTCATTGATTATCGTTTTAATAGTTGTCAGAGGGGCCCCTATAGTCTTAACAGGATTCAGTTCTGTGTCACTCGCTCCTTTCCTTGCTAGTTCATCTGCCTTTTCGTTAACCGGTACACCTTCGTGCCCCGGTTTCCACATAAAAAGCGGACTCTATTACGCCTGGCAAGTAGGTTGAATTTAATTTTGCACTCCTTAATTAGTCGTGATTTTGACACATGGTTTGTGATCGTGCTAATTGCTGCTTTGCTGTGCGAGCAGATGTCTATTTGCCTCTCTTCGCTGGTGTCTTCTGCGAGTATTTATGTTGTTTTCATAATTGCAAGGATTTCTGCTTGGAACAAAGTTACAAATGGTTCTAGGTGAATGGCAAGTTCAATCGGTAGGTTAGCACAGAAGATGCCAGCTCCTGATTCTCCTGATATTTTAGAGCCGTCTGTATATACCGATACCAAGATTCTCTTGTGGAGAAAATTGTTTCGAAGCTGTTGGTGGACGTATAAATTTTTTTAACAACAACATCACTGGGACAATCGATGAGTTGTATCATTTCTCTTATCATTTTGATGATTTTTCGATGTTCCGTGTTAGCGCCTTCGTTGAAAACGCCGATGATTCTAAGTCTTGAAGCTGAAAGACCGGCAATCTTCTTCGCTTCGAGGTGCACTGGTAGGATGATCGCTTCTATGGTCGCTGTTGTTGTTGAGGACTGTGCTCCAAGCAGGCCATATGCTGCACCTTTATTAACAAGTCAGTCCGTTTTATTTGGATTTATTCCTAATCCACTGTCCTCCGCCCATTTCGTTATGATTCGTAGGGTGTTTTGCATAAGCTCTCCTATGATGTTCAGGTGCCTACTCGTACATCTTATCAAAATTCGTCTCCCAGTGAAGCTGTGATGATGCGGTTTGATAGCATGTGTTCTAGCCAATTGTTTATTATTTGATTTATGGAAACGCCTACGACTGATTCCTTAGTTTCAAATCCATCTTCTATTCTGGATACAACCTGATGTTGTGCCGTCTCAACTGATTTCCTTTGAGGTATGCGTGTTGATTAGGGCACAGCCACGGGTTTGAAATCTGTGTTCTGATATAGTTATCACAGATTCTTTCCATTGATTTTAGTAGGAATGACTTTAGACTAGTAGGTCTATAACCCTTTCCGGATTTTGGTAGGAACACCAATTTCACCCCTTGCCATTGTGTTGGCGTGTATCCTAGATATAGGCATCCCCTGCAGATATTAACCAGGGTTTTCTTTAGGGTATTTAATTCTATCCCTTTTTGCAAAAAAGATGGGAAGTATTCCGTCTATGCCCGGTGATTTATATGGCGCAAATGACAGTCCACTTTATCTGTATCAACAAGGTTGTCAGTATCTTCCCATTTATTTTCAGCACGAGTAAACCCACATTGCCTCATTGAAACAGTTTGGGAAGTTTGCGCACATCTGCGTCTCCAAGATATCGGCAGCGGTTGCCATTTCGGTGCCGGCCTGTAGAAGCTGAAAACTTAGTGGTTCCTTGGACAGGATCTTCTTTAATCGCGCTGCTCCATTGTGAGCTTCTTGAAGCTCCTTTTACTTTCTTTAAGGCATTCAGCAACCATCCATTCAGCAACGCGTGGTGCTTCAAACCAGCTGTGGTGTACTGGATATATACAGCGGTTGTAAGACCCATTTTCACATAGTATGGTGGACGGCTGTTGAGAAGCAATACCAGCTTTCAAATCTCACTAAAATCCAGAGGGCAGCGTGTATCGGAGTCATGGGATCAATAAGAAAAACACCAACAGCGGCAATGAGAACCATGCTCAGTTTCATTCCGCTTGATATATATTGTAGCAGTCTGGCGGCTAAAACAGCTGTAAGACTGAGAGAAGGCCGACTGTGGTCATCGAGCCTTTACGGCCATGTCACCATCTTATCCCGATGGGGGACTGCCAGCAGATCATCGGAAACATTTGAAAGGAGATTCAATATAAAAATTCCTGACAGAATGTACTGGATGAACTGAAGAACTATGAAGAAAAAGGAACTGGCGTTCTATACCCACGGTTCTAAGATGGAGTTTGGCATGGCAACCGGAGTTTATTGTGAGGCCCTAGGAATAAACAACTCTTTTAGAATAAGCTACGACTGCAGCGTCTTTCAGGCCGAAATCACAGCCATCGTACAGGCTGCAGGGATTATACGCAAGAGTAACATCCTTGGCAAAACGCTAACTGTCTATATAGACAGCCAGCCAGCCATTAAGGCTCTGGATTCTGCTGTAATTAGATCAAGGCTTGTGAGGACCTGCAAATCAGTCTTAAATGGAATATCCAGAGCCAATGCGCTGGGCTGATGAGCTTGTTAGGAAAGGGTCGGCGCTGCGCTTATCCCAGGTTCTCCCTTTTGTAGTAACCCCAATCAGTTCCCTATGGAAGAAAATAGAAGATGAAACCACCGATCGAGCAAAGAGACGGTGTATTCATCTGGAAACATGCGCAACGGCCAGGGCACTATGGCCGCCCTTCAGCAAGAAGAGATCAACTTCCCTGGTGAAACTTAGTCATTATAATGCACGGGTCGCTTCTGGAATAATTACCGGTGATTGTGCCATTGGAATTCACGCAGAACGACTCGGTGTGCTACATAAGGACTATTGTAGAAGTTGCAGGGACGAAGAAGAAATTTAATCAGTTCATCACCTGCTGTGTGATTGTCCTGCCCTATCCATTATAAGAATGAGAACTCTTGGAAGTTACTTCTTCTCGGAATTGGAGGACTTATGTAATGTAGAGCTTACGGACCTCCTGAAATTTATATCTAGGTGGTTCTAACAGCGGACTTTACAGCTTTTCAAGGGTTAAATGATTGGGCACAATGGATTCGAATTGTGGGTCTAAGTGAGCAGTGACCCTATTTGTCACAAGGCACCCATCTACCTAACCTAACCTATGCTACCAATGTTCAAAAAAATAGAGGAAAAATCTGCCTACGATTAGCTATATAGATATGCTCTAACCAATAAGTTGTTAGTAGAAAATCAATCGATGTACCGATGTCGTCTTTCTTGTGAATCTTAAACTGACCATGAATGAACGAGGCTTATAAAGAAGAAAATAATTGCCATATATTTAGACTTTCAATGAGCTTTTGAAAATACAATATAGCAATTTCCTTTTGAAAAGAGGCTACTACTTACTTACTTACTTACGTGGCGATACAGTCCGGGGTGGACCTGGGCCTCAACCAACAAACCTCTCCAGCCAGCAAGGTTATGAGCCAGCTGCCTCTAGTTGCGCACGCCAAGTTGGTTGAGGTCCCCCTCCACTTGATTGCGCCACCCACCACGAGGTCGTCCTCTACTGCGCTGTCCATCCGGGGTGGATTCGAAGACTTTTCTGGCTGGAACGTTGGACTCCATCCGCTCTACATGATCCAGCCATCTTAGTTGCTGTATATGCAATCTTCTGGTTACGTTGATGTCATTATATGTATATGCCGTATAATTCGGCGTTGTAGCTTCTCCTCCATTCACCGTCTATGCAGACGAGACCAAAGATCACTCGAAGAACTTTTCTCTCGAAGAAACCAAGGGCATCGTCATCCGATTTTGACAAGGTCCATGCCTCTGCGTCATACATGAGGACGGGGGGCTACTACTTTAATTTATCAGAAATTCAGAATTGAACACAACGGACTAATTTGATTGTAAAGAAACAAATTTTGGTATACCACAAGGTATTATTCTTAAAAAGCACCAAAACCGAATTCTCAGCTAACGATGAAGTGACGACCATAAACAATTATGAAGTTAATCGAAGGCGAACGGTCAAGCGCATAAGACCATAAGACTTGTCTACCAGATACTAAATTAATCCCTAAAATAATAATAAATAAGCAAGGTTGCATTTTTGCACGAATGCCATACATCTAACCTATCCATGTTGTTATGTAAAACGAGTTATTTAGTGTCCAAATAGGACAAAAAAAAATGTTTAAACTCACTCAAAAATATTTAATTCAAACTGTTTAGTAAAGGGTGACCGTGGTGTAGTGGTAACATCATCGCTTGTCAAGCTGTTGATTCACGGTTCGAATCCTGATGTCAAGAACCATCTATTTGTTTCGCATGAAATAAATAAAAAGTCGATCACTTGCGAAAGCTAAGTCAACTCTACTGTGAAGGCATAACACTGGCAGTAGGGTGGTCATATGGCTAAAATGCAAAATGGTCGTGATGATGACATAAGGAGGACGGGAAAAAATACTGTGAATCATAAGCAATGACAATAATAGCGAAATCAAAACAAAATACTCCCCAGTTATCTGGACAGCCACCCTTGGAGTTTACAGAAACTTAATACCACCTAAGTTTCAAACCCACCACACCAATCTTTCTTTCTCTCTATCTCTTTCTCTTTCCACAAAAAACGAACGTGTTCTAAAAATTAGTATAAGGGTATTCATATCCCCTTTTACACTTGCAAATTATAAAAAAAAAAAAAACCGAACATATCCAAAAAAAAAATTTTA
Source organism: Pocota personata (assembly GCA_963082735.1). Taxonomy (NCBI): domain Eukaryota; kingdom Metazoa; phylum Arthropoda; class Insecta; order Diptera; family Syrphidae; genus Pocota; species Pocota personata. The sequence goes on along the minus strand of OY720429.1, from coordinate 60,561,864 downwards.
TGAAATAAAAGTCCTACAGATAACTGTTTATATAAAAGTTTTTAAATGTGCGCAATTTTCTTTTTAATTAAATGTGTGAAACGTTTACAAATCGTCTGATTTTGTTAATGTATGACTCACAATAATCACCTGGGGCCTAGCAGCTGGTTTTATGAAGTCTTAAACATAAAAGATTTATTTTTTTTTGCTTAAAAATTACCTTCGTTCAGTAATATGAACTTTTTGCTAACCCTAATCCTCTCGGCTTGAATTAGTGAGAGTGAGTGTATATATGTAAATGAATATATGTATGTTCGTAACGTCGATTGGTTTGTATGTAAAAATATGAAATAAGTCCGGAAATATGCCTATAAGTATCTACACAAAGGTGCTAGTCTCTTTTCTCTTTTTTCTTCTGGAAATCCGTATATAAATAAACCGGGTCATGGTAAATACCTTAAACCGTACGATATGAAAGGAACTAATTAATTTAATATATCTTAACTTTACATCAAAAGAACCAATTAATTTACTCACAATGAGCTACTTAAAATCAAAGGCCTATTCACATAGCAACAGAAAAATTCATTTCAACAAGTTAAGTAGATCTAAAAAAGAAAAACGACAAAATTCTCCGTACACACCACAAACACAAAGTCGCCACATAACTTTGGATACTTCAAAACCTTTTTACATCTCAACATGAAGACGTCTTTATGAGCTCTTACATTCCTGTGCTACAGCAGAAATAAATTCCTCCTGATACTGAATTGAGTAACAATTCAAGAAGTCTCCCGAACTTAAATTCTGTTCCCATCAGACTTAAGGTTTCGTTTTGCGTTTGCTTTTTTTTCTTCTTTCCTAAAATAGAATCACTTCATTAAATTACCGAAATTTGTTGGCATTTTATGTCAAGCTAGCATCTTCGGAATTAAATTCACAACGATATTATCGATATTGCAACCCTACCCTACCTCGGCTGACTGTTATTCCACCCACTCTCGATTTCACTTTATTTTTGTGTCATCAACGAATAGAAGTAAAGGACATCAGGAAATTCCTGCGTTGATTCAGTAGTGCGAGTACTCGTATGTGTTGTAGAATAATGATTGAGAAAAAGGAAAAAAAAAAAATATATATTTTAATATTATACATATTTTACCGTCCCTTGACCTGAATTTCGGTCGCTTTTATTTCCAAAAACACATACCCCTCCCACATGGTTATGCCTGTCACTTTATGAGTGCCTTCTTTTTAGAGGATGGCGTCGTCTGCTGTCATCTTGTTATTGCTACGGTAACTGACTGCTGCTATCACAGCCATTAGCTAGTACCGCCTTAACAAGTGTCCCAGTACCGGCAGTGAGTGTATTCTATTTGGAGTGGTGACGAGGTGGTTGTTGTTTTTCGAGCAATATTCTGTGATTTGTGGACCATCGTTCAGTGGTCCATCGTTGGATGCTCTGAAACTGTGTATGCTGGCACTGTGCATATATGATGGGTACGAAATATATGTAAAGTAACTTTTTCACTACAATTTTCATGTTAAAATACTAGTAAAGTGTGCAGATTCATTGGAGGGTTGGCTTATTTTTTGCGAAGGTTTTTTTATTTACTTTTTTTTTTTATGGGCGAACAAATTTGCCTCTGATTTATGGAGGTAGGTGATGCATAAAAGTGCATGCACTGATGGCATTTTATTATTTTTTTTTATTATTTTAGTTTTTTGTACGAGTAATTTTAACAAATTGTTTTCTATATTTTAGCGGTGCCGTGAATTAATGCAAAGCGAAATAAGACCAAATGATGCAAGATGAACCACGTGACTACTTCGATAGGAATAGAATTACGATAATGGCATGTACGGGTATGTAAGTCTGAGAACATTTCATTAGTTGATGATAATCGGGGAAATTTAACATCGTTGCGAAATTGAAAGTAGTAAGGGTGTCCCAAAATTTACGCAAGTTTTGAAATTTGCAGCATTTGTGCGATGAAGTGTTGCCAACGAAAAAAAAGATAGCGTGACAGCTGACAGTTCAGGGTTATTAAAAATGGTGTGCTACACGAAAGAACAACGCGTTTTCATTGTTGAGCAATATTTTAAAAATGATGAAGGTTTGGCAGGTACTGTTAGCAATTTTCGTATAAAATATGGTCGGAATAGTGATTTCACTTCATCAAATTGTGAAATGATTAATTCAAAAATTCAAGAAAACTGAATCAATTGGTGATCTTAGACACTCTGGCTGTCCCTCAATAAGTCGTCCAACACAAAATAACGAAGCAGTTCGTGAGAGTGCTGTTGAGAGTCCTGGAATATCAATTCGGCACCGTGGTCAAGAATTGGACATTTCGAGAAGATGTCTACAGCGTATTCTTACGAAAGATTTGCATCTTCATGCATACAAAGTGCAATTGACTCAAGAACTGAAGCCTATTGACCACGCACAGCGAAGAGAGTTCGTTGAATGGATTATGGAACAGCAAGTGGATGTTGATTTTTCAAACAAAATCATCTTCAGCGATGAGGCTCATTTTCATCTTGATGGCTTTGTTAATCGTCAAAATTGACGAATTTGGGGTGCAGAAAATACATGGGTGATTATTGGTGAAACAAATGCATCCACAATGTGTCACTGTTTGGTGCGGATTTTGGGCTGGAGGCATCATCGGACCATTCTTCTTCGAAAATGCGGCTGGTCAGGCAAACACAGTTAATGGTGTTCGCTATCGCGACATGATAATCTAGCCTAAATTGCAAGATATGGATGTGGACAACATATGGTATAATACAGCCCGAGAAACAATTCAATTACTGCATGAGGTTGTGTAATTTCCCGTTTAGGTGATCAGTATTGGCCACCCAGATCATGCGATTTAACGCCGTTGGACTTTTATCTTTGGGGTTTTTTGAAGTTCAAGGTTTACGACAACAAGCTCACGACCACCCACACTTTGAAGGAGTAAATTGAGCGCTGTATCAACGAAATTCAGTCACATTTATGCAAAACGGTCATTTCAAATTTCGACATACTGGCGTATGGGCCAGTAAAGCCGTGGAGTCCATTTACCAGATATGCTATTCCATATATAACCATACACTGAATGAATCAATAAAACATTTACAATTTTTAATTAAAATCGTGTGTTTTGTATCAAAATTACTTCTTGCGTGAATTTTGGAACACCCTTTATAAGCGATTTGATATTCCCGTTCGAGGGTTTTAAAAACGTAACTGTTCTCCTTTATATTCCAAAGATAAATCATTTGTACAAGTTTAAAATGAACTCGAAAATGTCTAAGCGATACACTTGCTATAATAAAGCATGCAGTGCTAGTGCTGTGATTGGTTTGAATAATCAAAGCTTGGCTCGAATCTTAAAATCAAGTGCCGCACATAATCATTCAAGTGCAGAACACATAAGGGTCTTTTCACAGTACATATTTGGTTTTGACCGGACGGCAAAAAATCGAATGAAATCCGAATTGGGAACACGTTAAGACTATACGGTTTATGTACAGCTTTTTTCCGTCACAAGCTCAGTTTGTGGTTGAGTGATGTGCTGTTTGATCATAAACAAATTATTGCATTATGGGTATATAATCGTCGATGAAAGAAACGACAACGCAAAACGTCAAAACTACAATTACAGTGTTGAGAACAACTGATCGTACTATTACACCACTGAGTTATCGGTCGTTGTCCGGGCGCCGTCCGGGCGCCGTCACCGTGTAATGCGAACATGGTCACGCCACTAAAATAATGTCGAATGCCGTTCGGTCAAAATCGAATAGTGTGAAAAGAATGCAAATGAAAATTATTATTGAAATTAAGGAAGAGTGTGAAAATACTTCACTAAAAAGATGCGGGATTCAGAAAGTGTTTAATGAAGTCTGTGATAAAGACATTGAAAGTGCTTCAAGTGTTCAATTTTGAAAAATAAGAAGGCAGCTTACAGATCACAAACAAATCTTTCCCCAAAGCTCCTGTTACTGTAAGTGTTAAACTTATTAAAAATGTAATGAATGATTTTGGTCGCGGTACCAAAATAGAGACCCCTTCTATGGAAGCACAGTTATTGAGGATAATTTTTATTACTCCATCTTCCTGTCCCCAACAATTGCAACTACCATCTAAAAGTTTCCAGAGACAACAAACCGGGAGTATTTATTAAATGGCACTTTCAGTGTTGTTCCATCTTGCGGCTACAAGCAGCTATTAATCGTGCACTGTGTTCATGACGATCATGTAAGAAAACAATAATTCGATGTGTAATAAATGTTTAATTTTTGTTTTTATAATGACCTCACGGAATACTATACTGGAAGTTTAACATTGGCTAACACGAAGAGTAGCCACGTCCAAAATAAGATTGCTACATCTCGGGGCTCTTCTCTTGGACGACCTATGCGACTTGGCAAATATTGACGTCAGAAGCATCCTCTGCTTCATGAGAAATTCCGACTAGTTAAATTAGCCCTGTATTTATTTAGAATACCGAAAGATCCCGTGATATCACAATATATGTACCTCCTTTAGTCTATTCGTGTTTTTACACAGTTATAGATATCAAAGCCATTAGTCTCCTCAACATTACGTATGCATGTGGTCCTATCTGTCATATGCGAACGCCTTAAACCTTTTTTCAACAATCTGATTGGTCTGCATCATTGTGGTTGTAGGCCTTTGAATTCTGCAATAGATCAGATATTCACAATGCGGCAAATCTTAAAAAAAAAAAAAAAAAACACCCAGAAGCTTCAAATCGATACTCACCAACTTTTCATAGAGACAAAGCTGTGCCAATAGGGAAACAATCTTGGTATATGATTTAAAGATAGACTAATTTGTGACGATTATGTAGATATGGTTACTGGTAAGATATATCGTTGTCCTGGGAACCTGTACAAGATGCAGCAATGCTGAAATGCTTGTCCATTTACGAGTATTACTAGAACATGAAAGATCTGCGATCTAAAACCTCTTTTGTGTTTCTTGACTCTCAAAAGCTCCCCTAAATGAAAACAATTTGTCTTGTGATTACAATAGCACCGAACTACTTACCTTAGACTTCATGGTTTTCCAGCACGATGGTCTTGAGAAAGAAGACTATTACTCTGGTCGCGGAGTTCTCGCGGCAAAACACAATCGCCTCGACTCTACACTCTTAAAACTTCACACGCCGCTAATTTTGAGTTAATTTTTATCAAAATAAGTATATCTCAGCGCATCATCTACATCTTCTGCTACTGCATTCGTCCATCCCAGCCCACTTAATCCTATCAGATTGTCATAGACATGATTGATTCTCTGTTTAATGTTGTGGATACCCGCGACGTCATTATCTTGGGGGATTTTAATTTTCCCTATCTTCAATGGGCTCTGTCTGATAACGATTCCCACTCTGTCGCTACAAATACCTCTTCAAACAAAAAAGTCATTTTCATTGCCTGTCTCTCTGATTCTGGCCAATAACAGCTAAGTAGCGTTACTAAAAACTCGACCTGATATTCTCATTAGACGCCGATAACTGTGTTGTTTCAACGAGCAACCATCGTCTTTCCATATTAGACAGCTACCACCCACTTTCATTTCTTACATTTTTTTACAGCATGGATCAAATCCTATCTTAAATTAGGGTAATACAAAAACCTCTCTAGATGATCTTTATTCGACCCCTTTATAGCCACATCCGGAGTGCCTCAAGGTAGCCATCTTGGTCCTCTCATTTTAATTTTGTCTATTAAGGACGTTAACTGAATCATCGAAAACTCTTCTTTATCTGTCTATGCTGATGACATGAAAATCTTCAGTGATATTTCATCCCTCGCTGACTCTCGCCCACTTCAAGCTAATTTGAACAGCTTTTCAATCTGGTGCCAACAAAATTTCCTCGATCTCAATGTCAGCAAATGCCAAGCCATTACATAAACTCATAAGCGTCTTCCACCAGTCCCTAGATCATATCTGGTATGTGACGAGCCTGTCCCTTCCGTCTTATTATTGTGTGATTTGGGTGTAATCTGTGACGGACACCTAAATTTCCATTGTCATATTGATAACATTATTAGCAGAGCTAACTGCGCGCTTGGTTGTGTGAAACGCTGGCTAAGGAATCCTCCAACCCTTATGTCACAAAATCTCTGTTTTCACATTTGTTAGACCAATATTGAATATACTAGCCAAGTATGATCGCCATATCACGATACCGATTCCCTTCGAATTGAGGCTGTTCAATGCAGATTCATTCACTTTGCCCTACGCGGTCTTCCTTGGGTCGACAGATATAACCTGCCCCCCTATGAGGATCATTTTAAATTAATAGGCGTACAATCACTCGAAAAATGTCGTAGAATTGTTGACATCCTCTTTGCATGTCAGCTAGTAGCAGGAAACATCGACAGCCCTGCCCTGCCCTGCCCTGCCCTGCTACAAATGATATCCCTCAACACCAAACCTCGCAATCTGAGATCTGTACACCTCTTCCTCCTTTACTTTCACCGCACCAACTATGGCTGTAAGGAACCTATGTATAGAATGCTGCGCATAGCCAACGGTACAAGCTCCTTCGATAGAACGAAGAGCCGTATTGTTTAAGTTGTTTGAAGACCATACCCCTGGTATGCTTACTCGTATGGTTAGCGAAACAAAGCTATCCCTGAAGCAAAAATTGGGGCACAATAAATACAATACTCGTATTATCAGAAGAGACCGAAAAACAACTGCAATTTAAGGTAGTGTACAGCGGTGAAGTGAGAAGGTTCCAGGTACTAGAAGCGTTTATCGTGTGCATCTCTTTCCACAGTGGAAAGAGGATGTACATGATAGCAATCTATGCACCTGAAGCTACTCAATCTACGTTACTTATTTCAGAGCTCGATACACTTTTTCGATGCTTAAGGCTGGACTCGCAGGAGAATTATTTCCTTATTGCCGGAGATCTAAACGCCAAACATAGAGATTAGGGAAATAACACACCTAATCCTAGAGGAAACCCACTATTCAATTGGGGGGGTCGACACAGTGTCGAGTATAAACTTGATTTGAAAGCTTCAGATAGTCCGTCGTTTCCTAGAAGTGGCTCCTATCTGGATCTTATGCTGTTCGACGTATGGTTACAACTGACCGACACGGACCGACAACCTTTAAACTGCCTGCATACATTTGTGTATGACAGTGACCATTACGGACTCAGTGTCGTAATAACGATTCCCAATGAAATTGGGGAGTTGGAGGAGTTTGTCCAAATGTACTCCTATAATTATAGTAGGACGCGTTGGACTGGCTTCTCCAGAACTTTGACAAGAGCACTCTCGTCAAATTCGCTCTAACCACCGTCCAATAGGAATCTGTCAACGAGGAAATTGACTGGTACTTAAATCAAATGGACGAGACAATTAAACGAACTATTGATAGTACGACACCTCGGTATCAACATACTGACAACGCAGACATATTCCGCAATGCAGCAATTGACGCACTACACCAACACAAAAGTAGACTGCTGTCGAGACTAAAAACCTTGTACAGACAGTTTACAGACAGACAAAGCTCGGAGGTTTGGACGCTGAAGTCGTCGATTATAAACCTCCAGAAATTAATTGGGGAAAACTACAGACTTTCTTTGATATTTGCATTGGGACAACAATATTCGGGCTGTAAAATCCAACAACCCGAGTGTGTTCCCGCAAATAAATAAAATATTTCAGAGGAATAATCAAAACGACCTTCCATGTCTTAAGATCCCCCGAACGACGAACAATGGACGAATACTGATAGCAGCAGGTATAGATCCAGATAACTCAATAGAGGATGACAATATCTGTGTGATCAAAGATCCGCAGGAGAAGGTAGAAGCTATAGGAGCGACTTTCCAGGAAGTGTACAAGGTGAATGATATCATTTGTCCGAACCACGACCTGGAAAATCGCGTCCTTGTGCACAACTTCTACCTTGGAAAAGATATAGAGCACTGGCAATCCGAGAACATAGGTTTTACCGAGTTCATAGATTAATAGAGCCCTGATTACCTGGACTGATGACAACAAAATAATTCCGGATAACCAATTCGGTTTTAAGGCGGAGCATAATACAATACATGCCGCATTAAAACTGGTCTCGGATATCGAATGGAACAAAAGCAAGAACCAATGCACTTGTGCCTGCCTGATTGACTTGGAGAAGGCCTTCGACACCGTATGGTTAGAAGGACTCTTCTACAAGCTGAATTGACTGGATATAAGCAAACGACTGCTGTACATACTTTACAATATGCTCCCCAGTAGACAGTTCTGGAACATTTCTAATTAAAAACGGTCTGCAACAAGGTGCGATGAATTCACCGATTCTTTTCATCATTTACACGAGCGATCTCATAGGATCACTTCACCAAGCCATAGCGTACGCAGACTACTTGATCGCGTACAGATCTGGACCAAAAATCGACAAACTTCTCTTGCAACGTGACTTCGATAAGATTCAGCGTTATTGTGATGACTGGAAGTTGAAGATCAACTTCTAGAAATCGGAAACCATTCTTTTCAGGACGCCGTTGTCTGGTGCCTCTATGGATACCAGAAACAATTTGCGAAAGTTCTCAATCATGGGACCGCACGAACAGCCTCTTGCATGTCGAAGTGTAGTCAGATACCTAGGGCTCTGGCTAGACCAATATCTATATTTTAATAAACATATAGATGCTGCTCTAGCCACAGCCAAAGGTGCGTTTACAATTACAAATATACTTTTTTTTTATAGCAAGCAACTCGATGCAAGGGTAAAGGTAATCTGCTACACGACCCTTGTCTGGCCCATGCTCGTATATCGATATCCCGTGTGGTTCAACGTGGGAGCAAGCTTGTTGAAGAAGATTCGCGTGTTTGAGAGGGCTTGCCTTCATTTATACGGAACACCAGAGTCGCAGTACATAAAATTCTATCCCAGTGAGGTCCGGAACAGAGTGGACAATTTCCTGATCAAGCTTATTCGAAGGCATATTGCAAGAGCAATGAGCTCGATGAATAACCTGATCTCTGGGGCTCATTACCCCAATTACAGGTACTACGAGAGAGTGCGGCTTAACGGCTTTGTTCCCCCGGAAGCGTTCCTCTATTTAAATGTGAAAGGTCTGATCCAGGACAGTTTGGCGGTGCCGATAATCTTCCATGTTGCTCGGACAGTTGCGGATAGGCGACTCAACGACGACAGAGACGTAGACACAGACACAGCAGTGTGGAGCAATTTAGTAGGGCGGTATCAAGTCTCGATATGAAGGATGTTGAACGTCAGTTCATTTTTTTTTTTGTCGGGGCTGGTACACCCTACTGAAACACTCAGACTCAAAAACAGGTCCATTGTACAACCAGGCAGAGAACCCAATTTTAATGTGTTTTCTTCGTCTTTTGTAAAAAGACGAGTAGACGCTTCAGTGACACTCACCACATCAGCACCGAATATCTGCCACCTGATCCGAGCAAAGGCAGGACAAGCACATAGGAAGTGTTCCGCAGTGTCATCGCCCTCCCCACAGGAGTCGCAAATAGAGGTAGCGCTTAAATCTAGCACATGGAGGTGCTTGGAAAAGGCGAAGTGGCCCGTAAGAACGCCAGTAAGTAGTCTGCAGTCTTTTCTGCTAAGAGATAGCAAGAAAGCCGCGGATTTCTTACAGACGACGGGGACCATTCGTTTAGTCTGACTGCATCCTAGAGAGTCATGCCACCTTCGATTGTGTTCACTGAAAACCCAGTCGTCAATAGAAGCCCTAACCGAGGACGCTGGCAAACCCAACAATCCAGAGAAATTCTCTTCTGAGCCTTGTCTAGCAAGCTTGTCAGAGATCTCATTTCCTGTTATCCCTTTGTGTCCTGGGACCCAAACAAGATTCAGTGAGTTCAGCCTTCCGACCAAATTCAATGATGTTTTGTCACTACAGATGCAGATACTTCAGACCCTTCCACCTGTTCTTACCAATATAGTCCGCAGCCATTAGGATAGCATATATTTCTGCCTGGAAGACAGATGTGTGTTTTCCCAATGAAAAGTGAAGCCTAATGTTGTCGTATTCCACGAAAACACCAGCACCAGACCCCTGTCCAGTTTTTGAGCGGTCCGTGAAAATGTGACTACATTCCTTTCCTGGCCCAAACTAATGCCAAAGCCAATCCTGAACATGGGGAAAGTTGACTTCAAATTTGCACCGCAGCCGTAATTCAGGTGTCATTGCATCAGATGGCATATCCATGAGACAGGGGTCGTAGGATAATCGTCGCGCAACGTCATCAAAACTCCAGTGCGAATCGTGCCAGAAACCACTTCTTTTTAAACGGAAGATGGCTCTGAGTGTACACCCCATGATATAAATATCAAGGGGGGAGGTTCATCAAGGCGTCTAGAGTAGAGCCAGGCGTACTGGGGAAAGCTCCCAAACAGCCGAGACAGTTCTTTGGAGTTTGGCAAAAGCAGCAGTAACGTATTTACGTGAGAGCTTATTCCACAAAACAACTGACGCATATGGGAGGAAGGGTCTTATCATTGCCGTGTAGATCCAAAGGACTTTCCTTGGCGACAAGCCCCATGTCTTGCCGAAAACACCTTTCCATTGCCGAAAGACTGACAGAGCTTTGGAAGTTTTCAGCTCGACATGTTTCGTCCAAAGAAGCTTGCTATCTAAGATTACTCCTAAATATTTGGCTTCCTTGGAGAGTTCGATAGTGACACCTTTTAGCACTGGCTGAGTCAGACCAGTCAATTTCCTCCTTCTCGTAAAGAGAACCACCTCAGTTTTGAGAGGATTAACTGAAAGTCCATTCCTAGCGCACCAATCGTCGATTGCGTCTAGGGCCATCTGCACCTTAGAGCAAACAGTCGCTAGGCACGATCCGACAGACAGAACGGCGACATCATCTACATATGCTTGAGCGTAGACGTTAGAACTATTGAGTGTGTTCAACAGGGAGTCAACCAGCATGCACCAAAGCAGTGGAGACAGAACACCGCCTTGTGGGCAGCCCCTATTTACACCTGTCATGACACTCAGGCTACAATCTGCATCTACAGTCAATGTTCTGTTCACCAGCATTGCTTTTATCCACAACACTATGAAAACGCCTATCGCATATTCGTTCCTATCAAGCGCACATTCTATTCTGCTGACCAGATTTTGAAGAGCAGTCTCGCAGGATTTTCCGCGTTGATAGGCATGTTGCATCTCTGACAGAGGATGTACCCTCAAAGCAACTTTGAGCACATGTAGCTCAACCAGTCTTTCCATGCTTTTCAGCAGGAAGGACGTCAGACTAATAGGTCTGAAGCTCTTGGCGAGAGAGTAGTCATCTCTGTCGATTTTCGGTATGAAAGCTACTCTAACTGTTCGCCAGGGGGTTGGTATATACATACATACGCCAGTGCCAAGCCAGCAGTGAAAATTCTCTACAGGGTTGGCAGCAACTGACTAATACCTTGTTTCAGCATAGCTGGGTATATTCCGTCAGTGCCAGGTGACTTGAAGCTGTCAAAAGATGCAACAGCACATTTGCCCGATGCAGTATACCAGCTGCGCCGAGTTGTTCGGCTCAGTCCGTTACGACTTTCACTAGTTGAACCTGGTTGCGAATCGATGGTGACCTGGTTTCCTGGGAAGCGAGTCTCCAGCAGAAGACTGAAAGCATCCGCTTTCGACTCAGTGAAAGTACCATCAGGTTTCTTGAGTGATTGCGGCTTGATTGGCTTTCCATTCTTGAAAACTGTGACCAGCCTACTGATTTCACCGAGAGTTTCGATCCTGCAACAAAAATCTCTATACGTGGTATGTTTCGAAGTTCTAATTAACCTCTCATATTTTCTTTGCTTCGATCGGTAAAGGTTCCAGTCCACCTCTGAATTTGTCTTGAGTGACCTATTTAGAAGTTTTCTGGTTTCCTTACGAATTCGTTGCAGATCTGAGTTCCACCACGGAACTGCCCTTCTGCAGGGGTTTTTTGTCAGCGGACACGTTAGTTCAAAACATCTGGTAAGGGTGCTGTTCAGATCTTGAACTGCTTCCTCTGCCTTTTGCCTCGTTGTAAGTTTAGGTAGATCTTTGATAGATTTGCCTAACTCTTCCTTAAACCGTATCCAGTTGGTTTTTCTCGGATTCCTACTCTCCTGCAAAGGTGTAGCTTCGCATTCGATTTGGAATTCAATGTATCTATGGTTTGAGAGGGAAATTTCTGGCGAAACTCTCCAGTTGGTAATAGGCTTGAAATACCTGTTGGACAGGGTTAAGTCAATCACTTCCTGTCTTTGCGCCATAACAAATGTTGGTTGTGAGCCCAACTTTGTTGATGGTAAGATCAGACGATAGTATGAAGTCCAGAAGATGATCTCCCCGTGCATTGCATTTGCTGCTACCCCAAACAGAGTTTTGACTATTAGCATCGCAACATATGACAAGACCTATCTTTCTGGTATCACAATATTCTATGAGCTCTACCACTGCCCTTGGTGGTGGCAACACCGAGTCATATGGGAAGTAAGCAGACGCAACGACGTAGGTTTCCCATTTACCGTTCGTCTTGAAGCTTATAGCTGCAGCGACTAAGTCCTGGCCACAAAACTGTCCAAACTTAGTTGCTGAGAGGGAATTTGGTACAATAAGGCAAGCCCTAAGCTTTTCGGACCGCTCATCATAAAGTACCGTAATATCACGCATACCTCCAAGGCCACTAATGCCCTTGTTCCGCACCCAAGGCTCCTGGATAGATATTATGTAAAAACGACCTTCCCATCTTTCAGCTGCCTTGTCGTGGTGGGAAGGGTTAAGAGTCAAAGATCCCATGTGAGACATCGAACTAAGCGCTGAAGGCGTCCGACTTGGACGTTAAAAGAAGAAAAAATATGAATGGAGAAAACAAATGATATGACTACTCCATGTGGCACTCGTGAAAATGAAAATCCACCCATGGTCTTCTCGACTGCAGCCAGGGCAAGGATTCTGGAGGCCCTGCCCATCATACCCTCCCCCGCCAACACTGGCGCGTATATAGGAGTAGCGAGAATGCTGGATTCTGAAGACTCCTGCAGCTCTCTTCCGGACACGTTTGGCAAGCTGAGCTGGCAAAGTGGAGAAAGTAGCGGAGAGGTCCAACCCGATAAGCTTAATCTTCATCCTAATGGACAGAAGGCTGATTGTAGCGCTGCTGCTGAAGGCATGTAGAACAAAACCTTAGTAATCACTACTCGTAGTTATTGGTATGAATTTAGTAAGAATTTAAGTTACGTTACGTCGAAAGACATAGTTGTACGTATTAGGTTTAGCTTAGGGTGCCCGCATAGGTCCAGTAAGTTAGAATAACATAGATTTTTTTTTTTATAATTTGCACTTGTGAAAGGGGTTATGAATACCCTTATACTAATTTTAGGACACGAGCGTTTTGTGGAAAGGGGAAGAGACAGAGAGAAAGACAGATTGGTGCAGTTGGTTTGAAACTCAGCTGGTATTAAGTTTCAGTGAACTCCAAGGGTGGCTGTTCAGATAACTGGGGAGCTTGTTTGTTTTTGCTTTTGTCGTTGCTCATGATTCACAGTATTTTTTTGTCCGTTCTCCTGATGTCAACATAACTATCAAGTTGCATTTTAGCCATATGACCACCCTACTGCCAGTGTTAGGCCTTCGCAGTAGAGTTGACATAAGCTTTCGCAATTGATCGACTTTTTATTTATTTCATGCGAAATAAATAGATTATTGACATCAGGATTCGAACCGTGAACCTGTAGCGTAACAAGCGATGATGTTACCACTACACCACGACCACCCTCATAAGTTAGGTAAGCTAGTTTTAAGCGTTTTTTTGTCTAGCAATTAAGTTATAATGATTTAATAATAAATAAAAATGCATTAAAAATTAATGAAATTAAGTTTCTTCTATTTTTAGTGCAGCAAGTTAACACTTCGAAACCCTCTTCTTAATGCCACCTCCTCAATCTCTCCACCTTAGTTTTTTAGCTTAGTTTTTAAGTTAGCTTCAAAATTTTTTTTTGGCTTAGTTCAGATTAAGGTAGGTTAATTTAGCTTTAAATTTATAGCTTGTACTAAGCTTAAATAAATAAATAAATAAATAAATAGAACCCTAATGTTGCATTCAAGAATATAACTTTGCTATGCATGCACATAGTATACGACCTGAAGTGTTATGACCAGGTATCGCCATGTATTAGTAATATTATTAGATGCCTAGAATTTTGTGCACTGAAATATTTACAAAATATCACAACACATAGAAACCGCCTTCCTTATAAGCAAAACTTCACCTCTCTAAGTCGTCAAGGTCTTTTACTTTTATTCCTTCTTGTTCTATTAATCCGTGCATACTGATCGATAAATCGATATTCATATTATTCTTTTATGGAACACCTTTCTCCTAGGTATTAAAATAATTTAGCACTTGACTGGCAGTAGGTAACTACTCGTATTGTCTATTGTTTTGCGTATAAATTAACTTAGAAATGTCATAAATTAAAATGTTCTTTTGATCGTTTTGAAATCGACTTTTGTTTTACCATTCACTGATTTGATTTATTATAATTATCACATTTAAGAGATTATTATAATGTTATGTAAATTTTTTTTTTTAATTAATAACACAATTTGAATAATAGCAAACAGCAGTTGGGCCATTAGCAACTGGTAATCTCGAGGACAAACTGCAATTATTTTCTAATGTGATATATACACATATACATATGTATATTTATTATTTTATTTTCTTTAGCTAAAGTTGATGTTATGCTTCCATTCGAAAAAGTAATTTGAACTATCAGATAAACATATCATTTGTGCCGAATACACTTTAAAAGAATGTAGGAAACCAATTCCACAGTTTGTAAAGGAGGCGTATCCTGTTCATTTTGGTATTTACTCGTAGTTAGGAATCCAAGATAAATCTTTTCAATCCCCCACACCGCATGCAAACATGCACTAAGCATTTGCGGCAATAAGAAAAAGGAAAGAGGCAAATACAGAGTGATAGTAATTTAAAAGGAAAGGAAGGACACGACTGGGTCGCACGTACTTGCTTCATATATGGTGCTGTTTACTTGTATATTTTTCAGATTTAAAATTTATGCAAAGTTGAAAAGAGGCGGCAGAATCTGCTCTCAAAGGCCTAAAAACTATTTTTTACCATACGTCCATAATAATTTAAAACCATGTTTTGGACATTAATTTTTGACATTACATATGTCGAAAATGACTTAGATGAATTTCAAATAAAATCGTCTTTTTGTCGAATTTTATAGAAATCGTAAGTGCGTTTTTTAAGAAAATTTGATTAAGTAGAGTACCATTAATTTTGAACCTAGAATGAAAATTTCGATTTCGTCCTTGGGCAATATACCACAGACTTCAAATACGTTCAGTCGCTTAGCTTGCAGTCCGAGGTACAGATATTCGGACAGACAGAATTGGGAGACCTACGTTCTGAGTTCCTCCATAATGGTAATACCAAAATTAATCAAAATCTCGAGATGGACAATTTACACGGAAACAATACTTGCCCTAACAAGGAAAAACCACAATGAGGAGTATCATTTTTGGTTTGCCGAAATAAAGGGAATCAATCGAAATAATCGAAGCACAGACACTCACATGAAGTACGTATTCCGTCCGTCTGCTGATATTCCCAGATGTAAGTGAATCTTGTAAGTCTCATATTTTACAAGGACACAAAGTCTGAAAAGCGAGAGTGAACGTGCAGGAACTTCATGTCTTCAACATTTTAACCGAAAGAGGTTGAATGATCTCAACTTCTCTAAGTTGTCTGCTGATCTCCAGGTTGGAAGAAAAGAATGTTCTTCATTCTGAAACGAAATGCTGAAGAACATAACCTAGTGAAAATAGAGCTCATGGTTATCAAGATTAGCTAAAACCACTTTTTTTTCAATCATAGTTGATCCTTTCTAATCAGATCATCTGTCCAACGGGAACATCAGGACGGCGGTATATTTCCGGCACTACTCCAACAGGAGGCTAATATCATAAGCAGCAAATATCCTAACACCTAATGGACATTTAAAGCAACGGGAGTAGACGGTATTTTCCCTGTCCTAGTGCACAAAGAGCAGGAAGTAATCATGCCACACTTCCTCGGAATAATGAGAAGCATCTTATCTCTCGGGTATATACAGAGCCCTCGAAGAAGGTTGCATTTTTTTTAGGCCAATTAACTTAAGGCACCTATATAAAAAGGACGGTTTTAGACAGAATGACCCTCCACCACAATGAACATTCGTACCGTGCCGGGGAATCCGCCGAAATCATACCAAAATAGCTGACAAGTTTAGGTCAAGATGCAATAAATTGCAAAAAAACGGTCAGCTCTGCTTTCTTGGACATTGAGAGAGGGTTCAAATAATAAATGAAATAATAAGGGGAGCCCTCGAAGGAAAGGAGTTAATCAGACCAAAGTTAAATGAATGTGCGAAATACTTACGATCTGGGCAGCTAAGACTGCGGTCGAACAAAAAACCATCACAATAAGAACAACTTAAATGAGTTTGGCAGGGATGGCAAATCTATTCATAGCTCTGTGTAGCTCGTCTCTATAAACACTATCATATGTGACTCTGAAACCGAATAAAAGGTGATACATCAATTTCGAGTTTCTGAATTTTTTCTAAGAGCTACCGCAGAGTGGGTGGCCGTGGTGTAGTGGTAACATCCTCATTTGTCAAGCTACTGATGCCAAAAATCATGAGTTTATTTCGCAAGAAATAAATAAAAAAATTCAATCAATTGCGAAAGCTTATGTCAACCCTACTGCGAAGGCATAACACTGGCAGTAGGCTGGTTATATGGCTGAAAATCACTGTCTACAAAACCCCCGTGCCTTGACATAATATAAGGGTATTCAAATCCAAACAAAATAGTGAGTATCTGATATATATACGTAGTGGATTTTCCTTGCCTAAAACCACACTGATACGGACCGAACGCACCCAAATTTTCAGACAGATCTGTCAAATAGTTTTGTTGTGGCAGCCATTTTATATAAACGCCTACTACCATTTTCGAGTGCTCATTAAACACTATTTTTTGAGAGAAAAAACTATCACGCAAACCAAACAAAAGCTTGACAAATATTATGGGGACTCTTCACCATCGATTGGAACCATTCACCACTGGTTTACTCAATTTCGGTGCGGTCGTTCAAGCACAAGTGACGCCGAACGTTCTGGTCGCCCAATTGAGGTCACCACACCAGAAATGGTCGACAAAATCCATGGTTTGATAATGGACGATCGGCGAGTGAAAGTGCGCAAACTTGAAGAGGCCAAAGGCTTATCATATGGCTCAGTAATTTCGATTTTACATAAATATTTGGACATGAAAAAGCTTTCCGCAAGATGGGTGCCGCGATTGCTCACAATCGACAACAAACGCATTCGTCTGACAACTTCAAAGGTGTGTTTGACGATGTTCCAGAAAAATTCGGCTGAGTTTTTGCGCCGTTTCGTAACCGTAGATGAAGCCTGGATTCACCAAAACACACCAGAAACCAAGGAACAGTCAAAACAATAGACTTCTCCTGGTGAATCGAAGCCGAAGAAGGCCAAGGCGGGTTTGTCAGCAAACAAGGTCATGGTGACAGTTTTTTGGGATGCGCGCGGTGTTATTCACATCGATTACCTTGAAAAGGGTAAAACGATCACCGGCGCATATTATGCAGAGCTGCTGGATCGATTCGAAGCCGATTTGAAGCAAAAACGGCAGCATTTAGCTAAGAAAAAAGGGTATTTGACAGATGAGTTGATGTATGCTCCGCACCAAATTATCCCCAGCTTGGTAGTTAGACCGTCGACTCCAGCAGCTGTGTTGGATTTAGGCTTACCTGTTGCTATCTTCACCTCACATTTTCGGGATAACGGGTTGAATTTAGCATTCTACCTGACAGCGGAGTTTTGCTTTCTAAATTTTCAGCTGCGACTGTGACTAAGGGCTCCTATTCGGGCTTTGTAGTCCGGACATGACATTTTTAACTTCTGGTAAATCTTTTGAATATCATTTTTGTTCTTTTCTCTTCTTTCGAAGAAGCTGGTTTTCTTCCGTTCTCTTCTGACGCAGCACATCAGAGACGGAACAATGATCCCATTGCTCATCTGAACTTAATGTTGGCGGCATTGGACTTCTTGAGAGGTTCAGGGATACTCGATCGGCGAAGGCTCTGGCATTATTTTTCGATTGTAGGCTCACAACACTTCTTTGGTGTTGTGGTGTTGGGATATCCGGTATACATACCTTGGAAGCAACAAGGTAATCATCTAAGCAAATGTTGGCTGCTAATCCTGAGTCCATTTTTGGATTTGTTATCGTGTAAGCTGTATTTTCCGACAATGTTTCCAAAGATGTCCTCCTTTCCAATTTTTGGGTTTTAATTGACAAGCACGCTTTTAACATCACAACGTAGGTATTGATCGATATTGCAGATCGAGTAAGTGTAAATAAATAAATAGTTTGGCGCTAACAGACAAATACAGCACCTGGCTTAGCTTCTCGCAACCACTCGTGCAGTGTGCCGCACGAATGGTTATGATCTACAGTTTTATGCCGTTTCCGAAGTGCAATTTTTTCGAATTGGACAGGTTCCTCATGACAATTTGACTCTCGTATGTTTGTCAGACGTTCGCGAGAGATGGCATCTTTTTTGGAGTTTTTTTTTTGGATTCAAACCTTGAACCTCCCCTAAGCAACAACGCCATCGAATTAATGGTGGGGTGGTTAAAATGGCCGCAGTCTTTTGTGACCGAAAAAGTCACTTAAATGTCACTTGCTTTATACTACGGTCGTATGACCGCCTTTAAGATATACATAGCAATGTTGATGAAAAATATAAGTGAAAAATGACAGCTATGGAGATAAATATGCTACGGATATCAGCGGAGTATCAAAGCGAGGCCTAATTACTCATATACGCGGAATCCTCCAGACTAAGCTTATCAGCTGGTAAAAAGCGACTTAAGTTCCAGTTGAAGCACGAAGAGAGGCAGAACAGAAAATAATTGGACAACCTGAATGCAAAAACAAAACCAGCAAATTCTTTGCTTCGGTGTTTGTGTGATCCAAAACAGAGTGGCTTATTAAATGATATTGAGGTTTGCAAACTTAGCCAACCCAGCTAGCGGCGCAGCATCAAGTAGATACTTGAGAGAAATACTTAAGATAAGACGAGTGCGTACGCGTTATATATTTCAACAATTAACAAAATAAAAGGAAGAATGACGTGGCCATTGGTTATCCTGTAGACGAGTTTGTAGAAGCAAACCTTGTCCTTATCCTCTGTGGGCGTATATTAGGCTGATGATGAATTTTGCCTTAATGCGTTGTCATCAGGCATTCGCTCGCATGCCTGAAGCTCAAGATTTATTGCCTACGTCTGCCTCTTACAACAAATCCGCATCCAAATAAGCGCTGTTTCTGCTCCCTTGTAACAGTCACCGTAGTGAATGTTACAGTTTTTCATCTGTTTTTTAACGGTCCATCCCACTGCACTTCTTGTGCTTTGTAGCAGTCTAGGGCCTCCACCCTGAACCTGATGTATAATAAATAGATCAGTCTGACTGGAACTGTAGACGCTACCGTTGATTCTATCTGAAGAATTCTTCCGCTACTGCCTGAAGCGAAGGTAAAGTGCCTTAGGTCGATGTATTAGAGAGAGAAGGAATTGGTAGACTATGTCGACGCCTGTCTCTTGCTCTTGTTTACCATTTCAAACACCCCAAATGCACAGAAATGGTGCACAAATAAAGGTCTCTTGATATGCGTCCTGCATCGATTACCATGATCTTTGTATCGGTTTTGCATCTGCAAACTTTGGTATTTATCTTGATCTTACAACATTGAATTTTTTGCACATAACAGCTGTGACCAAAATCAACTTCCCTCGTTACGTAAAATATCTTCCCTTCTTTTCTGGCCCTTAACCCAGAAATATTAAACCATCTCCTCTTACTAATTTTTCGATCAATCACAAGTCTTATTAACACCGCATATTAACATGAATGTACTCGTATGGAAACCAGCTACGTCAAAAAGACGCTACCACTATTGAGCTCATTTTCTCCAGTTCTCACATTACACATATGTACTCGTACATAAGTATTGCTTTTTCCTTTGTGACTAATAACAAGAACTTTGCTCCAATGTGGAAAACATTTTAATCCATAACAAATGCGAAACACTTAAATCCTTCCACCATTTCAGGTAAAACACCGGGACACCTTAATTGGCCGCAAGAGAAAGCGGAGAAGAAAATCGTCCTCACTGTCTGGGAAGTTGACATTTTTACACGATGTAAATTACCCAATGTGTCATTTTTTGTCAGCTATTATGTGTCAGAATGTCGCAAACGGTGCAGGTAAATTAATTGCCTCCACAGCTAAGGAGTATAAATCTTCTGCAAAAGTCGTAAATTTCATTCATTTTAAACGAAGTTGGGACGGTTCCGTTTTTATTTGAAATCCACCGAAATGCTGTTGGCAAGTTTTTTGTTACTGCAGACGTTTTTCTTCGGACCTATTTCCTGCTTTCGACTAAAGTCCTTCGGTGATTTCCTCGAATATAATCACCTGAATCACGGTATCATAATAATGTGTAATGACGACACTCTCCCTAGGGAGGAGCTCAAGACATTTTCAACAAATTTATACTGGTTGTCATACTTTAATGTTGACCAAAGGAGCCCTGACGTGAACATCGCTACCTTCACGGATTTGTTCTATCGTGGTGCTCCAAAAGTTGGGGTCTCCCTTGATATTGAGTGCCAGTCAGAGGCAGTAAGCATCTTGAAATCAGCTTCAGCCAGAAACTTTTTCAATTCATCTCAGGCATGGTTTATACTCGCAAATAGTACTGCGGTGGGAATGAAGACTCTCGCGGAGATAGAGATAAATATCGACGCAGATATAACGCTGGGTGTAAAAGTGCCAAAGTAAGATGTGTGTAGATAATCCAATTAGTTTGAAATCGGTTTTCAAAATTTCAATTTCACCATCCTTGCGCGTACCTACTTGCAAATTTCGCACTCCAGGGAGGACATTTTGCGGTTGTATGATTTGTACAAAGTATGTCATCAGTGTGGAACTGCGCTGCAGAGTGAGGTTAAAGGCAGTTGGAGTACAAGTGGCATAGAAATTGTACCATATTTTTGGCAATCTTCGGTACAACGCAGGAGGAATTTCAGTGATATAACCCTGAGTGGAGGTGTTGTGGTGAGTTATACCTTTTTTTAGCTGCCAGACCGCCATAGTTGTATTGATGTAAATTTATTGATTCCTGAGTCGAAAAGCGAAATTGAAAAAAAGAAAATTATTTGAATTGGAACAAAGGTCTTTGATGACTGTATGGTATTAAATTTTTATCGCTTTGCTTTTTTTCTGTTCATACCTACCTACGTATGTATGCTTACAAAAATTTTATACATATGCATATGGTAGGATCTTTTTAACCAACAAAAAACACTATATTCCTTTCCAATTTTAGTCACAATACAAACCTTTAAAACATTGCAGTTTTAGCTCTTGGTTGTTGGATGTTGTGTGAATAGGGATGGGCATCTGATTGGCATCAACCTGGCGATGTCCAGTGTCGCAACTATCTCACACTCATCAATTGTGCTTATTTTACCTCCACGTGGTCACCAGTCCATCCGGACTTGACTTGTTGAACTTATAAGTGCGAGTGTTGATAAAGTAGAAAATAAAGCAACACTATAATGCTCTGTCGGAGTTGACTGTTTGCTCGAGCAACAAACCGCCAGAACCTTTGCCCATCACGTATCCTTAAACCTCTCGAGAAGTCCTATGCTGCCAGCATCAAGTGCCGAAGACCAGTGGCGCCGATGCCAAGAAGCCATCAAAAACGCCGCAACTGATGTGCTCGGTTTCCCCAGTCCACCCCCACGAAATCCCTGGTTTGATGAAGAGTGCCGGCAAGCACATGCAGCAAAACAAAGTGCCTACAAAGCGTCACTGCATAGAAGGACAAGAGCAGCTCGTCAGCTCTACGAGCAAAAAAGGAGGGAAGAACATCGGCTCCTCCGGAGAAAAAAGAGAGAGCATGAGAAGAGCGCGATCGATGATATAGAGAGGTGCTACTCCAGGAATAATGTTTGGAAGTTTTACCAAAAGGTAAAAAGAACGTGTCGTACCAAAAAGACCTGAACAGAGACCTGTAGAGACGAACAAGGAAACCTTGTAGTAGAGTCACAGTCGGTGCTGAGGACATGGAAGAACCATTTCTGCAGACTGCTAAACGGCGAAGAGGACACAAATTCCGCTGTCAGGCAGAATGAACCATTCAACCTGGACGATGAAAGCCAAGATTTCCGTCCACCTGACCAAAATGAAGTGAGGATAGCAATATCTAAGCTTAAATCCAACAAGGCTGCTGGACCGGACGGCTTACCTGCCGAGCTGTTTAAGGCGGCGGGAGATGACCTGGTGGAGAGCATACACCAACTCGTCTCCAAGATGTGGTCAGAAGAAAGTATGCCTGATGAATGGAACCTCAGCATCGTTTGCCCGATCCACAAGAAAGGAGACCCTCTAAACTGCGCCAACTATAGAGGCATCAGTCTCCTGAACATTGCGTATAAGACCATGTCTGCTGTACTGTGTGAGCGCCTGAAACCATTCGTCAACGATCTGATAGGTCCCTATCAGTGCGGTTTTAGGCCCGGTAAGTCCACGACCGATCAAATATTCACACTACGGCAGATCCTGGAGAAAACCCAAGAAGTCCAGATCGATACTCATCATCTTTTTATCGATTTTAAGGCCGCATATGACAGCATTTATAGAGATGAGCTATACAGAGCCATGTCTAGTTTTGACATCCCTGCCAAACTTGTCAGATTGTGCAGAATGATGATGGAGAACGTTCGCTGCTCCATAAAGGTTGGAAACAATCTCACCGAGACCTTTGATGTCAAAAAAGGATTTAGACAAGGTGACGCGCTGTCATGTGTCTTCTTCAACATCATTCTTGAGAAAATTGTGCGAAACTCGCAAGCTAACACCAGGGGCATAATTTTCCAAAAGTCTGTGCAACTTCTTGAATACGCTGATGAAATTGACATTATTGGCAGAACACAGCGAGCTGTCACTGGTGCGTTTGCAAGTATTTGTGCAAAAGCGGCAAAAATGGGTTTAGTGGTGAATGAGGGTAAAACAAAACATATGCTGTCAACAAGAAGGGACACACAACATCGACGAATCGGACAGAACATCACGATAGACATCGCTCCGCTGTAAACTCTGATAATGACACCTCAGCAGAAATCAAGCGAAGAATTACACTTGCCAACCGCTGTTTCTTTGGCCTAAGATTAGTAAGGCCTTGTCAAGAAACACTAACGAGACTCTATATAAGACCCTTATCATCCCTGTCCTGCTCTATGGCGCAGAAGCATGGACCCTAGCAAAAGCGGATGAAGATCTTCTTGGTCGTTTCGATCGCAAAATTCTTCGAGAGATTTTTGGTCCCGTTTGCGTTGACAGGCTTTGGAGGAAAAAATTTAACAGCGAACTCTACGAGCTGTACAGCGACATCGACCTGGTCAGAAAAGTGCGCATCAGTCGTCTAAGATGGCTAGGACATGTAGAGCGAATGGACACCAACGCTCCGGGCCGAAGAGTTTTCGATTCCAACCCGGAGGGACAACGCAGTAGAGGAAGACCTCGCCTTAAGTGGCGCGCACAAGTGGAAGGGGACCTCAACCAACTTGGAGTGCGCAACTGGAGGCAGTTAGCCAAAGATCGCTCTAACTGGAGAGGCGTATTGGTTGAGGCCCAGGTCCACCCCGGACTGTAGCGCCACCTAAAGTAAAGTAAGTAAGGTTTAGCTCTTAAAACATACAGGAAAGTTACAATTCGTCTAAAATGGATACCCTATCGTCCATTTTATAAGTCACTCCTAATAAAGTGAGCGTGGCGTTGCGAAATTTTTATAACAGACACTTTTCTATTTCGGGTATATTTTCGCGATTTTTTTGGAAATTTTATCAGAAAGTGGGCGTGACTCCCAAAATTTGTAACCGAACTCACGAAATCTGATAAGATATTCTCAAAAAGACTTAACCATCACAGCAAATAGCTTTGAAAAAGCAATATATGTTTTTTTTTTTAAGGAAACGCCCCTAAAATATGGGCGTAGCCATGTACAGTTATGTTCGAAATGTGGAGAAAATCATGTCCACATATTTTATCTAGACCCGCAAAGTACTGTACTGGGCCCAATATTATACATTATATACGAGAGATATTCCGGAACTAGAAAACCATACTATGGTAACATTTGCAGATGATACTGTAATACTAGCAGTAGGAATAACCGATGAAGAATCCACAGAAGAATTCAAAATTGGCATAAACAAAATCTGTAAATGGACTTACCAGTAAAAGTGGAGAATCAAATCAAACGAGTCCAAGTCAGTGTTGACTTTACTAATAAAAAGATTGAACATGCGCTAATACTGCGAAATATTTAGGTATGACTCTAGATACAAATCTGCGATGGAAAGAGCACGTAAAAAGAAGAGTTAGAAATCAAATATAGAAAACTGCACTGGCTGATAGGAAGAAACTTATCCATATCAATTGGAAATAAAGTGCTTTTATATAATCAAATTTGGAAACCAACAATGGGTTTGTGCCAAAAAGACAAACATAGACAAAATACAAGGATTTCTAAATAAGGTGCTTAAAAATATAGAAAAGGCAACTTAGTACATAAGAAGTACTGACTTTAATCGAGACCTAGAGGTAGAAAGTGTAAATTCGGAAAGTGTAAATAAAGAAAGGCTAGAAGAGCATAGAAACTTAGATGCAAGAAAACTACTGAATAATAAAAATCAATTCTTCTTCTTTTCCTTAACGGGGAATTATGATCCGGAGTAGAAGGATAACAACCCTCTCACTTTACTGCATCCCTACTGGTCCGCCTGTGGGGTTTGCCAGTTTGACCACAGGAAGTGCCGACAGGCTTATCGGTTTCGGATCACTTCGTCACTGAGGCCAATCAAATGCTGGTGTTTTTGCATTTGTGTGATCCAGTTGTTTTTTGATCTGCCTTTTTTGGGCGATTGTGTGGGAACGTTGATTGATATTGCCTTTTTGACGGGGTTCGAAGGATCTCTCCTCTGAACATGGCAATACCAACTGAACCGGTGGTGCTCTAGCTTGCTTGTGATGGGTTCTTTTACATAAAGGCTTCCTCGAATCTTTGACGTTCTTATTCAATTAAGTTTTGTTACTCCTAATTGAAAAATAAAAATAAACGCTCCTAAGACTCAGGCTGTCTTTTTAACAAGAAAAAGAAAACGCTGTTTCTTACCAAACAACACACTTATCATCGCTGGTGCTCAGGTTGAGTGGAAGTCGAGCCTTCAATATCTCGGGGTCCCCCTCGATAAACAATTAACATATGTATATATATTAACCCACATGTCCAGGAAATTATATATAAAGTGAACATCACAATTAAAACTCTCTATTTGTTTATCAATCGAAGTTCAAATTGAGCAACAAAAACAAGCTTATCATTTTTAAAGTTGTATTTCAAGCAATAATATTTGTTTGAGAATGGTTTTACTTCTGCTAAAAGTGTTTTTATTTTAACCACAACTATAACAATATGCATTGTAAAATTTTTCTTTTTGCGACATTTGTAAACAACCGCAATTTACTCTATGGCTCACTTATAATTATTTTTATTATTTTATTTTTATTTTTTTATTATATTATTTATTATTAATTTAAACTCAAGCTTAATGTAATATGACTCATATTTTTTTGGAGATAGGTATTTCTGTTATGCTTAACTGTCGTCTCGTTCACTTGGATTAAACACACGCAGCGGGTAACGTCAATAAATAATTTATCGGAAATCGTATCGTTTTTAATTAATTGGGTAATTTCTTGGGGAATATGTTTGAATTGAGACAAAAGTGATTGTAATAATAAAAGTAAAATGTTCTAATTTGTATCAACAATATCTTTTAATTTAGCAAAAGTTCTTCACAAAGAATGTTGAACAAATAAAAAATGTAGGCATCTAGTCAAGATCACAAACGATGTTACCAGTACGGTGGTCAACGGCAAAAGAGAGCGATAGAGATCAAAAAATTGATTACATCAGTGCAGCAAGTGGCGCATAGGCCGTTATGATTATGATAGCAAAAAATTAGATGTTAAAAACAAAAATATAAATAATGTGATGTATGCGTGTTCGGCTGATTGCAACACATTACAAAACAATGTTCTCTCGGTTTTCTATGTGATTTGGGCATCGAACATTCGTACACAATATTTAACAGGACCCCTGTCTGGAATGACCAGGTGAAGATGAGGATACGGAGCACGCAGTGTTTTACTGCACACGTTTCACGGCATGAAGCATTACTCTGCCAAGTCCGTCATTACTTCTCGACCATATGTTACGGTCCGAAGAGTATTGGATGGCAATATGTTCCTTCGTAACAACTCTACAAAAAGAGCTGCGAAGAATAGAAAAGCTAAGAAGAGCAACTGAAGCAGCGAACGAAGCTGACACAAGAAGCGTAGCATAAACTGCTAACCAGCCCCGCGAAGTAATACCTAACGGCAGTCCCGCGGGGAGAGTGGTTGAAGTGTGTATGGTGTGTGTTTAGTACGTAGGCGTATTCCTGGCATCGATTAGTCAGGTTTGCGAATCGTGCATGCTAGTAGCACTCGGGCTATTAGTATCTATGAAGATCACACATCCCTGGCGCAGTCCAAAAAAAAAAAAACCCTGTACATGTGCAAAAATTTCAAATAGCACAAAATAAACTGTTAAAATTGATTTTAAAATTACCGTGGCACTACTCTACAGAAGAATTACACCAAATTGCTAATGTGGATGAAGTCCCGACTAAAATTACAAAATTACGCTACCGGTACAATTTGTCATGCATTTCATCTGACAACAACCTGATCTCAAATTTAGTTGGTTAAATAACAACAGGGTTTATTTATTTAAGTAAGGGTATATTTTTATTTAATACGTAATATTTAATAATTATTATTTATTATTTAATTTATTATATGCTTTGTTATTTAATATTTATTATTTGTTTTTATTAGTTATTATTCATTATTTATTATTTATTATTTGTTATTGATTACATGTTATTTATTTATCTTCTCGTTAGTTTTCTAATCTAATTCTTTTATGTATATACAAGGTGGGCCATATTTTATGTAGGTATGTTTAGCATTGAATAACTTTGACATTTATCAACCGATTGACTTGAGTAGACATGTTTTTGAAACGTCAATTTAGTATAATTTTAACCATGAACCGCTTCACACCGAAACAATGCGCCGTAATTCGAGTAGTGACGCTGTACATTGAAAATATTCAATCAGTTCTGTTAACCCAACGTGCATCTCGTCGAAAATATCGTGGCCAACAAGCACCGTCTGACAACGCTATTCATCGTTTGGTGTCGAATTTTGTTGAGCACGGGCAGTGTGAGATCGTCGACATGCCGTTCATCAACGCCCAAGAAGTTCCAATGAACTGGTTGAAACGGTAAGAGAGAGTGTTGCCGAGAACCCACATGTGTCGTATCGTCACCGCGTTCAGCATTTTGGCGTCAGTGGAACCACCTTGCGCCATTTTGAAGGATGATTTGCATTTATTTCCGTATAAAGTGCAATTGACTCAAAGAATATTGACGACAGACCGTCCACGTCGCTTGGAATACGGCCAAACAGTCGCTTGAGTGGTTGACACTGAACCTGATTTTTGGAAGCAAATTTTGATGACCGACTAGGCCCATTTCGCACTCTCTGGCGCCGTTACCAAGCAAAATTGATGCATTTGAGGAACGGAGAATCCATACGAGATCCATGAAATACCATTGCATGACCAAAAAGTGACTGTTTGGGCCGTCGTTTGCGCTAAAACCATCATTGGCCCATTTTTCATCCGAAAAGGCGAAACAGTCGATGGGAATCGATATCGATAGATGTTGGCTCATTATGTCTACCCACAAATGTGTGAAAAGGTCTGCACGGTTACTGGTTTGAACAAGACGGTGCGCCATGGCACACTACAAATCAAACAGTGCAGTTTCTGCAACGAAAATTCCCTGGGCGTGTGCTGTCAAAAAATGGAGACATTGTCTGGCCATTCAGATCTCCAGATTTGACGCCGGCAAGCCTCAGACCATTGACGAGCTCAAGGCAAACATTCGTGCCAAAAATAAATAAATTATAAAGGACAAAATTAAATAAAAATACCTCATATATAGAGAACTGCATTCAAAATTCACATACCGACATAAAAGATGGCGCACCCTATATTTAACCAACAAATTTTAAATAAATTTACTGTATCGATTCTTTCCATATCTCCCCTTCTCTCCTCTCAAGGAAGAAAAACACATACATATATCAAGCAACGTAATACGTATGTTACTCAATTAAAAGGTTTTTGATGTAGCTTTTCCTACCAAATATGATTAATAAATCGGTGATATACTCTTAATTGAAGCAATTGTTAATGCATTTTTTAGTAGTAATTTAACAATTAACCAAATCTCTGTAGATAGTGTAATTTAATCTATAAGAAATGTATCACTCTAGCTACAATAAAGGTATCTATCGATTTATCTATCTATCTATAAAGTTAAGTCAAAAATACTTTCTGTTGTCTATAGAGACCCTCCGCCGTCCTTTAATGCTGAAAGATCATTGCAAATTCCTTTGGAAAATACGTGGGAAGGTACTGATATAAATCAGAAAAAGGGTTGGAGAGAGAACACAACCTAGAAGAACACCATCATTACTTACTAAATGTTTTTTTTTTTTTTTTTAACTAACAAGCTGTGTACCTCCACGGATTTGCACACTTGAATAGAATTAAGAGTGATAAATTATTTGAAAATCTGTTGTATCATGTAAGTGATTCAGTAAATAAGTAATTTAGTAAATTACTTTAAAAAGGGTAAAAGGTCGTAAAGACTTAAAAAAAGGGGCAAATTTCGCTAATTTTTGAAAAATGGTCTCATAGTGATAGGACAGTGAGAAATGTTCAAATTGCGGCTTTAGTCGAAGAACGGTAGCCCTGGATGTAGTGAATGGAAAGAGTTAAACAGTGGAGAAGCATTCATTTTAAATGTTTCCAAATTGTAGGTTTCTGGAAAAACAGATTAAGGCAACTTATTCTGCATTCATATTGAGTGGCTAAAAAAACGGTAGGTGCGCTACGCAAGCTAAAAAGTAAGTGCATGTGAAGAATCGACTGCACGTGTATTACGATAAAACAGTCGGTCAGGCGAAGCGCTAAGCATCCAACTTTTCACCTGTGTTAGAACCAACACGATCAAGTAAACTCAAGCATATGATGGGAGCTCACGCCCAAATATGCGAATTATATTCAGATTTCACACAAACATAAGCTTTATACTTCGTGTCCAAGTTTAAAGGAGTGAGAAATCGTTTACACGTTTTATGAATCGGCATCTAGAACCACGTTTTACATCTTCAGTAAACTACTGGTTACACCGAAGGTCGGGGCTAAGATACAAGTACATCCCAAGCATTGATAAACAAGATTAGTTTCCTCAACATCCATTCCACTCATTCTGTGTTTGACGAGGTTAGTATATCACTTCACAGACAAGAGACAGCTCAGGGGTTTTGACGCGTTGAACTCAACTCGGTATTCACATCCTAATTGATGATTGCAAACATACATTTTGAATGACCACTAAGGTAATTTGCGAGAGCACAATCGAAATACGTATCTAAGGTATCAGAAAATTTAAAGAAATCCTGCCCTTCAAAAACATCAGAAAGAAAGTTGAGGGAATTTTGCAGAGAATTATATTTAACATGGACCCATGTCATCTTTAGCGACGAAAACAAAAAAAAATATTTAGATGAATTGGACGGATTAAAATATTACTTGCGCGACCTTAGAAAGGAAAATAAATGTTTATCCTGTAGAGCATTAGATGGAGGAGGAATAATGGTATGGACAGCTTTTAAAGAAAGTCAGAAAACTTAAATTGCTTTTATTTCTGGAAAAGAAAAGTATCAGGACATATGAGTATTGGAAGAAAACTTTCTACCTTCTACTACAAAATGCGACTACGAGAATTAAATCTTTCAACAAGACAATGCTGTATTAAGGCAGCACCGACAAAAAATGGTTTAAGGATTTGAATATCGATTTCATGAATTGGCCAGCTTTGTGTGGATTAGAAAACTTATAGGGAATATTATCAAGTGCGGTATAGGATAAAGAAAAGCTTGAAATTTGAAATATTGGAGAATTGAAAAAGAGGACCATTAAAGCGTGAAATAATTTCCTTGAAACAACTTTAAACACCCTGGTGTTAAGAATGCCTGGAAAATTAATAAATGTTAATAAATAAATAATCAATAAAGACGGTTTGATTTTAAATAATTGCTTTCTATCAGATATAATGTTAGATAGGCAGGGGTAAATTTGGTCATTATAAAGGTAAGGAAATATTCAATTTAACGGGAAATTGTTTGCTAAATAATTGTGGACACAATAAAATATTTTATTGAGTCTATAATTTTCCACAGGGCTGTGTACTAATTACACCATTAAAGAAAGTGTCGAAGTAGGTTTCCCACATCTTCAAGACGGAAATTTCAAGCAAAAGTTCAACTCCCAATTTCTTGTACCATTCCATACGCAGAGTTGTGGCATATGAACCCATTTGGTCAGACAGATCAATCCCAGCTTTTCCTTTATTGTAAGCTAGAATTGCTTCAGGCTTGAATAATGACCTCTGAGCCTGTCGTCTTGGACTAGGAGCTGCAGGTGGATTTGAGCTAATGGAGGGCTGAGTACTTATTTATGATGTTCTTCTAAAGGGTGGTTAAATTTTAAGGGCCGATGTTGAATGTGAACCACACCTAAACGTCAAGTTTTTTTCTGCATTTCATTTGACATTTCTCAATTTCAGACTAACTCAATTTGAACCATGAAAAGATACACAATCGAGCAACGCGTTAAAGTTATTCAGGCTTATTATGAAAATGGGCGTTCAAATCAAAATGCACATCGTGCATTTCGTGATCCTTTCGGTCAATTTAATCGTCCAAATGTGCGTACAATCGGAAAAATCGTGCAAAAATTTGTGCAAACCGGGTCTGTAGGAGATGTGAAAACACCAGTGCATGCTCGTACAGCTCGTACTGCAGAAAATATTGCTACTGTTCGCGATAGTGTGGCTGAAGAGCCGTCCACCTCAACTCGTCGTCTTGCCCAACAATTGCACCTCTCACGCTCGTCGTTGATGAACATTATGCATAAAGACTTGCATTTACGCACTTACAAGGTGCAATTGACTCAAGAACTAAAGCCTCTTGACCATTTCAAGCGTCGTCAATGGTCACAATGGTGGCAAGAATTGGCAACAGTGGATGATCAATTTTCGAAGAAAATCATCTTCAGTGAGGCACATTTTCACCTCAGTGGATTCGTCAATAAGCAGAATTGCCGCATTTGGGCGAATGATAATCCAAGAGTGATTGTCGAAAAACCAATGCACCCACAAAGAGTGACTGTTTGGTGCGGTTTATGGGCTGGCGGCATCATCGGGCCGTTTTTTTTTTCCAAAATGAGGCCGGTCAGGCAGTTACTGTGAATGGTATTCGCTATCGTGGGATGATAACGAACTTTTTATGGCCCGAATTGGAAGATATGGATGTGGACGATATGTGGTTTCAACAGGATGGTGCCACTTGCCACACAGCTAACGAAACAATGGCTCTTTTGCGCGACAAATTCAATGGCCGTGTTATCTCACGTGGTGGCGATGTCAATTGGCCGCCAAGATCATGTGATTTGACACCGTTGGACTTCTTTCTTTGGGGTTATTTGAAAGAAAAGGTGTACGTCGATAAGCCAGCAGCAATTCAAGAGCTAAAGGATGAGATAATTCGGCACATTAACGGCATAGAACCTCAATTATGCCTCAGCGTCATCGAAAATTTGGACCATCGGATGGAGGTGTGCCGCCGAGGACGCGGCGGCCATTTGGCCGATATTTTGTTCCATACATAATTGAACCATACCAATATTATCATAATAAAAATAAATGACAGTAATTTCCTAAATAATTTGTGTTTTATTCAAAATCAACATCGGCCCTTAATACTTACCACCCTTTATTTGAAATTGGCAAAAAAACTGGAGCGTGTTTTGTAGAGAGCATACGAACATCCCGTGTGTCCTTCCACTTCAAAACGACGATTCCGTCATCATCTTCCCGAAAAGCAATTTCCCCCTTTTGTACCTTCTTCTACAAAATGATTTGAGCGCGAAATGGCGGCTTTATAAATCTAGCTTGCAGTAAGTGCTCAGCATTAGGCTGCAATTAGCTGCAGTTAGTATTTGTGCCATTTTACTATTACACTGCATTCAACGCACGATACTTACACTTAGTGCAGATCGGCTACTTTGTTTGATGTTTTGATTTACATAGACCAAATTTTCGCTCCATAAATTTTGTAAAACATGTTTCAATTTCTCACTGGTTTATAATCTAGGTTTTTTGAAATTTACAGCAGCTTACAAGTCAAGAATAATTTATAATGAGCAAGAAAACTATTTCACAAACTGAATCTCCTGACCCGGACAAGTAGATAGAAGTCTAAATCTAAATTATATATGATAGCCAGGGGAAAATCCTTCCAAGGACCTTCTTAATTAATAAAAATACATCTAGATATGTATCTGAAATGTACTTTAGTCCAAAGAAAACACAAATATAGGGAAAAAAACTGGTTGGCCCCTGGGTAAAGAAAAAATTACCCTGGCAGTCAATGTGTTAAGCCGTTGGAAAGAAAAGCAAAACGCAGCACTTCTAAATTCAAATTCAATTTGATTGACAATGTGGTAACTGCGACCTACTTCTTCCAACGTTTGGTGACGACTGAGATGTCGTGATCGTCCTCTTTGTCTCTATGTATGTCTCGTTCATCCTCTTCATTTGTTTTTTGTTATCTTTATTTGCTGTCGTATGATCCTATCGTTGGGTTCTTATGTACGTAATTGAAATGTGTATGCGTGTGCTATGTATTTTGCGGTGTCGTAGGGTATCGTCTGTCTTGTTGGCCCAATCCAACTTTCGGCTATCCTGATGCATACCTCCCATGGTTGCGTTTCTTGTTTACTTTGTAGGGTCCAAGGTATTTTGGCCTCAACTTCAGGCCATACCGAACTGGGTGCGCTTGATGGCGACCGGCTCTTACACATCATATGTCCGCTCCTAAACTCGATCATTATCATTTCATCTCAAATGTGGGATAAAACCCAATTAAGCCGTTGGAAGGAAATGTAAAACGCAGCACATCTAAATTCGAATTCAATTTTATTTACAATGTGGTAATGGTAACTGCGACCTACTTCTTCGAACGTTTGCTGATGATTTTTTCATTAATACCATACATTGTCAACCCTATTATGCTCCATTGTTATCGATCTATCAGGAAATATTGTTATCGATGTTTGGCAGATCACAGAAACCACGTTAAATTATTTGGAAGGTTAGAACATGTTTTTAGCCTCTTTTTTAAGTCAACCACCGAGAGAAGTCAGAAAAATAAAGATAAGTAATTTAAAATCACTGAAACTCGTTTTGCTTTTTCATTGCCAACTAAATATAACGGTGCGCTTTACAGGCACTCAACGTCGACCAAAAAAATCACGCAATTTACGGTGTGTTGCAAGAATGTATGAAATGTTTTAATCACTAAAACACGTTGTTGAGGCAGCAAACTCTCCATGATGAACTGGCATTGACAGCTGAACGCTACTGCCAACTTTCAAATAATAAAACCGTCATTGTGTCATCAATGGGACACAGTCCCCAAATACACCCTGTACTTTCACTTGGCCAGATAAAGAGCATGTATGGCTTTCATGAACAATTTCAATTTCGATATTTTTATGTACATACTTAGGTTCACACAAATGTATGTACCTTCTGATCAAAAAGTGCACGGAATTTCCCATTCAAAAAAACCGCGCTTGAGATATTGTCAAAAGCTGTTATTTTAGGCTGGTATATCTGTCATCTGGCGCTCAAATATCTGTTTGAGCGCCATTTGTTAAGAGTCAGTGTCAGTGTTTGTTGTGTTCTGAGAATTTGCTGAATTTGTTGCAGAAACAGCATCGCATTGATGTCGCTAAAGAAATGCTTTCTTTGTACCAAAATATTATCGATGGCTTCATAGACATGGGTCTATGAATATGACATCGACACTAACCACCAATCATCGAAATGGCGCTTCTCAGACGAGCCAAAACCCAAAAAACCACGACAGAGTTGATCCAAAATCAAGGCTTTGCTGACCGTTTTCTTCGATTGCCGATTCCACTCCGAATTTTTTCCGCCAGGCCAGACAGTAAATAAGGAGTATTACTTGAGTGTATTAAAGCGTTTGAGGGCCAGAATTGTGGAGAAACAACTCGTGGTTTCTTCACCACGACAACGCACCGGCTCACATACCTCATCTTGTACGCGATTATTCGGTCAAAAACACGTTCATACCGTTCCGCAAGGTTCGTATTCACCTGACATGGCTCCTTGTGACTTTTTCCTACGACTCAAGTTACATCGCGGAAAGAGTTTTGAGACGATTGAGGCGATAAAGGAAAATTCACAGAAGGAGTTGAAGGCGATTCCAAAAACGGCCTATGGAAAGCTTTGTGAAGATTGGACGAAGCGTTCGAATATGTGTGTTACTTGCAATGGAGATTACTTTGAAGGGAATAAAATTAATATCGTTGAATAATTGAACCGTTTTCGTTTTATTGAATAATTCCGGGTACTTTTTGATCAGAAGCAATGGTATTATTGCACTGGACATTCTCTGGTCGTGTAATCTCCCGGTTGGGCTACCAGAATTGTCCACTTAGATCGTGCGACTTAACGCTTTTGTACTTCTTTCTCTGGGGTTTTTTGAATTCAAAAGTTTATATTTAAAAAGCCCATGAAGGAGGGGATTAGATTCTGCATCTCCTTTAGGTTGTCTAAAAAAGGTTGGCCTAGTATACGCTGTCTGGCTCAACCTAAAGCCGGACAGCTGCAGAGGAAATGGTTGACAGTCTCTGTCTCGTTTGCAGTATTGCAGCTGCGACAATGTGCATGCGCCAGTGGCCTGTACTAATGGCCACAATTCTAACAATATCTGCCCGGTTTCTGTTTTGTAGATCTTGTGTTCTCCTCCGGTTATAGTTGGGTCACATCTGTCTAGATATGAAGCAATTCCGCGACCGATGCTATAGGTTATTGGCCTTTAAAAGGAAAAGCGCGATGATACTGCCCTTGAGAGCCCCCAGTGGTACGTGAACCACTTCCGCAAGGGATCTGTCAAGAGAAGCTCCCCGACTCGCTAGCTCATTAGGTCGATCGTTCCCCTCAATGTTGCTGTGTCCCAGTACCAAGAGGAGACTAATACTGAACCGATGACATAGCGAGGCGATTTCCTATTTGCATTGCTCCACCAGCTTGGAGGAAGACGTAGCGGGTACAATTGCCTTAAAAGTGATGATGTTTTGCAATAGACGTCAAGTTTGAGGTACAACAAGAACTTCCGACTGGAAGACGCTGCATGAATCCGATAGCCGGTATTATGATTTTGATATATTGAGGATGTCGGAGAAAATCTCCGCCCCACCCCGCAGTCCATTTTCGAACCATCGGTCAAGATGTTCGTCACTTCGTAGTCGTTCGTCACTTTGCCCTTTTCCCAGTCTACTTTGGATGGGAAACTAACCATAACGTTACTAAAATTTACTTTGTGTGTTTTGTAGTCGGTTAGAGTTGCGGACAGATATCCTGGTAGCATATTCAGGATGTTGCTGTAACCATACGGTTTGGTATACCAGCACTCCGTTTCTTCTAGTTTGACCACACTACATGCTGATATGTAAAAAATATGAAGGTCAAGTAGTAAGAGCTGCAGTATTAGATTCAGGACTTCGGTAGGGCATGTACTCATGGCCCCCGTTGTGCCCATAGCAGCCGTTCTCTGCACTTTGTTGAATAACTTGATACTTTTCTTAGCACAGGCTATCAGACGTACCACTGCGATACACCATTGGTTGTTTAGCCATGCGGGCATGAAGGTCGGTATTTTAGTTTCAGTGGTAAAGAGCATTAATTCAGTTTTTCTTGGATTGACGCTGAGTCCACAACTAGTAGCCCATGTGCTTATCTTGTCGAAGAAACCTTCTATGATTTCGCTAATCATTGACGAAAACATCCGAAATACTAAAATTACCATGTCAACCGCATACGCGACAACCATGATTTTGTTTCTGTGAAGCCTTGACAGAATCTTTTTGGTTACCATAAGCCACAGAAGAGGAGATATAACCCCTCCCTGAGGTGTAACTCTTTCTACAGATTTGGTGTAACTGCTATTACCGAGGGTCGCTTGAATTAGTTTTTGGTCATTAT
Source organism: Pocota personata (assembly GCA_963082735.1). Taxonomy (NCBI): domain Eukaryota; kingdom Metazoa; phylum Arthropoda; class Insecta; order Diptera; family Syrphidae; genus Pocota; species Pocota personata. Next base: position 60,525,372 of record OY720429.1, on the reverse strand, counting down.
CCAGTGGCTAATGAACTCTTGCACGTCTAACTGAATTAAAGCTTCCTGAATCGATTAAATACGGATGTTAATAAAGGCACCTTCGACGTCTAAGAAGGTTGCTTTTTCCAATCGTTCGCAAAACTTCACGGAACGCCGTCTCTGTGGAACGCCCCTTAGTGTAAGTGTGCTGAACTTTAGATAGACTAGATGTTTCAATAGCCTTTCGTATGTATTAGGTGCGCAACTAAGTTCCATGTTAATAGATGGCTCCAGCAGTAAGTGCTGATCGATTTTGACATATCCAAAACATCATGAACCGTCATATGCTTTTGGTTGTGTGAAAATGTGTGATTTTGTGCCAAATAATCGTCATTTGCGGGAAGTGTTGATTTTCTTCTTTCATTCGAAAAAAAACGGCGGCTGAAGCTCATCGAGAGTTCCAAAAAGTTTACGGCGATGCTGCTCTAAGTGAAACAATGTACTGTGATTGGTTTCGTCGCTTCAAAGACGGTGATTTCGATGTTGACGACCGTCCGCGTGAAGGAAGGCCAAAATCCTTCGTAGACGCTGAACTAAAGGCATTGCTCGATGAGGATCCATGCCAAACGCAAGAACAGCTTGCTTCAGCATTATGAGTTACCCGTCAAGCCATTTCCAAGCGATTGCATGCGTTTGGAATGATTCAAAAACAGGGAACTTGGGTTCCTTATAATTTGAAGCCAAGGGACGTTGAGCGTCGTTTTTTCGCCTGTGAATAACTGCTCCAGCGGCAAAAAAGGGGGTTTTCTTAATCGCATTGTGACGGGTGATGAAAAATGGATTCATTACAGCAACCCAAAGAAAAGAAAGTCATGGGGACTGCCCGGTCATACTTCTACGTCGTCGTCTCGGCCGAATATTCACGCTGCGAAGACTATGCTGTCTACTTGGTGGGGCCAAGTCGGTGTTATTAATTATGAACTGTTGAAACCCAACGAAACCATCATCGATATCAATTGATGCGATTGAGCCGAGCACTGCGCGAAAAACGGCCTTAATACGAGCAGGGGCCCGAAAAAGTTATTCTACAGCATGACAACGTGTTAAAACCTACATAGAAAAGCTCAAATGGGAAGTCCCACCCCACCCGCCATATTCCCCAGATATTCCGCCATCAGATTATTACTTGTTCCGTTCGATGGCATATGGTCTGGCTGATCAGCAGTTCTGCTCATATGAAAACATAAAAAAATGTCTTGATTCGTGGATAGCCTCAAAAGATGAACACTTTTACCGTAACGGTATTTTTTTTTTTTTTATAATTTGCACGTGTTAAAGAGGATAAGAATACCCTTATACTAATTTTTAGTACACGTGCGTTTTTTTTGTGGAAAGGAAGAGACAGAGAGAAAGACAGAGCGGTGTGGTTTGAAACTCAGGTGGTATTAAGTTTCTGTAAACTCCAAGGGTGGCTGTCCAGATAACTAGGGAGTATTTTGTTTTGTTTTCGCTATTATTGTCGTTGCTTATGATTCACAGTACTTTTTTTTCCGTCCTCCTGATGTCGTCATCACGATCAAGTTTCATTTTGACCATATGACCACCCTACTGCCAGTTTTATGACTTCGCAGTAGAGTTGTCTTAGCTTTCGCAAGTGATCGACTTTTTTATTTATTTCATGCGAAATAAATAGATGATTCTTGACATAAGGATTCGAACCATAAATCAACAGCGTGACAAGCGGTGATGTTACCACTACACCACGGCCACCCTCACCCTATTCGAGCTCTGCCAGAAAGATGGGAAAAGTTGTAGCTAGCGATGGGCAATACTTTGAATGATTCATTTGTAGCCATTTTTGCACAATAAAGTTGCATTTTCATCAAGAACTTAGTTGCGCACCTAATACATATGTAGAATACGTTCCAACGTCCTTAGGAGGAAAGAGAATAATACTATAATAATAATAATAAATTATTTTACAGATTAATGCTGCCCCAAAACATATACCGATCTGCGAATACATAGAAAGTTTTAACAACAAGCACCTTGATGCAATGCAACGTAAGACCTATCATCTGTTGAAATTATTGGGGGACATTTACAATTTCCGGCAAGTACACCCTTAACTCATTTTTCAATTGATTCTATCCCATTCTATTACTCATCTAGACTAAAAGTTGTAATCTCCGACTCATGGGGCATTCAACAGGATGACAATTGGACCGGAGTCATGGGTAATCTTCTTAACGGTGAAGTAGCTATTTCATTGACACCACTACGATACACTCAACAGCGGATGCTTGCTGTACGTTATCTACCAGAAGTGCACGTGGAGATGTGCGTGTGTCTATGATTGAATTTCATTGCATCATTTTTTTTATCATGAGGTTTTCTTTTGCACTTGAACACAGTGTTCGATTTTTATTCCGCCATCCACGACGATCGCCCATACGTAACATATTCCTGGAGCCTTTCACCTCGACCGTATGGTACAGCGTGCTGGCAGTCATCGTCGCTGGAATTCTCCTAATGGCAATTACAATGCGCCATGAGTGTAAATGTTACGGAAGTGCCTGTTGTACTGAGAATAAATTGGATTTTTTCACGTTGATCATCCTGGAGGCGATCTTCCTTCAAGGACCCAGCCAAATGTTTCAATTTACTTCCGCTCGTACGCTAATTATTTCAATTTGCATATTTGCTGTGATGCTCAACCAATTCTACTCGGCATTCATCGTGGGCTCGCTACTAGCAGATGTTCCAAGGACTATCGTCAATATGCCGACGCTGTTCAACAGTAGCTTGGATATTGGAATGGAGGACATCGCGTATAATTATGAATTTTTCATCAATACATCGAATCAAATGGCAAAGGATATTTATGTTCATCGTGTGATGAAAAATTCTCGAATGAATATATTGCCATTTCAAAAGGGTCTGGAACGGATCGGCAGAGGAGGTTATGCTTATCATGTGGCTGTGGTCAGAGCATACCGTATATTAAAAGGTTTTGTACATAATTTAATGAATTTTTCAATTTTTACATATGCCTCTAAATTAGGGATTAGGGAACTTTTATTTGGAGGGATTATCTTAACTTTTATGCAAAGTATAGTTAATAGTGGGGACGACATAGCTTTAAAGTCACCCCGAGATACCTGCAGTAGATGCTTGTTAATTCTGCTCTTGAATACATACATAATGCGGTCCTCTTTTACCCTTATGGTGTCGAGGTGGCATCCGTAATTCCCTCCTTTTTTTCCACTGGGTCCTGTCTCTTGCTATAAATACTTAGCCGTATGCCAGCTTTCCCCAACTTATTTTTTTGACGGTAGTGTTTCATGTGGTCTTGGGTCTTCTTTCTCTTTTGATTTTGCATTGTATTGTATTGTATAGTATTATTTTATTATTTATTTTTCAAGTAACAAAACTTTATAAATTACTACATATTTCATATAAGTTGCATTTATAATATTTGAGCAAGATACATTACTTAACATAAAAAGATATTGAGCAGTGTGTACATTCTCATTATTGATTGAAAAATAAAATAAAAAGATGCATTCTGTAGTTATAAATAACTAGTGTCGAATGCGTTAATAACCAAATAAATTAAATATAAAATTGATACTACAACAAAAAGGTGTGAAAAAAAGGTGAAGAAAGCAAATGTTAACATTCATCAAGTATATTTATTAAACATAACAACTGACTTAGACTACGCGACTAATTAAATGATTTATATCATTTAGATTGAAATTAAAAAGCCATTTTTTAACCTGTCTTATATAAAGGAAATAGTTTCTGACTTCTCTAATCTCAGGCGGCAAAGCATTATATAATCTGGGTGCAACAGAAGAGTAGATGGAATAATTGCTAGATTGTGATTGGAACTACGAAGTCCATGATATGAAGGAATCCTATTAGTTAAATATCCAGACCTTATAAAAAAAATCTTTAACACCTTATAAAAGTATAAATGTTTTAGAGGAAGAATTTTCGAGTTGACAAAAAGCAAAAAACTACTATCACAGCGTCTTTTTCTCCAGATGATTCTAATTATATGTTTTTGAGCGACAAGTAATGGTTGAACTTTATTACTATGAGTACCTCCCCAACAAACCAAACCATACTGCAGCTTAGATTGGACTAGCCCAGAATAAATTGTTTCCAAAAGTTTCTTAGAGCAAAATTGCCTTAAATGGTACATAATCCTTGTTGTTTTTAGCAAAAATGTTTTCAATAAGGCAGTATGAGTACTCCAATTCAATTTGCTATCTATTTCAAGACCAAGATATTTAAAAACTGCTGTTCTTTCAATATGAAAACATTGAGATAAACAGGTTTTGTCACAATTAAACAAGGCGGAAGAAGTTCTACTGCATGTCTCAGGGCTAAGCAATTGATGTTGGCAATTTGCGCTATGAAAAATCATGTTGGGAAAATTGACAAAATTTGAAGATAAGTTAAAGAACATGATTTTAGTCTTGTCGCTGATAACAAATTTATATATACAAAACCAATGCCTTAGCTGCTCTAAATCATAATTTATATCTGCAATATATCTAAGGCAGAGCTATTTGAATAAGAGCAAGCTATATCATCAGCAAAACTAGTTCTTAAACCTTTAAAATTTATATTAAATATGGAATTGGTATAAATTAAAAAGAGAATTGGGCCAAGTACGGACCCTTGTGGGACACCAATTTTAATGTCTAAATTTGGACTAAAACTGTCTGCTATTTTAACAACTTGTTTTCGGTTGTTGAGATAGGAAAGCCTGCCTTCTCTAATTTGAATGAAAGTATCTCATGGTCTACGGTATCAAACGCCTTTGTAATATCAATGAAAAGCGCAGTTGAGTAGTTTTTATTATTCAAGCTATCATAAGTAAAGCTACAGAACTTTAAAAGTGCATCCTCTGTTGACTTTCCGGGTCGAAAACCAAATTGATTTTCACTGAAAAAAGACGAATTTTCAAGAAAACCCATTATTCTAGTTTTCACTACTTTCTCAAAGATTTTGGAAAACACCGGAAGAAGAGAAATAGGCCTATAATTATTAAGATTTGAATTATCTCCCTTTATAAATACAGGTATAACCTCAGCAATTTTTAAGGCATCTGGAAAAATACCATTATAAATACTTTTATTAAAAATGTGAGATAAGACATCAACAATATTGAGTGAGATTTTCTTAATAAAATTATTAGACCAACAATCTTTTGTTGACGAGTTAGAATTTTTAAGTAAATTAATAGTTTTAAATAATTCAAAAGATGAGATCGAATCATAAAAGAAACTGCTTGCTTGACTCCATTCATTTTTGTAACATTCTCCCTTGCAGTGATTGGAAGAATTAGAGAAACCAGCATTAGAGAGAGTATTGGAGGCAACATTAGAAAAATACTGGTTAAAGACATTAGGAATTTCACTCCGATTTACTATAGCATCACCCTGGAAGGTTATACAATTTAGTGGTATAGAGGAAGGCCCACTTTTGTTAATTAGTTCATTAACAATTGCCCATTCTTTCGTTAAATTGTCTCTTGCTAGGCGCAGTTTGTTAGTATAGTAATTTTCTTTATGAAAAATAACTTCAGCAGAAACTTCCTTGCATATCCTATTATAAAGAGATCGAAGATTAGCATTTTGAGGTTCCTTTCTACATTTAATATGTAGTTTTTTTTTCTTTTCAATCCTTTTTAATAGAGACGTGGACATCCAGGGTTTAAGTCCTTTTGTTTTAATACACCTTTTTGTCTCAATGAGACAAGAACTAACGTGACCTTTTAGAGTATTTAGAGGGATTACTATCCATGTAAACGTCAGTCCAAAATTCAAGAAGTACAATAGCATTAAGTCGTTCAAAATTAATGGCCGTATCTTTTACAAACGGTACAAAGTTTTCAGTTTGCTTAGCGTAGACTCCTTGAAAAACTAAACCAACCATACAATGATCAGATATATTGAAATCTGAAATGGAACTAGAGAGAGATAACCTGGAACTGCGATCAAGTCTTCCAAAAATCTGATCAATACATGTTTTAGTAGATTGGGTTAATCTAGTAGGTTCATCAAAGCACGAATCCAAGCCATTTGCCGATAATACAGAAACATAATCAAAAACAATAGGAGAAAAAGATAAAATATCTAAATTGATGTCACCAAGTATGAATAGATTTTTTGACTATTCATCAGACAACAAGAAGCCAATTCCTCAACAAAAATATTTTTACGTTTTGCATGCAGCCTATAAAAACACATAAAAATAAACTTTCAGCACTTTTCAAATTAAGGCAGCAACATTCACGCTCCAACCTATCACTTATGAAAACTGCCGCTCCACCTGCCGCATAAAAGTTATTACAAGTAGGATAGAATTTATATCCGGGTATACTATTAAGATTAGATTCTTTGTCAAAAATCCATATCTAAGATAAAAAGATCAAATCTGGCTTATTAATAAATGATTCTAAGTGAATTAGTAGTAAATCAAAATTTGTACGCATACTACGAATATTTTGATGAATAATAAATAATGCTTTCCCCAGATATTTTAAGTGATTAGAACCGTTGAAAATTTCTTTATCAAACTTACAAAATTCATTATGAACTTCAAAGCTATTTTCCTGGATTGGAATACAATTAGCAATGTTAAAAGACACGTTTTTTTTATGATCAAGAGAGGATAGAAAGTAATTAAGACAATTTTTCTATACCCTCAAAAGAACTTATTTTGTAAGTTTTATCACCCTCTCATTTTTTTAATAAAATTACTCCGTTTCTGACCCACAAATACGAAAAGTTGTTCTCTATTTTTAATATATTAGCTCTGTTATTATAAATAGTGAGACTTTCATTAATATAAATTGAATTAACAGATTTATACCCTATAAGACCTGTGTTAAGCTTAGTTTTCTTTTTCTTTAACAACACTTTTCGCTTCAAATCCAAGGTTTTAAATTTTATTCGTAAAATACTCAACGACTTGTTACGTGTAGATGTTGAGTTAGAATTGAGCTTACGTGTGATGTTCTTGACGTAACAATACTGGATGTCCTCAGCATTTACGTTTTCACCTAATCCATTTGACAGTAGATTGACAGCTGCGTCCAGAGCATTCGTGTTGTCAACATTCGGTATCCCAATTACATCAATGCATTTTTTTAAAGATTTTTGTTGCAGAAAATTCACTGTACTTTGTAGATTGTTGATTTTTTTGTGCAAAATTTTATTTTCGTCTTGCAGACACTCAATACGTTTCAAAGCATTAAAATGTAGTGATTTCTTTGTAAAGAATGTCAAGTGTGATGGGAGTTGGAGAGACAATGTTTACATTAGCAGGTTGGGATGCCAAAATATTAGAGGGAGACAGAAGCACTTCCACTGCAGGTGTTTGATCACTATTATTAGAGTGCACTTGTTTTACACCTTGAGAAACATATGGTGGTGAGCGTAGAGAATGACGCCTTTGTTTTTCACACGAAACATAATGATAAGGAATATTATTCTTTCGCATGTATTCACTATCACTTGGCTGAAGGTTTACACAGTTCATGTGGTAGTAAACCATACACAAAGAGCATTGAATTTTAGCGCCGATTCTGTCAACTTTCTGACCACATTTACAAGGCATTTTCAAACAAAGTATATAATAAAGTCACTGGATTAGCAAATGTAAGCCAAATTCAAAGTTTTGATTAACAGAGTGAATTATTTTTATAGTACTTGCAACACTTTAAAAATCAAAAAAAAGTTGGAGCAATACACCAATAACGATTGATGTTTCCTTTTAGTTTTGCTTCTTAAATTTGTTTCAATTGTCGTCCAAACCATCCCAGTTTCTTGTCCTTGAGGATTAATTTAGCCGATTTGACATGCAGTTACTTTCTAATGTCGTTTTCTTGTCGATTCTCCTGACTCCTAGCACTCACCTGAGGTATTCCGTCTCTATAGCTTGTATTTGTTTTTCTTGCCTTCCTGTGAGCGCACAGTTTTCCCTTCCGTGCATCAAAACTGGTAAGTACATCGAGTTGAATGTTGATACTTTTGTTCATTTTATTATTTCTTTCTTCTCAGTGTCGCACACAGTCTATTTGCCAATTTAATCATCGCCATCAGTTCCTCTTCCGAGTTACCTCTGCTGTTGATAATACTGCCTGGGTACTTGTATTTTTGCATCTGCTCCACAACTTCTCCATCCGTCTTTATTCTTGCAATTTCTGGTTCTCTGCCACGGCTTTTGTTTTTTCTCTAGTTTTCTCTAGTTTCTGCGTTGTTAATGTATCTTTTCATACTTTTAGTCAATTTTGCATCTTTTCTTAACTATTTGCCAACAGCGCTATATTCTTCGGAAATCACAGGCTTGGAGATAAATATGTTGCAACTGTCTATAACCAACTCTGAAACTTTCCACTCTCATTTGACATTGCCTGATTTTGCGCAGGTAAATAGGAAGGGGCTTAAAACACTTCCTTGTCTCACTCCTTCAGACGTCTTGAATTTCTCTGACATTACATGTCCTTACGACTTTATAAGTAATTCCTCTACCCCTTTCATCCTGAAGCTCTCCCAGATTATCTCTCTGCTTGTCATGTCAAACACTTTCCTCATATCGATGAAGCAAGTAAAGACTTTTTTTATTTTTAGTAAGCTTTTTTTAAACCATGAAAATGTGGTCTTGGATGCTATGGTCTGTCCGAAATCCGCTTTGTATATCTAATATGGGCTTCCCCATTCTTTTCCTGAGTCTGCACTCGAGGATAATCCCGTACATTATATCAAGAGGGTAAAAGAAAGTTAACAAAACCTGTACTATATCTATTTCTCTAGTCAACATAAAACCTTGGAAGTTGTTACCTGTCACAACATATAGAATAAGTCTATTAAGTTTGATTAGATCTAAAGCATGGCCCAAAATTCATGACAGCTGACAGTTCAGGGTTATTAAAAATGGATGGAAAGAACAACGCGTTTTCATTGTTGAGGAATATTTTAAAAATGATGAAGGTTTGGCAGCTACGGTTCGCAATTTTCGTGCCAAATATGGTCGGAATAATGATTTAACTTCATCAACAGTGAAGAGATTAATTCGAAAATTCAAGGAACCTGGATCAATTAGTGATCTTAGACACTCTGGCCGGCCTTCAATAAGTCGTTCAACACAAACCATCAAAGCAGTTTGTGAGAGTCCAGGTACTTCAATTCGGTGCCGTGGTCAAAAATTGGATATTTCGAGAACCTCTCTACTGCATATTCTCACGAAAGATTTGCATCTCCATGCATACAAAGTGCAATTGACTCAAGAATGAATAGATTATGGAACAACAATAAGTGGATGCTGATTTTTCAAACAAAATGATCTTCAGCGATGAGGCTCATTTTCATCTTGATGGCTTTGTTAAACGTCAAAATTGTGGAATTTGTTGTTCAGAAAATCCACGAGTGATTGTTGAGAAACAAATGCATCCACAACGTGTCACTATTTGGTGCGGATTTTGGGCTGGAGGCATCATCGGACCATTCTTCTTTGAAAATGTGGCTGGTCAGGCAATAACAGTTAATAGTGCTCGCTATAGCGACATGATAATCCAGTTTTGTGTGCCTAAATTGCAAGATATGGATGTGGCCGATATGTGGTTTCAACAGGATGGTGCCACATGCCATTTGTTTACCTACCAAAGGGGTCTACGATGAATGGTCAATACTACGCAAATTTATTGACTCAAGCACGTGAAGCGGTCGTATGGAAGCGACTTGGGAAACTCAGGCACGGAGTGTTGTTTTCGCAGGATAACTCACTTCGCGGGTTTCGAGACAGGCCTTAAAAGACACAGGTTTTTCAATGATAAAACACTCACCCTACAGCCTATACTTGTCCCGAAGCTTCATTTGTTGGTCGACGACGGACAACCACAAAACGTGAAAATAAGACGATCGCCGAAATGTTAGATCAGAATCTGAAGCTGAGGCAAGCCAGAAAAAAACCCTCGACACGAGGTACAAATGTATCCCTAAACACCATTAGGTAGCGACCAGAAGAAAATAGTGTCTTTTTTGAGAGTACTGTGAAGAAGCCCTTTCTTGGCAAAAAATACATTCAGAAACGTCTTCAGTGAGTTCAGGAAAATGTCGATCGTGATTGGAGGTAAATTATCTTCACAGACGAGTCTTCTTCTTGGTCGTTTAGTCCAATTAAACATTCTTGGTCAAAAAAGCGTGTGCAATTTGTTGAACACACTGGCCTGGGAGCTCCTAGAGGATAATGATCCAAAGCATCGCAGTAGATTCTGTACCCAGTGGAAGGAGAAAAACGGCATCATTACCATTGATTGGAGATTACAGTCACCGGATGCCAACCAATAGAAAACGTGTGAGCCTATGATAGCCGGGGAAAATTTAACAACGACGGTTCAACTCATACGTGAGCTAAAAAAAAGAAATTTCAATAAAGTAATTCCTTTATGACACGGTTATCTCCAGTATCGCATTTTTGCAAGAATTTTACAATTGAGATTGAATGACTCCGGCTTTACTTATTGACAAAACGACAAAACAATCATAATCAATTATAAAGGCTCACAGGTAAACTGTCTTGTATTCTAAAAGCAAGTTCAGCAAGTTGTCTGTGATACGCTGAATTTTTATATTCATGATATCATATGGTTTGGGAATCATATTTTTTTTTTTTAATAGATCTATGCCAACTAACATGCTGACCTTTACTAACCGCTGCACGACGGCTATCGAAACTCCAGGTAGGCTTGAAGAAACCAAGCGCCACAACTACGTCATTGAAAGTTGGAGAAAACGGGAAGTCGAAGACAACATTGAAAAAAATCGACGACTCCTAGAAATTGAGGAGTTAAAAAGTCAAATGTCGGGATAAACTCAATAAACACATACACATCTGTCATAAACGTGCATGAACGGTGAGCCTACTCACGTGATTAATCTCAGCGCCAGCAGAGCAAAGTGCGACTATTTACATAGGACCTCTCTAGAGGTATATTACAGATAAGTGGTTACTCTTTAATAGGCACCCTCCATTATCAGGCGTATGGCCTAGCAACTTATGTAAGATCCACAGTTCAAAATGCGAACTTCTGTGCTTGTGTGTGGCAATGTGTTTCTCGTAGCAATTTTGATAGCTGACCTAAAAATCATCAAGTTAATGATCCCAACTTGCTCACGGTGTACTAACACCCTGCCATATATGCTGAAGATTTTAATAGCCACCACACTTTATGGAGATATCAAACGGATGACGGTAATGGATTTAGACTAGAAGTCTGGGCTGATATAAACCATTTGTTACTAATCTTCGACTCTAGAAACAGAGGAACACACCGCTAAGATCTCTGCTTCGGTACATCCAATCGCGCTGATCGTCAACCACGACTACGAGTATCCAGACGAGTACTACCTGATTTTCCTCGAAGTGAACACCACGCCAATTATCCGAACTACTGGCATAAAGATTCCCCTTGTAAACTCAGTCCAGCGAGCGAGCTGGAACATTCACAAAGCGTCATAGCAAGATTTGACCATAGATCTCGACTCTAATATCCGCTGTATATCTCCGATTGTCAAGAACTACGGACACCGTAATAGCCACTGCAAAGAAGAACATCCCACGTGGTTTTCAAGAGCACCTTCTTGGTTTAGTGGCTAATAGTGACCTCAACCCAAGATCGATCCAAACCTCGTTACAAATTGAATAGAAATGCTGAAAAAATTCGCTTCCACTGACTTTGTTATAAAACAAACAACTAAAGTATCTATGAGTGTTAATAAAGAAAGTAGCTATTCATACACTGTTTTTGTTGTTTAATATGTCATTTCTAGTATTGCGAATTATTAAATACCAAATAGCTGAAGCTCAAACAAAAATTCTCTTGTTACACAATTTTTTTTTATAGCAAAACGCATAAAAAAAATAAGAATTAAGAACAACAAATACTGTCACTTGCCACCACATTAAATAGTTTTATGTAGCAGCATGTCATAAAAAAGATAAGTACACTGGTTATTTTTATTGTTAATTCCCCTATTTTCAAGTACATTTCACACCTGCTCTCTTAGAAAAGTTCGATATGTCATTTCAATTTATCTGAAATAGAATTATGTTTGTTGCAATTTCTCCAGTAAAAAATGGCTAAAACAGCTACAATGGGTACGTTTTATAACAAATTCTCCTATTTGCATTTCTTATGAAAATAACAATAATGGCTATTTATGATAGCTTATTCTGCTATTTACATTACTAACTAGTAACTAGGCTATTTTCCATTTTGTTGGAAAATATTACAATTTTAAACAGGAATTGATTATGAATCTTAGCAGCTGGAAAACAACTAATGGCAGTTGCTTTAAAACCAAATTATTAGTTTGATCTAGACCAGGGATTTTTGATTCTTTAGATCGAAGATAATGTTTTTTACATCATCACTTTGATTGGGAGAGTTCTAAGCTTTTAAGTTTTTCATCTATTGCATTCTGGACTAAAGCATCTAATGGGAAAATTGCAGTATTTACTTACGAGTATACCTGATGATTTTGATGAAAGGTATCCGCTAATATTTCATATTTTACTTCATTAGTAATAGCAAATCCAAATTAAACTTCAAGTTGAGGAATACGCAAGTTTTTTCTTTCCCAGAATTTTGGTTACGTTCCAGAGGGGTTTGGAACCCTTATCCATGGAACAGAGTTTTTCCAATGGATTTAGAAATTTCATCACAGTGAAATCATTGGAGAGCTTTCGTTCTACCAAAGTTTTCTAAATCGATTTCTAGTTTTTATTAAGTGAATTATGCTTGTATATTTTTGTATATTTAATTAGAACCGAATAGCGAACACTATTTAAAAGATTGTGTTCAAAAAATTGTATACTCTGGTCTATCTGTTGTTGTACAACTAATACCTGATGGATTTGTAGAGTAATTACGAACGTTTGAAGTGAAATGAGACCTAAAAAGTTCCAATTAGCATTCCTATAATCTAAATATGTTTTTTCCTCCAGGGCAGAAGTGCATAAGATCAAACATTCAACTGAGAGATAATCTGAACTCAATAGGTTTATGACAGACGTCTGCTTTAGGCTATACATTTGTTATAAAAATGGGAGAACCTTCTTGCAGTTGGTATATAGATGGGGCTGCTGGGATACCAAAGCTGCTGGGTATCTTAACATTAAGTGTTGTAAAGCATTACCAAAAGAGTTTGTTTTTAAGCAACCCCAAGAGCGATGTCTGCGGTTTTAATCACCCCTTAAGATAAGGGTATAATTACAGAATAACCTTCGCAAGTAATTTTTAAAATTATAGATGTTATTTGAGTTGGAATTTTTTCCAAGGAAAATAAACAGAAAAGTCTTTTAGCTTTGAAGAGTTTGAGAATGCTATTTCAACACCAATTGCTGTTATTACTCTTGTACTGACTAAAGGTAACAGAGTATGCTTAATTTGTTTCTTTATAATAATGGCAAATTAAAAATAGAGAGAAACCGTCTGGCTCCCTTAGAATCGATAATGTTCCCCGTTGATAATGAAGCCAGAAAAATTGCAAACAGTATGTGGAATAGTATCAGTAGTTGTCTTTCGTTTAAACAGATCTGGCCTAAACTGGATCTGAAGAGATCAGAAAGTCTTGTGTCCATTAAGAAAAAACACATTAATATGATAATAGGAGCCCTCACGAGGCACTGTGTGATAAGTAGACATGCTATTAGAATGGGTGTCCCCATTTCAAACGATTTTTGTAGAAGCTGTACAGACGAGAAGGAGAAGGAAACTATTGTTCACCTTTTGTGCACCTGTCCTGCCTTATCAATGTTTAGAAGGAAAACCCTAGGGGAATACTTCTATGAAGTTCTTAACGACTTGGCCAGGCTTGTTACTAACAAAAGATAGAGTTTTGTCTATGGATCTAGATGGTTCTGCACAGATACGGAGCAGAAAATGGTTAACACTGCAACGGTTACCCATTCTTATCTTCCTTTAGGAAGCAATTAGTCTTGTAGGGTTCCTGGTGCCTACGCTTGGTCTAAGTGTATCTCTGCTTGAGCGGGGATAGCTAATCTAACCTATGATTTTGCGTGTATTGTGGTCCCGTGTTTGTTTTCTTTTTATCTCAGAGTATTTCTAACGGCTTATGCAGACTGTTCGGTATCGGTAGGACTATAGTTTCCCTTGTAGTTTACACACTTGAGAACACCAACAGAAGTGTAGTCTGAGGCCTTGTGGTTTCCAGAACAATTAGCAACTCAGTTCGCTCTTCAAATCATGTAAACAATTTATATTTATTTGTTTTTAGTGCATTGCAAACTTTGGTGAAGGGGTCATTCATTTACATTTTTATTCCGATCGAGATTTTGCGGATCGAGTAATCAGCGATATCAAATTCCTTTAGCAGTTTGTGGATACAATCACTGGTTATTTGTAAAACTTTTATAGGTTGTATAACTACATTTTTAGGTTCATTTCTTCTTCATTATCAGAGACAGGTAGACATTGTAAGGGACTCTACAAATTACTATTAGAGTTTCCGCTAAGTGACGTAATGTTGGACGAAATAGTTTTCCTGGATTTGTTGATAGAGGATCCTCCTCACTTTTGGAACGCACGCATTGTATAATCGAATTTTTGGTTGATTTATGAAACACTGGTTAGAAAAATCAGTTCTTAGGGTTAACAGCACGCGATTCATTGAGAATTTTAACATTTTAATATGGCTTGCAATAAAGATGCTAGCGTGGGCTGTATCTGAAAGGTCATCAAAGAATTTAGGGTATATCCAGTCAATGTAGTCTTGACAATTGGTGCAAGCATAGTACTTGCGTACTCAAAAAATAAAATAATATAATAAATTGTATTTTTTTTTTTTTTTATTGAGAAAAGACGACGTATGCTCGCCATGTCGATAATTGACCGAAATATACCTACATATGTACGTGGTTTTTTTAAGAACTCGCAGAACCAAACTACAAGCTCCTTTACACCTATCTAAAATCCTCTTCTTGTTCGGGACTGTTTATTTGTAAATGTATACTTATTTAGAACTAATCTTTATATTCCACAGAATGTGGACCCGTCCGGTATCCTGCAGCTCAGCTTTCACACAATTCCGCGACCGGAATTCTTACTTTTTCAATCACAATTGCCGTCTTAAGAAGATTACAGAGCCATTTGATTCATTTCGATAAAATCAAATATTTTGAAAACTTTTAATAAAAATCTTACTTTACACTCCGTGCCAAAAAAAATTCTGCTCTCATGTATATTTTCTAAAACGTATTGTATTTCACTGAAATTTAAATAAATATTATCTTTAGCCCACAATTCCTCTACGATTGTTTTGGGTGCATTGTTTCGTACTTTCTGACACATATTTGAGCACAAGTTCTCTATATAAGGTGGGACAAAAGTAATGTCTTAATGTAAATTGGCTGCCATTTTCTTAGAAATGAAAAAAATTGGGCTCTGTTTTCAGAGGTGTAGAATTGATGACATTAAGTAGAAAAACTGATATCGGTCAAATGACCACCTCTTGAGATGCATATTTGTGCTCGTTTTACGGCATTTTGAATTGTTGCGCGCAAAACATTTGGGTCCAAATTGGTGATTTCTTCTTCAATATTGGCCTTCAAAACTGTGGTTGTTGTGGTAAACGCGAGATTTCAAAAAGCCCCAAAGGAAAAAGTCTGGCGATCTGGCCGGCTAGTTCAAATCGCCAAAACGGGAGATCACACGGCCCGGAAATTGGCGATTTATCATTGCCCGAGCTGTGTGAGCGGTTGATCCGTCCTGCTGGAGCCAATAATGCTCGAGACCCAATTCAGCAACTTGCGGCAAAAAAAAAATCGTTTAATATGATTAATATCTGTCTGTAGCGCTCACCAGTTACGGTTACGGCGGTGCCGTCGGCGTCCGCAATCACTTTTTCACTGCAAATGCCGTACCAAACAATCACTTTGAGGGGATGCAATGGCTCTTCGTGCATTTCATGTGGATTCTCCGTGCCCCAAAAACCCAAATTTTGTTTATTCACATAACCACTTAAGTTGAAATGGGCTTAGTCGCTTATTATGATTTTGGATACGAAATCATACTCTTCTTGTATTAAGTTTAGCAGTACATGAGCATGGGAGTAAGTTAACCTCACTTGACGGTCAGCAGGCAGCAATTGGTGAACGGTTTGCACTTTAGAAGGGAACATCTTCAGGTCTTTCACCAAAATTCGACGCAACGAACGTCTGCTGATGCAACGTTCTGTGCATCGTTGTCTCGTCGATGTTTGTGGACTCTCTCGGACGTTCTCGGTTACAACAGTGCTATTCTCGACCGAAAGAGCAATACGGCGCCGGCCACTTCTTGCGACATCTCTAGTGGACACAGTTTGCACGAGACGCTCAGCAAATCGCTTAATTGTTCGCGCACAAGGTGCAAGACGACGAAGAAAATGACGGCGAAATTCACGCTGCGTTAAAACAACAGACCGGAAATTGGTCAAATAAGGAGTAACAATAATTACGCGTTCTCAAGGTGTGTATCGCTCCATTGCTTGTTGTCAACTAATACTATATCTGTCTACAACATAAATGTCAAAGCACAATGACATTTGACGCCATTTGCAAAAATTATGGCACATTCGCATTATGACATTACTTTTGCCCCACCTTGTACAGAATAATAATATCGACAAAATGGCCACCTCTAGCACTGGCATAAAAGCGTGCCCTTTCAATCACATTTTTCATCACACAATTCTGCAGCATGTCATCCGGAATATCTGCAATTGCGTTGCGTATATAGTATTGTCCATCAATTGTTGCAGTGTTGTTTGTTTGGTAGCGTACACCTGGTCCTTCAAGTAACCCCAAAGAATGTCGGAGGCTGTTAAATTTGGTGAGCGCGGCGGTCAATCGACATCTCCAATTTTCGACATGATCCTGCCTGGAAATGCCTGTTTCACAATTTTCATTGTTAATCTGGGTGTATGGCATGTGGTGCAGTCTTGTTGAAACCACATGTTTCGGAGACGAAGCCGAGCAACTTCAGGTAAAAAAAATTTGTGTAATATCGCAAGTAACAGTTTCGATATCGTCATTTTCGAAAAAAGAATCCAATTATCCCACCAGCCCAAATTGCATACCAAACAGTCACTCTACGAGGATAAAGAGGTCGTTCATGAATTGCTCATGGGTTTTCAGGTCTCCATATCCGGCTAATCTGTTTGTCGCTCAAGTTTTGAAAATTATACGGAAAGAAATGAAAATGAATTTTATACGGAAAGAAATGTAGGTCGCGGTGCATAATTTTTTATTTTTTTTTGGTGAAATCCCAATTTGTTGAGCACGACGACGAATCGAAGATTCCGGACTTTCACTGACATTGTCTCTCACTGTATCAATGTTTAAATATTTTGTTGTGTACGCGCTGCACGACGTGGTCCAGGGTTCGGTAAATCACTTACTGTGTAAAGGTTCTCGAAATTGTGGATAATTTTTTGAATAGTGGTTATTAACGCTAGGTTTAGGAACATTTCTTATATACCAATGTCGACGAACGCTTGAACGAATACATATATTTAAAGAAAATCATCAATATTTTAACACTTTTGAAGAAAATAGACTTCAATATATATTTACCTCGTTCAACAGATAAAAGTCAGTACAAGAGATAAAATAAAAATGCGATCGGATTTGTAATTTTCTTTATAAAAGTTGAAATGGGTCATAATGACGCGTCCCGCACGCACTGTTTTAAAGGGAATGGCTTTTTGATGTTTGCCAATAATTTAGATCTTCGACAAAACATGCGATCTGAGTGAAAATTGTAATCAGTTCCAAATGTTCCCCCTGAATTGCCAGTGCTTTTAAAGAAGTACAGTGATTGGGCAATCCCAATTGTATCTATTGTGAAAGAAAATGGCATAACATAAATGTCAAAGCACAATGACATTTGACGCCATTTGCAAAAATTGTGGCACATTCACATTATGAGATTACTTTTGCCCCACCTTGTATTAAGGTCACGGGTATTTCCTGACCAATTCAATGGTTCAAGGCCAATATCCTTGCATTATCTTTTGTTATCTGTTGAAAGAAAACAATATTTAGAAGTGGTTTTGAGTTTAAATTTAAGGTCAAAATTTGTTTTTACTTACGGAATGAGTACGATGACAGGAAGCGGAAGCATATTGAGATATGGGATTTGAGATGTAGCAGCATATCTTCTCTATTGTAGGAACAAGACCATCGGAAATAATTTCTTTGTATTTCGCTGCATTTACGGAAACGTCCAAACCATAACGTATGTTGAATGCTCATCGGTGGGTAGCAAACGTTCATCTAAATATCGCTCCTTAGCTCTCCTTCGCACTGTCTACTTTCCGTTTTCCGTCAGGTCTAATCAAATTAAATTTGGGTTCGTCAGAAAAGGGTCATATCAATTTTTTTTCTTCATTACTGCAGAGAGAATCGACGTTTTTTTGCAGTTCTACGGGCTTAAAGATCCACTTAATTTACGAATTACATTTACTCGTATCCGGCGTTGAACAGTCCGCGTGCTGGTATTAATAGAACATCTCTCGTTCAAGTCTTTTCTCAATTCCTTGGCAGTTGTGAACCGGTTTTTCAGAGACATGCGCTCCAAAATCCGATCTTGCCGTGCTGTCATTTGTTCGGGACTTCCCCTCCCAGGTTGCCTCTCCGTACTGCCCATCAAGCTTAATTTCTTCAGAAGCTGTCTCACGGTGCTTTCGTGGCATTCCACAACGTCTGCAATTCGCCTATTTGAAAAGAACGTCCTTTATCTGCTTCGCACAAAACCACCGTAAAATTTCTTAACTGTTGACAAAACACTTTGTCGCCGTCTGGAGCACTAATGCGTTATCGACTTGCGTATTTTCGATAACGCATTAGTTATCGAAATTTTTATGTATCAAAAAGAATAAGCATATAGTATCACCGAAAAACTGCAATCATACCTACACATGTGTTATAAATATGAGAGGAACGCACCCGGACTTCATTAAATCATAAAATTTTCATAGTGCACAATGCACATAGGACCTTTTGTAAAAGATAGAGTATTAAATTAAATGAATAACGCTCATACCCGAAGTCCTGTTGATAGTCTGCTATTATTTTAATATGAATGAAGTATTAAATGAGCGTATAAATATAAGCTATTCTCGGAAAAACTGTTGATATCGCATCGAAGACAGAACTGTCAAAAGTGTGTTAAGTTCTCTAGTAGAAATCCTGTATCTATTCAGATGCGACAAAGATTGCCAAGTTCAATTTGTTCTACTCGTAATTGAAGCCTTTCCAAATAGAATTTGTTACCTTGTCGAAAGTTTTTAAAAAATATGTAAATATTGCAAATTTAAATAACTGGCATTATAACAAGTTCAATCTGGCACACTTTTAGATCTCACTCCTTTTGTATTACAGAACATCAAAGGTCCATAAAATAAAAAAATATATTTCAACTTTAATTAGTATGTTCTTGTAATCAGATTTCTTATTTTTAATTCTTTTAGAACAACTTACCGAATCACAGTTCTGTGACCTCCAAGAAGTGGCAATGGATCCCCCATTTTCAGCCTGCCCGGCTGTTCCTCATGGTTCACCCTATAAGGAGCACTTTGCCAGTGCTATTTTACAATTTCGCGAGACTGGCCTAATGACCTACCACGACAAACTGTGGTCAGTCGACAAACCGCAATGTAGTCAAGAGATGATGGAAAAGGACACAACAGTCGACATGGACCACTTTATACCGGCACTTGGATTCTTAGCTGTGGCAATGCTAACGAGTTCGATGGTCTTTGGAGTAGAATTCTTAGTGCACTCCATAGGTGCTGGGAGATGTCAAAAAGGACCACGACCAAAAGTTCACGGGCAACGCCAACAACACTTGAATGTGACAAGGGAATGTGACATTTAAATTAAGCACAACTCTATCAAACTACTCGTACATGCACACAGATACATATTTCCGTACTATTTTCGTTGTCGCTTGGACAGGCATCCACTTGACTCTTAATTAAAATTTTAGATTCTTCTGATATCCTGGGGGTAGTAGTAGACTTTAAAACGATTTTCAGAGAATTCTAAAAACTGTGTTCGTCCCTTCTCACAAATTTATAATAATTATGAAATTTCATTTCTGAAGTAGGTATAGAGTGAATATGAAGAGAAATGTAGATAATGAATGAATAATAGCCTGAATTTAATAACGTTTGAAAGGAGAAACACGTATATTTGGACGCTCAGCATCTTAGCTGAATGCACTTGTGTTTAATAAATAATAGGAAACTTCGAAGAAAGATTTAATGAATTTAAATTTTTGAGTTGAACATGGATTTGTAGAAAGATGTTTCAATAAATAGTTTCTATCCAAGGTATTTATGTTTTTACTTGATCGATGGACTCTCACATCCCAACTTAAAAATCTCGACTACGCTGACGACGTATGCTTACTCTCTCATAGAATTATGGACCTCCACCAAATGACAGAAGATGTGGAGAGGGAGGCTGGCGTCGTCGGGCTGAAAATTAATACCGCAAAAACTAAAATTATCAGCCTTGGATCGAACTCATCCGCTAAAATATGCATTGCTGGACAACCGGTAGAGAGAGTAGAGGAGTTCCAGTATCTTGAGAGTATTGTCCTCTGATGGCGGAACCGAACTGGATATAGCCAACAGAATCGCTAAAGCAAAGTCCGCGTTCGGAATGTTGTCCAAAATATGGCGAAGCAATGCTATCAGTTTGAACACCAAGCTAAGACTGTTCCGCTCCAACGTTGAATCCGTGCTGTTATATGGATGCAGCACGTGGAGAGTGACCACCGCTGTCACCAGAAAGCTGCAAACGTTCGTTAATAGGTACCTGCGCAACATCTTAAGGATTTTCTGGCCCAATCGTATCTCCAACGAACATCTTTACGAGAGAACGGGTCAGGAGCCAATAGGCACAACAATCCAACGACGGAAGTGGCAGTGGATTGATCACACGCTCCGAAAGGGTGACAGGTCCATAGCGAATCATGCTATGGAATGGAACCCCTTAACTCAGGACGGCAGAAGACCTGGTGGTCCAAGGAGAACATGGCGCAGAGCAGTCGAGAAGGAAGCACGTAAGTTGGGGAAAAGCTGGGGAGAGCTGAGACACATTGCCGGAAACCGTACACGATGGCGCGTAGGCGTAGTCGAGGCCCTAGGACCCCCAAAGGAATATAGGACATAAGTAAGTATGTTTTTACTTCTATGTTCCAAGATCTTAAGCAATTGGAAGCACTACCGAAAACTCCCTCCAAAGAATACATGCTAAATCGATATCAGAAAAGCGATAGATGGAGGTAGATTCATCCCTTTGGGTAGGGGCTAGAATATACCCGAGGTAGGCATGCCTGTCGTAAGAGATGACTAAAATCCACCCTTCCTATAACGGGGATAAGATGTATAAAAAATATGCAATTAGTAACACAAATAGATACCCCAGGTGGCAGTCCAGGTTCACTGGAAAATCCACCCTCTTCGGAGGTAGGCTCTATAGATTCTGGGGAGAGCCAATTGTTGCATTAAATAAACCCATTTGCAAAAAATTCCATTTCCACCATCAAGACCAACTGTCTCCAGAAAAAGAAATCCGCTGGAAGCGCAAGCGCAAGAGAAACGGTACTTAGTGAAATGTAAAAGCTTTGAGGAGGAAAACAATGAACTCCGTGTTAAGCTAAATATAATGGATCTACTCTACCAAGAGCTTAAGAGAAAGGTAGATTCACTAAAAGAAGAAAACAAGGCTGTAAAGAACTCACTTTCGCAAAAGAAACGCGAAGTTACCTCACCCCGTGCAGCTAGTCCCAAATATCACACGGACGAAGAAGAGCTAGCACGTGAAACAAATTGGGTCTTAAAGAAAAGACCCAGCAAAAAACTGAGAGCCGGCTCTTCACCCGAAATTTAGCTCAAGATAAATTACGTCCTCCGCCTGTAATAAACGTCGTCGGCATTACGGATGACATCGGAGTTTAAAGTAACGTCATTCCGAAATAATGCTTGGAAAATTAACGTAGTTGACTCTGACGGCTATCGAGTAATATCCAAAAAACTAAACGCGGAAAAGATCCAGTGGTATACCTATGAAAATAAATCAGAAAGAGCACTGCGTGTTATAGCAAGGGGTCTCCACTTCTCGTGCACCAAAGACGACATTATAAATGACTTTAAAGCAAAAGACTTGAAAATTATTGACGCAGTTAATATCTTATAGATAAATCAAAAAACGGAACAAGGCCAGAAAATCTTAGTCAAGCATGAACTTCCGCTCTTTATGTTGACCTTCGATAGAGCGAAAATATAGACGATATTTACAATATTAAAATTATTTTGAATATTGTAGTTAAAATCGAGCCTATGCATATGAATACAAGATCTATACCTCAGTGCAAACGCTGTCAAGGTTTCAATCATACACAGCCGTATTGTTAAAAGAACCGAAATGTGTAAAATGTGCCGGTAACCACATATCAGAAAGGCGTGACCTAAATAAGCAGGCCCCGGCGACCTGCATAGACTGCAAAGGCAAGCACCCAGCAAACTATCGAGGTTGCAAAGGAGCTCCAAAAAAGACGAGATACATTTAAAAATAATTTATAGTAGAGCGTAAACCCGCTTAAAGAGAGATGTGAAACCGCTAAGGAAAAGGTTACGAACGAAATTAAATCTGCAAAATTAAAAACGAAAAGGGAACAAAGTAAAGTTCCTCTGTCAAAAATTATTGAAAAATCAGAATTTTCAAGAGCGCAAGCCGCATCAAGCCGCATCACAAGTACACAAACAGAGCGGTGTTACGACAGACCCAATCTCCCAAGTTTTCTCTATAATTCTCGCGAAACTTGAGGAGCAATCCAAAATGAACAACGTCATATATGACAAATTGAGCAAGCTTGAGTTAAAGCCTCACAATAAAAGAACGCCTACATGAATATGGAATGGTTACTAAAAATTTTAACGTGGAACGCAAACGGCCTCCAACAAAAAATCACCGAACTAGGTGTATTCTTGCGGAACGACAACATTGACATATGTATGCTTGATCTTTGAAACCGTCCTTACAAAGGAATCTCAAGTTAAAATAAGAGGATTTCGTGCGTATCACGCATGCCATCCTTCCGGAAGAGTTAGGGGGATCCTCCTTATTCATTAAAGACTACATTGAGCACTCCATGAATACAACGACTGAACTCGACACAATGCAAGCAACTTCAGTTCGTATTAAAAACAAGAACTTATATTTCAACAACGCGTCCATGTATAGTACCCCACAATGCACGTTTAAAAGTAACTACCTTGTAGGTCTCTTCACCTCGCTTGGAACGAACTTCATTATTGGTGGTGATTTTAATGCAAAACACACCTTTTGGGGTTCGAGATATAATTCACCGAAAGGCAGACTTCTGTACGAAGTCGATATGCAATTTGGGTTTGATTTCTATTCGACAGGGAAACCGAAATATTTGCCCTCCGATGCAGCAAAAACACCTGACCTAATAGACTTCTTCGTAATAAAAGGAGTGTCTGCTAATTTTGCGAGAGTAGAGGAAAGCTTTGATCTCTCCTCAGATCACTCACCGGTAATTTTGACAATAAGTGACCGGCTAATGAAAGCATATAGGAGGTGTGCCTATACTAACTAACAAAAAAACAAACGGGGACGGCTTTAGAAATGATTGCGAAGAAAATATTATCTTAAATGCGTCACTAAAAACACCATTCGAGATAGAAGTAGAATTTGGTAAAATTTAATGAATGCCGCATGGAAAAATACTCCCTCAAGGAGAAAAGTAATCAAAAGCAGCGAAGCCAATTATCCGCCGGATATAAAAGAACTTATCCGAGAAAAGAGGAGAGCACGCAAATATTGCAACAAATCCGCACCCTCTAACATAAAACATATTCAAACTATCATACTTATGTAATAAACTTAGAAAAACGATTCTATATATAAAAAACCGCAAGACCTCTGCCACCAATCAGAAAAAACAACGGCGAATGGCTAAAGGGTGACAAAGAAAAGGCGGATCTTTTTGCCGAACACCTAGGAGAAACGCTTAAGCCATTTAATGGACAAATATTGATAGACGATCTTAGAGGTATGGCAACGACATCTGATACGAGTAACTTTAGAACAAAAAGTGTATCGTTAACCGAACTTTGCCAGACTACAAAAAACTTGAAAAATAATAAAGCCCCTGGTTATGATTTAATAACCGGACAAATGCTTAAAAAATTGCCAAAAAAAACATTAATTAAACGTTTATATCTAATAAACACGTTTCAGATCCGTGTGAAGTGGCAGGGAAGTGATAATGATTCCGAAACCGGGAAAACCTCCAAACGACAAGAAATCGTACAGACCAATATCGCTCCTACCAATAATATCAAAGGTATTTGAAAGACCCCTATTGAAACGCATCCAACCGGTCATTCAATAAAGACGCTTTATACCTGACGACCAATTCAGGTTCAGAATCAAGCATTCCAAAATTGACCAGGTTTATAGAATAACCGATGAAGTACAAGCTAAGATGGGTTCTTCCAGAACACTTATTTAAGATCTTAGAATCCTACCTTGAAAACAGATTATTTCGTATTAAACACGGAACTGAATATTCCGAGTTCAAGGAAATTGCCGCAAGGAAGTGCTCTTTTTTCCTGTATTATTTTGCTGTACACTCGGGATATACCCTAAACTGAAGGCATCGTAGTAGCTACGTTCGCGGACGATCCGGCTAATATAGCAACGGAAAGTTCAATCGAGTCAGCAACTGAAAAACTCCAACGAGCTTTGGATAAAATCTTCGACTGGACAAAACTTTATCACATTGTTCTTAACGAGACCAAATCGACACATCTTAACTTCATATACAAGAAAATAAACAATCTACCCGTATTCATTAACTCGGTACACATATATATGCAAGTGAAGCTTAATATCTAGGGATGACAGTAGACGCGAAACTTAAGTGGAATCTTTCCAAAATAAAGTGATAAGAGCAATCGTGAATGCTCCCTGGTACTTGTATATTAGAAATAATGATATACAACGAGACTTAGGAATCGAAACCGTGGACGACGAAATAACAAACTCCGCTCGTAAGCTCCATATTCGCCTTCATGGTCATTGCAACCATACCAAACATTGGACGTGAGAAACCTTGTGAAAGAACAAATCCGTTCGATTTAGCGCAGTAAGAAGTAACCGCATTTAATGACGGTATCCGTAGGTACTTTTGCCGAAAATTTACCTGCCTCACGCGAATATTCGTCGAAGCCTAAACTACTTAGTTGTAGTAAATAAGAAAAAGGGTCGGGTAAGTTTAGTCAGTAAAATTCTGACACTACTATGGTAACGGTGTCTCATAGTGTCTTATGAAGATTCTCACCTACCCACGAAAAAAAAAAATTTTTTCGATTCGATGCGTCGGCCATCACGAGATTAGTGTTCCGTACCGTTATTTTAAATATATCATAATTTTGATTTTTCGTTAATCCACAAAAAAAGAGAAAGCCATGATCACATTTGAAAGAAGCAGGGCAAACACGTTTTGTCATATGTTTCTTCTCACATGGATTTTAATGAAATTTGATTTGTATGTTTCTCCTGATACGCATTAAACTAAACGAAACTTAGTTTAATGCGTACCCGAAGTTTCAAAAATCTTCAAATTATCTTTATTAGTCGCCTTAAAGTAGAACGAGTATGTAGTACATATACTCCAGTTTTCAGGAACGAAACTGTAAGGTATAAGAAGGGGGAACGGATCGTGTGATACCCTATCCTCCATCCTTTAACTCACCCCTAACAATGTCTGCGTGGCGTTTTAAAATTTTCAAATTATTTGCAATGATATCCGAAATTTCCGCAATTTTTCAGAGATTTTTAATAAAAACAAACTGTCTTCACAATATTTCCTTATAATAAAATGAACGCGGCAGAAGTACACGAATTCTAATTAAATATTCGAAATAAGACTTAACCATCACCAGGAATAGCTTTGAACAAGCAAACATGTTTTTTTTTTTTTTAGAAAAATGCCCCCAAAAAGTGGGCGTGACTAAGTACAATATGTGAACGAAATGTAGAGAAAGTCAACATATCTTATATAGACAATATATTCCAGTTTGTAGCAAAAATATTGAAGAAAAGATTTTTTTTAATTGGGAGTGCCTGTGGGAGAATTTCAAAACATAATTTTACTTGCACTGTTCCTTCACCTTGCTAGCTCAAAATTTAAGACCAAAAAAGTGGTGACAGACATGGTTAGATCGACATAATCCTTCGATTGGTTAAAATTATTCTGACTCAACGATGAGGCTATAAAAAGTATTTACCTGATAGCTAATAGGGAGTTCAAGACCCTTTGCAGAGATAAAAGGAAACGCAAACTTGAACTAGAAGCTTAAAGATTGGCACAATGTAGTAATTCTTTAGAATTTTGGAAACTAGGCAGGAAGATACTGTAGCATAATAATAACTACGCTCCCTTAAAGTATGACGCAACAAATTCCGAAGTGACTTTTCATTCTGGCAGAATTTTGGTTCGAACTGTCCTTTCATTCGAGGTTCGTGTCTGGGATGAAGTCTCCACAGCTCATGTCAACGAAAGAGACGAATAATATCAGGGATAAAAGGGAATTATAACTGCAAGAATTATTTCTCTTGTTCCAGTGGTCGAAGAATTTGCTAGAAGTTTCTGGCTATCAGAAATTTCTGCTATATAAGGACAGATGGCGATTGAGAAAGGAGCAGTAGTTTCTAAACTGTGGCGAAGAGATTAGAAAAGTGATAGTGGGCGAAGTTCTAATTTTGTGATAAATTGTAAGTTGAGATTTAAGAAGAAGAAGTAATTAGTTTGGATTTGTGAATTAAGTAATTGAAAAGAGATAAAGTGATTTGAGAGGACAGAGACCTTGTAAGAAAAGAATTGCGAAGAATAATATAGTGTGAACCTGAATTGTTCTATAGACTAGAAAATAAAGAAATAAATTTCACAGAATATTGTTTTATCTACTCGAGCCGTAGCACGCATATTACAATACATTATGCACATGGAGCTGCGTCCGAACTTCCTCCAAGCGCATTTTTATATGTTGTGGAATCCATCGCCTAATAGCTTTAACATCCAATACGCTGCGCCTGGCTTCCAGAATGATATCTTGGACAAACCTATAACTCTTCAGGATGTTGTTGAGGTACTTAATGGATTGAAAGATGGCAAAGCAGTGGGATCGGATGGGATCCCATCCAAATTTTACAAGTATGGCGCCAACGAGCTTAACAACAAAATGACCTACCTATTCAACAACATCATCGATAATGGAATAGTTCCACAACGGTTTAATGAAGCGCTGATATTTCCAATTCACAAAAATGGTTGTAGGACGGATCCAGCAAACTATCGAGGTATTCCATACCTAAATGCATTGTACAAAATATTTACGGCAATATTACACAGTCGACTTACAGCATGCATAGACGCAAATAAGCTGCTGAAAGAATACCAAGCGGGATTCAGGTCGGGTTATTCCACTGTTGACCATGTGTTTGTACTAAAGAATATTGTGGAGTTATTTCTACTGAGGAAAAGGAAACTCCGTAGGGACTAACAAAAGTTCGCTTAGTTGGTGTCAATTTAGTAGTTCTTGAAAAAAAAAATGCAGTTCTGTAGCTTATAAACTAACAATATTTATTTCCAAATTTCAGAACAATAGGTAGAAATGGAGACGAGAAAGAGAAAAATTAGTGGTGTAAGCTCGGTTGAAGTTCCACCGAAAACGCAGGAAGAAATTTGTTTTGCCATTCTTTTCAAATTTTGACGTCAACTCACGCCAGTCAAAATTCTGCACGAATGCCAAAATGCATACAGAATAAATGCACCATCTCTTGTTACTATTTCAAAGTAGTTTCGAAGATTCCAGACTGGCCATTTTTCTGTGGAGGTCGGCCCAAATCCTCGACCGACGGTACAAATGTGGCCCTGGTGAAGGCTAAAATTGACGAAGATGCCAGGACACACAGAAGATGATAGCAGAAGAACTGGGCTTGAATGCTATGGCATTGGTCAGACAGTCACTGCTAATTGCTAATATTCAAGTTTTCCAAAATTTACTAGGACACCGACAAAAAGAGGAGCTGCGCCGCTACTTTTTGCACCACGATAATGCGCCTGCGCACACTACTGAAAAAAACCAACAACTTTCTTGCGCTCTCGGGCATCAATGAAATTCGCCCAGCACCTTATTATAGTGGGGACAGACTGCTGGTATTGATACCATGGTATGAATACCATGGTATAGTGAATACTACAACCCCTGACAGGCTGCATTTGACGTTTGTGTTGTCTGTCATAACAAATAAAAATTAAAAATTCAAGACAGGATGAATAAAAATGATTTAATTTTGTGCTAAATGTTGAATATAAAGAAAATTCAAATACTTGACAGCGAAAGTGCATACCTAAGAAAGGAGCTACGAAGACTAGCCAATAGAGAGAAATTGGCAGTACAATCAGTAAGATGGTGGTATACCAGCAAAAATTTGCGAATCTCAATACCAAGTATGTTTCATGGTATACTAGCTTTTTACGTAGTATTGCAGTGACAGACATGTGGTATAGAACGTATAGCAATACTCTATACCATGGTATCAATACCAGCAGTCTGTCTCCCACATTATTCTCCGGATCTAGTGCCGTGTGACTTTTGGCTGTTTCCGAAAATAAAAAAAGATTTGAAAGGAAAAATCTGCACATCTAATGAGGAGATTATTAATGCAGTCAATGTCGAAATCGAAAAACTCCTAAAAGAGGATTTTGAAAGCTGTTTTGAAAGATCTATCGGCTGAAGAAATGTATTGAAATAAATGGGAATTATGTGAAGAAATTAAAAAAAAGATGAAGATTAAATATCTAAAATTAAAATTATTTTTGTGTTTTATAATTCAATCAATTAAGCGAACTTTTGTTAGTCCCTAAGTATATGCATTCCTTGTGGATTTTAGGGCCGCCTTTGATACAGTGGATCGGAACGCGTTGTTCGACAAGCTGTACTGTATGGGTATGTCACATAAGTTTCGTCGGACTATCCAAAGCCTGTATGATGATACAAAAGCTGCTGTATGCCGAGTTCATTTGCTCTCTGCATTGAAGATATAGTAGAATTTCTGCCCGGAGGTGTAGAGTATGCGGGTTTGTTGATTAAAGCCCTCATGTTTGCGGACGATATAGTGCTGTTAGCTCACTCGCCTGAATCTATGCAGCTTATGATCAATCGGCTATATGACTACTGCAAAATGTAGAACCTGGTGGTCAATTGGAATAAGTCGCAAATAATGATTATCAAAGGCGGGGGAGGTAGAAACTGTTCAAACAAGAAATGGCACTTTAATGGAGAAACAATTTAAGGTTCAAAGGAGTATAAGTACCTCGGAGTGTATCTTACCAGAAACCTTAATATGGAAAGACATTTTAAGGAAAAACTAGCGAAGTCAAAAACAGCCATCAATGTGGAGAAAATGCTTAATGAATAAAAACATTGCACATAGTAGCAAGTATAAAGTGCTTGAAGCCGTATCGGAATCTATTCTATTATACGAGGTACGAGTATGATACAGTGGAAAATCTACTTCGATATTATCTCAAGAGAGCATTTCATCTTCCGCCTAACACATCAAATTATATGCTCATGCTGGAAACAGGCCTATCACCACTTTTCGTGAAAACGTTAAGACTCCAGGTTGATTACGTGCTCAAAGTACTAAACTATCGACTACCAAAAAAGCAGCTCTATACATAATACGCCTTACAACTGAATGGTACAAGGAATGGATAGAGCTAGCTGCTGGATGTGGGATAGCGCTAAATCTCGAAAATACAATGGACTGGAAGCCCAAAGTCTACCAGCTCATCGCATGTGTGGATGAACAGGCCAGAGGAAGATTTGTAGAAGAAGCGTCAGGGTCGCTTTGTAACAAAATAACTATTTTCGTAATGAGCACAGTATTGATGAAATAGCGACGGTGCTAAAGCTACGTGGAGAGCTCTTAAAGTTGAATTATATACCACACAGGGATGATCTACTGATACTTTGTAGTTGGCAAGGAGGGAAGACATTTTACACTTTGTTGGCAGGTGCCCTATTCTCCGGGAGACAAGAAGAGAAATCTTTGGGAGCGATGCCCTATCGGAAAATGAAGTCTGGAGTGTTCTGGATGAAATAAATGTTTCAAAATTAGCCAGATATTGCAGGATTGCATTACAATATCGAGAAATAATTGTATATAATTGTAGGGGTCTACCATTATTATTTCTCTATGGGATAGGGTATAAGAAAATATAATTAGGTACAGAGCAAAACAATATGTAATACGAGTACAAAAAAATTAATTGCTAATCCGAATTGACTTCACAATTCCTTAAAGATGACGATCTGTTTGTTTGAAATGAGAATCAGTTAGTTTAACTACCTGGTCCAGTATTTCGTAGTAAAAACACCGGTTGCAATTTTTACTTAGTTAATTCTGAATAATCATAATGTGGGATTGGTCCCAGTTCCTCTACTCGGTTGCTACCTTACTGCTCGTTGGTGATTAGGGTCTCCAACCATAGTGACGTCCTAATAAACCTGGAAAGATTGTTTAGTGAAATGTCAGTTAGTTGTAGTATGCCCTGGAAGTTGTGGTACTCGACCCTAAATTAAGCTGGAAGCTTAACATTGAACAGCGGGTAAAGAAAGCCTGTGGGGCTTTTTATGCTTGTAGCAAAACATTCGGTAAGAAATGGGGACTCCGTCCGAAGACGGTCATTTGGATGTATACTGCGGTGGTGCGCCCTATTCTTTCCTATGGATCGCTAGTTTGGTGGCCGGCAAAGTACAAAGGACTGCGGCTCTAGGTGCTACAGGGGCGATGAGAACATGCCCAACTGAAGCCTTGAACGTAATCCTTCACCTTATACCACTCGACCTTCATATAAAGTACATATCAGCATGTAGTGCGGTCAGATTAAGAGAAACAGGTAGCTGGTGCGATAGTCTTTACGGCCACAACAGCATCCTTAATCTGCTACCTCGGGAGTTGGCGGCAAATCTGACTGGCTACATAATTCCTAGGGTGAACTTTCGGAATGATGTCACGGTGAGATTCCTTTCCAGGACGGAATGGAATGGAATGTGGCGCGGTGACAAACGAGTTCAAAGCAACCATTTTCACTGACGGGTCGAAAATGGACTACGGGGTAAGGGCGGGAATCTTTTCTGAATCCTTCAATATCTCTAGTTTATTCCGTGTACTCAATTCATGCAGCGCATTCCAGGCGGAAGCTCTTGCTGTACGAGAGGCCTGCCATCTCCTCAAACATACATCGATACAACTTGACACCAAAGCCATATTCATTGGTAGCCAAGGAGGAACAATGCAAGGAGGAGCTTGCCGCACTTGGTCATCGGTCTAGGATCAGCCTCATCTGGGTGCCTGGTCATAGTAACATTGACGGAAACGAAAGGGCATTACGTTTAATGCACTTTGTCGTTGCTGTAATATGGCCAACGAGCCTGAAACAATCCTTCACTTGCTTTGTAAGTGTCCGGCCCTGAGTATGGTCAGACACCGTACACTTGGCAGACACCTTTTTGATAATATTAGTGAGTTAACGGAGACAAGCATCGGAAACTTTATCAGTTTCCTCAATGTCACGGGGATTAAATAATCCTTTCTTTCCTTTCCCACAAGTCCAACGTCAGTTTTTACAACAAATTAAGTCACTAGAGTTGTGGTATTAAAACGGCGCCTTTGCGCTAATTATGTTTCAGCATAGTATGCTGTCACAACCACACCTACCTACCTACCTACCTATGCCCTGGAAGTAATATTTTCCTAAAGTTTTGTTTCTCAAATGACATAGGCTTTCATGAGCATCTTGGTCACCGCAGGCTCTATATATGTATATTGTGATCGTTGAGTTTAAGTTTCATTGTGCGGTTTGTGTTAACGTTACCTGGTTTGGGCCTGATATAATTGATACAACTTACAGTATTCTTAACTGTACAACTTATAGGAATGATAGACTAAAATATACGTGGGGTGGTGGGATAGCAAGTTTCTGCAAATCTACTCTTAATTGCAAATCGGTTGATTCAGATGAGGAGTATTTAATTGTTGAAATACTGGGTGGGTGTTTTAAATGCATTGTCGCTTGTGTCTATAATCTTAACCAAAGTTGCTCTTCTCACCCTTTTCTCTCAGTGCTTTCTGAATTTTCAGTTTTATATAAATATATCATTGTTTGTGGAGCCTTTAATGCTGATTTGATCAAAAACAACTCTAGCATGTTTCAAATAAGGGAGTTGGATTTCAGGACTCCGAATAGTCTATATCAACTACCCAACGCGATACGCTAAAACTCCCAGCCTTCTTGCTCTGGCAATCATGTCTTATATCTCTTACGTTCTCATTTTATTTATTTATTTATTCATCAATGGATTGAACAAGTGATATTAAGTTCACTAAATTTACATTATGTATAATACTAATAATTTCCCAACTTAAAGATTAAATAAAATTTGAAAAATTTGTTTTTAAGAAGAGATATTCTCACTGCTAGATCGACCTCATTGCAAACAGAATTATATAACATTATAGAACGAGTTACTTTCTTATGTTTCTTTCTAGAATATACAAAGAAACCAGCGCAAGTAACTCGGCTGATTTAATAGTACTACTTCTTTTTAGAAAACCGAACAGAGAACTCGCTTTGGGTACAGTAAAATCAATATGAGCCAAGAAAGTTCGTGTAGAGTCAAAATATAACGCCAAGATCTTTTACCTCACTGACTTTTAAGAGGGGTTCATTGCCAAACGTATAGGTAAAAGTCACAGGCATGAATTTTCGATGAACACTAAAGATTTTGCACATTACAATATTGAGCTCTAGATGGTTGTACGTAGGGACTAATAAAAGTTAGCTTAGTTGATTGAATAATAAAACACAAAAATAATTTTAACTTTAGATATTTAATCTTCATATTTTTTTAATTTCTCCACATAATTCCCATTTATTTCTTCAGCCGATTGATCCATCTTTGAAAACAGCTTTCAGAATCCTCTTTTTGGAGCTTTTCGATTTCGACATTACTACTTACTTACTTAGGTCCTTTAACCCCTCGGGGTGCATAGGGCGTCAACCACGGCGCGCAGGCGTTATTGTTCGTACTGCTGCAACGCGTTTGAGCTGCCTCCAACTCATTCCTATAGAGCTCGATTCCTCCACATTCTGCCTGCTTGCTGCGGAACAGTCGCAGCTTGGTTCTTAAGCTGATAACATTACTTTTCCAGATTGTGGATAGCATATCGAACGCAGCTTTAGCCTTCCCGATTCTACTGCATACGTCCAGTTGGGTGCCACCGCGGTTAGCCGAGACCACACTTCCTAAATATAGAAAGTTGCCAACTTTTCGACTTCCTGTCCGACAATGTTTAGTTGAGCGTTAGTGTCGGAAGTGCTGAGGGCTTTTGTTTTGGCCGTGTTTATTTTGAGCCTCACTTTGTTTGCCTCAGTTTCTAGGTTATGGGCCATTAGATGAAGGTCCATTATCCGATGTGAAAGTAGACAAACATCATCAGCGTAGTCTAGGTATTCAAGGTAGGATGTCATAATCCAACGAATTCCATTGTTTCCTTCCGTCAATGCTGCACGGAGTACATCGCTGATAACCACCAAGAACAATAGTGGTGACAGAATGCATCCTTGACGTACTCCACATTGGACACCAAATTCCTCTGACACCTTACCGTTGTGTAAGACGTGACACTTACCGCCCTCGTATGTAGCCTTGATAATAGCAATAAGTTTTTCCGGGATGCCTCTCCTGCGCAAGGCCAGAAAAATAGCATCTCGATTCAAGCTGTCGAAAGCCTTCTCGAAGTCGATAAACAAAAGATGTAGCGGAGACCTGTACTCAACGCATTGTTCGATTATGATCCGTAAGGTGTTTACGTGGTCGATGCAGGAGGATCCAGCGCGAAAGCCTGCCTGTTCGACGTCGAGAGTAGAATCTAAATGCTCTTTAATTCGGTCCAGAATTATTTTTCCTATTATTTTGGCTACAGCTGGAAGAACACATATACCTCTCCAGCTTCTGCATTCCATCAAGTTTCCCTTTTTCGGAAGCTTAATGATCATCCCCCTTTTCCACTTTTGTGGAAATTTTTCGCTATCCCAAGCTCTCTGTATTAGCAGATGCAGCAGATCTGTTGATGTGTTTGGCGCCGCTTGAAACAATTCGGCAGGGATGCCATCAATACCCACCGCTTTATTTTTCGTGAGGGACTTGATTGCTGCCATATTTTCTGCTTTGCTGGGAGGTGCCGTGCGTATTCGTGAATTTGTTGCTTCGGAATACTCATTCGAATTTGAGATCATATCGCCATCGTCTAAGTGGTTTAGCACTGAAGCAAAATGTTCTCTCCATCTATTGAGCTGATCCTCATATGAAATTAGGAGGTTACCGTCCAGACTCTTCACCGGGTTTTGTTTGGAGTTTCGACCACCAATGAGCTCCTTGGTGATGCTGTAAACAGTCCTACTATTGCACCTGCTTGCTGCTTCTTCAGCCCTAGAAGCCAGTGTGTCGATATATTAACGTTAGTCACGTATTACACTACGCTGCTCTTCTTTCTTCTTCGTACGGTACTGGGGTTCTAACTCGGTTCTCTCTACTGCTGAGGCCGCTGCAATCCGAGCCTTTATTGTTGTAGGCTCATCGATCCGTCTCCTGGTGTCTGCAGAAAGCCATGTGCGATAGTGTGCCTGCCTTTTACCGACATAGGTGTGTGCCCCGCTCGCAAAAGCATTTTTCACAACATTCCAGTGATCATCCATTCTCTCCTGAATTGAGATGCTGATTGCTTCCGCTTCTAAGGCAAGGTGGTCCCTAAATTGTTGGCGCACTTGGGGGACCATAAACCTATCGGTATTGAACCATGCAATTCTATTTCTAAAGCGGCGACTGATCGCAATGTGATCGATCTGGTTGGATGATCTTTGCCTATCAGTCGAGACCCAACTGATCTTATTGCAGGTGTTATGCTTAAACAGCGTACCTCCAATGACGAGGCGGTTGGTATTGCAGAAGACCACAAACCGCTCACCTTTGTCGTTTCGGTCTCCAAGGCCGTCAACTCCCATCACGTGTTTAAGCATGTTGTTGTCACTACCTTGAGATCCCCCATCAACATTACGATGTCACCATTAGGTGTTTCATTGAAACGGCGCCTAACTGGCTGTAGAAATTATCCTTTTCATCTTCAGTCGCGTCATCAGTCGGAGCATAGCACTGTATGATGGTGACCTTCCTTACTCTACTCTGGGATCTGGCCGTCAATATCCGGTCACTGTGAGGTTTCCAAGATATGAGACTATTACGCGCTGCTGGAGTTAGCACCAGTCCTACTCCAGACCTCCGTTTGCTTCATTAAAGCTGATAAGTCTGCTTTCTACGACATTTAGAAAAAATTCTTATTCACTCTTCTCCAAATCAAATCAATGCAATCATTGTGGATGGGTTTTCTCTTTTACATACGTTATTTGATAAAATCGCTATGCACATTCTTAGATAGATCTGTCGAAGACTATTCATTTGATCGCATAACGTCACCTTCCATAAAAGACATTGAGAGAAACAGACGAAACTGTTCAATCGATCAAGTCAAGTTTGGCTCTTTGGAAAAAAATCAGAGAAGACCAACTAATTTTATAAAAGGGCTCTGAGAAATAGTTCCTTTAAAACGAGACTAAATACATTTTCTAGGAATGGTGCGAAGTGGACTATTCCTCTGTGTTTGGAGAAAAAAATATTTTCGTAACAAATGGCCACGAATAATTCTCATTTAAGAATAAAAATTGTTAAGTTGTTCGAGAAGCAGTTTTCAGGAAGAAGCAGACACCCGCATGATTTAACATCTGTCGTTTTTGCCCCAAGAGAGTTCTGTGGTGATGAAACACGGACGTCTTAAATAATGTTAAAGTATGGATTGAGGTAGGAATGTCGAAAAATACAATACGATATATTGATTTAAATTCAATCTCTATACATAAAAATCAATTGTCGCATGTATGGAAGATCATCACTTGAGAACGGCTCGACTAATTTGGCTAATTTTGTTTTTTTGTTGTGTTTGTAATTGTTAGGACAAGCTTTATATTTTTGGAAAATCCACCGAAAAAGTCGGAAATTTGGATGGTATTTTTGTATGAAAATCTCAATAAAAAAAAATGTGACGTTCAGTTTTTTCACAACAACAACAAATTCCGCATTGAATATTGGAAGCTATATTTCAGTGTGTTATCGGTGGTGATCATATCTTTGGTGCATTCAAAACCGTAAAATTCATCAATTTAGTGTGTTGCAAAGATTGAGTTCGTGGTAATTTGATGTGTTGTAAATATTCAATTGATTTCAGTTCGTGGTTTTTTTCTTTGGAAAAAATGCCACCAGTGAGGCGTCGAAATATCAGTCGGCGTACGCGCAACGCAATCCAACTAATTCCGAAGATTGTTTCATCAGTTCCACGTTGATATGTATGTCAAAATCGAAACGGAAAGTCTAGCATACATAGTTTTAAATCAGCAAAAATTGCGTACGGAAGAGTACATTCATCTGCGTGACGCCATTAATGTAGATAGAAATGCAAACAATGTCGGCCGACTTACCATTTTGCCAGCGATGTATGTTGGAAGCCCGAGGCACATGCACGAATACGCGCAAAATGCGATGACCTCCGTGCACCAGTATGGTCGACTAGACTTATTCATCACTTTCACTTGCAACCCAAAATAGATCGAAATCACGCAGTTGTTACTACCCGGCCAATCATCCAGCGATCGCCATGACATTACAGCACGAGTATTCAAGCGGAAACTCAAGGCGCTCATGGACTTTATTGTAAAGTATCATGTATTCGAAGACGTGCGATGTCACGAAAGGAAGCTGTATGGCTGTATTTAGTATTGCAGCTCCTGATGCCAATGATGAAGTTTCACAATATCAGATGGGAAGATATGACAGCAGCAATGAGGCCGTTTGGAGAATCTTTTCATTCTCCATACACGAACGTCATCCTACTGTGGTCCATTTAGCTGTGCACATGGAGAAAGGACAGCGAGTTTATTTCACGGCAGCAAAAGCAGCACTGCAACGATCACCATCGTCAACGCTGACAAGCTTCTTCGCGACATGCGCAAGTGATCCATTTGCAAGAACACTGCTTTACTCGAAGATGCCGAAATATTTCACTTGGAACGCATCATCAAGAAAATTCCAACATCGGAAACACAGAAAACCCTTTCATGGATACGTGAATGTATATCCAACCGATGCATTGGGCCGCATTTACACAGTTCATCCGAGCAATGACGAATGATTTTACCTGCTTTTGTTATTGGTTAATGCTCGTGGACCGACTTCATTTAAATTTCATTTGTGGAATAAATAGAAAGACAATATGGCTGAAGACATTTTGCATCGAGTGCGTACAGCAACAGCGAATCCCGAACTTGAATTTAACGCGGAGATCCACAACGAGGCGTTCATTTCTATAGAGGATTTGTATGACGATTCTGCTGGCCGGAGATTTTCGCCAAACGCTGCCAGTCATTCCAAGATCAACAGCTACTGATGAAATAAACTCTTGCTTGAAGTCATCAAATTTGTGGAGATACGTGAAAACTCTCAAGTTAACAACGAATATGCGAGTCGCGTTACAAAATGACGGATCGGCGGAAGTGTTTTCCAAGCAATTATTAGACACTGGCAATGGAAAAATCCCGGTTGACGCTTCCACTGGCCTCATTTCGTTTTCACCCAATTTATGTCAATTCACAACGTCGAAAGAAGAATTGATAAATAAAATGTTACTGAATATTGGTGTAAAAATAAGGAACGACGATTTAAACATATAAATTCAAAGTTACGCAATCTGAACGAACCGAAACGATGCAATGGAACAAGTCTCGCTGTTAAGAAGCTGATGAACAGCGTGATTAAAGCAACGGGTGGCCGTGGTGTAGTGGTAACATCATCGCTTGTCACGCTGTTGGTTCACGGTTCAAATCCTGATGCCAAAAATCATCTATTTATTTCGCATGAAATAAATAAAAAAGTTGATCAATTGCGAAAGCTAAGTCAACTCTACTGTGAAGGCATAACATTGGCAGTAGAGTGGTCATATGGCTGAAAATGCAACGACGGAAAAAAATACTGTGAATCATGAGCTATGACAAAAGCAAAACAAACAAGTTCTCCAGTTATCTGGACGCTACTCTTGGAGTTTACAGAAAACTTAATACCATCTGAGTTTCAAACCAACTACACCAATCTGTCTCTATTTCTGTTTCTCCACTTTCCACAAAAACGATAATCATAGAAAAGTTCAAAGGCGACGATGTTCTGTTCTGATTCCAAGAATACCACTGATTCCAACCGACTTACCGTTTCAATTTAAGCGTATTCAGTTTCCGGTTCCCTTGCATTCGCAATAACGATTAATAAATCGCAAGGCCAATCGTTGGGAGTGTGTGGAATAAACCTTGAATTGCCATGTTTCTCCCATGGGCAATTGTACATGGCGTGCTCGAGAGTCGGTAAACTATCGGTGCTATTCATTTTCTCTCCGGACGGAAAGCAAAAAAATATCGGTCATCAGCAAGCAATGCGATGAACGCATTAAAAATGCCAACAACTGATTGTCAAAACAATGAATCCCGATTTATTTCATTTCAATAAATTCATGATCTTACTGAAATTGTTTTGTTTCAAGTTACACATATTCAAATAAAGATTCGGTTGGATGAATCCCTTCTTGACAAACTGACTGGCTGACAGACAACGCACAGCCTAAACCACTGGAGATAGAGTTATAAAATCAACATACTTAATATCTATTTCTTAACAATGTCAGTGTCTACATATGTATGTGTTTGGTCGTTATAGGCTCCTATACCGTTCATTCGAATGCTATGAAACTCTGGGAAGTTGTTGTCTACGTGCTGACAATGGTTTTTCAGGTACAGTTAATGTACGATAGGTGGCGCGCGAAACCAGATATAAGTTACACATATTGTCTTAACTGCTAAGGGCGGATAAGGTCAGCTAGTTTATAATAAATTGCGTTCAGAACTGTGTGCAGCCTTACCTCGATTTCACAGTATTACTGTATGTGACTATAATCCGTCTTTTTTCAAAAAAGGCAAAATTAAACCTTTCCAATTCTTTAAAAAACGCCTGAATTACAACTGGCATTATCAAAACTTGGGAATGGAATGATTGTTGCTGAAAAAGATCTAAATGAAATACAAAAATTAGCTTGTTGTATGTATCAAACAAAAGCCATCAATGCAGATAAAGTAAGATATGAAATCTTTTACAAAACTTGCAAACCTGCAACAAAGAATGTTTTAAAAACATCAAAAGTAAGTTCAGAATCATATGTACCTACGAGTATATCTAGCCGCTTTTTAAATTTTTCAAAACTAAATGTTTGGAAGGAAGTCTTTTGCCTCCAAATAAGTCCGTTCTTCTACGAGTACAGCAAGTACGAAGAAGCAATGACATCTGCAAGATTTGGAAAAATGCTGTTAAAAACGAGGAAGTCCAATGCACACCTGCAGAAATTGGGTGGAGTCTAACCAACAATATGTATAAAATTATTATAATTGGTTTGAGGGTCAAACTACACCGGACAAATTAGGGGACATTATTCAAGTCCTATGGGGGAATTCGAAGCGACAACGATGTTTTTAATAGCGACTCAACAGATGAGAGTGATCTTGAATAGAGTTGCATTTTCCCAACTCAGTTTTTGTTACTGTTGAAATTTATTTTTTGTTCAAATAAAAAATAATAAAATATTGAAAAAAAAAAATATTTTCTAGTACTTCTAGCGCGTCTTGCAGGAAGAAGGTCCCATGCAAAACGTATTGGACCACCATATTTGTTATTCAATTCAATTTATTATTATTATAAATAACATGGTACATTAAGATTATTATCTTTTATAGTACTCAGAGTTAGTTAACAAAAACAATTGAGTAAAATAAATTCGATTAAAGAAAAACTTAAAAACTAATTTACAATATAGGGTTGAAATGGGTAGAAGAAAGAAAATTTATAGAGAAGTAAGATATATGAAAAGATAGTTTTTACATCATTAGTGAGAAATGGAGAAAGACTACACTTTTAAAGCGAGTGGTACTTGATATTGCTCTTATATTTATTGGCAAGGAATTCCATAGTTTAATTGCATACATATATAAAAAACAGACCGGATGAGTTTAAAGATCGATATCGAGATGCAGTGAGGCAGAATGTTCTAGGCGAACGCGTAAAATTTAGTTTGCCATATAAATAAGACGGAGTCTTGTTGACTATGATATTGTGTAGTAATATGCAATTTCTAGCGTCGATATAGTGTTTTAGAGAAGATCCAAGTAAGCTATTTGCATAATGTGATATATGGTCATACCTGCGCAAACCGTAAATATAGCGCACTGAATCATTGAATGCCACTTGTAATTTACGCTATGATAAGGAGTCAATAGTACTGTAAACAGATTCAGCATAAGTAATTAAGTGCAGAATAAAGCTAATCACTAATATTCGTCTAGTAGCAGTGGGAGTAAAACTTGCTGTTAACCACAGTTTGCGAAGGCATCCATATATTCGTCTTATAACATAATTTGTATGTTCATATCCAAGTTATGATTTATAACAAAACCAAGGTTAGTTACAGTTTTTACAATTTTAAGTTTACTGCTGGATAGAAGAATGTCAGGAAAACTGGTAGGAGGTGGTAATTTAAATGATATAGGTATGACTTGTGATTTGGACGGGTTAAGGAGCAAACAATTCTCTTCCGACCAAGTTTGAATCAGAAAAAGATTCTCATTAATTTTGCTAGTTAACTCAGTTATTTTAGAAATTGGTCTGGCCAAGTAGAACTGAACGCCATCAGCATAAAGATGTATCGAAGAGTGTTGACAAACAGATGGCATGTCATTTACGAAAATACAAAATAATTAAATGCTACTTGTAATTTACGCTATGATAAGGAGTCAATAGTACTGTAAACAGATTCAGCATAAGTAATTAAGGGCAGAATAAGGCTTATCACTAATTTTCGTCTAGTAGCAGTGGGAGTAAAACTTGCTGTTAACCACATTTTGCGAAGGCATCCACATATTCGTCTTATAGCATAATTTGTATGTTCATATCATGACAAGTTATGATTTATAACAACAGCAAGGTTTTTACAATTTTAAGTTTACTGCTGGATAGAAGAATGTCAGGAAAACTGGTAAGAGGTGGTAATTTGTATGATGTAGGTATGACTTGTGATTTGGACGGGTCAAGGAGCAAACAATTCTCTTCCGACCAAGTTTGAATCAGAAAAAGATTCTCATTAATTTTGCTAGTTAACTCAGTTATTTTAGAAATTGGTCTGGCCAAGTAGAACTGAACGCCATCAGCATAAAGATGTATCGAAGAGTGTTGACAAACAGATGGCATGTCATTTACGAAAATACAAAATAATTAAATGCTACTTGTAATTTACGCTATGATAAGGAGTCAATAGTACTGTAAACAGATTCAGCATAAGTAATTAAGTGCAGAATAAAGCTAATCACTAATATTCGTCTAGTAGCAGTGGGAGTAAAACTTGCTGTTAACCACAGTTTGCGAAGGCATCCATATATTCGTCTTATAACATAATTTGTATGTTCATATCCAAGTTATGATTTATAACAAAACCAAGGTTAGTTACAGTTTTTACAATTTTAAGTTTACTGCTGGATAGAAGAATGTCAGGAAAACTGGTAGGAGGTGGTAATTTAAATGATATAGGTA
This sequence comes from Pocota personata, assembly GCA_963082735.1. Lineage (NCBI taxonomy): Eukaryota > Metazoa > Arthropoda > Insecta > Diptera > Syrphidae > Pocota > Pocota personata. The sequence continues at coordinate 60,483,433 of OY720429.1, read as the reverse complement.
TGACTTGTGATTTGGACGGGTTAAGGAGCAAACAATTCTCTTCCGACCAAGTTTGAATCAGAAAAAGATTCTCATTAATTTTGCTAGTTAACTCAGTTATTTTAGAAATTGGTCTGGCCAAGTAGAACTGAACGCCATCAGCATAAAAATGTATCGAAGAGTGTTGACAAACAGATGGCATGTCATTTACGAAAATACAAAACATAATTGGACCGAGAATCGACCCTTATGGTACGCCCTGCTTCACTGGTAAAAGTGCTGAGGAAGAATTAGAAGTAACAACTCTTTGAAGTCTTTCACTTAAAAAACTCCTCAAAAGCCTTACTGCACTGTTGCCAAAACCAAACAAGTTTATTAATTTCCAACAAAGAATATTATGGTCTACTTTATCAAAGGCTTTAGAGAAATCAATCAAACATAGGAGAGTAACATATCCTCTGTCATAATTTTGCCTTATGTCTTCAAATATGTTGACATTAGCAATGGAACAACTGTGGTTCGCTCTGAAACCAGATTGACCTTTAAAGAGTAAATTATGACAAGACAAATGATGAAGGATTTGTTTTGCTATTAGCTTCTCGAAAACCTTTGACAGGCATGGTAAAATGCTGATTGGCCTGAAGTCTGCAGCAGTGACAGGGTTAGTTTTTTTAGCAACGGGTATTACTCGAGCACTTTTCCAGTGTTTGGGAAAAGTTGAGGTTGTGATATAGTGGTTAATAATGTGAGTTAAATGGGACACAATGAAGGGCAGAATCAATTTAATAAATCGTAATGGTATGCCATCTTCTCCAGCCGAATTAGATTTTATGAGGGCGATGACTTCAGTTTCACTTACTGCAACCACTTCAAAGTCGCTCATTAAATTTATGGATTGATATGATGAACCAAGATTTGAAAAGGAAGAACCAAGATCAGTATCATTAGCGTTATCTCCAACGAAGTAATTATTTAATTCATCAGGGTCAATTTCACAATTTCAACTATTTTTGCCACTAGAGATACCAATTTGTCTAAGATTGCTCCAAAGCTTTTTTGATGAAAGAGACGTATTGAGCTTAAATGAATAATAATTACTTTTGGCATTTCGTACTAAAACTGTAGCACGATTTCGTATTGCTTTATAGATAAGCCAATTAGAATTAGATGGATTTTGTTTCCATTTACTATAAAGTTTGTTGCGAGATTTAATAGTATGGATAACTTCAGTCGTAAACCAAGGACATCTATTATTACGAATTTTCACAGTTTTAGTAAGCACATATTGGTTATAAAGCTGTGTAACCACTTCTTGAAAATAAAGCAATTTATCATCAGGATCCGAAATCAACCGACAGTTATTCCAAGGAGATTCAAAAGCGGCAACGAAAATCTTTAAAGGAAAAGGATAAAGGAACAGCTGAATGAGTAAAATTTATGTTATAAGTAAGAAAGAGCAGGTCATGGTCAGAAATATAGTCAAACGAGAGTTGATCAAAAAGAATAACAAAGGAAGCATCGAAAACAATCGTGAGGTCAGAAAGGCTAGGAGTGCAATCTTTAACAAAACGCGTTGGGTAAGTAGTATTAACCATTTCGAGTCCTAAGGAGGATGCAAAATCATGAACTTGAAGAGCATGTGAATCACTTTTTAATAAATCTGCATTAAAGTCACCACAAACTATAATGTGCTCATATTGTGTAGAAAATTCAGACAGCCTCGAGAAAAAGGTCTGAGGAGAGCAACTTCTGTCGGGAACATAGGCACAAGCCACTAAGCATTTGGTGCAACCATCCGCTACTTCTGCAATTAGAAACTCAGTATTTAAATCATTCAATTTACTAACAATTTTGCATTTCAGAGAAGACTTTCAGTAAATTGCTATACCACCCCCCCCCCCCCCCCCCCATGTATCAGTTATCCTATCATTCCTTATAATTGAATAGTTTTTTTTTTTTTTTTTTTTTTTTTTTTTTTCCGAGGGTAGGTAAAAAATCTTCATGAAGACACTATGAGGATCGGTAGCGCGTGCTCATAGTAGTGTGAGATTTTTACTCACTAAAAAAACCTCCCTTCGTGATAAATTTCTTTGATTACATACTACAACTAAGTTTTGACTTATCCAGCAGTTTTTCTTTCACGTATTGAGATCGTTTGGCAGGTCCCTTTCCATTGAAAGTTCCTGCTTGTTCCGCAAATTAGGCGCGGTTTCTTGCTATCGCGTTAAATCGAAAGGTTTAGTCCTTTGTAGACGACGCAGTAGATTCCTCTCATCTAGAATTCGAAGGACTTCATTGTTAACGTGTCCTTGTAATCTGTCTTTATGCTTACGCGCGAAGTTTTTGATTTCATATTCGACTGTCGCAATTCCTAAATCTCTATGGATATCGCTATTTCTAATAAACCACGGTGCATTAACTATTGATCTTAGCACTTTATTTTCAAAAGTTTGTAAAATATTGACATTACTTATTTTGGTACAACCCCAAAGTTGTATTCCATATGTCCATATCGGCTTTAGCACTTGCTTGTATAAAAGCAGTTTGTTCTCTATATTAAGCTTGGAATGTTTTCCAAGTAACCAGTACATTTCTCTGTATTTGGTTTCGAGTTCTTTACGTTTTTTCTTTACGTGCGATTTCCACTTCAGCTTAGCATCAAGTGTCATTCCAAGATACTTAGCCTCGTTTGCAAACGGAATTTGAACCGAGTTTGAAAAGATGGGCAAATTATTTATTTTCTTATAAGTAAAATTGACATGAACAGATTTGTTTTCGTTTAAAGCTAGTCGCCAAATCTTTGTCCATTCATTTACTTTATTCAATGCTTCTTGCAATTTTTCAGTCGATTCTTCGATCGTTTTACCCGTTGCCAGGATGGCAGTGTCGTCGGCAAATGTAGCTAAGACGGTGCCTTCTTCTTGCGGTATATCGCGAGTATATAATAGGTACAAAAGCGGTCCAAGGACACTTCCCTGCGGCACCCCAGCCCTTATTTCTTTAAATTCCGAATATTCGTTTCCGTGTTTGACTCGGAAAAGTCGATTCGTCAAGTATTTTTCTAGAATATTATATAAGTGTTCCGGCAGAACTTGTCGTAATTTATATTTCAAGCCTTCATGCCAGACCTTGTCAAAAGCTTGAGAAACATCAAGGAATATGCTCGAGCAAATCTTTTTTTCTTCGTAAGCTTTTTCAATTAAATCAGTTATTCTATGCACTTGGTCTATTGTTGAGTGCTTGGTTCTAAACCCAAACTGGTGATTGGGAATAAGAGATCCTTCTTCTATAACCGGCTGTAATCGCTTAAGTACTATTCTTTCGAAAACTTTAGACATAATCGGCAGCAGCGAAATAGGTCTATACGATTTTTTATCATTCGGTGGTTTTCCTGGCTTCAGAATCATTATTACTTCCGCGACTTTCCATTGACTCGGAACATATTCTAATCTTATCGCTGCGTTTATAATGTAAAGAAACTTAACTAACGCTTTTCTAGGTAACGATTTAAGAAGCTCTCCTGTGATTAGGTCGTATCCAGGAGCTTTATTCGGTTTCAGTTTCTTTATTTCTTGTTGAAGTTCGGTCAGCCTTGCATTTCTTACTGTGTAATTGTGAAATGCTATATCCGACGCATTATCATTTTCAGCAAGCGCTTGCCCATCAAATGGTTTAAATGTTTCTTCTAAATGGGCGGCAAAGACTTCTGCTTTGTCTTTATCATTCTTGGCCCATTCGTTGTCATTTTTCTTGATTGGGGCCGCTTGTATTTTCGGTTTTTTAATGCCTTTTATAGCTTTCCAGAGCGAATAATTGGAATCTTTGTCCGCTGTTAAGCTTTCAATGCTGGTTTGTATTGTCCGGTTTTTAAAATCAATAATGGCCTTTTTTAGCAAGTTACACAAGCGATTCAAATGCGATTTATGTTGCGGAGCACGAGTTTGTTGCCATTTTTTACGCCCTTTTCTCTTCTCCCTTACCATTTCTTTTATTTCCGGTGGATATTTTTGGGCATGATTGATTGGCGTTTTCCTTTGATAGGGAGTATTTTTCCACGCGGCGCGCTGCAGAACTTCAACAAAACGATCAATTTCGATTTCGAGTTCAGAAAACGTCCTAAGTGATACTCTCAGTTCGGTATGTTCTTCAACGTCTTTTTTAAAGCCTTCCCAATCAGTTTTTCTGCTAGTTAGTCTAGCAGGTACATCTTTTTTAATTAGGCGTTCGGTCATCGTTAGAATGATAGGGGAATGATCGGAAGAGAGATCAAAACTTTCATCAATTTTAATACATTTGTCTGGTATTCCTTTTACAACAAAGAAATCGATCAGATCGGGTATTTTGTTGTTATCAGTCGGCCAATATGTTGGTTTACCAGTCGAGTGAAAGTCGCATCTGTGTTGCATGCAGGCGTTGTAAAGTGCTCTGCCTTTTTGTGAGACACATCTTGAACCCCAGAAGGTGTGTTTTGCATTAAAATCACCGCCAATAATAAAATTCGGTCCAAGAGAGTTGAAAATATTTGTAAAATCATTTTTTTCAAGCCTGCAACGCAGTGGACAATAAATAGACGAGACATTGAAAGAGTAATGTCCATTTTTCACGCGTACAGTGCTCACTTGCATTGTTTCAAGCTCTATCATAATCTCTTCAGAGTGTTCGATGCAATCTTTTATGATTAAAGACGATCCGCCTCTGGCTCTTTCCGACGGGTGATAAGCGTGATAGGTACTGTATCCAGTAATGTTTACACGCGATAGTTTCGTCAGGTGAGTTTCACAGATCAAACATATGTCAATGTCATTTTCCCGTAGAAATATTTCTAGCTCTTCTAGTCTTTGTATGAGACCGTTGGCGTTCCATGCAACAATTTTAAGAAGTTTCGTCATGTTCGTTTTGAAATGCTCCTATTGTTAAGCTTATATTCAAGCTTCTCCAACCTTTCGACAATTAGCGTGTTTGTTTTTGTTTGCTCCTCAAGCCGCGCAAGGATAATAGAAAAGACGTGAGATACGGGGTTTTCCGAATTATCAGTGTTCGTTTTTATTGATGTTGATGCTTGAGCACGCGTCTGCATGTCAGAATCTGATGGCTTTTCTTTAGGCGCTTTTACCTTAACGCGGTGTGGAATTTGATCGGTGTTTGATGTCGCAGCTTGAGCGTACGTAAGCGCGCCAGGGTCGGCTCGGTTGTCTCTAGTCACCTTTCTTGCAGCGGTTTTCGACTTTTCCTTATTTACCGGTTTTGAGGGTGGGTTTTCCGGCTTCATAAGTCGATCTCTTCTTTTTTGTAATTCTTTGGCTACTTCACAGCCTCTGTAATTAGCCGGATGCTTACCATTGCAGTTAATACACGCTGCAGGGGTTTTTTTGTTTACACCACACTCTTGACTAAGATGTTTACCGGCGCATTTGACACATCGCGGTTCTTTTCGGCAATATGTTTGCGTATGGTTGAATCCTTGGCATCGCTTGCACTGAGGTATCAACCTTGTATTCTTGCGCATGGGTTCGATTTTGACTACGACATTCAGAATTGTTCTTATTTCGTAAATCTTTTCTAAACTCTCAGCCTTATCAAAGGTTAGCATAAAAAGAGGAAGCTCGCGCTTAACCATCGTTTCCTCGCCTTCCAATTTTTGCTTTTCCCGTTTAATTAAGTTTACCGCATCGACGATTTTAAAGTTTTTGTTCTTCAAATCGTGAACAACGTCTTCCTTTCGGCATGAGGCATGAAGTCCTCTAGCTACGACTCGTATCGGTCTTTCAGATTTATTTTCGTAAGTATACCACTGGATTTTTTCAGTATTTAGTTTATTAGATACTGAGCGGTAACTGTCTGAGTCCTTTACGTTTACTTTCCATTTGTTGTTGTTGAGCGATGTTACTTCAAAATCGGATAGCAACAAAGGTTTGAGAAAAGAATGCAGTTTATTATAGTCTGCAATTCCGATCACGTATATTGGTGGCGGTGGTCGTACCTTATTTCGTGGATTTTCTTCGGCACGCGTGATTATTTTGTCAGGCTGTTCTTTACCTTCTCGTTTATTTTGCGTGTTTTCTTGCCTCGTTAACATTTCGGGCGAAGAGCCAGCTTTTCGTTTTTTGACAGGCCGTTTTTTTAGAATCCAATTGGTTTCCCGACTTAGTTCTTCATCATCCGTTTTATAATCCGTGTTATCGGGGACGATTGAACTCGCAGCAGACTCATTACGAGGTTTCGATGTATCATTAAATGCTTTATTTTCTGCTTTAAGTACATTTAATTCCTTTCTTAGTTCTTCGCAGAGAAGTTCCATTTTACTTAGCCTGGTCCGGAGTTCCATATTTTCGTCCGTTAGGCTTTGAATTTTCGCTGAAGTCCGTTGTTCGTGCGCCGACACTATCGATGTCGCCGGACTTCTAGTTCCGCACGTTTTCATGGTAGATCTTGATGTTGGAGATCTAACTACCCTAGTACCTTTTTTAAAAGGGTCAGATGAACGCAATAAATGGCTCTCCCCAGAATCCGTAGAGCCGACCTCCGAAGAGGGTGGATTTTCCAGTGTACCTGGACTGTCACCTGGGGTATTAATATCTTTCGTTTTGTTCATTGCATGTTTTTGTATACGCCATACTCGGTATACGGAGGGTGGATTTTAGTCGCCTCTTACGACAGGCATGCCTACCTCGGGTATATTCTAACCCCTACCCGAATAGTTTGGTATATTATATTGCATATCGGATATGTCACTAGCACTAGAATCCGTAAATAAATATTTTAAATAATCTAACTTACATTGATTAAGACTACGTGCATTTAGATGACAAACTTTAAGACCGTCTCGATACTTTGATAGTGTATTAATCATAGCGTGAGTTGATTTTATACCCCCACTGTTGGAGCAAGAAAAATTTCTCATTGCAAATATAAAAACAAACAGAAATACGAATCGAGAAAAAGATAGTGATATAGAAGTAAAGTAAGTAAAATAGAATAAAGATGAGAAAAATATCAGGGCAGTTAACTCTACATTTTGAAATAATGGTAAAATTTGTATACCAATTATTTGTACTTTCGAAAAAATTGCATTTCTGATATAGTATTACTCACCACTGCCTCCACAAGGCGTTGCAAGACGCTAACATTTGAAAATAAAAACTTAAGAACTATCTAATAATACCAATTATTTTTTGTTATCATTCACACCCAAAAATTGCTGTGAGCTCTTGGTCTACGAGTATATACATAGTCCTCGATTATGCAGTTCATAGGTAAGAAAGGTTTTCATAATTTCTGTAAAATAGTTAGGCGTTGCTAAACATTTTTCATAGATGAAGTGAGCGATTACTCAATTTTTTTTTTCATGTCTGCTTGAAAGACCAAGATATTAACATTTTCTTCAGTTCTATTGGTTTTACCCAACATTGCATATTTAATTTTAAGACTTATTCGTATTAATCATAAAATCACTGAAATTCTCAAATGCTTAAACGCCAGACTCAAAAAAAAAAAAACTCGGAAAACACAAAAATTGTTTCTTTTCTTTCCATTTGCGTATGAGCCTGCAAAACAATCTGGTTTTATGCTTACAATTGGGAAAGATGATACGGACTGTATCTCACACAAAAAAATAATAAATAATTAACAATTTTATGAGTAAAAGAATCTCGACTATAATAGGTACCAAGCATGATTCAAACTGTTCTACACGTTTTGTTGCCTTTTATTATACTGGTATATCCTTGCTCCGTCTATTTTTCGGAAACCATATCATTAGACCAACGTGCCTTAGAAGTAAAACAATTTATAAAAAGTAACTCAATTGACATTTTACTAATAACAGAAACACACTTCACGAATAAAAGTTTCTTAAAAATACCCAATTTTAAAATCTTTCACACAAACCATCCTAGCGGACGAGCTCGTGGTGGCACAGTAATTTTAATCAAGCAATTGATGTCTTGCTATGAATTAGAAGGATACAAAAAAGACTATTTCAATCAAGACCACTTATAGTATCTGCATTATACTGCCCACCAAAGTTCACTATCAGTACATTAGAGTATGCTGAATACATTAAATACTTGGGACCACGTTTTATCGCAGGTGGTGACTTCAACGCAAAAAAACGCAGACTGGGGATCGAGATTGACCAACAAAAAAGGCAGAATTCTTAAAGATGCTCTAACCAAGTGCAACTGTAAATTCCCCAGCACTGGAGAACTCAGGAAAACTCCGGATCTTTTAGACTTTTGCATAACCAAGAACATTAAACTAGATCAAATAACAATAAAATCTTGCCTTGACCTATCTTCAGACCACTCACTAGTTATCATAGAATACTTGATAAGCGCGAAACTGGAAGGACATATTTCTCCATTGACTAACCATAAGACCGACTGGGATGCATTCCGACATCTGGTTGACGTAAATATTGAACTTGGGACCCCACTAAAAACCAATTTAGATCTTGAAAATGCAGTAATTCATATCAATGACCTTCTGTACTCCGCAGCATTAAAATCAACGCCAGACTTAAGGAATGTATTTAACGCTGTTGTACGTCAAAACTACTATCCAAAAGTCTGGAAGGTGTCAAAAATAATCGCAATTCCTAAGCTTAAGCAAGGATCCTACAAAGTCTTCTTCATATATGCCGATAAGTCTATTACCAATCATATCGAAGTTATTCGAAAAGTTGCTACTTGACCGTATCGACAAAGTTGTACTACAACAGAAACTCATTCCAGACCACCAATTTGGGTTTCGACAAAAACACTCGACCATACAACAAGTCCATCGATTAACTAATAAAATTTTAAACGACTTAGACGAGAATAAGTTTTGCGTATCAGTATATCTAGATGTTGCAAAGGCATTTGATAGTGTCTGGCACAAAGGACTATTACATAAACTAAAATACATGCTACCGGACTTCTATGAAATAATTAAAAGCTACCTGGACGACAAACACTTCAACGTGCAATATAATGATGAGTGCTCCGAACTATGCTAAATAGATAAAGGTGTCCCCCAAGGGAGTATTCTTGGACCAACGCTCTTCCTTCTCTACACAGTGGACATACCAAAACCAAACAACTCTATGTTAGCAACGTTTACAGATGACACCGTAATCCTATCTTCGAACAAGTGCATACAATTACATCAAGTCAGAATAGCACTGGACAAGACAGTGGATTAGTTCCGCAAATGGGGAATTAAAATAAACGAGGACAAAACAGTACAAGTCGTATACACTACAAAAGGAAATTATAATGCAGAAAACATCAGCTTGAACAATAAACAAATTACTATTGACAGTGAAGCCAAGTACCTGGGCATAATAATAGACAAAAAATTGACTTGAAAATCACATATAACCTATAAACGTACCCAAATAAATAACAAATTCAGACAACTCTACGGGCTCCTAGGGAAGAACTCAAAGCTATCAACAGAAAACAGACTTCTAATATATAACACAATAATAAACCCAATATGGACGTATGGGATTCAAATATGGGGAACAACCAGCACGATAAATATTAATATTATTCAACGACTACAAACAAAAATTCTTAGCACGATAGTAAATGCACCATGGTACATTACCAATGTAGACTTACACCGTGATCTCAACATACTCACCGTGAAAGAAGTTATCAAAATAACCAGCAGACAACATCAGATCGCGCTTTGTGACCATACAAATTCACAAATACGAAGTTTACCAGATCAAGAACGCAATGCAATAAGACGACTAAGAAGACGCAAGCACGTAGACCTACAATAAATTTAATCAGTAACCTGCAACTAATTAAATTAACTAAGACATTAACTGTCATTTATATTTATCTCTAAATATATAAAAGAGAGTGACGTTAGTTACTACGATTATAACTCAAGAACGCCTGGACCGATTTCAATGATTCGCACCAATTCGGACTGGTCTTCCAAACAAGAAGAATACACAAGAAAATTCCCGAAAAATCCCCGAAAAAAAATAATATGAAGAAAATTAATTTTCCCATACATTTTGTATGGAGCGATTTTACGACGCCATCTTCATGATAGAAAATATATATAAGAGAGAATGACGTTAGTTACTACGCTTATAACTCAAGAACGCCTGGACCGATTTCGATGATTCGCATTCAGCACTTTTTCAAGTTTTATCAAATTTTTATCAGCTTTCGACAGTTATTGTAATTCAAATTGATTTAATACATTATTTTGAAGCGATTTTTTGTGAAAATTACCAGCGAAAAGTGATTTCATAGAGGTGAGTTCAGTTTGATGAAGTGCACATTGTGAATGGTTATGTTCTTTGTGATTGCGTGCGCATCGACAATCAATCCAAACGTTAATTTCGGATTGTGCAATTAATTTTTAGGTGGGTTACTTTGAAAATCAATTCGAATTCGCTGTTCATTTCATTCTGATTGATCATTTTGGTGTGGAATTCTATTTTCATTTTTATATTGTGAAGTTATGACATTTGTGCACATGTATGTATCGATAATTCCTTAATTGCTTTTGTGACATTCATTTGTCAGTGTTATTCACAATCGAAATCAACGCGTAAGAAGAAGTGCTTCAAGTGTTGATTTGAATCGAGCAGCGTTTCATTTCGATTGCACAATTGACTACAGCTCGCATCCTTCCGTTCAAATTGGCCTAATGGAGGTTGTATGCAACCAATGTGGTGCATTGTTCGCTGGAGAAACGACTGGATTGTACTGTCTCAGTGGCAAGGTTACATTACCACCATTGCCCTTGCCACCAGAGCCATTGCATTCTTTGCTTCGTGCTGGAACACCAGAATCACGTCATTTTCTATCGAACACTCAGAAATATAACGGATGCTTTCAAATGACTTCATTTGGAGCAGATATTATTGATGAACGCGGATTCAATCCGACATTCAAGGTAATAAAAGATTAAAAAAATTAAATTTAATTAAATAAATTTAGATTAAATAAATTAAAGAAAATCATTGATTCTAATTTCGTCATCGACTCTACAGATCCAAGGCCAAATTCACCATCGAATTGGATCATTGCTACCGCTTGAAGACATAAATTCCTCCAAATCTACTTCATGGGCAATGTGGAAAATCAACTTGATCAGCGCCAAACAATCAATAAGCCAATGAGAAGAGGAATTCTTCGAGATCTGCAGCAGCTACTTCATGAACATCATGCATTGGTTCGGTTATTGAAAACTGCGTTGGATCGCATGCCAAGTGATGACTATAAAGTCGTGATCAAAGCGGACAAACGACCTGCTGGAACGCACGAACGCCAATTTAACGCTCCAACAATAGATGAGGTTGCAGTTGTGATTGTTGGCGTAAATTTGGAATCACGCGATATTGTGCTCACATGTCGGGACTCTGGGCAATTGCAACGAATATCCGAAACACATCGTTCATACGATGCATTGCAATACCCACTGATGTTTTGGCAAAGAGACGATGGATATTATGTCAACATCAAGATGATAAATCCATTGACCGGAGAGTATCGATATCATAATAATTTTTATTTCAATATGACACTAATGTCACTGATATCATTTTAGGTGAGGAAACCACCAAAAAGGTCAGCGCAATGAATTTTTACGCATATCGTTTGATGATTCGCCAAAATGCCGATAACTGCTTCGATTTCGCCGATTAATTCAGCACTTTTGCGTTGATATGTATGCCAAAATAGAAGCGGAGCGCCTCCTTTTTATCAGTTTAAATCGAACCAAACTACGTATGGAGAAGTACATTCATTTCCACGATGCAATTTGCACCGAAGAAAATGCAGCTGATATTGGTCGGTCGACCATTTTACCGGCGACGTTCGTTGGCAGCCCATGTCATATGCATAAATATGCACAAGATGCAATGACATATGTACGTCATTACGGCCATCCAGACCTGTTCATCACCTTCACGTGCAATCCAAAGTGGATAGAAATTGTTCAACTGCTGCTTCCTGGCCAAACATCAAGTGATCGGCACGATATCACCGCACGTGTATTCAGGCAAAAAATCCGGTCGCTGATGGACTATGTTGTTAAGCATCGTGTCTTTGGGGATACTCGATGTTGGATGTATTCGATTGAATGGCAAAAAAGAGGCTTGCCGCATGCGCACATTCTCATTTGGTTAGTCGAAAGAATGCAACCAGACCAAATTGATGACATCATATGTCCCGAGATTCCTGATCCCGAAACCAATCCAGACCTGCATGATGTCGTAATTACAAACATGATTCATGGATCGTGTGACGTAATTAACCCACAATCACCGTGCATGGTCGACGGCAAGTGTTCCAAGCGTTATCCACGAAATTTGATTGATGAGACCATCACTGGCAACGATGGTTATCCACTGTATCGGCGTCGATTATCGAATTATGGCGGTAGAACAATCACAGTCAAACTGAAAGGAAATGATTTCGCTGTCGACAACTCTTGGGTTGTTCCGTATTCGCCACTTCTTTCCAAAACATTCAAGGCGCATTGTAACGTTGAGTATTGCAATTCAGTGAAGTCCAAGAAGTACATCTACAAATATGTCACGAAAGGCAGTGACATGGCGGCTTTTGGTCTTCAAGCTCCTGATCCCAATGATGAAATCACGCGCTATCAAGTTGGTCGATACATAAGCTGCAATGAGGCGATTTGGCGTATATTCTCATTTCCCATTCACGAACGCTATCCGACTGTTACACATTTGGCACTGCATCTGGAGAACAGTCAACGAGTTTATTTCACTGCAGCAAATGCCGCTCAACGTGCTCAAAACTCACCAGCGACAACATTGGCCAGTTCCTTCTCGATTTGCCAAAGTGATCCGTTTTGAACGTACGTTACTTTACTCAGAGATGCCGCCTTATTACACTTGGAATGCTTCATCGAAGAAATTTCAACGTCGGAAGCAAGGCGATGTAGTTCCTGGTCATCCGGATGTGCATTCTACTGAAGCTCTTGGCCGTATTTATACAGTTCATCCGAAGAATGATGAATGCTTTTACTTGCGACTATTGCTGGTGAATGTTCGTGGGCCGACATCATTTGAATCACTTCGAACTGTCAATGGTGTAGTGTTGCCAACATTTCGTGCTGCATGTCAGGAGCTCAATTTGCTTGAAAACGATACGCATTGGGACACGACAATCGCTGATGCAACTGTTTCCGTATCTCCAAGTCAGATACGCACATTATTTGCGATCATTATTTCCACATGTTTTCCATCGAATCCACGTGAATTGTAGGACAAGTACAAGGATGACATGTCAGAAGACATTTTGCATCGAGTTCGTGTCCATTCAGAGAATCCCCATCTTGAGATGAATGAAGAGATGCACAACCAGGCTTTGGTTTTGATAGAAGACATGTGATACCTCATGTGCGGCAGTTTGTTAGTCTGGTTAGGAATGCCATCGCCAGATCGTGGAATGAACGATGCTGTCGAACGAGAATTGCAGCATGAACGTGAATACGACACAAATGCATTAAGCCAATTTGTTCGAACGAATGTACCTTTGTTGAATCCCCAACAAAAAGAAGTGTACGATATGGTGATGAAGGCAATTGATGATGAAAATGTTGGCATGTTTTTCCTTGATGATCCTGGTGGCACTGGCAAGACATTCCTCATATCATTGATTTTGGCTACAGTTCGTGCAAGATTAGAAATTGCTGTAGCAGTTGCTTCTTCTGGAATAGCGGCTACGCTGCTGGAAGGTTACCGAACCGCTCATTCGGTATTGAAATTTCCATTAAACCTTCAAGCGGTTGAAGAACCAACATGTAATATAGCGAAACATTCAGCAATGGCCAAAGTTTTGGTAGCAAGCAAAATCATTATCTGGGACGAATGCAAAATATCGCATAGACGTGCGTTAGAAGCTCTGAATCGCACTATGAAAGATCTGCGTAATGACGCAAGACGTTTTGGGGGTGCATTGATTTTACTCTCAGGCGATTTCCGGCAAACACTACCAGTAATACCACGATCGACCGCTGCCGATGATGTCAATGCTTGCCTCAAATCATCGACATTGTGGCGTTATGTGAAGAAACTTCAGCTGACGACAAACATGCCAGTTGCATTGCTAAACGATCCATCTGCCGAAATGTTCTCCAATCAACTGCTAACTATCGGTAATGGTCGTGTTCCTGTCGACGCATCGAATGGATTGATTTCGTTCCCGCCGAATTTTTGCAACTTCGTCTCAACGAAAGAGGAGCTCATCAACAAAGTGTTTCCGAACATCATTGTTAACCACAAAAACTATGATTGGTTCCTTCAAATCTATCGACTGTGCAACAAACGAAGACGAAACAACCAACTATTCAACTGAGTTTTTGAATTCATTGGATGTGCCTGGCTTGCCACCGCACAATTTACAATTGAAGGTTGGTTCAGTCGTCATCATGCTTCGCAATCTCAATCAACCAAAATTATGCAACCGAACGCGTTTAGCGGTCACAAAACTCATGAGCAATGTGATTCACGCGAGAGTACTAAAAGAAAAGTTCAAAGGTGAGGAAGTTCTCATTCTGAGAATTCCAATGATCCCAACCGATATGCCATTCGAGTTTAAGCAAATCCAATTTCCAATTCGTCTCGCATTCGCCATGACAATCAATAAATCGCAAGGCCAATCATTGAGTGTTTGTGGCCTGAATCTAGAAAATGAATGTTTTTCATACGGTCAACTGTATGTCGTATGTTCCCGTGTCGGAAATCCATCCGCTTTGATCGTTTTCGCACCTGACAACAAAACGAAAAATATCTTTTGCAAGTTTTTCAACACAAAACATCAATTGCAATGGACAATTGACCACAGATTTTCTGCAATTTGAAATGACGCAGGGCAACGCCTGCGGAGTCAGCTTTTTAAATAATACATACATTACTTCAGAGTAAGTTGTCTATCTTTGTCCATAAAATTATCTATAGCTAACAAGTCGTTTCCACGTAACCCCTGAGGTAGATTTTAACGCGTTTAACATGTGGTACGCTGTTTTATCCCGTTCGACTAATCTAACTCAAATATGAAATTTAAACAAAATCGTTACAGCCGTTTGGGCTGCAGTTGATGACAACCGCACAGACGACAAGGCAGAATTATCTCGAAACTTTTTTTTTCGACGAATGCAATACTTGCCCTACATACATATGTGCAAGGGAAAATGCTCATTTTTCAAAGAAATTAATACTTGATTTTATTCTATTTTCACCAAATATTGGACGGGACGAAGTCCGTTGGGTCAGCTAGTATATTATATTTGTCTATTGTTAAATAAAAAAAAATAATAAAAAAAATGTACATAACTTTAAAAACGAATCTAAAGGTAATGGCCTCAAGCTTTAATGTATATCCCATTAATATCTTTTATAACAATTATTAGGTGTCGTTAAGACAGATGTAATTTTTTTGAATTTGGGAAATAAAAAAATGTCATTAGTAAACATTACTAACTGACTGATGATGTAATGCGTCTGATCTAAACTAGTAATAGTTTAAGTCCCATTCTAGGCAAAAAGCATCATAAAAGACGCATAAGTCCAAAAATGCATACATTCATGATACGAAAAAAAAATTTTAAATAATATATTAGCACGTGGTAACTGCTGCCCCCTGGCCAAATACCTGCGTACGCCCACACGCATTTACTTCCAAGTAAGAAGATTGTTCTTTATACGTCTCATAAGATTGTATTCCACGTGAACATATGTAAGTCTTATTACTTGACAAGTCATAAAGATTATAAATTAGCAACATTGACCTTACTTTGAAATTTGAATATACATCTATGTAACACTATTCTCTTCACACGCACTGCGATTCAATATCCCCAAACGAACAAACACATAAAGTCCACACCTTATTTGCTTGGCCAGTGAACACGCAACACGTGGTACTAACTCGGTCGCGGCTATTTGAATAATTAATTAAGGCAAAAGGCCACACTCACTGTTAACAACTTGTTTATTGTCTATAAAAAATAAAAAAAAGCGGACTATGTATAATTAAATACTTAATAAAATTAGGTACCTACAAGTATGCTATTAAAGCGCCTCTACCAATAACTCTCATTTGCACTACCAATTATTTAGAAATCATATCTGCCCAGAACTTCACTTATGATGTAAACCAATTCCGGTTCAAGTTTGGCATTTCCCAAATTCAGCGTTGAACCATGCTGTGGCGCCGTTGCCGCATAGGAAACTGAAGGATAAGTTTGGATTAGGTTCACGCCGGATGAAGACACTGGCCGAGATACAATAGCTGAATGCTGAACACTTGGATGAACATGCTCTATTATAGCTGGCGATCTATACACTGGAGCAGATGTATAATGTGCGTGTGGCGAATGTTGATGGACTGCACTTTGAGTTACTGGTGCATAATACTGTAGAGAATTCGGCACCGAATGGTGACTGTGTTGCTTGGCCACCCGTGGTATCACAAAGCCCGTATCATAGTTGTTTGACTGCTGTTGATGATGATGATGATGATGATGGTGCGTATTCGGTTGTTGATATTGCTGATAAACTACTGTCTTAGGTTGATACACTTGAGGCTGCACCGGATTTGTAGAGTGATGCGTTTGATGATGGACTGCGGTACGTACTGATCCTACTGGGTATCCGCTACGCTGCTGAACTATTGTCCTCGATGGCTCCGCAGGAGTTGTTTGTCCGATAGAATAGTGGGTGGGCTGCTGACGAACTGGAGCTTGTGCATGATAATGTCGGTGTTCAGATTCGGCGACTGGAGGTGGAACTAATCCAACCGTATAATCTCTAATTGGATTTTCGAATGTCGGCGGTAATAAACTTTGTGCCGGAGATGGTATCGTTGCTAGAGAACTGAATGGTAGTTTGTGATTTCTACTTTCGGACACATCTCCACTGCAGCCTAACAGAAGCGTGAGTAGGATTGCTGTGATGAGACTCTATTATACATAGGTAAGACATTTAGGAAAATTCCACTCAAATGTGCGTGATTTATCACTCACCTTCATTTTAGCTCACAGTCGAGACTATAGCTATAGTTAATAACTTAAAGAACAAAATGATATCTGAAGTGCTGCTAGCCTCCGCGAATTCTTTATATAGCCTTTGAATGGATGGGAAGTTCTACATACCTATATAATAATCTAAACCTGTTTCCGTAGGTGTTTGTATTTTCCTCTTATGATAATCTAGGTTCTAATATATTTAATGGGCTTGCGGAAGAAGTCGAGAGTGTGACTTGCAGAAGAAAAACAGAAATATCCCAAATCAGGTCTAGGTTGATGCGTTGCGATGTGCCTTTTCTGGCAACGAAAGCCGGTTTTTTCGATTGACCGCTCGACTGCTTTAAACAATCTGAATATATTATTCGTCTTTCAAAAGCCGACTAATTGATGACACATAATTACAAAGCCAATATGAATTGATTTTAAATTTCTCAATAGTATAGGTATATTGCTAAAGCACCGAATTGTCTGGCGCATAATTTGTGTTTTCAGATTTTTGATTTTGGAGTCCGGCGGAATTAACGTGTGAGAATTTCAGTGGTTTTGTGGGGAAACAAGTGGTGATTCATGAGTCTTAAAATTAAACATGCAATATTGGGTAAAACCAATTGAACTGAAGAAAATGTTAGGGTGCCTTAGTGAATAGTAAAATGAATCTGGAATTTTCAAGCAGACATGGATGAACTTCACCCGTGTTTTCCAACCAAATATTAGATAAAAAAAAAAATTGAGAATTCGGCTGCGTGAATATAATTTTTGAGCAATATGTAATGTAGGTGTCCCAAAATTCACGCAAGAATAAATTTTGATAGAAAACACAGGTTTTTATTTACAAATTGTGAATGTTTTACTGATTCATAAAGTATACAGTATAGGGTTATGTATGGAATAGCACCTTCAAGGTACCCCAAAGAAAAAAGTCCAACGACGTTAAACCATATGATCTGGGCGGCCAATTCTGATCACCAAAACGGAAAATTACACGAACAGAAAACTACTCATACAGTAATTGAATTGTTTCTCCATATCCGATGATGCCTCCAGCCCAAAATCCGTACCAAACAGTGACACGTTGTGAATGCATGTGTTTCTCAATAATCACTCGTAGATTTTCTAAACCCCAAATTCGATAATTTTGACGATTAACAAAGCCATCAAGATGAAAATAAACCTTATCGCTGAAGATGATTTTGTTTGAAGAATCAGCATCGACTTGTTGTTGTTCCATAACGAACTCTCTTCCCCGTGCGTGTTCAGTAGGCTTCAGTTTTTGAGTCAATTGCACTTTGTATGCATGAAGATACAAATCTTTTGTGAGAATACGCTGTAGACAGCTTCTCGAAATGTCAAATTCTTGACCACGTGCCGAACGAATTGATGTTTCTGTACTCTCAGCAACACTCTCACGAACTGCTTCGATGTTTTGTGTTGAACGACTTGAAAGACGGCCAGTGTGTCTAACATCACTAATTGATCCAGTCTCCCTGAATTTTTAAATTAATCTCTTCAAACTTGATGAAGTTGAATCACTATTCCGACCATATTTTGTACGAAAATTGCGAACTGTAATTGCCAAACTTTCATTATTTTTCAAATATTCCTCAACAATGAAAACGCGTTGATCTTTCATATAGCACTCCATTTTTAATTGTTAGCTGTCACGCTGTCTTATTTTTTCATTGGCAACAAATGGCGTAAAATTCACATCTTGTGTGAATTTTAGGACACCCTTTGTTTTACAGGAATCGCCTGTTAGGAAGAATTTTCTTACATATGAACTGCATAATCGAGAACTGTGTATACCACTTGCAAGCGCTCCCTATACCTGTTATACTCGAATTAATTTAGAGCCCCTTTATAACAGCGCTTTGAAAAAAAGAAGAAGAATCTTGAAATTATATTTATTACCCGCCTAAATCAGGAACTCCTGAACGGATATTAATGAAATTTGAATTGTAGACTTAGATTTAGTGCAGTTGAACATAATTTTTATCGAATGAAGTGGTGGTAAGATATGAGGAGGCATAAGAGTTGACGAAATCAAAAATTCGGCAAGGTTAAAATTGTTACAACGATGCACAAGAACTAATCAGCAAGATTATATCGAGAAAAGAAGAATACAATACAAACTCTGCCGTAAAAAAGGAACGAGATTACTAGAATCGAGAGATACATAGAGTGGTAGTGATGTCCCAGCTGAAAGATAATTAAAATTAAGTTTAAAAATGGACATACTGTAGTATACTCGTAAACTTGTAATGGCATACTGTAGATATCGGGACGGAAATATGCTCTATGACCAAAAATAAGGTACTTAAAAGGTGAGTTGAATACTTCGATGAATTGCTAAACACAACAAGATGACTCTTAGACAAATGACCAGCAATTTCAAACAGCCCAACCACTTGTAACTCCAGCAACATACGATGAGACTGTGCGCGCTACGACCAAGTTAAAGAACAACAAAGCGGCGGACACTGACAACCTGCCAGCCGACCTGTTAAAAAGTGGAGGGCATAGTTTGTGGAATGAAATCCAAAAACTAGTATGATCTGGATTCACGGGGACTTATCTGAAGACGGGAAATTGGTACAATACGCGAAATAATTATAAGAGACAAGCATATATTTTGAAAAAAAATTTAACATTTTGGTCAATTTTGAAGAACTTCGTTTCCTTTGAATTAAACACTTAAAACAAAACAAAAATCATGAGTGATTTTATGTTTGTATTTAATACACGAACAAAATATATACATTTATTACAGAACTGAACGAAATAAGTAAAGGGTGGTTAAGTTTTAGGGGCCGATGTTGATTTTGAATAAAAAATTATTTAGGAAATTACTGTCATTTCTTTTTATTATGATAATATTGGTATGGTTCAATTATGTATGGAACAAAATATCGGCCAAATGGCCGCCACGACCTCGGCGGCACACCTCCATCCGATGGTCCAAATTTTCGATGACGCTGAGGCATAATTGAGGTTCTATGCCGTTAATGTGCCGAATTATCTCATCCTTTAGCTCTTGAATTGTTGCTGGCTTATCGACGTACACCTTTTCTTTCAAATAACCCCAAAGAAAGAAGTCCAACGGTGTCAAATCACATGATCTTGGCGGCCAATTGACATCGTCACCACGTGAGATAACACGGCCATTGAATTTGTCACGCAAAAGAGCCATTGTTTCGTTAGCTGTGTAGCAAGTGGCACCATCCTGTTGAAACCACATATCGTCCACATCCATATCTTCCAATTCGGGCCATAAAAAGTTCGTTATCATCTCACGATAGCGAACATCATTCACAGTAACTGCCTGACCGGCCTCATTTTGGAAAAAATACGGCCCGATGATGCCGCCAGCCCATAAACCGCACCAAACAGTCACTCTTTGTGGGTGCATTGGTTTTTCGACAATCACTCTTGGATTATCATTCGCCCAAATGCGGCAATTCTGCTTATTGACGAATCCACTGAGGTGAAAATGTGCCTCATCACTGAAGATGATTTTTTTCGAAAATTGATCATCCACTGTTGCCATTTCTTGCCATTGACCATTGACCATTGACGACGCTTGAAATGGTCAAGAGGCTTTAGTTCTTGAGTCAATTGCACCTTGTAAGAGCGTATGTGCAAGTCTTTATGCATAATGTTCATCAACGACGAGCGTAAGAGGTGCAATTGTTGGGCACGACGACGAGTTGAGGTGGACGGCTCTTCAGCCACACTATCGCGAACAGCAGCAATATTTTTTGCAGTACGAGCTGTACGAGCATGCACTGGTGTTTTCACATCTCCTACAGACCCGGTTTGCACAAATTTTTGCACGATTTTTCTGATTGTACGCACATTTGGACGATTAAATTGACCGAAAGAATCACGAAATGCACGACATGCATTTTGATTTGAACGCCCATTTTCATAATAAGCCTGAATAACTTTAACGCGTTGCTCGATTGTGTATCTTTCCATGGTTCAAATTGAGTTAGTCTGAAATTGAGAAATGTCAAATGAAATGCAGAAAAAAACTTGACGTTTAGGTGTGGTTCACATTCAACATCGGCCCTTAAAATTTAACCACCCTTTATAACAGACAAAAACTTAAAATTGAATTCTAGGGTAATTTAAAAAAAATAAAAAATAAGAATATTTTAATACTCTGTTCTGCCTCCTTTTTGTGCCAGAACAGACAACAGGCGACGAGGCATTGAATTAATTAGAGCTTGAAGAGTAGATATATCAATAAGGGATTCGAACTGCCTTCCAACTGAATATACCTACTTCGCTAATATTCCCCATAAGTTTTCTATGGGGTTTAAGTCAGGACTTATGGCAGGCCAGCCAAGAGTAGGGATGTTATGCAACACTAAAAAGTTTTTAGTGTATGGCGAAGTATGTATGGCTTCGTTGTCCTGCTGGAAAATCCAGTTTTCGCACGACAGATTTTCACCAAAATCAATAAGGACACTGTCCAGCAATTCAACATTCTCTGAATTCATTTTATGCGAAACAAAACAGATTGGAGTCTTTCCTTTGCATCCAAAAGAAGCCCACACCATGAGAGAGCCCCCTTGAAAGTTTCTTGAGTCCAATATTTCTGTCCTCCGTCAGGACCATCAAGATTAAATTTTTTTTCATCGCTAAAGATGACAGATTACCATTGGATCTCCCAGAATTTATATTTTTCGGCAAAGTTTAATCTAGCTTTCTTATGTCGTGGGAGGAGTTTAGGTGTCGGCAACCGTTTTTGATATGAAATGAATTCATCCTGTTTTAAAATTTGTTGAACATTTCTTGTTGTTATTGGAAGAGATAACTGGCCTTATTTGGGAAAGGCTGATTTGTTCGTTAACGGCTAAGCGTTTAATTTGCCTCTTAACCCTTTCGCCGACTTTTGCTGTACGACCAGATCTGTTTTGCTTTCCATAATTTTCAGGATCTTTTAAAAAATTATGTACAGTGTCCTTATTTCTTTGCACTTTTGATGCTATATGGCGAATGGTTAAGCCCTTCGCTTTCAGGCTTAAAATCTTCATTCCCTCTTCCACTGACAGTGCTGTTCCTCTTGACTTTTTCTTTTTGGGAAATAAAAAAATTGAACATTTGATAAAAAATTAAGCTTTCACAATTTATTCAAATACACACCGATTTAATAAATTTTGAGCAGTTTTTGTTTATAAAATTGTTTTTAGCCACTTTTACTTAACAGCGAAACTGCTGTCTGTTATATATATATTTCGCACAGCACAACCAACAATACATAGAAGAAGGGAACAAAATGACGAAAAAAAAAAACAAAAAGACAGTTGAAAATACAGTCAGTTTATAACTAACGGAGTGCACTTTTCAATACACTGAAAGAAAATTAGTGCTTCTCAAGGAAATTTCTTCTTTTATGAAAAATTGTAAATAAAACTGCTTGTCCCTTATAATTATTTCGCGTACTGTATACTATGCATTCTCCAGAAGAAATATGATAAACTAACCTCAATGTGGCATACAAAATCTTTGCATGTATTCTCGCGCATTTTACCTTACGCTGAAGAAAACATCGGAGAATATCAAAGATGGTTTCGCAGTAAAATTGGAATAAATAAAAAAAGCTCTATTTTAAATTATCGCTGCATATAATATGAATCCCATTTTAAAACACACTACTTTAAATGATCTGAATCGTCTTATTTCGAAATCTAGTCTTCGCGAACATTTCAGTTACAGTGATGCTTAAAATCTTAAAAATAAAAAATAAAAATATTTTGAAAATAGTTTTTAACATTTTGTGTGCACTATTATTTTGCAAAGCATATACAATTTGATTTGAAATTGGCGCAATTTCTCACAGAGATGGTTTTATTATGTGAATGTTGGCAGCAGTGTTCAGCTGTCAATGCTATTTCATCGCGGAGAGTTTGACGCCACAACAACGTATTTTAGTGATTAAAACATTTTATCAAAACGGTTTTGATTTTACCTGTAAAGAAAACTATTCAAAAAAATATGAGCGACCTTCATTTCTTCCCGTACAAAATTCAAGTAACTCAAGAACTTCAAGAAAGTGACCATAAGGGACGATGTGACTGGAGTTCAAAAATTGATCAATTGAATAGAAATGACCTTGATTTTTTTCAAAAATTGGGTATGAGTGACGAGGCGCATTTTGGCTTGAGTTAAGCTGTAAACAAACAGAATAGCCGGATATGGAGAGCAGAAAATCTACGAGTAATTCAGAAACGACTTCTTCATCCAAGTAGAGTAACTGTTTGGTGAAACTGTTTTTTTTTTTCTAAAATAAAATTTCAAAAAACCCGGAGCACTCAGACTCACACGAAATCAATTGTACTACCAAGCAGAAACTCCTTTTTGGTCTAGTCGTTGGAGAAACTTGGATTTTATTCGTTACTATTTTATGCTCGGGTGGCTGTGGTTGCTGTTCCCCGACAGGGCTTGAACCTGCACAGTGTGGGTTACAAGCGAACACACTACCCACTACACCATGGCCACCACTTGTGACACTGTTACTGTTAAGGTCCATTCACATCTCAGCGACCGGCGAATAGACGAACTGCGAACAAACTATAGTTAGTACATTTAAAGGCACACAGTTAACAACTTTAATATTCCAAAACAACAGAGCTTAATTTATTTATCGATTAATAGGAAAAAGTAAAATTTTAATTAGTTCTGCGAAGAAATTAATAATTCGCTGATTTTTCCGCCAATAGGCTAATACTTCTCGCGAACTGTTAAATTTGATTCACATTCCACAGATGTGGAACGCAATCCACATTGGCGCAACCAAAACATTCGGGAGAGTTTAACTTCACAATTCTTTTGATTTGTTCTTGGGGGTAACGAATGACAAGTAAAATTCTCAGATTACCTAGAAAAAAAAGTTGCTGTGAAAGAAACTTAAAAATTTCCGAATATTTGCTCGTTCGTATTCCCAGGTCGCTGAGCTGTGAATGGATCTTTACTGGCTATTGATATCCTGCGATGTCACAATTTTTTTTTTGTCAGAAGTTGTTCGGCTTCGTCTCCGAAACATGTGGTTTCAACACGACGGAGCCACATACCATTCAGCTAGATTAAGAATAGAAATTGTGAAACAGGCATTTCCAAATTTGAGAATATCAATTGACCGCCGCACTCACCAAATTTAACAGCCTCCGACTTCTTTCTCTGGCGTTACTTGAATGACCGGATGTACGCTACTAAACCAATATTGCATCAATTGAAATACAATATACCCAACACAACTGCAGATATTCCGGATGACATGCTGCAGGATGTGATGAAAAATTTGATTGAGAGCGCCGCGTTTGTGCCAGTCCTAGAGGTCAAGATTTGGTCGAAATTATTTTTCATCATTAATGGCATTGAATACATCATATATTTATAACAAAATCCAAAGATTTATATGTTAGTTTTTTAAATGATTTCAAGTTCAAATCGGCCGCACTCTCAAAAAAGAACTTTGTTAAAATGTGAAAGAAATCATGGAGTAATTTCAGAACAATATAGGATCCTCGAGACAAAGTTGATGTATATGTACTCGTATGTACACGTTTGTTATGAGTTGTTTAAATGAATTCATTGCATTTGAATTTCAAAAATAGCCATTTTGGCTTCTCAGAGAGAGGATAAGAACGAAGTGACCAAAGATTAGTACTGTGAGCTCGGCGATAGGACCTATGTCTATATGACGTTGAAATCTAGCTGGAATTTTAGGAGCATCCTTGGAAACACTAATAGGTCCGAAGATCGTTTGATTCTCCAGGTAATGAGCGGCTAGCACAACGTTTTTAGTCTTGCAAAATCTATTCTTTCCTCTCAAATCTTTAACTCTCTTCCCATCACATCATAAACATTAAAAACATAGTCTTAAGTGATGCAGAAAACTTGAAAAAAAAAAAAAAGAAAATATAGACTGAGTTACAAATTTTCAGGAAACGGATTCAAATTAATCGACATTGCAGTTGGGCGAAACATCACTGCAGCCTCGGATAGCATATGATTCCTGCACCTCCGTTCTCCGGATCAACTAACTGCCCTCCAGTATTTTTCATATTCGTAACTTTTCGCATCACAAAGAAACCTTTGGTGAAGAATGCACGCCACAAAACAAGAGGCTTATAAAGTGGCGGTACATTGTAATAACCCGGAGAGAAACACACTGTTGAAAGGTTGGCTTACGAATGGCCGCTTTTATTGCATATATACAGACAGACGCTTTTATTGCATATATACAGAATGGGTACATGCGATTTGACATTTGTTGGGATGTGTTCATAGGATAAACAATTAGATGATAACTAACTTACATAGGTTTGATCCTGGGTAAAGCGCTAATAAATGCATTGCAGTATAACATGCATATAATGACGAGAAGGCACAAGCTTCCTTGAAAAAAAAGAAAGAACGTGAGATGTGATCGATCTATGATAGAACGCAAGTTTTACCAGAATGTTAAGATAAGATGTCAAGGCTGCGAAATCCAGACGGAAGATTGTAGTGGTGAAGAAGGAAATCTTGGAGAGACTACTTCTGCAGACAGTTAAACGGAGGTGACGACCAAAACTTCTCTGCCAGGCATAATGGTTCATTCAACCCTGGAAAATGACAATACATCTCTGTCCATCCAATTAAAGTGAGGTGAAGACGGCAATATCTAAGCTTAAATTCAAGAAGACTCCTGGAAGACAGTCTGACTACATTATCTTATCTGTAAAATATGGTCGAATGAAAGTATTCCCGACAAAAAGAGAAACACTTTAAACTGCACTCATTATAGAGGCTCCAGTTTCCTCAACACTGTGTATTAAATAATATCCGCAAATATATTATGTGAACGACTTAAACCTTTCGTCGACAACTTCATGGGCTCGTATCAGTGTGGTTTTAGGGCGGGAAAGTCTACCTTAGATCACATATTTACGTACATACTTTTATTGCAGCAGATCTTGAAACAAAAAAACATAAGAGCTCCAAATCGATACTCACACCCTTCTCACCAATTTTTAGAGCCATATAGAGCCATGTCTAGTTTTGACATTACGGTCAAATTCATCCGTCTATGTATGTAGGATGACATTCCGGCTCCACCAAGGTCGGTAACAATACCACCGAAGCTTTTAATGCCACAAAAGGCTACAACAAGGCGGCACACACTGCGATGTGATTCCTTTAACATCAAACATTGAAAGAATTGTACAAAACTCTCAAATGTGTATACATATGTAAATGAGTACATCGGCAACATTGACATAGATGGAAAAATGCAGAAGACTGTCAGTTGTATTTTTGTGAGTATTTAGTCAGAAGTGGCGAAAATAGGTTTAGCAGTTAATGGAGACAAAACACAATATACATATGTATGTTTCTATCAGAAAAGAATGCCTCAACTTGAACAGAAAGTCAATGACTTTGTCCAGCTACTTTCAGCCGAAGAATCACTGTATCCACCACCTGCTTCTTTGGGCTAAGAAGGCAATTGAGTAGGAAATTCCTCTCGCGGAGTACTTAGGTGACTTTGTGTAAAACCCCATCATCAAAGTCCTGCTATACAGTACAGAAGCATGGAGATAATAAAAGGTCTTTCAGTGACATTTGGTCACGTTCGTATTTTCATAGTATGGATGAGAAGATACAACAACGACTACACCTGCTTTACAGCTACATCAACTCAGTCAGAAGGGTTCGAATTCATCGCCTAAAATGGCTTTGGCATGTAGAACTCCGTTCCGGGAAATCCTCGAATCCATCTCGGAGGGTCGACGCCTTAAAGAAGATCTCTATTTAATGTGGCGCACAAAGTGGAAATGGACCTTAACCAATTTCGCGTGCAAAACTCGATGCGGTTAACTACAAATCGAGTTGGCTGGAGACTTATTAGTCGAGGCACAGACCCTTGCTTGATGGTGATCAAATTTTCGAAGTGGGTAATCAAATTAAACTGGACATGCTTCATGGAGAAATGTCAACACATACTATATGTACGTGTACGAAATTCGTACCACACAATCACACTGAACTGCAGAGTATAGCCGTAGAAAGGACAGTGCGAAAATCAAACGCAATACTTTTGCGCCTGGTCTCGCGAAGTTTTTCTCATTCACTCTGTGAATACTTTCATAAGAATACTTTGAATTGAAAGCTCCGTCGCGCTTGGCCTGACATCGCTCCCTGTCTGCACTCAACCTTGCTCAAAAACCACTCAAAGAACCTTAATGAAATTTTGTTCATTAGTTGAAATTATGTTTAGTATAAATATAATCATATTTGAAAAACATACCGTATGATACCCTATCCCCTCATCTTTTAACTCACATCTAATAAAGTGAGATGAAACAGATGCAATGATATTTTTCTATACAGAGGATATTTCCGCGATTTTAAAGAAATATTATCACAAAACTTTTTCTTAGTAGATAGTGGGCTTGGCAAAAAACAATTTGTAAATAAAGTTTACGGATTCTGATTATGGATCTTTTTTTTTGAAAGAGAAGCCCCCAAAAAGTGGGCGTGGCCATGTAAAGGGTCTTTCATTAAAGTGTGTGTGAGATATCATCGACATTTTTTATTCGTTTGAAAGGCCTATCGATGCCATTATGTATGGAATATAACATCCTTCAAATGTCCGCCGCGGCTTCACTGGGTGGCGCGCATCCGAAATGTCCAATTTTCCATGACTCTGGCGCATAAATCAGGCTGAATTTGACCGATGGCATGGGTTATGTTGGCTTTGAGGGCCGCTGTGGCCAAGAAAAAGTCTAACGGGGTCAAATCGCACGATCTCAGTGACCAGTTCACATCGCCTACACGAGAGATAACCATGCCCTTGAATAGCTCGTGCAGAATTACCAATGTGGCATGAGCTGTGTGGCACGTAGCGCCATCCTATTGAAACTATATGTCGTTGGTGTCCATATGATCCAATTCAGGCCAAAAGAAGTTGGTAATCATCGACTTATAGCGCTCGCCGTTGACGGTGATGGCCTAGCCAATGTCGTTCTCAAGGAAATATGGACCGACGACGCCGCCAGCCCAAAATCCACACCAAATAGTGATTTTTTCGGGATGCATTGGACGCTCTTGGATCTCATGTGGATTGATATCGTCCCAAATTCGACAATTTTGGTTGTTGACCAGCCATTTATTCAGAAATGGGCCTCATCGCTGAAGATGATTTTTCGCTGAAAATTAGGGTTAGTTTCCAACTGCTCCAGAGCCCATTCAGCGAACACACGTCATCGTCTATGGTCTTTCACCTTCAGCTCCTGGGTCACTTGGCCCCAGTCACGACACAAAATTCGCCAAGTTGTGGTCTGCGAAAGGTTGAGTTCTTGTGAGCGACGCGAAATCGACTGCCTGGGATCCTCCTGCACACTCTCACGGCGATGTTTTCGGCAGATCTTGAGTTTCGTCGACGTACGGGTGTTGATTGATCGTTTACTGAACCGGTGGATTGTATTTTATCCACCACACTGCTAATAGTTCTCTCGGAAGAACGGTTATGTCGACCGTAAAATGGGCGAAGCGCGCGGAAAGTTGCCCGAACAGAACACCCATTTTAAAAAAACAATTTTATTATTTGCACGTATTGTTGAACGCTATATCCGTCCATGGTAATTTAGCAAAACAGACTGAATAAATGACAGCCAATTTAATAGATGTAGCTTCAACAACATGGCCGCTATCAACTGTCAAAGTTCGGAAGTCCCTATTGGAAGGCCCTGTATAATGTGTGAACAAAATGTAGATAAAATCAACATCTACATATCTTATCTAGGAGAAGGACATTTATTTAAAAAGTGGGCGTGTTTGCGAGTGGATTTTAAAAATGTTTACACTTGTACTGTTTCCGATTCTAGAAGACTTACACATATACCAAATTCCATGTTCCCAGTTCAAAATTGAAGGCCCAAAAGTACGAACAGACATATTTTTGATGCTCATCACAAACATTGGGTGACCAGATAAGAAAGATATGAAAAGAAATTTAAATTGAGGGTGGCCATGGTGTAGTGGTAACATTACCGCTTGTCACGCTGCAGGTTGACGGTTCAAATCCTGATGTCAAGAATCATCTATTTATTTCATATGAAATAAATAAAAAAGTCGATCAATTGCGAAAGCTTATGTCAACTCTACTGCGAAGGCATAACACTGAAAACAAAAATACTCCCCTGTTATCTGGACTCCAACTCCAGTTATCAGTTCATTCCAACGCCACCTGAGTTTCAAACCAATTACACCAGTCTGTCTTTCTCTGTCTCTTCCGCTTTCCACAAAACGCCTGTATCCTAAAAATTAGTATAAGGGTATTCATACCCCCTTTCACACATGCAAATTATATATACATGAAAAAAAACAACGATGTGAGATAACAAATTGATTCTGACTTTATTTTGAAGCTACATTCATGCCATTACGTACTGAATAGCACATCATTTACATGGCCTCCTCGGCTTCGCTGGCAGTGCTTCAAGCGGTCGGTCCAATTTTTGATGACTCGGTCCAATATGTGCGGCGTTATTCCGGCAATAACGTCTCGAATGTTGGCCTCGAACTCGTCCAAAGTAGTTGGCTTGTTAGCGTAGACTAAGGACTTGAGGTAAATAATCGAGGGGTGTCAAGTCGATTGATCGCGGCGGCCAATTGATGAACGCTCGCCGTGAGATGACCCAGTCGCCAAATTTTTCCTTCACCACTTCGAGCGTTGCATCGCTTATATGGCATGTAGCACCGTCTTGTTGGAACCACAGCTCAGATATATCGATGTTGTGGGGCTCTGGCCGCAGAAAGTCGGTTAACATCGCTCTATACCGAGGACCATTAACGGTAACGGTGTCTCCGTCCTCATTTCGAAAGAAATAAGGTCCGATGATGCCGCCGTGCATCATCTGTACCAAACAGTCAATTTTGTGGATGCATTGATGCTTGGTCGAACACTTATGGATTGTTGTCGCTCCAATAATGGCAATTTTACTTGTTGACATAACCGCTGAGCTAAAATTGGGCCTCTTCCGAGAAGACGATTTTTTAGCAAAAATCCGGATCTCCGGCCAACATTTCCAGCGCCCAATTAGCGAACTCACGGCGTTGTCTATGGTCGTCCGGCTTCAATTCTTGCGTCAGAACAATCTTATAAGGATGTAGGCCAAAATACAACCGCAAAATAAGCCTGGTTGACTCTTTGGCGTTGCCCAATTTAGCTAATCGGCCACGAGTCGACATTTCTGGGTCCTCTTCGATACTGGCCGCTACGGCAGCTATGATTTCTTTACTTCGCACCGATCTCTGTCTGGTTGATGGCTTAGGGTCAAGAGAGTGTACTCACGCTCAAACTTTTCCATGGTGCGACAAATTGTCTGCGCACTGAAGCCATGATGACGACCGACCTCACAACGAAATTCACGTTTCTTATTTACAACTGAGCCGGAATTTCGATAATATTTTTTAATAATTTCCACAAGTTCGGGAAGGATCGAACGATGCGTAATGAAATGGCTAACCTTACTGAATATTCTGACAGCTGGATGTGGTTGGTAGCTTTGATATCTGCTGAAACATAACAGTTGGAAAAACTATCATTGCTATCTGGTCACCCGTTGTATATACTTTTACCAAATATGTACCAAACTTAGTATACACTGGATATTGCATAATCTCCAAATTGGGTTGGGATGGAATGGGATAGAATATGCGGGATTGTAATTAAAAAAATTTCAGGTTTTTTATAAAAATTGGTTTGGCCTTGTATGTTTGTGGTTCCTCTGAAAAGCGATAACGTATTCCTAAATCATTACACTTAACATGTCTGTCTCATAGAACGTCTATAGATAGCTAAAAATCACGTTCTGACTTGCATAAACTGGTAATTATGTCGAATTCACGTCGTACTCAAACATTTTAAGTTTGTATTGTCAAAACCCTTAACAGAAGGGAATTAGTTAGCGAACGATGTAATCGAATAATAATAATAATCACTGTAATACTAAAACTGATTATGTAATAAATTATAATAAGTACGATTTCTTAATTAAATTATTTTCAAGCTGCTGTTTTGCGAGTGTTTAGAACAGGATTTTGTTTTTTATAATTTATACTAATATTTATTATGTTAAATACCCGGGCCATACCGAGCGTGTAAACTAGCCTGAAATAAAATTTCAATGCTTACACTAAATCAAAAAGCTCTTAACTTTTATTAAATTCTGTTGATTGTGTTATTATCGGTTCTTTGACAATACATAAACAAAGATAGGGTATCACACAACGCCTAACTGATGGATCGTAGCAATTCTTTCATGTTTATTGCGCCCTATCCCATAGGGTATATTAATTTTGATACATAGTTTGTAACATAGGAGAAGTAATATTGTGGTCAGTATCGGAAGTTAAGTTGATCTAGCCATATCCGTCCATCCGTATGTCAATAGTTTTTGGGCTTTTTAATTTTGAGATTGGAAGCCAAAGCAGTATAACTGTAAACACTTTTAAATCCGTCCAAAAATGCCATTTTATGGTGCACGGAAATAACTTCACGGGCAATAACTTCACATGGGAAATAACTTCACCTCGAGGGGGAAATAACTTATTGCCCACTATAGGTGAGCAATATCCTCACTTTTTTGTGGGAAATAATTTCTCTTAACATTTTATGATAAAATGCCGAAAACTGAAATCCAAAATCCCGAAAAACCAAAATCCTGAAAATCCAAAATCCTGAAAGGCTAAAATCCAGAAAAAAAATCCGAAAACTAAATCCCGAAAAATTATATAAAATTAAAAATTTGTCAAATGTTCAAATATATATATATTATATCCACAATGCATAAAGAGTAGAATATGTATGCAACCCCCTGCTTGGGGTCACTGTAGGATTTGGAGTGGGTGCGAAGTGTTCACTTTCATTTTCGGGAATTTCGCCTTTCGGGATTGTGGGTTTTCGGGATTGTGGATTTTCGGAATTTTGGGTTTTCGGGACTTTGAGTTTTCGGGATTTTGGGTTTTCGGGATTATGTTTTTCGGGATTCTGTCCGACTCCCGTGATTCACTCTTGCACTATTAACCTTCAGTGAGCAATAACTTCACTTTTTCTAAGTAAAGTTATTTCCCCCTCGAGGTGAAGTTATTTCCCATGTGAAGTTATTGCCCGTGAAATTATTTCCCTGCACCCATTTTATTCAACATTTTTACAAGAAACTGAAAAATATCGCCCTAACAAAGTATAATGCAACGCTTTCTTTTTGTCTTTCTTTCAAAGAACTCTATAATGCTTTTTTAAAGCTATTTCCACGATAGAGAAACCAACACTATCCATGTATAGTTACAGCTACGCCCACTTTCTTATAAGAAGAAACCATAAAATAAGTTTCTCTGAAAAAATCTCTTTAAAAACTGCGAAAATATACTCTCAACAGGAAGATACGGACAGCATTGAATTTGAATTCATAATTTCAAAACGCCGTAACGATTATATTAGAGATGGGTTAGAAGATGAACAATAAGGTATCATACAATCCGGTTGAGATGGGTTTTAACTTTCCGGTATGTTTTTTTTTACACTTCTATTTCGTGTTCCCATGAGACATCGCGATGTTGCCCCGGTTTCAATATCCGGAACTTCAGTATAGAATTAATATATGTATACGAGTATATATACTTGACTCTAAACAACTAATTTTTGATTGATCCATAATCAGAATAGACCCATTCATTCATTCTAAACTATAAATATACTTATTAGCATACACACTTCTCGTGAAATGAGTATCTTACTATTTATTTATCTTTATTTTTTTGAATATACACAAAGATAATATCCAATTGCAGTATTCATGTGAATATATCGAATTTTGCCGTAAAATGGCTACAAACCTCACCGCTTTTATCACCACCACGTTTTGTTACTATGGATTAATTTGCATATTCAATAAATTTTCACTTAAAGTGTGATATGCGCTAAAAGGAAGTTTTACTTTATAGTTATAGCTTACATTGGGAGAGAAACAATATGTAATAGATAATTCATCTGTCAAATATTTACATATGCAAATTTTAATTGATATAGAATCAACGTGATCGGAAATCGCGAGGAAATAGTCGTACAAAGTTCCACTTTTGAAACGGATCGTATAATATCCTATCTCTCATCTTCTAACCAATCCCCCGTAAAGAGGGCGTGGCGCTGTGAAATTCTTAATGCAAGCAATAACATCTTTCTACTAAGATGACTTCTGTGTTATTTCAAAGAGATTTTATGAGAAAAAAAATTGTTACGTTGTTTTTTTTGGTACACAAAGCAAAGTAATATTTGTCCATACCATTATGCTGTTAGAAGAAACCCAGAGTTCCAAGGAATTCGATATGTAAAAAATATTTTCATATACCACACGAGGGTGGGTCAATAAGTCCCTAAAAAATTAAATAAGGAACACTCTTTTCGGCATAAAACATTTTATTTTTCAACATAGTCTCTTCGTCACTTAGTCGAACTGAATATTTAAAATGGTAAAAAAACAGGATATTTGATGGGTACTAACTGACGAGTGGTTTAACATTTTCATTTTTCCTACCTTGAAGCAGCTGATGGCTTATGTACCACTCAGCTGTTATTTCTATAGGTCAATCACCCTGGCCTATTTAGTTTTTTGCAGCGGAAAACTGCATGGTCTGTAGTAGTGTGGTCGTTTTATGTTTTGATTGTGAATAGGTCTGTTAACCGTCAACCCCCCCCCATTTTCGGAATGTGTGGTGTAGTGCATTATTTGTGAGGTGCATCTCACTCACATCCAATTCGGCTATCATTGAATTTCACGGCTGTTGGTCAGAGTTGATGCCTACCTTCTGTTCAAAAAGTACCCGGAATTTCCCATTCAAACAAACCGCGCTTGAGATGTTGTCAAAAGCTTTTTTTAGGTTGGTTCATCTGGCGCTCAAATATCTGCTTGAGTGTCATTTGTCATGAGTTTGTGCGTGATAGCTTTGTAAACAAGTCAGTGTTTGTTGTGTTCTGCGAATTTTGCCAAATTTAGTTGAGCAAAGAGTTTGCCTGAAACTTTGTGTTTCTAACAAAATACATATAATGTGCGGAAGGGTTGAAAATGTTAACGGTAGCCTGCGGGGACTCGACAATGTCGAAAACACAAGAGTACGAGTAGTACAAAAAGTTTAAGGCAGACCGTACTGTGGTTGATGATTTGCCTCGTTCCAGTCGTCGACCCACAAGTATAACTGACGTAAACATCGAAAAAGTTAAAAGTTAGTCCTCGCAGATCGTCGTGTGAGCATCGGGAGATAGCAGCCGATCTTGGTGTCTCATTCGGATCGGTGTAGAGCGTTTAAGGGAAAATTTTCCTTGCAAGAGGCCAGAATTGTGGAGAAACAATTCGTGGTTTCATGACAACGCACCAGCTCACACATCACATCTTGTACGCGACTATTTGATCAAAAACAACGTTCATACCGTTCTGCAAGTTCCATATTTACCTGTCATGGCTCCTTGTGACTTTTTCCTATTCCCACGACTCAAGTTACCACTTCGCGGTAAGCGTTTTGAGACGATTGAGGCAATAAAGGAGAATTCGCAGAAGGCGATTATAAAATCGGCCTATGAAAAGTCTTTTGAAGATTCGGGGAAGCGTAGGAATATGTGTATTGTTTGCAATGTAGATTACTTTTAAGGGAACAAAATGAATATCGATGAATAATTGAACCGTTTTCGTTTTATTGAAGAATTCCGGGTACTTTTTAATCAGAAGGTGCATTCATCATATGACGTTGCTATGAGTTCGAGCGAGATTGAGATTCCTTTATCGATCGACATGTAGCCCAATTCGCCCAATATTTGACAGTTATCGGGTTTTCTCCGTTGCGATGTGTCGTGCGTGGTGTTTTTTCCTAAGAATTTTGCATTCTGTATTGTTTAAATACTGATGATATTTGTTTTAACGCTAGTTACTCGTAATGTTAAGCCTTTGGTGTGCTTGATTGTAGCTTCATTTGAGTAACTTGCTTCCTGCAAACACACAGTTTCCTCAATCATCATTTCGTGTAACTTTTTGGGACGCAAAAAACAAGACTACGCTCATAAACTTTGTAACCAAAGCTCACGGATTGTGATGAGATATTCACAATAAGACTAAACCATTACCGTAAATAGCTTTGAAAGAGCAATATATAGTTTTTTTTTTTTTTTTTTTAAGAAAATGCTCCTAAAAAGTTTGCGTGGCCATATGTAATGTATGTAAGAAATGTAGAGAAAGAAAAACGTTTACATATTTTACCTAGAAAATATTTTTCAATTCATGTCTGTGGGCGGATTTCGCATTCCAGAAAGATTATGTACCAAATTTCATGTTGCTAGCTTATAATTTAAGGCCCAAAAAGTGGTGACATATGGATAGTGTATAACTAGTTTTCAGGGGCCGGGTGTCTGCCTATCCGTTTATCTGCGTGTCTGTCATTGACATTATCTTTTGACGGTTTCCTTCGCATTGGACCGTTTCAGCTAGCTAATCGCTGAAATATTTCTGAAGCGAAGTAAGCGGTAGCTCACTTAATATAATTTGACCTTGCATCTACAAAGGGCAACTATTTGTCCGTGAATATTGTCGATCTCAATATTTTGATCAATCTTAGTATAATAGAGAATCTAAACATACAGGAAAGTTACAATCCGCGTCGCATGATACCATATCCCCAATCTTTTAACTCAACACTAATAACTCAACACTAAGTTAACTCAACACTACTGGTTTGTGCGCAGTCGGTTGAGACTAACACACGATTTTCTTGGAAAGTCGTAGCTAGCGGTCATGATGGTAGAAATTTTCTATACGGTACACATCATTCGCAGAGCAGGAGTGCAAATCCCTTGTCCAGACTTCCGATGCGTTGAAGTTGTTGCTTCTCAGATTTTGGGCCAACTTCAAGGGTCGATTTCAGTCGGGATATTGAGCTATTATCGATATCGCTGTGAATAGGAAGCAGCATGTTGGAGTTTATTTTGTCACTCTCACGCAGTAGGGCATTTTGGCGAGGGAGCTTAGCAGGGTGTATGTTGCTAAGGACTGGGAGGAATCTCGTTGGAGTAGAACTGATTGTTCTTGATATTATGCGCATGGAGACATTGAGTTTTTTTGTTTGTGTGAGCGCTATTGAGCCAGACACACAATATTCGGCAGCGGAGTAAACTAATCCAAGAGCGTCGAAGCGAAGTGTTTTTGAGGAAGCACCCCATGTTGTCGAGGTTAGCTTCTGGCCTATGTTGTTTCGAGTTTTCAGTTTCTCTGCAGTATTAGTAAGGTGTTTTTTGAAAGTAAGTGTTCGGTGGAGCGTGACTCCTAGGTATTTTGGTGTGGGGTTGTGGTTCAGTTGGACACTGTTGAAAAAAACCTCCAGTTTCGTTTTGGCGGGTTTGCTATTTAGATAGAAACATGAAACTTCGGTTTTGCTCATGCTTGGGCATAGCCTCCACTTCTTGAGATAAGAGCTTAGTGTGACCTTAGTCAGGGTTTCTTCAGTATGAGCCATACTCTGGTGTTGAGTGGCTATTGCAAGATCGTCAGCGTATGCAAATTTTTTAGATAACGTATCTGGGAGGTTGTGTATATAAAGGTTGAAAAGTAACGGGGCCAATACTGATCCTTGCAGGAGTCCATTGTTTAGTTTTCCTGGCCTGCTGAATTTTCTGTCGCTCAGCATTTTGTTCAATATCGAAACCGTTTTGGTACATGGTGCAACTTGCAGGAGCTTGAGAATAAGCCCATCCTTCCCGACAGTGTCATATGCTGCGGTTAGGTCGATAAATGCGACTGAAGTCTTCAATTGTCCTGAAATGTTCTTTTTCTGTTTCGCTTTAGCGAAATTAGCAATTCTCGCAGCTATGGCATTCGGGTTGATCGAGGGTTTATTAGTCGCTCCTGGAGTACGAGTGCTTTACGGCTGGAGTGCACAAAGTTGGTGTCCTCTACCGTGTGTTGCCATTTTTCACGGCGTGCCTTGTCGAGCGATTTTAATAGTTCGTCTGCTGTTTCTGTGTTGCCACTTTAATTGAACTCTTTGTAGAGGCGCTCACTTTCTTCGGACCAACCAGGGATGTATTGTTTACGGTAGCCTCTTGGTACATGTTTTTTAGCAGTGGAAAGTACAGCGCATAGTAATCGTGGATAGTTGTTTGCTGTTGGTGGTATCCATCTTATAATGCTATCTAGGTCTTTCGAGAACTTGCGCCATATGGCTTTGTTGAAGTTCCATCTTGGTGGGGGTGTAGATTCAACGATGGGTATTTGGATGCCACTTTCGATGATCACAGGTTTGTGCTGGCTGTGGGGGGAGTTCGGGAGGACTTTGCGGCTGGATTGTAGTGGTCATTGGTCAATATTGCTGCTTACAAATGTGAGATCTGGGTTGTAGTCTCTATTCCATCGTCTGGAACGGAAGGAGCCAGCATCCTTTGCGTCAAAGACGAGGTACATAAGGTTGACCTCGCTCCATTCTTGTGGTTCAAGTCATTATTTTCGTACTTCCAGGATGTATGGAGGCTGTTAAAAACACCAGTGTATATTGCTGGATGGTTATATAGCGGTAGGACATTTTGCGACCATGGAGTGAGAGGTGGTTTGAAAATATTGGTGATCTGTATGCCAGCTATTTCTGTGATGGAGAATATGTTGTTAGCGGAACTCGTTTGGGTAAGTTTTGCGTTTTCAATTCCATTTCTAATATATGTAGCAGATCCGTATGTTTGGTGGTATATCACCCCGATTGCTGTTTACCTGTTTACCGTACCTCTTTTCCGGAAGTCGGCTTTGAATGCCGAATGTATTTCTTGAATAACTGCTACATCAATGCCTCTGTTCTCTAGGATCCTTGAGAAGTATCGCTCTTGGATCTGCTGGATCCCTCTATGTTTAGTTGGAGAATACGAACTGATGGTCCGACTCTCTTTGTCAAGGTGCAATGATATCTTTCTATACAGAGGATATTTCCGGGGTTTTTAAGAAATTTTATCACAAAAGTGTTATTACAACTCTTTCTTGCCAGAAAGTGAGAGTGGCCCCCAAAATATTTAACCAGAGTTAAAGTATTCGGAAGAGATATTCGCAATAACACTTAACCATCATCGTAAATATAGTATGTAGCTTTGGAAAAACAATACGACTATATTTGTCTTTTAAAGAAATGTTCCCAAAAAGTCAGTGTGACCATGTGTAATGTATGGACAAAATGTGGAGAAAGTCAACATCTACATATTTTACCTAGACAACATTTTTCAGTTTCTAGCAAAAATATTGAGAAAAACTAAATGTTTCTAAAAGTTTGCGTGTCAGATGTTTACAAACTTTAAATTTGTACTGCTTCGGATTCTAGAAAGCTTATGTACCAAATTTCATGTTCTTAGCTCAAAAAATTACCGAAGTGGCAATTATGATACAACCGCACAACCAAGAAATGATGAGATAAACCCTGGAGACACAAGCGAGCCTTCAAACAGCCGCTCGCGGAAGAACACATCCTCTCAGTAACTGACAGCCTAAGGATTTTACTAATGCGCCAAGAAATATGCAGACACGTCGCCTAGCACCTTCTGGAAGATTAAAGAAATGGGAAATGAAAAACCCCGAGAAAGCAGAGCTACTGAGGAACAGCAAGCTAAAGAAAACGGCTCACTGAGGCAAGGGGAAAAACACTAGATGAGTCCTCCACAATAAACAGAAGGCAACTAAAGTGCTTTCAAATTAACTATCATCCTACTAAGGCAGCATCCTACTAAAGAGTCGCTTCATCAATGAGAATGTTGACCTGGCTCTGATCCAAGAGCCATAGGTTCTCGGGAGAGTCATTAAAAAGCTCCCAACAGAAAACTGTAAGTTAATCTATTATGGCTTGTACAGTAGCCCCAAAGCAGACATTTTAATATAAAACATTCACAGCATATTTCCCATTTCAGAGTTTATTACAAGGGACCTGGTGGCAATAATGGCAGAAGTGCCATTAACAACGGAAGCAACGAAGGTTGTCTTCACCTCCTCTTACTTCCCGGGAGACATGACCGAGGTACCAACAAGGGAAACAGTGGCATTTCTCAAGTTCTGCCGTAGAAGAAATCTAAATTGGGTCATCATCTGTGACGCCAACGCTCATCACACAGCTTGGGGGCAATTCCGACATAAACAGAAGAGGTGAATCACTTTTTGAATTTGTTGTGGTACATCAACATGTCGGTGGAAAAGAAGGAAAATGTTCCTACATATGAATACTGTTCGCCATGTTACTCGATGTTTCTTTGGTGTGTTTACTTACCTATAATAATATCACAAACTGGCACGTGTCCAACGAGATATCAATGTTGGATCATAATCACATAAAATTTGACCCGGAAGCTTCCATCGAAGACACTTTAAACTATAGGAACCCCCGATACACTACCTGGAGAGTATATCGGTTTCTCCTTAGTCGTTCCTTAAACCCTAACTACCATTCCGGAATTGGAATTCAACGCAAAGCACCTCCGAAATACCATTGTCCATTTAACGAAGTCCCGCCCTATGGTAGAACAAATGCCTTGAGCAGATTAGGCGTGAAACTAGAAAATTATTTAATTGCGCAAAACCCTTTCCAATGTAAAAGAGCACCAACAATGTTTACTAAGGAAAATCCAAACGTGATACTTGGAGAAACAACTGCGAAAGAATCGAAAGGTTCTCAAAGAAGTTTACATACAAAGGACCCTCGTTCAATGTCACTCCAATCATTTCGACTCCCGTAAGAAGCAAAACGGGGAATTTGCCGGCAGTCCTGAGGAAACTTGCCAACTCTTACTAGTTACTCACTTCCCAGGCTACATTTCTGATAGTGCTATCTCCTCAGATAGCATCTTCACAGTATAAAATGGGCTCTGTTCACCTTCAGCAAATTCAAATCAAATATAATATTGTAATATGCAAGCTACGGCTCGAGTAGATAAAACAGTATTCTGTGAAATTATTTCTTTATTTTCTAGTCTATAGAACAATTCAGGTTCACACTATACTATTCTTCGCAAATTCTTTTCTTACAAGGTCTCTTTCCTCTCAAATCACTTTATCTCCTTTCAATTACTTAATTCACAAATCCAAACTAATTACTTTTTCTTGTTCACTCTCAACTTTCAATTTATCACCAAATTACAACTTCGCCCATTATCACTTTTCCAATCTCTTCGCCACGGTTCTAAACCAACTGTGTCTTTTTTGATCGCCATCTGTCCTTATATAGCAGAAGTTTCTGATAGCCAGAAACTTCTAGCAAATTCTTCGACCACTGGAACAAGAGAAATAATTCTTGCAGTTATAATTCCCTTTTTTTCCTGATATTATTCGTCTCTTTCGTTGACATGTGGAGACTTCGTCCCAGACACGAACCTCGAATGAAAGGACAGTTCGAACCAAAATTCTGCCAGAATGGAAAGTCACTTCAGAATTTGCTGCATAGACATAGGAGCGTAGTTATTATTATGCTACAATATATTTCGCTGCTTTTTGCAGCACGGTCAGAAACTATTAACTCCATATTTTATTAAGATCTTTAGATCTAGTCTAACATTATGCTACATATCAAAAAGTTGAAAAGAGGTCAGGGTGGTAGAATAAGTGGAACAATCGACTAAATCCTTTCATCTCATTAGCATTAGGTTTTTTCTCTTAAAAACCATGGAATTAATCCATCGATAATTACATAAGGTACACATTCACGCAAATCAATTTGAATACCAAATGTAAGAAAACCATCTTCTGTGCCTTCATCTAGGAGCCTTTGAAAACATTTCCTATGAGGCTATCAAAAAATCTATGATCTGGAAAGGCATCACACTCCTAGTTATAAACTGGATCCTTGCAATACTGCAAAGCTTGAGTGCGGAGGATGAGCGCAGGGAGGAGTCCTCTCCCCCTACAAATTACAAATGTGTGTGCATGATGTTGTTATCAGCGCCAGGGGCAAATTCGGAGGCATCATATCGAGAATGATGCACGGTGAATTTAATCGAATTTCCAAGTAGTGCAATAGCAAAGGCCTGTCAATTAACCCCGGAAAACTGCACTTGTACTCCTTTCCAGAAATCGGAAACGCGTTCTCCAGCAAATCACACTGGAAAACATCCCTATTGAACTATTCAGAGAAGCGAAGTGTCTTGGAGTAATCCTAGACAAAATGCTTACATGAAACTCTTACCTAACCTATGTTACCAAGAAGGTAACAAAATCAATATTTACGTGCCAATGTCTTTACGGCACTGGCACTGGTCACTATTCGTGCAATACCATTATCAAACTCATGGTCACCTGTGCGTCGCTAATATGGTGGCTAAAACTAAATCAAACTCAACAGCAGTTCAAATTGACTTAGTCGTCTAGCCTGAGGTAATAAAAACGTGTCACGGGGGCCAAAGGAACAATCATCAATCTTACGCTGCTATTTACATCTCGCTGTGCACACAGTCACCAAGCCGGACGGGCTGGTGAGGCTAAGCTCAATCAACTGTGGGGGTCACAGCTGGCGGATACTGAATGGCTTGCAGATATGCAGGTTAACTCTGAATACCCAATAAGCAGTCCCCGACCAAGAGCGGCAGAGGAGGAGGGAGTGGCTGAAAAAGGTCAAAGAAATCCCTATAAACTCTCTGTGACAAGACGAATAAGCACCATCTTCCATGTAGGTGAACCCCACCTCATAAGGTGGCTACGAGGGATACAGTAAGGAGAAAATGACGAGATCCGGACGTACCCGCCACAACGTAAACGCGCAGCTCCTTGCCCCGCAAAGGAGTCTGTAAATTCTAACGGGAACCACAACCAACCGGTTTCATATGATGACTTGCTCATCAGTAATTTGAAACATTAAGACCGAGCCCAGTAAGGTCTTAATTATGGCATACTGGAAAACAAATTTGAATAGAAGCTATGAGGGCTGACGTTTGTAGTATTCTGTTATCTGAGTAAACAAGAGTAAAATTTTTTTTCAGGCTAATGCTACAAGCGCCCCCGTCCCGTTAAAACCTTGGCAGGCCTCAAAGTACGTTCATTGTTTCGTCGCCATTAAGTTGGTGGTATAGGTGCAGATGTAATATTCCTGTTTAGCACCGATCAGGCTCTGACACAAGACCCGATAAGGGCTTGTGCCAACCCTCGCATAGCCTCCCTGCTTGCATAAATAACCATGGGATCCTAGGGTGGCTACACATTCGAACATTGATAGCGGCTTTGAGTGGGGACCAAACAGATATGACCACAAACAAAATAAACAAAAACACCGGAGAAAAAATTGGGGAGAACGAGAATAACCCATTCCAGGGGGGCTCAATGATATTGAGGTCACCACTTGGCCACGTAGCAGCATCACAAAGGAGCACGGAACGACGAGAGTCACCAGCAATAATAAAAGTGACGGTCGAACCAAACCCCGAGAAATCTGATTTTCACAAGCTTGGTGAACAGATTAGGAGGTTAGTAGAAATGCTGGAAGACGGAAAACTGCGTTCGATTCGCCAAGCGATGAGAGATGCCATTGAAAGCATCAAATGTCTCTATGAGCTCTCGGCGCTACAAGTGCACGAGAAACTTAAGGGGGTGTCTCATTAGAATAACTCCTCGCAAACTTCGCCATGGTTAAAACCCATATTAGAGCCAAAGAGAAGACTGGTTGCAGACAGAGATCCTCCGGAGCCAAAACGGAAACGGCAACACCCCTCAAATGGAGGTGCCGATAGCGCACCCCCGGAGATAAGGCGGAAGCAGAAACACCATCCAAACGATGTTGTAGATAGCGAAGCGCCGAAAGCACAGTCG
Source organism: Pocota personata (assembly GCA_963082735.1). Classification (NCBI taxonomy): domain Eukaryota; kingdom Metazoa; phylum Arthropoda; class Insecta; order Diptera; family Syrphidae; genus Pocota; species Pocota personata. The sequence goes on along the minus strand of OY720429.1, from coordinate 60,440,603 downwards.
AAGTAAAAAATCCCAACAAACGGTGCTGAAGGCATTAAACGCCCAGAGGCAAAGCGGAAACAAAAGCACCCATATCTGATAAACATCAAGGAGAAGGATGCAACATCTGGTGTTGACACCCCAGTGGGCAGAAATAAGCGGATAAACGCAACCACAAGTAAGAATCACGTGGAAGGAGAAGACGAATGGGTAAATGACCCCAGGAAGGTCTCCAAAAAGAAACAACAAGACGCCAAGAAAATTAAACCTTTTTTTTTATAATTTGCACGTGTGAAAGGGGTTATGAATACCCTTATATTGTACTAATTTTAGGACACGGACGTTTTGAGGAAAGGGGACGAGACAGAGAGAAAGACAGATTGGTGTAGTTGGTTTGAAACTCAGCTGGTATTAAGTTTCAGTTGAACTCCAGATAACTGGGGAGCTTGTTTATTTTTGCTTTTGTCGTTGCTCATGATTCACAATATTTTTTTCCGTCCTCCTGATGTCATCATCACAATTAAGTTGCATTTTAGCCAAATGACCGCCCTACTGCTAGTGTTATGTCTTCGCAGTAGAGTTGACATAAGCTTTCACAATTGATCGACTTTTTATTTATTTCATGCGAAATAAATAGATGATTATTAACATCGGGATTCGTACCGTGAACCTGTAGTGTAACAAGCGATGATGTTACCACTACACCACACCCACCCTCAACCACGGTCATTAAAGCAACGGGGACATACTACGGAAAGTAAAGGCAGATCCCAAACTGGAAGCAGTTGGAAAGGCGGTTTCAAGAATCAGAAAGACACAGAAGGGAGACCTCCTAATACAACTCAAGGAGACGGGTATCAAGGCCAATGAGTTAAGAGGCGTCATCAGTGAAACCTTAGCGCAGCAGGCGAATGTAAGGACACTCACGCAGCGTACTATACTCGAGATCAAGGACGTCGACGAGGTCACCATAATAGATGACATAATCGATGCAATGAAAGTTCAGTTTGGAGTACAAGTTTCACCGGCAGATATCTTATCTCTGCGAAAGGCGTATGGAGGATCTCAAACAGCAACGATCAGCCTCCCCGCAGAAGACGTAAGAAAGCTGTTAGAAGCCGGAAGAATCAAAATCTGCTGGGTTAGTTATCGCATCCGCGAGCGGACCCTGATTAAAAAAATGCTTTAGGTATCTTAAGTTTGGTCACATAGCCGGGCAATGTAAAAACGGAGAAGACCGCTCCAAGCTGTGCAGAAAATGTGGATCAGAAGGCGACATTGCAAAGAACTGTGACAAGGAGCCATCATGTATGTTCTGTAGAAAGGATTGCCCTTTTCCATTTTAGACGAGAGTCTTTATTTAGCGGAGTTCAAATTGGAACTAATTTTCTCTCTAACAATGGGCAGATACTTAGCCCTAAGTGAGGAGAGGAATTCGCTGAGGCGACGAAAGCTGCTGCTGCGCGTGCAAGGTAAGTTGATCCGGTTAATGTGTCGATAAGACGACGGATGCTGTTGCTGCGCGTGGAAGATAAGTTGATCCGATTGAATTGATGTAACGCTAAGTCGACGAAGCTGCTCCTGCGCATGGAAAGTAAGTTAATCTAATTGAATAAATGGATCGCTGGGACGACGGAAGAACTGCCTGGACTTCTTCAGTAGTGAGCGATGACTTGCCTATGTTACTTGAAACATCCTTTAACTGAATCTTTACTCGAGTTGAATCTCTTTTAATAAGATAGATGTAGGGAAGTAAGGCTACGGATATGGTCAGAATTATACCGAAGGACGTAACGTAATGATTCGATTTTGGGATCCAAGCTTTCTTATTGTTGATAAGCAGTTTCTAGCGAAAGTAGTTCTTCCATCTCTATTTCCCTGGGCTGCGATTGAATAACTGCTGGAATCCCCTGGAGTAATGAGGCTTGCTGCGATCTGTAAGTTCGTCCATTTATAACTATAGTAGCGTTGCTGAATTTAATAAGATAGGTTCCGTTGAGGATCTGTACTTCAAACATATTCAAAAGTATCACGCCGGGCTCGATTTCTTCCACTGCTGGCACATGTTGACTGTTGGTAAGGATACAAGTCTTATTGCGACCTTTCAGCAAATTTGGGATACAGGTAATATCTACTATAACCTCCCCTTCACTGAGTTTAATGTTCTACAATCATTTCTTAATTCGTAATACCTATCCTTGCATACTAATACATAATTGTTTGAGCGGACGTTATCATAATCAGCGAGCCCTATAAATGTCCTGATCAGAATAATAATTAGACTTGCGATAAGGCAAAACAAACAGCAATATGGATATGCGGACGCCATGCCTTCCAAGAAATAAACGACCAAACAGAAGGCTTTGTGCGAGCGAAAATAAATGGGATCCATTTCTATATCTGCTATGCAAGACCCAGCTTAACGGCAAGCGAGTACCAACTAATGCTGGACAATCTAACCACGGATGCGCTCCAGAGAGCCCCAGTGGTTATAGGAGGCGACTTTAATACACGGTCCACAGAATGGGGCAGCAGACTCACCAACACCATTCGCTCCCTTAACGATAAGCGTCGCTAACAAGGGCCGAGCAAACACTTACCGGAAGGCTAGTATAGGTTTAATCATCGACATCACTCTCGCGAGCAACTACATCCTGAGAAAAATAGAGTGGAGGGTCAGTGAGGAATATTCACATAGCAACCATCTGGTGATAATAATCGAAATCAAAACCATCTTAAACGAGGCCACCTTTGTTATAGCTGGAATGGTCCCCATCGACATCCCCGCAGACGAGATGTTCAAAATGGAGGAAAAAGTGTCAGCAGTTATGTGGCAAACTCGTTGAGCCAATATAATAAAAGGCAGGTGGACATATAAACTAATACCGACAATCCAAGACTGAATAAGCCAAAAGCATGGGGAATGTAACTACCACCTTACACAGTTCCTGTCTGGTCACGGCGGTTACCGCAAATACCTCCACCGATTTGGACACGATAGTTTACCACCCTGCCCCGAATGCCCGGATGAAGATGAGAATATGGAGCACGCAGTTTTTCATTGGACACGCTCACGGCATGGAGAACTACTCTGCCGAGTCCGCAGTTACTCCCCGACCATATATTGCAGTCGAAAGAGAATTGGATGATAGTATGTAATTTCGTAACGACTTTTCAAAATGAGCTGCGGAGAATAGAAAAGCTAAGAAGAGCAGCAGAAGCAACAGAAGCAACAGGAACATCAGAAGCAGCAATACAAGAAGCATAGCATGAATTGTTAACCAACCCCGCGAAGTAATACCTAACGACAGTCCCGCGGGGAGAGTGGTAGAAGAGTGCTGGGTGTGGATTAGTACGTAGGCGCATTCCTGGAATCGAATAATCGGGCCTGCGAATCGTTCATGCTAGTATGCTACTAGTATCTTTAGAAGATTACCACATCCATTTCAACGAAAATGATCCGAGCGGATGCCAAGGTCTTTTAGCTTTTTTGTTCAAGACACTATCAATTGTTGTACATATTTTTTTTTTTATATTTTTGAATATATTTTTTTCTTGGGGCACATTATGCCCCGACAAGTTCACTACATACTACATTTGTACAAAATTTCAGCTCTCCAGCTCAAACGGTTAAAAAGTTACAAGCGTGTGACACACACACGAGCTGACGGTCAAACAGGCACCTTGTTGAATCCATTTGATACCATGCTGTTGATACCATTCTGGTACAGAACACTAGCAGAAACAGCAAGAAAAAGAGCAATCCGCGTAAGACCGATCAAATGATACCCTGTCCCATTTTTCAATATAAAAAGCTGTCGAAAACGATGGCATGTGATGCATATGATAAGAAAATGTATGACATTCGGAAGGAAATCTTGACCATAATACAGGGTGACCAGATAAGAACGATAGGAAAAGAAATTTAAATAAAACAACAACAGTGTGCGATAGCAAAGCGATTTTGGCTTTGTTCATAGTACATCATTTAAATGATAACCTCGGCTTCGCTGGCAGTGCTTCAAGCAGTCGGTCCAATTCTTGATGATTCGGCACAATATGTGCGGCGTTATTCCGGCAATAGCGTCTCGAATGTTGGCCTCGAGCTCGTCCAAAGTAGTTGGCTTGTTAGCGTAGATTAAGGACTTGTCGTAGCCCTAGAGAAAATAATCGAGGGGTGTCAAGTCGCATGATCGCGGCGGTCAATTGATGAACGCTCGCCGTGAGATGACCCAGTCGCCAAATTTCTCCTTCACCACTTCGAGCATTGTGTCGCTTGTATGGCATGTAGCGCCGTCTTGTTGGAACCACAGCTCGGATATATCGACGCCGTCGAGCTCTGGTCACAGAAAGTCGGTTAACATCGCTCTATATAGAAGACCATTGACGGTAACGGTGCTTCCTTCCTTATTTCGAAAGAAATAAGGTCCAATGATGCCGCCGTGCCATAAACTGCACCAAACAGTCGATTTTTGTGGATGCCTTGATGCTTGGTCGAACACATGTGGATTGTGTTCTCTCCAATAATAATAATTTTGCTTGTTGACATAGCCGCTGAGCCAAAAATGAACCTCGTCCAACATTTCCAGCGCCCAATTAGCGAACTCGAGGCGTTGTCTATGGTCGTCCGGCTTTAATTCTTGCATCAGAACAATCTTATACGGATGTAGGCCAAAATCCAACCGCAAAATAAGCCTGGTTGGCTATCTGGCGATGTCCAATTCAGTTGATCGGCACCGAATCGACATTTCTGGGTCTTCTTCGATACTGGCCGCTACGGCGGCTATGTTTTCTTTACTTCGCACCGATCTCTATCTGGTTGGTGGCTTAAGGTCCAAAAGAATCTACTCACGCTCAAACTTTTCCACGGTGCAACGAATTGTCTGCGCACTGAAGCCATGATGACGACCGACCTCACGACGAAATTCACGTTTCGTATTTACAACTGAAACGGAATTTCGATAACATTTTTTAATAGTTTCCACACGTTCGAGAAGCGTCAAACTATGCATTATAAAATGGCAAACCTTACTGAATATTTTGACAGCTGGATGTCATTGGTAACTTTGACAGGTGCTGAAGCATAATAATTGAAAAAACTATCATTGCTATAAGTTAACACCACAAATGTTACAAAACACATTCGCCATGTGTAACCCAATATTCGCCTCGTGCTTGACCCAAAAACACCTGCAGCAATAGCAACAGTCGATAACAACCACGCTCCACATTCATGCTGCTGAGCCAGCGTCTGGAGCTAACGCAAGACGATACCCTATCCCAATCCCATTGCAAAATTCCCACATTCCAGCACGTATTATTTAAGTGAACATAGGTGATAAGTTTCTTTATGTTAGTTTTGTAAGTCAGTTGTGTTTTTGAATTTTAATAAAGAAGAGGCTTCTCCTCTAAAGGAAAAAATATTTTTTTTACAAATTAAACAAAGTTTTTTTTAATTTATATGATCACCCTTTATGTGCACGGAAGAACTTCCAGAAAAGGCCATATTATCGGCCATATACTGCCCTCCAAGCTTCAACATAACAGAATAGCAGTACGTTAAATTTTTCAATAATCTTGGTAATCGATTTTTGGTTGCAGGCAATTATAACGTGAAACACATTTTCAGGGGATCAAGGCGAACCAGTCCAAACTGCAATAGGCTCTGGAATGTCATACCTAGTAAAAGATTCGACACTATCTCTTCTGGTAATCCAACTTACTGTTTTTCAGATCGACGAAAAATTCTAGATCTGCTGGAACTTCGGCGTTATAGGAAACATCCGATCATAATCGCGTGGTCAAGAACCCCTTTAATCCCAGATCCTTCAGCAACATCCCTCTAATAACAACACAAACTGGCTTCAATTCAGAAAATATACAACTGCAATCCTAAACTTCAACCAAGTCATAACCGATGCCGCACATATCGCAACAGTTCCCTGCGAAAGAAACCTCGTGCTCGATATAAAAACTCCCCATATTGAAGAACTCCTGAAGAAAAAGAGACATTTAAGAAGAGAATGGCAACAAAGTAGGTATCCACTCCTAAAATATGAACTAGCAAGATGTTCATATGTCCTCTATAAAGCTTTCAAACTTAGAAAAGAATTGGCCGTGCAAAATTTTGTTCATAAACCTAACATTAACTAATAAAACAGACTACTCTCTCTGGCTAGCCACGAAATATTTTAAAAGACCCGCACAAGTAGAATCCCCTCTTCATTTACCTGATGGCAACTGGGTCAGGGAAGATTCTGCGAAAGGCTTAGCGTTTGCCGAATACTTCCGTAAAGTCTTTACTCCAAACAGATACTCAAATCCCGGATCTCTCCCCGAAATCCCTGATGCCCTGTCACAAGCTCCTATCACAATAAAGCCAAAAAACTTAGCAGAGGCAATCAAAAACTTAAAAATAAAAAAAAGCACCTGGATGCGATGGTATTACTCCCAAAGTGTTGAAGGAACTATCCAATGCCGCCGTAATTCAACTTCTACATATATTACATGTTTCACGCCTTAGTTACTTCTCGTACTTATGGAACTCATAGAAACAATCCAATATCATTGTAACCGCTAAACAGGGTATAGATCCTACCAAAGTAAATACCCATTGCATCAAAGATATTCGAGACACTCATACTTAAACAACTTATATCACAGACTAATAATACAAACGAAATACCACTCCATCAATTTGGATTCAGGAGAAGACATAACACTATTGAAACAATAACAATATTACAACAATATTTAAGGGTGGCCGTGATGTAGTGGTAATATCATCGCTTGTCACGCTGCATGCTCACGGTTCGAATCCTGATGTCAATAATCATCTATTTATTTCGCATGAAATAAATAAAAAAGTCGATCAGTTGCGAAAGCTTATGTCAACTCTACTGCGAAGGCATAACACTGGCGGTAGGGTGATCATATGGCTAAAATGCAACTTGATCGTGATGATGACATCAGGAGGACGGGAAAAAATACTGTGAATCATAAGCAACGACAATAACAGCGAAACAAAAAAAAAATACTCCCCAGTTATCTGGACAGCCACCCTTGGAGTTCAACTGAAACTAAATACTAGCTGAGTTTCAAACCAACTACATACACCAATCTGTCTTTCTATCTGTCTCTTCCCCTTTCCTATTACTGAAACGAGGTGATATTTATACTACGAAAGAGTGTCGCAGTTAGCGCTATCACTAATAAGAAAATGACTCGTTGTTGAGTATCTCAGGTCGCAAACTTATTGCCGCCTCTCATATTAGATCTATCTCAAGTTAAAGAATAGAACCAACCAATTTTAGAAACCTATTATAGAAACCTATCAGCATATTAAGAAAATTATAGAAGCAATTTTGATGAAGATGGCTGAATTTAACGTAGAAAACTCAGTAAAGATTATCCCAACCTTTACAGGATCTTACAATGAATGAAACTCTTTTCTAGAAATAGTCGAAATAGTTAGGTAGTTAAGTGAGTAGGGCTGTATGCAGAATGCAATTCCACTCGGAGATGGGTTGGCCAATTGTGATTGCCCTTCGAGTACATGGAAGACATGTGACCAACAAAAAGATTGTATCTATTAATAAAGTTCTTTAGGTCAGTTAGAGGTAACTTTGCCAGGTCGTCAAGGCTAACAAAGAATCTTATGTCTAAATATCTTAGGCGATATTCCTGAAGAGACGGGCTTAGGAGGTGTTCTACTAATTCAATCTCTTCTCGTCGCTATAGCTTCTACAGAAGTCGTTAGTGAAGATACATACCAAGTCTTCTGGCCAAATTTCTAATGAAATAGTGCCCGGTTATTACGCCTGATTTGGCTTCCACCGAGAGACAATAAGGTCTCTGATCTGTTTGCGCCCATTGAAGACCATAAGCTGCGAGTTATCGCACAAACACAAGTGTGCTGCTATAGTTTCACAGTCATATTTATGACACTGTCTATAATGTTCTTATCTGCTGGTAAAACCTGCCTATCTTCAAGCAGTATATCCATGACATAGCTGTCCCTGGCCAGTCGGTCTACCGTTTCGTTACCCTATATTTCTGGGTGTCCAGGGACCCAGGAAAGCGAGACTGTGTGATTGATAGCTCTAAGTGTCGTAAGAACTGCCTTACTCATTTACATATTTTGAGTTTACGACATTTGACTTCAGAGCTTTGAATACTGCTGGGGGTCCACACAGATGATTATATCCATGGCTGGTAGTTCCATTGCTAGGACAGTTTATGCCCCCTTTTAACTGCATAGATCTCAGCTTGGAAAACACTGCAGTAGTCAGTTAGTCTGTATGACTTTCTAATACTCAATGCCTCTGACAAAACTCGTGCTTCCGCTCCTATCTCCGTCTTCGAGCCATCTGTGAAGATGTCTTTATCTTTAATGATAGTGTTAGACTTATTCCAGTCTTGTCTATCGGGTAAAGAGACCGTGAAGCTCTTATTGAAGTCATACTGGTATTTCTCGGGCATAAGTCCTGTTTGATTAAAGATGTCCAGTATACGCGCATGTCCGAATGTACGACGCTCCCAAATGTTGTTCTCTCTCAGTCTGAGAGCCTTTTTGGCTGCAACGTTTTTTGTGTAAAACTCTAGAGGTTGGAGGTGCAGTAGTGTTTTCAGACCGGATTGCGGTGTGGATTTTAGTGCACCTGTTATGCCTAGGCAGGCTATTTTTTGCAATTTATTCAGATTTTTTTTAGGTATGACTTTGTGTTTGCCGCCTCCCACCATACAACTGAACCGTAGGTTATATCGGGTCTCACAATCGCTGTGTACAATCAGTGTACTATGTGTGGTTGCAGGTCCAATTTCTTTCCAAATGCTTTCCTGCATGCGTAAAATGCACTGAGACCTTGTTTCATCCTTTCTTCCGTATTCAGTTTCTAGTTTAGTTTAGACTCGAATACTACCCCCAAGTGATTGACCTCGGTGGAGAGGGTTAGTGGAGTTTCTTTCAGCTTTGGGGGATTTCATTTCTGTACTTTCTATCTCTGAATAGGACCACTTTCGTTTTCTCTGTATTCGCGGAAAGCCCATTGGTTTCCGCCCATTCTGACAATTCTGTTAGCATGGTTTCCATAACCTCATTAATTGTGGATATGTATTTACGTGTGACTAGTATAACTATGTCATCTGCGTAGGCGAGTTTTGTCGAGATATTCCATAGGAAAAGCGATAGAACACCTTGTCGTGTTCCTCGCTTAACTGATTTCTTAACCGCACAGTGCCCTAAACTGAAGTTGATGATTCTTCTGTTAAGCATTGTCTGTATCCAGTTCATCAGAACGGTAGCTGAAACGTGTTCCTTTAAAGAGGAAATCAAGGTATTCGTGTTCATGATATTGGAGGCGCACTGCTATGTCGAGGAATGCCGCCAAAGTAAATTTGCTTGAAGGATTTCTCGATCGTACTTGTTACTTCATCTAGTGCTGCTTCAATGGATCTGCCTTTGACATACGAGTGTTGTGCGCTACATAAACCTATGGTTCTATCAAGATTGTTCTTTATGTGAAGGTCCAACAGTCTTTCCAAAAATTTAAGGAGAAAATATGACAGGCTGATTAAGAGTGGCTAAGTTTTCCTGTTTTGGGAATTAAGACCACACATATTTTTCAATGTAAAACTTAGCCAAAATGTAAGAACAGAGGTAGCATTTTGATTCTTTTCAGAACAATTTAAGAGAAAGATATACAATAAACACACACAACTAGCAAATATGAAACAAGAAAACAGACTCGTCACTGCATACAAAGACAAACTGGTACCCCCCATTGCTGATCTCAATAATCTTCAGACTGGAGAGTTTCCAAGTAATTCAACAGTAGCAGAGAAGTCAGTTATAACCAAAATGGATAACATTGTATTTACATTAACGATATTCGAAAAGGGGGCTAATGACTACATTAAACAAACTCACTGACAGTAGCAGTCAATCTAGCATTAGAACTAGAAAAATACAGACCACATGGAAACAACCGAATATTACAAATTAAAAGAAGGCAACATAACTACAACAATCAAAATTTTAACAATTACATATCACAAAACTCTAACATAATCAAAGGCCACAGAATACGAACAACAACAATCTCAGAAACCACAAAATAACAATTATAACAATCAAAGGCAATCGAATTACAACTAAAGTAACCACAGATGACAGAATAATCAATCAAATGACTCTAGGAACAGAAATAATTCCTTGAGATACTCAAATAGGAGAGTACATACCTATCTAACATGAACAGGGAAACGAAATTGGCTCAGAGAGTCAGACTCGAGACCCCCCGGGATACCAAAAATAAGTATCTACAAAATCACCAGCAAACCTTACAGTACCTTTATATCTAACTGATTGAAAAAAAGCACTTAACATTTTGAATAGACACAGCGGCAGACATTTCCATTTGCAAAGAAGACTATCTAAATACAGACTTTTTAACAGACGAGGAATGTAAACTAACAGGGATATCTAAAGAACACATTTTTTTCATTTGGAACAATACACTTTAATTGACGTTATGTTGAATACACAATAAAGCACAAATTTCACGTCCTTTCCAATTTCAACTGACAGTATCGTAGGTAGAGACTTCCTTTCACAATATTTGTGTAAAATTGACTACGGAACATACACTCTTGCAATAAATATTCATGAAGAAGAGATAACAATTCCAATATTATAAGAACTAATAATATGTTTAAAAATCCGCCAAGAACAGAAGTTATTTACACCCAACTAATCTTTCATTATTAGAAGACAGTGTAATTTTTAATAAAGAATTAGATAAAGGAGTATTTATAGCCAATACCGTAGTACCAGCAATATAAAAATCCAATTTATATACAAAATTATTGATTACCGCAAACGCAACACTCAGAAATTAGGAACCAAGTACAGAAATTATTAGACCCAATTAATGTATAAAATTCACCATTACTATAAGTACAAAAAACCCTTCGAATCATAAAAAAATGGGCGGAGGAGAGTGGATTAAAAATAAATCCAAATAAAGCGGAACTGGTCCTCTTTACAAAGAAAACCAAAACTAGTGACTTTCACATTCCACAACTCGAAGGAGTATCACTACAACTCCGCGACAGCATCAAGTATCTGGGCATTATACTGGACAGGAAACTGACCTGGAGAAAGAACCTGGAAGTAAGAGTCACCAAAGCCAAGAGAGCATATTTGATATGCAGGAGGGGCGTCGGGAAGTCATGGGGCTTGAAACCGAAACAGGTCCACTGGATATACGAATGCATAATAAAACCTATCATCTTCTACGATGTAGTTGTATGGTGGCCAGTGATGAGCAAAAAGTATGCAAGAGACTTGCTAACTAAGGTGCAACGTATGGTCTGTGTTGTGGACATCACAAGCAAACAGATCTACTGGCTTTTCATCGGTGATCTGTCAGCTGTCATAAGCCATGCGGGTTGTGATAGGAATTCATTATTCGTGTGCACACCTGTTTCACTAATAAAGTAAAAGTATTACATCTTATTTCTTGCGTTTAATGTTGTATAAATACACAACATATTGTGGCGACGAGGATAATTTCTTATTAACGACGTTTAAGAACACCTAGTGTGCAATGGACAACATCCAATTTGCAGCTTTCATGGAAAATCAGCAACAGCTTTTGAAGCAGCAGCAAGAGTTCATTAAAACGTTTATGGATACTTCTCTTAGCAATTGCTCCATTGCAGCGTCTACAACGATTAAACCTTCTTCCGAGAAGATAATGGAGACGCTGGCGAATGGTATTAGCATGGTCGTGTATGACCCCGAAATTGGATTAACATTTACGGAGTGGTATAGTCGATATGAGGACGTCTTCGAAGTGGATGGTAAAGAATTAGACGACCCGTCGAAGGTAAGGTTGTTGCTCCGAAAATTAGATGAAACCACATACAATCGTTACGCTAACCTCATTCTTCCCAAAAATACACGGGATCTGAAATTCACGGAAACGGTGACAAAACTAAAAGAAATATTTTCCCGTAAGACCTCATTATTCGCAGACCGCTATAACTGTCTGAAACTGGAAAAGAGAGCAAGCGATGATTTTCAAACGTACGCAGGTACTGTCAACAAGATGTGCGAACATTTTAAAATAACTTCAATCACTGCGGATGCATTTAAATGCCTCATGTTCGTCAGCGGTCTAACAAGTGCCGCAGATTTAGACATAAGAACCCGATTACTGGCAAAATTAGAAGCCGACGAACGAGAAAAAAAACTAACCCTCACGGAATTGGCAAACGAATGCGAACGGTTAATCATGCTGAAGCATGATGTGGCGCTGGTTGAAGGACGAGTTGCGGGCAATGAGGTGAAAATGGTACGCCAACCCAAATCGAAGTATTCGCGGGCACCGAAAAACCCCTGTTGGTTCTGTGGCGCAATGCACTATGCTGATAAATGCTGGTATAAAACGTATATATGCACTGATTGTGGTCGCACGGGACATAAGGAAGGATTTTGTGAGAGCGTTAATAAAAAAAAATGAAAAAAGGGAAACTTTTAAAAACAACTTTCACAACCGTTCAAAAACAAACGCTAATGCTGAGTCAAAAAGTATATTTTCAGTTTCTAAAGTGGCCAATGCAGAGCGACGCAGGTACATTTGCATGGAAATGAACGGACACCCGGTTCAACTCCAGATCGACACCGCTTCAGATATCACTATAATTTCCGAACACACTTGGAAGAGTATAGGAAAACCAGATAGCACCCCAACAACTCACTCTGCTAGAAATGCTAGTGGGCAGCCACTCGTTTTATCTGCCGAGTTCCTGTGTCATATCGCATTTCGGGGCAAGCAAATTGCTAGATTTTGTTACATAACGAACATTCCTCAATTAAATATCTTGGGAATTGACAGCATAGAGGCGTTGGATCTTTTTGACATTCCTATAAACGCCATTTGCTTAAAGGTAGAACAGGAATGTCAAGACTCGTCCCTCAAAGTTCAACAAGAGGTTGCAGAACTAAGATTCAAATATGGAGATTTGTTCGACGGATCGCTTGGTTTATGCACTAAAGCTGAAGCAGTACTGCATCTTAAGCCCGAAAGCGTTCCTACGTTTAAGCCAAGGCGGCCAGTACCATACGCGTCAATGCAAATGATCGATGAAGAAATTGGACGGCTAGAACAAATGGGCGTTATTAAAAGGGTGGATTCCTCGCAATGGGCAGCCCCGATTGTTGCGGTTCGTAAGGCTAAAGGCGGTGTAAGACTCTGCGGGGACTTTTCAACTGGATTGAATAACGCGCTCGAAGCTAACCACCATCCGTTGCCGCTGCCCGATGACATATTTGTGACACTCGCTGGAGGTATATTTTTTTCTACACTTGATATGTCTGATGCTTATTTACAGATCAAGGTGAGCGAGGACTCTCAGCCTTTATTAACAGTGAACACTCACCAAGGATTACTAAAGTACCAACGTCTACCATTTGGTGTAAAATCAGCGCCAGGGATTTTTCAACAAATCATGAGTACGATGTTGTCAGGTCTACCTGGTGTAGTATGTTTTCTGGATGACATATGCGTTGTCGGGAAAACCCGACAAGAGCACAGGCGAAATCTGGAAATGGCTCTGCAGCGTATAAAGGATTGGGGATTTCACCTAAAGTATGAAAAGTGCGCCTTTTTCCAGCCCAGTGTTAAGTTCCTGGGGTTCATTGTAGATCAACATGGCCGCAAACCTGACCCAAAAAGAACCACGGCAATCGCAAATATGCCGGAACCCAGGAACACTACTGAAGTTCGTGCTTTTTTAGGTATGCTTAATTTTTACTCCCAATTTATTTCAAATATGCGCGAAATTCGCGCCCCTTTGGACAAGCTCTTATTGAAGGACGTACAATTTGAGTGGACAGAAGAATGCCAGGCTGCGTACAACAAAGCAAGGGCAGCCCTCCAATCAGAACTCCTTCTAGTGCACTTTGACCCAACAAAGGAAATTATAGTGGCAGGAGATGCATCAAAAGATGGTATTGGCGGGGTTATAATGCACCGATTCGCGGATGGCGCCGCAAGACCAGTCGCATATGCTTCGAGGGTTTTATCCAAAGCAGAGCAAAATTACAGCCAATCTGAAAAGGAAGCATTGGCGTTGGTGTTTTGTGTTAAAAAATTCCACAGATTGATTTACGGTAGAAGGTTTTTGCTCCGAACCGACCACCAACCCCTTTTGGCGGTATTTGGGTCAAAGAAAGGAATACCGATCTACACCGCACATCGGTTACAACGGTGGGCCCTTACACTGCTTATGTACGATTTCGCCATTGAGTATGTAAATACCTCGAAATTTGGATATGCGGATGCGTTATCACGGCTAATAAGCCACCAAGAAGTGGATAAAGAAGAGGATTTTGTTATCGCCGCTATACAAATTGAAGTTGAAATCAATAAGGTATTATCTGATACACTGCGACGTTTGCCAGTAACGTTCCAGTCAGTACAAAGAGAAACTGAGAACGACCCAGTTTTAAAACAAGTTCGGATGTTTGTGCGAACCTCATGGCCAAGAAAAGTTAATGACGTCAACCTCAAAATGTTCTACAACCGACGGGAAGCATTAAGCGAAACACAAGGTTGTATTTTATTGCAAAATAGAATTATAATTCCTCTCTCGTTGCAGAAACCAGTCTTGGAACAACTACATATAGGACATCCGGGCATTGTCCGCATGAAAGCACTAGCGCGGAGCTATGTTTATTGGCCTTATATTGATCAAGAAATAGCGCAGATGGTGCGAGGATGCCCTGCCTGTGCACTCGCGGGACCGGCACCGGTCAAGGTTCCGTTAGCGTCATGGCCTGTGGCAACCAAACAATGGTCACGAATTCACCTCGATTATGCTGGACCTTTCCAAAAGCAGATGTATCTCATCATAGTGGATGCTTATTCCAAATGGCCGGAAATTTTTTGAATGCGGTCCACCACAACAGCTGCTACCATCAGTGTTCTGCGAGAAGTTTTTGCAAGATTCGGATTACCAGACGTTATGGTGACGGATAACGGAACTCAGTTTTCATCCTTAGAGTTTGCCGAATTTTGCGTTAAGGGGGGTATCAAACATATTCGAACGGCACCGTTCCACCCACAGTCTAACGGCCAGGCGGAGAAGTTCGTGGACATTTTTAAGAGGGGTATGAGGAAGTTG
Organism: Pocota personata; assembly: GCA_963082735.1. NCBI lineage: Eukaryota > Metazoa > Arthropoda > Insecta > Diptera > Syrphidae > Pocota > Pocota personata. Next base: position 60,425,432 of record OY720429.1, on the reverse strand, counting down.
GAAGGAGGTGATATAGCACCTAACGCGTTGGTGACAACTTTTCTACAGTGCTACCGTTCTACACCAAACACCACATTACCCGACAACCTTACACCAGCAGATGCTATGCTGGGACGTAAAATTAAAATACAATTGGACCTACTTCACCCACAATCTCAGGAGGCACAAGAAAGAGATACGCATATGGAGGAGCAGTTCAACAAGAAGCATGGAACAAAACCAAGGGCATTTCAAGCCGGGGATGCTATTTTCGCTCGAAACTATAATTGTAGTCAAGGCCCTTGGTTACCAGGTATTATAGTGAAAAGGATTGGATCTGTTATGTACGCTGTCGAAGTAGGCACCAAAACGTGGCGACGACACTTAAACCAATTAAAACCTCGGTTTAATACCAACGAATATTGCAACCTTAATACAATTTTCGATTTTCAGGACCTGGCAACTAAGACTGCGCTAAGGCATTCCGATAAAAATGATCACCAACACCTCGGACAACCCCATAGGCCGACCAGTACAGAGCATAGTGCGGATAGAGATGAAGATTATTTTCCAAATGATGAACAACCGCAACAGCCTCATAGCCCGTCAGGTATAGTCCACAGTGCGGGTAGAGATGACAACAAGGAACAGCCGCAACGTCCCGTTCGCCACCGAGTACCACCTAAACGACTCGACCCCTCCAACGAGATAGCAGGCAGATATATGTACCATTAAGCAAAAGGGGAGATGTTGTGGACATCACAAGCAAACAGATCTACTGGTTTTTCATCGGTGATCTGTCAGCTGTCATAAGCCATGTGGGTTGTGATAGGAATTCATTATTCGTGTGCACACCTGTTTCACTAATAAAGTAAAAGTATTACATCTTATTTCTTGCGTTTAATGTTGTATAAATACACAACAGTCTGCCTGGGTATTACAGGAGCACAATCCTCAACATCAATCGCGGCCATCGAAGCGATCCTAAACATTCTACCAGTGCACCTCGAAGCGAAGAAGATTGCCAGCATTTCAGCCTCACGGCTTAGAACTATCGGCCATTTCATCGATGGTGCAAATACGGGACATCGAAAAATCACCGAAATGATAAGAGTAATGACACCACTCATCGATTGCCCCAGTGATGTTGTTGAGAAATCGTACACGTTCTCCAACAACTTCGAAACATTTTTTCCCCCAAGAGAATATTGGACGTATGAAAGAACGACAAGAAACTCCAATGGGATATCGGTTTATACAGATGGCTCTAACATATCAGGGGAATCAGGGGCTGGCATCTTCAGTGCTAACCCACCGATTGAACTTGCTATTCACCTAGAACCATTTGTATCGGTGTTCCAAGCAGAAGTCTGTGCAATTATGAAGGCAACCGAAATACTCGCAGAAGGGAGGCAAATCGACATCTTCTCTGACAGCAAAGCAGCAATTAGCGCGATTACAAACCCCATGTCGAAATCACGACTAGTAAGGGAGTGCAAAACTAAATTGAACTTACTTGCCAGACGCAATAGAGTCCGTCTTACATGGGTACCGGGGCATGAAGGTGTACCGGGTAACGAAAAGGCAGACGAACTAGCAAGGAAAGGAGCGGGCAACACAGAACTGAACCTGGATAATACAATAGGGGTCCCTCTGACAACTATTAAAACAATAATCAATGAAAATAACTATTCATTTCAATAACTACTGGACGGATCTAGACACGTGCAAAGTGGCTAGATCTGTAATAACAAAACCGGGTAACAACACAGCAAAAAGAGCTCTTAACACAATTGAGATTGATGGTGGGACTTTTAACAGGGCACATCAATCTCAACAAACATTCGTTCAGACTCGGGATAGCTGATACAACAATCTGTGGCAACTGTGAGGAGGAGGAGGAGGAAGATATAGAACACTTCCTCTTCCACTGCCCTGCTACAGCGAGGTTAAGACAGAAGATTCTGGGATCTCCAAGGATTTCTGATATTACACACCGGAGTAAGAAAGGAATCGGGGATATATTGGAGTTCTCCAGACGAACACTACGATTCCCCGATCACTATACGATATAGTTTCCCGTTGATACTACCCATGATCCCAATACCTAAATCCTCTCAACACATAATTCCCAAAGCACATCACTATTCCCTACAGTTACATAGATGAGGGGAACAAAACGGGCCCAATGGAGGCCTAAGTGAAGAGCATAAGCTCATCCTCTTAAAGCAACCAACCAACCAACCATAAGTACCAAAAAAGAGCGAAGATAATTCTAAGAAACGTCAAAATAGTAAATGACAAATTTTCACTTATGCTTATCACGTGGGCCATAGGGTCCATTGTGTTGCCCTTTTTTGTTGTGTGAAACCTATATTTAAAACCTTTGTCTTGCGGTGGGTTCTGTTGCAAACCAGCCTGCGCTCTTTATGAAGTCTATTATGTTCCTAAGTGGAACTTGTACGAGATCCCCTAGTTCGTCAAAAAGCCTGTCTCCCACATGACGGAGGCGGCGGTTTTGAAGTTTTGTGCAATCACATACTCGTAACAAGTGGTTGATGGTTTCTGTCTCCTCTATTACTTGACAGATCCTGCAGTGGTCGGGTGTGTTGTGATGCCTAGTCTGGCAGCCATTTCCCCTTTCGCGCAGTGTCCTGTTAGCACGCCTATCAAGATTCGTTCTGTTTTCATTCACTGTCGGCCATGGCCTGCGAGATATGACACAATCGCTTCTGACGGACCATGCGGAGTTAATCTGTTCTCTTGCTTTTAGGTCTATTTTCTTTTTTAGTTCACCTATTGGAGTTTCTACTGATATCCGACTATGTTGAAAATCCAATGGTGATCCCTTTTTAGATAATTCATCTGGTGTCTCGAGCAGAGAGTTACGTCATGGATGTTGCATATTCTATTCAACGTATTACCGCATCTGGAAACTGTTTTCGATCTGACTTCCACGCAGTCTAGTGCTTTGATTGCCGCTTGACTATCGACGAAAATTGTAATCTTTGAATGATTTAGTTTTTTGCTATGAATAGTCTGTACAGCTTTATCAATAGCGAAGACCTCAGTTTGAAAGATGCTTCAATCATCCAGAAGTTTGTACGAGTGGTTGATGTTAAGTAACTCGCAAAAAACTCCGGAGCAAGTTCCGATATCCATTTTAGACCCGTCAATGTGGAGCTGAATGTCCTGTACATTAGTTAATGTGTTGGAGTCCCACTCTTGTCTTTCGAGATTTTTGTCGAAATCTATATAGGGTAGATGTAATCTGTTATTCTGTCGAGATCGGTTATACTATACCTAGCTCCGTGTCATAGGAGCTTTGCTTCCCTATTGTTTGAGACGACTTACGCTTTTGACAGCTGTGCATCGTATGTACTCATCTAAGGGAGGTATATTTAGCATCATCTCTAAACCCGCTTATGTTTATGCAAGACAAGACTACCTTTTGGATTAAAAATATCTCCCCACAGCTTTCAGATAATGTTAACAATAGAATTAAGTGGACTAGAATCCGAAACTTTTCTTTACATCTGAAGCTTTTCTTTGCATAAGAATTTCGTCTAGGAGCAGTAATTTGACAAAGTGAAGTAGGACATGATCCTACTCTAGTTAATCACTACAAAAACACGTCATAAACGAACCCATAATAGAAACAAAAACTGTTAGCAATCGATTGGGGAATTCATTTTTTCAAACCATATTTCTACGGAAGAAAATGTATTGTAATATGAGAGCTACGGCTCGAGTAGATAAAACGATATTCTGTGAAATTATTTCTTTATTTTCTAGTCTTTAGAACAATTCAAGTTCACACTATACTATTCTTCGCAAACTCCTTCCTTACAAAGTCTCTTTCTTCTCAAATCACTTTATCTCCTTTCAATTACTTAATTCACAAATCCAAACTAATTACTTCTTCTTGTTAACTCTCAACTTTCAATTTATCACAAAATTACAACTTCGGCTGTTATCACTTTTCCAATCTCCTTGTGCGGTTCAAAACCAACTGCCTTGCCTCGATCGCCATCTGTCCTTATATAGCAGCATTTCTGATAGCCAGAAACTTCTAGCAAATTCTTCGACCACTGGAACAAGGAAATTCTGATGTAATAATTCCAAGATGACAATAATTTCTTGCGGTTATAATTCTCTCTTAATTCCGTGACGTTGTCTTAGATATTATCCGACTCTTATCGTGGACACGAACTGTGGACACGAACTGCGGACACGAACCTCGAATGAAAAGACACTTCGGAACGAAATTATGCACAAATGAAAAGACACTTCTGAACGAAATTATGCTCGAATGAAAAGACACTTCGGAATGTATTGCATACTTTTGGAGCGTAGTTATTATGCTACATTATGTTACACTGCCCCCCTCTTAGACGTGTTCGTCCCGAACAAGTGCATCCTCATTTCGGCCATTGTATCGACTCAATCGGTCCACATGAACCACTTTCATTTTGGCCCTTGGTCCTCGCTGGATGCGGTAGACAACATCGTTGATGCGGGTTATTATTCTGTAGGGACCCTCCCAGTTCTGCTGCAACTTAGGTGATTTCCCCTTTTGGCGATGGGGATTATACAGCCACACTAGATCTCCTTCCTGGAATCCTGACGTTGTTGCCTTGGCATCATACCTGGTCTTCATGCGGTCGCTCGTTATCTTAATCTGGCTTCTGGTCCTTTGGTGTATGTTCCTAAGCCTTTCCCTAAGGTCCGCCACGTACTCTTCTTCATTTCTGGGCTCATTGGTAGGAGATCCAAATTTCACCTCACTGGGTAAACGAGCTATTCCACCAAATAAGATTTCGAACGGCGTATGTCGAGTAGTGCTATGCACGGCACTTCTATAGGCCATCAAAAACAAGGGAATCTGCCGGTCCCAATCCCGTTGGTAGTCACCTACGACCTTCGAGAGATGTTCGTCCAAAGTCCTATTGAAACGCTCCACCATACCGTCCGACTGTGGATGAAGCGGGGTTGTCCTTGTCTTTTTGATTCCGAGTAGTTGAAACATCTCTTGGAAGATTCTTGACTCGAAGTTCCGCCCTTGGTCAGAATGCAATTCTAAGGGCACACCGAATCTGCTAACCCAATTGTAGACGATCTGCTCCGCCACGGTTCTGGCTTCCTGGTTAGGGATCGGAAACGCTTCCGGCCATTTACTGAAGCAGTTCATCACTACGAGTATATACCGATTATCATTGTCGGTTTCCGGAAAGGGCTCTGCGATGTCAATGGCGATTCGTTCGAAAGGTGCTCCCACGTTGTATTGGTGCATCTTACCTCGAGTTTTGATTCTCGGACCCTTGCTAGCTGCACACACGTCGCATTTTCTGCACCAGTCTTCGATATCTTCCTTCGCTTTTAACCAATAAAAACGTTTTCGTACCTTTTCTAGCGTCTTATTCACTCCCAAGTGGCCTTCGGACGCCCCGCCATGCATTTCCTGTAACATCTCCTTGACCCTCGTCCGCGGTAGGACAAGCTGCATTACAAACGACTTTCCGTCGGAGGATTCCCATTTTCTTCTCAGAACACCTTCTTGGACATGGAGGGAGTCCCACTGCGCAAAATATGCCTTTAAGGTCGGGCTTCTGTGAGAGATGTCCTGATGATCCAGTTTCTCCATGTTCTCCTTCCAGGCCAGAATCGGCTCGATATCCGGGTCTTCCTTCTGAGCGTTCCGGATCTCATCTACGCTCCAGCCGGCGATAGGTTCGGCTCTCATTCTTTGGATGGAAACCAGCTCCCGTTCTTCCTGACGCGCACAATGTTTACAATCCGCTCTGCATGGTCTCCGGGACAGTGCATCCGCATTAGAGTGGAGTTTTCCTTTACGATGCTGTATTTCGTAGTCGTAGATTTGCAGCCTTTCGATCCATCTTGCGACCTGACCCTCAGGACTCTTGAACTGTAATAGCCATTTTAAGGCTGCATAGTCTGTGAGAAGAACGAACTTCCTCCCATAGAGGTATTTGTGAAAATGCTTCGTAGCCAAGATCAAAGCTAGAAGTTCCCGCCTTGTCACGCAGTAGTTTCTTTCTGGCTTAGAGAGCAACTTGCTGAAGTACGCAACCACCTTCTCTTGGCCCTCATGCACCTGGGAGAGTACGGCTCCTACCCCGACATTACTAGCATCTGTATCCACAATGAACGTTTCCCCGGGAGTGGGGTAAGCTAGTATCGGGGCATCGCATAGCCGTTGTTTAAGTGCCTTGAAGCTCTTCTCGCACTCAATTGACCATTTGAATTGTTTTCCCTTTTCCGTCAACTGGTGCAGGCTCTTTGCGATCCCGGCAAAATCCTTCACGAACCGTCGGTAGTAGGTGGCTAGGCCCAGGAAGCTCCTTAGTTGGTGTTTGTCTTTGGGGACTGGCCAGTTTTTCACCGCTTCGACCTTCTCTGGATCGGTTCTCACTCCTTTCGCTGAAATTATGTGTCCCAGGTACTTGACTTCCGCTCTAAACAGGGCGCACTTCTTGGGGTTGAGCTTCAGGTGGGCACTTCGAAGCCTTTGAAACACATCCCTTAGATTGTCTCGGTGTTGCGCAAACGTTTTTCCTACGACGATGACATCATCCAAGTATACCAAACAGGTTTTCCATGTTAACCCTTGCAGGACACATTCCATCAATCGCTCGAAAGTCGCCGGAGCATTGCACACCCCGAATGGCATTACCGTGAATTGCCATAGCCCATTTCCTGCGGTGAAGGCGGTTTTCTCCCGGTCGTCTGGATGGATCTGTACCTGCCAGTAGCCACTCTTCAAGTCGAGAGTGGAAAACCATCGGGCTCCTGATAGTGTGTCTAGCGTGTCGTCAATCCGTGGCAGAGGATAGCTGTCTTTCTTGGTGACGTAATTGAGCTGCCGATAGTCCACGCAGAACCGCGTGCTGCCATCTTTCTTCTTAACCAGTACAACCGGTGATGCCCACGGACTTTTGGAACTTTCAATCAGACCTTCTTTCTCCATTGCCGACACCATCTCTGCAACTTCTGTCTGCTTTGCCAATGGAAGGCGCCTAGCAGGCTGACGAATTGGTCTAGTATCAATAATGTCTATTCGATGTTGTACCAGGTGTGTTCGGCCGTATTCTCCGTCCTGTGAGGCAAATACATCAGCGTACTCATTGATAAGATTCTCTGCCATAGTTCGCTGCTCCTGATTCAGCTCACTGGACTGGAGAATCGACTCTCTCGTTTCCATTGTCCAAGGTGATGGGAGAGATTTCGGAGCATCACGTTCAGATATTGTTGCGACAGCGGTAATCGGCGTGCATTTTCCAGTCACCTCCCCTCGCCTTAGTTTGACAGTGTGTGGTCTCGCTTTCAAAACTCTCACTGGAACCATGGTGTTCTTCTCTCGGTCTGGTTCTACTATGTAGAATCGGTGGCTCCCAAGATCACCTTCCAGCTTCGTCCAAATGATTGTCTCTGAAGACGGCGGCAAAACTTCGTCTTTGCTGATGACTGTCCTGAGAGTTACGGCATTCTCGTTTCCGTACACCATCGGAATCTCCACATTTCGATACCTCAGTACTTGCATCCCGATGTCCAAGATTACTTCATTTGCTTTCATGAAGTCTATTCCGATGATGCACTCGTCGCATATATCTGCCACCAGAAATGCATGGGAGAACGTCAGTCCCGCCAGAGTAATCGTAAGATGAACTTCTCCAAACACCTTCGCCATTTCCCCTGTTGCAGTCTTCAGGTAGTAGCTGTTGGTGTTGTGCAGCCAGGAGCTTCTGACGATATCTCTTCTTACAATGGAGGCAGTAGCACCTGTGTCGATGGTGGCTACGCACTTCTTCTTTTTGATTAGTGCCTCCACTGTCAGGCTCTTGTTACCCCGTTTGATTCCAGTAACCAACTTCTGCCCAGTGAAGTTGGTCCTTGCGCATTTTCCGACTGCTGGTTTTGGGAAGTCTGACTGACAGGATGGATGTTATCACCGCCAGATGCTTCTTCTCTGCTTCTCCTACTTCCGCAATGTGGACAATTTCCTCGTCTAGGTGCACTTCTGCACTGCCGTTGTAGGTGTCCGGTTTGGTTGCAATTCCAGCAACGGATTTGACTTCCGCGAGCTCTGTCTTCATCCATGACGGCTGTTCTCTGGCATAAGCATTTCATGACGGACATTTCCCTGACACGGTGTATTCCCTGGTATGCTTGGTCCGCAGCCTTCATTGACAAAGCGAATGCCAATGCCTCGGGGAGAGTTCGCTTTTCAGCCATCCTTACAGCCATTTGCAGTTGTCTGTCCTCTATGGGCTGAATAAAAGCTTCCACCACCATTTCGTTGATAAGCTCCTCGTAGTTCTGCTGTTTATCTTCCGGGATGGTCTGCAAGAGCTACGCAGCTGGACCCCTCAGTGCAAGTGTGAGTGCAATGGACTTCTGTTCATCGTCCCAGCTATTGGTCATTGCGGCCGCTTCGAATTGCCTCTTATAAATTGGCCATGATGTTTGACCATCGAAGATAGGAGGCTGCATCTCCTTTCTTCTCAGACCGTCAGTGGAATATTCCCGTGCTTTCTGTCTCTTCACGTTGCTGAGCTCCTTAGCAAGATTTTCGACTTGCTTTCCTACTATCTCGAATTGCGTATCCACTTTTTCAAACTGAGTCTCTATCTTCCCGAACTGAGTTTCATGTTTCTCAAAGTTTTCATCGAATCTAGTTTCGACTTTTTCGAGTTGCGTCTCGACCTTCTCGATTTTCTCTTCGATTGCTTCGAATTTGGACTCCAAGTTCTTGTTTTGCTCATCAAGTTTGATTTCCAGAGCATCTAGAGAATTCTTTTGTTCGTCCATTGCTTTCTTTTGTTCGTCCATTGCTTTCTTTTGTTCGTCCATTGCTTTCTTTTGTTCGTCCATTGCTTTCTTTTGGTCGTCCAGCTTAAGTTCTATAGAATTCTTTTGGTTATCGAGCTTAAGTTCCAGAGACTTCTTTTGGTCTTCTATTGCTTTCCCTTGTTCGCCCATGACTGACTTAAGTTGCAGGAGCAGACTTGTTATACCCGGGTCGGCTACTGTACTTGCTGGTTCCTCTTCCACGTCAAACTCTATGTCATGCGGATTTTTACCTTCCTGCTTTACTGCGTCTTCCAGACGAATCAGTAGGGCATCTTTTCCCCCAGTTGTGTCGAGATTCCGCTTACTGAGTTCCGCCTTTAGTTGAATTATAGTTAGTTTTCCCAATTTGCGACCCATTTTGCGCAACTAATTAACTCAACACAGAAATCGTTTTTCTTTTTTTTTTCTTTTTTTTATTGTGCAATTTCACACCACGGAAATAGTTATTCACAGAATAAGTTTTATCTCACTTCTGACACCAATGTAATATGACAGCTACGGCTCGAGAAGATAAAACGCTATTCTGTGAAATTATTTCTTTATTTTCTAGTCTATAGAACAATTCAAGTTCACACTATACTATTCTTCGCAGATTCCTTCCTTACAAGGTCTCTTTCTTCTCAAATCACTTTATCTCCTTTCAATTACTTAATCCACAAATCCAAACTAATTACTTCTTCTTGTTAACTCTCAACTTTCAATTTATCACAAAATTACAACTTCGGCTGTTATCACTTTTCCAATCTCCTCGTGCGGTTCAAAACCAACTGCCTTGCCTCGATCGCCATCTGTCCTTATATAGCAGCATTTCTGATAGCCAGAAACTTCTAGCAAATTCTTCGACCACTGGAACAAGGTAATTCTGATGTAATAATTCCAAGATGACAATAATTTCTTGCGGTTATAATTCTCTCTTAATTCCGTGACGTTGTCTTAGATATTATCCGACTCTTATCGTGGACACGAACTGTGGATAGGAACTGCGGACACGAACCTCGAATGAAAAGACACTTCGGAACGAAATTATGCACAAATGAAAAGACACTTCTGAACGAAATTATGCTCGAATGAAAAGACACTTCGGAATGTGTTGCAAAGTTGTTGGAGCGTAGTTATTATGCTACATTATGTTACAGTATTATAGTAACTGGCCATAGACCATTAGTTTCTCTATTTTCTCACAAAAATCTTTCCTCTAAATTTGCTAGAATAAGAATGGACTTATCTGACTGATGCGCTTTCAAGATTAAAATAGATAGCGGCTAAGTCAGGAATCTAACTCAGCTCCAACTGCTGCCCTACCCCTATCTTTCTAGGACTACTCATGGTGCTCCTGTATGAGGCTTAGTATCGTCACCCTTTCGTTGAGGGGAGTTTACAGATTTTCTAATCTGCTCATTATTACTTCCTGATTTCCACTCCTTAGAAAATACGATCTTGGCGTATCTGATCTAGCCTCGACTATTGCTCATTCCCATTTATCCCCTTTCCTATACATAACGTATTGGTCAATCTCGAGCTTTAGTTCCTTCCGATAAGCATAATATACCTTTTGCCTTCTCTTTACATTTTACCATTTTTAACAAGACTTCATTATCGATGCTTTTCGGAATAAGCAAACTTTTTAAAACTGGGTGCCTACTTTTAAATAATCTACTCGACAAGAGCTGGGTTGGTGTATATCCAATACAAGGTATATACTCGTAGTACTACGGTATTCCAAAAGGGAGTGAAACAAATCTTTTTTCCCTACTTCAGATTTTTTAAGCATGTTTTTTCATTATATGGGCTGCTGTATGCAAACTTAAATTCCCAATCTTTAGCAAACTCACGACACTTAAACGAATTGAAAGGCTGGTTGAAAATATTTCTTTAAATGTACCGACCATACTAGACGCTGACTTGTTTTACAGTCTTTTAATGTTTATCCATCTGGAGTAGTAGTCAACAACAATCAAAATGGAATCGCATTTTAAATCAAATATGTCAATGGCCACTTTCTGATATGGGTATTCTGGAATAGATCGCGTTATCATTGAATGCTTATTGTTAGCGCAACTATAGTTTTCACAAATTGGGTATCTACTTGTAAGGTTCTGAATGTTTTTATCCATGCAAGACCACTTGTCTCTTGAAATGGTTTTGGTTATACCAAAATGATTACGAGTATCATGCAGTTTGTTCAATACTTCCTTCCTAAGCGTTTGGGGTTAGGGAACACCCTACCTTCATAAAAAACTAACCCTTCTTCCACATATAGAGCGCCCTTTATGCTCCAGTAGACTAGGAAATCTGGTAGTTTGCTTATAGAATTTGGCCACCCAACCTAATAAAACTTTGTTAACCCAATTAGAGTTTTGTCTTTCATTGTTTCTGTTACGTACTTATCCTTAGCTCTGTCACTCATGCTTATGCTCTGAACTACCTCCTTCAACATACCTTTCAACTCTATGCTACTGTCCAGGGTTATGCGACTGCAAATCTGCAATATGTAAGTCTTTACCGGGAGTATAGTCTACAATTATATCGTATTTTAGCAATTTAATCTTCATTCGCTGAGTGATTTTCTTAAGATTGATAACAATGACTTGTGATCGGTTTGTATCATAATTTGTTTGCCGTAGATAAATTCACTAAACTTTGTGCACGCATAAACTATAGCTAACAGTTCTTTCTCTATCTGAGCACAGTGAATCTCGGCGTCAAGCTGTCAAGCTTTTATACGCATACGAGTAGCATACCGGATTGCCGTCCTGCACAAGACAGCGACCTACGATATACATCGATGCATCCGACTGAATCACGATGGGTACATCTGGGTTGAAAGTATGTAAGATGCTGGAATTTTGTATAGCGTCTTTAATTTTATCTAATGCCTTTGTGTGTGTGGTGGTCCATACAAAGCACGAATTTTTCTCAAGTAAGTCTCAGTTCCTCAAATAATTTATAGTTCCCAAAATTTTTTGCAGATCTTTAATGATTTTCAGTATGGCGATTGTTTTTATTGCTTGCACCCGTTCTGGGTTAGGCCTTACCCGCAAAGCAGAAAAAATATTCCTCAAATATTTCCCTTCTATATTTCTATACTGCATTTTTCGAGGGTTAAATTTAGTTTAGGTTTGTTTTGGACTCCTCCGTAAGTTCAACCTGCCAGAAGCCTTCGACTAAATCCAGAAATCATAAATCATACCTCTCATTTCCGTTCTAAAATCCTCAATTTTTGGTATTATAAAATGCTCATCCTTAATACACTCATTCAATTCCTTAGGATCTAAACATATCATCAAAGACTTATCCTTTTATTCAACCACAACCATGTTGCGAGCCCAATCCTATGGTACATCTACCTTCGAAATGATGCCCGTATTCTCCGTTTGCTTTAATGTGTTCTGTACTTTGCTCCTTGATACTCAAAGGCAACCTTCTTGGGGACTTGCTGACTGCTTTAGCCCCGTCTTTAAGCTCTATGCTACATTTATCTGGAAATCGTCCATGGCTTGAGAACACTTCCTTATTCTTTAAGATGAATTGCGTCACATCCACCCGTTCAACCGAATTGATACTCTGAAGTAAACTGAGTTCTACACATGCTGTAAGACCCAATAATGACTTTGACAACACGTCGGCCACAACAAAATTCAACAAATATGGCTTAGACTTATAGCTAACAGTCAAAATAATCCTACCTAGCACGTGCAAATTAAATCCTCCTTATGCTTCATCCACTCATTTTTGGGCAAAATGCTAACCTTTGAGCCTATATCAAGTTTAAATTCAATAACTTTACGAGTATTCTGAACGCCTAATTTTTCTGTAAATTTTTCACTACTTAACGAATCCACGAAGAGCACCTCATCCTCACTTTCACAGTCTGAATCATATTTTACCGCTGGGGTGGCCTTGGTGTAGTGGTAACATTATCACTTGTCACGCTGTTGGATCACGGTTCAAATCCTGATGCCAAGAATCATCTACTTATTTCGCATGAAATAAATAAAAATGTCGTTCAATTACGAAAGCTTATGTCAACTCTACTGCGAAGGCATAACACTAGCAGTTGGTCATATGGCTGAAAATGCAACTTGGTCGTGATGATGACATCAGGTGGACGGAAAAATTACTGTGAATCATGAGCAACGACAAAGGCAAAACAAACAAGCTCCCCAGTTATCTGGACGCTATCCTTAGAGTTTACAGAAACTTAATACCATCTGAGTTTCAAACCACTACACTAAATTTTTCTTTGTGCTTCGCCATCTGCGTTTAGAAGCGGTGAACATTTATAGCACTCTGTTTAACAATGCACTGAATAATGCACATTGTCCAGCGCATTAGAAAACAGCAGTGATACAACCCATCCCCAAAAGGGGTAAGGACACATCCAATCCGGTAAATCTCCGGTCGATAAGTCTCCTTCCCAACATCAGCAAGGTATTCGAAAAAGTGATTAATAGAGCCCTGATTAAGTGGACTGAGGACAATAAAATAATTTCGGATTTAAGGAGGGGCATGATTCATTACATGTTGCGTCTAAACTAGTATCGGTTATCCAGTGGAACAAAAGCAAGAACCAATGCACGTGTGCCTGCCTGATTGATTTGGAGAAGGTCTTCGACACCGTATGATTAGAGGGCTCTTCTACAATCTGAACAGGCTGGGCATAAGCAAACCACTGCTGTACATACTTTACAATACGCTCACCAGTAGACGGTTCATTGTCAAAAATGGCAATGTAATTTCTACTGGAACATTTCAAATTAAAAATGGTCTGCAACAAGATGTAGTGAATTCACCGATCCTTTTCAACATTTGCACGAGCGATCTCATACTCGTAGGATCACTTAACCATGCCATTGCGTACGCAGACGACTTGATCGCGTACAGATCAGGATCAGAAATGGAGGTCATTGCACTTCTCTTGCAACTCGACTTCGATAAGATTCAGCGATATTGCGATGACTGAAAGTTGAAGATCAACTTCCAAAAATCCAAAACCATTCTTTTTAGGACGCAGTTCTCTGGGACCTCTAGGGATACCAGAAAGAAATGGCGAACGTTTTCAATCGTGGGAATGCACCGACAGCATTGCATATCGAAGTATAGTCAGATACCTGGGGCTCTGGTTAGACTCTGCTTCTCCGGCCAGAGCCAAAAATGCGTGTTCCCTTACAAAGAGACTTTTTTATAGCAAACAACTCGATGCAAGGGTAAAAGTAATCTGCTACATAGCCCTTATCCGACCCATGCTCTTATATGGACGCCCCGTGTTGTTGGAGAAGATTAGGGTGTTTGTTTATACAGAACACCGGAATACCAGTACATAAAATTCTATCCCAATGAGGTCCTGTACAACAGGGCTAACCAAAGGGTGGATAATTTCGTGATCAAGCTCGATGAATAACTTGATCTCTGGGGCTTATTACACTAATTACATGTTCCAGCCTTAATGGCTTTGTTCCCCCAAAGGCATTCCTCTATCTCGATGAGAAAAATCTGATCCAGGACAAATTGGCGATGCCGCTAATCTTCCATGCTGCTCGGCCAGCTGCGGATGGGCGACTCAACTACGACATAGACGTCAGGCAAAGTAATGTGGAGCGTTTCTGGTTCAGTAATGCAGTATCGAGTCGCGATGTGAAGGACGTACAACGTCAGTAAGGAAAATTCTGGTGGCTAGCCGAAAGAGAGGGAACTCCCTCGTTAATTCCCCATAATCCAGGGTAGCCTGTTTGAAGTTGATTGTTCTCTTTTTCCATTTCCGACTTTCATAACTTATGTGCAGATATTTTAGGTTTCAGACTCCTATTACGTTCCTGCCTTGTTATTGACACGTTGAGTGCCACAGTGTAATCCGAAAAACTGGTCCCACAGGCCGAAACATTTTTTTTTTTTTTTTGTAGAAACTTGTAGATTATGACTAATATACATAGACTTCTTCATTATTATATTCTTGATCAAATTTTAAAGTTTTTGTTTTGTGGTGACACCCTCCACCCGCCACCATTTAGTGTTAGGTTCAAGGTTTCTAATTAGGTTTTACTCAGCTAAATGTTAAATAAACTACTGTGAGACCACCCTGGACTCACCCGGCACAGGTTTCCCAAATTCGTGTGAAGCAACATAGGTCTCAAGTGGCGCTCAACGTGTTAATATCCCCGCTGAATCAAACAGGTGTTCAGCCACTCCTCTCCCACGGCTCCAAAGAGAAGTAGCTCCTTACAAAGGAATCGTAATACAATGTTTACATGAACTGTTGCAAAATCCTTGCTACTTTACCCTGATTGCTATTGGTTTAACTGCTGTAACTTACAAAGGAATAGTTTTGCGAAAAGAGCTATTTCAGTATATTTTGTACCTTTTTTAATTGCCTTTCGTACTGTCTAACAAAAGAATTTGTCTACTATGAACTTTTTCTCCAACGATTAAAATCAAAAAAAGAGCCAAGATAGCAAAAAATGTAAAAAAAAACCGTTATAACTCCTAAACTCTATGAAATCGAACCTGTAAAAATTATTGTTTGCTAGAAATTACCTCATTTGTAAGTGGAATCAATATTTCCCCGTTTTCTCCAGAAACCCTGTATCTGTTTCATAACATACCATGTTTTCTTATCCTACCAAAAATTCCTTGAACTATGCATTGTGAATACCCTTGAAAATATCACAGTGAATACAAAAAAAGCCCATAAAAAAAAAAAAAACAAGGAAAAAGCAACCTTCATTTTCCGCTACATTTCCGTTTAAATTATACGAACTAAATCTCAATTATTCATGTCGCTTGACAAGTGCTACCAGATTTTGAATTCAGTTGAAGTCACGTCCACTTCAAATACACTTCAAATATCTTGTTTTTTTTTTTGTAAAGATTGTTGCTATGACATATTGTAACCTTGAGGGCGCCCTCTGTCCCTAAAGAGTGTTGAGCAAACCACAGAAGCGTAGGATCTTCATAATTCCGCTCACTTAGTCGCCCTCAGATATTCACCCAAAAACTTAATTTATTTATATGGATTTTGGTTTGCCCTCCATGCCTCTCGGCATCTAATCGTTATTCACTCACGTACAGAGATATCGCACAGAATTGAAATTCAAAATGAAGCCAATATACTGCCCCCAAAAACCGAAGCTAACCCTTTTAATATTTGATTTCCAGCAGACTCATCTTGCTCCCCGTTCCCACTATCTAAGAACATAGCTTCAAAGCCAAAACAATACACAAACAAAAAACAGAAACACTCCGAGAGCATGGTGTGGCATTGGAAAAGTTTTCAAATCATCGTCTCTCATTTCCATTGGTAGTGCCCATGAAATATTCAATGCCACCTCGAGGAATGGGTAGTAAGGGCGACAACACGAGGTCAACAGCATCCCTGACACAATTTGCTTCGGTTCTGTTCTGTGGTCGAAATTGATGTTCGGAAGAGACTCTTTAGAGTTGTCCTACTGTGGTGTACAACAGGAGAGGAATCTCAGTTTTTCACATTCATGGGGATGTAGGGTGGAGTGCAAAATTATATGTTTTCCAACGGAGGGGTGAAAGATAAAAGAAAACACCGTAATAGCAACAAATTCCAATCTTGACCCCAGAAATTCAAGTGCCTCGGACATGAACTGGCATTTTTTTCGTTTTTTTTTTTCTATCTTTGTTTTTATTATTCCCAAATTCATAATATATTGAACTGAATTGGACGGACCTCCATATGTGGGACCACATAAAGGCCAAGTGCTGCTAGACAATGTGGGTGGGATAGTGGCTGTTGTTTTTTACCCCTAAATATTCGGAGATGAAATAGAATTGCTCTGAAATGGAGTAATAGGAATCGGTATCCAATTTTTCTTTTCGTTTGAATAGAGCAATTTGTTCGTTCAATTTGGTTTGGGCATGAAGTGAAACTGAAAATCGCCCGTTAGGTATTGTTATTGCTGACCAATAAGAATGGAATTACGATTTTGAATCGTTTGTGGCTGGATGTAATGGAATTGATGTAAATGTACCATTACGATTATTTTCCTTTGTGCTACGCAAATATTTTGGTAAATGAAATACTGGTAATACTAATGATTTCTATGGATGATGGGAAGTAAGTACGTAAAAAAATATTTTTACTACAGTCGGTCCGTCATATCTACAAGTATGTATCTACCTTTTGTTCTACAAGCGTCGGTCGAAAAGTAGTCACATAGGTTTATGCATAGTCTGGAATTTATATTTATCGTAATTCAACAGAATGTCATCAATTATGGTTGCTGATTATTAGTAAATACTTAAATTATTATTGGCACCCATCGGCGGCAAAATTACTAAAAAAAAAAAAAACAGACAGCAACGTTACAATTCGTCTAGAAAGGATCGTATAATACCCTACCCCACATTTTCTAGCGAGCTCCTAATAAAGTGAGCGTGGAAATTTGGAAAACAGATGCAATGATAACTTTCTATTAAGCGGATATTTCCGCAAATTTTCAGAAATTATGTCACAAAACTATTGTTACAACTTTTTCGTAGCAGAAGAGGGAGTGGCTCCCCTTTGTATTTGAAGTTCACAGATTCTGATGAGATATTCACAATAAGATTTAACCATCACAGTAAATTGCTTTAAAATAGATATATGTTTTTCTTAAGAAAACGTTTCGTGGCCATCTATAATGTGTGGAATAAATGTAGAGAAAGTGTATATATTTCACTTATAGTGGAGACAGACTGCTGGTATTGATACCATGGTACGAATACCATGGTATAGTGAATACTACGACCCCTGACAGACTGTATTTCGTAGTATTCGATGACCTTGGCATTAAGTAGTATACTTTGACGTTTGTGTTGTCTATCATAACAAATAAAAATATAAAATTCAAGACAGCATGAATAAAAATGATTTACTTTTGTGCCAAATGATGAATATAAAGAAAATTCGAATACGTAAAAGCGAAAGTGCATACCTAAGAATTGTCAAAGAAGCTACGAAGACTAGCCAATAGAGAGAAATTGGCGCTGAAATCAGTAAGATGGTGGTATACCAGCAAAAATTTGCGAATCCCAATACCAAGTATGTTTCATGGTATACTAGCTTTTTACGTAGTATTGCAGTGACAGACATATGGTATAGAACGTAGTATTGCTTTACCATGGTATCAATACCAGCAGTCTGTCTCCCACATTAGACAATATGTTTCAGTTTCCAGAAATATAGTGAAAAACGAAATTTATTGAAAAGTGGATGTGTCTGCGTGGGGTAATTTAAGGAATATTTACACTTGACTGCTTCGGATTCTAGAAAGCCTTCATATTGAACTTTATGTTCCTAGTTCAAAATTTAAGGTCCAGAAAGTGGTGACATACGGACAGATGGACGGGCGGACAGATATGGTTATATCGGCATAACTTTATATACTTTTGGGGGCCTACTGTTATTATTTCCCTATGTTGTGGATTGTAGATTGCAGGTTGGGCCTATTGTGATTTCCTCTAGTCTTAAAACCCATTCAAGATGCCAGACCTGGTGATGAATTCAAGGTAGATTTACCTAAGTAAGGATGACGTATTATGGTTAGACAGTCACAGTGACATAAGAATCTGATTCTTAATTAGCTGTAGGAGTTATTTCGTTCTTTTGTGGGAAGTAATTTCAGAAACATGTTAGCTTGTCTATTACCTTCCAGTTTCCATTAAGTATATGATGCGCTTTTTTTAACCAGCTTTTATACAGTTTTTTAGTTCACAGAATGGTCTTGGCATCATAAAACATGATGTAGCTCCTGTTCTGGATAGCAGGCCAGCAATTTAATTTCCTCCATGTCCGCTGTTTCCTGGTACCCAAATAAGATGAACTGTGTTTTTGCTGGATAGCATTATGAGTAGTTAAAGGCAGTCCTTGGTTTTAATGTTATTTCGTAAGCCTTAATTGTTAATAGAACAGCTATCTGATAAGATATAAATGCTCTTGTTATAGATCTGTTTAGATTTTCTCTGATGCATATTTCTATGGCAAATATACGAAATTAAATTTCTCCATACTCGAGTGGATGATGGTCTTCGTAGTAGCACCGTACATCTCGGCCCCAACTCCTTCATCTGTCTTGGATCCATCTGTAAACCATACATGAGAATCATTGGCAAATGCAAATTCTCAATGCTACAAACTATGTATCAAAATTAATATACCTTATTGAATTGGGTACAAATAAACAGAAAAGTCTGGAACGGATGGTATAATACCCTTCCCTCATCTTCTAATCCGACCCTAATAAAGCGGGCGTGGGGTTGTTAACTATTTGGTTCAAATGCAGTAAAATCTTTCTATTCAGAGGACTTTCACTCTATTTTCAAGAGATTTTACCACATAATTAATGGCTAAGACTTTTTCTGAAAAGAGATTGGGCGTGGCTGTCGCCATTTGTTGCCGAAGGTCAAGATGGTGAAATATTCTGAATAAGACTCAACCATCACTGTAAATATGATAGCTTTGAGAAAGCAAAATACGTTTTCTTGAAAAAAACGGGCCCAAAAGTGCATATGGCATTATAAAGGGTCTTTCATTAAGCGCTTCCCATCTTTAAATTTAAATAAAACGAAGTGTGTATGAGATATCATCGAAATTTTTTATTCGTTTGAAAGGCCTATCGATGCCATTATGTACGGAATATAACATCGTTCAAAAGTCCGCCGTGGCTTCTCTGGTGGCGCGCATACAGGGTCAGTTTCCATCTGCTCCCGAGCCCATTCAGCGAACACACGTCGTTTACCTTCAGCTCCTGGGTCAGTTGAATTTTGTAAAGGTGCAAGCCCAAGTCGCAACGCAAAATTCGCCAAGTTGTGGTCTGCGAAAGGCCGAATTCTTATGAGCGACGCGAAATGGACTGCCTCGGATCCTCCTGCACACTCTCACGGACAGTGGCGATGTTTTCGGCAGATCTTGCATTTCGTCGACGTACGGGTGTTGATTGATCATTAACTGCACCAGTGGACTCAAATTTATCCACCACACTGCGAATAGTCCTCTCAGAAGGACGATTATGGCGACCGTAAAATGGACGAAGCGCGTGTGTTGGACGCTATATCCGTCCATGATGATTTGGCAAAACAGACTGAATAAATTACAGCCAATTTGACAGATGTAGCTTCAACAATATGGCCGCTATCAACTGTCAAAGTTCGGAAGTCCCTATTGGAAGACCCTGTATAATGTATTAAGTTAAGGCAATATTTTTCGGTTCCTAGTAATAGTATTTATAAAAGGACATTTTCTAATTGAATTTCGTCTTCCTAGCTCAAAATTTAAATCCCAAAAAGTAGTAACATACGGACAGATAAATGGATGGATGGAAATGGCTAGATCGATATACATAGCTTTAATGCTGATCACAGATATATAAATGTACGTCTACCGTTATTATTTACCCACGCTACAAACTATGTATGTATCAAAATTAATATACCCTATGGGATAGGGTACACAAATTATTTCATAATGTTATTGTACTTTCTCTTTTTTTGTCATTATTCACTCTTTAATTTTATCCTTTATTTTAATTACATCTGAATTGTTTAACTTAATATATTTAATTTTTGTAACTTTTGCGTTTTAAGTCTTTAAGTCTATTGTAAAAGATGTGCATATATAAATAAATGAAATGAAATGAATTAATTTTTTGCAATCATCTTGAAAGTATTTGACCCTAGGTACGAGTAAAATAAAGGGCATGACTGGATCGCACATATTATGTGCGCAACTAAGTTTTTTTTATGAAAATGCAAGTTTATTGTGAAAAAAATGGTTACAAATGAATCATCCAAAGTATTGCCCATAGCTAGCTCCAACTTTTTCCCATCTTTCTGGTATCCACGAATCAAGCCATTTTTATGGCTTCATATGAGCAGAACTGCTGATCAGCCAGACCATGTGCCATCGAACGAAACAAGTAATAATCGGATGGCGCAATATCTGGGGAATATGGCGGGTGAGGTGGAACTTCCCATTTGAGCCTTTCCAGGTAGGTTTTAATGGGTTTGGCAACGTGAGGCCGAGCGTTGTCATGCTGTAGAATCACTTTTTCGTGCCCCTGCTCGTATTGTGGACGTTTTTCGCGCAGTGCTCGGCTCAATCGCATCAATTGAAGTCCATGCCATTCCTCAGTGATGGTTTGGTTGGGTTTCAACTGTTCATAATAAATGACACCGATCTGGTCCCACCAAATACACAGCATAATTCGCAGCGTGAATATTCGGCCCAGCAGACGACGTAGAACCATGACCGGGCAGTCCCCATGACTTTCTTTTCTTTGGGTTGCTGTAATAAATCCATTTTTCATCACCCGTCACGATGCGGTGAAGAAAACCCTTCCTTTCTTACCGCTGGAGCAGTTGTTGACATTCGAAATAACGACGCTCAACGTCCCTTGGCTTCAAATCATATGGAACCCAAGTTTCTTGTTTTTGAATCATTCCAAACGCATGCAATCGCTTGGAAATGGCTTGATGGGTAACTTCCAATGCTGAAGGAAGCTGTTCTAGCGTTTGGCATGGAGCCTCATCCAACAACGCCTCCAATTCAGTGTCTTCGAAGGATTTTGTCCTTCCTTCACGCGGACCGCCGACGGTCGTCAACATCGAAATCACCGTCTTTGAAGCGACGGAACCAATCACGGTACGTTGTTTCACTTAGAACAGCATCTCCGTAAACTTTTTGGAGCTCTCGATGCGCTTCAGCCGGATATATCAAAATCGATCAGCACTTACTGCTGGAGCCATCTATTGACAAACAGCGAGGAATTAGTTGGGCACCTAATACTTGCTTCATATACATACGAGTATACTCGTAAGAAAATCTTCGAATTCGATAAATTGGGTTTTTCGGAAAGTATGTTAAAAAGGCTAAAACCATCAATTTTGACCAAATGTCAAAAAAAATTAAATGACATATCCTTACGTACATACATCAAAAATGACTTAGGTATAAATTTTGAGTAAAGTCGTCTTAGTTATCCCAGAATTAGACATTTTTTGAAAGTCCGCTACTGTTACAGACGTTTTCGAGAAAATAGCAATTTATCAAAATTGACCATTGTACAGAACTTTTAATTTTCAGGTTAGAATAAAAATTAAAATTTTGCTTGGAATATGAGACTAGATATCCCAGATAGGAAGTTTCAAGTAAATCCGTTCAGCAATTTAGGCTGCAGTCCGAGGTATAGATGGACAAATGGAAAGACTCTATCTAGAAATATCACGAGTCACCTGAACATAAAAAAAACACATAAAACAATACTTGCCCTTCATAGTAGCTTTTCTTTGACAATGAAAAGGAACACTAAAATAGACATGTTATAGAAGATTGTCTGTTATTTCCATTTGATCCTCTTAATATTTTAATTCAGTATTGATAGGGCACACGCATGGAGAATACTATACACTCTTCTTAATAATCTAATCTTTCTTTTGTTAAACTAAAACTACAAGTTTTCTTTGATTGTGTTTCCTCCATTCGACTACTATAAGTCACAAAATTACAAATAGTAGAAAAATAAAGTGTGGTGTCATTTAAAAATTGATAGACGGGAACTTAAAATTCAGAGCATCAATTGCAAAGAATAGAAAAACGAGAAATTGAATTTTATGAGAAAATCAACCAAGGCTTTAAATGTGGTAGTTGTGTTACTCAGCGGAGAAAGTCAATACTGGTTGATGCTCCCCTTATATTCATCGCCAAACCTTGTCTCTTCTAAGAGTACTACTCCTATTACTCTTACTACTGGTAGTCTTGACAACAACAAAGGTTGTATTTACAGATGCCATAAGTGTACAGTCAAAACCTTTTCGGATGAGTTTTCAGGTTTTCTGGAACTTCAAAAATCTAAAAATATAGTTCTTTTGGGTGATTTCAATATTAATATCCTCTGTGATTCTCCGGATATCGATAGTTTTGTATCTGTACTGTCTTCATTTGGTTTTGAATCTGTGTTTAGTCAACCAACTCGTCTTAATTCTTGTCTGAATCACATATATTTATAAGGCTTCACAGAAGTAGTCGCGTAGACTACAAACCATTGGCTTACGACCTAAAGACAACTGACCATAGTTTGACTGGCATTCAACTTCATTATACTCGTAAAATTGCCGAAGTCAGAGAATCTGTGAAAATCGATTTTGTTCAGTTTTATGGCCGAGTATATAATGCTGTATGTCCATCTACTGTTTTTGATTTGTTTCTTAACAAGTTACAATTTGATATATCGATCTGTTGCCAGTGGTAAAATAAAAAAAAAATAGCCTACCAGAATCGAAATTGTTTCTTTGAAGAGTTTACTTCACTTGAAATTCAAAAAATTATAGCTCCTCTTAAAACGTCTAATTCCTCTTCCTTTGAGGGCGGCCGTGGTGTAGTGGTAACATCATCGCTTATTTCGCATGAAATAAATAAAAAGTCGATCAATTGCGAAAGCTTATGTCAACTCTACTGCGAAGGCATAACACTGGCAGTAGGGCGGTCATATGGCTAAAATGCAACTTGATTGTGATGATGATATCAGGAGGACGGAAAAAAATACTGCGAATCATGAGCAACGACAAAAGCAAAAACAAACAAGCTCCCCAGTTATCTGAACAGCCACCCTTGGAGTTCACTGAAACTTAATACCAGCTGAGTTTCAAACCAACTACACCAATCTGTCTTTTTCTCTGTCTCTCCCCCTTTCCTCAAAACGACCGTGTCCTAAAATTAGTATAAGGGTATTCATAACCCCTTTCACACGTGCAAATTATAAAAAAAAATATCTCAAACATGCTATTGAAAAACGTATCTTTTCAGATTTCTGATGTTCTATGTTTTATTTTGAATTCTTATGTGCGCAAAGGTGTTTTTTCCTGATTCGCTAAAAACAACAGTTATAATACCTCTTCACAAAAAGGGTGATGCTACGACATTAAATAACTATCGTCCCATTTCCCTTTTGTCAGTTACGAGTATTTCTAAAGTCTTTGAAAGAAGTATAAAGTAGAGAATGCTATCCTTTTTTAGATAGGAATCATTTCTTTAGCGACTCTCAATTTGGCTTCAGAAAAGGTAGATCTACTGAAACTGCATTGCTAAAACTGATTGGGGAAATATATAATGTTCTGAATACCTCTCAAATCCCTTCTAGGCTATTTATTGATATAACCAAGGCTTTTGATATGGTTAACCATACTGGTTTACTTTTTATTTAAAAAATCGTAAGCAACTGTTGAAAATCAAAATTGCTTTCAGTTCAGAAAAATATTTAAATATCGGAGTTTCTCAAGCCTCTCTATTGGGCCCGACATTGTTTCTAATTTATGTTAACTCAATATTTATTCAACCTTTTAAGGGCAAAATCACAACATTTGCTGACGATACTACTCTTTCGTATTCTAGCAAAAGTTACCTAAGTTTATTCTCGAATATTAACTACGATTTAGATATATTACGACGGTGGTTCAAACAGCACAAACTGGTAATCATTAATAAAACCAAGTTTATGTTATTTAATATAAATGATGCAATATGCGAAGACTTGCCTCTATATTACCACTCACCAAGTTGCTTACGATTCCGTTAAGTTGATGCCCTTTCCCATGGGGTTATGAATTTTAACGAAAATGTAAGTTGTAGTGACGGTTGCTTTAAAATTAAACGTGTTGACAGTTTTTTTTTGGTGGTTGGATGTTGTGTGAATAGGGATGGGCATCTGATTGGCATCAACCTGGCGATGTCCAGTGTCGCAACTATCTCACACTCATCAATTGTGGTTATTTTACCATCCCGTGGTCACCACCGGGTACTGGTCTATGTCCACCCGGACTTGACTTGCTGAACTTATAAGTGCGAGTGTTGATAAAGTAGAAAATAAAGCAACACTATAATGCTCGGTCGGAGTTGACTGTTTGCTCGAGTCTCAGAAGTCTAACATGAGCCCCTCAGAAAGAGGACGAACGGCGGATGAATTAATATGGTTGAATCAACGGTGGGGTCAACAGTCAACACGGCAGATACCTCAATGAGCTACTTCGACGTATTTGAAGTTGAGGTCATTGAGAATTTTCAACACTAGTCAGGGTGTTGAAATAGATATGGTGGCGGAAGAGCCCTTAATGGGTCAACGACAGCTCTCACATCCCCGCAGCGGGTTACTGACTCCGGAATATTCCGGCTCCTTTTGTCCAAGGGGTCGCAGAAAGGGCCTGGTCTGCCAGGTTAGGGGTTGTGCGTGGGGCTACCAACCCTACCGCGGAAAAAAAATTTTTGTTACGAAGCGACCAATAGCCCTATAAGGATAAATTTACTGTTGACGACCCGGCTAACGAAATAAGGACAATGACGTTCGGATCTGCACGTAGAATGTTCGAACCCTGAATAGACCGCGTGCAGCCGAACAACTAGCGGAGGTCCTAGACCGCTACAAAGCAGATATCACCGCCATCCAGGAAGTGCGGTGGGATGGGCCGGGCAAAAGGAAGATGAAAAACTGTGATATCTACTACGGCGATTGCTACAGGGAACAGAAGCAGTGTCTATTTGAATGCAGATTCGTTGTAAGCGGCAGACTTAGGCAAGAAGTCTTGAGCTTTCGACACTTAAGTGAACGCCTTGCAACTATCCGCATCAAGGCTAAATTCGCCAACATCAGCCTTATATGCGCTCACGCCCCCACAGAAGATAAAGACGATGCTACCAAAGATTGTTTCTATGAGCTCCTCGATAAAGCATATGAGCAATGTCCTAAATATGACGTTAAAATCGTCCTAGGTGATTTCAACGCCAAAAAAGGAAAGGAGGACCTCTTTGGTAGCACAATCGGAAAGCACAGCCTACACGACACCACGTCTGGAAACGGACTTAGGCTGATTGATTTTGCTGCGGGACGTAGTGTTACCATAGCCAGTTCACGGTTTCTTCACCTTAATATCCACAAAGGAACATGGCGGTCACCAGATCATCAAACCGTCAACCAAATTGATTATGTTGCGATCGACGCAAGGCACTCCTCCAGTATTCTAGATGTCCGAACTTGCCGAGCGACCAACATTGACTCGGACCACTACCTTGTTGAAGCCAAGGTACGGATGCGGATATCCCGGACACCAAAACAACGAGAAAATACTGTGAGGAGATTTAACGTTGGACGGCTACAAACGCAACAAACCGCCAGAACCTTTGCCGATCGCGTATCCTTAAACCTCTCGAGAAGTCCTATGCTGCCAGCATCAAGTGCCGAAGATCAGTGGCGCCGATGCCAAGAAGCCATCAAAAACGCCGCAACTGATGTGCTCGGTTTCACCAGTCCACCCCCACGAAACCCCTGGTTTGACGAAGAGTGCCGGCAAGTACATGCAGCAAAACAAAGTGCCTACGAAGCGTCACTGCATAGAAGGACAAGAGCAGCTCGTCAGCTCTACGAGCAAAAAAGGAGGGAAGAACATCGGCTCCTCCGGAGAAAAAAGAGAGAGCATGAGAAGAGCGCGATCGATGATATAGAGAGGTGCTACTCCAGGAATAATGTTTGGAAGTTTTACCAAAAGGTAAAAAGAACGTGTCGTACCAAAAAGACCCGAACAGAGACCTGTAGAGACGAACAAGGAAACCTTGTAGTAGAGTCACAGTCGGTGCTGAGGACATGGAAAAACCATTTCTGCAGACTGCTAAACTGCGAAGAGGACACAAATTCCGCTGTCAGGCAGAATGAACCATTCAACCTGGACGATGAAAGCCAAGATTTCCGTCCACCTGACCAAAATGAAGTGAGGATAGCAATATCTAAGCTTAAATCCAACAAGGCTGCTGGACCGGACGGCTTACCTGCCGAGCTGTTTAAGGCGGCGGGAGATGACCTGGTGGAGAGCATACACCAACTCGTCTCCAAGATTTGGTCAGAAGAAAGTATGCCTGATGAATGGAACCTCAGCATCGTTTGCCCGATCCACAAGAAAGGAGACCCTCTAAACTGCGCCAACTATAGAGGCATCAGTCTCCTGAATATTGCGTATAAGATCATGTCTGCTGAACTGTGTGAACGTCTGAAACCATTCGTCAACGATCTGATAGATCCCTATCAGTGCGGTTTTAGGGCCGGTAAGTAAACGATCGATCAAATATTCACACTACTGCAGATCCTGGAGAAAACCCAAGAAGTCCAGATTGATACTCATCATCTTTTTATCGATTTTAAGGCCGCATATGACAGCATTTATAGAGACGAGCTATACAGAGCCATGTCTAGTTTTGGCATCCCTACCAAACTTGTCAGATTGTGCAGAATGACGATCGGGAATGCTCGCTGCTCCATAAAGGTTGGAAACAATCTCACCGAGACCTTTGATGTCAAAAAAGGATTTTGACAAGGTGACGCGCTGTCATGTGACTTCCTCAACATCATTCTTGAGAAAATTGTGCGAAACACGCAAGCCAACACAGGGGCATAATTTTCCATACGCTGATGACATTGACATTATTGTCAGAACACAGCGAGCTGTCACTGGTGCGTTTGCAAGTATTAGTGCAGAAGCGGCAAAAATGGGTTTAGTGGTGAATGAGGGTAAAACAAAATATATGCTGTCAACAAGAAGGGACACACAACATCGACGAATCGGACAGAACGTCACGATAGACAGCTACAATTTCGAGGTAGTTAGGGACTTTGTCTACCTCGGCTCCGCTATAAACTCTGATAATGACACCTCAGCAGAAATCAAGCGAAGAATTACACTTGCCAACCGTTGTTTCTTTGGCCTAAAACGGCACTAAGGAGACTCTATATAAGACCCTTATCATCCCTAGCAAAAGCGGATGAAGATCTTCTTGGTCGTTTCGAACGCAAAATTCTTCGAGTGATTTTTGGTCTCGTTTGCGCTGACGGGCTTTGGAGGAGAAGATTTTACAGCGAACTCTACGAGCTGTACAGCGATATCGACCTGGTCAGAAAAGTGCGCATCAGTCGTCTAAGATGGCTAGGACATGTAGAGTGAATGGACACCAACGCTCTGGTCCGAAGAGTCTTCGATTCCAACCCGGAGGGATAACGCAGTAGAGGAAGACCTCGCCTTAGGTGGCGCGCACAAGTGGAAGGGGACCTCAACCAACTTGGAGTGCGCAACTGGAGGCAGTTAGCCAAAGATCGCCCTAACTGGAGAGGTGTATTGGTTGAGGCCCAGGTCCACCCCGGACTGTAGAGCCACCTAAAAAAGAAGAAGAAGTTGACAGTTTTAAATACCTACGTATTATATTGGACTTTAAGCTCACTTGGAACAATCACACATTATATCTAAAGCAATATCTAAATAAAATAGTTAGGCAGCTATATCATCTCAGTTTCTACAGCAATTTACAAATTTTAAAGATGGTGTATAACGGTTTATTAAAATCCAAGTTGCAATATGTATTTCTTGCTGGGGCGGCACTCATTTCAATAAAATAGAACCCTTATTAACAAAACATACAGCATACAATTAGAATTATGGCTAAAATTAATCGCAGAACTTCTTGTTTTGTATTGTTCAAAAGTCTGGAAATTCTTCCTTTAAGGCATTTGTACGAGTACTGCTACAAGGTTAGACTACATAAAAATTACAATTTACGCGTCAACACTAGAAACTTCGTAACTACTCTAATTTTTTAGAAAACACACTTTTCACGTTTTTATTTTGTTAACGCGCCTCGATTATTTAATTTATTACCAGAAAACCGGAGGTGTGAGAGAAAGAAAACGGAATTTTTAAAAAAACGTTAAAAAATGGCTTTTCTCTTTTAATCATTCTGTAATAGATTCTTTTCTTATTCCAATGTTGTAATTACTATCTCTTTCATTTGAATTTAGTTGTTCCCATTTCCATTGCTTATTTTTTCCCATCAAAACTGTTCTGGTAAATCTTACAGACATTGCCTTAAAATTTAATATCACATCCGTTCTTTGCCATTTGACTTACCGATAATAAATTGGTTGTAAGCTCAGGAATATACAAAACATTTCTCACCACATCCTTTCACTGGCAACATTTTGTCTTCTGCGACCTTGATATTTAAATGTGGAGGACTTGTTACGTCGTACAGCCAGTCGGAATGTTTGGTCATATGCATTGAAGCTCCGGAGTCAACGTACCAACTTTGGTCATCCAGGGAAGTGGCGGCTGAAAAAGCTGCAAAAAAGTTATTTTGGTGATGAGTCAAATTATTGCTAGTCTTCCTTTTATATTGACATTGATTGCTTATGTGCCCGAACTTGTTGCAGTTGAAACAACGTGGCCCCTTGTTCTGCGATTTATTGTGATGGTTTTTACTGGAACATTACTGTATGTCTGCTGTCTGCTATTGAATGCATGTTTATCATACTTTACATAAAAGTCACTTGAATCTGATGCTTTAACATCCTGAAGTATCTTTGTTTTCACTGAGTTCGCAGTGATGGCCACTCCAGAACTTTCCATAGCAATGATCATTGGTTTGTACATAACGGGTAGGCCAGCGAGTAGCAAAGTACCAAGCCATTCATCACCTACTGCAAAGCCTATGTTTCTGAGTTTGTGTGCCGTCGACATTATCTTGCTCACATATTTCTCTGCATTAGAACAAGTTTCCAAATTTGTCGTAATCAAATCCCGCAGTAGCCCAACCTTTCTTTCTAGCCCGGAGTCATCAAAAGCCGTCTGTAGATTGTCCCACACTTCCTTTGCAGTCGATGCTTCTTGAATATGTACAAAATTGACCGGATCAACCAGAAGGATTAGTTTTGACTTGGCTTTCATGTCCTTTTTTTCATCCATAGCTGTTTTCACGCCAGATGTGCCTCTACCCTCGTTGGTGTTGCCGACCTTAACGACGTTGTCACTGCGTTCAATGGTTTCCAATAGATCTTCGTGCTGTAAGTACATATGCCTTTACTGCAAATTTTCACGTTGCATAGTTCCCCATGCCGATCAATTTGTCTATGCATGAAGATCCATTAGTTGAGGCCATTTCGCGGGATGAAAATTTAAGGTTATCAAATTTAATCTATTTTAATCGCCAAAATTATTTATTATTTTGAAAAACTAAATAGATAAGTGGACTACTGGGCCCATAACCTGTAGAAATACTTTGATATTTTTAGTAAAAAGAAAGGTTAAGATAAAAAAGAGTTAAACACGTTTTATTAGCTTAAGTGACAAAAGACAAGTGACAAGAATAGGTGGATGTAAATATAAAATACTAAAAACTGTTGTTACAACTATTTGTAAACAAAGTTCACGAATTCTGATAAAATATTCACAATACGACTTTTATTTTATTTTTATTTTTAAGAAAACGGCAATAAAAAGTAAAAGTGATCTTATATGATACAATGTGTGGATCAGAAAGTGGTTGAATATCCGTCGCTTTTTTTAAACGCCACAACTACACTTTCACTGTTACGGATCGAAATTTGGAGCCAAACATACAGAAAATACACAATCCATTGATCAAGTTGTATGATACTCTATCCTTTATCTTCAAACCAATCCGTAATTAAGTGGGCATGGCGTTATGAACTTTGTATGCAAATTTATATACAATGACTTTACTCCGGTTGTTCACGAAATCTAATATTCATAATGAGAAAAACATGTTTTTATTTTTTAAAGAAAACGACCCCCCGAAATTAGGCTTGAGAGAAAGTCAACTTCTACATATGTATGTTAATAAAACAAACAAATGTTATGTTATTTGAAATGTGGGAGAGTCTACATTTGGATTCAGAAAAGAAAAAGGAAGAGAAATTTCGTCTTTCTAGTTCAAAATTGAAGGCTCAAGAGCTTGTGACATGCAGATAGTCAGACGGATTGACGGACGAACATTGCTAGATCGACATCATTTTCTATGACAATCACAAATATATACAAATACCTTTGGCGGTATGTCGTCATAATTTCTGCAATTATAAACTAGGTGGAAGGAGAAGAAAGTAAATTTATAAGTTTATTCGCTAACTATGAACTGAAGTGGATACACACAGTAAAGCAACACACTTATGGAAGAGGAAGCGGTGGTGAATTATTTGGTTACTGAAATGTTTATATGCAAAATTCAAGAAGCTTGAAGAAAGGAATATACTAAATTTAAGAATTAACAACAAACCTCTATTCGTAATCCCTATTT
Source organism: Pocota personata (assembly GCA_963082735.1). NCBI lineage: Eukaryota > Metazoa > Arthropoda > Insecta > Diptera > Syrphidae > Pocota > Pocota personata. The sequence continues at coordinate 60,394,465 of OY720429.1, read as the reverse complement.
ACATCAAATGTAAAAACTGGAAAAGTAATTATGATCAAATTATAGATACTTTGTTTAAACTCGGTTCATCGGACATTATGCTGGCTGGAGATTTTAATGGAAGAATTGGACTCTCACAAAACAACCTTGTAAGCGGTTTAACAGCTCCACTATTAAATTCAAAACGTTTCTCCAAGGATATTATTTGCGACACAAATGGTAATAAGATTCTTGATCTAGCAGACGCGTTGGATTGTCGAATTTTAAACGGAAGTTATGAAGGCGACTCTAGAGGAGAATACACGTTTATTCGAGGAACAGCTTGCTCCGCAATAGATTATTGTCTTGTTTCTGGTCATTGGAATTATCTAATATCAAAGATCAAATGTCTCTTCAAATTGCGCGCAAAGTACAGGTATCAAGTACAACATCTCTTGAAGAAAATGCAAAATCACTTACTCTTTTGCCAAAACTGATTTGGAAAGACAGCCTAATTACACTATTACAGAAAAATCTAAACGAAGCACTTACGAGTCCGAAAATACCAAACACATCAATAAACATTGACAACCTTACAGAAATAATCAAGCATGCTACATGGAATGAGTCAACAAGGAGGAACCTTCAAAGCAAACAAAAGCGGTTTGATTTTGAATGTCGGAAAGTGTTTAAAGCCATCTATGCTGAAGCGATTAAGGACTTCAAGTGCATCTGTTATAGAAAAAAATTGTCCTTCGAAGAACAAACAACTGAGGTAATCAACAGATCGAGATCCTCAGCAGAGTTTTGGAAGGCTGTAAAGTATTTCAACGGGAATGTCAATATCATTAGATCCAAATTGAAGGCACCACAGTTGAGGGAACATTTCAGCAATCTTCTAAATCCCGTCCAAATTTCTCCAGCCTTTTATTATGCGGCCCCGCTGGTTGACGATGTCTTTCTGGACGCACCGATTTCTCTTTCGGAGGTGCTACAAGTTATTAAGGATTCGAAAGTTCGAAAAGCTCCGGGAGACGACCGCATCCGGAAGAATGAATTCTTTTTAGCACTTACTGCAGAATTCAACAAAATCTTCGAAACAGCGGATGTTCCTAGTAGCTTCAAAAGAGCAATTATTTTTCCATTGCACAAAAAAGGTGACTATGATGATCCAAAGAATTACAGGGGCATATCTTTCTTAAATACATCAGCTAAGCTATTCGGAACTATTTTGTTTAAAACACTCATTCAGTGGGTCTCTGACAACAAAATTCTTCAAGAATTTCAAGCTGGTTTTAGAAAGAAATACTCAACCATTGATCAAATTTTTCGCTTATTAATATAGCTGAAGTTTACAAAATCCAACAGAAGAAGTTGTATGCGTTCTTTGTCGATTTCCGTGCAGCCTTCGACTCAATACCACGCGAGGCTCTATTTTACAAACTCCACTTAATAGGAATCTCTAACAAAGCCATCAACATTTTAAGAGCAATGTATGACAGCAATTTAGCATACGTGTGGGATGGTGAATTTATTTCTGATGAGTTTGGAACATCAATAGGGGTGAAGCAAGGTTGCATACTGAGCGCCCTTCTATTTATCCTATTCGTAAATGACATTACCGTTTTTGTAACGGGAGGGATTGAACTGAACCAAGTTAAGATTCTGGCGCTTATGTATGCAGACGACATCGTCTTCCTCTGTGATACAATCAACGGGATGCAGTTGATGATAAACAGACTAGCTGAGTAGTGCAAGCTATGGAACCTGAGTGTTAATCTTGAAAAGTCGAAGTTGATGATATTCAGAGGTGGAAGCGGGAGGTATTCGCGCAACGAAAAGAGGAGTGTACAAGGTGAACGTATTGAAATAATGAGAGAACACAAATACCTAGGAGTTATGATAACTGCAAATCTCAATATGAAAAAACACCTTAATGGGAAACTATCGGAAGCAAAACGCGCAATATCTTCAGTTTGGAGTCGTTCTATTGTTAATAAGCGCATAACCCACAGCTCAAAAAAGAAAATATTTTGTGCAACAGCAAAATCGATTCTTTTATATGGTGCCCAGGTGTGGGGTTTCTACTCTTTTGAGTAAGTAGAAATGTTTCTTCGCTACTCCTTAAAACGACTTTTTCGCCTACCTAACAACACGCCTACTTATATGTTGCATTTGGAGACTGGGGTACCTCCTCTTTTCCTGGACGCTCTACGACTGCACTTTGAATACATAGTTAAAGTCACCGAGATGGAACAAAGCAGGCTACCTAATCTGGTGCTCAATCTTACCATTTCAAGAAGAGGTCATCTATATCAAAATTGGGAACGTTTAGCGTCTGAATGCGGTTTCAATCTTAGATTAACAACGGCGGATCAGGGTACAGCCTTATGATCTAAATTTAGTGCACTATTGTCATCAATCGAAAGAGATAGATATGAGAGATACGTAAACGACGCTCGGAGTTCGCAACATAGAATATACTACTCGCAACGTAGATATGATCTACAAGACGAAACATACTTTTTAAACAGCAACCCAACCGACAAAATAAGCCTACTATTGAAAGTAAGAGGTGAGCTGATCGCACTTAATTTTATTCCGCATAGTCCAGAGCTGCCAATCTGTGTAACAACAGTGCGAGAGAAGACGTTTTCCACTTTATAGCGATATGTCCTATCTTAAAAGAATATCGCCTGAAATACTGTGCTGGATAAGGAGAGAACGCTAAACATTTTAAATGGAAACTTTGGATGGAACGCGTTATATAATTATACTACGAAGGCGCTAATGTATAGAAAATGTATTATGGGGGAAAGTTTTCGTTATGAAATTGTTAAATTGTTTATGCGAATGTTTAAAGCTTATAATGTACTGAGTAAGTAAATTCATATTTTATGTAGGGAGTCTTAATGTCAATCTGGTAGACGGTCAATAATGACCAAACCTAAATAGACTTGAAACTATGTATGATAATGTAACAACCTACCTTTTTATGAAATAAAAGTCTTAACTAACTAACTAACTCACTAAACTAGGTGCCAAATTAATATACCATACAGGATAGGGTATACAAATACTAAATGGCCGTTTGGATGTTAATTAAATTTCCTTTCTTTTCCTAAAAATGTCAGATCCTTTTTGCTTTGGCGATGAAAAGGCAAAGGACAACTAAAATACCTATCTTATGGGGAACTTAATTTTCTAATTGACCTTATTATAAGAATGAAATAATTGTTGAAGACTTGCACAAAGAAGAAAACATGGTACACGACAGAGAATGATCCTGTGACAGACTTGGCTTTAGCCACTAATTCCATTGCCAGCTATCCTGGTACGCCTTCTTCCAAGGTAAATTTTTCATCATCAGTACTTATCACGTGTTTCCAGGGTTCCGGTACTTACAAGGTAATGAAAAGTAAGAACGGAACCCTTATATTGAGAATCAGTTGTCTATCCACATGCCTGTCTGTCCATCTGTCTGTCACAGCCTCATAACCTTGAGTAAAAGTTGAACCAAAATTTTTTTCTATACAATATGGGTATCAAATGAAAGGCGACGATGCGCTGATTTGTTATTTTTACTTTATTAGGTTCCAAGAAAACTAAAGAAAGGAACGTCAAAAATTCGTGTGTATCATTTCAAGAATTGCAAGAAAACTATTTTTATTTTGATCCATAAGTCGTTTTTCAAAAAATGTGTACAAATGTGAGCAATAGACCAAATTATTACCATGTTTTATTCTCACTCGCGATAATAAGGCGAATCGTTTAATACCCCTTTAGCCCTTTAAACACTACGAAGTAAAATATGCGCACATAATTAATAATACACCCACCCAAACAAAAGAAACGCATACAACATCTTTTGGATTGTCCGTAGTTGGTTAAAACAATAAAACTAAAAAAAAAAAAAACAGACAGGACAGACCGTCTGGATCGTATATCCTTCGTCTTTTAACCAATCCATAATAACATCTTTCATAGTAAAATGGATAAAATATTATATATTATTATATATTAATATTAAGAGATTTTACCAGATAACTTGTTGTTAAAAATTGTTCATATAAGAAGTTGGCGTAGCTGCCGCCATTTGTAACCAAAGGTCATGAATTCTGGCGAAATATTCACAATAAGACGTAACCATCACCGTAAATAGCTTTGACAAATTAAAATACGGTTTTTTGATAAAATCATCCCCCAAATATAGGACCCTATATAGTGTATGGGCGAATTGTAGACAATAGTGTGTATAAAATTCGTAGGGTAAATATTTTGTATGCTAAGAACAAGTACGGCTATTGATATCTCAGATAGCTCTTCAGCGCTCGCTATGACTAGTAGGCTACGTAAACGACGCGGACACATTTTTACTCTAGTATAAGTACCTGATTAAATCCGAAGGTCGTGGGAATGGCAATGCAGACCGATTAAAATATAATTTAAATTCTGCCGGAAATTTGTTTGATGAGCTAGCCGATCCCACAAACTGTTGAAGTAGCAGTAGTTTTATTTCAACTCCTATGCAGTTCATTGAACTTGAGATAATGAGGTCCTGAATCCAGTACTGTTGCACCCGATGACATTTTTCCCTGATGATCGAGCTATAAGAGTGTGCATAAAATAACCGGTTATTCTTCTTACTAATAACCGGTTCATCTGCTAACATGGAAGGAAAACAAAACAGCCTAGTAACCCTTTTATGATCTGTCATTGTCTAAACGACAGTCAAGGTTTACATTTTTATCATGGTGAAGTTCACGAACGAGCAACGTTTGGAAATTATTACAAATACTACCGAAATACTGAGTCGATGGTAGCAACTTTTCGGTAATATATAATCGTCCCACCAGGCAGGCTGTTGATAAATTCGAGTCAACATATTCACTACTGAATATTCCTGAGCCAGTGAGACAGCGCACAGGTCGAAGTACCGAATATATCGCAGCCGTAAATGCTTCAGTTCAAGGAATTGGGAATGTCTCAGTCCACATTGTGGCGAAATTTGCGTAAAGACCTTGGCCTACACCCTCACAAGATCAAATTAACTCAAGAACTGAAGCCTCTTGATCATTTCGCCGATTGGGCTCTGCAAAAGTTTGAAGAAAATCCTGAATTTCATAAAAAAATCATCTTCAGCGATGATGCTCATTTTTGGCTTAATGGTTTTGTCAATAACCAAAATATGGACAGCAACAAACCCACATGTGCTTCAAGAGACTCAATTGCATCCAGAAAAAGTGACCGTGTGGTGTGGATTTTATGCCGGAGGTGTGATTGGACCATGTCACGTTGAAAGACTATATTTGGCCAGAATTGCATGGACTTGACATCAGTGATATGTGGTGTAATGTGTCTATAAAGTGAAGTTACTTTCCCTATGTTAGGCAGGGGGTAAACGCCATAATATCTGCCAGAGTCTGCTAACGAGTAGCAGGGCTAAAAAGCCATAAGAGAAAACACCTTGTTGAATGTCAAAGTGATTCTGTCTTTATTGATCAAAACATGCAACTTATATGCTAATTCCCTTTGGGTATTTTCCATGCATATCGATACATCGAATGGAACTTTGGGTTACAAAATATCGATAGAGTTTCCGGCTACAAAGTGTCAAAGAACACATGAACCAGAATTGGGCCAACGATCTTAATACATGATCCAACCTGCGATGTGCACAATGTGGTGCGTCACCGAAAGCAAAACAATGCAGTATGTATGCATAACATTGATGACATTGTCAATTGACATTGACTCGGGCAGTGCACTCGGGCAGTGCACAATGTATTCATGTTTAATATTCTGTTTTGTGTTGGCTGTCGTATTTAATTGTATTGTACCATTTGAAATGTTTGGCCGTTGTTGCTTCCGCAATGAAAAGTGGGTCTTGTTTAATTAGACACAATGTTTGGGTGGTTAGGTAGATACAATGTAGGTCCAATACAGTGGTTTCAACAAGATGATGCCACATGCCACACGGCAGGTCAAACAATTGATCTATTGAAGGGGAAATTCGCTCATGCGATTTAATGCCATGCAAGTCGTTGGTTTATGCCAACAAGCCAACAACATTAGAGGAGCTCAGGAACAATATTGAATGCGAAGTTGCCAACGTTCCGGCCAATTTGTGTGGAAGAGTGATGGAAAATTGACTCCAAAGAATCGATCGTTGCAAACGTGCTCGCGGTGGTCATATGAACGATATCGAAATCTATACTTAAATTTGACATGTGCGCTACATTTGGAATAAATTTCAGCCCGATATCTCAATTATTCTGTGTTTTATTTAAATACAAATTTTTGCTTCAGCTAACGGAACCATGTTAAATGAACATCCAAATTAATAGACAACTCTATAGGTAATGGATTACCTTTAAATAAATACACATCGCTAGTAGGTACTAATCACATTTCCATTAATTTGTTTCATATTAAAACAGAAACGTCATTTACACCTATTCCTTCATGAGCACCTGCTAATATTCATTTAATTATGGTAAAAATGTGTGCCGCAAATCAAGCAATAGTTAATTTCTCACCCGCACACATATTCTACTATCCTGCCTGCACACGTTGTCATAAATCTGCCATACCCCAGTATAGCATGTAATTATGCATCCATCTCCCCGTGAAAGACCTCTACGCTCGAGTACAATTCAAAGAAATTAATTAGGGGCCACAAACTGCCTCTATGCATTCAAGAAAACTTCAACCGAGCTACATATGATTGGGCCCATATTAAAACTCCTACTTTACTCTACCTGCCTTAAAATATCTCGTCGCCCACATGCAAAGCAATTATGTGTGTTCTGACACAGAATTGTTCCTTTCTCCTACTGATTCTGGCACGGGAGCACATATGCATCGAAGTTTTGTGCTGATTTATGCTTCTTCCATAGCTTTCTTGTCATTTGATGTTAAGAACCCCTCCCGACCCTCTAATGTGTTCTTTCTATGCTCGTGCCTGTTTGCCAGTAAAGAACCTTACGAGCAGTGTTGCCAGAAAACTAAATTAAGCTCTAATAATAAACAATTTTTCAGGCCTGTTAATAAATTTTCATAAACATTTCCAATGTTAAAATCGCGTACACTTTTTCGAGAATTGCTTTACGAGTATTGTTAGCTTTAAGGTTATTATACGAAAGTATCGGAATCGACTAAACTTACTTCCATACTTCTTTGGCATCTTCTTCAAGTCCCAGTTAACTGCTGGGATCCTTAGCGATCATTTCGAACACCAAGGTTCTGCACATCTTCCACCTCTTGGTCGCTTCTTTTTCTTATTGGGTGACCGTTGGAGATGAGAATATACTTAAGAGTGATCCAATTCGAGTTTCTTATGTTGGCAGTACTGTAAATCAAGCAGCTGTCAATAAGCACCTGTTTCGAAGTGTCAAATGTTAGTCTGCAACAGCACATCAACGCCTTAAAATTGTTCAATAGTTTTACAGAAATAACAATTCTGTACGAACTGTTAATCGCAATTTACGGGATGATTTTGGTCAATTGAATCGTCCTACTGAGCGAGCATTGTCATTAAACTTATTGCTGGACAAAAACTCTTAAAACCTACTGAGCGAGCAATTCGAGACATAGTGAACAAATATGAAGATACTGGAAGCACTGCAGATAGGGTAAGACCTGTACATCATCGTGGTGCCCGTTTAGCCGAAAATGTTGCTGCTGTAAGTGAAAGTGTGGCCAAATAACTGGAATTGTAGATTCGTCGGCGTTCGCAACATTTGGGCTTGTCTTATGACTCGCTTTGGCGCATTTTGACGCAAGACTTGCACCTACACCCGTATAAAATTATGTTAACATAAGAACAGATGATGATAAGAACATGGACAGACAAAAATTTACGCAGATTGGGTGTTAGAACAGCAGGAAGTTGATGCTGATTTTTCAAAGAAAGTCTTCTTCTCTGATGAGGCACATTTCCACCTTTCTGGGTAAGACAATAAGCAAAATTGCTGCATATGGGGCGAGGAAAATCCTCATGTGATTCACGAGACAAAGTGACTGTTTGGTACGCATTGTGGTCCGACGGCCTCACTGGGCCTTACTCTTTTGAAGATGATGAGGGTCGGCCTATAATAGTCAATGGTGAGCGCTATGGACGCATGATAGCCTTGTATTTTTGGCACGAAATCGAAGATATTCATCTGGAAGACATATGGTTCCAACAAGACTGTACAACTTGCCACACAGCGATTGCAACGTTGGATGTTTTGCGTGAAGAGTTTTCAGGTCGCATTATTTTACGTTCTGGTTACGTCAGCTGGCCACCAACATCACGCGATTTAATGCCGTTGGATCTCTTTTTGTGGGGTTACACTAAAAGTCGTTTCTACACCAATAAACCCGAATCGTTAGAGGAACTAAAAACCAAACCGTTAATAGTTCAAGATTTATGTGTATAGGCTTGAGAGAAGTGCATACGAGTATCAAAAGTCGAACAAGAGAAATCTTTAGTGATCATTTTCTCCTATGCCAGCAGAGCAGTGAGCGTTCTCTGGGGGTCTGACACGTATTTGGATTTGCTTTTTCGTTAATCTAAACAAAAACACTGGGCGATCCTTTCAACCTGTCGTTTGCAAACATGAAGTTAATACTCGTAAATAAGTAGTGAGATTCGCGTTCCTTCCGATAGATTTGTCGTTATATGAAACTAAAAAACATTGTTTCAACTAATCATATACACGTCCGCATACCTACAATTCTCGCCACGCCCAATTTCTTCTGTGAAAAAGTCGAAACTATTTTTCCGATAAACGATTAAAAATCTTTTTCCGTGGTTTTTAAGTTGAAAGATTTTATTGTATTTGAACTTTAAGCATAGTTTTTCTGAAGTTAGGTTTTTGTCTATTTGTTTTATCTAAATATGTACCGAGATAACGATACTCGTAAGTATCTCCCAAAATATAAAAAATATGATTTATTTCTAAACGGCATTTTTCAAAACCAAATTTTAAGTAGCTTTATACAGGCTCTTCCGATCAAAGTGGCAAGTTAGGTAGGCTATGGTGAGGCAATAAAAAATAAATAAATTACAAACGCTAAAGAGCAAAGTTACTACCTAATAATTGATAGATAATATAGTGCACATTAATAATTTATATGTGCAATAACCTAAAATTCAGAAGAACAGCTTTCAAAGAAAAAAAAAAAACTGTGCAGGTTCTAATCCGAGCGGGGAACAACAAGGGTGGCCGTGGTGTAGTGGTAACATCAACGCTTGTCACGCTCTTGGTTCACGGTTCAGATCCTGATGTCAACAATCATCTATTTATTTCGTCTGAAATATGAACCCCCTAGCATACCATTGAGTCTGGAAAATACTCAACCAAGTTGTGGGTAAAACAAAATATTAAGCTCCACCCTTTAAAGTGGTACCCTATTCTACTCATTTGGGATTAACATAACAAACTATGTAAGCTATGTCCAAAAGTGTACTGAGCTAAAAAGTGACGACGCTTTCTAATTTTGAAACTTATCTATGTACAGTGAACCAAAAAAAAAGTTGGACAGGAGAAGATTCAATTATAAAATTGAATAAAATCGCAACCCGCAATGCTATTAAAATCAATGAAAATGCAAATAAAACCTAATGTTTTATGTTTAAAATAATTTTATTTCTTGTTTCTAAAATTTATTTTTCTTTAAATTGAAGCCACAAAAAGAAAAAAAAAAGTAGTTTTCAAAGCAAAAAAAAAACTTGGACACTTAAGAAATTCATTATAAAAAACTGAAAACATAAAAAAAGTAAACATTTTGATATTTAGTATGGTGGCGCTTGTTTTCCAAAACGGCTTGTAGCCGTCTATTCATAGAATTAACAAAATTTTTAGTAACATCGGGTTGTATATTGGCCCATATATCCTGAAGAGCGTTTTTCAAATCATTTTTGCTGCGTATTGGCCTTTCGCTCAATTTTTTCTCCATGTGCACCCACAGGTGCTCTATGGGTTTCAAATCTGGGCTTTGTGGAGGATGGAGAAGAACTTTTTTCACGTTATAGAGCAACCATTCAAAGAAATAACTATTGCTTATGCCCAACTTAGTAGCCGTTGCTGGCAAATTGTTTTTGAGGATGTTAAGGTAGTTCATGTTACCTTTTGTTCATGTTACCCTCAACAAACACCATGCTTTCTACTCAATTCGATCCCATTGCATCCCACACCATCACGCTGCCTCCACCATGCTTAACAGTGGCATTAACATTTGCCGGATTTAAGGCTGTACCTTACCTCTTCCACACAAACGACATCCATCAGACCCAAATATGTTAAATTTAGATTCATCGGAAAAAATTGCCGAATTCCAGAAGTCTAAAGGTTGACGAACATAAATTCTAGGCGTTTCTTAAAGTTTTTCGCAGATAAAAGAGGCTTATTGGGGTGTGTAGGCTCTTAAATCCCTTGAATGTAAAAATTTCTAACAGTCTATGGGTGCACATCTACAATTGCGTTTCCTGGAGGTCCTTGCAATCTCTACCGAAGAAATTTTGGGATCGTTTACGAGCAATCGAACAATTTTTCTTTCTGTTTGAGAAGTTGCAATTTTTTTGGGTCGTCCACTAGCACTGTGTCTTTGCAAAAAACGATTTTTCTTAAACACTTGGATGACATAATGCACTGAAGACTTAGGTTTTTTCACAATTTCCGAAATTTCTCTCGCACTTTTGTTTTCTTTCCACAACTTTATAATTAGTTCCTTCATGTCAATAGATGTTTGCTTTTTCTCCATTTTTTTAAAACAATCGGTACAGAAAATAGTTCTATCACTACAAACGGAAAGATTAAACTGCGACTCTTAAAAGGACATACAAAAACAAGTTAAAACAAGAAAAAGCGTTAATTTGCTAGAATAAGGGAAATCTGTCCAAGTTTTTTTTTTTTTGGGTCTACAAAATTGCACTTTCGGTTAAATGTTTGTTTTAAAATAAAAATTAATAATCTAGAAAACGGGAATTAAATTCTATGAAATATTTTAAGAATTAAGTTTCATTTGCAGTTTATTTGACTTCAATGTCCCTACATATTGCAAAAATATTCAAGTTGCAATTGCAGTCTAGCTGCTGTCCAACTTTTCTGTTGATTCACTATACGTACATGTAAGAGAAGATTTGTCAAAGTCTATTGGGACATTTGAAATTTATGACGGAACAAACGTTAAGACAAGAATACACATGCGCACCACGTCGCTAGACCCTATTCTCAGTTGCAAGAGAGCACGCATAGTTGATGCAATAGTTATCATCCAACCTTGTAACTGCTCTAATTTTACAACAACGGGGATTCTAAATTCTTCTTAAGGATGATTGTACATAATCAAATGGGGTTCAACCAACAACAAAACCCACAACCATTATCCATGAATACTTGCATCCCTGAAACCGAAAGACTTGCCATTCACGGTACGTGTATTAATAACCATCTTCGATGGAACGATCACATATTTGAGGTAGCCAAAAATGCTGCAAAATGTCTAGGATTCCTTAAACGGTTCAAGAAATATTTTACCTCGTCTGATCTGGCCTCAATTTATAGGCATTCATCCGCCCAAAGATGGAATATAACACCCACATCTGATCTAGTGCACCTAAGACCGTTTTGCACATTCTAGATACGGTACAGAAATGCGCTTTATAACTAATTATTGGTGATAGAGACATTGTGAACTCCATAAATTCACTCTAACATTGTAGAAATGTCTCGTATCTTTCCCTAATTCATCGCTTCATTTTATAAAAAAAAATGATCCAGCAAAATAGCCAGTTACATTCCTTCCCTTAAAAAATTCACCCGCAATACGCGTCATGCTTCGACCAAATGGCCAGGTGTAGAACGACAGTTTTATTCAAATCTGTCCAGTAGTTTTTGCGTGATGGGCGCCCCGACACGACCCTAGTTATCATTTTATTTATTATATATAGATTAACAAAATAAAAATACATAGTTTTGCATGAAAAGTGCACGTAATAATAGGTAGCACGTACTTGCACCTACATGTTGTTTGATACGAGTAACTGAGATCCCACGGACCTCAGATATGAAGTTTGAAGAAAATTCGTTCAGCCGTTTTCGCTTTATTGAGTTTCTCTCTCATAATCATGTCGAGTTTGATCAAAATTTCAGGAAATCAATACTTGCCCTTATAGGTGCAAGTGAAAACATAAAAGTACACATGACTGCATGTAGAATCTTTTTGTAACTGTAAAGCAATTATACTTACTAAGCATACTTAAACTCTTAAGTTGAGATTGTTATCCTTAAAATGCAAGCTTATCTATATCTATACAAACAATAGTTAGGCTAGTGCTCACATAGAGAGTACAGCCAAAGTTATAAGGATAAACTGCTTAAAAGTTCGTGAATTCACAACTACTTTCAACGGCTGGCCATGTTGCCCGAATAGAAACAGGTCTCGAGCAAAAAATAATACGAGTACTGGTATTATGTCCCTTCATAATGGCCAGCACGGACGGCCAATAACCCTATATCTTAACTATCGTAAATGTGGATGCAAAAAAACTTGTAGTAACAAATTAAAGAACAGATGAAATGTAGTTGCTCGATTTACATAGTTTAAAAATGCAAAAATGGCAACAATGCTCATGAGTTCGTTGTAAATGCCAAAGATGTGTACGTGTGCCATATTGTTGGGAACTACATAGAGGCACAGCGCTGACGATGGGGAAGTGTTCAGCAGAAACTACTCTACTCTGCAGCTCGCACTCTTGTGTTTCCCTTTGGGAATATTTATTACTTCGAACAAAGGATATCCTGGTAGTTTCCTAATGTGCACGTTATTTAAAGACTAATTAGTATTTTTTCCTTACCCACCGCCCGACCCGCATAACCATTAACCATTCAAACAAGCCCTCAACCTTAAACTTATTACGCTATTATTAATTTGAGTCATTTTGTTCCATTGTTGAAAAGATGAGGAGGCGTAGCGTCCTTACCTTTCGTAAAGTAGTAACACGTGCAAGAGGTGCGATTTTTTTTTGTATTTTTTTTTTTTTTTGTAAAAGAATGATATACGAGTATGCATGTGTTGGCTGATGTACTTTGAGTATTCTGCATTCAGGAAGGTGATATGTTTCCTAATTAACGATTTTGTTAAGAGCAATGTGATGGCAGGAAGAGAAGTCGTATATTATTTTGTTCGAATATCCCAGAAATGGAGAATTTTAAGTGTAAAGAGGCAACCGGACGGGGTGTGGATGGTGGAACAGCCTTTAAATGTAAACACTCAATGCACTTAAATAAATAATGGAAAGTAAATAATCATAATTTACATATAAAGGTTAGCTGTGAATAAATATTTGTTTACCAGTAAACCGTTCCGAACAAGCAGCTTATATTGGATAGGTGTGGAGGAATTTGCAGTTAAGCTCTGATTTCTTTAAAAAACAAAAAGCACATACAGTGCTCCACAAAAGTGTAGGTACAGCACATATCATTTATGAAATTAGTCTGCCATTTGATAGTTATTGTACATAAGTTTAACCTTTTTATATTTTTCAATTAATCGATATTTTTAGATTTAGCGTAAACAGAATTCTCAAAATGTGTCTTTTTTATTAAAAAAAAAAACAATCCATTAAACTCGAAACTGGAAAAATTGCTTCCACAAAAGTCTTGGTACACCTGCACAAAATTTAAAAAAAAACAACAACAATAATAAAAAACGGGTTAAGAATATCACTGCAGCACCCCCAACAAATACATAGCGCTTGTCGTAGAAGGCGACTAACGGTAAAATCACATCTAGGCAATTTTTAAAATATCCAGGTGAGCCTGGCGACACATATACCGTCTTAAAACTGTCCCGCAAGTGTGCATGCGAATCCGTGAGTTGACACGACTGGAGATCACCGGTGTTGTAAAAGTAAGATCAATAATAGATCAAAAATCAGGAGCATGCACGTGTCAAAATCAAAAAACGCTTAAACCCTGGCATTATGGAAAAGTACGCTAAAAAGAAAAACACTACCCCGCCAAGTACTACCAATGCTACGCATGGCTGTGATCCTGGGACGAGCAGAAATGCTCAGGTCAAAGCTATTCGGTTTCCGGGGGATAGCAAAATAACGCAACGGCTTAGGCGTAACCTAAGAGTCGCGAGTTGGAACCTTGGAAGTATGAATAGTCGCAATTTCGAGCTTGAAGAAATGATGATTAGAAGGCTTGTGTGTACAAGAAACGAAATGGCGAAACACCGGGCATCGGGCGCGTTTCTTGGACGTTAAGACAAAAGCTTGCAAGATATTCTACTATGGATGATCGGAACAAGGTAAAAACGGAATTGGGGTACCTGTCTATTCGACAAAATTCATTTCGCAAATATTACTTCGCATTTATTAAAATAAATTTTGTTTGTTTCGGGATAGTTGTTTCGCAAATTTTCAATTAGTCTTTGATTTATCTCGCAACGTGATCATTTCGCAATACTTTTCCCGCGTTTTTATATTCTGCTTATGATTACGCAGCACTTTGTTCTTTTGAAGGAATTTATTTCGCTAACTGTTACTTCCCGTTTTGGTGCATCGTCGTTTATGTAATTGGCAAAATAACACTTGCCATTCAATCATTTTGCAAACGCCGGCCGTGGATCAAAGTGTTGTTTCGCAAAATGGATAGTCGGATAAACGTTTGTTTCTTAATTAAATCAATAAGAAATAAAGATAAGCTTAGTGTTGACGGTTTTTCATACGACTTTGAGTACATTAATAAAGAAAAAGACTATTCTTTGTGCTGTGAACTTAGAAAAAGTATTCAATATAAGTGCAAATCCCGCTTGGTTACCACCGAAGACAATGGAGTGCATAATATAAAAGCAAAACGCAATGAACATAACCATAACCCATAATTCTGCTATACGGAAACCTGTGTATTGTTCGATATTAAGACTCGCGCTAAATGTAGTGAAATAGAAAAGAGTTGTAAGGTGATACAAGATGCAATTGCTTCCTGGAGCTCTGAAGTTGCTGTAAAGGTCAGCTATGGTGCAGCAGATAACACGTGTGCGAAAGAAGACAGCTAGTTTATTGGTCGAACCCACAACATTGGACTTTGTAATTCCAAATGATGTGAAATTTTTTGACGGAGAACTTTTCATTGTTGAAGATTTTAAGATAGACGACGGACGAATTGTTACCATGACAAAAAAAAAACAACTTAAAACACATGGAAAAAAGTAAGTTTTGGATGATGGGCGGCACATTTAAGATTGTTCCGCATATATGTTACGAACTTTATACCATCCATTGTGATATTGACTCAAGCTTAAAAGCATACCCAATGGTATATGTACTTCTGATGGGGAAAACGACAAAATTATACGATACGTTGTTTAGGAGTCTGACTGAGTATGCTTGAAGGCAAAGCATATGCTTAAATCCGAAAATATGCATCATGGACTTCGAAAAAGCATTAATAAATTTTTTTTTACATAATTTACACGTGTTAAAGGGGATATGAATACCCTTATACCAATTTTTTTTTTAGAACACGTGCTTTTTTGTGGAAAGGGGGAGAGACAGAGCGAAAGACAGAGTGGTGTAGTTTGAAACTCAGGTGGTATTAAGTTTCTGTAAACTCCAAGGGTGGCTGTCCAGATAACTGTTTGTTTTCGCTATTATTGTCGTTGCTTATGATTCACAGTATTTTTTTCCGTCCTGATGTCATCATCATGATCAAGTTGCATTTTAGCTATATGACCACCCTACTGCCAGTGTTATGCCTTCACAGTAGAGTTGACTTAGCTTTCGCAAGTGATCGACTTTTTTATTTATTTCATGCGAAATAAATAGATGATTCTTGACATCAGGATTCGAACCGTGAATCAACAGCGTGACAAGCGATGATGTTACCACTACACCACGGCCACCCCAAATAGTGTACGACATTGTTTTAAGGATTATGTGCCCAAATGATGTAGTTTCCACTTGTTTCAATCCATCTATCGTCATGTCCAAAAATCTGGCTTGCAGACAAAGTACATCTCTGATCCAGAATTTTCATTGAAAATTAGGCAGATAGGCGCATTATCTTTTTTGTCACCGGATCGCATTCCTTCGGTCTTTAAGAAATTAAAGGTAGTAATGCCAATTGAGACAAAACCGATTATGGACTGGTTTGGGGAGTACTACGTTCATGGCAAAAATGGGAAAGATTACCCACCCGTGTTTTGGAGTATTTCATACTAGTTCGAAATGAAAATGCCCACTACTCAAAACTATGCAGAATCCTTTCATAGACACATGAACTCTGTAGTGGGCACTACAAATATAGGTTTCTATAAATTAATTATTGAAATAGAAAAAGAGACTAAAAACGTAGCAATTCAAAAGCAATATAAAACTATACGAAATAAGGAATAGCGAAATAATACAATGAAAAATAACATAATGCGAATTGATCACAACGCAAGACAAAAATTGCGAGATAATAAATGCGAAATGATATTTTTGCGGTATGATAACATAACGAAATAAGAACTTGCTAAACAAAAATTGCGAATAGATAAAATTCAAAATGATTAGAATGCAACACAAATAATTGCGAAATGATCATGGCGAAATGATAAATTGCTAAAAAAAAACTCCGCGAGTAGACCCTTACCCACGGAATTGCTATCATCCTCGCAGCAGAGCTACTTGGCAACATCTTGACCATTTTAAAGCCCAGTGACGGTTTGATGTCTCTCAAATTGGTGATACAGGGTGAGGTGTGGAATATTGTAAGAGCATATGCTCCCTAAGTCGGATGCGAATAGAGAGAAAAAGATGCATTGTTTGCTGAATTTTCACAACTTCATCAAAAACATCCCAAAAGAAGAGCTTTTGTTTGTTGGCGAAGATTTAAACGGACATGTAGGGAAAACAAATGAAGACTATGAAGACTGCCATGGAGGACTGGGGTACGGCACCAGGAATCCTCCAGGTGAAGACATCCCAAGCATGTGCAAGTCATACGGTCTTATCGTGCTAAATACCATGTTCGTCAAACAAAGCAGGCACCTGATCACTTACAGCAGTGGTGGAAATGAAACCCAGATTGACTACCATTTGGTAGCCAGTTTCATGAAGCCCTGGGTTAAAGATTGCAAAGTAATCCTAGGACGGCGATCGCCCAGCAACACCGTCTCCTCCTGACAGAAACTTTTATGGAGACGGGGAAGAAAACAAATGAGGAAACAAAGTTGTCTGAGAAAATCAATTGGTACAAGCTGGACAAAGGAAAAGGCGAAATTTTTATTACTAACATGACAAATTAGCTCTTTACCATCATCGATGAGGCCGGTGATGAGGAGTGCGGAGCACAAGACAGCGATCTTGCTGGGAGAGATCAAAATCAGTGATTGGAACGTCGAAACGCCCTTGCCAACATGCTAATGGTGGTGGATAGATGAAGCTAAGGTAGTGATACGAGAAAAGAAAACGGCTTTCAAGACTTGGACAAAATGCTCTTCTACTAATAGAGATGAAAAAGCTTGCCTTGAAGTGGTATATAGATGTTGCAAAGGTCTCGCGAAGAAGAAGTGCGCCCAATTTCAAGGAAAAAGTATGGAAGGCCTCTATCGGGAGTTGGAGGAAATATTGCCTTCGGCGTCTGATAGGAACCAGGCTACCCAGGAGCTTCGACAAAACAACTTGAATAAGGGAGCAACTATCTTCCAAATAGCCGCACAGAAAAGAAGAATTGCTCAGGAGATTCGTTCCCCAAAGTTCATTAACAATGCTCAAAGCCAGCTTCTTGTGGAAGACGACAAAATTCTCCACAGATGGCGACAGTATTGTGAAAGACTTCTGAATGAACAGTTTCCCCGGGTATACTTTCCAAGAGCCGCTCCTAACCATGACGAAATATACGACATTACTGTCGAAGAAGTTAGAAATGCGGCCAAATACTCTAAAAAAAAACGGTTGGGCCAGACGAGATACCCTCTGAGTTCGGGAAGAAGATGGGAGACATCGGGTCCAAATGGCTTATGATTCTTATCTCCAAACTTACGAGCGGTGATCCAATGCTTAATCAGTTAAGGGAAAGTTATCTTCGCCCTTTGCACAAAGGGAAGGGCGATACGCGAAACTGCGATAACTACCGTTCTGTCAAGCTGATATCACATACCATGAAGATCGTCGAGCGGGTATTAGATGGCCGACTGCGGAAAATAATATGGCTATCTGATCACCAGTGCGCGTTTGTCTCGGGTAAATCAACAACAGATGCAATCCAAAATATAAGGATCATAATGGAAAAACATCGTGATCCTTTAGACTTGCATATGGTGTTGGTTGATTTTGAAAAAGCCTTTGATAGACAACCAAGAGATCACTTATGGGTGGCGCTAAGACAACGAAGAGTTCCAGAAACCTACGTGCGCATGATCATAGACATCTATGAGGGAGCAAGGACAAGAGTAAGATGTCCCACAGGAGTCGCCGAAGAGTTCCCAATCAAAGTCGGTGTACACCAGGGAAGTGTCCTCAGTCCTTTGCTATTTATTTCAGTCCTTGATTATCTGCTTGAAGGAAAAGTGACGGGCCCCAAAGTGCATCAGTTATTCTTTGCTGACGATGGAGCTATCATAAGTGAAGACCAAACGGCCCTGCAACGAGCACTTGATGTATGGGTGGATGTTTTGGAGGAAAATGGATACCGCATTAGCACAAAAAAGAGAGAGTATCTGTGCTACTCGTTTCCTGATCCACACAGGCCTATTCCAGACATTTACTTGAATGGAAAAACGCTTCCCAACTGCGCAAAGTTCAAATATCTGGGATCTATGATCAATACCGAGCAACTTGTGATGATGACATCAATCATCGCGTAAGCGTAGGGTGGATGAATTGGCGGGAGAACTCTGCTATCTTTTGTGATCGAAAAATGCCCCCTAAGCTGAAAGGAAGGCTCTACACTCTAATTGTTGTACGTCCGGCACTCACATATGGTTCACAATGCTGGACAATGTACAAAAAGTATGAGGGCAAATTAACGGCAGCTGAGATGAAGATGCTTCGCATGACAGCAGGAGTAACAAAGCTTAATAGAATCCCATTAAGCCTTCATGTAAAAGAACCCATCGCAAGCAAGATAGAGCACGACCGGCTCAGTTGATATTGTCATGTTCAAAGGACATCATGACAATCGCGCAAAAAAGGCAGACCAAAAAATAACTAGATCACATAAATGCAAAAATACCAGCATTCGATTGGCCTCAGTGCCGAAGTGATCCGAAACCGGGAAGGCTGCCGGTACTTCCTGAGGGAAAACCAGTAAACAACACAGGCGGACTATTAGAGATGTAGTAAAGTGGGATGGTTGTGGTCCTTCTACTCCGGATCATAACTTCGCCATAAGAAGAAGAAGAAGATCTAAGAATCTTATACTACTCAATATTTTGTTGGAAACACTTTCATTTCGAGTACAGACAAAAGTCTCTGTGGCATTGAATGGACCAGTCTTTTAGTATAATCGGTGCTAGTTATGTGCCACTCTTTCTGTAGGATTTCTTTGAGTTGTATTTTATTAAAAATCTCGTGCGTTCTTAATTTTTATTCCAGTTTGTCCCAGAAGAGCTTTATAGGGTTTAAATCAGGGCTCTGAGACGGTGTCGGCAGTGTTTTCGTGCTATAGAGCAACAACAATCGGACCCTATAAGCCGTTGTCTTGCTGAAACAGGAAATCGGCAGGCATTGCCAGCACTTTCTTTGAGATTATTCTTTAAAATATCCAAGTACACGTGTTGATCGATTGTATTTTCAATGAATACTAGATTTCCCACGTCATTTACCTTCAAACCATCAGTCCCTCCACCACCATGTTTCACAGTCTTAATCGTGTGTTTCGGATTGAAGGCACCTCCACACTCTTAGGCGGCCGTTAGATCCAAAAATGCAAAATTTTGACTCATCGGAGAAAAAGACCTTACTCCAAGACTCCGTAGACCAGTGAATATATTCTTTTGCAAACCCAATTCGTTTTTTCTTGTTAGTTGCAGATATGAATGGTTTTAACCTTTGTGTTCGGGAGGATAGCCCTACAGTGGCACGACGTATAGTTTCGGAGTGAACTTGTATTGTTTATATAATTTGCACGTGTTAAAGGGGATATGAATACCCTTATACTAATTTGTAGGACACGGGCGTTTTTGCGGAAAGGGGAAGAGACAGAGAAAAAGACAGAGTGGTGTAGTTTGAAACTCAGGTGGTATTAAGTTTCTGTAAACTCCAAGGGTGGCTGTCCAGATAACTGGGGAGTATTTTGTTTGTTTTCGCTTTTATTGTCGTTGCTTATGATTCACAGTAATTTTTTCCGTCCTGATGTCATCATCACGATCAAGTTGCATTTTAGCATACATTTAGAAATTTTTTTTATAAAAAAGACAAATTTGGAGAAATTTTTTTTGCCCTGTAAATCTAGAAATATCAACTAATTGAAAAATATAAAAAAGTTAAACATCTTTGCAATAAATATCAAATGGCAGTCTAATTTCCTAAATCATATGTGCTGTACCTAGACTTGTGTGGAACACTGTACATATGTACATATGTATACCTGGGTCCAGTATATTTTTTTTAAGGAAATTTCCAAATCCCGAAACAGTCAGACTCAGTCGAAGTCCATTGTATTGGCAGAACTCTTTTTAGTGTATTGGTTGGAGAAACTTGGATTTCGTTTTTCTTTTATGCTCGGGTGGCTGTGGTTGCTGTTCCCCGTTTGGGCTTGAACCTGCATAGTTCGGGTCACAAGCGAACACACTACATACTACACCGTGGCTACTCCAGTATGGACAAAGGGAGCAGGTGTCGCCTTCAAATAATAGAAAGAAATAACTTAAATAAGGGCGAACTTTTTCCGTGTTTATTCCGCCGATTTTAGACGATTCTTTCCTCTTAAAACCTTCCGTTTTGGGGCATTCAAAGAGTTATAGTAAATTTTTAAAATAGTTGCTTTTAGAATTTTTACAGAATTTTACTTGGTCCCATAGGACAAGTATTGTTTTGATTCTGATTAGTCTTTGTATTACCATTATAAAGGAACTTGAAAAAGTATGTAGGTCTAGTAATTCTATCTGTCTGTCTGCCCGTCTGTCTATGCGTCGAAATGAAACCTTTACGGCTGGGCGGATTTTCTTTAAACTTCATACCTGGGGACTATGGGATAATGCTCAATCGGCGAAACAGGAATTTTCAGTCCAGCCCCAAAATACTTTAATTATTAGCGAATTATTTGTGTAAATTGGGTATTCCTCGGATATGTTGATATCTAAGTCATTTTCTACATAGGTAATGACATTGCATTCAAATTGTAGTCATATTGTCAACAACGCTTTTTTTAAAAATTGGTCGCCTCTTTTCTATTTATAGATCTTACATCTGAACGGTATACGAATAAACTGTACATATAGCGTAAGTAATAGTAAGCCCTTTATTGGTTATTGGGGTGCTAAACAGTGAGCCAACGGGCGATAGTTCGCGATGTGTAAGATTCAATCGAAACCAACAATTTTTTTTTACTTTAGATGGGGCCACAGTCCACATTGGACATCGCCTCAACAACCATCCAGCATCTCCAGCCGAACTCGATCCTGTGCTAACTATCTCCAGTTTAGCACACGAAGTTGGCTGAGGGCCCCTTCCACCTGTGTGCGTCACCATAGATAAGATCTCATTTGACTATGTCGCCCCACTGGTGTGATTTCAAGGACTGGTGTCATTATTTGAATTTACAGCAGAGCCTAGGTAGACAAAGTCCTTAACTACCTCAAAATTTAAGCTTTTTCTTTTTTCAATGTATTTTGGTTTACCTTTGTTAACCGCCAAACCTATTTTCGCGGTTTCTGTTTCAATACCCACAAACAGCCCCCTGCGTTCTTCCAATTATGAGAATGTCATCATCTTACGCAGGTTAATACTTTTACAGACTTTTGAAAGATAATACTCCTGATGTTAGCTTGAGAATTTTGTACAATCCTTTCATGTACGAGTATCATATTAAAGAAATCAGATGACAGCGCGTCACTCAGTCACAGTGCTTCTCTGACATCAAAGGCATCGATGATGTTGTTACAGACCTTGATGGAACAGGGTGCATTCTTCATCGTCATCCTCCACAGATGGACGAGTTTGGCAGGGATGCCAAAACTAGACATGATTCTGTATAGCTCGTCTCTATAGACGCTATCATAGGCGACTTTAAAATCAATGAAAATGTGGTGAGTATTGTTTGGGACCGTATGGTTTTTCTTTTATGTTGCCACGGTGTGAATATTCCATCTTTCGTGGCCTAAAATCACATTGATATGGACTAAAGATTTAAGACGTTCACATAAAAATTCTCAGTTAGGATATCATACGCGATGTTGAGGAGACTGATACGTCTGTAGTTAGCACAGTTCAGACTATCTTCTTTCATAAGAATCGGGCAACCGATGTTCAGGTTCCGTTCATCGGACATACCTTTATCCGACCATACTCGTATTTTACTGATGAGTTAATGCATTAAATAGCTCGGCAGTTAGATTTAAGCTTTGATATTGTTTTTTTCACCTCACTTTGGTCGGGTGGACGGAATTGTTGATCGTCATTGTCCGAGTTGAATGGAGCATTTTGCCTGACAGCAAAGATTTGGTCGTCACCGCAGTTTATCAACACCGACTGTGGCTCTACTACTAGATTTCCGTCCTCATTCCTATAGGCCTCTGTTCGGCTTTGTAGCATTGGCATGCTTTTTTTACCTTCTGGTAAGCTTTCGAACATAATTCCTGCTAAACACTTTCCCATTGAGTCTATCTTGATGTTCTTTCCTTCTCTTCTTCTTTTATATGTCGTAAGATCCCCTTGTCACTCTGTGCAGCGTCGGTTTATGGTGGCACTCTTCATCAAACAACACACTACCACAACTGTTCAACCCCAAAAGGAAGTGAGATATAAAAATGTGTGAAGAATTCGTTTAACAAGACTTAAATATCACCGTAAATAGTTTTGAAAAAGCAATATATTTTTCTTAAGAAAACGCTCCACAAAGTGGGCGTGACCGTATATAATGTACGGACGAAATGTAAGGAGAGTCAACGTAAGTATATTTTACCTATACAACATTTTTTCAGTTTCTGGCTTGATATGTTACAAACTACAAGTATTTATCAAATTTAATATTAAATTGCGCAAAGAATAAAACACTTAGTTACCAACGCTCTGACAACTGGGGTATCCCTGGATGTCTTCTTTTCTGGTCAATTCTTTGACATCACACTTCGCTGTCTTATATGTATTGTAACATAATGTAGCATAATAACTACGCTCCAAAAGTATGCAACACATTCCGAAGTGTCTTTTCATTCGAGGTTCGTGTCCACGGTAAGAGACGGATTATGTCTAAGACGACGTCGCGGAATTAAGAGTTAATTATAACCACAAGAGATTATTGGCTGCAGCTATCATCTTGGAATTATTACATCAGAATTTTCTTGTTCCAGTGGTCGGAAAATTTGCTAGAAGTTTCTGGCTATCAGAAATGCGACAATATAAGGACAGATGGCGATCGAGGCATGGCAGTTGGTTTTCGAACCGCACGAAGAGATTGGAAAAGTGATAACAGCCGAAGTTGTAATTTTGTGATAAATTGAAAGTTGAGAGTTAACAAGAAGAAGTAATTAGTTTGGATTTGTGAATTAAGTAATTGAAATGAGATAAAGTAATTTGAGAAGAAAGAGACCTTGTAAGGAAGGAATCTGCGAAGAATAGTATAGTGTGAACTTGAATTGTTCTATAGACTAGAAAATAAAGAAATAATCTCACAGAATAACGTTTTATCTACTCGAGCCGTAGCTAGCATATTACATTGGTGTCAGAAGTGGGATAAAACTTATTCTGTGAATAACTATTTCCGTGGTGTGAAATTGCACAAAAAAAAAAAAAAACATTTCTGTGTTGAGTTAATTAGTTGCGCAAAATGGGTCGCAACTATAATTCAACTAAAGGCAGAACTCAGTAAGCGGAATCTCGACACAACTGGGGGAAAAGATGCCCTACTGATTCGTCTGGAAGAAGCAGTAACGCAGGAAGGTGAAAATCCGCATGACGTAGAGTTTGACGTGGAAGAGGAACCAGCAAGTACAGTAGCCGACCCGGGTATAACAAGTCTGCTCCTGCAACTTAAGTTAGTCATGGACGAACAAAAGAAAGCAATAGAAGACCGAAAGAAGTCTCTGGAACTTAAGCTCGATGACCAAAAGAATTCTATAGAACTTAAGCTGGACGAACATAAGAAAGCAATGGACAAACAAAAGAAAGCAATGGACGAACAAAAGAAAGCAATGGACGAACAAAAGAATTCTCTAGATGCTCTGGAAATCAAACTTGATGAGCAAAACAAGAACTTGGAGTCCAAATTCGAAGCGTTCGAAGAGAAAATCGAGAAGGTCGAGACGCAACTCGGAAAAGTCGAAACTAGATTCGATGAAAACTTTGAGAAACATGAAACTCAGTTCGGGAAGATAGAGACTCAGTTTGAAAAAGTGGATACGCAATTCGAGATAGTAGGAAAGCAAGTCGAAAATCTTGCTAAGGAGCTCAGCAACGTGAAGAGACAGAAAGCACGGGAATATTCCACTGACGGTCTAAGAAGAAAGGAGATGCAGCCTCCTATCTTCGATGGTCAAACATCATGGCCAATTTATAAAAGGCAATTCGAAGCGGCCGCAATGACCAATAGCAGGGACGATGAAGAGAAGTCCATTGCACTCACACTTGCACTGAGGGGTCCAGCTGCGGAGCTCTTGCAGACCATCCCGGAAGATAAACAGCAGAACTACGACTCTCTGGTTCAGGCTATCGAGATGCGGTTTGGGGATGAACACATGCAGCAGGTGTACAGGGTTCAGCTGCGTAGTCGAGTCCAGAAAAGGGGGGAAACGCTCCAACAGTTGCAAGCGGATATAGAGCGACTAGCCCATCTTTCATACCCTAAAGCCGGTGAGGAGCTTATCAACGAAATGGCGGTGGAAGCTTTTATTCAGGCCATAGAGGACAGACAACTGCAAATGGCTGTAAGGATGGCTGAAAAGCGAACGCTCCCCGAGGCATTGGCATTCGCTTTGTCAATGAATACACCGTGTCAGGGAAATGTCCGTCGTGGAATGCTCATGCCAGAGAACAGCCGTCATGGATGAAGACAAAGCTCGCGGAAGTCAAATCCGTTGCTGGAATTGCAACTAAACCGGACACCTACAACGGCAGTGCAGAAGTGCACCTAGACGAGGAAATTGTCCACATTGCGGAAGTAGGAGAGCAGAGAGGAAGCATCTGGCGGTGATAACATCCATCCTGTCAGTCAGACTTCCCAAAACCAGCAGTCGGGAAATGCGTAAGGACCAACTTCGCGGGGCAGAAGTTGGTTACTGGAATCGAGGCCCCCAGGACCACCATTCAAGTTTCGCAAACCAAACGGGGTAACAAGAGCCTGACAGTGGAGGCACTAATCAACAAGAAGAAGTGCGTAGCCACCATCGACACAGGCGCCACTGCCTCCATTGTAAGAAGAGATATCGTCAGAAGCGCCTGGCTGCACAACACCAACAGCTACTGCCTGAAGACTGCAACAGGGGAAATGGCGAAGGTGTTTGGAGAAGTTCGTCTTACGATTACTCTGGCGGGACTGACGTTCTCCCATGCGTTTCTGGTGGCAGATATATGCGACGAGTGCATCACGAAAGCAAATGAAGTAATCTTGGACATCGGGATGCAAGTACTGAGGTATCGAAATGTGGAGATTCCGATGGTGTACGGAAACGAGAATGCCGTAACTCTAAGGACAGTCATCAGCAAAGACGAAGTTTTGCCGCCGTCTTCAGAGACAATCATTTGGACGAAGCTGGAAGGTGATCTTGGGAGCCACCGATTCTACATAGTAGAACCAGACCCGGAGAAGAATTCTCAAGACTACATCGTGGGAAAGACGTTAGTCGAACCAAAGAACACCATGGTTCCAGTGAGAGTTTTGAACGCAAGACCACACACTGTCAAACTAAGGCGAGGGGAGGTGACTGGAAAATGCACGCCGATTACCGCCGTCGCAACAATATCTGAACGTGATGCTCCAAAACCTCTCCCATCACCTTGGACAGCGGAAACGAGAGAGACGATTCTCCAGTCTAGTGAGCTGAATCAGGAGCAGAGAATCTTATCAATGAGTACGCTGATGTATTTGCCTCACAGGACGGAGAATACGGCCGAACACACCTGGTACAACATCGAATAGACACTGGTGATACTAGACCAATTCGTCAGCCTGCTAGGCGCCTTCCATTGGCAAAGGAGACAGAAGTTGCAGAGATGGTGTCGGCAATGGAGAAAGAAGGTCTGATCGAGCCGATTCTGGCCTGGAAAGAGAACATGGAGAAACCGGATCATCAGGACATCTCTCACAGAAGCCCGACCTTAAAGGCATATTTTGCGCAGTGGGACTCCCTCCATGTCCAAGAAGGTGTTCTGAGAAGAAAATGGGAATCCTCCGACGGAAAGTCGTTTGTAATGCAGCTTGTCGTACCGCGGACAAGGGTCAAGGAGGTGTTACAGGAAATGCATGGCGGGGCGACCGGAGGCCACTTGGGAGTGGCACGAGAACGTTTTTATTAGTTAAAAGCGAAGGAAGATATCGAAGACTGGTGCAGAAAATGCGACGTGTGTGCAGCTAGCAAGGGTCCGAGAATCAAAACTCGAGGTAAGATGCACCAATACAACGTGGGAGCACCTTTCGAACGAATCGCCATTGACATCGCAGGGCCCTTTCCGGAAACCGACAATGGTAATCGGTATATACTCGTAGTGATGAACTACTTCAGTAAGTGGCCGGAAGCGTTTCCGATCCCTAACCAGGAAGCCAGAACCGTGGCGGAGCAGATCGTCTACAATTGGGTTAGCAGATTCGGTGTGCCCTTGGAATTGCATTCTGACCAAGGGCGGAACTTCGAGTCAAGAATCTTCCAAGAGATGTGTCAACTACTCGGAATCAAAAAGACAAGGACAACCCCGTTTCATCCACAGTCGGACGGTATGGTGGAGCGTTTCAATAGGACTTTGGACGAACATCTCTCGAAGGTCGTAGGTGACTACCAACGGGATTGGGACCGGCAGATACCCTTGTTTTTGATGGCCTATAGAAGTGCCGTGCATAGCACTACGCGACATACGCCGTTCGAAATCTTGTTTGGTGGAATAGCTCGGTTACCCAGTGAGGGGAAATTTGGATCTCCTACCGATGAGCCCAGAAATGAAGAAGAGTACGTGGCGGACCTTAGGGAAAGGCTTAGGGACATACACCAAACTTTGTAGGGAGCACGATCATTAATATCCGAAATAGTTTGTGTATTATCATCGATTATTGAAATCTCTTTTAATAATTTAAGCATAAATAAAAGCATACACAAAAGTTACGAACGGTCTGAAACGGACCATACGACACCCTTGTCTTATTTTCTAACCCATCCCTAATATAGTGTGGCATTGTAAACTTCAGGATATCATCGGAATTTTTAAGGGATTTTACCCAAAAAATTTATGGCACAAAGGGTTTAGACATATGGATGGGCAGACTGACATGGCTAGATCGACTTAACTTTTAATGTTGATCACAAATATATATATATATATATATATATACTTTGGGGACCTACCGTTAATATTTCTCTATGTTATAAACTATGTAATAAAATTGATATACCCTATAGATGAGTATAATTACGGTTTGAAAGAAATGAGTCAAATGATTATTTCCAAGTACTGACTAATTAATAATAATCATTCGAAAGATTTCTTCAAACTGGCTGTTAGGAAACTTCAACATATCATCAATGCAGCTTTTCGACTGAAATATGTACCAAGACAATGGAAATTACCAGAAGTCATTACGATTGCTAAACCAGGAAAACCACCAAATGACAAGAAATCATATCGGCCCATATCACTTTTTCCCACAATGTCAAAACTATTTGAAAAAATCCTACTTCAACCTTCAACCAATTATCACTGATAGAAATCTGATCCCAGCTCACCAATTTGGTTTCAGAAACAAGCACACAACAATCGAACAATTACATCGGCGCTGACAAATCTGATAGAGAAATGGACTAGACCAGATCAAAATCTGATCGGCTGTTTTCTTAGATGTGCAACAAGCTTTCGATAGAGTTTAGCACCAAGGGCTTCTTAGCAAATTACACAGATCTCTACCAAAACAGTTTTATATAATTCTGAGGCCATACATTTTCGTGTGAAGTATGAAAATAAATATTCTACGCTACGCAAAATAAGAGTCGGAGTCCCCCAGGTAGCGTGTTTGGTCCAGTCTTGTATCTATTGTTCACAAATGACCTCCCAACTCCATCAGATACGGAAATAGCAACGTTTGCTGACGATACGACTATCTTATCGACTGGAAGGAACTCCACAGAATCCACCTCAAAACTGCAAAACGCAACAAATGATGTAGTAGAGCGTACAAAGAAATTTCGCATAAAATTAAACGAAGCTAAATTGACTCACATTAACTGTTTGAATATGATAACTAATAATTCCCCTTTCTACTTGTATATAAACAATAATACAGTACCATATAACTCTAGATGCTAAACTAAGATCGAAAAAGCATGCTAAAGACATAGAGAAGAGCTTAACCTGAAATTCAGAAAAATGTATTGGTTTATTGGAAAAAACTCGGAGCTATCCATACGCAATAAGCTGCTAATTTACCTCCAAGTTCTAAAACGATTTTGGACATATGGCATCCAGCTTTGGGGCTGTACCAAAATAACGAACTTAAATATCACACAAAGGTTTGAAAATAAGGTCTTAAGATCTATCATAAATGCACCATGGTGACATACGCAATGAAATCTTAAATGTTATACTAGTATCTGAGGAAGCAGCTATGTATGTTTGAAAAAAAAAAAAATATCGCCAATGACTTCACCAACATGAAAACCATAAAATCCAGAGCCTAGTGAACTTACCGGAGTCGAAACGACTCCAGAGAACGCTACCCGTGGACTTCGCTGTTCGTTCTTGATATACGAGAGACCGCAGATAAATTCGCGGCCTGAGATACTCAACTACGGGTCATCTTCTCATTAGTGTTATTACCACTAACTGCGGCACTCTTTATTAGTATAAATATCATCTCATTTCAATAATAATCTCATTTTGTTATTATCTGTGGTAGGATAAACATCACCAAATCTCAAATAAACTTGGAATATTTTCCAAGTAACATTTCTCTGTATTCACTTTTGAGTTTTTTGCATTTCTTTTTCGTGCGGCTTCCACTTCAACCTTGCGTCAAGTGTCATCTCAAGGATTTAGCCTCGTTTGAAAAAGGAATTTGAACGGAATTGACAAAGATAGGTAAATTATTTACTTTTTCATAGATAAAATTGATATGAACAGGTCTGTGTCCACTCAATTTCCATATTTAATGATTCTTGCAACTTTCTAGTGATTTTTCGATAGTTTTTACTGTTGTCAAGGTGGCAGTGTCATCGGCAAATGTACCTAATGTGGTGCTTTCTTCTTGCGGTATATCACCAGTATACAACAGATACAAGCAGCTGCTATTTGTTTAAATTCTGAATAATCGAGTTTGACACGGAAGAGTCTATTCGCGAGATATTACTCTGCAATGGTATATGACTTGTCGCAATTTCAACTTCAAGCCTTCTTGCCACACCTTATATAAAGGCTTGAGAAACATCTAGAAATAAGTTTGAGCAAATCTTCTTTTCTTCAAAAGCAATTGTAGAATGCTTACAGCTAAATCCGAACTGGTGGTCAGGAATAAGATGTTTTTATTCAACCGGCTGAGGAATATCCTTTTGAAGACTTTGGATATTAATCGGAAGAAGCGAGATCGGTCTATATGACTTTTTTCATTCGGCGGTTTACCGTGTTTTTGGAACTATTATACCTTCAGCGATTTTCCATTGACTTGGAACATACTTTAGTCATATACAAAATATTTAATTACCCCTTTCCTAGTTAATTTTTTGAGAACCTCTACCGTGATTAACTAGTATCCAGGAGCTTTCTTAGGTTTCAATTTCTCTACTTCCTGTTTGTGCATTGATATTTTCAATGAGTGGTTGACCATCGAATGATTTAAATGTTTCTTCGAGGTGGGCTGCAAAGATTCCCGTTTTTTCCTTATCATTCTTGCCCCATCTGTGGTTTTTTAATTAACTTTAACCACTTTCCAAAGCGAATAATTAGAATATTTTTCCGCTGTTAGATTTTCAAGGTAAATTCAAGGATTTTTAATTTTATTATGTATTTTTGAAATAAGTTACACAAATTTCAATGGAGCGATCGACTTCAATTTCTACTTAGTAGGGCGTCTTAAATTATACACTCAGATGTTTTGTATATTTATAAATGACTTGCCATCTGTCTGTAAATACACTTCTGTCCACCTGTATGCAGATGACGTTCAGCTATATTCGGCTATGCCAGTTAATAGCTTAACCTCGCTTGTCACTTATATTAACAAGGATTTGTCTGGTATACACAATTGGTCGGTAACTAATGGATTGCTTTTAAATCCAACGAAATCCCAGTTTATTCCAATATCCAATCAAATGCTCGACTTTAACCTTCTGCCTGATGTGCTGCTCTCTGGGACTAAACTTAAAGTTGCTGACACTGTAACTAGTCTAGGATTCGTTATTAACTGTAAGCTTTCTGGATACAATCACACCAACGCTGTAATCAGGCGTATATATGGATGCATTCGCAAGCTTTGGATAACTGCTAATTTTACGCCTACTGAAACTCGAAGGAAGCTTGTTAAAAGTCTTGTGTTACCCTTAATAACTTATGCTGAAGTAGTATACTGTAATATAGATTCGCTGTCACAACGAAAATTACAAGTAGCTTTCAATGATGCAGTGAGATATGTTTATAGTCTTCGAAGATATGACCATGTATCTGAATATTCAAAGAATTTGCATGGTACCACTCTTCAACAATACATCAACGCTATAAATTGTATTTTCTTACAAAATATTATAAAAAACAAGACGCCAGAGTATTTGTATGAAAAACTTAATTTCGCTCGTTCGCTCAGGACCCTTAGCTTAATTCCATCACGTCATCGCTTTTTAAACTCATTCCGACTATTTTTCATCCACTTATGGAATTCTTTGCCTTTAAGTATAAGAAATATTTCCAATACCACACGCTTCAAAAGTGCAGTCCTTGATTATTTTTCACTGCATACTTAAACTATGTATTGTATATTCCCTTACACACTATATTCTACCATGAAATTTTGTTTCTTAGTTTTTAAGTTTTGTATTCAAAATGATTTAACATGTCTAGATCTCTATATTAATTCTAAGTACTATAAAAGATTTTATCTTAATGTACATACCACAAAATTGAATAAATTGAATTGAATTGAATTGAGTTGAATATTTTCTTTAATATCTTTCTTAAAGCCTTCCCAATTTCAGTGAAGTGATATGTCGAAACATTTTGACTCATTCGAAAGTTTTTTTTTTTCAAATCAATGGTTAACTATCAGAATAATCTTTTGAATAATTTCGTTCGAGCTATATATCGAGACTTCTCGACTTACTACATACCAGTGGCGTGGGGTGAAATTTCAAGAGAGGGAAGCCGAACAAATTTTAAGTAAAATGTTTTATTCAAGACTTACCATTTTGGTGCTTATTCGAAACACAGACTTAAGATATGCAATCTAAGCCACCTTTGTTATACTTTAAGGCATTGGAATTTACGTAGACAATGAGCTCATCGCATAAAAAAAGTGGCTTCGAAAGAAGCCGTTCTGGAGCGTTGTTAAATATAAAAAATTTAGCAATCACAATTATGTACTACCCATTTGTACTCTAAGCTATCCTACGATTCTTTTTTACGAATTCTGCTAAAACTCTTCCATAAAAATTTTACTTATTTTTAATTTCTAAAAGAAGGTTCTTTTCGATAGATAAAAGTGGCAGGTCTGAGAGTCTTTCTTCTTTTTGGGAATTTCTTAAGTAAGTGTGGACTCTTTTTAAAGTCGAAAAAGATCTTTCGACAGAGGCCACAGTCAAAGGCAGGGTTAAAAAGATTTCACACAATGTTAGAGTTTGAGAAAAAGTATCTCCAAGCATTTCCGTATTAAAATGCTTATAAAGTTGAAAAACATCAAGCTTTTTAAGTGAAGGGGTAGTGTATAAAACTTTGAGTTCATTTTTTAAAGTAGTAAAATTAAAAATTCCATGAAATAAGGTAATTAAAGAAGATATTTTGTCATCCGGCATTGAATTAGAAAAATATTCATATTTTGATTTGTTTAATAAATCAAAGAAAATATATGAACTAAATGAGCTATACCTATTCTTAATCTGACTTGTAACATTATCTATAATTGCTACAAAAATTGGGCTATAATTTGTATTTGAATCAATATTAAGTAGTCGGCGTTTGCGTGGAGGTTCTGAGCAGTCACTTACGCTCTCATAGATTGAGTCAAATGAGTTTAAAAATTCAGAATGAATCCATGACTCAAAACCCTCGATCTCTTGCTTCACAAGCTCTATGTCAGTTTGTTTATTTTGAACTAAACTAAAAAGAATATCTGTTTTTGCAAATATGACCGGAGTAACAGGCAATAAAAACAGAATTCTTCGTCTTGCAGTTTGTACAACAAACTTTCGGACATACCCAGAGTATCGTTATCCCATTCTCCAGGTTCACATAAAATCTGTTCAAAAGTTTTTATAATATCTTCTATGTAATTGAATAAGACGTTCACTATACGCGAATGATATTGCCATCGAGTCTCTGATACCCCGGAATGCCAGCTCTTGTTTTCCTAGAAGAACTACAGTGTCTATGAAACGCTTCATTAAATCGCGATTGGGATCAACTTTTCTATTATGAGCCTCGTAGGAATTCCCTAAAGAAGTCTCTATGCGATATTCGCCAAATTCATGCAAATGCAAGCAGCTGCGTATATGCTTTTCCGTTTGAATATGTTTTTTTGGAACAATTAATAAAATTGTTTATATCAAAGAAACCTGTGTGACTCCCAACACCAGGAGAATTAGAAAAAAGAAGACAAGGAAAACAAAACATTCTATTTAATTTGCAACTGCCAGTCAGCCATGGATTCTTTTTGTAAAAAGACTCATGAAAATATTTCTGATACCCATCCTTTCGCGTATAATCAATTTTCATTGATGGTGTCGAGCGGAATAGTTCTATAACTTTTTTTTTTTTTTTTACAAAAAAGAAAGCTTACTGAACTCGTGGGTTTCTTTTAGAAGAAAATCAGTTAAACAACACTCAAAGTTAACTAGAGACATCTTGTCTATGAATAATAAGAATGTTCAATGGGGCACCTCTTGAGTAGATTTATAAATTACTTACTTGGTATATAGCTAATAACTATTCACTTAGCTCACTTACTATTTTAAAATAATTTAATAATTTAAAACACTAACTCAACTACCAATATGTAATTGCTAAATTTTTAAAATTTTCTAATAATTAGCAGTCACAAAAATCACAAAAATTTGCATCCGAATTTTCAATAAATCACTCACAATTACATAACCGATTTGGAACCGTAACAAGTAAGAAACACCTAACAAGTAAGAAACACCTCAAACGCCGTTCGAACCACTACATCACCCAATAACTCGATTTTCGTCGGCTTATTTTGTTGCCTACAATAAAAAAAAAAAAAAAAAACCCCTTCGAACTAAAACCTTTCTCCTCCACCAATGCTCATCCACAAAAGCCGAGAAATCGCGGGGTATTTTCCTCATAAGCGAATGTATGTTAGACATTGCACGCTGTGTGCGAGTTTGTGTATGATTAAAAATGAATAAACAACCGAAGTGGTCGCAGCATTTCATCTTCGAGCGTGTATAAAGTTATGAAAAATAGTTTGATGAACAAATAATTGAATGTGATGGTTGGCAAGTGGCAAAATAAAATATTTTGATATTTGAAAAGGGAAGCCGGAAGGAATCGGCTTGTATGGACGCCACGCCACTGCTACATACATATAGTGCACGACTGTGTTTCACGTACTTGCACTTGTATGCTGTTTATTTACAAATGTCCTAGATTTAAATTTAAACAAAATCGTTAGTTTTTTTTTTGTATACCCAATCCCATTTTGACACATTGTTTGTAACAAAGGGAAATAATAACGAGACCCCAAAAGTATATAAATATATTTGTGATCAGCACCAAAAGTTATATCGATCTAGCCATGTCCGTTCGACCATCTGTCTGTGTGTCACCAATTTGTTGAACTTAAGATTTTGAACTAGGAGGGCGAAATTTGGTATACATGCTTTTTGGGACTGAAAGCAGTATAAGTGTAAAATTTTTGAAATCCGTGCACAGACACGCCCACTTTTTATAAATATTTTTACTAGAGACTGGAAAATCTCTATGAACGTATTACTCGTATATTCGTCCATACCTTATATAATACCACACCCACTTTTGGGGGCGCTTTAATAAAAAAAAAAAAAAAAAAAACCGTACTGATGGTTAAGTCTTATTGTGAATATCTCGCCAGAATCTGTGAACTCAAATATGCAACTTGAGCAAAATCGTCAGACAGAAAACCCGTTTTGATGTAGTGGTTGGAGAAACTTAGATTTTATTCGTTTCTCTTTTATGCTCGGTGGCAGTTGGTTGCTGTTCTCCGTTCGGGCTCCAACCTGCACTGTCCGGGTCACAGAAAAACACACTACACACAAGACTGTTGCCACCGTCAAATAATTTTAGAGTTAGATTGAAAATTCCCAGGTATGAAGCTTGAAGGAAATTTATCTAGCCATTCAGTATTTTTTTTTTATTGACTCCTACCGCATTGACATACGAGTAGAGTAACGCTTGCATTGGTGTGCAGTAATTTCAACGGCATATCTCAAGTGATCATTCGATTAAGTGGATCACTTGAATACTAATATCTTGATTCTTAAAGTCATTCGATTATACCCATCACCAGAATATAGCTACAGCTTTGAAAAATACTATTCGAAAAAAATTGTTAAATATAGAAATTTTGGTATCTGTTCCATTAAAGCACTTCTTGATTTTGTTCAGCAAAAATTTCATTAAGCTGCGACTTACAACCGCTAAGTAATCGACGACTACCTAAATGAAGTTCTTGGAAAAATAATTGCCTTATCCCGATGTTGAACAACTTTTCCTTTGCAAAATACCGGTATAGCAGGACTGGAACAAAACAGTTTTCTACCAAGTTATAGAGCAGAAAAAAATCTGTAATGTCTATACCTTAAGAAATTTAAGTACAGGGTGTTTTTTATGTTCCAGATCGATGTTGTTTAGCGGCAATTTTTTTTTTTTTTTTGCATTTGGTTTGGTTGGCATTTGTCAGTTCGCATTTGGCGGTCTTGAAGAGCAATCGATAAAAATATATATACGTTCTGAAGTTATTAAAACATTTTACTAAATAATCCTTCCATTGTGAAAAACGAAGAAAATTGCATAATTTATTTGGATTAAATCATGTGCCTAGGATCAGAGTATAATGAATAACAGGTAAAGTGAAGTGCGTTCTTAGCGTACGTACGGCACAAAATATTGCTACAGTGAGAGACGGGCACCTCCTTTAGACGTCGTGCAGAAGAACTTGAAATGTCTCCGGCAAATTTGTTTAAAATAGTCAAAAAAAAAAAATTTGTATTTGTACCCGTATAAAATTGAATCGATTCAACAACTAATGGAAAATAAAAATGTTTTGAACCGCCATACCGATGACCCCAATATTTGGGAAAAAATCATGATGAGTGACGAACCTCATTTCGAGTTATCTGGATTTGTTGATAAACAAAATATACGCCAGTAGGCACTAAAAGTCCTCAATTGATACACCAACGACCTTTACAACCTTGTACAGTTAGTGTATTGTGCGGCATTTGGGGTGGCGGCATCATTGGACCATTTTTTTTACGACGCAAGGCGATGGTGTAACAGTTACTGGTGATAGCTGTCGTGACAAGTTGCAATACTTATTGGTGCCCGAATTGAATCGATTGGGCCTGCAACACATTTGGTTCCAACAGGACGATAATCAATCAAACAAAGCTAACGATACGATGGATATTTTGTAATATCGATTGGTTCTATCGAACCCCTGATTTGATTGTCCCCAACTTCTTCTTTTGAGGGTATTTGAAGGGAAATGTCTACGACAATAAAACAACCACAATCCCGATGCTAAAGGACAACCTTATTCCAGAAATTGGTGAAACAACACCCGAAATATGCCGAAATGTTATGCCAAATATGCTTAGAAGAGCACACATCCGCACCGCAGCCAGAGGCATTTGGCTGATATAATATTTTATACATAATTATTATAAACCAAATATTTGGTAAAAATTTCATAGTTATGTTACCTACAACTGCAGTTAAACGAGTACATCATGACGAAATGAATGGATTTGTTCAATCAAAATTTGTGCAATTCTCTACAACTTTCTAAATTCTGGCTACACTTATACAGCTGATCGTTAATCTGACAGCTGACACCATCTTTTTATTCAGTATTGTTTAGCAAATCATAATGCAAAAACTTACGTCAGAGCAGCGTTTACAAATTGTGGAAATTTATTTCAAAAATTAGTGTTGACCAATTTTACGGTCAACATGATCGACTAACTAAGTCGGCTCTTCGCAAAAGAATTGAATAATTTTGCATTACATTTACTCTTTTGGATTCCAAGCCACCGATAAGAATGCACAGAGAGTTGAAGAAGATATCAATTCATCGATTCGTCATCGTGGGTAATAACTTGGCCTGTGTCTATCGAATTTGTGGAAGATCTTGCGCAAGGATCTTGGTTTACAAGAACAGAAGCCGAACGATCATCGTTTACGTCGCATCGTGAGATTAATGACTGGGCTCTTAAACAGTTGAAAGTCGATCCACTTTTATACCGAACAAACAAATTTTGTTCAGTGATGAGGCTTACTTCTGTCTCAGTGGCTTTGTTAATAAGCAAAATTGTCGGTTATGGAGCAAAGAAAATCCAGAGACGATCCATCAGCTACCGATGCACACCCAAAAATGCACTGTTTGGTGCGGTTTATGGGCTGGCGGCATCATCGGGATCCATTTCTTCAAAAATTAAGAAAATCGAAATGTCACCGTCGATGGCGCCCAGTACAGAACCATGACCAACGATTTTTTGTTTCCAAAAGTGCGCGGACACATGGTCTGCAGGACATTTGGTTTCAAAAGTATGGTATAGAAATGGACCTGTGGCCTGGTCTCCAAAATCATGTGATTTGACGCCGCTGGACTACTTTCTGTGGGGGTGTTTGAAGTCGTTTGTCTGGACAAGCCAACAACAATTTCAACCTTGGAAGCCAACATCGAGCGCACCATTCGTGAGATACGGCCTTAATTGCTTGAAAAAATGGTCGAAAATTGGAGCTCCAAGATATAGTTCCTGAGATGCTTCCGTGATGACCATATTCCCGAAATCATTTTTCATCATTAATACCATAAAATCATGCATCGAATAAAAAAATATATGTACAGAATAATAGCTAGCCTCCTGAGACCCAAGACCAAGTTATGTATTTTTCATTAACAATACTTTTTTTTATAATTTAATACCACCAATAATTACATTAATTTCACTCAAAAAAAAATTGCCACCACCCCGTTGGGAATAGGGGGTGGTATCATCAGTGATACTTTGGGTTTTAAATAGTATTAAAAGATATGATTTTAATATAGGAAAATGTTTTTTTTTTTAAATAAGAAATTTCGACAAAACGTTTCACTTTTATTATATATAAGTGTGGTAATTAAAAAAGCAATTTCGGTTTACATTGAAACATTACATTCCGAACATTTTACAAATGCCAAGTGGTTCGATTAGTCAATGTTTCCTACTAGTAGTTGGCATTTGTTCTATGGGATTTTGAGAACTTCCGCTGCGACTTCGATTCGGGCAACTGCGTGTGAAATGGACTTAAATATTGCGGCACAGAGGATCCTTGTTCTGAAACCCAGATTTCGCGGCATGTTCTCTGTACTGTATCCACCCTGCAGCGGTAGCAAAGTCGAAGAAATGAAAGATTGACCTCACTGTCCATTTGCCAGTTCTTCCCCGCATAGGTTCGGCTTCCCTTTTACTACTTTTTTCTGCTTGCATTTACCTGTAAACGGGATTATTTGCTCATCAATGGCGACGTGCTTTTCTCTTCTATTCTCTCGGCAGCCTTTTTCTATTCTAGAAACGAGAGGGCGTATTTTCCAAAACTTGTCGACATCCCGAGTACTTTGGTCAATAGTTCCATCATTTACAACCTTTAAATTTGACCTCAGTTGAAAAAAAACGGTTACGAGTGATGGTGTTTGCTATGTAAGGCACTTTTGTTTCCAATGCCCAATACATAATCAATCATGGCAGCCCAAGTACACTCATAGCCATAGAGCATCCGAAGAACTGCCATAGTTCATTAGGTGTCATGTTTAAAGATTTGCCAGTCCTCAATACGCTACAAAGATTTGTACACTCAGACATAATTTCAAACAAACTACTATCGATATATTGAGAAAAGTATTCAAGTGGGCTATTGACACATGAGATAGGGTCAAATGAAACATTCAACTGATCATCGTCATGAGTAAAGTCAAAGTTTTCTGTATGTTTCCATCGTATACGATCGCTGCGAGAAGATTGGAGCTCGACCCGTAAAGACGACAGAGGCTCATCGTCAGATTCGTTCCATTCCTCTTCTTCTAAGGGCGGCACTGCTTCCTGTTGGCTTGCTTGAAGATCAGCTTCATCATGGCTACCTTCATCTTCAAAGTCTGACAAGTCAAAATTGATCAAGTTCTCTACATCTTTAACTGTCAAATGACCTGTAAAATAAAACAAAATATTGCTTCAAAAGCTTCAAAATGACTTATTAAACTTGAAA
Source organism: Pocota personata (assembly GCA_963082735.1). Lineage (NCBI taxonomy): Eukaryota > Metazoa > Arthropoda > Insecta > Diptera > Syrphidae > Pocota > Pocota personata. The sequence goes on along the minus strand of OY720429.1, from coordinate 60,355,500 downwards.
CTTTGAGTAAAACAAGAACAGTAATGTTAAATATACAGTTTAAACTAAATATTTAAAACAAAACACTAGCAAATAACTTCATAAAATTAATGTTTACCCTTGCGCAAAGTCGACATGGTGGCAATGCAAAAAAACATCAAACTTCAGCTGATTTCCACGTGGCTCAAAAACAAGATAATGGCTCCCCAAACTGTCTCCCCAAAAAGGTTCTACCGAATTCCAAAAGATGGTGTGGAAAACAAAAATCTAAACTAAACGTATCACAGGTGATGCCGGGGGTCTCAGGAGGCTAGATAAATGTAGGTACATACTAACTATCCCAGAAACACACTCAATTGTTTTGAAACAATTATATTTTCAAGTCTTACGACTCCAGAAAACATGTTACCCTACTCTGTTATGCATAATAGTAGTAGGCGATCAACTCATACCTACTGTTGCAGTGAGTAGGTATGCTGCGATGTCAAAACCTTTTTTTTCTATACTTCGACCTATCTTTCAAAGTTCATGGGTACAAAAGTGGAGAAGTTTATTTTATAGATACTCGTACGTGCCATCCAAAATCATTCTCTAGTCATGAAAGGTTTTTAACAGAATATCTACATAATTGCGTTTTCAGGAGCCCACGTTCCTACCATTAACAGCTTGACCACATAAAACAATAAATAAATCTTTTTATCTCCCCTTGATTCAGTGCTTATATGAAAATTTTGTCACTCTTTTGAGCCGTCCAGTATGGTTATCAGATGGAAACCATATACGTATGTACATACGACTATGTATGTCTAATGCGCTTATTACTTAAGCATAATCCAAATCTAAAATCTTTTACTAAAAACTTTTACATTTTACTACCCCAGCACGTTCATTTCAGTGTAGACATCAGACGTACGTACATACATACATGCATATATACGCTTACATTTACTGTTGATATACATATGTAGATATGCACATATGTATGTATGTACATATGCATGAACGTAAATATTTCCTTCTGTACTTGCAATTGTAATCAAAAAATTAGGTCAATTATAAGCACTGTCCAACAGTCTCACAAAAAGTAGGACTGATTTAAAAAAAAAAAATGTCCTTGGAACACACCATAAACAAAGACCTAAATTAAATCCCCCAACACTAATCACGTAATCACTATAAAGGATCAGCACAATTTCTACTAAGTCCGCATCAAACTGTACCCCAACTGCGTCGCATCCTTCCATGCGACGAATCGAGACGTCACATACATAATTGCCAACCATTTAAAACTGTTTTGTTTATAGTGGCTATCTGTGGACTTGTATCGTAATCACGTAAACGTAAAGGATTTCCTACATTGCCAATGTACCAATGCATATTTCTTGGTTGGGAAGAAGAAAAATGTTCGTCGCCTGCCTTGTTGGCGTGCAGCAGTCTTAATTCTCGTCCATGGAACTCACATTCGACTGCCATTGCCATTGCCTGTGCAACTGCATCTGCAACCTCCGAGTGATTTTATATCCAGGAATTAAAGTGTATAAACTCGAATTGCATTCAATTTGCCTCCCCCGATCCACACGCAGCAGCAGTGGAGCCATGTAACCTCCTGAACGCCCAACCTTGCCAAACAGTTCCGTCTTCCATATCAACGCTGACTCCTAATATGCCAGCTGAATACATAATGGCAAGGACTTTAAGGGAGGAAATGAATGCAATTGCGTCCTTTACGAGTGAACAGCATTCTCTGTATTTGCAGATAGGGGTGGAAAGGAGAATCGAAGGAGTCGGCGACGACTACAACAACGACTGGAAAAGGATGAGAAGGAGTGTGGTAGGAAAAAAGCAGAATGGGGAAATCCTTCTTTGAATGGATTGATGTAGGATTGTAGAGGGTTATTTTCTGCTATAGTTTTCCCTTCGCAGTGCCGTTTTATGCCATTCCTTCCTTTTTTTATTTAATTCCTGTGCGCCTTCAGTTTCCGGGGGATACCGGGGACAGGATACGATAACTACAGGAATAGAGGTAGCACTGTGCTACTGAGAATGCTCTTGATGTCGTTGGTACTGCTTACGGCCGATTGAAATGAACGAAACGAACAAAATGAACGAAACTACGAAAAGGACGAATAGGGCGAAGAAAAGTCGTGCTGTGAAGCTAAATTATGGAGCAAGTGGAACAACGATTTATGTGCGTCGTACCGGTTTTCAGTCAACTCAACGATTTAATTGCACAAAAGTTCCCATGGACTCAGTGTTTTCTTCTCTATTTTCTGTTCTCATTTCTTTCATTTTTCTGTCGTCCTGCTTCCCTTTTTAAGGGCAAGTATATAATTTTTTTCTCAAGCTTAGCTAGGATTATAATTTTCTTGCTTTTTAATTTTTTTTCCTTCTCTATAGCTCTGTGCATGTTGGAAAAATCACATATTGAGGGCATCAATGCAGGATTTAATTAAAAGTCTGAACAGGACACAATGGCAACGGATGATGATGGCAAAGATGGAGTCTAAGGGGTTGAAGGGATAACAATAACTAAGCAAGGCGTTGGAAAGCGAAACTCTCATAACTCTCGAGGGTATGAGAGGTGGGAATTAGGTCTTTCAATAGAGTGTAGTAAACAGAAAAGCGCAAAAGGAGGCACAAAACGGAAAACAGCAAAGAACAAAGACAGAAAGCAGCAATTAAGAGGTTAAGATGAAAATTACGTGGAAATTAAATTGCTAAACATTTTAATTATGTTCGGGCAGGAGGGGGAAAAGTAATCTTTTAGATGGACTTGATTCCTCGGAGAGGTGTTGCATGTTGTTGAATTGTTGATGAAGGATAAACGCACTTTGAGTATGTTGTCGGTCTGTTGTTGAAAGTGTTATTATTACAATTCCATTATTTGAAGGTAGGTATTCCCCCAAAGAGGTGAAATGTGGTTTGTATAAAACTCTTTCGAGAATACATACATACTCGTAAGTACGTACTTAGTAGGTACTTACATATGTACATATATGCCTATTGGGAATGACACATTGGGATTGTAGACGTCTACATACTCGTACATAGGGTAACCTCACTATTAACTTTACCGTTTCGTGTTTTTTTTGGGATATTAGACTACTGAATCACAATAATATGGAAATAAGGCCTCAGCCTCTGGCCTATGCATATACCGACGGATATCCGACTCAAAGTACATACCTACGAGTATATCGAGATCAACGAGTTGATGTTTTCAACGATTGTGATGTTTTGGCGAACAGTGCGAACTTAATTCACGAAACTGATTACCAGCATTTGCCTGCGCTTGATTGTTTGCCATTTCATGAAACTTCTGCCATTTAGTTAGAAATGAAAAAAATCGGGCTCTGTTTTCACGAAAAGTTTATATGAAGGTGTAAAATTGATGACATTAAATTGAAAAAATGATATCGGTCAAACGACCAGCTCTTGAGGAGTTGCACATTTGTGCTCGTTTTACTGCATTTTGAATTGTTGCTCGCAAAACATCTGGCTCCAAATTGGGTTTGTGGTTTGTTGTAGTGAACGCGAGATTTCAAAAAGCCCCAAAGGAAGAAGTCTGGCGCTGTCAGATCTGGCGATCGAATCGCCAAAACACAAATTGGTGATTCAAAATTTCCATCGTTGCCCGAGCTGTGTGAGCGGTTGCTCCGTCCTGCTGGAACCAACAATGCTCGAAACCCAATTCAGCAACTTGCGGCAAAAAAAAAAAAAACTCGTTTAACATCTGCCTGTAGTGCTCACCAGTTACGGTTACGGTGGTGCCGTCGGCGTCCTCAAACAAATAAGGGCCAATCACTTTTTCACTGCAATTGCCGCACCAACCAGTCACTTTGAGGGGATGCAATGGCTCTTCGTGCATTTCATGTGCCCCAGAAATGCAAATTTTGTTTATTCACATAACCTTCGTCGCTCATTATAATTTTGGATACGAAATCATCCTCTACTTGCACCAGGTTTAACAGAGCATGGGAGTGAGATAACCTCACTTGACGGTCAGCAGGCAGCAATTGGTGAACGATTTGCACTTTATAAGGGAACATCTGCAGGTCTTTCACCAAAATTCGACGCAACGATCGTCTGCTGATACCAAATTGTCTCGTCGATGTTTGTAGACTCTCTTGGATGTCCACTGCCACAGCAGTGATATTCTCGGCCGAACGAGCAATACAGTTGGCTTGACACGCTCAGTCAAACGCTTAATCGTTCGCGCAACGCTGCGTTAAAATAACAGACCGGAAATTTGTCTAATAAGCAGTAAAAGTAATTCCGCTTTCTTCAGGCGTGTATCGCTCCATTGCTTGTTGTCAACTAATTCTCTGTCTGTCTACAAAATAAATGTCAAAGCACAATGACATTTGACGCCATTTGCAAAAATTATGGCACATTCACATTATGACATTACATTTGCATTACCTTATATAAGAGCAAAGTATTCGTTTCCTGAAAAATTTCGGTCTCGTGATTTTGATAAAACTTTACATTGGTTGGTTGGTTGGTTTAAAAGAGTGAGCTTATGCTCTTCATTTAGGCCTCCACTGGGCCCGTTGTGTTCCCCTCGTCTGACGAGCTGTAGTATTGTAATATGGGAATTATGTGATGAGAGAAGATGTAGGTATTGGGTTTATGGGGAGTAAATTTGACATTACTATTACAGAGAAACTAAAAAAAGTAAATCTCTCAATTCTGTCTGTTTGTCTGTGTATGTCCGAATGTAATCTGAGAGAATGTGAAAACTGTGTTCTTCCGGCAGTGGCCAAATTAATAGCGAAGATAATTTAGGATAGGATCAAAGAATATTTAGAATACACTTCGTAACACCTTGCGGATCGTTATAAAGCAATGCGTCGAGTACAAGTCTTCGCTACACCTGCTTTTCATCGACTTCGAGGAGGCTTTTGCCAACGTGAATCAAGATTTTATTTGGTTGGGTTTACAAAGGGAAAATATTCTGAAAAAATTATAGCTTGTAGGGCAACGTATGAAGGAGTTAAGTGTCGCATTCTAAACAATGGTAAGGTGTCAGCCTGCATACTTTCACCATTGTTTTTTTTATAGTCATCAGCGATGTCATCAGTGCAGCACTGATGGAGGAAAGTCGAGGAATTATTGGAGAATAACATTTTATTTAAGACACCTCGGCTACGCTGATGATATCCGTCTGCTCTCACATAAGATTGTGGACCTACAATAAATGGCTCACAATATGGAAACCGAGGCAAACAGAGTAGGGCTGACGATAAATATGGCTTAAACAAAATCCCTGAGCCTTCAAAACTCCAATACTCGATTTAACTGTAGCACTGAACTGGATGTGGGCAGCTAAATCAGGAAAGCAAAAGCTGCATTTCGAATGTCATCCGAAATCTGGAAATTTAATCTTTATAGCAGATAAACCAAACTACTACTGTTCCGCTCCAACGTGCGACAGCCAAGTACTATAGGTATAGTACTTGGCTTTTAGTCCTAAACTGCAAACGTTCATAAATAGGTGCCTACGTATCTTGAAAGAACAACTGACCATACAAAAAAAGGTAAAGAACTGATAGGCATCATAATTCAATGGAGGAAGTGAAGGTGAATCGGTCACACGGTAGGCGTGAAGAAAATTCCGTTGCTAAATATGTCATGCAGTGGAATCCACTTACCCAATCTGGTTGAAGAGTGGGTCGTTCTTAATAAATGTGGCGCAGAACAGAAGAGTAAGCTAGATTTTTGGGGATGAGTTTAATAGAGCTGAAATGCTTTGTAGGAAACTGACCACAATGGCGCGCAGACGTTGTAGGCGCCCTGTGCGCCGCGAATGATATGAGTAAGTAAGTAATTCAGACACTAGTAAAACAAATTAAATTCGATTTGGTTCCTAAGTTTGTCCTGACATACAGAGGGATTGTGCTTTCAAAAATAGCCTTTGTTCAAAATAGCCCACATATGTATGCATAATCTAACCTGCTGTAGCGAAAGTTGCCAACTTTCGTGCACGGAACACATTTATACACCTGTGATACGTTATTCCAAGTAACCATACCAACCTGAAAGCTGTCTACATGAATTTGTGTACAGCTATTGCATTTTACATCGCATAAGGTGACGTGCATTAATTTAAAATTTTTTTTTTTACGTATCAAGTTAGTCACTTTCGGTTTAAAAAAATTATATTCTCATAAGTCGGCTACCTCTACCTTTTCCACCGGATAAATTTCACATCGAAAATTTCCAAAAGATTTTTGTTAAGTAAAAGTCTCAAAATTATAAATTTTTTAGTTCAAATGTGCGTACGTGAAAAGGATTAAGGAAGTCTGTATTGCTTGCACTTGCAGTTGAATCCCGAGATTTTGATCAAACTTGACATTCCCATAATGGAGAAACTCTAAAGAGTGGCTCTCGCAATTCTGTCTACCTGTCTGTATGCATGACTGTAGCCTAAACAGTGACGGATTTTCTTCAAACTTCATATGCATTTCCTCATCACTACAACCTTCAAATATTTAAAGCCAACGTGCACAGGATTCTCCTTTGTTCCTTTGTTCCTCTTTTCCCTTTCCTCTTTTCTTAAACGCCGTGCACTGACATAATATAAGTGTATTCATATGACCTTTGGCGAGAGCAAATTATAAAAAAAAAAATTCGAGGAGAAATCAGAATTTTCATTTTAAGCCTTTTAACGAAGCGTTACAGTTTGCTCTATTCCATTTCCCTTAGGTGTAACCACATATTGTTTATTGCCTACACCTCTGTATTCTGTCTTCGACCGACTTGTCTACCGGTCTGTCACTCTTGTCGAGTACTTGCAGCATATGCATACCATGCCGTCTTCCCGTCCGTTGTTGTTATCAACTATCTGCAGCATAGGCATATTGTGCAGGACCGCAATATAAAAGTTTGGACCTACTGGCTTCCAAAGACCGCCCTCAAAAGGCAGCACTTGCTGGTTTCCCAAGACTACCTCTCAAAAAGTTGGATCAGCTGGCTTCCTAAGACAGCCCTCAAAAGTCAGGACTTGCCGGTTTCCCACGGCCGCTTCTCTAAAGGCTGGACGTGCTAGTTTTCTGGGACCGCTCTTAAGAAGGCTGGACTCGTAAATAAGATTGTATGTAAGTTATCGAAATTGTTAACACTAGGTTTACGGACATTTCTTATATACCTATCTCTACGAATACGTCCTCTGTTCTATGTCAATTTGACGCTTGAATGAATACATATATTTAAAGAAAAAACAACAATATTTCAACACTTTTGATGAAAATAGACTTCAATATACATTTACCTCGTTCAACACATAAAAGTCAGTACAAGAGAAAAAATAAAAATACGAACGGATTTGTAATTCGCTTTATAAAATTCGAACTGCGTCAAAAAGACACGTCCCGTAAACCTAGTGTTAAGTGTACGAATTGTCAGCTAGCTTTAAGTAGAGTCTACTGTAGTAGCTTTATAAACTGTACCTCTATTCAAAATGTAGGTGTATTCTTTGTTTAGACCTGGCGTTCCGGCGAGCAAAACCTCGACATAAAAATCAAAGTGCACGACTGGGTCGCACGTACTTGCACCTTTATATTGTTTGTCGACAAAAACTAAAATTTTTATTTTTTTTTAAATCCGTAAAAATCTTTTTACAATTTTTCAAAACTTAGTATGCCATCAAATATTATTTAGATAATAATTTCGAACAGAGTCGATAGAAAATAAAATAGAAAAATAGTAAGAACGTGGAAAATAGGCGTTAGCTACCGTGCCTCCCATAAACTAAGTGTCGAGGAAATTGAATGGTACACTCTCTGTAACAGATATTTTTATGCGGAAGTCCAACTATTATAAGGATAAATTTAACCACCTAAGATTAAATCCTCGTAAAACAACTACAAATCAAAACAAGTTCTTTAACCAACTATATCAATATTGGCAGCTATTGAAAAGTGTATACTCGTAAATAAGATGATAACAAGGTGGCTCTGAAACTTTGTGGAAAAGCATTTTCTTATCCACGAAAAGCAGTATGGTTTTCAAAAAATCAAAAGAGCGGAAACTTTATGAGAAAATTCGCTTGAAAAGAAACCACCATGTTTTGAATAAGGCGTTTAATACAATACGTTGAACCATGGCCAAATCGACAGGTTCCGAGGTAAGCTGGCTACAAAACTACCTAAGCGACAGATTTTTTAGAGTGAAGGTGAAAGATAAATACAGCTATAATACAGCGATTCCCTTTGAGGTACCACAGGGATCGAAACTGAGACCAATGTTGTTCATACTCTTCATAAATGAACTGTTTTGTGTTTTCAAAAACATCACCCCGTTCGCATTCTATAGGTATACACAGCTGTAGTTGTTCAACACATATATTTCGATACTGCTACGCGGCTAATGCAAGATAAGCTTGATAAGGCTGTTGGATGGTATTACGATAACCGACTTGTTTTCGAATGATGCATATTCGTGGACCACATCATAAATTAACACAACAAAAGATCAGTTTTCAAAGCAGTATCTGCCTGAAAAAAAAACTTCCGAAACTGATCATCGAAGTTGTCGAAATCTATGAATACCTGGGAGACACCATAGACTGCCATTTCATTTCGGACAAGTACATCGACAAGCTTCGTTCTGATCTCAAAAAGGCGATGTGCACTCTGTTCTACTTGGAATAGTATTCGAAGCTTCCGATCTAGAAGTAAGTCTACTATGCCTTGGACCATGGTCGAATCTAAACTGAGGTATGGGATACTTCCTTGGGGTAATGCTTTAAGTATACACATAAGCGAACTTCAAAAATTGAATACTTGCTTAAAAAAATATGCAAATTTTAAATTATAATCAAACTAAAACTAAAGTTTTAAACTTTTGAAATGCAATTCTCTGTAGATAAGCCCTTAAGGCTATGCAGATTTATAAAATATAACCTTGCAAAAAATTATCTCGATAAAAAAAATAAAATGAATAGTAGCAAACGGCCAAAGAAGGTGACTTTATATAAGATCCTCATCATCCCAGTCCTGCTATTGGGCGCAGAAGCATGAACGTTATCAAAGACGGATTAATATACTCTGCGTTGTTTTGAAAGACAAATTCTTCGAGTGATTTTTGTTTCGTTTTTATCGAAGGATAATGGTGGACAAGATACAACAACGAACGGGCTGTAAAGCGACATCAACATGGACCTCGTCAGAAGGTTTCGAATTCATCGCCTAAGATGGCTAGGATATCACAAGTAAACACACTATCCACTATACCGTGGTCACCATATCTTTTCGAGATACTCGTAGTTCAACTTGAAGTTAGAACACTGCCAACAAATTTTAAAATGCTAAATTTGATAACTCTGTCTGTTCGGCGATGTGTTCGGAAAGTTTTGTTTAGTTTATAGTTTTTTTTTTTTTGCCAAATAAAGGCAACAAAATATCAATTATAATTATTGTAAATAGATAAACAAAAATATGTATATACCTATACATATAAAGTGTGACAATAATATAAATAAAAGAATATAAAGTTAATATAGTTAATGCTTTTGCAATCTTTAAGAATAGCCAAATTAAACAAAAGTAATGAGGAGGAGTATTCAGCCATCATTCTATGCAAGATTTTTTTTTATAGCTGTCTCTACTAATGGTTAGATTAAACAAGTCAAAGAATTTGTTAAAAATGACCGTCATATTTTAGCCATATGACCGCCCTACTGCCAGTGTTATGCCTTCGCAGTAGAGTTGACATAAGCTTTCGCAATTGATCGACTTTTTATTTATTTCATGCGTAATAAATAGATGATTCTTAACATCAGGATTCGAACCGTGAACTTGTAGCGTGACTACACCACAGCCACCCTCAACTTTTGTATTTTCAGATATTTTGGAACACAAAAATACTGAGTCAATATTTCCTTTTAAAAAGTCAAACGCGAAAAAGCCTCAGACAATTTCCTACGATTAACACATAACGAGGCAACAAGAAACATTTAGAGCTCCACCCAAGACCTCTCAAGGCAATCAATAAAATTTTCTTTTGGACAGATTCAAATTTCGTAACATCAATATCATAACACGGAGATCATATAACACTACAATACTCTAACAAATGCCGAACCAAGGAACTTTAGTGATGTAATGATCGTGAAATTCTTTCGATCTTCGTTTAACAAAATCTAGCATGCGCATGCTTTCAGTGACCGTCAATTGTACTGCTCACATTATGGAAAAACTTAATCATCGGCAATAGGAGATATGTGCATCCTCCGAATAATAAGGGCAAGTCATTACTAAATAGTAAAAATAAGAGAGGACCACTTTGCCAACTTTGAGGTACCCCGGAGGTGACATAAATTTGACGAGAAATGACATTACAAAATCTGACACACTGCGTTCTTTTTGACAAATATGGTTCTAACCACTTTAATACATTTGCATGTATGCCGTACTTTTTTAATTTAAATACAAGTAGGCCGTGGTCAACTTTGTCGAAAGCTTTGCTGAAGTTAGTGTAGATTACATCAACCTGGTTCCCTTTTTCCACTTCTAGAAGAATGTAAGATGTATAATCAAGGATAGTAGTTGTATGTAGATCTACCCTTAAAGAAACCATGCTGATCTTATGACAGACTTTAGTTCAACAGTCAATTTGTGAGTTACAATTTTTTCAAAAAGCTTGGGTATAGCCGTCAAGATTGCAATACCCCGGCAATTGTTAAAAATTGGTGCTAAATATAAATTTCGCCACGTGTTAGGAAAAACCCGACTGGAAAGTGAATGATTAAAAAGTTCGAATACGGTTTGCCAAAGGTTCGGCTGTTTTCTTTAAAAACAATGATGAAATGCCATCGGGCATTTGTCTGTGAGGCATAGGAATATTTCATAATCGATGGATTAGCGGAGGCTATGCATTTAAGATGAGCTCTGTTTTTACGATTTTTCAAGTTTATTTATTTATTGAAGCTTAGTACAAGCCTTAACTTAGAAAATAACTTAACCCATATTTACCTTAACCTATTTTTTTTTTTTTTTTTTTTATTTATGCTTACTGACCGGGCCCTAGGGCCCACACAATTATTCTTAAACTATAATTTAAAACTAACATTTAAGGGAAGGGAAGTATAGGGAGTTGTTAAGAGGAGATACAGAGAGAATTTCTAATAGAGGATATACTGGAATGAAAGTCAAGTGTGTTCTGTGCATTGTTGGCCAGACGCAACATTCTGGAGATAGGTTCAAAATGACCGTAATTGGTGCGGTGGAGAGGGAGACGAAAGAGCGGTACGGATCTAAGGTTGCGTGGGTTAGTCTGAAGTGAAATCATTTCCAGTAGTGCGGGAGAATCGATCGTGCCAGTTAATAATTGGTGTACGAAGAGTATGTCCGCTACCTCGCGACGTTTTATAAGGGTCTGCAAGTTAATTAATTTTAGCCGATTTTCGTAGGAGGTTAAGATATGGTTGTCGTCCCATGGGAGACCATGTAAGGCAAAACTGATAAACCTTCGCTGCACGGCTTCTATTCTAAGGGAGTGGGTGTCGTGAAATTGTGTCCAAACTTGGCTGGCATATTCAAGAAGGGGTCTAACAAAGGTGATGTAAAGAGACTTTGTAACGTAAGGGTTCGAAAATTCTTTAGACTAGCGTTTAATGAAACCGAGAGAAGAATTGGCCTTGTGAATAATTTGATCAATGTGGGAACGGAAGTTTAGCTCCCTGTCACAAATAATACCCAGATCGCGTATAGAGGAGACTGCGGGAACAGGCTCGTTGCGAAAGTAATAGGTTCTGAGGGGTGGGGGAAGTCGCTTACAAGAGAACGTTATGGATTGACATTTGCCGACGTTAAATTCTAAGAAGTTTTTGTCGCACCATGTATAGAATGAATTAAGGTCGTTTTGAAGTAAGAGAGAAATAGTGGGGGTAGATATTATCTTAATGATTTTCGTGTCATCCGCGTAAATAGACAGATCTGAGTCTTTTATGATCTGATCAACATCGTTTATTGTTAAGACAAAAATCATTGGACCAAGGTGACTGCCTTGAGGAACACCTGAAGTGGCGTTAATGGGATCAGAGACTGAAAATCTAAAGAGAACCCTGTACTGGGGTTGCACTAGGTACGATCTCAACCATGAGATGAAAAAAGGGGGAAACCCGAAGGCTTTAAGTTTAAGGTAAATAGTTTGGTGACATATTTTATCAAACGCCTTGCTGTAGTCGGTCGTAATGACATCCACTTCCTTACCTTTCTCTAATGCTTGCAGTGTTTTAGAAACGAATTCGGTTAGGTTAGTCATTGTGGACCTACCCTTTAAGAAACCGTGCTGTTGTGGAGAAAAGATGGATTTGCAGTGAAAATAAAGTGAGTCATAGACAATGCTTTCAAAAAGCTTAGGTATAGAAGAGAGTTTGGCTATGGGTCGGTAGTTTGATATGTCATTTTTACTGCATTTTCTAGGGATGGGGAAAATAAAGGAGTCCTTCCATAATTTAGGGAAAACAGATTGAGAGAGTGAGAGTCGAAAGAGAGTTGTAAGGGGCTGACATAAAACTTATACACATTTTTTTTAGAAATATGGCGGGCAGACCATCAGAGCCTGGGGAAAAGTCATCCTTAAGCTGATTAATCTTTTCACGTACCATATCAGTCCTTATGTCAACTGAGACAAGGGAGGTTTGAGGCAGTTGTTCAGGTAGCTGAAATAGTCAAGATCCATTTCGTAAACGTGGTCAGAATACGATTGACTGAAGAAGGTCGCAAAGAGGTTGGCGATTGCTTTAGGGTCAGCAGATGATGTATTGAATAATTTTAGAGTGGATGGGAAGTCATCGGACCTTTTTTTAACGTTTATAAATTGGTAAAAACGCCTAGGATCTGTGATTAAGCTTAATTGCATTCTGTCGAGGTATTCGAGATAGAGGGATTCACAGAGGATGGAAAAGCGGGAATACGCTTGCTGGTAGAATGAAAAATCTGAGGCCGATCTGGATCTCAGGTAAGTTTTCCATAATTTGTTTCCGATATTGCGAAGAGTACGTAGTTCATTATTATACCAAGGAGGAGATGACGAACAGTTTTTTCGCGGCAAATATGGAACAGATTGGAGAAGGAAGTCAAAGATTTCTGTGTAGAAGAATTCAAGAGCGATATCAATGGAGGTGTTATTCTTTAGAAACAGGCCAAAGTTTAAGTTATTGACTAGGTTATTAAGTTTAGCGAAGTCAGCTTTACGGAAGTTAAAAGAAAGAGAGTTCTCTAAATCAATGCTAATGTTGGCATGTTCATATGAAAAGGTAAGAGCGAGAGGGGGGTGATAATGGTCTAGGGTAGAGAGAAGATGGTTACTCGCGGTAACCAGGGAATTATGGGCATCCGTTGAGAAAATGAGATATAGCTGCCTGGCGAGGTTGTTGGTGATACCACTAATCTGAAAAAGGCCAGAGTCGAAAAGACGATCAGTAAGGAGGGTTTCCTTTTCTGAAGAGGAATTAGTTGGTACGAAGGATGGTACGTCCTCCGAAGGAGCCCATTGCAAAAAAGAAAGGTTAGAGTCGCCATCAAACGTCGGCGGCATCAAACAGAGAGTCAACTGCATCAACGGCCAGCTGGTATGCATGGGTGGGTTGAGAAGGGCGAATTTAACAGCAGATAATATATACGCTTCGTTCGGATACAGTTATTTTAACACATACGAATTCGAATGAAGTGGCGTTTGAGATTTTAACGAGGGTTGTATCAAGACCGCGGCCGAAGGCGAGGTCGTCATTAATCTGCCCATCAACGCGAAAGACTTCGAAATCGGAAGTGAATAATTCACAGTTCAGAAAATTGGGACAAAGGTTGGTTTCTGTTATAGCAAAAATGTCGTAAGGAAGTGTTTGTGAGCTAAGATGCACCATCGAGGATTTGGTGCGAAGTCCTCTAACATTCTGGTAGTAAAGGGTAAGGAACTGCGGAGCAATTCCGACTGAATTAGATGGAACGACTGGATGGGAGTTAGGGACGAAAATCATTATTAAAGTTGCTGCGAGTCTTATTGAGATACGAGAGACGTTTGGAGCCAATATAAGAAGCAAAGGTCGAAAGGTCTTCATCCAAAGTGGAAGAGGAAATATTAAGACTCTCATGAAAACGGGTGTAGATTTTTCTCAGGGCCACAGGATCGATTGGGAGGCCCTCTTTTTGAATCGAAACCGTAACATTCGTCTTTGTTTTGCCATCGATGCACATGGAGTCGGGCTTGTCATATAAATAGGCAAGGTAAAGGCGAACATTTTCAAAAGCCGGTGATCACGTAGTCTTGAGATAATATAGCGGCCATCGAGGTCATTAAGCGTTGACGTGGGGTCGGCTAATTTAGACGTGAGTTTAACGGTGGGAGGAAACAATAAAGTTAGTTAATGCTTTATCATACCAAGGAAGTGCATTATTAGAGGTCATTACTTCTCTCGGAATGAAGTTTCCAAAAACAGAGTAGAAAACTGAGGAAAGTTTAAGAGCTATTTCGTTAACCGTCGACAAATCAACAAACCAGTCGATATTATTCAAAAATAAGTTAATTTGCTCGTAATCAGCATTATTAAAATGAAGGACTAATTTTCTCTCATTAACCAACGGACGAGATTAATCACTATTTACTATAAAAGTAGCAAAGCTTAAAGGTTTTATGGAAGATACTTGTTTTGTTAGCAATAATTGACATCAGTCTCCTCTAAGACAAAGTTATCACACACACTTGTAAAGACTAGAACAAGAACATTAAACAAATTATTTTGCAAGCTACAAATTTGATTATATCTATTATTGTTAAAAAGATCAATAACAGAAGATTGCTGCTCATTATATTAACCGGATCAAAAATTTAGTTGTTGTCATCTCAAGGAACCCAGTTTAGCTGTGGTAGTCGTCGAGAAAGAAAAAGTCATCGGAATCGTCCAGAGTAGACAAAACGAATAAAGCTCGAGTAGTTGATGATTCGTAAATTTCAACGGGTTGTCTTGGGTGGATGTAGCAACAGCCAATGAAAATATTTTTATCTTTAAGAACAATTTTGGCCCAGACTTGTTGGTTTAAGTCAAACAGGAAAGCAGGGCAAAGAAATATGAATTGCCAGTAAAACACCACCTCCCTTGCTTTGACTAGGAGAAAGAGTTCTATCGCATCTGAAGACTTGCCACGTTGAGTCGAAGATTTCCGCATTAAGATACTCATCTTTCAGTCAGGTTTCGACAATTACAATAATGTTGAATTCACATGAAGAGGTATCACGACGAAGTTCAATTAAATCTCCTCTCATCCCTGACATATTTTGATAAAAAATCCTTGTGTCTCATTCTTCGAAAATTCTGTTTTGAAATATCGGTCTTAACATTCTTCAGAAAATTCAGAAGAAATTCCCAATATCAGTTCCGGTAGTTCCATATTCTGCATTTTGTACATAAATTTACTTTCATTTACCGCTCTCTGTACCAGGACACATTTTTTTGTTGTTAAGTAGAGGTAGTGTAGTGAAACTTTTTGGCACACAAGGTGGTGAAAGAATATCGAAACGCCTTTAGCTATTCTAATTCGCAACTCCGGAGCTATTTATTTGTTTTACCTGAAACGCCTTCACAACCGACGTCGCTATTGGCGAAATCTACTGTATGTATTTTACTAAAAATACAGAATACCTAAAATAAGAAATTAGGTGACATTTTTTAGGTGAAGAAACTAACATTAGACAGAGTAAAAACATTCTCTATTCTTTACTGTAATAACTTAATTAGTTCTTGCTTTGAAGGGTGATGCTGGCTCTGTAAATCGGGTATTAAATGCATGCATATGCTTGTACGAATATATTCTAAAAATAATACATAGAGTAGATATATCATTTTCGGATCATCTTTTTAACAGATAAATTTAATAATACCTACATCCTACGATGTACAATTATCATTTTGCTTTTAACGCGGCAAACTAGTAATCATTAAAAAGCTAGACCGGAAACCATTAAATCTATTTCTCCTTCATAAAATAAAACTACAAAACATTGGCAATGAAACCAATAAACCTCCACACTCCCCTTTTGGTCAGACATCCCTTTCCGTTTACCGTATAAAAATAGGAATATCCCGTAATTTATATTGCCCCTCTTTTTCCTGACGGTTTTCAATAGTGCCTTTTTTGCATTTGGCCAAGACCAAGATTTACGAGCAACCGCCCTATTTTTTATTGCCAGTTACTCTACCAATTTTACAGACATTAAAATCTTCCACAGTTATTCCTCTAAATTTCCCAAAAGCCACATAAATTCTATTTTTACCCACATAAATACCCATACATTATGGTGGCAGGATGGCGAGGTCAGAGGACATGCCAAACAACGTATCCTGTTCCAAAGTACCTATCTAACGTTACCAACAGCCATATCCCTGATTTCGGTTTACAGGAATATGATCGTCTACTCCAACTGGTCATCCAGCGATTCCCCATTCTCGTGGGACAGGGATAGTTTGTGCCCCTATGCGGTGCTGCAAAGGGACCGGCACACCATTGCACACGCTTTAATTGCAATGTACACATAGTAGGCTCCGGAACAGACGATGAATATCAAATGGAAATGTCGTTAGATGGAGCCACTTACAGCCACCGAGCTTGGATGCCGCGGCCGCTGCTATTTGTTCTTTCCTTTCATCCCCCACGACTGTCATGCAACGAACAATGGATGTCGATGGGGTTAAAAGTCGTTTGCACAATTCTAGAAACGTTCCTCACACATTTGCATTGGGAGTGCTTGAACACTCTCCGCCAAATCCTCGGCTTCAAGAGCACCCGCTTATCCATGTAAAACCTGGTAACCACGAACACAAATGCCCTACAATGACGGCTGCGAAAAAAATACAATACTAGGAAGAAAGGGCCCTCCACTAGTGGTATGCATCCTGTGAAATGCCACAGTAGTCTTAATTTATTTTGCATATTCCACCCGGATCTAAACTGTGCGCGGGGGTGATCGGTGGCAGTGTCCTGAGGGTGTGCGCGCCATGTGAAACAATTCTTACAATGATGAATTGCTGCCAACAAGGATTCAACCGGCTGGCTGCACTATGAGTATTCCTTGCCGTGTCGATGAGTCAGTCTTCGTCTTTCTATCTCTCTCGCTCTGTGTAGACGACATGACGACAATAATTGAAATCAAACAATTATTGCGCCTAGTATATGGAGAGGGAGCGAGATCAAATGAATTTAAGGAAATTTCCGCCAAGCGAAGGATGTTATTATATTTGTCTCCGACAGATCTATATGACCGTCCGGATGGAGATAATTGTGCATACGATTTATACGTATACCGTTGTTATCCAATTAGTAAGTCGATTGTTAGATCCTTGAGCCAGTGTACTCAAAAAAAGTTTTTGAATACAAATTTGAATTGTGCCTATTGTTCTAAGGTTAACGCTTGTGAATTGCCACTCGAAAATGGAACTTTCATCAGACAGTGGGTGAACGGGTGAAGTGTTTGTGTAAGCAAAAAGGGTGCACATGAGTGGTACAAGGAATAAGAGTCGAGTTTTGTTTTTTTGTGTGAAGGTACTCCAGCAATGTGTGCACATGAATATTTTACTGGTGCAGATTAGCACTTCCTTGGGTAGACGAATGTGTTTGAGTGGCAATTTTGGCCTTTTGTATAGCATTTATCGTTTGACTTGTTATTCAATTGCATCAGTCAAACTGAGATTTTGTAAAAAGGTTGGCAGACATTTTAGCATAAAAGATGACATGTACGAAAGGAAATTTGCAAAGCTTAAATTCGAAGTAGGCGAAGTAGACACAATAAAGCGGTTGCAATGTCCAAAGAATGATTTTCTCAAACGGGATCCCTTAGTAAAATGCACAATTGATAATATATTTGACGAAAAAGTTTGATAAAAAGATTAATTTTTGGTGCAAAAGAGTGTTCTTTCTATTGCGTTTGTAAGTCACAAAATTAAAAAAAAGGATTCAGAACGGATGGTATGATATCCTGTCCCCCATCCTCTAACTCACTCCTAATAAAGTGAAAGCGGTCTACACGGAACGTAAATACTGTAGATGAAGAACTTTTAAGCTACTTACGTCATTAGTGATGCTATAATTGAAGCCAGGACTGCAGAGGTAACACAGATATCACGGCTATTAGTCAATGCATGTAATATTAGATGCGCAACTAAGTTCACGCTGTTTTTTTTTTTCTTTTTTTTACGAAAATGCAACTTTATTGTGAAAAAATGGTTACAAATGAATCATTCAAAGTATTACCCATCGCTAGCTACAACTTTTTCCCATCTTTCTGCAGAGCTCCAATACCGTTACGGTAAAAGTGTTCATCTTTTGAGGCTATCCACGAATCAAACCATTTTTTGATGTCTTCATACGAGCGGAACTGCTGATCAGCCAGACCATGTGCCATCGAAGGGAAGAAGTAATAATCGGATTGCGCAATATCTGGGAAATATGGCGGGTGCGGTAGGACTTCCTATTTGAGCGTTTCCAGATAGGGTGTAAAGGGTTTGGCAACGTAAGGCCGAGCGTTGTCATGCTGTAGAATCACTTTTCCATGCCTCTGCTCGTATTGCGGCCGTTTTTCGCACAGTGCTCGGCTCAATCGCATCAATTGAAGTCGATACCGTTCCCCAGTGATGGTTTCATTGGGTTTCAACAGTTCATAATAAATGACACCGACCTGGCCCCACCAAACACACAGCATAGTCTTCGCAGCGTAAATATTCTGCCGAGCCGACGACGTAGATGCATAACCGGGCAGTCCCCATGATTTTCTTTTATTTGGGTTGCTGTAATGAATCCATTTTTCATCACCCGTCACAATGCAATGAAGAAAACCCTTCCTAATTTTGCCGCTAGAGTAGTTGTCAACGTCCCTTGCTTCCAAACGCATGCAATGGCTTGATGGGTAACTTCTAATGCTGAAGCAAGCTGCTATTGCGTTTGGCATGGATCCTCATCGAGCAATGCCTCCAATTCAGCGTCTTCGAAGGATTCTGGCCTTTCATCACGCGGACGGTCGTCAACATACAAATCACCGTCTTTGAAGCGACGGAACCAATCACGGCATGTGGTTTCACTTAAAGCAGCATCTCCGGAAACTTTTTGGAGCTCTCGATGTGCTTCAGCCGCCGATTTCTTCGAATGAAAGAAGAAAATCAACACTTCACACAAATGACTCGTATTTGGCACAAAATCAGACATTTTCACACAATCAAAAGTATATGACACCAAAACCAAATCACTAATGTATCAAAACAGTTTGCTTACCATGTGTCTAAGCTCGGTTCATGACGTTTTGGATATGTCAAAATCGACCAGTACTTACTACTGGAGCCATCTACTAGAACTTAGTTGCGCACCGAATACATCGATTTCCAGGCTGGGAACAGGAAAACATCGACCTTCATCAATTTGTGGACCCCAGAAATCGCGGAACTTAGAGCGGTATGTCACCGAGTGCAAAGAATTTACCAGCGATCTCGGATTCGGTGCGCCGATGAACAGCAACTGATACCCACCAGTAACACAAATCGAGAAGCGAGAACTCGGTTAAAAGAAGCGATTAAGCGTCTTTGTTTTAAGGATCTTTGTGAACACCTTAATAACGACGTCTGGGGTAAAGCACACAAAGTTGTATCAATGAGGCTAAAAGGCCCCCGGTTGCAATCACCAGCGTGTCCCGTATTGCTACGAAAAATAGTTGAGACCGTATTTCTTAGCCATGAAAGTAGGGAGTTGGTGGGGGTGTTGATGAGAGTGCGTCCATACCTATGATAACACGCGAAGAATTACTCGAGGCGTGCAAGAAGGTAAGTGATTGAAAGGCTCCGGGAATGGACGGTATCCCAAATTAAGCCCTGAAAGACGCTATTAAAACTCGACCCGACTTATTTGCTAAAATGTTAACAAGTGTCTTCACGAGGGCATTTTTCCTGAACCTTCGAAGCGCCAGCGACTAGTCGTCCTGCCGAAATGAAAAGGGAGTCTAAACGAACCTTCGTCCTATCGTCCTCTTTGTTTGCTCGACACAGTCGCAAAAATCCTTGAATTTACAATAGGCTTTTGCCAATTGAAGCAGCAGGAGGCCTCTCGGAACTCCAGTACGGTTTCCGTAAGGCAGACTCCATGATAGATGAAGTAAAGGCAGTATTAACGAGAACTCGAAACGGAGGCGCTGGAAAGGCGCCACCAGGATATACTACGCCATTATAACTTTGGTCGTGAAAAACGCGTTTAAGTCCGCGAATTGGGAACGCATTATGAGCTGTCTGCGAAATATCCGATTATTTCTGCAAAATAATAATTAGTTATTTTGCGAACACAGTTCGCCTCTTCGATTCTGACGAGGGAATTAAGACCTGCGAAGTATCTGGCGGCGTCTGACAAGACTGTGGAACGCTATGTGTAACGAAATTCTAAGAGAAGCGTCAATCATTGGCTTTGCGGATGGTATCGCGGTGGTGGTTGTAGCGAAACTCTAAGAGAAGTTGAACTCCTCTGTAAAGAGACACTCAAAGCGGCACGCCATTGGCTATCTAACGTCGGTTTGTAATTTGCTGACCATAAAACTGAGGCGGTGCTTATGGAAAGTTGCTTATGGAAAGTTAGCGAAACGATATCTTGTAGAGTCGAAGGACGCGAAGTGGTTTCTCAACAGTTTATTAAGTAAATGGAGGAATTATTGACGCTCGTTTAAGTTTCAAACACCTCCTTGAGCAAGTATACAAAAAATCGTCGAAAGCTATTAGTGCACTTTCAAGGCTAATGAGTAATATCGGAAGCCCAAAAAGGAGTAAAAGATGTTATACTTGCAGAACCTGTCAGTTCTATATATGTATATGTACGCAGCAGAAATATATGTAGTCATGTGTCGCGAAAGTTAAGTCGTAAGTACGCAGAGTGAAATCCGTCCACCGTCTTAGCGCACTGAGAGTCGCCAGTGCGTTTCGAACTGTTTCAAACGATGCCTATACTCGTCATAGTTTCATTGATACCCATCGACTTACAAAAAAGCGAATGAGTTCGAAATGGCCGGGTAGACAATGAAAAAAAAAGAAAGCACAGTTATGAAACCTCGCAACAACAGTGGAATGAATCCGTTAAGGGGGGATGGACGCGTCGCCTTACACCAGTAATCGACGTGTGGATAAAACGAAAGCACGACGAAACGAACATTTATCTGACTCAGTTTCTGACGGGAAATGGCTGTTTCAGAAAATACCTCTTCAAATGCGGACACGATACTCTCCAAAACTCTCCACATTATGAAAATGTGTTTTTCACTGCCCACAATATGAAACCAATTTGAGGAGTGGCCCACTTCTGAGAAGGTTTTAAAATATATGATTCTCAGACGCCTAGAGCGCCAACGTAATGTGAGTACTTCGAACAGTGGAGTGCCAATCGCCTAAGAATACAAAACGGCGTAGAGGAGAAAGTAGCCTAAAAGGCTAACCAGCCTCGCGAGATAATACTTAACTACAGTCCCGCGGGGAGAGTGGGTCGAAGTGTGCAGGGTGTGTTTTAGTACGTAGGTGTATTCATGGCGTCGATCATTCAGATTTGCGAATCGTACATATATGCCAGTTACCAGGCCTACTGGTATCTATGAAGACTGCACACCCTTTGGCGTAACCATATAGAAAACCCTGATAAAGTGAGCGTGGCTTGAGAAATTGTTAAACAGATGCAATAATATCTTTCTATACAGAGGTTATTACCGCGATTTTTAAGAAATTTTATAACAAAACTATTGCTACAGCTCTTTCTTAGCAGAAAGTGGGCGGGGCTTGGAGCGGAGGCGGACATATGGGATGGCAAACAACTTTCCGGGTGGTTTCAAATGAAAATGGGTTTTAAGCAGGGATTCTTGAGTCACCTCTTCTTCGCTCTGAGGGTGGCCGTGGTGTAGTGGTAACATCATCGCTTGTCACGCTGTGGGTTCACAGTTGAAATCCTTATGTCAATAATCATCTATTTATTTCGCATGAAATAAACAAAAAAAGTCTATCAATTGCGGAAATTAAGTCAACTCTACTGCGAAGGCATAACACTGGCAGTACGGTGGGCATACGGCTGAAAATGCAACTTGGTCGTGATGATGACATCAGGAGGACGGAAAAAAATACTGTGAATCATAAGCAACGACAATTCAAAAATACTCCTCAGTTATCTGGACGCCACCCTTGAAGTTCATTGAAACTTAATAATACCTGAGTTTCAAACCAACTACACCAATCTTTCTTTCTTTCTCTCTCTCTGCCTATCTGCAAAACGTCCGTGCCCTGTAATAATATAAGGTTAGTCATATTCCCTTTGGTGCGAGCAAAATATAAAAAAAATCATTCATGATCATATCGGAGGTGGAGTTTCTATGAATAGATTTCGACTGCTTATGTATGCAGATGATCTTGTGCTGCTTGCCGATAGATCACATGTCCTTCAGAAAACCGTACTGTCGAAAATTGAATTTAATAATTAATCTCGTAAAATCCAAAGTGATAGTTTTTCGAAAAAGATGCGGACGATTGATCCGGACTAAAGGATAACTTTAAAACCGATTGAGATTGTCAATAAGTACTCGTATAAGCACTCAGGTATCTGGTTTACTCCTGGATTAAGTTTATTCGAGCACTTTAAGGAACGAGTGAAGCAAGCAAAATTCAGCTTAAACTTAACCTGAAACAAGTTTGTCACAAAATGGAATCACAACTTTCCTCTGAAATAGATTTTCACAGCAGTTACCAGAGCAATAGTCGGTTACGGAGCTTAAGAGTACACAAAATATGATGAAGTAGAGAAAGTGCTAAGATACTCATTCTAAAACGTGCTAGGACTCCCTCAATTATCCCCGAACTACATGCTAACTGTGGAATGCCAAATGAAACCTATTTTCGAGTATACAATGAGATGCTTTATGAATTATATAGCGTGATCATATGTTAAAAAAATACTGGCGGAAAGTATAATCGAAAAGAAGACTCTTGTAGGTATATTGGAGGTGGTCAGAAAATCTCAGCAAAAATTCTAATATTTATCTCGAGGTGGCCACGGTGTAGTGGGTAGTGTGTTCACCTGTGACCCGAACTGTGCAGGTTCAAGCCCGGACGGGGAACAGCAACCACAGCCACCCGAACATAAAAGTGAAACGAATAAAACCTAAGTTTCTCCAACCAACTACATCTAAAGGAATTTTGCCTGGTAGTACAATTGACATAGAAAATTGAATCTGAGTGCTCCGGGATTGGGAAATTGCCTTTAAACAAAAAAAAATATTTAGCTTTTCTACTCTTTTTTTCACATGTTCCTTCCATTTCAATTTAGCATCCAGATTCATACCCAGATACTTAGCTGTATTAGAATAAGGAACTACATGATTATTATAACAAGAACATTCGTTATTTTTTATTTGTAACATTGATATGGGTAGACTTTGACTCATTAAGTTTAATTCGCCATGAATTTTATCTGCGAATGTGGCTATCTTCGAATTATTTGCATGTGGTATATCACTAGTATATAATAAATATAGGATGGGTCCTAGAACACTTCCCTGCGGAACACCTGCTTGTATTTCTTTAAGCTTAGAATACGCTGTACGATACCGAACTCTAAAGAATCTTTTTGATGTATAAGATTTAATTATCTCGTAGTCTATGCAGATCCATATGAAGTTTAATGTTCACTTGCACATAACGTGCTTCGAGTCAAATATTCACACAAAATGAACATCGATAAAGTTTTAACTGATTTCTAAAATGTAGGGAAAGGTCATTTGCCTTGGACCGATTGTACCTTGGACCGATTGTACCTTGGACCGAGTGCCAATTCCTGGCAATTGGCTGAACATGTTGCAACAAGTTCTTTAATACATTTTCCAGTATGTCTATGGGACTCAATTCAGTTTGTGTTCATTTGTCACATAACACGGACGTGCTTAAACAACAACATAATATAAATTACACACTCTAAAGTATTATTTTTTGTGTTTTTTTGAAGTGTTTTGTTCATTCAGTTATTATATTTCTTTCAAGTTGCTGGTTTTAATGTGTAAGTATATGTATATATTTCAAAATTCAATATTTTATTTGCTACAATTATACAACATAATGTGTTAAAATTTTGTATTTTTAAAAAAAGTGTAGTGAATGTACCTTGGATCTATGTCTATGCATGTACTTTGGACCGGTCCAAGGTACATGCTTTTCGAATTTTTTTAAGAGTTCTGTTTTCGATTTTCCTCAAGAAAAATGCCAAAGAGTAAGTCAGGAGTAAAAAGACCAGCTGTTGACGTTGACGCTTTACGGCGAGCTGTGGAGGAAGTAGTGGACAATGGAAAATCCATGTACACTGCAGCAAATATGTTCAACGTTTCCAAAACCACTTTAATGACGCATATTGCCAGACACAAAACATCGAACCATTCTGATTTCATTTATGAAAGCCGAATCAACTACCGTCAAATATTTTCGCCTGAAGAAAAAGATCTCCTAACAAAGTATTTTATACAGGCTTCCAAACTACACTACGGACTACCAAGGCCTGAATTAAAGAAATTGAAATTAAAGAAAAGAAATTATTTTGATGAAAAAAATAACAAAACCATTCCCAAAAACTGGTTTGAACAGGGTGTAGCTGGTAGGAACTGGCTTACCTTATTTCTCCAACGTCATCAAACAATTGCTCTTCGAAAACCCGAGGCAACCAGTCTTTCTAGAGCTAACAGCTTTAACGAAGCCAACGCAAAAACAATTTTCCGGAATTACAAAGATTGTTTATCCCGATACCACTTTACACCTGAGCTAACTAACTATTCAGCTCTTAATTTAGGTTCCAGCTTCAGGTTATTCATTTAACAGGTAATTCTACGGTTTATGTTTCGCCTAAAATTCTGGCTCAGAAAGGTGCTAAACAAATAGGAAGTGTAACGTCAGGAGAACGAGGGTTAAATGTTACTATGATAGATGTAGTGAATGCGATCGGAAACCACATGCCTCCAAAGCTGATATTCCCGCGCGTAAATTTCAAAGATCATATGATCAATTGAGCTCCTGCAGGAACGATTGGGGGTGCCAATCCCAGTGGATGGTCCACTGAGCAGTTATTTCTCAAATACTTAAAACATTTCATTTCATTTGTCAAACCAACAGAACAGAAGAAAGTGCTTTTAATAATAGACAACCATGACACTCATATCGCTATTTCGGTAATAGATGAGGAAAAAAAAAACAAATTGCAGCCACTGGATAGAGCAGTGTTCGGAGCTTATAAAACGTTCTATAATAAAGCCGCAAGCGATTGGATCTTATCTAATCCTGGAAAGCCAGTAATGATTTATGATGTGTCGCAAATAGTTGGAAAGACTTACCCGAAAGCTTTTACCTGCCAAAATATTACAAAAGGTTTTCAAGTAAGTGGTATTTGGTCGCTGGATGAAAATATTTTCGGTGATGACGAGTTTTTGTCATCACACGTAACTGATAGGCCTCTCGATACTAAACCTTTAAGTGAGCCAGGAATTTTATTAACACCAACTGTAAATACTTCGCCGCTTGCATCGCCTTCACATGCATACGAAATCGAACCTTCAACATCTAAATCTGCAGTAGCTCTTTCTAATAAGATGTCGTTTGAACAATCTTCAAAAGTTGTAATTTAGCCGGTGCAAATAAGGCCAGTCCCTAAAGCTGCTCCAGAAAGTTGGCCAAAAGTGGTGGACGTAGATTGGGGAAAAGCAAAATCCTCACAGATACCCCTGAAAAAGAGGAAATTCTAACTAATCAAGCAGCAAAGAAGGCGTCGAAAACATTAGCCAAAAAAGTTAAAAAGAAATTGGTAAACCATAACTCTTCATTTTCAGAAAATGAAAACGAACCCCGACGGTCGGAATCGTACGCCATCCAAAATCGAGAGCAGCAAAGCAAAATGCACAAGGCTTTCTCGCCAAAGATGCTAATGATCCAAATGATGATCAAAATGATTTCGACGCCGAAAGTGATTGGTCGATTTCGGAGTTGCTTACAGCTGCCAGAAAAAAATATTGAATTAGTAACGTTTTTTTTCTTATTTGTTTTTAGTCTTTATTCTTTTATTTTCAGTTAAATGTACTTTTTAATGAATTAATAAATGGATTGGATTTTTTTAATGAAATAAAATAGTACAATATTTACACTGCATCATTTGAACACAATTGATTTTGGTCCAAGGTACATTCAGTGTGTTGGTGTCTCTGCCACAAGAAAAGATTTCAGAAGCAAACAAATTTAACTGTTGGCAACAAAGGTTATATTAACCTAACGCAAATGTAATATGAACAACTGCAAAGACTGTAAAAGATAGAGGTAAAAAATAGAGCCGCTTTTTTCACGTTATAAAAACAGAATTAGTTTATTTTATGTTAGACAGCTTTTTCTATATACAATTATGCAATTTGTTTTATGTGTATGTATTGATTCATCTTTGACATTTGTTGCGGGGGAGTTGATGACGAAGGTACTTCTAAGACCATGAGCCTTCGTGTCTGGTGACGCCATTGTGTTCCAAACACAGTGTATGTACCTCGGACCGTTTGAGGTTTCCTTGCAAAAAAGCATTTTTTAGGCATACGGTAAATACTTAAGATGTCATTTTAACACTATTGAATATCCAAAATAATACACTTTTAATATAAACAAACAAATTGGAAACATTTACGTCTAACAAAAGTTGCAGTAAAAATAGTAAATTCCGGTCCAAGGTACATGACCTTCCCCTATTATTTATTACGATTTTGTTGAGAATTAATAATTAAAAAAAAAACCATTATTGTATTTATGAAAACCATTTGCTTTAAAATAACATACGTTATCCACACTTCGTCTATACATTTTTATTAGGGGACTTTTCTGTCTAACGCAGGCCAGCGTTTTTTTACGAACACCACATTACGAATTACACATCCCATAGTAACAGGTAGTTTGTTCCTGCCTTGCCAATGAATTAAAATTGTTGCATCTTACTACAAAAATAACACTTCTTTAATATCTGTGTATCTGTGAGCTGACACAGATTTTTCGAACAAAATCTTCTTCAGCGATGGAGGCCATTTCTCATTTGGAGTTCTGAGAATTCAATGACGCTTAAGGTAATATAACAAAGGACAGAGGTGACTGCTTGAGGAACTACGGAGGTGGCTTTAATGGGGTCAGACATAGAAGATCTGAGAACGACCTTATACTGCCACGTAATGAACCCCGAATAAAAGTCTAAAGCTTTAAGTTTGAAGAGTGTGGTTCCAACGAGAAGTTTTGTCGAAATCTTTACTAAAATCGGTGGCAGTTACATCAACCATTCTCTAGTGCATATTATTTATACATTTCTCTAATACCACTCGGATATTTTTTCAAAAAATTATATTCGCGCGGAAATATAGAAAAATGTTGTCGTCATGTTTAAAACGTTGCTGTTAATCAGTGAACACAGAAGCTAACGTGAGTTGAAAAGCGCTTCATGTGTCCTCACTCTAAGCTTAAATTTACTGATTCTGATTCGATAAGCTGTAAGAAATCTATCAGAGAGCGAACGTGTTTATACCTTTTTAAATTTCATAAATATTGAAAATATTGAAATTCTTTTCGATTTTGTACCTATATTTAATATAAGGTGACCAGATAAGAACGATAGGAAATGAAACTTGAATAAAACAACAACAGTTTGAGATATCAAATTGATTCTACCTTTATTTTGAAGCTACATATATGCCATTATGTACGAAAGAGCACATCATTTAAATGGCTGCATCGGCTTTGCTGGCAGTGCTTCAAGCGGTCGGTCCAATTTTTGCTGACTCGGTCTAATATGTGCGGCGTTATTCCGACAATAGCGTCTCGAATGTTGGCTTCGAGCTCGTCCAAAGTGGTTGGCTTGTTAGCGCAGACTAAGGACTTAACGTAGCCCCAGATAAAATAATCGAGGGGTGTCAAGTGGCATGATCGCGGCGGCCAATTGATGAACGCTCGACGTAAGATGACCCAGTCGCCAAATTTCTCCTTCACCACTTCGAGCGGTGCGTCGCTTGTATGGCATGTAGCACAGTCTTGTTGGAACCACAGCTCGGATATATCGATGTTGTTGAGCTCTGGCTACAGAAAGTCGGTTAACATCGATATATACCGAGGACCATTGACGGTAACGGTGTTTCCGTCCTCATTCCGAAAGAAATAAGGTCCGATGATGCCGCCGTGCCATAAACCGCACCAAACAGTCAATCTTTGTGGATGTATTGATGTTTGGTCGAACACTTGTGGATTGTGGTCAATGGTAATGGCAATTTTCTTGTTGACGTAGTCGCTGAGCCAAAAATGGGCCTCGTCCGATAAGTTGATTTTTTGGCCAAAATCCGAATCTCCGGCCAAAATTTTCAGCGCCCAATTAGCGAACTCACGACATTGTCTATGGTCGTCCGGCTTCAATTCTTGCGACAGCACAATCTTATATGGATGTAGGCCCAAATCCAACCGCAAAATAAGCCTGGTTGACTCTCTGGCGATACCCAATTGAGCTGATCGGCGTCGAATCGACATTTCTGGGTCTTTTTCGATACTGGCCGCTACGGAAGCTATATTTTCTTCACTTCGCACCGATCTCTCTCTGGTTGGTGGCTTAAGGTCCAAAAGAGTTTACTCACAGTCAAACTTTTCCACGGTGTGACTAATTGCCTGTGCACTGAAGCCATGATGACGACCGACCTCACGACGAAATTCACGTTACGTTTTTTCAACTGTGCCCGAATTTCGATAATATTTTTTAATAATTTTCACACGTTCGGGAAGCGTC
Source organism: Pocota personata (assembly GCA_963082735.1). Classification (NCBI taxonomy): domain Eukaryota; kingdom Metazoa; phylum Arthropoda; class Insecta; order Diptera; family Syrphidae; genus Pocota; species Pocota personata. The sequence continues at coordinate 60,326,713 of OY720429.1, read as the reverse complement.
AAACAATGTATGATGAAACGGCAAGCCTTACTGAATATTTAGAAAGCTGGATGTCATTGGTAACTTTGACAGCTGCTGAAACATAACAATTGGAAAAACTATCATTGCTTTCTGGTCACCCTTTATTACATTTCAAGCTGTTTCACGTGCTTTTTCAAATTCCAGGCTTATTTCGGGATCGTGGGATTGTGAAAACATCCGGAAATGAGAAACCCTAATCCAAAGCATGTAATTGCAATGAACGAGTATAATGCATATTTGCAATATTTTCGAACCAACAACTGCGTACTGTTGGTAAATGGATTTATAGCATGGTTCCTTAGAAAACCTTTGTAATTATAAGCCTACACACGACAGGCACTCTAAGCTTGTTAAATAGAAGAGAAGAAACGATTTGGAGAGATACAATCCATCCAGAACGGATCGGGTTATATTATATCCCTCAATCTAGCCCTAAAAAGTAAGCGTGGGTTTGTGGAGTTTATAATTGAAGCTTGTACTTTGAAGCTATTTCCTCGATTTTTAAGAAAGAACTATTGATGGAATATTTCCTTAAAAGAAAAGTAAGCGTGACTGTCACCATTTATATTCCTAATTCTCGGTTTCTGATAATATCTCTAAACCTCTATCATCCCTGTAAATATACATATAAATATTTGATCCTCCTCATCAATAAATTGATACATACGAACGAATATGATGGACCAGCCAGTAGAAAATCAAAATCGTTGCTAAAAATATGACCTCAGGTAAACATTAATTGTTCCTGCTTTGAGGCAAAATTAAAATAAACCCCACACAACGTGCACTAATTCCAACAACAATACGTATCCGTATGCATCTACATGTTTACTTTCCCTTCATTGTTTGCTTGTCAACCAGAAAGTAAACAAAATTAGAACCTGAAGTACATTCTCCCATAGAATCAGCCAATGTGCCCTCTCGGCAAGGACCGAAATGTTTTTAATGCATCTGCAACGTAGAAAACCAACAACAATTCGAATTATTTTGCTGGTAATAAAATGTTTCGTCAACATAGAAATGTTGCCGCACCTCTCTCTCTCTAAATATGTAAATGTGAAAGTTTGGATGTTTGTTACTCAATCACTCATTAACGGCTAAACGGATTTGAATGAAACTTAGAGGATAGATAGCCCATGTCCTGGATTAGCATATAGGCTCCTTTTTATCGAAAAACTGCATAATCTAGGAAAAATGCATAATTCCTTAGGGAATAACCATTATAGTCTAGTTATTGTTAGTATTCCGCCATATTGAATTTTCTGGGACGTCATATAGCCTCCAGCGTCACCTTATTTGATTCAGTAGTTTAAACTGGTCCCACGATTGCACATCATGACGTCTAGCGGATACTATCTAATTATTTTATGGCATTACTATAAATACAAAAAAAAATTGCCCTATATTTTGTTTTGAGCAGCAAAAAACAGATTTTTTTAGTTTGTTTTTGTTACTTGTATATTGATGCCATAAAATGATTAGTACACTGTATCCGTTTCGAGTTTTATGTAAAAGATCTTTTATAGGGTGCTGTTGTTCTTTTGCAAGGCACTGCACATAGAGTGCTAAAATCGTAACCCTTCCTTTTGACTTCACCGTAGTCGGGTAAAAATTAGTCAGTCTTTTCTTTTCCGAGAACTAGCGTTGAAAACAAGTCCGACGTAATTTACTCTACAACTATATGTGCAGTATCAACTTTGTTTACCTATAGTATCATATATATTATCAGTCTATATCACTGTGATCAACTTTGAGACATGCTGGGCAAGCGTAAAACAAATCTTTCGTAAAGATCAAATAAAGTTCGGCCTATGAAAATAGCTAGAACACAGGAGAAATCTCCTCAAGCACATCTACGAAGGCTTGAACAGGCAAAGTGTCAGGCATCTTACAGATCTTCTGAAACGCCAGAGCTGTCGCTGGCACGGCGTCAACAACCTGCCGAATATTTGGCATCACAAACAAAAGATGAGACTGCCGAAAATGCTGTAGCTCGCAGACGTATTGTTGGTGAAAGGGCGGCAACATGTGGGTCGTATTTGAAAAGTCACTTTTGAAAACTTCATGTACCTACAAGATTCAATGAGAAACGATGGTGACGTTAATCCTAAAACTTTAGGACAAATGGTAGTTCTTTCATAATCATTTGTAAATAGCTCACGTTACCTCGTTACCAAAAAGCGACCTACAGACACGATCTTATAGCTCGAACTTCTAAAAATTAATGTACAAAAATTAGTTTAACTTTTAACAAAAGGCTACATTTCTGGTGAAATACAATGCGTTATGTACTCTATAGAGTGGCAAAAGCGAGGATTGCCTCACGTACATTTACTACTCTGTCTAAAAGAAAAATTGGACCCCAATCAAATTGATGACATCATAAGTGCTGAGATCCCAGACATGAATACCGACAGAAAGCTGTACGACACAGTTGTTAAAAATATGATCCATGGACCCTGTGGTGCAGAAAAGCCAACGTCTCCATGTATGAATAACGGAAAGTGCACTAAAAAGTATCCCCGGGATCTATTGAAAGACACTCTAACGAATGAGAATGGGTATCCTTTGTACAAACGTAGAGCATCAGAGGATGGAGGGCATACCGAAAGACACGTACTACAACCATTAAGAGTTCCGGTGCCAACAGCTGTCGACAACAGCTGGGTTGTGCCTTATTCTCTCCTGTTCCCAAAAACATTTAACGCACATATAAATGTGGAATTTTGTAGCTCCGTGCATATGTAAATACATAAATAAAGGTAATGACCAAGGGATTTTCGTAGTAAGGAGACAGGGAGGAAAAGTCAATATAGATTCCAGAGACGAAGTGCAAATTTCTAGGGCGGGCCACTATGTATGCAGCAACTAAGCAGTATGGTGGCTGTTGCCGTTGCCCCTGCACGAGAGGAACTCAACGGTGGCACACCTACAAGTGCACCTTCCAAGTAGTCAGAGCCTCTAATTCACAGAGCAGAATTTTCACGAAAGAAAAGCGACGCCGCCTTTCAAACGAGGCTCTAAAAGTAATAAAAGGACAAAATATTTTCAATAGTCGGAAAAAAAACTTGATGACTTTGGTATGTCTACACGATGCATATGAGGTGAAGGAGGCCCTATATTCTTTACGCACAAGGCGGCACGCTGAAAACATTTTTACTTAATTTACTTTTAGCACAGTAGCTGTAGCTTCCTCGGGCATTGCAGACTCTACTTGTCATTGGGAGAGACACTTCAGTGAATGAAAGTAACGCGTGTCTTAAATCGTCACCACTATGGTCCAGACCTACTCGTAAAGTCAGGATACCAACCAGTAGGCTACTAAAGAGTTTTTCAATAGGGACATAACAACTTAGTATTTTAATCCAACGCACCCTTATACTTTTTTATGATCTGTCAATGTCAAAACGTCAGTCAAGGTTCAAGTTTTTATCATGGTGAAGTTTACGAACAAGCAACGTTTGGAAATTATTCAAAATTACTACCGAAATTCTGAGTAGGTAGTCTCAACTTTCGGACTGCTTTCTCCAATTTTCGGTCGTACCAGACAGGCTGTGCGTACTATAGTGGATAAATTCGAGTCAATTCAAAGTTAGTGTTCCAGTTGTACTGATGCATAATCTTGACACTCCGTGACTATGCAATGGTACCAGCACCAGGCTGTGCATCATAGAGTTGGGACAAAATATGATCAAGGCCACTATTCTCACCGGAGAGGCCAAAGGAGGAAGTGTACTAATTCCTCGCATCCCTATTATACCCAACAATTTGCCCTTTCAATTTAAAAGACTTCGACAACTTCCCCTAAAACTCATTTTTCATAGGGCGAAGCATTAAAAGTTTCTGGATTACATTTGGGCAATTCATATTTAATTCATGGCGAACTGTATGTTGTCTGCTCGTGAGTATCGAGTACCCATAAATTGCATGTTTTTGCTGAACATGAATATGGACATGTATGAGGGAGAAAGGACAAGAGTAAGATGTCCCGCAGGAGTCACCGAAGAGTTTCTAATCAAAGTCGGTGTACACCAGGGAAGTGTCCTCAGTCCTTTGCTATTTATTGTAGTCCTTGGTTATCTGCTTGAAGAAAAAGTGATGGACCCCAAAGTGTATCAGTTATTCTTTGCCGACGATGGAGCTATACTTACGATAGCTCCATCGTCGGCAACATCAAACGTCCCTGCAACGAGCACTTGATGTATGGGTGGATGTTTTGGAGAGAAATGGGTACCATATTGGTTCAAAAAAGACAGAATATCTGTGCTGCCCGTTCACTGATCCACACCGGCCTATTCCAGACATTTACTTGAATGGAAAAATGCTTCCCAAGCGCGAAAGTTCAAATATCTGGGATCTATGATCAATAGCGAAGCAACTTGTGATGATGACATCAATAATCGCGTAAGCGTAGGGTGGATGAAGTGGCGGGAAAACTCCGCAATCTTCTCTGATCGAAAAATGCCCACTAAGCTGAAAGGAAGGCCCCACACCGCAGTTGTACGTCCGGCGCTCACATATTGTTCACTATGCTGGACGATGTACAGAAAGTATGAGGGCAAATTAACAGCAGCGGAGATGAAAATGCTTCGCATGACAGCAGCAGTAACAAAGCTTGATAGAATAAGAAGTTCAAGGGTTCGAGAAAGCCTTCATGTAAAAGAACTCATCACAAGCAGTTGGTATTGTCATGTTCAAAGGAGAGATCCTTCGAACCCCATCAAAAAGACAATATCAATCAACGTTCCTTAACAATCGCGCAAAAAGGCAAACCAAAAAACAACTGGATCACACAAATGCAAAAACCCCAGCATTTGATTGGCCTCAGTGATGAAGTGATCCAAAACCGGGAAGTCTGCCGGTACTTCCTGAGGTCAAACCGGCATACCCCACAGGCGGACCAGTAGAGATGCAGTAAAGTGGGAGGGTTGTGATCCTTCTATTCCGGATAATAACTTTGCCCTAAGGAAAAGAAGATAGGTACTGCCGTAAAGTCAAAAGTGTAGATTAAGTTAAGCCACATGAACGTAGCTTTGGGCCAAACCTTCCGGCAAGAAATTTCCTTGGTTAGTTGTAAGAAATGGCATCCGTTTCAATTTAGACATTCTATTTAATCTTCTCTTGAAATGTGATTTTAGTTTTGGGTTGGTTTAGTGCTGGCTTGGTATGTTTGGTCCATGTCCTTGAAACGGTCACCAAACTTGCTCTTATGCTTTCTACAAATCAATGATATTCTTCTACCTCTGATTGTTTTCAAGAAAAATTAAATCAACTTTGCTGCGCTCTGTGTTATTTTGCTACGTCTTTATTCTACAAAAGAAATTTTCTTTGACAAAACTTTCTGAATTCGTGAAATTGGACAAAAAGGAATATTGCATCTACATACTATTTTCCAGTCAAGTTGACATTCCTAGTTATTGTGAGTGCGCACAAACACTTGTATAAAATAAACTGCTGTTTAATATTCTACCCATAGTTAAAGGGTGTTAAAATTATAACCCCATTTTGTAGTTCCAGACCCAGTCAACAAAATCTTTTCGGTACGTGACTATCTTACTAATTTTTCCACCAAACACTATCGTTACCGGAAATAACCCGTTAACGAGAAGACCTGTGTGAATTCCATTCAAAGCCAATCTACTGCATCTTGATTTCAGAGTTGAAGGAAATTATGAACGCATGAGTCAAAGACATTCTCAAGAATGTAATATCAACTATTTGCCAAGATGTTGGAAATAAGGACGTCGACGTCCTGAGGGCCAGCACTGGTGCTGGCACTATTCGGATGTATTTTCAGTTTATTTTTCATTTCCTTTTAAACTGCGGGAATGGTGTTTGCACGTGTATCCAGGAGATACAAAATTTACTTTTGCAGCTAATTTAATATAAGGAACTTGTAGGGTTAACAACTACTTTAAATACCTCTTATCGGGTTGGCGTTACTCAACACAGAAGTTTTGCTAGTAAATCGAAAGTACAGATACGAGCTTGTGAGTTTTTGTTAGATTTACAGCAAAGAAATTTAATACGATTTTTTATAAGTATCAATTGTTGCCGAAATAATTATGAATAATTTGAAAAATTCATCCCTGGCTCAACATTTGGCATCGGTCGGCTGAACAGACATCAATTAAAACAGAGGCTTCCTGAGATCTATCATTTTCGATATAATTGCGAAAACAAAGGAAAATTTTGGGATGGCAAGCGACTTGAAAAGGATCTTGTAGAAGTAGCATTGGCCAATGTATGCTGGTTCGCTAAAAAATAAGAATATGCCTCTGCAGACGAACACCCACAGCACTACCAGTCAGTCCTACTTCAACGATTCCTCGTGGCGCCTCCAGAGAGTTTCTTCGAAAATTGCGGAGTTTGAAGAGGACGAATGACGAGTCTCCTGCGACATTACAAAAAGGACAAGTATTGGTAGGTCTGTGGCCTAGCGAGCGGCAATCGTAAAACATTTCCTTGCTCCGAAGTGGCAACACGACCTTCGGATATTGACAGATACTTTATTGACCTTCTTTGACAATGGAAAAGACGGTCCCCAAAATTTCAGATTCCTCAAACTAGAGCGGGAATTCATGCAGTACAAACTGGACATTCCAAGACTAAGCGAAATTAGATGGTGGGAATACTCGTACAGCATCCAATCCTCCGAAACTGGCAAAAGCTTTCTGGTATACTCTGGGAAACCAGCAAACATCACTCGCGAATAGGAAGTGGGGCTCTTACTTACCATTGAAGCTAGAAACAGCCAGCATCAGCGAGGTTCAAGCGTGAGGTCAGGAACATGACCATTATTCATAACCAAACTAGGCGCAACCACCAACTCAACGCCTAACGGAGATAGGTAGGCAATGACAACACCACGCTCAGACATGTGACCACACGGCCTCGTGAACACAAAAAAACGACAACGAAGAAAGGTTTCTAGACTTCTGCTACGTCAACTGCCTGGTCATTGAAGGTACACTGTTTGATCACAAGGACTGCCACTACATCAGCTGGATCTCGACTGATCGACAACCTATGTACATCGAACCAGATCGATCACTACATACGCTTTAGGAATGCAAGACGTCCGCAACAAATATGAAGCTGACATTGGAATACAAAGGGAACATCATCTAATGGTAGCTACTATTCTTCTTCGTACTTCATCTATCAACAGCAACCGATTCAACCTACTAAGGATGCCCAGGTATAATACCGACTAGCTCCGAGATCCCCAAGTTCTCCAACAGATGAGGGATCACCTTGCCACAAATTCAGAAAAAATCAGCAGCTTCGTTCCTGAGAGCATCGACGACTGAAAAATGTTTTTACGTCCGGGGCAGATACCATTGTCGGTAGAAGGCAGCAAGTACCTGGAGACGAATCGATGAATGACACTCAAAGCACGGATTGCAGCGGCTTCAGTAGTATAGCGCCCTAAACTAGAATTTCAGTACCGCATGAAGAGAAAAGAAGTGCAGGGTTTTGTAAGACGAGAGAAGCGTAACTACATCAACGCACTAGCCATCAAGGTTGAAGAAGTAGCAAATAGGTGCGACAGTAGGACCGTCTATAGTATTACTAAGGAACTCATTGGAGATCAAAATTCCAAACTACATCTATTAAAAGGACTAGACGGAAATCTGCTAACTTCTGATAAGTAACAGCTTGCCAGATGGTGGGAATATTTTGCAGCAGTGATTAACCACTTAACAACAGTGTTTTGGATCCAAGCCCAGGTGAGTCTTACGCGGCAACAAAAGAAGAGATGAATGACTGTTAAGCTGCCCAAGAACGGAAACCTGACGGTGTGCGATAACTGCAGAGGTATATGCGTTGTTTCGGCTATGGCTAAACTAATAGCTAGAATAATTCTGTATCGAGAGAGAGAATATCTCGATAACGAACAGGCAGGCTTTCGAGCAGGCTCCTCCTATATCAACTACATCAACACCTTGCAGATCATCAGTGAACAATTCGTCGAGTACATATTTCCGCTGCATTTGTTGTTCATCGATTTCCAGAAGGCCCTCGACGGGGATGCTATATGACGAGCCTTGCGCAGAAAAACTCGTAGCTATTATAAAGGCTGCCTATGATGGCGGTAAATGTCGTGCCTTAACGGTAAGGTGTCAGAGGAATTTGAGGTCCACAGTGGAGTACGACATTCTTTGTAGTAATTAGTGATGTGATCCGGGCAGTTCTGCCTAAAGGAAACATGGGGCTGAGATGGTCTATGACATCATATCTCAAACACCTTGATTATGATGATGACGTTTGCCTGCTCTCACACAGGATAATGGACCTGTATAGATGGTTCATAATTTGAAGGCAGAGGTGAACAAAGTAGGGCTCAAAATAAATACGGCAAAAACATAGGCTCTAAGGACTTCAAGTTCTCAGCATAACACTTAACTCAACATTACAAGTTGAGAAAGTAAGTAGCTTTCTATATCTAGGAAGTATGCTCTCCGAAGACGGTGGTACCGAACTAGATGTGGACAGCAGAAATCGCAAATCAAAGGCTGCGTTCGGTATGATGTCTAAAATTTGGAGAAGCAATGTTTTTAGCACAAAAACCAACCTTCAATCAAACGTGGAAACAGTGCTACTTTATGGGTGTAGTACTTGAGAAGTGACCAACACCGTCACAAGGGAGCTGCAAACCTACTCATGTCTTAGCAACATCTTAAGGATCTTCTGGCTGAACCGTATATCGAACAACCAACTACACACGATAACGGGCCAAGAACCAACAGACGCCAAAATACGGCGGAGAAAGTGGCTGTGGATTGGTCACATTTTACGACGTGAAGACAGTTCCATTGCGAAGTATACCAGGCAATTGAATACAACGAGTGGGTCGCCCTAGGTAGACATGGAGAAGGCAGTCGAGGAGGAATACAAATCATTGTGGATGCTTGGAGGGAGCTTAGGCGCGTTGCAGAACTCCGAACACGATAGCGCGCAGACGTTATTGACGCCCTATTCCCCACGAGAGGTCAGAGCACCTAAGAACAAGAAGAGGGGAAAATAACCCTTGATCTGCTATTCTTCCAAGTTGGCGGACTTGGGACCTTACAAATTCATCAGTACCCCGTCGAATAACTAAAAGATTAAGAGCAAGATATCCGAGATTCAAAGTTTACTATGCTTTACAATCAATTAACAGCTATGTGCGACTTATTTTATACCAGTTCTTTTAAACAAACGCAGTTAAAGCGACAGGCATTTAAATTTTACGTTCATCAAAGGTGTTTAATCAAAGTGTAATTCCCGAATGAATATCGTAATCGCTAAGTAATATTTGTCGCTTGCGTTAACAATGTTATATTCCCTAAGTCAAACATAACGACAATATTAACTAAGCACTAGTATATCGTTAATAATATTAACCATATCTGTCATCATACCGCACATCCACAGAACACTGTAAGAGGTGGAAATGCAGTTATAGTCAGAAAAATATCAGCCACTATGAAAACATGAAATTCCAATCCTGTGAAATAGAAACTACTTCAGTTAAAGCTAAAAATCGAAGCCAACTGATAATAGTTGCAGCAGTAACCGAATTAAAAAAAAACGTTTTTATGGACCTCTTCAATCGTTTTATTGCTCGTGGAGATTTTAATGCGAAATGCACTCATAGAGGTTCCAGAGCAACATCCAGAAGAAGATTACTCCAACAAGCACTAATAGAACTTGGCTGTAATTATCTGTCGACGAGAAAACCGACGTTTTGGCTTTGAGATAGAAACAAGATACCAGATCTGTTTGACTTTTTTGTAACAAAAGAATATTCTCTAATTAGATAAGCATAGAGGAAGGTACGGACTTAGATTCAGATCACAGTCCAGTTCTGTTAAACATCAACAAAAGAACTGACAACACGGAACAAACAAACTAACAGATTGGGAATACTTTAAATGGAATCTCGAAGAGCGTTTGCAATTAAAAGTACCTTTAATAACAATCAATGGTCTCGAAGATGAAGTATAACTATTTACTTACGACATTGAAAAATTGGCATGGTGTGTAACTCCTGACATTAGGGGATGACATAAGGCAAATACATATCCACAAATAATGATGATCGTGATAAATCAGGAGGAAGGGCTCAGTCGATTGGTTACTTGCACGGTTATGAAATAAAAACCAGCATCAAAACTAAAAATGTAGGATTAGATTTAATTTCCAGAGAGATTCTAAAATAGCTACCGAAAAAAGCCATAATTAAATTAGCGCAAATTATCAATACAGCTTTCCGTTCGAAACACGTACTTCAAACGTGGAAAATAGCCGCAGTAATTATGACACCACAGCCAGGTAAACCACCTATTGAGGTCACATTGTATCGGCCTTTATTTTGCTACCAATGATTTCAAAATTATTGAGGGTGGCCGTGGTGTAGTGGTAACATTATCGCTTGTCACGCTACATGTTCACGGTTCGCATCCTGATGTCAATAATCATCTATTTATTTCGCATGAAATAAATAAAAAGTCGATCAATTGCGAAAGCTTATGTCAACTCTACTGCGAAGGCATAACACTGGCAGTAGGGCGGTCATATGGCTAAAATGCAACTTGATCGTGATGATGACATCAGGAGGACGGAAAAAAATACTGTGAATCATGAGCACCGACAAAAGCAAAAAACAAACAAGCTTCCCAGTTATCTGGACAGTCACCCTTGGAGTTCATTGAAACTTAATACCAGCTGAGTTTCAAACCAACTACACCAATCTGTCTTTCTCTCTGTCTCTTCTCCTTTCCTCAAAAACGCCCGTGTCCTAAAATTAGTACAGGGTATTCATAACCCCTATCACACGTGCAAATTATAAAAAAAAATAAAAAATTTAAAAACTCCTACTTAAAAGGCTTTTACCTGTGATAGAGGAAAAATCCCTGATATCACCACACCAGTTCAGATTCTGAAATAGGCATTCTATGATGGATTGAATTCACAGAATAGTAGACTAAATAGAAAAAACTTCTGGGAGGAAAAAAAAAGTCTTTTCTGCAGTATTCCTGGACTTAGCTCAGGCCTTTGATAGGATGTGGCACAAAGGAAGAGATGACTGTCTAGATAATGTGGCAAAATTGAAGAGACATCTGCGGCTTCGCAAAATCCTCTCTACACGTCCAACCATCCAAAGCTGTCTGAAAAAATCGAATGGTTCTTGGACTGCCTCTAGTGAAGAATCCCTTGTACTGTTGCCGAATACTGACTTTCCTGGTTATTCTAAAGTTGCACTCAATCCACCACTCACTACAACCCATGCAACTCAAATAGTCTTATATCAAAGACGAAACTTCTTGGGCAATACGGAGTTTCAAACCGAAACTTCTTTGGGCAATATGTCAGTTTCAAACCATTCAAGTCAGCTGGAACTGATGATATAACCGCTGAAATTCAGCAGACTTCGGACATCATCTTCCCCTGGTTGACAGCTATCTTTACAAGCTGTCTGGATTTAGTCCACATCTCCACGTTGTGGACAGAAATCAGAAGACCTCAGACCCATAAGTCTATCATCTTTCCTTCTTAAAATCTTGGAGAAATTGATCGATAGTCATCTCCGTTGCAATATTGCTCCTAACCTTGTGTTAGCATCCCAGCATGCATATGCCAAGGGAAGGTCGATAGAAACTGCTCTAAACTCGCTAGTATGCACCATAAAAAAATCATTAGAGTGCAAGGAGTATACCATGGTTGCCTTCCTTAGTATTGAAGGAGCTTTTTACAACGTCCTACCAGGGGCGATTGTAAATACATTGATAAACTCTAAGATAGAGGCTTCGCTTGGTGTACTGATAAACCAATTGTTAAGGAATCTAATTATAAGTGCAAAACTGGGCGCAGCTTCCGCTCAAAGGTTTGTCAGATGTCTTGCACCCTTCTCTGGAATCTTGTGGTGGATGAGCTACTACTGTCTTGCCCCCTTCTCTGGAATCTTGTGGTGGATGAGCTACTACTTATCCTGGAAGGGGAACGTTGCAGGGTGATCGCTTATGCAGACGACGTTGCTACAGCTGTCTCGGGGAGGCACCTGATTACTCTAAGGGAGTTGCTGCAGATTACCTTTGCGAAACTTTCCAAATGGGCTGATAAATGTGGACTGGGGATAATCCCTCAAAAACCTGAATTGGTTGTTTCCTGAATGGAAACAGCCTAGCTTTTAAAGACAAAGCAAAATACCTGGGTCTTATTTTGGATAGGCAACTTGGCTGGAAGCTCAACATCCAGGAACGCATTAAGAAGGCTACCTTAGCTTTATACTCGTGAAAGAAGGCAATTCGTAAGAAGTGGGGAATTCAACCTCGCATAGCTTAGGCCCACACTTATGTACGACGTGATCGTTTGGTAGTCAGCTTTCTCCAAAGCTATACACCGCAACCAGCTAGTGAAAATACAGAGATCAGCTTGGAGCATGCACCAACTCATCTGTGCAATATGGTCGCATGAAAGAATGCCCTCAAAAAGGAGACCCTCTGAACTGCGCCAACTACTAGGAGCTTCAAATCGATACCCACCACCTTTTCATCGATTTTAAGGCCGCGTATGACACCATTTATAGAGACGAGCTATATAGAGCAATGTCTAGTTTTGGCATTCCTGCAAAACTCGTCGGTTTGTGCAGGATGATGATGGAAAAGGCACAATCTTTTAAAATTCTGTCCAATTAGTCGCATATGCCGACGATATTGACATAATCGGAAGAACCCATTGAGTATTAAGTAATGAGGTGGAAGCGGCAAAAATGTGTTTAACGGTCAACAAGAAAGGGCAACTAACATCGATGTCTCGGGCAGAACGTCACCATAGATAGATATAACTTTGAGGTAGTTAGGGACTTTTTCTACCTATGATCCGCTATAAATTCAGACAATGATGAGTGGAGCTCATGGCTGCTTTAAGAGGAAAATTCTTGATGGTGATTTTTGGTTCCGTCTGCATAGATGGTGAGTGGAGGAGGAGATACAGCGACGAACTATACAGCAATATCGACGACGCCAGAAAAGTGAAGATCCAACGACTGAGGTGGCTGGGTCATGTAGAGCGCATGCACAATAATAGTCCGGCCTGAAAAATATTTGAATCTGTAATGACCGGTGGATTTATGTATTTACCAAAGACTGCTATCTTTGTAATGATAATAATGTAGTATGCGGGCTACGGCTCGAGTAGATAAAACAATTATTCTGAGAAATTATTTCTTTATTTTCTACTCTATAGAACAATTCAAGTTCACACTATACTATTCTTCGCCTTATTCTTTTCTTACAAGGTCTCTTTCCTCTCAAATCACTTTATCTCCTTTCAATTTCTTAATTCACAAATCCAAACTAATTACTTTTTCTTGTTCACTCTCAACTTTCAATTTATCACCAAATTACAACTTCGCCTTATTATCACTTTTCCAATCTCTTCGCCACGGTTCTAAACCAACTGTCTTTTTTTTGATCGCCATCTGTCCTTATATAGCAGAAGTTTCTGATAGCCAGAAGCTTCTAGCAAATTCTTCAACCACTCGAATGAAAGGACAGTTTGAACCAAAATTCTGCCAAAATGGAAAGTCACTTCGGAATTTGCTGCATAGACATAGGCGCGTAGTTATTATTATGCTACACTGCCCCCCTCTTAGACGTGTTCGTCCCGAACAAGTGCATCCTCATTTCGGCCATTGTATCGACTCAGTCGGTCCACATGAACCACTTTCATTTTGGCCCTCGGTCCTCGCTGGATGCGGTAGACAACATCGTTGATGCGGGTTACTATTCTGTAGGGACCTTCCCAGTTCCGCTGTAATTTAGGTGACTTCCCCTTTTGGCGATGGGGATTATACAGCCACACCAGATCTCCTTCCTGGAATCCTGACGTTGTTGCCTTGGCATCATACCTGGTCTTCATGCGGTCGCTCGTCATCTTAATCTGGCTTCTGGTCCTTTGGTGTATGTCCCTAAGCCTTTCCCTAAGGTCCGCCACGTACTCTTCTTCATTTCTGGGCTCATTGGTAGGAGATCCAAATTTCACCTCACTGGGTAAACGAGCTATTCCACCGAATAAGATTTCGAACGGCGTATGTCGAGTAGTGCTATGCACGGCACTTCTATAGGCCATCAAAAACAAGGGAATCTGCCGGTCCCAATCCCGTTGGTAGTCACCTACGACCTTCGAGAGATGTTCGTCCAAAGTCCTATTGAAACGCTCCACCATACCGTCCGACTGTGGATGAAGCGGGGTTGTCCTTGTCTTTTTGATTCCGAGTAGTTGACACATCTCTTGGAAGATTCTTGACTCGAAGTTCCGCCCTTGGTCAGAATGCAATTCCAAGGGCACACCGAATCTGCTAACCCAATTGTAGACGATCTGCTCCGCCACGGTTCTGGCTTCCTGGTTAGGGATCGGAAACGCTTCCGGCCACTTACTGAAGTAGTCCATCACTACGAGTATATACCGATTACCATTGTCGGTTTCCGGAAAGGGCCCTGCGATGTCAATGGCGATTCGTTCGAAAGGTGCTCCCACGTTGTATTGGTGCATCTTACCTCGAGTTTTGATTCTCGGACCCTTGCTAGCTGCACACACGTCGCATTTTCTGCACCAGTCTTCGATATCTTCCTTCGCTTTTAACCAATAAAAACGTTCTCGTACCTTTTCTAGCGTCTTATTCACTCCCAAGTGGCCTCCGGTCGCCCCGCCATGCATTTCCTGTAACACCTCCTTGACCCTCGTCCGCGGTACGACAAGCTGCATTACAAACGACTTTCCGTCGGAGGATTCCCATTTTCTTCTCAGAACACCTTCTTGGACATGGAGGGAGTCCCACTGCGCAAAATATGCCTTTAAGGTCGGGCTTCTGTGAGAGATGTCCTGATGATCCGGTTTCTCCATGTTCTCCTTCCAGGCCAGAATCGGCTCGATATCCGGGTCTTCCTTCTGAGCGTTCCGGATCTCATCTACGCTCCAGCCGGCGATAGGTTCGGCTCTCATTCTTTGGATGGAAACCAGCTCCCGTTCTTCCTGACGCGCACAATGTTTACAATCCGTTCTGCATGGTCTCCGGGACAGTGCATCCGCATTAGAGTGGAGCCTTCCTTTACGATGCTGTATTTCGTAGTCGTAGATTTGCAGCCTTTCAATCCATCTTGCGACCTGACCCTCAGGACTCTTGAACTGTAATAGCCATTTTAAGGCTGCATGGTCTGTGCGAAGAACGAACTTCCTCCCGTAGAGGTATTTGTGAAAATGCTTCGTAGCCAAGATCAAAGCTAGAAGTTCTCTCCTTGTCACGCAGTAGTTCCTTTCTGGCTTAGAGAGCACCTTGCTGAAGTACGCAACCACCTTCTCTTGGCCGTCATGCACCTGGGAGAGTACGGCTCCTACCCCGACATTACTAGCATCTGCATCCACAACGAACGTTTCCCCGGGAGTGGGGTAAGCCAGTATCGGGGCATCGCATAGCCGTTGTTTAAGTGCCTTGAAGCTCTTCTCGCACTCAATTGACCATTTGAATTGTTTTCCCTTTTCCGTCAACTGGTGCAGGTTCTTTGCGATCCCGGCAAAATCCTTCACGAACCGTCTGTAGTAGGTGGCTAGGCCCAGGAAGCTCCTTAGTTGGTGTTTGTCTTTGGGGACTGGCCAGTTTTTCACCGCTTCGACCTTCTCCGGATCGGTTCTCACTCCTTTCGCTGAAATTATGTGTCCCAGGTACTTGACTTCCGCTCTAAACAGGGCGCACTTCTTGGGGTTGAGCTTCAGGTGGGCACTTCGAAGCCTTTGAAACACATCCCTTAGATTGTCTCGGTGTTGCGCAAACGTTTTTCCTACGACGATGACATCATCCAAGTATACCAAACAGGTTTTCCATGTTAACCCTTGCAGGACACATTCCATCAATCGCTCGAAAGTCGCCGGAGCATTGCACAGCCCGAATGGCATTACCGTGAATTGCCATAGCCCATTTCCTGTGGTGAAGGCGGTTTTCTCCCGGTCTTCTGGATGGATCTGTACCTGCCAGTAGCCACTCTTCAAGTCGAGAGTGGAAAACCATCGGGCTCCTGATAGTGTGTCTAGCGTGTCGTCAATCCGTGGCAGAGGATAGCTGTCTTTCTTGGTGACGTAATTGAGCTGCCGATAGTCCACGCAGAACCGCGTGCTGCCATCTTTCTTCTTTACCAGTACAACCGGTGATGCCCACGGACTTTTGGAACTTTCAATCAGACCTTCTTTCTCCATTGCCGACACCATCTCTGCAACTTCTGTCTGCTTTGCCAATGGAAGGCGCCTAGCAGGCTGACGAATTGGTCTAGTATCACCAGTGTCTATTCGATGTTGTACCAGGTGTGTTCGGCCGTATTCTCCGTCCTGTGAGGCAAATACATCAGCGTACTCATTGATAAGATTCTCTGCCATAGTTCGCTGCTCCTGATTCAGCTCACTGGACTGGAGAATCGTCTCTCTCGTTTCCGCTGTCCAAGGTGATGGGAGAGGTTTTGGAGCATCACGTTCAGATATTGTTGCGACGGCGGTAATCGGCGTGCATTTTCCAGTCACCTCCCCTCGCCTTAGTTTGACAGTGTGTGGTCTTGCGTTCAAAACCCTCACTGGAACCATGGTGTTCTTTGGTTCGACTAACGTCTTTCCCACGATGTAGTCTTGAGAATTCTTCTCTGGGTCTGGTTCTACTATGTAGAATCGGTGGCTCCCAAGATCACCTTCCAGCTTTGTCCAAATGATTGTCTCTGAAGACGGCGGCAAAACTTCGTCTTTGCTGATGACTGTCCTGAGAGTTACGGCATTCTCATTTCCGTACACCATCGGAATCTCCACATTTCGATACCTCAGTACTTGCATCCCGATGTCCAAGATTACTTCATTTGCTTTCATGAAGTCTACTCCGATGATGCACTCGTCGCATATATCTGCCACCAGAAACGCATGGGAGAACGTCAGTCCTGCCAGAGTAATCGTAAGACGAACTTCTCCAAATACCTTCGCCATTTCCCCTGTTGCAGTCTTCAGGCAGTAGCTGTTGGTGTTGTGCAGCCAGGAGCTTTTGACGATATCTCTTCTTACAATGGAGGCAGTGGCACCTGTGTCGATGGTGGCTACGCACTTCTTCTCGTTGATTAGTGCCTCCACTGTCAGGCTCTTGTTACCCCGTTTGGTTTGCGAAACTTGAATGGTGGTCCTGGGGGCCTCGATTCCAGTAACCAACTTCTGCCCCGCGAAGTTGGTCCTTACGCATCTCCCGACTGCTGGTTTTGGGAAGTCTGACCGGCAGGATGCTTCCTCTCTGCTTCTCCTACTTCCGCAATGTGGACAATTTCCTCGTCTAGGTGCACTTCTGCACTGCCGTTGTAGGTGTCCGGTTTGGTTGCAATTCCAGCAACGGATTTGACTTCCGCGAGCTTTGACGGCTGTTCTCTGGCATGAGCATTCCACGACGGACATTTCCCTGACACGGTGTATTCCCTGGTATGCTTGGTCCGCAGCCTTCATTGACAAAGCGAATGCCAATGCCTCGGGGAGTGTTCGCTTTTCAGCCATCCTTACAGCCATTTGCAGTTGTCTGTCCTCTATGGCCTGAATAAAAGCTTCCACCGCCATTTCGTTGATAAGCTCCTCACCGGCTTTAGGGTATGAAAGATGGGCTAGTCGCTCTATATCCGCTTGCAACTGTTGGAGCGTTTCCCCCCTTTTCTGGACTCGACTACGCAGCTGAACCCTGTACACCTGCTGCATGTGTTCATCCCCAAACCGCATCTCGATAGCCTGAACCAGAGAGTCGTAGTTCTGCTGTTTATCTTCCGGGATGGTCTGCAAGAGCTCCGCAGCTGGACCCCTCAGTGCAAGCGTGAGTGCAATAGACTTCTCTTCATCGTCCCAGCTATTGGTCATTGCGGCCGCTTCGAATTGCCTCTTATAAATTGGCCATGATGTTTGACCATCGAAGATAGGAGGCTGCATCTCCTTTCTTCTCAGACCGTCAGTGGAATATTCCCGTGCTTTCTGTCTCTTCACGTTGCTGAGCTCCTTAGCAAGATTTTCGACTTGCTTTCCTACTATCTCGAATTGCGTATCCACTTTTTCAAACTGAATCTCTATCTTCCCGAACTGAGTTTCCTGTTTCTCAAAATTTTCATCGAATCTAGTTTCGACTTTTTCGAGTTGCGTCTCGACCTTCTCGATTTTCTCTTCGATCACTTCGAATTTGGATTCCAAGTTCTTGTTTTGCTCATCAAGTTTACTTTCCAGAGCATCTAGAGAATTCTTTTGTTCGTCCATTGCTTTCTTTTGTTCATCCATTGCCTTCTTTTGTTCATCCAACTTAAGTTCTAGAGAATTCTTTTGTTCGTCCAGCTTAAGTTCTAGAGAATTCCTTTGGTCGCCCATTGCTTTCTTTTGTTCGTCCATCGCTTTCTTTTGTTCGTCCATCGCTTTCTTTTGTTCGTCCAGCTTAAGTTCTAGAGAATTCCTTTGATCTTCTATTGCTTTCTTTTGTTCGTCCATGACTAACTTAAGTTGCAGGAGCAGACTTGTTATACCCGGGTCGGCTGCTGTACTTACTGCTTCCTCTTCCACGTCAAACTCTACGTCATGCGGATTTTCACCTTCCTGCGTTACTGCTTCTTCCAGACGAATCAGTAGGGCATCTTTTCCCCCAGTTGTGTCGAGGTTCCGCTTACTGAGTTCTGCCTTTAGTTGAGTTATAGTTAGTTTTCCCAATTTGCGACCCATTTTGCGCAACTAATTAACTCAACACAGAAATCGTTTTTTTTTTTTTTTTTTTTTTTTTTTTGCTTGTGCAATTTCACACCACGGAAATAGTTATTCACAGAATAAGTTTTATCCCGCTTCTGACACCAATGTAGTATGCGGGCTACGGCTCGAGTAGATAAAACAATTATTCTGAGAAATTATTTCTTTATTTTCTACTCTATAGAACAATTCAAGTTCACACTATACTATTCTTCGCCTTATTCTTTTCTTACAAGGTCTCTTTCCTCTCAAATCACTTTATCTCCTTTCAATTTCTTAATTCACAAATCCAAACTAATTACTTTTTCTTGTTCACTCTCAACTTTCAATTTATCACCAAATTACAACTTCGCCTTATTATCACTTTTCCAATCTCTTCGCCACGGTTCTAAACCAACTGTCTTTTTTTTGATCGCCATCTGTCCTTATATAGCAGAAGTTTCTGATAGCCAGAAGCTTCTAGCAAATTCTTCGACCACTCGAATGAAAGGACAGTTTGAACCAAAATTCTGCCAAAATGGAAAGTCACTTCGGAATTTGCTGCATAGACATAGGCGCGTAGTTATTATTATGCTACAATGACAATGACTTTAATTCAACTTTCAACTAACAATTAATAACAATAACATTAATTCAACTTTATTATTTAATTGCTCAACACTACGACTGCTTGCCGTACACCGCAGCGATGCTCATCCATGCGTGGCCGATCAGCAACTAACTCACCACCCCTTGCCGAGAGAGCAAGTCTCAACCTGTTTTGCTAGAGCATGTGTCAACCTGTTCGACTTTGGGAAATTAGCAATCTGCCGGTTGGGATGGCGCAGTAGAGGAAGACCGCGACTCAGGTGGCGCACGCATGTGGATGGAGACCTCAACCAACTTAGCGTGCGAAACTGGAGGCAGCTAGCTAAAGATCGAACTGGCTGGAAAAGCTTGTTGGTTGAGGCTCAGGTCCACCCCGGAAACTAGCGCCACCTTAAGTAAATAAGTTTCTGAATTCTGTATTTTAAAATCCTGTAAATCCAAAATTCTGTTTGCAATTTACATCCGGGATCTGTATGTTCGAAATTCGAAGTAAAGTTTGAACTTTTTTCTAATCCCAAAATTATAACCTGAAAACTGACTCCTTTACTACGATCCAATTTTAAAAATTTCGGTTTTGTCGAAAAGAACTCTAAGGTGTTTTTTTTTTAATTCAATATTTTGGTTAAATTTAAAATCTGAGCACACAGCTATTAACAAACTGCATGGATTCATGGAAAACAAAGACAAATTTTAAATAGATATACATATGAGTAAATACAGTAGTTGTGCGTATTTCATAGAACGCTTTCTTATTTGTTGTTTATAAGGTACTATTTTATGAAAAAATTCCACAAATTGAATAAAAATCCCTTAAAACTTAATAAATACCATGTTCTGGCAACTGTGGAACACATTTGCATACTAGCACTACACCAGTAACTAATTCGCAGCATGTAGTAGTAGCAGCAGTGCGCGTATACTTATATACGAGGGCAAGTGCTCGGCCTGACGCAGAGATGGCTTTTCAATCAGCAAAAATTTATGTTTCCTGCCTGGCGCACTTCTCATTAGTTCCTATGACAAGTTTCAATTTGTTCTCTCAAGTAGTTTCTTTACACGAATTTTTGCAATAGACGTCTTGTGTGTTTTTCGTTAAAATGGATAAACTTGAATATAGCGCGGTGATAAAATTCTTCGTTTTGGATGGGTTAACCCCTAAGGAAATTCATCCAAAGTTGACAAAAGTTTACGGGGACTCTGCTCCTTTCATGTTAACCGTTAAAAAGTGGGCAGCTGAATTTAAACGTGGTCGCACGTCCCTCGAAGATGACCCACGTGAAGGACGGCCAAAAACCGCAACCACACCCGAAACCATCGAAAAAGTGCATGATATCGTGTTGAACGATAGGCTAGTGAAGGTGAGTGAGATAGCTATGGCTGTGTGTATATCGGAAGAGAGGCTGCGAAACATCTTGCACAAAACTTAGGGATGCGAAAGATCTGCGCAAGATGGGTGCCGCATTTGCTGAATGCCGATCAAAAGCAAATGCGCAAACGATTTTCGCGGCAATCTTTGGACCGATTCAATAAGGATCCGACCGATTTTGTGCGGTGATTTGTCACCATGGATGAGACATGGTTCCACCACTACACGCCAGAAAGGACACAGCAGTCGAAGCAGTGGATGGAAGTCGATCGCATCTGCCGGAAATGTCATGGGCAGTGCGTTTTGGGATGCGAAAGGGATCTTGTTAACTGATTACCTTGAGAAAGGCAGAACAATTACAGGGGAATATTACTCCAACCTTCTTGACCAGCTGGATGCCAAAATTCGCGAGAAGAGGCCTGGCTTGAAGAAGAAAAAAGTCATCTTTCATCAGGACAATGCACCTGTACACAAGTGTGTACGATTTGCTTGGCCATCCCCCCATCTGTTCCTAAACTTGAAGAAATCTGTTTCTGGAAGGCGCTTCGTTTCCAAGGCAGAAGGTGAGAGGGTCGTAGATGAATATTTTCACAGCCTTCCAGACTCTCACTTCCGAGAAGGAATACTGATGTTGGAGAAACGCTGAACTAAGTGTGTTGAAGTTAAGGGAGATTATGTAGAAAAATAAAATAATTTTTTAACTGAAAATCGCAGTCTTTCATTGTCAGGCCGAGAACTTTTCACCTTGCCCTCGTACATACGTATAAGCAATATTGGTATTTTTAAGGATTATCGAAAGAAGAAAATACTTTTAGTAAGAAGAAAATACTTTTTCTCTTTTGTCTTTTTTGTGTCAGGCAAGCTAAGCAAGTCGAGCAGGATTCAGCTAGTCTTATTATAAAACCTAACATAGAATTGGACTTATTAAAAATGAAAGTCAAAATCTTTAAAACAATTGGCACAACAAAGAGTACGTTGCGACAATGAATAATTAAACCCGGTTGGCTTAAGCCTTCTAGAATATGTCATATTTTGGAAGACGGCGAAACTGTCAATACCGGATTGGAGAATGTTATATTAATACTTAATACATGAAGCAGCATCTCTGATAGCGACTATAAAAAGGATAGGACCTAAGGGATAACTCTGAAGAATACATTGAAATATAAAAGAGTTGGAAAGTAAGCTATGAGCAAACCAATGCAATAAATACAATTGAAAACCTATATTCCTCATGTTCATGGACAATTATGGTTGGGATAGAATAAAAATCCTTGGAAATGTCTATGTAGATACAGCCGACATTTTAACCACTATTACATCTTTTCAAAGCCTTTCTACAAACTAAAAGAGAGAAAATACTGTACAAAGTATTTTTTTTAATTTTATTTACATTTATTTGAGTCATTAAATTTGTCAATGCTGACAGAATTTGTAAAATAAATGTTGCAAGTTATTAAAATTGAATGATGAAATAAATTCAGTCTACGTATGCATATTCTATATTAAGTTATTTTTCATTTCCGATATCTATGTCTAACATATATTCGTTCTCCCATCAGCCTCATCTTCATAATGCAGGGACAAAGACCAATTCAATAAGAAACACACTAATGTGATGATTGCTCTACCCACTCCCACCAAAACATTAGCGTATTTGTTGAGCACTGAATCAAAATCCCCACTTCAATATATAATTCGGTAACATACGATTGTAATGATACTCGGTCTATCAGTTTAACTCAAACTTTTTCCTTTGAAGAACCCATCTAAGTATTTGCCCCTCTAAGGGTCCTTACCGACTTCCTTTACCGTCTCAACCATCAAAGTTTTTCTTCCCTACAAGAACGTCACCTGCTACAAATTTGATGCTCAACTATTGATCCATTACAAGATACATCACCTGGTCATTGAATCGTCTGAGTGACCTTCTTCCCGTATTCCTTACGCCGCATGTTGGACCAGAAAGAGAGGATGAAAATCAATATCACTGCCAACGAAGTATACAAAACTTGAGGATGAAATCGACGAACACTTGCAATCAATTTCAATTCTCCACCCCAACTTAGAGGCATTCGACTGAAACCGCTCCATCAGAAGGAAGACATACAAAAACAAGAGAAAAGAAGGACAAAGCTAGAGATATACGAGTATATATGTATGAATATATATAAAAAAAAACTTTAAAGTACACCTTGGAAGTATACTTTCAGCACCGCCACTAGCACCAGTGTGCCACACAATTTTCTCACGAAAATTTCAATCAAGTAATGGCTTGGCTTCACCTCAAGTGCACCAAATTTAAAGTTGAAGAGTTTTCCTCTAGATCTAACTTCCACATCCTTGGAGTTTCAAAGATTTCTCTCTGTCATTTCGTGTATTTATTTTCTTTAGCCTTTTTTGCTTTCTTGAGATCTGTGTCAGTTTCAAGTTTCCCAACAAGAGGGGTACTGAGTAGGGAACTATGGCCTAAAGGAGGATGGTACCCGAACGACTTCTTGAAAATGTTTACCCAAAATATATTCTATATGTATTGTGGGTGTACTTGTATGTGTACTCCTTCGCATTCATTTTCAAAGTTAAAATCTCACAGTGAGTGTAAAAATGTGTGGCATCTTTTGTCGTCACAAGACATTATTGAGAAAAATTGTGAGGGGTGACTGGAGGCGGTGAGAAAGGCACGATTAAGATGACTCCTCTTTCATTATTTAAAGCATGAAAAATAAATTTTCTTTCGCCTTGTTTCTTTATCCTTGTGAATCCGTGAAACTTGATTTTATGTTTTGGCAAGACTAAAGCATTAAAGTACTTCGGCGAAGAGCGAGTTTTCACCGCCTTTGGAAGTCTGCATAAATAACAAGGAAAAGTGAAAAATTAAAAGAGATCATTATTATCAGGCTCTTGCCATTGCCATCTTGGAGTCAAAATTTATCCAACCAAGTTTTATATTCCGTGGGATTCACTAATTTCTGGTTGGAATGCTATTTCTTTTAGCTATTTGCGGAACATAATAAATCTGCATGCTCTTTACAGGTAAAGGCATGACCGTATGTTAAATAAATTATGGTCATAGTTCTTCCTCCACTGAGGAAAAATATCACTTTCCACTACTGTTGCCAGATTGATTGATAAAAGTGTGACTTTTTGATAAAATGGTAGTTTTTCTTTAAAAGAGGTAAACACATAAGAAATATTGACAAATTTTACTACATTGACCAATGCTTTGCTTTAGCTTTGTTTTTTATAAAGGGTCTTTTCATTAAGCGCTTCCTATCTTTAAAATTAAATAAATTAAAGTGTGTGTGAGATATTATCAACATTTTTTATACGTTTGAAAGGCCTATCGATGCCATTATGTATAGAATATAACATCGTTCAAATGTCTGCCGCGGCTTTTCTGAGTGGCGCGCTTCCGAAATGTCCAAATTTCCATGACTCTGGCGCATAAATCAGACTGAATTTGACCGATGACATGGATTATCTTGGGTTTGTAGGCCGCTGTGGTTTGTGACTTATTCGCATAGACCTGCGACTTCAGAAAACCCTACAAGAAAAAGTCTAACGGGGTCAAATCTCACGATCTCGGTGGCCAGTTCACATCTCCTCCACGTGAGATGACCATGCCCTCGAATCGCTCGTACAGAATTTCTAATGTGGCGTGAGCTGTGTGGCACGTAGCGCCGTCCTGTTGAAACCACATGTCGTTGGTGTCCATATGATCCAATTCAGGCCAAAAGAAGTTGGTAATCATCGACCTATAGCGCTCGCCGTTGACGGTGATGGCCTGGCCAACGTCGTTCTCAAAAAAATATGGACCGATGACGCCGCCAGCCCAAAATCCAAACCAAACAGTGATTTTTACGGGATGCATTGGACGCTCTTATATCTCGTGTGGATTGGTATCGTCCCAAATTTGACAATTTTGTTTGCTGACGTACCCATTCATACAGAAATGGGCCGCATCACTGAAGAGGATTTTTCGATGAAAATTAGGGTCAATTTCCAACTGCTCCAGAGCCCATTCAGCTAACACACGTCGTTGTCTATGGTCGTTTACCTTCAGCTCCTGGGTCAGTTGAATTTTGTATGGGTGCAGGCCCAAGTCACAACGCAAAATTCGCTAAGTTGTGGTCTGCGAAAGGCCGAGTTCTTGTGA
Source organism: Pocota personata (assembly GCA_963082735.1). Lineage (NCBI taxonomy): Eukaryota > Metazoa > Arthropoda > Insecta > Diptera > Syrphidae > Pocota > Pocota personata. Next base: position 60,301,820 of record OY720429.1, on the reverse strand, counting down.
GCGACGCGAAATCGACTGCCTCGGATTCTCCTGCACACTCTCACGGACAGCGGCGATGTTTTCGACAGATCTTGCATTTTGTCGACGTACGGGTATTGGTTGATCGTTTACTGAATCAAATTTATCTACCACACTGCGAATAGTCCTCTCGGAAGGACGATTATGGCGACCGTAAAATTGGCGAAGCGCGCGGAACGTTGCCCGAACAGAACACCCAATTTGATAAAACAATTCTCTTATTTGCACGTGCTGTTGAACGCTATATCCATCCATGGTGATTTTGCAAAACAGACTGAATAAATGACAGCCAATTTGACAGATGTAGCTTCAACAATATGGCCGCTATCAACTGTCAAAGTTCGGAAGTCTCTATTGGAAGACCCTGTATAAAGAAGCAAAATAATAAGAGAGAGGTATAACCTGTGTTTGATGATCGTGCTTCTAACAATTTGGAATAAAAAAGTACAGAATTTGTCGTTCAATAGCGACAGAACGGGGTTCGAAATTGTTCTGATTTCTCTCTTCTGTATAGTCCAACGCATGATTTTCTACATAAATTTTAACCAATGTTAGTATTTGTAAGTTTTGAAACAATCTGTGGATTGGCTTAAATTTAGTTTTTAGTTTTTAACTACGGTGCATTTCAAGTAATACCATTGTCCTGGTGGGAATGGGTCTGCTGAAACCTCGCAGAATCTGTCAAATAAATACAGCGCACCTTGGTAATCGAAACTCGTAAATGACACAAAATAGCGTTTGGAAACGTTTATTATTTAAATTCCAAAGGGATTTTTACGATTTTCAAGTTGTTTCACCATTTTCTTGATTTTAATTACAATTTTTTTAGGTAGACTTTTGACGGAGGAATAGGTTTCAGCCGTATAAAAGACCAATGAAATTATCAAAGAAAATAGCGTAATTTTGATAGCCAGAGTTTAGTGGATATGTATACTGATTTCAGTTTTGTAGGCCTTCTTCTTTTGATATGCAGAAACCACATACTGCAGCCAGAGCAGCTCTTTCAGTTTAAAATAATAATTTTTAACATTAGCCATATCCATATATTTAGCCATATCCACCTTTATTAGTGCGATTTGTTAGTTCTCTTTATGAAAAAATACTTGAAGTATTTATTTTGTATTTTCTAAGTTTTGATGGCTAAACAGAAAAGCACTTTGGAACAGTTTTCTGGGCCCTATTTCACCAACCACTTTTCACTTTGCACTTTGCAACTTTTCAATTTATCTTTACATATTTCGTTTCACCAAACGCAAACTTGCAAAAAAGAAATTATCCCTTTGCAAAGTTGAAAATGTACCCTCTTTGCAAAATTCGTTTCACCAAACATAAATTTGTAAAGTGACAAGTATGTTTTTGCAAAGTGCAAAGTTTTGTCAGTTTGCAAAGAATTCTTCCATTTCGTTTCACCAAACAAATAAGCTTTGCACTTTGCATTTAAAACTTGTCAATAATATTCAAAGAAAAAATTTCGGTTGCAACTGAGCATTTGTTGTGAAAAGTTGGTGGAAATAATTAAAAAATTAAAATGAACCGATTCGAAGCACGTTTTGAAAACGAAGAGGTTACTAATAGTGTACAAAGAAAAAAATTAAGAACGAATTTTGAAATAATTCTTCAACTCTGGAAAGCTTCCGTTTAACAAGGACTAATATTGAATGTGATTTGTTAAAAATTGGACATAAGCTGAAGTTCAAAAGCCAAAGAAATAATTGTTTTTACGTCCCTTGCAACAACTTTTATGTACACTACGTTGGATTGGTCGCAATTATGCACGGAATAAGTAAAGCTACAGTCTGCAGAGCAGTACACCGAGTTTCGGACGCAATAATTCATGAATTTGTTGCAAATACCATTTGCTGGTCAGAAAATTCTTCGGAAATAGCTACCCAATTTTTTGGTCCAGGAGGTTTCCCTTGTGTAGCTGGATGCGTTGACGGTACGATGATCAACATCGATGCACCCAAGGGAAATGAGGAGCATTTTGTCAGTAGACATGGAAAACATGCATTGAATGCAATGATGGTTTGTGGGTCGGACCGATCTTTCTATGCTGTTAACATAAGCTGGCCGGGTAGTGTGCATAATGCAAGAATATTAAGGACTTCCCGTTTGGCAGCAAATTTCTATGCAGGATATCGACCATTTCCTAATGCAGTACTTTTAGGAGACAGCGCTTATTCTTTAAGTGAATGGTTAATAACACCACTAAGGACAAATCCGGACAATCCAGTGGAACATCGATTTAAGCGGGCTCATAAAAAGACTAGGCGAATCATTGAAAATATTTTTGGTATGTGACGTATCCTAGTTTCTCGCATTCTCAAACATTTCATTTTTTAGGAATATTGAAGGAAAAGTTTCCTTGTTTAAATTATCTCCATCTGCAGCCCAATATTGCAGGTAAAATCGTTTTAGCCTGCTGCATTTTCCATAATCTGGAAGTGAAAAGAGAAGTATCAGCTTGGGAGAAGAAAACAACGATGATGAAGAAATCTCCATGGAAGAGACTACAATAAAGGACAGTGAACAACCAAATGAAATGCTTTTGTAATTTTAAATAATTTAAGAATTTTTTTTTCTGATTAGGAGAAATTATAGAAACTAAAAAAGTAATAACAAAAATGAAAAAAGTTCAAAATTCTACATAGTATTGAGTTATATTTAGTACACATTCTTCACTAGCAAAAGAATTTTCATTGCCGTCGTTATTCAATCCTTCGGTGAATTCTGATAACGGAATTTTTAGCTCACGTTCCAGTTTAAGGGCTTGCAATTTAGCCTTATAAATTTCGACCTTCAACAGCTGTTTATTTAAAGATGTTATTTCGTCATCCTCGTATTGAGATGTCCTCTTCCTTGAGGAAGAATTCTTATGCTGAGTAGCTTCGGTGGCTTTGGAATTCAGCTCTGAAGGTGGCAAGACAACTTCATTGCCACCCGCTTCTGCCAAATTCAGCCCTTCAATAGTAGGTGAATCAGTCCCTATTATGCCGAAAATCGCCTCATCAACGACATCAAGAACTACGGCTGTTCCACCCCCAGTACCAGTTTTTTTTTTAGAATTATCTCTTTTGGCCTGAGAAAACTAAAACGTATATTAATTTTATAACACAAAAATGTTATGCTACTTAGTACTTACTAACGTTCGACTCTTCCACAAACCAAAAACATTATCCCTGGCAAAGGTCCACTTTCGGTTGGCTGAGGCCATCCCAAGGGACTTTGCTTTCGTCAAAACTTCATCCCAAGCTTCTTCTTTTTGCTTTTTCGTTACTTTGCTATCCGCTAGTAGTAAAAATGGAAATTTTGGCCTTACAACAGCTGATAGATAGAAACTCATTATATTTACTAGAGGTGGGTAATTTTTTTTTTTTAATAATTTGCGCGCGCCGAAGGGGATATGAATACCCTTAAACTGTTTCAGGGCACGGACGTTTAGGAAAAGGGGGAAGAGGAATAGAGGAGGAGGCGGTGCACTAGTTACGTAATAACGATGTTTTCCTAACTAACTAATTTCGACATTTTGTACAACTTACTAAAATTTCAGGCCGAATTTTTTGATTAAGATACAGTCAACTAGTCAACTAATGGATAAAATTAACTACTTTTGCAGTCGATTCGAGGTTTCTGTACGAATCAGCAATTTAGAACATCTACTTATTTTAATTATCGTATGATTCTATCGATAACACTTTTCGACCATCGATTTTCGATTTTTCATTCCATCGAAGATATTGAAATATCAAGGAGCAGTCTAAAATGGAGTTAAATTAAATTGTATTGATCTGTAATAGAAAGATTAATAAGTGGTAGACTAATCCTAAAAGATTTTCCAGCATTTACTGGAAGTATTCATAATTATCGATAGTAAACGAGTTTTTTTTTTAAATATCGATTGTTTTCGGCTTTCATTCGAAGACCCCATCGCTAATGGATTGCATTGACCGATGACGTTTTTCTCTTGTTATTATCTAGCTACGAATTGTAGGGAGAATTTCTTTGCTATATCCCCCCACATTTCTCCGCTAGCGCTAGTAGCGGAAAGTTTTGACGACCCTGTCATCCTAGTACAAAAAGTTGTTTTGCTACGTTCTACTTGGAACGCGCCCAATGATAGCCCAAAGTGGTAAAATTTCTCAAAAAATGGTGATTTTATGCTAAGTTGCAAGTTCATTTTAGTGAAACCGTCTGGCAACACTGGTTTGAAGTTAATTTTTTACCACTATGAAAATATAAGTTAAACTTTGTTTTATTTTATTTAAATTAAATACATTTTTTTTTTTTTTTTGGGAGGCGAACCCTCTTTATTGAACGAAACGAAAAACAGAACTTCACTTACAATTACTTAAATTTACCTTAAAACTTCGGTGTATCGCTTGCATGCGACGGCGGGATGTTATCTGCTCAAGTGGAATATGAATCCACCAGAAGCAGCGTTAGCGAATTCCATCACGTACCTCTGGCACGTGGAGAAAACAGCCGTTGAAGATATTGCCCGTGGGAAGATGAATGAGCATTTGGAGGTGTAGGTATTTACTTTTCCCCTCTTAAAATCAAATGTCCTTGTTTGGTCCCAAAGGAATGGTATTTGCCTTATCCTGGTAGGTTTGAATAGTGGTTTCCCCTTTTCAGATTTCTGCATCTGTTTTCCGGGTATTTTTAATGGTAGCGTTGATGTCGTTGGCATCTCTTTGGTCATTTTGTCAAGCACGATTGTAACGCTTAATTAAGGCGTTCTTTTTGCACTACCAAATCTTAGCAGAATCATAACCAAGATGAGGATTATTGTCGTTTACGATAGTCCAAGACAGGTTAGCACATATGTTTGGCTTCTATAGTCCAATAGCTTGGTGTTCTCGGTGTTGTTCAGGTTTACTTCCTTCAACATATCCAAGGAGAGGAACTCTTCGACATTTCCTATAGCGGATGATGGTTGCACCACTTCGGGTAGGGTCTTGTTCCTAGAGGTTGTACTGGACACGCAGGCTCTGTTGACAATGGTTACTGTTGCATTTTCGGTCTTTATTACAAATGAGCCGGTCAAAAATGTGGTATCACTCACTGTTAACTAGGACTGTTCCATTATATTGATTTAAAAACATAACTCCTGGTGTGATTTCTTTAACGCTGAGCAAATGTTGACTGTTTACCTTGGTACAGTTTGTAGTAGTATATTGTAAAGTTATTATACGTTTTACAATTTAACTTAATACTATAACATTTACTTGGACATTTTAATATTTGTTCATATTCGATTGTATTACCCATATTTAGTTTTTTAATTAGACTCATTAATATTGTGCTACATAAATTTTAGTGGTACTAGGTATGCTTACAATATAAATAATTGTATTTGTGCTTGTTGCTATTTTAAATTTTGCAAAGTCTAGTGCTTTGCCTACATTATTATATGAAATATTTTCTTCAAGTCTATTTTTTGCAAAATTGATTTCTATCACGGATAATATATGGGGTGACCAGATAAGGACGATAGGAAAAGAAATTTAAATAAATCAACAATGGTGTAAGGTATCAAATTGATTCTAGTTTTATGCTGAAGCTACATTCATGCCATTATGTATAGAATAGCACATCATTTAAATAGCCGCCTCGCACGATCGCGGCGACCAATTGATGAACACTCACCGTGAGATGACCCAGTCGCCAAATTTCTCCTTCACCACTTCGAGCGTTGCGTCGCTTGTATGGCATGTAGCGCCGTCTTGTTGGAACCACAGCTCGGATATATCGATATTGTCCAGCTTTGGTCACAGAAAGTCGGTTAACATCGCTCTATACCGAGGATCATTGACGGTAACGGTGTCTCCGTCCTCATTTCGAAAGAAATAAGGTCCGATAATGCCGCCGTGTCATAAACCGCACCAAAGAGTCAATCTTTGTTGATGCATTGATGCTTGGTCGAAAACTTGTGGATTGTGGTCGCTCCAACAATGGCAATTTTGCTTGTTAACATAGCCGCTGAGGCAAAAATGGGCCTCGTCCGAAAGGATGATTTTTTGGCCAAAATCCGGATCTTCGGCATTTCAAGCGCCCAATTACCGAATTCACGGCGTTCGTCTATGGTCGTCCGGCTTCAATTCTTGCGTCAGCACAATCTTATATGGGTGTAGGCCCAAATCCAACCGCAAAATAAGCCTGGTTGACTCTCTGGTGATACCCAATTCAGCTGATCAGCGCCGAATCGATATTTCTGGGTCTTCTTCGATACTGGTAGCTACGGTGGCTATGTTTTCTTCACTTCGCACCGATCTCTGTCTAGTTGGTGGCTTAAGGTCCAAAAGAGTGTACTCACGCTCAAACTTTTCCACGGTGCGACGAATTGCCTGCACACTGAAGCTATGATGAGGACCGACCTAACGACAAGTTGCGCATTTACAACTGAGCCGGAATTTAAATATTAATCTTTAGGAGAAATTAAACCAATTTTTAAACGTAAGAATTGAAATCTTTAGTGAAAATATCTACTAACTGACCATCTGAACATACATATTCCAGTTCAAAAATGTTCTCTGTGAATTAAATGGAATTTGACCTCAATGTGCTTACTGCGCTTATAAAATCCAGGGTTCCGCACCAGCTTGATTGCACTTTGGTTGTCAACATAGAGATGAGGACGGTATCTATGTTGAGGGAGCAATTCTTCGAGTAGAGACTTGAGTCACATTATTTCCTTAACTGCTTGTGTCATGTATAAGGCCTCAATATTTGATAGAGCCACACATGATCGCCTCTGCGATAACCACGATATCGATGACTGACCAAGAAACGTACCCACTCGTTGAACGTCGTGTGTCAGGATCACCGACAAAGTCTGCATCGCTGTAACAACTCATAATAAAATTTGAATTTACTTCAAAAAATATATATCAAAATCCAAAGTCCCTGTAACATATCGGATTATATGTATGTTTCACTGCTTTTACGTGCTGCGTGGTCGGATGTTCCAAATGTCGACTGACAATACCGAGAGCATAAGAAATGTCGGACCTGCTCCTAATTGTCAAGTATTATACATGAGGGTACCCACAGCCTCCCGGTATGGGAAATTTGTTTCTCCTCCTGATGCTCCATAGTCTTTATAGACTGATGTATTCATTGGTGTCGTCACTGGCTAAGCATCAGTCATTTTGAACTTTGCAACTATGTTTTCAGCATGGCTCCTTTGCCGTAGAAAAATTTACGCATTTGATTTCTGATCAATCTCCATCCCTAGGAAGCAACGCACCTCATATACCTTCACTTCAAATACATTCCGCAAATATTCCACAAGCTTAGCAATGTCGCACTCATTCGTGCCTGGAATTAATCCATCATCGATGTATATCGCAACAACAATTTTTTTCCCTGTGCGATAATGAACTATAGTCCATTGTCTGTTCGAATTACTTTTACCGCGAAACCAGTCACTATTTTAATATTTTTTTAAATAAAGGGTGGTTAAGTTTTAAGGGCCGATGTTGATTTTGAATAAAACACAAATTATTTAGGAAATTACTGTCATTTCTTTTTATTATGATAATATTTGTATGGTTCAATTATGTATGGAACAAAATATCGGCCAAATGGCCGCCGCGACCTCGGCCGCACACCTCCATCCGATGGTCCAAATTTTCGATGACGCTGAGGCATAATTGAGGTTCTACGCCGTTAATGTGCCGAATTATCTCACCCTTTAGCTCTTGAATTGTTGCTGGCTTATCGACGTACACCTTTTCTTTCAAATAATCCCAAAGAAAGAAGTCCAACGGTGTCAAATCACATGATCTTGGCGGCCAATTGACATCGCCACCACGTGAGATAACACGGCGATTGAATTTGTCGCGCAAAAGAGCCATTGTTTCGTTAGCTGTGTGGCAAGTGGCACCATCCTGTTGAAACCACATATCGTCCACATCCATATCTTCCAATTCGGGCCATAAAAAGTTTGTTATCATCTCACGATAGCGAACACCATTCACAGTAACTGCCTGACCGGCCTCATTTTGGAAAAAATACGGCCCGATGATGCCGCCAGCCCATAAACCGCACCAAACAGTCACTCTTTGTGGGTGCATTGGTTTTTCGACAATCACTCTTGGATTATCATTCGCCCAAATGCGGCAATTCTGCTTATTGACGAATCCACTGAGGTGAAAATGTGCCTCATCACTGAAGATGATTTTCTTCGAAAATTGATCATCCACTGTTGCCATTTCTTGCCACCATTGTGACCATTGACGACGCTTGAAATGGTCAAGAGACTTTAGCTCTTGAGTCAATTGCACCTTTTTTTTGGATTGCGCCAGGGATGTGTAATCTTCATAGATACTAGTAGCCCGAGTGCTACTAGCATGCACGATTCACACACCCTACACACTTCAACCACTCTCCCCGCGGGACTGCCGTTAGGTATTACTTCGCGGGGCTGGTTAGCAATTCATGCTATGCTTCTTGTATTGCTGCTTCTGATGCTTCTGTTGCTTCTGCTGCTCTTCTTAGCTTTTCTATTCTACGCAACTCTTTTTGTAGAGTTGTTACGAAAGAACATATTGCCATCCAATTTTCTTCCAACCGTAACATATGGTCGAGGAGTAATGACGGACTTGGCAGAGTAATTCTCCATGCCGTGAAACGTGTGCAGTAAAACACTGCATGCTCCGTATCCTCATCTTCACCTGGGCATTCCGGGCAGGATGGTGAGTTGTCGTGTCCGAATCGGTGTAGATATTTGCGGTAGCCACCGTGGCCAGACAGGAACTGCGTTAGATGGTAGTTGCAGTCTCCATGCTTTCGACTTATCCAATCTTGGATTGTCGGTATAAGTTTGTATGTCCATCTGCCTTTTATTGTATTAGCCCAACGAGCTTGCCACATAGCTGCTGACGCTGGCCTTTCTTCAATTTTTATCACCTTGATACCAGTGGCGTCGTGATGACTCAATGCTCTTCTGTTATATATCCTCAGCATTTCATCTGCGAGAATATCGATGGGGACCATTCTAGCTATGACAAATGCCGCTTCGTCAGAGATGGTTCGAAAGCCGCTGATTGTCCGTAGCGCACAGAGTCTGTATGATGACGATAGTTTCCTTTTGGTCTCCTTCGTCCTCAGTGCCTCCGCCCAGACTGGGGCGGCATACAACAGAACTGAGGTGATAACTCTAGAGAGTAGAATCCTTCTAGCGTATCCAGGTCCACCGATGTTAGGCATGATACGCGAGAGAGCTCCCTCCATTTGCGATGCTTTTTTGGTAACAAAATCAACATGCGTTTTAAACCGTAGCCTGTTGTCCAGCATTACTCCAAGGTATTTAACTACCTCTTTCGACCTGATGGTTTGGTTACCAACCTGAAAGTTGGCAAATTCGACAGTTTTCCGGCTGGTTATAAGGACAGCTTCTGTTTTATGGTCAGCTAGTTCTAGTCCTGCGGATACTAGCCAATCTTTTATCCGGGTAATTGCTTCATTTGTAGCTGATTCTACTGCACGGATCTGTTTAGCTACTGTCACGACTGCAATGTCATCGGCGAATCCAATTATCGTTACTCCCCCAGGTAACGCTAATCGTAGTACTCCGTCGTAAGAGTCAATTGCACCTTGTAAGCGCGTAAATGCAAGTCTTTATGCATAATGTTCATCAACGACGAGCGTGAGAGGTGCAATTGTTGGGCACGACGACGAGTTGAGGTGGACGGCTCTTCAGCCACACTATCGCGAACAGCAGCAATATTTTCTGCAGTATGAGCTGTACGAGCATGCACTGGTGTTTTCACATCTCCTACAGACTCGGTTTGCACAAATTTTTGCACGATTTTTCCGATTGTACGCACATTTGGACGATTAAATTGACCGAAAGAATCACGAAATGCACGATATGCATTTTGATTTGAACGCCCATTTTCATAATAAGCCTGAATAACTTTAACGCGTTGCTCGATTGTGTATCTTTCCATGGTTCAAATTGAGTTAGTCTGAAATTGAGAAATGTCAAATGAAATGCAGAAAAAAACTTGACGTTTAGGTGTGGTTCACATTCAACATCGGCCCTTAAAATTTAACCACCCTTTACAATGAACAACTTCTGTTTTTTCTTTTAAAAAGTAAACCACTGGATAACTTGAAAAATAGTTTATCAACTGAAGCAAATATCTTGAGCCTCCGAACGAAGTATTTTCATCGGCCCATACAGATCAGAGTGCACGAGTTCCCCTACCCTAGTTTGCGCTGCTATCGCTGTGATTAAATGGTAACCTATGCGACTTGCCCAGAGCACATGCATCGCAAATGAATTCTTTCTCATCAACATAATAGATTTTCCGGTCCTTAAGGAAATTATGCACATATGTCTAGTTCTGGTGCCAGTATTTAATTGACACTGTTTTGTTACGAGTACTCACATTAGCACTAGAAGGTTTTTCGATTCTAAACATCATTTTGAACAAAGAACAATGCCACACTCCCACTGGAACGGTACGCCCATTCGACAACAATTCACATTGGTTTCTATTGGAAATTAATTTTAATATTTTATCGAGAGCAGCATTTGAAGAAAACAGATTAAGGGGTAGCTCTGGCACTAATAACACATTAGAGAGGTATTTGGATACCCACTGTTCTTTAAAATCAATAATATTAATATCATCAGATCCCAGAGCACTGGGGTCGAATTACGACATCAGTTAACGAGTGAATGAAATCCATACGCTATCGTGTGATCGAGTAATTACATTGGGATGATCATATAAGAATGGTCACGTATCGTGTGCACTTCGAAAATTGTACTAGTACAATTCGACTACATTGAATTGAGATGGCTGACAAATGTCAAAAGTATTTATTTTTATGTCAGAAAAAGTTTTGTATTTATCTTCTTCAATTAAAAATGGAATATTTGCTTTATTTTTCATCTTCTGATTCAGAGGATGATCGCTATGAGTCTATTGAGCGAAGACATTTAAGGGATAAAAGCGATCACTTCTCTTTACAAGACTCTGCGTACGTGTACAAAAGTATAGTTTCCTGAGTTTTATTAAAAGATTCAGGATAAATAAGAGTGGATTCGTATTTATAATGGACATTTACTCGTATAGAGGATATACCTCAACCTCTGTCCCAGCTCCACTCCAATTAGCTGCAACTTTATCCTTACTAGGAAGTGGAGGATACCAACTATGGATACCAACTATTCTATGGGTATGATTTGCCTATGCACTTACATTTACAATGAAATAAACTAAGCATTTTAATTTTACAATGGTAACGATTATCTCATCGGACTGTTGCAGAGCTCAGTTTCCAAAATATCCTCAAACGTTTTGGAAGCCATGGAGGAAGTGTCAAAAATAAAAAATTGGAATGAGTAAGGAAGTCGGTACACACATTGGAATGCTAAAACCTCCTCTAAATGAGCATATGTTCTTCAATCAAAAAGGTTTTCACAGCATCAATTCAATGATCGTAAGTACATACAAAATATCAGCAGTGTAAGTAATACAATTTTGTTCAGTGCAGAATTTTAGCGATTAATTCGATATATGGAAGAGCCGCTCATGATTCTTTTGTGTGGAAGCATTTCAGCGAACGACAACACATAGAGAGCAGATTTGCTGATTGCCAAAATGAAAACTTTTTGGCTACTTGGTAAGGATAATACTAGTATAAATGACAAAATATTTTCTCTAAACCATACTGTTATATTGAAGATGATTCCGGATATCCGTTGGAGCCTTGGTACATCACTCCCTATAGAAGTCCACTGGAGGGTTCTTTGGAGTCAAATTGCAATGACATACTCTCTAATGACGTACACTCCAAAGCAAGATGCATTATCGAGAGAACTATTGGAATTTAAAATGCCGTTGGAGAATATTTATTTATGGCAAGCGAGGGCGATAAACACCTGAGAAGCATGCGCGATTTGGTCAAAAAATTTAAATAAAAGTAAGTAAAATGTCTCAAATTATTGTTTTTTTAAAAGCTCTAACTCAATCTCTTTGATTTGGTATTTTAATTTGTGGAGATCCATAAACACCTTATATTTCTTCCATTTCGAGTATGCGCTCTTCGATTTGGATTTTGCGCTCCTCCAGCTCCAAATGCCTGTCCAATTTTTGGCAAACTGTTGTGTGAAATATTTGTTCCTGCTTCATTTTACTTTTTATCACATTTAATTTTTCATCAACACTAGCAATTTTTTTCTTTCCCTTTCTTAATGAAGGGCGAAGCACATTCAAATTGCAGTCCGAAGCATCACCCAGATCATCATCATCATCTGGAAATGAATTGTTATTTTCATCTTTTTTTGGTGCCGCAAAAAGTACTTCTGTTGGAGTGGGGCAATAGAAGTAACTAATTTCAACTCCATTTGATGTTGATGGCATAGATTCTCTGGATACTAACGGTGTACTTTCTTTAGATGTTGGTACTGGTAATAAAAGTCGGGAATCTTCTCCGAAAGTTTTGGCACTAATTCCTTCGACTGCCACGTCTAATCAACGGGCTGATGATATTGCCATATCCAACTGGCTTAGATATTTCTCTTCATAGGGCCACCTCCAGTTTTCTTTTTCGAACACTTGTTGAACATTTTATTCTTAATCTGATACTTCTGCTTAGAGAATGCCTGCGAAAATAAAAACATCAAATCGGAACAGACTTAAAAAAAAAATTCAACTCACCTTCCTCCAAGATTTAGAGTCCTTAACCGATGGTAACTCGGAGTTTAATTTGTGAGCTAATTCATCCCATAATTTTATGGAAGTGGCTTTCCCCTGGGCGCACGTCATTTTTTGCCATTTGTGGGTGACGGACTCATAAATTCTGTCAATATTTCCTTTTGTAAAGGGTTAATTTTATTTAAACTCGACCTGAAATAAATTTTAAATAATAAATTTTTTTTAAAAAAAAAGGTGAAAATAATAACCGTCACTTATTCGGACAAATTGCGGATAATCAAAATTTTTATAATTAACCATCCAAACTTTCCAAAATGTCATATGATCACTCGCACCTGAATCAAGGAACCAATCCGCGTGGATCCGTTCGCGAATCAGCCGCTATCATTGTACAAACAAACATTTCTGAACCGCACTTGCACTTGCTCTCCTATATGGGCAGTCTTTCTGCCAGTGCCTAGGTTTTTTGCACAAGAAAAATTTTCCCGTTTTATTTTTCAACTTGTTGCCACTACTGATATTAGAGTTTTACTGCTTTACCGTTGTTTTCGCCATCATAGCACTGTTATCTGTAACGTGATTCTTCCATCACTCCATCACGAGCCGAGCCGTTAGATTTTCAATGTACTTTTCATTTGCTAGCGTTGACTCCCACGCTATATAGAAATGATTGTATTCTGGTGGCACCGTCAGAATTTTTGTAATGAGCATAGATGGTGAGATGGTTTCTCAAAGTTGCTGCGCAACAGTCTCGAGTTTTGATATGTTGGTTGCTATGTCATCTGGGGGGTCCTTCTGAAAACTAGAAAACTTCTGCCGGAGAAGATAAATATTGGTTTGTGCCTTTCGCTCATAAACGGCTTCCAGTTTTTACCACATCTCATGTGCAGTGCTGTAATTTAATATGTGCAGAAGTGGCTTTTGGCCCACACTCATTACGATAATCTTTTGAGCGCTCCTGTCCAGTTTTTCCCATTCCACCGCTTGATCTGGAACTTCCAGATGCTCCACTGATCTTCACCCATTAGCTTTTCGATTTTCATGAAATCAAGCTGCACTACCGAAATTCTCTTATTGGATGCAAAAAAGAATACAAATTGCTAAGAATTTGCCCACTTGATTGTCTTTCTGAACTGCATTAGTGTTCAGTACGAAACAGACCGATTAGCCTGTAAGGAGCCGCAAAATGTTCCCAATATATAATTCTCTAAAGAATTGCCTAGCACAGAAGTCCTCGGTGGACCTAGAAAGCTGAAATTTCTGAATGTAATGCTCTTCGTACTCACCACAAGCCCCTAAATTATCTAGCAAGCTGAGATATTGCACAGTCATAGTAAATACATAACTAGTGTCAATGTAACCAGGAAGTGCAGAGAACTTACGCCTTTCGTTGGCAGGCTTATACACTAGTATTCAAATATTTTGTACTTTTTCTTACCAATTTATCAGCAATTATTATTTTTCCATATATACAGTGTTGTGCAAATCATAACAGCGAAGGAGTGTATTTTTAAAAACAATAACAAAACAATTACAAAAAATGCAGATCAAAAACAAGTACATGTATTTTATGGTAGTGTGCAAAACTAAAGCAACAAATTTAGTACTTTGTAAAGGAGCCCATATTTTTAATAACTTCGGCACATCTGCGTGGTATTGAAGATATTAAATTCGAAATTGTAGTTTCAGGTATCTTTTGCCGTTCTATTTTTATAGCTTCAAACAGCTCTCGATTGTTTCTGAAACGAGTACCTGCAACTTGTCGCTTGAGTATCCCAAAGAGATTCTCAATGGGGTTCAAGTCTGGTGATTGAGCCGGCCAATCAAGAACTTGTACTCCATTGTCTCTTAACCAATCCTTTACCAGCTTCGATGTGTGCTTCGGGTCGTTATCGTGCTGAAATACTCACTAAGCGGCATATTCCATTCAGCATGAGGCATCATTTGCGTTTCCAAGATGTCTTTGTACCCAAAACGATCCATTATTCCCTCGATTTCGTGAAAGGGACCAACACCATTGGCTGATAAGCATGTCCACACCATGACGCTACCGCCTCCATGTTTAGTTGTTACTTTGCAGTTCCGAGGATTGAGCCTTTCTCCTTTCCGACGTCTAACTGTGGACATACCATCTGAATTGACCAAATTAAACTTCGATTCGTCACTGAAAAATATAGTGTTCCATTTTTTTCAGATATTTCAGATAAGTTCTTGTGAAATTCATTCCAATAAATAAAAACAAATTGTTTAGTTTACATTTTGTGCTTTTAAAACGAGAGTTTTTGAAAAGCACCTCTTCTGCAAATGCATTTTTTTTAGCATTGGTTTTTTTGCAGGCCTGTAACTTCTTAAATCGTTTTCTAAAACTCGTCTTTGAACCGTACTTGGATGAACGGTTAAATTTAGTGCTGTCACGATATTTTGGGAAGTCACAAACGGATCTTTTTTGATCAAACTACAAATTCGCCTGTCCATCTTCTGTGACGTTTTCCGAGGTCGACCTCCTAGATGTAGTGTGCTAATATTTCCCGTTGTTTTATACTTCTTAATTAATCGCGAAACAATGGATCGATTAATATTATATTTTTTAGCAATCGAAATTTGACTCTCTCCATTTAAAAAATTCTTAATTATTTCGTTGTAGCTTCACTGACAATAAAGATTTTCCTTCGACTGATCAGCGACTCACTTCTTTACTAAGATTATATGTAACTGAAGGCGAAAAGTACCGCTAGTTGGTTTACTTTGTTGTTTTTGGAAATTAAAGAAAATGTTGCTTTAGTTTTGCACACTGTCATGAATTACATGAACTCGTTTTTATCATGTGTTTCGTGAGAAAGATTTGCTTTTCTTTTTCAAAATACACAGTTTTCTTTCTGTTTCATTATTACATTAATATGCTATATTAATTTGTTTGAAAGTATATTAGAAAGGAAGATAGTCACATTCAAATGTTTGCACTGAATTTGTTGCTTTTGTTTTGCACAATACTGTACATACACATTTCCACAAAATTTCATCAGGCAAGCCAGCAACAGATCACAAGGCGATGCACATTGACATTGCAATTTGGTGTTGTAAAACGCAAGATATGTTTGAGGTTTGTTCATGACAACATAGAAATAGCCAGATACGGTCCAAATGCTACGCTAAGTGAAAATTATAGAAGGCCATTAAATAAAATACTTTATTTAAAACTTTATAAATTTAAACTTTACTGCACGTATTTGGAAGTGCGTGCGAACGAATTAATGGTTGTTCATCGAGTCCTGTAATGGATGAGATGCATCTTAGGTGGTGGGTGCGACGTTGGGTATGGTGAAGGGAAAGTTGGAACTGTTTTATTATGTATAATGAGTATATTTTAATTTATGGCACAATTCAAAGTTGTTTAGCGCGAACACAAGGAAACTGATAAATAAGTTCTTGATAGCTTTTCTTATCACTTATAAATTTTTTAAATTCACAATAATTGTAAAAAAAAAATCACTATCCCCTCTGCAGCTTAACCAAGGGAGCATGCGAATAGCGTCTATTTCTCCAAGATAAGAGCGCCTAAAATTATGAACTGGCCAGCATGCAGCGTTGTTAATCAGGCAACATTTTTCATTTCCTCTTTAATCTCTATTTGTCCTCTACTCTCCATCACTGGGTTAATGGGGTGTAAAGATAGATCGCCTCCACGTGGTGTACCCTGAATAACGCTAAAAGATCCAGGCTGCCAAACAATCAAATATCACCTTGATCTCCTGGCAAATGAGATATCTACACTAACTGAATGCAATCCACACAAATTAGCATACAAAACGGCACTTCTAAGAGCTTCCTGACAAAGAGAATCGGACCATCAGTTCGTTAATTGCAACTCATGGAGGATTCTAAAGGACAACACCATCGACGTAGCAATAATTCAAGGAGCACACAAGGCATCTGAAGCTGACTCTCAAAAATGAGGCAAAGTACATGGGTACACAGCAACTGCATTATATACCATCGAGTATACGAACCTGTAACCTACGTAAGAAATGGTATTGAAAATATATATTCACTATACCGTTAAGATAGCTGGAACTAGATAGTATGGAATTCAGTACTGCTTTGAAATGCTGATGGTGTATTTTGTCCATGTTTACTGTAGCTTCATACAGTGTCAGCTGCCTTAGTTAAAAAACTACAGTTTTTCCAAGCGCCGAATACCCCGTCTCTTCTGGAGGTTGACTTATCGCATGCTTGACTATTGTGTCAATAGCTTCATTGAAATTTGTCGGAGACGAGACTTCCTTTGGTTTTTAAAACACATTCTCTTCATAGGCGATGATATTGATGCGGATGTAGTACGAGGGTGGAACTAAGGAACACTCTTTTCGGTATAAAAACATTTTATTTTTCAACATAGTCTCCTTTTAGCTCTATATACTTCATCCAACGTTTCTCCAATTTTTTGATGCAATCTAAATAATACGATTTCTCGAGCCCCTCAAAATAAGCGTTTGTTTCAGTGATGACCTCTTCATTCGACCCAAATCTCTTACCTCCGAGCCATTTCTTCATGTTTGGAAACAAGAAATAGTCGCAGGGGGCTAAATCTGGGGAACATGCTGGATGAGGGAGGAGTTCGTAGCCTAACTCATGCAATTTTGCCATTTCGACTGCCGGTGCGTTGTCATGGTTCTTCGCCAAATGCTGCCGTTTTTGCTTCAAATCGGCTTGGAATCGATCCAGCAGCTCTGCGTAATATGCGCCGGTGATCGTTTTAGCCTTTTCAAGGTAATCGATGTGAATAGCACCCTGTTTGATGACAAACCCGCCTTGGTCTTCTTTGGCTTCAATTCACCAGGAGAAGTCCATTGTTTTGACTGTTCTTTGGTTTCTGGTGTGTTGTGGTGAATCCAGGTTTCATCCACGGTTACGAAACGGCGCAAAAACTCAGCCGAATTTTTCTGGAACATCGCCAAACACACCTTTGAAGTTGTCAAACGAATGCGTTTGTTGTCGATTGTGGGCAAATGCGGCACCCATCTTGCGGAAAGTTTTTTCATGTTCAAATATTTATGTAAAATCGAAATCACTGAGCCATGAGATAAGCCTGTGGCCTCTTCAAGCTCGCGCACTTTCACTCGCCGATCGTCCATTATCAAACCATGGATTTTGTCGCCACACCATTTCTGGTGTGGCGTCACTTGTGCTTGAACGACCGCACCGAAATTGAGTAAACCAGTGGTGAATGGTTCCAATCGATGGTGAAGAGTCCCCATAATATTTGTCAAACTTTTGTTTGGTTTGGCAAAAAATAGTGTTTAATCAGCACTCGAAATTCACTTTTTTCCATTTTAACGAAAATGCTACTCGTAGAAGGGGTCTATATAAAATGGCTGCCACAACAAAACTATTTGACATATCTGTCTGAAATATGGGTGCATTCTTTTGAAAGATAATTCTTGACAAACAAAAATAAATTTAAGGTGACGATACAATTTGTGTTAATTTTCAGGGACTTATTGACCCACCCTCGTAGATGCGGATGTCACTGAAGAAATACATGTCGGAAAAAATTATCAAAGGATTCGTCGAGCGCATCGGACTGAGAATCTTCCAGTGCCATAAAGGGAACCATTAAAAAGTAAATGTATAATCAGCCCAATCATGAATGAAAATTCCGCGAGAATTTTTTCACTGTTCTCTACTATCCTATTCTGAAAAATGTAACTGCAGGAAATTGTTCCGTGTTCACTTTCATCAACTTCGAAAAAGCGAAAAATTTCCCTAAGAGAAAAGTAGGTATCACTAACGTCAAAAAAAGTGAGAATTTAGTTCAAAATGTAAGTTTTATTTTTGTTAATCGACATTTTAGCAATCAGATATAACTAAATTTAACTTTTAAGATCGAAAACTATCAACAAAGACCAAGCCAAGAATATGCTAAGTCTTTGGAAGCGCACCGCGACATTGCGTGCGGGTTTTACAAAGGAATCAAGGATTACGTTGTACGATTTTGGGAGAGGGTGGAAGTGGAATTGAACTCAGCAGGGCCGCCGTCAAAATCTATAAGTGAAAGAAAAAAGTAGTTTAATGGTCTTTTGAAACAATAAATGTTCAATATAAAATAAAATGAACAAAAAAATAATAATAATAAATACTGAATCAAGAACGTAGTGGTTTAATCATACTACATTGCCACAGACTAAATGTGTTAAAGACTTCAAATTTGGAACAAAAGAAATATGTCAATCAAAAAGAAATCAATCTGTCAAATTGTTTATTGAAGGTTAATATAATTATACAAGCTCTAAACGAGAAAAAACGTGTTTCAATTATTGTACTCGATTCTCTTTAATTTCTATTTCAAGTTAATATGGTCTAGTGGTGAATATCTCACATTATTTCATGGTCCTTCGATCCTTTATTTGATTAATAGTTTTTAATCAGTGTGTGAACTAAAAAGACAAAAAAAAAATTTTTAATATTAATAAATGAAGACATAAAAAACAAAATTATACCAGTGAGTTTTTCTTTAAGTGCCAAACGGTTACTCGGCGTCGTGCAATTTTTTTAAATAGTAGACTGCAAATATTCTGCAATTAAAATTATTGCAATTCATTCATCGCTGGATAATTTTCGTTGCAGTGATTCCACCGTTGGACCGTTTCAGTTAACAGTTCCGCGCACCGTTGGATATTTTTACAGTATATCCACCGTTCAGTTCGCTGATACCGCAAAGGCTCCGTTGGGATATCCGCTACAACTGTGCAGCAGACTGTTAAGTCCATCGAGTTACGGAGCATAAACGATTCCGCTTCCATTGTTTTAACTATCATTTTTGCGAAAGCAATTTTAGGAATCTAAAAGATACGTAAGTTGAAATACACCCCAATTCTATTTTTTTTTTCTCTTACGAGTATTTTTTTGTTATTCCGCAAACATGAGCACTGCTCTAAAGCTGCAAAGGAATTTGTAAATAAGCAAATAACCAAGGATATGGAAAATTTCGGAAAGCGATAACCAAAGGAGAGAACAAAAAATTACATTTCCAATAGGATTTCCGTGCTGGAGGAAAATTTTAAAGCAAGCACCCAAGCAGCCCTGGCCAAAACTGAAAAGGATGAAGAAGAGTCAGAAGAAGTTTTCGGCATCATCAAGGAAATTTACCTGGACTATAAAACAGCACAGTCTGGATAAAGTTCACCCAAGGGGTTGAAGCTCCGCTAAGTACTTGTAGCGATAAAAACATTATTCGTCTTCCAAAAATAAATCTGCCAGTTTTTACGGGAGAATACCAGTCCTGGAGATCCTTTCACGATCTTTTTGTCTCACTGATACATACTAATAAGGCATTATCAGAGGTTGAGAAATTGCATTATCTGAAATCCAGCTTGGGGGTGAGGCTAAGCGTCTCCTACAGCATTTGGCCATTGACAATGGAAATGATAAGCCAGCGTGGGCTACATCACGCTACGACCATAAACGTGTCCTTGTCAATGCGCAGCTGAACTTTTTTTTTGGTCAGGAAACCTTTATCCACGAGACTTCATTTCTGAAAAAACTGTTAGACACATCAGTGGAATGTAGACACGCATTAAATAATCTCAGTGTGCCGGTGGAACACTGGGATGTTATTCTGATTTTCTGCCTAGTTAAAAAACTCCCCACAATAACCCAACAACCCTGGGAAGGAAAGCTAGGGACAGATAAGGAGCTACCCAAATTTAAGTTTTTTTCTGAGTTTCTAGGATCTAGGTTTCGAACATTGGAGGCAGTTGGTCAACCGCAAGATGCAGGATCCAGCAAGAACTTTAGGGCACCATTGGCAAAAACAAAAGCGTTCCACTTGAAACAAAGTCAAAAGAATCAGGTTAGCTGCAAAGTGTGCAATAAGGGAGCTCACTCACTTCGGACCTGCATCCGATTTTCAAAAATGGGCATCGCTTCACGCAGGGGTGTCGTGAACAAAATCGGTGTATATGAAAACTTTTTAGCATACAGTCACGCAACCCAACAATGTCCCAGCAGAGTTCGATGCTACTTTTGCCAACAGCTTCACCATTCCCTCCTGCATGCTAACCCCCCTTCACACACACAATTCAATTCACACACAGCAAATACGCAACACTGCATAACACATACAGCGCCTAATTCGTTCATCGGCACCCAACACACACCCACACAATCGTATTTATCCAATATAAATGTAAACGGTACACCTTTCCAAGCTACCCAACAAGTCAGCAACTTCCACACGATACAAAATTCTAATATAGACGTTTTACTAGCAACTGTAGTTTGCAGGAGTAGATATCATACTTCGAGGCTTGATAGATCCAGGATCAGAAGCCACATTCATTACCGTTGGAGCAGTCAAACGTTCGGGCTTAAAGGGCAAACGTACTTTCGTCGAGGTGTCAGGGCTGGGGAAGGTCAGCAGCGGAGAGTGTTATAGCTACGTTGACCTTACTCTTGGGTCTCTACACTCGGGTTATGAGACCAGCACCCGAGCATTAATATTTACATCGCTGACTGGGCTTCTTCTGGCTAATGAACTGGTACCAAAGCAATGGAATCACATCAACGGATTGACTTTGGCTGACCCGACGTATCATAAACCCGCTAAAGTCGATCTACTTTTAGGAAACGACGTTTATTCCGAGGTAGTGCTCCCTGAAGTCATTCTCGATGATGAAGCCATGACACCAATTGCACAAAATACGTCATTTGGGTGGATTTTGATGAGTAAAGTTCATCAATCAAATAGACGAATCAGGAACTTCCTTCAAGTGCTTGATGTCGGCCGGCAACTACAAAGATTCTGGGAAATGGAAGAGGCGCCCTTTAAGGCCCACCAAACCTATGAAGACAAGGCATGCGAGGACTTCTTTAAGGCAACGATGAAAAGGTTGGATAACGGACAATACGAGGTATCTTTGCCATTCAAGGAAGGGAGCAAACGTAGGCTTGGATCCTCGAAGGAAGGAGCCTTGCGTAGGTTTGCTCAGCTAGAACGACGGTTTCAGTTCAACCCCACACTACATATAGGGTACTTACAATTGGGACATATGACAGAAGTTGAGGTCAGTAAGGAAGAAGTACTCAGGACTCCTTATCACTACTTCGTACCACACCATGCTGTATTCAAGGCGTCCAGTTCAATAACAAAACTCCGGGTCGTCTTTGATGCTGCGGCCAAAACTACGGACGGGACTTCGTTCACTCAGCATCTGATGACAGGACCTAAAACACAAACGGATATCATTGACATTGTTCTGAGGTGGAGAAGACACAAATATACCTTCACAGCAGACATTGAAAAACTGTATCGGCAAATCCGTGTTAGCCCTGACGACTCTTATTATCATGTGATAGTTTGGCGTAACTGTAATACCGAACCGATCAAAGTGTATCGTCCTCAAACGGTTACGTTCGGTACAACTTGTGCACCATACCTTGCCATTCGATCACTTAACCAACTGGCTGTTGATGAAGATCATAAATATCCTCTGGGCATACGTATGGTGAAGGAAGATATTTACGTTGATGATCTGTTTGCTGGAGCTGGTACTGTTGAAGAAGCATTGATTAGGCGTCATCAAGTCAACAGTTTGTTGGCGTCGGGAGGGTTCAATTTGCGCAAATGGGCCAGTAACTCAAACGAGATTTTGAATCAGATACCTTTAGACCAGCGGGAAGTTGATTTTTCTCTGCCTTTAGATATGTCAAATCATATTAATGCTTTAGGAATAAAGTGGTTTCCAGTAGAAGATAGTTTCTCTTTTCAGAACATTCAAGCCGACGCTACTGAGCCAACGAAAAGGACGATTCTCTCCACCATTGCCAAGCTCTTTGATCCTCTCGGATGGATCACACCCTGCATCATAAAGGGATAAATCATGATGCAGAAATTGTGGCGTAGCGAGCTGAAGTGGGTCGATCCTATTTCGTTGAATTTGAAGAAAGAGTGGAAGGCTTTTCGGGAAGAATTTCCGCAACTTGAAAAGATTCATATCCCTCGTTGGATCCACACTGAAGCCATGCAATAAAGGTATTGAATTGCATGGCTACAGTGACGCGTCAGAGCAGGCACACGGTTCGATTTCTCGATTCTCACAACAACATCCACGTACAGCTGCTTCTATCCAAGACCAGAGTCGCTCCAGTAAAAACCCAGACGCTGCCACGACTCGAACTCTGTGCCGCCGTGACTCTTGCAACACTACTGGACTATACACCAAGGGTTTTAGGGTTACAAAACGTGAAGCAGTATGCGTGGACCGACTCAACCATCACATTATCGTGGATCGCTGCTCCTCCAACCAAGTGGGTCACCTTCGTAAATAACAGGGTAGCAGAAATACAGCGACTTGTTAAATCAGATAGTTGGAAACGTATTCCCAGTGATCTGAATCCTGCAGACATAGCATCCAGGGGAATAATGCCCTCTGCTTTACAGGCAAAGAACCTTTGGTGGAATGGTCCAGACTTTTTGCGCGAATCTTGGGAGTTTCAATATCCACATCAGCCGACGAGCCTAGTTACAGACGAGGAGAAACGGTCTATTAAAGTACACATGGGAATTCAGGTAAAAAATTATATCAACACTATAATACTTCAACACTCTACTTTGACTAAATTTCTAAGAATAATAGCATATGTCAACGATTTATAGCAACTGTGCAAAAGGTACCTGAATCGAGAAATTTAAATTTACTCTCTGCAGCTGAACTCCATTCTGCCACTCTGTTAATAATAAAACGCGTCCAATCAGATATGTTCACTCCAGATGCAAAGGTCAAAGCTCCGAGCTCTCTTTGCCCTTTCACAGACTCCGATGGTATCTTGCGAGTCGGAGTTAGGTTGCAACTTGCCGAGCTTCCATTCGGCCAACGACATCCGATCATACTTAAAGGAAATCACCACTTTACAAAGCTTTTGATAGCGGACGCTCATCTGAGAACTTTGCATGGAGGGCTACAACAAACCACAGCGTATTTACGTAATAGGTATTGGATCCTGAAATTCAACAACTGCGTTAAGAGCTTTATCCATATCTACACCATCTGTTTTCGGTACCGAGCGAAACCGTTGCAACAACTTATGGGTGACCTATAGTCCGCGTATCTCAACCCTTCACTCATACCGGTGGAGACTACGCAGGGCCAATTGATGTGAAGTCGTGGAAAGGTCGAGGCTCCAAAACCTATAAAACGTATTTTGCCATTTTTGTGTGTTTGGCTACCAAGGCCATACATATAGAACTTGTAAGCGATTTAACCACCCAAGCTTTCATTGCAGCCCTACGACGATTCACATCAAGAAGGGTACTATGTTCTAATATTTTCAGCGACAAAGGGACAAACTTCGTGGGGGCCAACAAAGAATTGTAGAAGTCGTTCGATGAAGCCAAGTTCGATTGGAAGGATGTTGCCGAAACGATCTCCAAGGAAGGTATCCAGTGGCATTTTATTCCTCCTTCTTCCCCTAACTTTGGCGGACTTTGGGAAGCTGGAGTAAAATCTATAAAATACCACCTCAAAAGGATCATCGGCTCCGAGACATATATATTTGAGGAACTCACCACGCTTCTGCATCAAGTAGAAGCCTGTTTAAATTCGAGGCCTCTATGTTCAATGAGTGATAATCCTCACTTCCGGACACTTCCTCATCGGTCGAGTTCTAAACAGCATCCCTCAAACTGACTTATCGGACACCAAAATTGGATACTTACAACGATGGCAGCGCATACAAAGGTTACAACAACTATTCTGGAAGCAGTGGAAATCAGAATACCTGACACGACTTCATCAGCGTCCAAAGTGGCTTAAAATTGAGCATCAGCCCAAGGTAGGAAATCTAGTGCTGATCAAGGATGATAATTTACCCCCAGCAAAGTGGAGCTTAGCACGCGGCGTCCAAACGCATCCAGGGACAGACAATTTAATTCGGGTCGTCGAACTGAAAACATCGAACGGAGAAGTGAAGCGACTGATCACTAAAATATGTTTACTGCCGTCTAACGACCCATATGAAGAGAGTGCAGTACGTAAATTAACGTTCACACATCAATCACAAATATGTTTTTTCTTCTACCTAAAATATCAAAAATGCCGACGGCAAATATAACACTCATCCAACATTCACCTTACTGGACTGGTCTTTGAAGAAAAACCCATACACAAGTACAACAGTTAATAATTAAAAAAAAAACAAGTATAATTCTTCAAAATCATTTATTTTAATCAACATATGTACATTAAAATAAAGCTACACAAATCTACACAATCATAAACAAACCGCGCGTACCGAAGAACACTAACACAGTCAAACGCGAGGCCGTTTTTTTTTTTATACAAGCACTTAGGTATATTTTCGCACTATCAAAAAAAAAATATGTTTTTTTTCATTAATGCACTTTTCAAGATTTTCTTCTCCAGGTACACACGAATTATCTTGGAGTCACAGCACATCACGTAAACTTCGTCCATACAATAGGAAAAGTTCATATACCCGAAAGTCCCGATCAATCAAAACAAACGACATTAATGGGCAAGTAATGTCCATTCAGAATTGCCGTACGCTGGAGCAACAACAATAAGGGACACGAAATCAACCCCACATTGGAAGTCAACTTAGATAAAAACAGACTTTCAATTATAAATAATTAATAATTTTTATAAATTAATAATAACACTTTAACATTACTCACCTGATCAAGCTACACAGCACAAACTAATTCCGTAATCATTTTTATGTTTATTTTCAAAACGAATAGCGCTACACATGACACCGGTTCGGCAAAAAGAAAAACAACAATTGCAGTCATAACAACGACAATGGCCGCCAATGATAGGTAAAAAAGAAAGGCGAAACCGAAAAATCAAACTTCAGCAGGAATGCGGCGAATTATTTGCTGAGGTTGAGGGCCAAGTCACATTGCGAACTTTGTTCACGGCCGGGGAAGATGTTCAATATAAAATAAAATGAACAAAAAAAAAAAATAATAATAATAAATACTGAATCAAGAACGTAATGGCTTATCACACTACATTGCCACAGACTAAATGTGTTAAAGACTTCAAATTCCGAACAGAAGAAATATGTCAATCAAAAAGAAATCAATCTGTCAAATTGTTTATTGAAGGTTAACATAATTATACAAGATCTAAACGAGAAAAGACTTGTTTCAATTATTGTACTCGATTCTCTTTAATTTCTATTACAAGTTAATTTGGTCTAGTGGTGAATATCTCACATTATTTCAATAAATATTTTATGTTTTATTACCATAAGGTGTGGGCTGACAAAAAAAAAAAAAAATTACGGCAGAAGGCAGCAATAAATTTAAAAAATAAAACTGACATCGGTGGTGGACCAAACGCTGATTACAACTTTTTTTACTCTGGAGCGTGCTATTTTTGATTTGGTCATTATGAAGCAGTCCGTTGAGGGTATTTCCGCTCAAACGTTTGGTTTATGCTCTTCCAGTCAAAAACGCAAATCGGAAGAGGATAAAGAAAATGGATTAGTAGCGAACCGGGTTCCTTACGATTAACAGCTATTTAACAGAATCTGAAGAACAGCAATCGAACGCAACAAATATAAGAAATTCTAAAAAAGAAACAAGGAAAGAGTTAAAAAAAATTACCAAAGGTGGATGCTTTGCAGAAGGAAATACAAATTCAGACGCACCTGTGTGAAAGTGCTAAGCAAGCAGTTGCTGATAACAAAAACCACCATCAAACCACAACAAAAATCTATCGGTCTATCGACAAACTGTATGACCTTCAAAAGAAAGACTTCAAGGAACTGAAAGAATATCACCGTCAACTCAAGGCCCAACAGGAGGAACAACAGGAAACCAAGCGGCACAATATTGCGATGGAAAAACTAAGGGAGACAGAAGTAAAGGAAACAATTGAAAAATACCGTAGGCTCATAGAAATAGAAGAGTTCAAATTACTACCTCCTTCAACTTAAATTAATTATTTTATTTTACTTTTTATGAAAATACATATCTACATATATATTATATAGTTTTAAAAAATGCAATGAAGTACCTTCATGTTTCTGTTATATTTTTCTGTTTAGTTAATAAAGGTTTTTTATTTAAATTATAATTTAGAATTTGTGGATCTATAAGTTGTTAGATATACTCGTGTAGGTACTATTTCTTATATTTCGCGCAATGCTCATGTACTCGGATCTGGTTGAAGGAATCACTTCACTGTTGTCTATACTCGAAGACGTTTCAGGGACCACCAGATCAATTTCGTTAGATTAGACTTTGAAATGAATGCATACGTTGTGTAAAGCGCAACATACATTCACAATTTTGGCTGCTTTTTTGGAGTGTAGTGCAGCTCCCTTGTACCAAGCAAACATCTCTACCTATTTTTCAGGACGCCGTTGGTGCGTTTAATAGCGGTCCGACATTGTGAATGAACGTTATTGATTTTAATTTGTGTGGCACCTTCATCTAGTAACCTGTAGGGTGTCATAAGCCACGGTTCCAAGGGATATCCTGCATCTCCTTGAAAAGAATAGAATAAAAATACCAAAGAAAAATAGAATTCGTACCCAAAAGCAAAGTGTTTCTTACACCACGTAAATATTTTTCTTCGAAGTGAGATCGGAGATCGCTGACGTTTCATATAAAGGCAACATGACATGCACCAGGATGGGATGCATCTACGTAGTTTAAGAGTATTACTAATTTATCGTCACATACCTACAAAAAGTTTTAATTTTTTAATGAAATTTTCAATTTGATACCAATGTATTCAAAACCTACTAGCATAACATTTAAGCTATAAAAGCCTTTTCTATTGTAATAGATATGTTTATTTTCTACGGGTGCAATAATTCTCACATGCGTGCCGTCAATGCATCCCACAACACCTGGAATGCCATGTTTAATGTACAAAGCTAGGCTATGGTTTCTGTTTTCTCTTTCACTTTGGCTTAGGCGTATCCATGGTGTACACTGTTCTTCTTGAAACAAATCTAACACGAACCCAAGAACTTTACAATAGCTGGATTGGGTAAGGCCAATATCATGATCCTTTCCCACTCCAATTTGTTATGCTCCTTCAGCAAAAAAGGGCAAACAAGCACATAGTTTAACGATTGGTGGGATGGCAACGCTGTTTCTTTGTTTCTGGGAAGATGCTATGAGCACGTCGAGTAGATACTTAAAGGTGCACTTATTCATTCGAAAATATTTTTGAAATCTATGAAAGTAAATATTTGTGTGTAAAATCCAATGCACTGAGCCACGGCAACCACAAGACTACATAAAATTAAATTACATATTTTGCCGAAATTCCAAAGGATTCGAGCTGTCCCTCAAGTTCCTCCTTATTTTTCGGAGAGTTTTGTTTCTTTCAGCAGCCAATTCCTCCGGCAACATTATACCTATATATGCGACACTAAACATTTTTGCTCGCCTTTTTTTAAATAACAACCATTATTTTAACACAATTATTTTGCAAAACAGATGATTTCGAAGCTAGAGAAATTCCTTTTCCCGGATTCGAAGTGAAAATTATTTCCCGTTCATTCAGAATAAGAGGATTAAATTCTCGAGAAATATAAAATCCGCGGGAAAAAATTTTCCGGGAATATTCATAATTGGGCTGAATAATTAGTACTTACTTCCATACATAACGGTTTAAAATTTGAGTTAATAAGAATTTGAATTCTTAAAAAAAAAAATATTTGGGCGATTTCTTTGAACTACCAATCTTTTTTTTTAGAATATGTTCCGAGTCAATGGAAAGTCGCGGAAGTAATAATGATTCTGAAGCCAGGAAAACCGCCGAATGATAAAAAATCGTATAGACCTATTTCGCTGCTGTCGATTATGTCTAAAGTTTTCGAAAGAAAACTTAAGCGATTACAGCCGGTCATAGAAGAAAGATCTCTTATTCCCAATCACCAGTTTGGGTTTAGAACCAAACACTCAACAATAGACCAAGTGCATAGAATAACTGATTTAATTGAGAAAGCTTACGAAGAAAAAAAGATTTGCTCCAGCGTATTCCTTGATGTTTCTCAACTTTTGACAAGGTCTGGCATGAAGGATTGAAATATAAATTAGGACAAGTTCTGCCGGAACACTTACATAATATTCTGGAAAAATACTTGACGAATCGACTTTTTCGAGTCAAACACGGAAATGAATATTCAGAATTTAAAGAAATAAGGGCTGAGGTACCGCAGGGAATAGTCCTTGGACCGCTTTTGTACCTATTATGTACTCGCGATATACCGCAAGAAGAAGGCACCGTATTAGCTATATTTGCCGATGACACTGCCATCCTGGCAACGGGTAAAACGATCGCAGAAACGACTGAAAAATTGCAAGAAGCATTGGATAAAGTAAATGAATGGACAAAGGTTTGGCGACTAGCTTTAAACGAAAACAAATCTGTTCACGTCAATTTTACTTACAAGAAAATTAATAATTTGCCGATCTTTTCAAACTCGGTTCAAATTCCGTTTGCAAACGAGGCAAGTATCTTGGAATTACACTTCATGCTAAGCTGAAGTGGAAATGGCACGTGAAGAAAAAACGCAAAGAACTAGAAACCAAATACAGAGAAATGTACTGGTTATTTGGAAAACATCCCAAGCTTAATATAGAGAACAAACTGCTTTTATACAAGCAAGTGCTAAAACCGATACGGACATACGGAATACAACTCCAATAAGTAATGTCAATATTTTACAAACTTTTGAAAATAAAGTGCTAAGATCAATAGTTAATGCACCGTGGTTTATTAGAAATAGCGATATCGATAGAGATTTGGTAATTGCAACAGTCGAACATGAAATCAAAAACTTCGCGCGTAAGCATAAAGACAGATTACAAGGACACGTTAACAATGAAGTCCTTCGAATTTTAGATAAGAGGAATCTACTGCGTCGTCTACAAAGGACTAAACCTTTCGACTTAACGCGATAGCAAGAAACCGCGCCTAATTTGCGGAACAAGCAGGAACTTTCAATGGAAAGGGACCTGCCAAACGATCTCAATACGTGAAAGAAAAACTGCTGGATAAGTCAAAACTTAGTTGTAGTATGTAATCAAAGAAATTTATCATGAAGGGAGCTTTTTTAGTGAGTAAAAATTTCACACTACTATGAACATGCGCTATCGATCCTCATAGTGTCTTCATGAAGATTTTTACCTACCCTCGGGAAAAAAAAAATCTTTTTTTTTCCTGAAAAGTAAGCGTTTCTTAAATATTTATTTTTTTGTTTTTAATTCCTCCACGCTTCTTCCGAATTCCTAGGATAACTGAATCCATGCATTTTTTTTTTAAAGCAATTCTCTTTTCTTTTATTATTCCACAGGCTTTCGAATTCGGAATAATTATTAACAAGAATAATCACTTCTTCTTGTGATAATTCCCAATCACACAACAATTTGTAACTTGGATCTGTTTCGTTAACGCTGTATAATTGCTCCACTCTTGAAACATTGATTTTTCTTATTTTCCTTAAGCGGTGGAAGTGCCGATTGGTGGTCTTCGTATCTCTCTTTCTATCTGCTAGCCAACCTTCATATAGCTGTATACTCTTTATCATTGCCGAGCTGTTGATGTAAAACTAGTGCTTTCTCTATAAGTTCCTTCCCTTCTGTCTTGCATTAACCAAAGCAAACATCTGAAAAAATAATTCATATTCTTCCCTTTTTTTTTGAATAGCTGGATAAGAGATAGATTTTATTCATTTCTATTAATACCCCAGGTTGTATTTCTTGCACTCATTACAGAATTTTAACCAGAGAATATCAGATATACATACATACATTTGCAATTTACGAGTTATATAAGTTAACGTAACACTTTGTTAATATTCGACGTACATCACGATTCCCACATTATCCATCAATATGACTCGGCACCGGCATCTGAGATGACCGCATTCCATCACGTACATCGAGCAGCCACATGCAGCAACCCGATACACCTGTGGATACATCTGTGGGAACACGTCGCAGTAAGAAGCTCTGTGTCAGAAGGTTAACCCTTAAATGCCAAAGGAAACCGATTTTGATGAAAAAAATATATTGTATGTAAACGGAAACAAAAACGAAGTTATTAATAAAAAAAAGTGGTTATATCTATAAAGATACACTGGGCATTAACCCCCCCACAGCTATTTGAAAAGAAAATTATAACGAATGCATAGGATTATTTTTTAGTTTATTAGATAAACGGGTAATTGTATATAATAAGGTAGTATTGCACCGTTTTTGTTAATTAAAATATTGGTATATATACAGAAAATAATATTAAAAGAATGTTTATTTTATTATTTAGTAAAAAAAATTATGAAATACAGAAACACAAGCAACCAAGAAGATCTTCAGTAAATAAAATCATTTTGTAAAAAAAAAAATATTAGTAAAAAGTATAAATTATTACATAGGTATTTATTTAGTAAATTAAAAAATTAAAAATGATATGAATGGGAAAAACTACAAAAGCAAGCAATACGATCCACGTTAAACACAAAAACCAAACAAGTTAGCTAAAGGATAATTTGTGAGTTATGATAAATTTACCTTACATTTAGAACAGTACATTTAGAATAGTACATTTTTGTTTGTCCCGAACAATTAGGTAACTTGCACCGTCCCTTATCTAGCCGTATGTCTTTAGGAGGAGCATTGGATGAATTTGGCTTGGAACGTTTGGTTTGAATGAGTCACGTTTGCTTGGTTCCACAGAGCCGTAACTAAACATAATATCTGCAACTTCCAACTTCAAATCGATGAGCCTTATTTGTTTGTATTCACGGCGGCCTTTGTTGATCCTTTTATGCAATATCCATGCATTTACTGCAGTCATATCTAGCATATGAAAAAATAACCGGTTTGTCCATTTTCAGCTTTTCATGCCTATTTTATGGCGTCCCATGAAACTGTCCATCAGATACACTCCTCCCATATACTGATTATAGTCTTTAATAATTTGTGGACATGGTATCATTTTGACAGACTTCTCTTTGTTTGAGAAAATTGTGAGGGAAATGGATTCCAAGAACTGCTTACGGATGGAATCGATGATAGTGAAGGAACTGGATCCGGTATGAAATGACCTGGATCTGCATTGTCATTGTTTATCATACTAACGAAACTATCGTCTATTGTTATTGGCATCACCATCCTCCGACAAACCACGCTCTTCAGCCATCTCATCTACACAACCCTCATTATCATCGTCAGTTACCACTGCAATTTTGCTTATACCTGCTACTGATGTTGGTTCGCAAAGCTCATCAACGTCATCATCCAAATCATCAGTACTGTCAAAACTAAAATCATACAGCAATGCGCTGACCTCTTCGTCAGTCATCTTCACACCGCCAATTTTAGTGAAAGCCATGCTTAATCTAAGACCTATTAGGAAAAAATGCGAATAAGAAAAAAAAAGCGAACAAGCACACCAACTACCGTACGTAGAGTTATTTTGCGTTTAAATTGCAATCCAAATTTTACTTCTTTCAGGAACGACACAATGCAGAGAACTACTAATTTTTGTGGATATTTTTTCTTAAGCAATCTGCAATTTTTAATACAATAATTGTAATTTATATATCAAAATTACAGTGTACTGTTATGTAAACTTATATAAATATATACCTTCAAACTAGTTTAACTGCACTGATACACAACTAAAGCAACTAAATCTCAAAATTAAGGAACACAACCAACTAACTTGCACTTTGTAACGATACAAAACTACTCTGAATACACAACAAATGAAGAAATAAGTAAAATTCAATAGAAATCATGATATAGGCCGCAATGCCCAGTGGATCTTTAAAGATACAACCGTTTACCGCTATGTTATATGCGCTGGGTATATCGTATTTCGCTGTCACAGCAGTGTTACCAACTATAAAGTTATTAAAGAAAAAAAAAAGTTGTTTTTTTTTTTAAATTTGTTTAAAATTAAAAAATTCAAGTATTTCATTAAAAGTAATTTAATTTAAAAACTATGGGTCTATTTTTTTTACAGTGGATACATTTTGAGTCAATAAAGCAAAATTAGTAAGCCATAAGTAAATAAACTCAAAACTAACGAAGAAATAATTTTTTTAATGGTTGTATCTTTAAAGATACACTGGGCATTTAAGGGTTTATAGTATTTAAGATGTATTTTTTAAGAAAAATGTATTCAGTTGTAATGTAGGCAGAATCGCTGCCGATTTATATAATAAATAATTCTTTTTTTTAAATCAAAAAAACTTAAAGTTTTTTGATTTATATACGAGTATACTCGTACATTTATTATAGATTAAAAAGCTTTCCTAGAAATTCCTATTCGATAGCTTCACAAGTTTCCTTATTCAATTAACTCAACGACCGACTAATACCTCTACAACAAAGGACATTCGTTACAAACGCTATATATCACTTTGCTTATCTTACACGTAGGTATCCCGAAAGGAGTGTTAATAACCCAATAATTCAATTCAATCTTGAATAAAGTTTCCTCTTCGCGATACACACGCAACAGTTTGTGCGACAATTTCTTACTTCTCGTGAGTCATAATCCAGTCATGTACTTTACGATGTCTGCCGCAGGCAATAATTTAATAAACAACTTCAAAAATGCAACACACCCTCCATATTGTTCTACAGCAAACCACGAACATCGACCCCATTCACACGTGGTTAACATGTACCTACTTCACAGTCTAATGATAAGAACATAATAAAAACTCTGCATCAAATTACTGTTTAACACTCCAGGTGAAAGCACGCGACTTCATTACGCGCGACACTATTCCACACCATGCCGCTAGAATTGCACAGAACCCACTTAAAAGCATGCGGGACAACACATAAACTATTCTATAAAAGTGTAAGCCATCCTGGGGATACAAAAGAAGGGAAAAATGAAAATAAAATCGTGGCACTGTGACAAAACCGGGCAAGGACAAGGAAGTTGCCCCTTAAATTTTGTTGCTCGACAAGTAGGAAAGCGAATAAAGTTTCCGCAAAATTCAGAGAACACTCTCATCATATCCGATCCCCGATGAAGTCCACCGTCCGGTACGTGACCAGCCTCCTAAATATTTAATCAGAAAGGCCACCAGGGGGATGCTTGTGACAAAGCGGGAACAAAACAAGGGATATATGTATATGCACACACTTGTGTTGTCGTTGTCGTTGAAATAACTTCAAGTTGAAAATGGATGCAAAATTCTTGTCCATGTCCAGGTTGTGGGTTAAATGGTTGGTTGGGGTATTGTGGTGATATTAGCTGCGGTTGCCATGTGCATGCGTGGTTGATAACATGCAAACTAGATGCCAAAAGTGAACGTACTCAGAATATGAACTATTAAAGACGAAATTAAAGTATCTCCAACGTGTTTCTGCTCGTTTCCAGCAACTGCAGTGTAAATGGAAAATTATTCCTTAATCGAGTTTTGAGAATGGGAAATGTATGCATTGGCATAAAACTATCTACTAGAATAAGTGTATAGATAGATATACGAGTAGATTGTAGTATTTTCTTTTACTGATATTACCAAATTACTGCTTCTTTAGTCTAGTTACACATATGGAATCTACTCTTACCGTATTTGGGAAAATCATTCGGAAATGTACGTAAGTCTGGTATAGATCTGACTTCAAATGCACGCTAAGGTTTTCATTCTCGGAAGCCTTTAGCGGTCTCCAGATTTAGCTCAATTATAGGGAACATTAACATCATTAAGATCCGACAGAACCAGCGACTGAAAGATAAAAGGATGATTTCTATAAGCGAGAAGGTGACGTCCACAGTTTAATTTAACAGCCAATGAAGACAGAGTTATTGTGATGGTTAACATTAGTGCCGATAGGCAATACCAAAGAAGGGCTGCAAAGCATGTAAGAGATTATCATAATATTCGCTTAGCCGGAACAGCGGGAACATTTTACCCGATTTTTTCATAAGGGTGATCAGTGGACGACTTTGAAATGTTTTTGTTTGGTACCCGTAACAGCCGAGGAGCAGTCATCGGAATCGAAGAAGATTACCCCAAACTTGGGGATCCCACAAGTCCGAAACAGTTTTGGGTTCATTCTGCTCAAGAAATAGAAACGATTTGAAAGACGATGCTACCGATTAAACAGCATTGGACACTGTGAAAAATATGCTTGTATCCGGAGCACAAAGTATTGCGAAA
Source organism: Pocota personata (assembly GCA_963082735.1). NCBI lineage: Eukaryota > Metazoa > Arthropoda > Insecta > Diptera > Syrphidae > Pocota > Pocota personata. Next base: position 60,266,946 of record OY720429.1, on the reverse strand, counting down.
TGGTCCAAGCATATGGTAAGTAAAACTTCCATTGTAGTGAACAACACAATTTATTTTCTTAGAAGATAGCATTACAAATTTAAAGAAAAAATTGTTATGGGGAACATGACTTTCATGTCATGTTTGATATCCGAAATCCCTGTTACACAGGAGGTTCCAATAAGAGGCGCCATTTTGATTTCCATGTTCGAAGGAAATGATGGTTGGGTGTTGTGGAAATAGGGTAGGCACTGGCTGGCTTTAACCTGGCAATGTCCAGAGCTGTAACTTTTACCACACATCAATTGTGTTTATTTTACCTCCAAGTGGTAGCCATCGGGTACTGTTCGTTGTCCACCCGGACTCGGCTTGCCAAACTTAGAAGTACGAGTGTTGATCAACAGAAAATAGCAGCACTATAAACAGCGGACGATTTGCCACGATGGAAACAACGGTGGCGAAAAAACTTTCCAGAACGGAAACAATACTTTATCTGGGCTACTTCGACATATTCAAGGTCGATACGGATTCTCCAAGTACTAGTCAGGGTCTTGGAAGAGAGATGGAGGCGAATGAGCCCCTAACGAGAGAGCCAACGGTAGCGCTCACATCCCCGAAGTGCGTTACTGACATCGGTTATTAACCGGTCCCTCGTCTCAAGAGATTCAACAATGGACCTGGCTCTCCTCATAAAACAACACGATCCAGGAGATTCGATGGATAGTATCAGGTATACAAAAACGGCAAAACTACGACATTTATTACAGCTATCACAAAAGATTGCACATGTTAAGATGCGATGAATCCGCATCCGTGAGAAATCGACTTCGGTCAAAGGTTACTGATTTTAAGCCCATAAGCGAGCTATGATCAGCATCAGAAGCTCTACAACACCAGCTTTATATGTGCATACGTCCCTACCGATGAGACTGAAGATCCCATCAAGGAGGCATTTTACGACCTTATAGACGTGGCCTACGGAGCCTGTCCGGAGTATGTTACAAAAATCATACTCGCGGATTTCAACGCTAAAATCGGTAAGGAAACATCTTCGGCAGTTTAGTCGGCACGCACAGCCTCCATGACACGACATCAGATAGCGGCTTCCGACTAATCGGCTTTGCATCAGCACGTAATACGGTGATAAGTAGCACTAAGTTACCAAGACTATGAATCCACACAGCAACCTGGCGATCCCCAGATGGTCGAATCGCCAATCACGTGGTAGATTACGTGCTAATCGATGCGCGACACGCATCCAACAACCTGGATGTACGTACATTCAAAGGGGCAGACTCCGCCTTAGCAAGCAGGGAGAAGCCAGACAGAGAGCGACATCCACAAACGCCAACAATCTGTGGATCCAGTATAGCCGAGACTACCGTTGGACACCACCCACCACCCAAAAAGAATCCGTGGTATGACGAAGAGTGCATACGTCGGAAAGAGATGACAGAAAATGCACACAAAAAAACATTGCAACTCAAAACAAGAGCATCGATGGAAGAGTATAGAACCAGAAGAAGGGAGTTGAAGAATAGGGCTGTGCAGGGAGAAAAGGGCTTACGCAGTCTCCCAACTCAAGGATATCCTAGAGTACCGCGATAGAAACAAAATCCGGATGTTCTACAGGAAAGCCAAGCAACTGGCAGCTGGCTTCAAGCCCGGATCGCAGGCTCTTCGAAATAGTGAAGGAAATCTGGTCACCGAAGCACAAGGAATAGTAGATCTCTTTCAGCATCATGTAGAGAGAGTGGTTGGTGAAGAAGAATACCCGCATCCAGTCAACAAAGAAGCAGTCCCCCTTTCAAGTATAGAAAATGTTGGCACAGCTGTACCTTAATTAAAATGTCAAAAGAAGTGGTTTTCCATTCCTCTGTGGCATTGCCTTCCACATCTTTCATTCACGACATCTTTGCGTATGGAAGAGGTTGTCGGCTATGTACTTTGTTGGATGAACCCTCTATTTTTTAACGTCGAGGCTTACGAAGAACTATAGGTCGCCGAAAGGCGAGCAAAGCCATCCCATCCACAGTGATAATATAAATATATACACATATAAATATTTTCACGCTAACAGTCTAAATAGAGCTTGGTCTAGCCACACATGCTGTGCACCTTAAATTTTTTTCCGATTTAGAGTAGCTTCTCATGGCAGTTTTACTTTCGGATGTTTTCCAGACGTTTGCGAGAGATGGGACTGTGAGAACAATTTTTTTTTGTGTTTTTTGGGATTTGGGATTCCAACCTTGAATCTCCCGATCAGTGATCGCGCGATAAAGCCAAAACTAATAAAAAGCTGTCGCAATGAGATAAAGATTTTCAGCTCACAACAGGAAACCCAAATACTATTGGGTCCCGGGACGATGAGATGTCTTCCACAAATTGGTTGACAAGAGAATGTGAATGGTAACGACAAACAAACATAAACTGCATGTTTTACTTTTTAGTTAATTAGATCGTTTGCTATGAGTTCACTGGAGAACCTGGCGAGATATCCAGTCAACACTCAGAACAAAAGATTAAGTCCACTGGCAACTAGAACATGCATATTTTATTCATCAGTGAGGATTTGTATGGTTTCCGCTCGTTTGTCTTTGTTTGCGTATTTTTATAAGATATTTTTTATTCCATATCGAGTATTTTCCTTTCGATACCGAGTACGTATCGATGAAAAGCGTCAATGTAAAAAGTACCTGGTATCGAGAAAGCTTGAATTTGTTCAAGTATATCTACGGGGGGCGGCTGATAAGTTCACGGAATAAGGCAGTGAAAGAAGAGATTAAAAAATTGTATTTCTCAATATAGTCTCCCTCGAGTGAAATGCATTTCTCACATCGGACACACTGCCTTAATACCACCGACAAAATATTATTTTTCTTTGCCTTCAAAATTATCTTGTTCTCATCTGCAAATCTCCGGCCTCGTAACTCCTTTTTGAAATTGGAAAAAAATTGCCCACGTCGCTTCCGTACGACCGCTTCACGTGCCTGAGTCAATAAATTTGCGTAATATTGACCATTCATCGTAGTCCCCTTTGGCAGGTAATCAATCAGCAAAACATCTTCGCTGTCCCAAAAAATAGTCACCATAAACGTCGAAGCCTTTTCCAGTTTTTTTTTTATAATTGGCACGCGCCAAAGGCGATATGAGTACCCTTATACTATTACAGGGCACGGGAGTTGTGTAGATAGACAGAGAGAGAGAGAGAGAGAAAGAAAGAAAGATTTGGTGTAGTGGTTTGAAACTCTGGTGGTATTAAGTTTCTGTAAACTTCAAGGGTAGCGTCCAGATAACTGGGGAGCATTTTTGTTTTGCTTTTATTGTCGTTGTTCATGATTTCCAGTATTTTTTTCCATCCTCGTGATGTCATCATCGCGATCAAGTTGCATTTTCAGCCATATGACGACATTCCTGCCAGTGCTATGCCTTCGCAGTAGACCTGTCTTCGAAAGTTTCTTAAGGTGATTTTCCTTTTTCCACGGGGTACTTTTTCACGGAGCGCTGCTCAAAATTGCGATAATTTCCGAATTCGGCTGACATGGTGATGTTTATCCTACCACAGATAGTAATAGAATGAGATTGTTATTAAAACGAGGTGATATTTATACTAGAGGATGAGCCATTTAAACCTTCGACATATGGCAACACTATAACTTTGACATCTGTTTTCAGATCGGCTTATGACAGCCCGCGTTCGAAGAGTCAGTCCAAGCGAATTTGTGCCATGGAACAATACATGCCACCACAATGCGCTGTTATCGTGCAATTTTACATTCAAAACATGTTTTCAATTATGGAAACGCAACGTGCGTATCGTGCAAAAAACCATCAGGCATTTACACCAACAATTTATCGCCACCGGCAATTTTGGTAATGCCAGTCATCAAGGCCGATGTCGTCCGAGGCGGTCTGATGAGAACATTGAGACTAAACAGGCCAGTATTGAGAGATCACCAACAAAATCGAGTCGTCACCGTTTTTTGTAGTTGGGCATCCCTCGCGCGTCTCTCCGACGCATAATTCGATGATTTGAAGTTATCCTGTACAAAATTCAATAAACGCAATGACTTTTACCGATCGACAACCCACGTCGCTCAAATCGACGATGATTGTTGATGAAGCTCATTTTTCCTTGAATGGGACCATAAATAAACAAAATTGTCGGTTCTACGCTAATGAAAACCCTCAATTAATTCACGAAGAATCTCTCCACAACCAACACGTGACTGTTTGGGCTGGAATTTGTGCGGAAAGAATCATTGGACCGTTCTTCTTCGAAGACGATGCTGGAGCAGCCATGACCGTCAATGGAGAGCGTTATCGGGCTCTGATAACGGAGTTTTTTATGCCAACTCTGACTGATAACGCCATGGATAATTGGCTCCAACAGGACGGCGCCACAGCCCATACAGCCCATATAGCCCAAACCGCGGTCGCTTTATTGCGTCTTTTATTCCTCGGACGCCTAATTGCGAAAAATGGTAATTTTGACTGGCCTCCGCGATCACCCTACTTAACGCCTCCAGACCTCTTCCTGTAACGTTATTTGAAGTCCAAAGTTTATGTCAACAAACCATGGACTTTGAAAGACAATATTCGAAAGGAAATGGCCGTTATTCATCGCGAAACACTTCGAAACAAAGTGATGGGAAATGCCGAAAATCGACCACATTGCGCCATTCGCTCTGGAGGCGAATGTAAAAAGGGCAGTAGATCCGTGTTTTTTTAACAGTAGATTTTGATATAATAATTAAAATTAATAAAAATTAAGTTTTACAATAAATATATACTGCACATATATATTATTTAACAATCGAAAGTGAGGGCCATCTGTTGGTTTCCTTTTAAATTACTATAAAAGAAAATCCATTCAATTTTTTTCAAAGTCTTTATTGAAGAGGGTACACTTTCTGATTATTTACGGAAAATAATTTCATATAAATGGCTACTGCGTCTGACTTGGCAGTAGCCCATCCTGTCAACCAAATTTTGCAGTGTATTCTCGATGGTTCGGGACTGTATTTTACAAATAGCTCGATCAACAGCTTTCTGGATTGTCCGCAAAGTATCGGTCTTCAACGCCACCCGACAAAAAAAAACTGAAACGGCATCAAATTGCAGCTCCGCGAAGAGCATCATCACCATAATGGTTGATTGCACTATTAATGAACTTAATACGCAAAAGATCGATTGTTGGACGGCTTTTATGGGACACAGCGCCATCTTGCTGGAGATCGTTCAAGTTAATTTACTTACTTTATGATTAAACAATTTTGGTCATCATGCCTCTGTAGCGCTCTCCATTGACCGTATCGTTGTTACCATTTTCATCTTCGAAGAAAAATCTATTCTCGGGCTTAGGCGCACATTTTCGGCAACAGCAGCAATATTCTCGACTGAGCGCACAGGACGAACATGAGGATAACTTATGTTATCAATTAGCATATCAATCTCACAAACTTGCATACAGCAGGCACCGTTGATGCATTATTTCGACCGAAACTTCCTTTCAAAATTCCCACTGTTTCGGCAGCACAGTACTAACTTTGGAAATAAATATTTAATATTTTCGAACATTGTTTCTTTAAAAAATGTTTACTCTTTAGAGCTGTCTGTGTCACAATAACATGTAATTTAAAAAGAAACCAGCAGATGGCCCACCAGTTGGAACAAATTTTTACACTTTTTTGTATGTTAAATCAACCTAGTTATGAAATTGTACTGCTTGTATGCCTACTTTGAGTTTAAATAAAAATAAATCTACGCCGTCTCTTTCTAAAGACAATATTCAGGCGATACCTCCGTTAGGATTGAGCATGTACTCGTATGCACATAACAGAGCCTTTGAATTTTCAAAAATGTAAATTATTGACCTTCCGCCCAAAGACTTAAATATTTATAAGTCTTTGGTATAAAAATTGTTAGTATATATCACGCGTTTTCATTGTAAGTCTTACAAGGGCATGACGGACTATCGCACCCACTTTGATGATGAGTACACATCCTGTTGCAAAGTATTAATAAAATAACGTAAGGAAATATTTACATAATTGCAACCGAAATTAAGCTTGAAATACAAATCGAAATGAAAAAAATATGTGCATAAACAAATATGCATGTTCGGATTTTGATGCAAACAAATTGTTTGCACCATTTTTTGAATATTTCGAGAATCAGTGGATAAAGAAGATGGTTTTATTGATCATACTTATGTATATACATATGTACATCTTTTTTGAATTTTCACTTTGTATCTAACACATACATAGGTAACGTCCCAAGGGTTGTCGGTATTCAAGTTAATGACGAGAACTACCTCAGCTGTTGAGGCCTACAATGGTGTTCTGTCTCTCTCTTTTCCCCTTAAATTTGTCAAACAACTTCTAAATGAAGAATTTTCAAAAAATAGGGACTTTAATTTGCTCATAGAAAGTGGGTGCTCTTTTGCAACTTCGAAACGAGAAAAAATCTACAAGGACAAATCCGAGAAAATTAGCTAGGCTGGTGAATTACTAGAATATGACAGGAGCAGCGAATGTCATTTGAAGTTGCAAGCCGACAGCATCGCCAAAGGTTCTGACGTGGATATACAGTGGTGGCCATACAATTAGAAACAAGAACTCTATACATTTTACATAAATCAGAATTTTTTTTTCATGCGCCACTGTATTTGGCAAGTACCGTTTTTCATTGACGGCTGGAATGTGTATTCCCTTCACGTGCTTCCATGATTTCCAGTAGTTTTAAAAACGTCGTAATTTAAGGAAATTATTTGTAGTCGAATTTTCTGCTGAACAGAGAATTATAAACAACAAGAAATTTCACAAATTTATTTAAAATTGATCTTTGTTAGCTATGTGAGTTGATTGTTTTCGTTTTATTTTCATTGTTTTTACAATATTAATTACTATACAGTGATAAAATGGGTAAAAATAAGTCTTGCACTCAAGAACTCCGAAGGCTCATCGTGCAGTGCTACCTAAATGAAAATAAGTCGATGGATTCCATAGCAGAACGATTTGGCTGTTCGAAGAAGGTGGTTTTTTGGGCCATACAAGTCTACAGAAATACTGGAATCTTTGAAAACCCCAAAAGAACGCCGATAGGTCAAAAAACGACCCGTAAAGAAGACAGGCTGATATGCCAATTAAGCAAAGCCGATCCTTTCTTGACTTCTATAAAAATAAGAGAGATTACTGCGCCTCAAATCGGTCAAAACATATCAGCTAGGACCATAAGGCGTCGACTTTTGATGCATTGCACGAAAAAAACCATATGTGTCAAAAAAGTATCTGAAAAGGCGTTTAGCATTTTGAAAAAAGATTCTTCGGAGTGATGAACCTAGATTCAACTTGTTTGGTTCGGGTGGTAAAGTGTATGTAAGACGTCCTCAGAAATAAGAATTGGATCCAAAATACAATATAAAGACCATTAAGCATGGAGGAGGAAACATTAATGTTTGAGGTTCATTTTCTTGGCGTGGTGTTGGCCCATTAGTGCGAATAAATGGCCGAATGGATCCACACGTCTATAAGGGTATCAAAAGAATGTTATGGAACCTTATTCCTTTGCACACATGCCCATCAGTTCTGTATTCAAGCATGATAACGATCCAAAGCTTACATCACGGATTGTAAAGCAGTGGTTTACGGCTACAAAAACTGATGTTTTGGGTGGCCTGCCCAAAGTCCGGATCTGAATCCTATAGAAAACTTATGGGCAGATGTCGAAAGAGGATTAAGAACCAAAAAAATAAAAAATCCGGATGAGCTCTTCCAAAACATTAAGGAAGTCTGGGAGGACATACCACCATCAAGATGCCACGCTTTGGTCGAGAGTATCCAAGAAATATTAATTGCCGTCATAGAAAAGGGTGTCTTTCCTACAAAATCTTAATATTTACTTAACCTTATGTCGAAGAGTTTTAATGAAATATAATTTTTTCTTTTTTTTCTAATTGTATGGCCAGACAAATTTGAGTGAAATAAATGTTTAGATTTTCCTACCTATATTGCCACGTTTTTATTCTGAGTAATTTATTAAAAAACGAACTCAATTTCATAAACTTTTAATAAAACCACTTATCAATCTCAACAGATTTGCTGAACAAAAATTATTCATTTTAGGATGGTTGTAAAGTTGTTGTTTCTAATTCTGTGGCCACCATTGTATGTACATGTTCTTTATGCCGCACAATAAATTTTGTATTATACATATATACCCTTATTTTATATTTTGTAAGAAATATACATGCGGGATTAAACATTTTTGGGACTTAGTTAATTTCAAATTGTTAATTTTCGTTTTGTTTTAAATAACTCTCTCACTCTTGAGATTTAATTCATTCTCATATTGGGACTTAGTTCATTCTAGAGTTGGGTCTTAGTTCCTGAAAATCGTAGGAGTTAGTTCATATGAACTAAATTTAAAATTTTGTGGGAGTTAGTTCATTTTGGCTAGTAGGAGGTAGTTCCATTTTATGACTTAGTTACAAAGGGTCTCAATACATTATATGGGACCTCAAAGAAGAAACAGACATCAACGGAGCCGTACACCACAGAGCGAGACAAACACTAAAAGCAACACAAGGCGAGATAAGAAAAGTTCACCAGCAACATGTCATAGCGAAATCGAAACAACAGCAACGCGAATTTCAAGTGTTTCAAGTGGTGACATTAGCACCAGCCAGCACCGTGAGAAGATCGTCAAGCAGTCATCGGAATTGTCAAGTAAGTAATATAAGTAGTTTATAGAATTTACAGCTAGTATTTAAATTATATTAGTCAGAGTTGTAATGCATGTCATTTAAATATTGAGATGAATGGTATTTTTGTTCACATGGAGCTCGATACTGGAACATCTTTTACTGCCGCCGAGTATCGGAGTAAGGCTAAATACACGTAGGGCTCGCCTAAGCACCTACGGGATCTCGTTAGGGTTAGTCTCCTGAGGTTTCGTTCCTGAGAGCTCACACCATCACAGGAGTTGGGATTACTATCTCTTAGTTTTCGGCCTTCATTGGAACCTGTTCGAAGTTGAAGCACGCTCGATGTGATTCCTTGCATAATCTACTTAAGCTCCGACTCCACAACAAGGTGGATAGTCGCGCCGGAGACATATGTTTGCATAGATATTCACTACAATTACATACATACTGGGTGGCCCAGAAGTCACGAACTAATGTAAACAATTTATAACTTATTACTTAGGTATCCTTTTAATCTTTTCTTTTCAGAATAACTTAAAGTGAATCCTTACAAGTAATCATGACAAGTCTCACTACGGAGCAACGAGCGAAAGTGGTCGAATTCTGTTTTTACAAATGAACAGTCAATTGTTGGAACTCAGCTTGCATGTTGACGTCATTTTAATACTGGAAACTGTCCATCGCGATCGGCGATTGGCGACAAAACTTCAGGATTTTTGCTTCGGAAAATCCAAGAGCAGTTCACCAGCGTCGGTTGTATCCTCTTCGCTGTACAGTTTTCGCTGTGTTATGTCAGAAAAAACCATATTTGGACCAAATGTGTCCATTACAGGCGAACGATACCGGACAATAAAAACTGTTGCTAACACTTCAGTGATGTGGTTTCAGCAAGATGATGAAACTTCGCACACTACTTGAGCTTCAATAGACCTGTTGCCAACTTTGGACTATAGCTACAAATACTCAGCTTAATTAGCTGAATACGAAGCCTGAATGCGATCTTTAGCACATACGAGTATGCATATTTGATCAAATGATGGAAAATGCAAACAAGGGCTACCGTTGTGTTACTAAAGTCACAATTTTACCCTTTTACGCTGCCTAGACCCCTTGAGAACATTTTATAGCATTTTTCTTAGTTCTTTGTTATTATTTTCCTTTTTTGAAATAATTTACTAAACTGAATCATTAAATGCACTGAAACTATGTTGACACACTAACGTAAGTCTGTACATCTGATTAAGACTGTAGCTTGTTTGTTTTTTAAGGCTGTGTTCTCTCTCCTGCCACTTTTCTTATTTCTGTTATTGACTTTCCTCTTATTTGTAATATAAATCCATTATACTTCAATAGTCCCAACTATTACATTCGCAGCTCTAATATTGATGCAATTAGCTTACGGAAAACCGTATTGAGTTCAAGGTATCAAAACCCCAATGTCATCTTCTGTATCTGAAACTGGATTCTTATACAAACTTGACATATAAATATCATAGCCCAGATGAACGAAATACAAATTATGTATAGTGTTCCACCTTCATTAATATTTAATCACATTCACAGTACACGCGTAGTGCCCTCTGCACATGCATTTTAAGACTTTAAGGGAGCACTATGAAATTTGGAATCTACGAATGTGAATTAATTTGACTTCATTAGTAGTACCTGCAAGCTGTTGTCCACAGAGACTCAAAAGTAATGTGCGTCGTCACCTCATTCCTTTTTTTCCCGGACCAATCTTGTAATGCATTCATCAATATACTCGTAGTTCTTCACTAAGTTAAACATACTTTAAGAACACAGATGTAAGTGGTGGAAAACAGTTTTTTTTTTTAATTATTACATTTCATCGAAAGAGACTTTTAACTTGAGTTGCAGTTGATTTCAAATCAAAATGCAGGTATTAAAATTAGTATAGAAAATACAGTTATTTCGAATCCCTTTTAATGATTATTTCCCTAAAATTTCTATTACATTTAAAGATATCCCTAACGATAACTCAAATTTCCATGATGATGTTATTCAAGAGGATAATTTTTATTCAAAAAGTTTTTTCTTCCATGATTTTTCTGCTCTTGAAATTCAAAAGTTGATGTTTTCTCAAAATGGTTTTATGCTATATTTTCAACTTTAGTGTAAGAAAGAGTATCTTGACATGCTAAAAACTGCAATAGTATTTTGGTGGGGGCGAAAGCACCCACTTATTTGGCTTATTACAAGCTACAACTAACTTAAGGCTAAAACTTAAAACTAAAACTTAAAACTAAAACTTAAAACTAAAACTTAAAACTAAAACTTAAAACTAAAACTTAAAACTAAAACTTAAAACTAAAACTTAAAACTAAAACTTAAAACTAAAACTTAAAATTAAAACTTAAAACTAAAACTTAAAACTAAGACTTAAAGCTAAGGAGAATGGTGAAGGAGTTCGGTTTTGAGGCAGGGAGTGCTGAGGTTAAAATCAAACTGAGTGAGGTTTGAGTTCCTTTCGCAGCATACGGGAAATTGGTTCATTAGATCCATAGAAAAGACGAGGGCATAGTAAATTACGTGGGTTGGTATTGAAGAAAATTGAATTATAAAGAGATGCGCAATCGACAGAGCCTGAAAGAAGTCGATGAATGAAAAGAATGTCTGCAACATCTCTGCGTATCTCTAGAGTACTCAGGTTGATGAGGCTGAGGCGGTCTTGATAGGGAGGCAAGATAAATGGATCGTTCCAAGGAAGACCTCGAAGGGCAAATCGAAGAAATCGACGTTGAACATTCTCGATTCTGGTCACAGGAACTTGCTGAAAGGGTGACCACTCTTGACTGGCGTATTCAAGGAGGGGGCGCACAAAGGTAATGCAGAGGGATCTAGTCACGTAAGGGTCGGAGAATTCTTTGGACCAACGTTTGACAAAGCCAAGTGATGAGTTAGCTTTACGCATTATCTCATCAATATGTGAACGGAAATTTAGTTCCCTATCGTACAATATTCCAAGATCGCGGAGATTGAACGATGTATATAGGTTGACCATGGAGAGGTTAAAGGTAATGGAGTGGCATTTGGCGATATTGAGCTCCAAGCGATTTTGTAGGCACCAGTTCGAAAAACTATCAAGGTCTTGTTGAAGGAGACAGTAGTCACGTGGTGAAGAGAAGGCTTTGAAAAATTTGGTATCATCAGCGTACAGAGAGAGGGAAGAGTTAGAATGAACTCATTTATGGTTAGAATGAAGAGAAGGGGACCTAGATGGCTACCTTGTAGAACACCAGAGGTAGCCAAGAAAGGAGTCGATAAGACGGATCTGAAGCGAACTCTGTAAGAACGGTTTTCCAGGTAAGAAGATATCCATTTTTACAATATGGGTTTGAAACCGAGGGCAGACAGTTTGAAGAGGATTAAGTTAGGAGATATGTTATCAAAAGCCTTACTAAAATCAGTTGCAATAACGTCGACTTCTTTGCCATTCTCTAAGTCAGACAGGGCGAAGGACACGAATTCGACTAAGATAGTGGTAGTTGATCTACATTTCAGAAAGCCGTGTTGGGTGGGAGAGATAAGAGACTTGCACTGAAAGCTTAAGGCTTCGTATAAAATACTTTCGAAAAGTTTGGGTAGATGAGAAAGTTTAGCAATGGGGCGATAGTTTGTTACTTCCTTTTTTGATCCCTTTTTGTTTATGGGGGTTATGAAAGAGGTCTTCCAAATCTGAGGGAATTCCCCTAGTGATAGAGACAAACGAAAGAGATGAGAGAGGGGGAGGGAGAGAATGGAAGAGCATTTTTTTAAGAAAAATGGCAGGGAGACCATCTGGGCCGGGACCATTCCATAAAAAAGGAGATACTATACATCTAAACAATTACAGACCTTTATCTTTACTATCAGTGCTTTCCAAAGTTTTGGAGAAGGGTATGAAAATCCAGAATTATGCCTTTTTTAAATAGAACCGAGTTTTTCAGGAACTTGCAGTTTGGTTTTAGAAAAAAGTCATTGAAACTGCGCTTTTGAAATTCTGCAGTGAACTTTATGAATCCATAAATGAATCAAAAATCTCAGCAGCTTTGTTTATAGTACGAGTAACTAAAGCTTGGTTGACCATGAGTTGTTGTTGAATAAACTTTTTGAAGCGGTTTTTAGAGGTTTAGTTTATCATTGGTTCTGCTTCTAATTAAAAAACCAATAAAATTTAAAATATTCTTAGTTCTGAATGTTATTCAAAAATAAGTATTTCTCAAGGATCCCTTAGATCCTAGGTCCCATCTTATTTTTAATTTTTATTAATTCATTATTTATTCTTTCTAAAAAAAAAAAAAAAAAATACCCCACCACAAATTATTTATTTCGATAGAATTTACTTTTCATTACGAGTACATTTTTTCACTTTCATTTATGGTACAGTTGCCTCTTGTACTTTTGAACTATAGTATGTATCTAGCTATTTAATTTGTTATGAATTAATTCTTTATATAAACAGGGTTTTTCAATAAGGACATTTAATTTCGTATTTAAATAAAACAGAGAATAATTGAGATATCGGGCTGAAATTTCAGGTTTAGTACACATGTTAAATTTAAGTATGGAATTTGATCTCTTTCACATGTCAACCGCGAGCACGTTTGCAGCGATCGATTCTTTGGAGCCAATTTGCCACCACTCTTCCACACATATCGGCCGGAACGTTGGCAATTTTGCGTTCGAAATGGTTCTTGAGTTCTTCAAACGTTGTTGGCTTGTTGGCATAAACCGCATAAAAAGAAATCCATCGGCGTTAAATCGCATAAGCGGGCTGGCCAATCGACCGGACCATTTCTCGAGATTACACGATTACCGAAATTACCCTTCAATTATTTGACCAGCTGTATGGCATGGGGCATCATCTTGTTGGAACCCACATATCACTGATGTTAAGTGCATCCAATTCTGGCCAAAAATAGTCTTCCAACACGGAACGCTAGCTTACATTGACCGTAACATGACGATCATTTTCATCGATGAAAAAATACGGTAAAATCGCACCACCGACATGAAATTCACACCGGTCGGCCACTTTTTGTAGATGCATTTGAGTCTCTTGCAGCACATGTGGGTTTGTTGTTGTCCAATAATGCATATTTTGCTTAGTGACAAAGCCATTAGGCCAAAAATGACCTTCATCGCTGAAGATGATTTTTCGATAAAATCCAGAAATTCAACGCTCTTAAAGATGCGACCACCGACTCAGAAATTCGGTAGTAATAGATAACCCTTGTCTCAGCTAATATTAATCAAATGATCAAGAACATTTGGTGAACACTCTTTTTCTGACCACCGATACCTTCAATTTAGTCTTGACGAAGATCCTCCAGGCCCATCGGTTTACAGAAATATCCGTAATACTAACTGGCCCAAATATAGGGAAACTTTAAAAAAATTAGTTAATTCCGACACTCTAAAGTCCCCGAGCAATCCTCAAGAGCTTGATTGTATGCTTAAGGACCTTACGTTGGCCTAAATCACTCCTTCCTCTTGTCCTTTGGTTAGGGTTAGCGGCAAGAAAAAAAACACACTGGTGGATCTCTGATCTAGAACCACTTACTAGTAGAAATATTTGCAGGAAACTTTCAAGAAGACAAAAGCACAAGAAATGCATCTGACTGGGACTCGTACAAAGAATCCCGAAAAAGAATTGATGACATCCAAACGTAATTCATGAAGACGAAGAAGAATCCACTGAGGCGTCTAGGCTGAGAAAAATCCTCTCGACAAATAATTCAGTGCCCAGCTGTTTACTAAAAACAGATGGGTTTTGGACAACTTCTAGTGTAGATAGGTTAAATTTAATTATTGATACATACTTCCCAAGTAATTCCCTAACTGCCAACAATATTGACTCAAACAAGTCAAATACTCAAAAAACCAATCTCTCAAGTCTGATTGCGCAGACAAACTTCTTTCGGCGCTACATAGCTAAAAAATCCGCTGAACCAGATGGCATAACACCCGCTGAACTACAAATGTCATCTGACATTATCCTGCCAGTTCTAAAAAAATATATATTTCAGAGCTATCTGGATCTGGTCCATATTCCGCATATATGGAGAGAAGTCAATGTGGTTTTCACCCAAAGCTGGTAAATATTCACAAGCTAGTCGAAAAGACCTCAGACTTATTAGTCTATCATCATTCCTTCTAAAAACACTAATACGACTGATTGATATCCATTTACGTGACAGTATTGACACACGACTACTGTCCACGGCTCAACATACATACTGTAAGGGCAAATCAGTAGAAATAGCATTGCATACGTTAGCCAATAAGATAGAATACCCCATGTATCATAAGGGGTACACTATGGTAGTTTTTCTAGATATTGAAGGCGCTTTTAACAACGTCTACTCATCAGGAATAATCAAATCACTGTCAAATCTGAAGATACTCGTAGATAGTTCACTTGGCGAGCTGATTAATTTACTGCTTAATGGTCGGATTATCAACTCAAAGCTGAGTGGGTCATCTGTCAGGAGATATGTCAGCAGGAGTACCTCTCAAGTGGGCGTCCTATCCCCACTTCTTTGGAATCTGGTGATCAATGAACTACTGTTAATCCTGGAACCTGAGAGTTGCGAAGTTATCGCTTTTGCGGACGATGTTGCTAACCTTCCATCCCTTAATTGAACAAGCTTAATTTTCTCCAGCGAAGCAAAATACCTAGGTCTTATTTTGAATAGGAAACTAAGCTGGAAACCTAATATACAAGAAAAAGTAAAGAAAGCCACTGTCGTATTCTTCTCTTGCAATAAAGGCATCGGGAACAAATGGGGCTTACAACCCAGATTAACTCACTGACTCTATAACTCGGTCAATAGACAAATCCTTATGTACGGGGTAGTTGTCTGGTGGATTGCCTTGGATAAGGCGATAATGTTTTTAAGCAAAGTCCCACGTTCTGCTTGTCAATGCATTAGCGGAGCACTACGAACGACACCTTCCGCAGCTATGGACACTCTCTTTCATCTAACACCCCTCGACATTCTTGGGAGGCAAATGAAAGCTAACTCAGCTATTCGCCTTAAAGCTACTTCACAGTCGTCTAAAAAAATGTATGGCCATGCCTCCATCTTAAATAAATTTAACATCTTCCCTGAAGACATTGACTACACCATCCCCAAGTTAAATTTTGAAAAAAACTTCCAAGTTACCATCCCTTCCAGAGCATTCTGGGAAGAAGGTGGCTTTACGGAAG
The DNA here is from genome assembly GCA_963082735.1 of Pocota personata. Classification (NCBI taxonomy): domain Eukaryota; kingdom Metazoa; phylum Arthropoda; class Insecta; order Diptera; family Syrphidae; genus Pocota; species Pocota personata. The sequence continues at coordinate 60,251,044 of OY720429.1, read as the reverse complement.
ATAAGTCGTTAAATTTTTATACCGACGGTTCAAAAACTAATGACGGGATGGGTGGTGGTGTTTTCTCTGATAGGCTTAATTTAAACCTCTCTTTTCGTCTCCCAAACCATTGTAGCGTGTTCGAGGCGGGGATAATGGCAATAATGGAAGTCTTGTCTTGGCTAAAGAAAAACGTTATATTGGCCATTGATATTCGCATCTTTTCAGGCGGCCAGCAGCAATCAAATCCTTTGAATTATCCTCAACAAATTCTATAACAGCTCTAGACTGCCGATCGTCTCTTATAGAGATGGCGGAACAGTTTAATATTCACCTAATTTGTGTGCCGGGGCTTTGGGATATTCCAGAAAATTGTAAGGCTAAAGAGTTTGCCAGACATGAAACAACAATACCCATCCTTCCAGGCAAAAGATCACTGAGTATGTCTATCGCTACATGCAAACTTAAATTAAAGCTGGATGCTATTGAAAAGATAAATTCTAGGTGGAAAAAAATACTGTGAATCATAAGCAACGACAATACAAAAATACTCCCCAGTTATCTGCAACTTGTCTAGTGACAAAACAGGTTTGGAATAGGCTGGATCCGAAACGCTATAAGAATTTGATTTCCCTCAATAGAATGCATATCAGCGTTGTTATAAGTGTCATTACTGGACACTGTCTAATAGGCAAGCATGCACCAAGGCTTGGCGTCTTCTCAAATGATTTCTACAGAAGCTGCATGGATGAGGAGAAGGAGGGGACTATTCTTCACCTTCTTTGTACCTACCCAGCTCTCTCCCAAAGAAGGAAAATCCACTTAGGAGCCTTCTGTTTGAACGACCTGAATAAAACAGACGTTAGAGATCTTCTACTCTTTATCAGAAGCTCTAAATGGTCCAACGATTAGGCTAGAGGCCGCTTCCCAAACCAATGTGGTATCACAATGGATCTATTACTGGTCTAAGTATGTTGGCTTTTTGCTGACAGTCACCTCAACTTTTCTAACCTAACCTAAGTAATACATGTAAGTTATTTGTATTTACTTATATTTTCCCTCTAAAGTTTATGAATATTGTTCAGTACAATTATTGTAAATTAAATTTAGATGAAGCAAAGAAATAAAACAAATTAAAATTAAATAAAATAAATTCAGTTACAGGACAGTATACTTGGCCTAAATTGTTTCTTACAATAGGTGGTGGACCTTAGTTGTTATTGCGTAATGAATAATTGCTATGCGTGATTCGGTCATTTTTAAGACCTTAAAGGGCTAAAATCTTGGTGTTTCTTTTTTTATATTCGTTGGACCTGTTTACGATTTTTCATTCCCTATTCTTCAACGTTAGCCCTGATGGAAGCTTCTTAATTGCATAGAGTTTTGTCAAGCTCTTATTTAAACAACCATTTCCTAAAGAACGGTTTAACTTCAGCATTAAAAATAATACTTTTCAGATAAAAGACATTTTTTTTTATACATAATTCGCACGTGTGAAAGGGGATATGAATACCCCTATACTAATTCTAGGACACGGGCGTTTTTGTGGAAAGGGAAAAAGACAGAAAGAAGACAGATTGGTGTAGTTGGTTTGAAACTCAGGTACTATTAAGTTTCAGTGAACTCCAAGGGTGGTGTGCAGATAACTGGGGAGTATTTTTGTATTATCGTTGCTTATGATTCACAGTATTTTTTTCCGTCCTCCTGATACCATCATCACGATCAAGTTGCATTTTAGCCATATGACCACCCTACTGCCAGTGTTATGCCTTCACAGTAGAGTTGACTTAGCTTTCGCAAGTGATCGACTTTTTTATTTATTTCATGTGAAATAAATAGATGATTCTTGACATCAGGATTTGAACCATGAACCAATACCGTGAGAAGTGAGGATGTTATCACTACACCACGGCCACCCTCAAACCGATTTTTCATCGAAAAAGTCACCTTTACATTCGATTACTTTTTTTTACAATTCTTGACATTCTAGCTACTCGTATCAGTTTTAAATTGTTGCTACTCCAGCAATCCAATAGTATATTCCACAACGCAGATTCTGATGATGGTTCAGTTCATCCCACAACAGTTCTATAGGGTTTAAAACTGGGGGTAGGAACCATACAGTCTGGTAGTATCTTTTGTTCAGCGCTGCGTCGAATGAAAACTCTCCGTTTTGTGCCAAATAGCTAGAACCTGGATTCATCGCCCCATAAAACACTGTTGAAATCTTCTTCCGTCCAATCTTTATGCTTTTCTAACCTTTTCTGCTTGTTTTGTGGTCGCAGCAGGGGTTTTCGAATAGCAACTTGCCCAAATAGTCCAGCATGTCTTGATCTTCGTATGACCGTTTATTCCGTGTTTCATTTATTTCGGCGCTTATTTCGGGTGCTGTTTTTCGTCTACTTCGTTTGCTTGTTGTGACTATTAGCCGATCCTGGTGTTTAGTTGTAGCTCTAGGCCGTCCTGACCCATGAATTTGTTCTCTTCTGCGCATGACGTCACACGCGCGGAGAGAATATGAAGGGTACATGGAAAACGTTTGAGTTCACTATGTTTTCTTTTTTAAATGTCAATTGTCTGCTGAAATACACATCATAATTTTAAAAAAGGAGAAAAACCAATTAAAATAATCAAAGCAGGCATCACTTTACGAATATGTATTTTTTTATATTTTCGTTTTTTCAGTGCGGAGTTGTCATAAATATCTCTGTTAAGTTTTCTTATTTGAAAATACATACATGCGGAATTTAAAAAATTAATTTTGTTGGTTTTAATGTCACATTCAACTTGGAATATTGGTTTGTATTAGATAAATCAATCATATTTCTTAAGTATTTGCTTCTTAAATCTAATTCCTCTCCGTTTACAGCAATTAATATGGAATCTAAAGGTGTCATGTGCACCATCCTTTCCTTCGTTGGCTTTGAAAGACTGCCTTCATTAAGATAACTGACCCAAGAGTCAGTTTCCTTATTAAGCCGGCAATCTGGAAATTTGTTTTTCATTTTATGGCAAATAAAGGCCATCATACACCATTTCCAGACCAATATCCGGATCTAGTTCGCATTCTTCACTTGGGTTTGGTACATGGATGATTGAAAATATCGTTCCTAAAATAAATACAAAGAAGGTTTAGTTCAACACTTGGAAATCTGTAATGCAAATATGTTTTACCAGTGAGATTAGATTCCTGGGCACTAAGGTCTGGCGTATCATCCATGCTTGCGTATCCAGAGTCTGATAGACCGCATTCATTGAAGCCCAATATGTAGGATCTCAATCTGTATTTGAATTCCTGCCTATCGGGGTGGTTGTGAATATCACCTTTGGCCCGAATAACACCGAAGAAATTTTCCAATACGTCTTGGTTTAATCTATAAGCCAGAACGTACTTCATTCCAAATCGCCGATTAAGATTTTCACGTAAAAACTTCAATGCAGTGTTTGACTTAATAATACCTGTGAAAAATATGAAGAATAACTCTGAATTATTAAACCTAATTAATCTAATCTAAATCTAATTGCGAGCAGAATCGTCGTGAAACTCATCCTCCTTATCACAAGGTTCTTCGATTGGACTTTCTGTAGCAAGGCCCTCAATACTGGTGCCTGTGACGCTGAACTTCTTCAACAAAGAAGTAACATTTTCTTTGTATTGTTTATTAATTCTCCTGTTCCCTCCCTTCCAGCAATTCCTAGGGACGATAGTATCAGGAAATTTAACTTTGATAAAAAATTCCGTACGAAGTTAAGTAACAAAAAAGCTTGGAGCAATGAATCCATAATATACGGATTGAGTGACCACACAATAAAGTGGTATACGGACGGCGAAGGAACAGGGGCGCGTGTATTTGGGCCAAGAACAAAATACACTGAACCTATGGGCAAAAGTACCAGCTTCTTTCAAGCTGAAATAAACGCTATAGATGATGTGTTCAATTCAATTTCGACAGAATATACAAAAAATGCGACAGCAATATTGTCAGACAGTCAAGCAGCTATCAACGCACTTGACTCCCATGTCATTAGATTAAAACTTGTGTGGCAATGCCTATACAAACTTAATGAATTGAATTGCAGTACCAGGGAAACCCTCTATTGGATCCCTAGCCATGCTGGAATAGAGGGCAACGAAGAAGCAGACCTGAACCATTCTGTGGAATAGGAAACCACACTATACGCCAAAAATTCAGGAAGATGGAGAAAGATAACAGGGCGAGCACTTGGGTCAATACTCCAGGTCGGAGGCAAGCCAAGAAACTTCTGGGACACTACAACTGGAAGAGATTCGAAGCGTGCATCTGCCTTAACAAGAATTACCTACGTATCCTAACAGGCCTTCTAACGGGGTACTGTAAACTCGGGGAGCATTTAAGGAAACTACAGGGTCTTCCAATAGGGACTTTCGAGCTTTGACAGTTGATAGCGGCCATATTGTTGAAGCTACATCTGTCAAATTGGCTGTCATTTATTCAGTCTGTTTTGCCAAATCACCATGGACGGATATAGCGTTCAACAACACGTGCAAATAATAAAATTGTTTTATCAAAATGGGTGTTCTGTTCGAGCAACGTTCCGCGCGCTTCGCCCATTTTACGGTCGCCATAATCGTCCTTCCGAGAGGACTATTCGCAGTGTGGTAGATAAATTTGAGTCCACTGGTTCAGTAAACGATTTGGGGATCTGCATGGCGATTGATCGGGAAACTACTGACTGTCCAAAACATGGATTGGACCAGTAGCGCAACAATCAAGTTCGTAATGTAGTGCTTGCTTTACCTCCTCGTGGTGGTCCCCGGGCAACTGCATGTATAAATCCTTATACATATAGGCCAAAATTGCAAGTGCGAGATTGTCTAGGGTCTTATGCCTAGGCTAGGTAACCTGGGCCAGCAACCCGCGTTACCGAAACTACAATAGCTATGGAAACCGACACAATGCCTCGGATAAGGACTGATAATACGTTGACGACCTTTGGCTATCGTACCCGGACTAAGATTGGTTTCTGGAATGTGAAGACGCTCCTTGACTCTCAGAGTGAAGGACTTCAGAACGCCAGATTCCTTCAATTGGAGCATGAGTTCATGCGATATAGGCTGGACATATTGGGAGTAAGCGAGATAAGATGGTTAGATGCGGGTGAGTACCAATCCCCAACGCGTAATACTGTATTACTCTACTCCGGAAGACCAACCGGAAACCCCCGTGGAAATGGAGTTGGACTGCTGCTAACGCCAACAGCACGCAGAGGCCTAATTACCTGGCAACCGCACGGTGATAGGATTTTAACGGCCAGATTCCGGACGAGAGTACGTCGCGTCACCATCATACAGTGTTACGCCCCCACGGATGGTTCGTCTGAGGAAGAAAAGGAGAACTTCTACAACCAGTTGGGAGCTGTTCATAATGCAACACCCAATGGCGACATTGTCATTGTGATGGTTGACCTGAATGCCAAGGTAGGCTGCGACAACGAAGGGCTCAAACATGTTATGGGACGGCACGGACTAGGCAATCGGAATGACAACGGCGAAAGATTTGTTGACTTTTGCAACGCAAATCGTCTTGTCATAGGTGGCACCATGTTCGAGCACAAAGCCTGCCATAAAATGAGTTGGGTGTCAACTGACAGGCAAGCAACCTCCAACCAAATTGACCATTTTGCCATCAGTCGCCGTTTTAGAAGTAGTCTCCTAGACGTCCGAAACAGGCGTGGTGCCGACATGGGGTTGGTACGAGATTACCATCTTATGATAGCTACTCTCCGACTACGCACTGCTGCCGTTCGTAGATCTAACGACACAAGAATACCTAGGTTCAATGTAGACCAACTGAGAGTTCCCACAGTGCGCCAAGAATTAAGGGACCATCTCTCACGTGGAGTGGAAACAATCAGCAGCTCCCTGCCCGCCACCATCCAAGACCATTGGTGCGCTGTGAAAACTGTTTTCACATCAGGTGCTTAAAGGTTTGTCGGTCGATCACAGGGAAACCATAGGGCGTGGCTTTCCGAGGATACCTGGAGAAGGATCAACGAACGAAAACAGCTAAGAGCTCAAATTGCAGGGAGGATCGAGCTTGAGTCCCTATATCGCATGAAGATGAGAGAAGTACAGCGTAGCGTGAGACGTGACAAGCGCAATTACATCAATGCGCTGGCTACGGAAGCAGAAGAAGCAGCAGCGAGGTGCGACAGCAGAACCGTTTATAGAATCACTAAAGAGCTTATAGGTGACCGAAGCTCTACTCAACACCCAGTGAAAGGCTTAGACGGTTCGTTGCTAATTTCGGATGAGGATCAACTGAAGAGATGGAAGGAGCATTTTGCTTCGGTTCTAAACCGAATATTCGCCAGCAATATGCACCCAAGTCGGACTGAAGTGTCCGTAGAAAGAAGTTCCCGAATTCGCACCACAACCCCCAGTAAAGAAGAGATTATTACCGCAATCAAAGCACTGAAAACTAATAAGGCGGTAGGACTTGACGGCATACCCGCGGAGCTTTTTCAAGCTGCGCCAACAGCATCGGCAGAGCTACTGTTCCCACTTGTCGGGAGAACATGGGAAGCCGAGAGTTTTCCAGATGAGTGGAAAAAGGGAATGATTGTCAAGCTCCCTAAAAAAGGCAACCTAATGCAGTGCGAAAACTGGAGAGGTATCTGCGTGCTGCCTGCTGTAGCCAAGATAATAGCTAGAATCATCCTGGAGCGAATCAAAGAACACCTTGAAGACACACTTGACGCCGAACAAGCAGGTTTCCGCTCTGGATCCTCCTGTGTCGACCACATCAACACCCTGCGGATCATCATCGAGCAATGTGTTGAATATCGATCACCACTTCACCTGTTGTTCATCGATTTTGAAAAGGCGTTTGATAGTGTCAATCGGGAATTTATTTGGCGTGCCTTGCGCAGGAGAGGCATTCCGGATAAATTAATAGCAATTATCAAAGCTACATATGATGGGTCCACATGTCACGTTTTGCACAGAGGAAGGCTGTCTGAGGAATTCGAAGTCCAAAGTGGGGTTCGGTAAGGCTGCATACTTTCACCAATATTGTTTTTATTGGTGATTAGCGATGTGCTGAATGCGGCCTTATCAACAGGAAATGGAGGAATTCGATGGACTCTTACATCTGAACTCAAACACCTCGACCACGCCGACGATGTATGCCTACTGTCTCACAGAATAATGGACCTTCACCAAATGACAGCAAATGTGGAGAGGGAAGCAGACGTCGTTGGGCTGAAAATTAACTCGGCAAAAACAAAAATGATCAGCCTAGGACCAAACTCATCAACTCATATATGCATTGCTGGACAAACGGTTGAGAGAGTAGAGAGTTTCCAATACCTTGGGAGTATTGTCTCAACCGATGGCGGAACCGAACTGGATATAGCCAGCCGAATAGGTAAAGCAAAATCTGCGTTTGGGATGCTTTCCATAGTTTGGCGAAGTAATGCAATTAGCTTAAACACCAAGCTACGACTGTTCCGTTCCAACGTTGAATCCGTGTTGCTATATGGATGTGGTACCTGGAGAGTGACCGTCACTATCACGAGGAAGCTGCAAACGTTTGTCAGTAGGTGTCTACGTTACATCTCAAGGATATTCTGGCCAAACCGTATCTCTAACGAACAGCTTTATCAGAGAACGGGCCATGAACCTATAGGCACAACCATACGACGACGAAAGTGGCAGTGGATCGGTCACACTCTCCGAAAGGGTGACAGGTCCATAGCTAACCAAGCGATGCAATGGAACCCGCTTACCCAGGATGGCAGGATACGCGGCGGTCCTAGGAGTACGTGGCGCAGAACAGTTGAGAAGGAAGCACGGCAACTGGGAAAGAGTTGGGGAGAGCTGAGGCACATTTCCAGAAATCGCACACGATGGCGCGTAGGCGTTGTAGAGGCCCTAGGACCCACAAGGGGATACAGGACATAAGTAAGTAAGTTCAGTAAACGATCAACCAACACCCGTACGTCGATGAAACGCAAGATCTGCCGAAAACATCGCCGCTGCCCGTGAGAGTGTACAGGAGATTCCGAAGCAGTCGATTTCGCGTCGCTTACAAGAACTCGGCCTTTCGCAGACCACAACTTAGCGAATTTTGCGTCGTGACTTGGGCCTGCACCCGTACAAAATTCAACTGACCCAGGAGCTGAAGGTAAATGACCATAGACAACGACGTGTGTTCGCTGAATGGGCTCTGGAGCAGTTGGAAATTGACCCTAATTTTCATCGAAAAATCCTCTTCAGTGATGCGGCCCATTTCTGTATGAATGGGTACGTCAGCAAACAAAATTGTCAAATTTGGGACGATACCAATCCACACGAGATATAAGAGCGTCCAATGCATCCCGTAAAAATCACTGTTTGGTGTGGATTTTGGGCTGGCGGCGTCATCGGTCCATATTTTTTTGAGAACGACGTTGGCCAGGCCATCACCGTCAACGGCGAGCGCTATAGGTCGATGATTACCAACTTCTTTTGGCCTGAATTGGATCATATGGACACCAACGACATTTGGTTTCAACAGGACGGCGCAACGTGCCACACAGCTCACGCCACATTGGAAATTCTGCACGAGCGATTCGAGGGCATGGTCATCTCATCTCGATGTAAACTGGCCACCGAAATCGTGCGATTTGACCCCGTTACACTTTTTCTTGTGGGGTTTTACTTATTCGCAAATCTATGCGAATAAACTACAAACCACAGCGGTTCTCAAAGCCAACATAACCCATGCCATCGGTCAAATTCAGCCTGATTTATGCGCCAGGGTCATGGAAAATTGGACATTTCGGATGCGCGCCACTCAGAGAAGCCACGGCGGACATTTGTACGATGTTATATTCCATACATAATGGTATCGATAGGCCTTTCAAACGAATAAAAAATGTCTATGATATCTCACATACACTTTGTTTTATTTAAATTTAAAGATAATGCAAGACCCTTTAGGTATAACAAACGAAGGCCTTTGCAGATTCTGGAATGAGTCCAGTCAGACTCCAGAACATCTTCTGGAGTCATGTGGGGCAATGACCCACAAAAGACTGAAATGCTTGGGCAAGTACCAACTATCAGATGAAGATATACCATAGAACCACTTCTCATTCTCATATTCGTAAGAGAAACTGGATTAAAGAGGATGCTCTAGCGTGAAATATCCATGCCAAGGGAAAGAAAGAGTGTTTGACCCTCGATAACAATTCTGAAGGAATTATATACTGAGGGAAACTCTAACGAGGGAACTAGACTCTCCTAGGTATTAGCAGGGGGCACAATAGACCATTAGGTCACAGTGCAAGTAAACCCTACACAAACAATAATAATAATTTTTATTAATTTTGTTTGTACGTTTTCGTAAAGATTTTTGTGAATTACCGTTGTGGAAAGCTTTATAAATAGAATAAGAATAATTTCCTCAGTTAAAAAAAAACATATATATATATGTATATGTATATGTATATATACCTACTACCTATGTACTCCTTATGTACATATACATATGCCTAGGTAGCAACTTTGTCCAAAAAGAATCTCAACTGCGATTCTTTGAAAGTACATTTGAAATACTCGTACACTACCAAAAAACAAATAGCAAAACAAACAAAGAATCACAACGGAAAACATGGAAGAATGCGACAAAAGATTCATCTCTCACGGTTTGTCAAAAAGAAAGGATAATTATTCTTCTTTTCGTACCAGTAACAAAACAGAAAAGGATGTAAATGATCTAGGACAAAGGACTTCATTAAATTCAATTCCCGTACAAAAAGGGACATTCCTTCTCATTCCTGGTGGAGGATATTTCCTTCTTTTATAAAGACGGAAGGAAGACTTGTTATTATAAGCTTGAATTCTGAAAATTCTCCCTTTATGATTATTCTCAGGCAAATGGCGTCTAGGTGCACATAGTTTTCCTATCCTTGTTCATTTTGCTTGAGCTTTGCGCTATTTCCTTTGTTGTTTAGGTGGTTTAAAATAAAAAAACACGAACATCGAAACACAAAGGACAGAATAGAGAAAAACTGATTTCGGTTAAAGAAAAAATGTCCTTTGATGCCGGAACAGCGAAGTAAATAAATGCAATGTTTGTGATATTTTTGCATCTTTACCTTGCGCTTGTGTACGCAATTTAGGAGGAAATTTGTTCTTAAAGATACAAATTTTGCAACAATCTGAGAGATGCTAGCGAGATTTACCAGGTGAAAGAATTTGAGAGAAATCAAAGACTTGGTACTTGGAGTAAATAACATTTTATTGGGTTTTTAAATATCTTTATGGTTATTTATAGGAGCAAATGTTGAGCGAGTCTCATATCCGTACATTTAGACATTAAATCAACTTTACAGCCAGCTTCACCACTTTCACTACAATCGTAGTGGTTCACTGCACTTTCTTGGTGTTCCATCCATTTCACTATGTCACTAAGAAGAACTTGGAATCACAACTAATTTTAAGGAAAGGATATCTACGCCAGAATCTAGAAAATCATTTAGAGTTGCATGCCTTTGAGTGTTATCATATATCGAACTGAAAAAATGCATTTCGTACACGCGTTTAACTGCAGTTGGGGTTGGTTGGTTGGTTGGTTTAAGAGGGTGAGCTTATGCTCTTCACTTAGGCCTCCATTGGGCCCGTTGTGTTCCCCTCATCTACGTAACTGTAAGGAATAGTGATGTGTTTTGGGAATTATGTATTGAGAGGATTTAGGTCTAGGGATCATGTAGTATAGTGTTCGTCTGGCGAACTCCAGTATATCCCCGATTCCTTTCTTATTGAGGTGTGTAATATCCGGAATCCTTGGAGATCCCAGAATTTTCAGCCTTAGCCTCGCTGTAGCGGGGCAGTGACAGTGGAAGTGTTCTATATCTTCCTCCTCCTCTTCACAGTTGGCACAGATTGCTGTATCAGCTATCCCGAGTCTGAACGAATGTTTGTTGAGATTGATGTGCCCTGTTAAAAGTTCCACCATCAATCTCAATTGTGTTCTGCTTGAGTTAAGAGCTCTTTTTGCTGTGTTGTTACTCGGTTTGGTTATTACAGATCTAGCCACTTTGCACGTGCCTAGATTCGTCCAGTAGTTATTGAACTCCTGTCGTATCTTTTCATTGATTATTGTTTTAATAGTTGTCAGAGGGACCCCTATTGTATTTATTATCCGGGTTCAGTTCTGTATTGCCTGCTCCTTTCCTTGCCAGTTCGTCTGCCTTTTCGTTACCCGGTACACCTTCGTGCCCCGGTACCCATGTGAGACGGATCCTATTGCGTCTGGCAAGTAAGTTCAATTTAGTTTTGCACTCCCTTACTAGTCGTGATTTCGACATGGGATTTGCGATCGCGCTAATTGCTGCTTTGCTGTCCGAGCAGATGTCAATTTGCCTCCCTTCGCTGGTGTCTTCTAAGAGTATTTCGGTTGCCTTCATAATTGCATAGACTTCTGCTTGGAACACCGATACAAATGGTTCTAGGTGAATAGCAAGTTCAATCGGTGGGTTAGCACTGAAGATGCCAGCCCCTGATTCCCCTGATATGTTAGAGCCATCTGTATAAACCGATATCCCATTGGAGTTTCTTGTCGTTCTTTCATACGTCCAATATTCTCTTGCGGGGAAAATTGTTTCGAAGTTGATGGAGAACGCATACAATTTTTCAACAACATCACTGGGGCAATCGATGAGTGGTGTCATTACTCTTATCATTTTGGTGATTTTTCGATGTACCGTATTTGCACCACCGATGAAATGGCCGATAGTTATAAGCTGTGAGGCTGAAATGCCGGCAATCTTCCAGTATGGGGTACTATTTATTTGCTATGTTAAACTGAATAATCATTTCATTAGAAATAAGAATTTCCATTCACTAAAATTTATAAGTATACACTACGCTTTTAAAATATGGAATGGGAACTCTGATTACAGGGTGAGTTTTGAAGAGATTATTATTATTATTTTTGTGTAGGGTTTTTTAGTACTGCGACTTAATGGTCTACTGTGCCCCTTGCTAATATCTTGGAGAGGGTTATTCCCTCATTAGAATACCCCTCGTAATATAATTCTTTCAGAATGTCCAAACGCTTTTACTTTGCCTTGACAAGGATAGTTCGCCCTAGAGCACCCTCTCTAATAAGGTTTCTCTAAAGAATCTGAGAATTAGAAGTATATGGTATCTGATAGTTGGTACTTGCCCAAATATTTCAATCTTATGTGGGTCAGTCTACCACAAGAACTCCAGAAGATATTCTGGAGTCTCGCTGGACTCATTGCAGAATCTGTTAAAAAGCTTATTCGGATTTCTAGGTTACTCTCGTTAAGGAAGTTGCATGCTTCGAAGTGTAGTGTCTCAGAAGTTACTTAGCTTGCCTCAGACCTGGAATATTAATTCAGGTTCTCGCTCTGTCTTCTTTCTCCATCTTCCTGAATTGTTCGCTTATGGTATGGTTTTTTATTCCGCAGAATGGTTCAGGTCCAGTGGAGGATTCTGCTCCTCCTTGTCTTTCCAAGGAGTCTGCTTCTTCGTTGCCCTCTACCCCAGCGTAGCCGGGTACCAATAGAGGGTTACGTTGTTACTACTACCCAATTCATTAAGTTTCTCACACAAGTTTTGATTTATTGACATGGGAGTGGAATGCTTTGATAGCTGCTTAACTGATTGGCAATATTGATATATCGCAGTTATGGCATCTTCTTTCGAGATTAGTATATTACAGTTTGGAAGATGCTCCCCATAGGTTCTGAGTGTTTTTTTCTTGGCCCAAATACAAATGCCCCTGTTCTTTCTTTAGTTCTCGAGCCGTTTGTGTACCACTTTATTGTGTCGTTACACAGTCCGTATATTATGGATTCATTTCAGTCCTTCTTATTGCTTAACTTCATACGAAATTTGTTATTAATGTAAAATTTCCTGATACTATCGTCACTAGGCATTGCCAGAAGGCGAAGTTTCTTGAAAAGTTTATCGTATTCTCTCGTACTGACGCATTTTTTCCTCCCGATACCATCTTGGAGGTTTGCTCATCTACGATATTGAGCGGAGTCAATTCCAGGAATACTTCCATGGCTGCAGTTGTATATGTTCTCATGATCCCAGTAATACAGGGACAAGCAAGTCTTTGTACTTTAGTGAGTGTCTCCCTCGTTGTGGCTAGACTAGTTCCTTTTGCGCTCGCTATCGCTCCATATGTGATCCTTGGTCTAATAATGGCGTTATACATTCATCTTAGAATGCTCGGTCTAAGCCCCCAAGGCTTACCCTCTATTCTCCTACAGCTTATAAGAGCACGGGTAGCATTTTTCTATATCTCCTCTGTGGGCTTTGTCTACATGAGTTTGTAATCCTAAATATTTCACTTATTTTAATGGTGTCAGTTCCGTGCCCTGTGTGGTTTCCGTCAAATGAAATAGAGCCGCCGCAGTTGAAGAGGTTTTTAATCGTGATTCAGTTGGAAACTACAATTTAAATTTGAAATAAAACACTTAATAAAGTTCTGATATTTGTATGTACCTATATAATCCTGAGACACTGAAATTAAACATGAAAAATTATATTGGTCAAATGATGAAATTTTCCAATGAAGGTATTCTGTTTTTTTAAATATCTGATCGCCGAAAGGAGAGATGACAAGACAGAGAAACTTCGTCTGAAATTGTAGATTGTAGATTGGTTATAGGACTTTACGTGCACTTGATCTTTATAGATCTATTGTGCTCCCCCGACTAAGAGCTCAAGTCGATGATATGACTTAGAGCACCTCCTCTAGTCTAATTGCGTTGATGAACCGGAGTGTTTTGAGTGGATCCAACGATAGTAGATCTTTTTCTGATACTTGGTAGGCATCCTTCTTTTGTGAATCAATGCTTCTCATTCTTTAAGTGCATGCCCTGGGGTTTCCTCATCGTACCCGCAGAATCTGCAGTTTACGTTTTGCTCCATGGCCAGTGTCCTGAAATGTTCATTAAACTTCCACTAACCCGTGAGGAAGACTGTTAGAATGCGGAGCCCGCATTTATTGACATTGATACAGACCTTACTTCTTTTTCGGTTGTAGTTCCCGAGTTCTTTGACCAGTTTTAGCTACGGAAGTTCCTCCTAAAGTTTGACTTTGTTGTGGTTTTCTTCTGTTTTTAGTTCTTCCCGTATTCTATGCGGTCCCAGCCACCAGAATGGTTCTGGTCCGTCGAAGGCGGTATCAGATCCCTCTCTTGCCAATTCAGCTCTACCCCCAGCCAGTAGGTAGTGATTTTGTTGTCCTGACCAAGTCTGCTTAGCTTACCAAGCCACAAACAAACCAGTTTTAACCTAGCTGTCCGACAGTGTTGCGATATCTTGTCCGGGTTACATACTGTTGATGTGAAATTGGGCGCATTTTTAGATTACATGTACCTCTACTTGCAAAATACTGGGGAAGTTCCCATGGCTTCCGAGTACTTAGTTATACCTGCCCAATTATGTAATTTGTTTGATTTTGTACTTCTCTGATTCATTGGTCCATTCTCTTTTACAACTTAGCCTTGGGTTGAATTTCCTCTCGAAGCAGTATCTTTTTACCATATCATCTCTGGGCGAAGTGGGTGTATTTGAGTAATTCTCGCTCTTTATGTACGATGGATTTACCTTTCCAGACTCCCTCTTTAATTATTCTTAGTACGGTTTCCTTAGCAATTCTTTCCAGCACTAAGTGTGTAGGAGCGAGTTCCTTTATTACTTCTATTGCCGCTGTGGGACAGGTTCTCATAGCCCCTGTAATGTTATAATAGGCATGACTATCATAGTGTGCATTCATCAAGTACTGCTGGGTTGCATCTCCAGGTTTTACCTAAAATATTTCTGCACACCATGAGTGCTCGAGTTGCTTTGACTACCACAACTTCTTCACGTTTTTTTCAAGAGAAGTTTCCTATCTAGTGTTATAGCTAGATACTTGACCTGTTGTTGTGGGTCGACTCTTATTCCATTCAGTATTATTGGTTGCATGTGCTTTAACTCTCTCTTCCTGGTGAAAGGTACTACTGTATATCCGACCAAGATGTTTATATTTAGGTCTACTATTAAGCACCACTCCCATGTCACTGTTAGGTTAGGTTAGGTAGATGTATCCCAACAGTTCGGGTCCATTGTGCCCAATTATTTAACCCTGGAAACTCTGTAAAGTCCGCTGTTAGAACAACCCAGATAGTGATATAAATCTCAGGAGGTCCGTAACCTCTGCATTACCTAAGTCCTCCAATTCCAAGAAGATGTAACTTCCGAGAGTCCTCATTCTTGTAATGGATAGGGTAGGACAATCCCACAGCAGGTGACGAACTGATTCAATTTCTTCTTCTTCCCTGCAACTTCTACAATAGTCGTTATGCAGCACACAGAATCGTTCGGCATGAACGCCAATGGCACAATGACCAGTAATTATTCCAGAAACGACCCGTGCGTTATAACGACTAATTTTGACCAAAGAAGTTGATCTCTTCTTGCTGGAGGTCGGTCATTACACCCTGGCCGTTGCTCTTGTTTCCAGATGAACCCACCGTCTGTTTGCTCGACCGGTGGTTTCATCTTCTATTTTCTTCAGTAGGGAACTGATTGGGATTACTACGAGTACAAAAGGGAGAGCCCGCGTTACTACAAAGTGCAGCGCCGACCCTTTCCCGGCAAGCTCGTCACCCCTTTCGTTTCCTTCGGTATCCATATGCCTGATCCCAAGCAGAGGATCACCGCATTGGCTCTGGATATCCCATTTAAGAGTGATTTGTGATACTAAAACCTGTTTGGACGTACTATATGGTGTCATTTTACATTTTTACTTACATACTAATTTCACTTACATACTTACATACTAAAAAAAAAAACAATTAAAACTACCTTAACTAACTTAACTATGTTATTCTAACTTACTGGCCCTATGCGAACACTCTAAGCTAAACCTAAGACTTCAAACTATGTCTTTCGATGTAACTTAGTGTATTTTTTTTTATTTAATTCATTTCATTACTTTATTGTTAACAATTACTAATAACAATTTTAAGTAAAATGAAAAAACTCGGTATATGAACTTATTGCTTGTATGTTCTTATGTATAAAACTTAAAAAAAACTACCTTAAAACAAATCTTAAAACGTAATTTTATACCTATTTTTTTTTAATAAGAGTGCTGTGATAAAAAGTATACATATAAAAAAAATAAATAATAAAATATCTACAACCTACCTAAACTGCCTAGACCTAAACTGCCTCAACCTTAATAATGTAAGTCGGCCATCGACAAAAAACATCCAACTTCAAATATCAAACAGGCTACCCTAGATTATGGGTAAATGACGAAGGAGTTCCCTCTCTTTCGGTTAGCCATTAGAAATGTCCGTACTGACGTTCAACGTCCTTCATATCGCGACTTGATACCGCCCTACTGAACGGGAGATGCTCCACACTGCTGAGTGCGACGTTTCTGTAGTTGAGTCGCCTATCCCCAGCTGTCCGAGCAACATGGAAGATTAGCGGCACCGCCAATCTGTCCTGGATCAGACCATTCTCATCGAGATAACTGTAATTGGGGTAATAAGTCCCAGATATCAGGTTATTCATCGAGCTCCTTGCTCTTAAACTATGCCTTCGAATCAACTTGATCAGGAAATTATTCACCCTTATTAGTTTAGTCCTGTTGTTCAGGACCTCATTGGGGTAGAATTTTATGTACTGGGACTCTGGTGTACTGTATAAATGAAGGCAAGCCCTCAAAAACACCCGAATCTTTTCCAACAAGCTTGCTCCCACGTTGAACCACACGGGACTTCTATATACGAGCATGAGCCGAATAAGGGCCATGTAGCAGATTACCTTCACCCTTGCATCGAGTTGCTTGCTATAAAAAAGTGTCTTTGTAAGGGCAAACGCACCTTTGGCTATGGTCAGAGCAGCATCTATATGTTTGTTAAAATATAGATATTGGTCTAACCAGAGCCCTAGGTATCTGACTACACTTCGACTTGCAAGTGGCTGTCCATGCGATCCCACGATTGAGAACTTTCATCAATTCTTTCTGGTGTCCCTAGAACACCAGACAACGGCGTTCTAAAAAGGATGGTTTCCAATTTCTGGAAGTTAATCTTCAACTTCCAGTCATCGCAATATCTATTAATCTTATAGAAGTTCCGTTGCAAGAGAAGTGCAATGATCTGTATTTTTGGTCCTGATCTGTACGCAATCAAGTCGTCTGCGGACGCTATGTCATAGTGCAGTGATCCTATGAGATCGCTCGTGTAAATGTTGAAAAGGATCGGTAAATTCACGGCACCTTGTTGCAGACCCTTTTTAATTTCAAATGTGTAACATTGCCATTTTTGACAAATGAACTGTCTACTGGTGAGCATGTTATAAAGTGTGTACAGCAGTGGTTTGCTTATACCCAGCCTGTTCACCTTGTAGAAAATCATCTATTTATTTCGCATGAAATAAATAAAAATAGTCGATCACTTGCGGAAGCTAAGCCAACTCTACTGTGAAGGCATAACACTGGCAGGTGGCCAATAAGCAACGACAATAATAGCGAAAACAAACAAAATACTCCCCAGTTATTTGGACAGCCACCCTTGGAGTTTACAGAAACTTAATACCACCTGAGTTTAAAACTACACCACTCTGTCTTTCTCTCTGTCTCTTCCCCTTTCTACAAAACGCACGTGTTCTAAAAAAAATAGTTTAAGGGTATTCATATCTCCTTTAACACGTGCAAAATATAAAAAAAAAGAAAAAAAGAAGAGTCCCTCTAACCATACGGTATCGAAGTCCTTCTCCAAGTCATTCAGGCCGGCACCCGTGCACTGTTTCTTGCTTTTGTTGTATTGGATATCTGACACCAGTTTAGATGCGGCATTTATTGTATCATGCCCCGTCTTAAAACCGAATTGGTTATCCGGAGTTATTTTGTTGACCTCAGTCCACTTAGACACCAGAAATTTTTTAATCAGGGCTCTATTGATCATTTTTTCGAATACCTTGCTGATGTTCGGAAGGAGACTTATCGACCGGAGATTTGCCAAATTGGAAGTTTCCTTACCCTTTTTGGGAATGGGATGTATCACTGCTGTTTTCCAATGCACTGGATAATGTGCATTATCCAGTGCATTGTTAAATAGAGTAGTGTAAATGTCCACCGCTTCTTGAGGGAGATGTCGAAGCACATTGTTCGATACTCCGTCGATTGCCACAGATATCTTCCTCCTCAATGAGTCGAAAATCGCTTGGAGCTCTACCTTCGATATGTACGGGGGATGTACCCTTTCATTGGCGATGAAATTATTTGTCATGATATCGTCATTGAACTGGGTAAAATCTATGTTCTTGGATAGCCAGGTAGAATTTGTGCACAAGGACGCTATTTTCCAGGTCGTGGTTCGGGCAAACGGTATCATTCAACTTATACACTTCCTGGAAAGTCGCTCCAATAGCCTCTACCTTCTCCTACGGATCTTCGATCACAAAGAAGTTGTCATCCTCTACTGCGTTATCTGGATCTATACCTGCTGTTATCAGTATTCATACATTATTCATCGTTCGGGGGATCTTAAGACACGGAAGGTGGTTTTCATTGTTCCTCCGAAACATTTTATTTATTTGCGGGAACATACTCGGGTTGTTGGCCTTTACAGCATGAATTGTGGTGTTCCAATGCAGATTTACAGAAAGTTTGTAATTTTCCTTGATTAATTTCTGATTAATTGTTGCATTACGGAATATGTCTGCGTTGTTATTATGTTGATACCGAGGTATCATACTGTCCATAGTTCGTTTAATTGTCTCGTCCATTTGTCTTAGGTAGCTGTCAATCTCCTCGTTCGACAGATTCCTATTGGACGGTGGGTAGAGCGAGTTCCAGGAGAATGCTCTTGTCAAATTTCTGGAGAGGCGAGTCCAACGCGTCCTACAATAATTGTAGGAGTAAGTTTGGACAAACTCCTCCAACTCCTCAATTTCATTGGGAATCGTTATGACGGCACTGAGTCCGCAATGGTCACTGTCATACACAAATGTGTGCAGGCAGTTTAAAGTTTGTCGGTCCGTGTCAGTCAGTTGTAACCGTACGTCTAACAGCATAAGATCCAGATAGAAGCCGCTTCTAGGAAACGACGGACTATCTGTAGCTTTCAAATCGATTGAATAACAGGTTCCTTCTAGAATTTAGTGTGTTATTTCTCCAATCTCTGTTTGGCGTTTAGATCTCCGGCCATGATTAAATAATTCTCCTCCAACTCCAGCCTTAGGCATCGAAAAAGTGATTTCGAGCTCTGACATTATTTGCATATGAAAATCGCAAAAACTCCTTCTTGTGTGGAGTTGGCTCGGTCTCTTCTGCCAAAATTTGTGCTTCTGAGATAGCTTTGTTTCGCTAACCGTAAGCACATCAGGGATTTGGTCTTCAAGCAACTTAAACAATACGGCTCTTCGCTCGATCCTAATCAGTGAAATCACATTCACCGCAAGGATCTTCAAGGGTTGCTCCTCCATGTTCGTACCCATTACGACTAGAGGTGCGTTAGACTCGGCAGAAGTGTGTAGATCTGGTCCACCCGCTTCGCCTGCTTCTGTACCTGACGCTGAAGCTGACCCATCTGCCCCTGAATAGAGAGCAAGATAGCCAACAAATCAGTTTGAGCCTCTGGTACTCTATGCGCTATTGCCTCTTTCGCATTTCCCCGTCCTGCCGCCATTTGAGCGTAAGTCACTTGGGGAGTCACGGATTATGTTTGAATGGGACCAGTTGGACGCTTCACTTCGAGATACTAAAACCTGCTCGGACATACTACATGGTGTTTGGAGAAACAAAAATGTACAAATAATGCAAAAATTGCGAAACAAAGTCCTTCGGGGAATAGTAAATGTCCCATGGTATATTAGAAATAATGACCTGCATCATGATTTGCAGATTGATCTTGTCTCAGAAGTAGGGTAATTGCGGGAGGGCTGCCGCCTCGGGATAGATGCCGCACCCAACCAAACTCATACATCTAGTCATCCGCGCAAAAAAAATTATTTTGCTTTTAGTCCGTTAGGTATTCAAACGAAAACGTAGGAGAAAAACTATTTACATACGACATGTAACGGGAGTTTTTTCTCCTTGTTTTGTTTCTCGCACTCCTTCACGCTATGGACATTTTTCAGTATGTTGCTACTTGTCGATCCAGAAACAGGTTGTCGCGTGTTTTCTCAAGTGGAAGTATTTTGTGTCATTAATTAGTATTAAAAGAAGTGATTCGTGTGATTTTTGTTTTCTTTTCTTTTTTTGGTAGTTATGAAGCGTGGTGCGGCATCTCTCCTCCACTACAGGAATAGATGCCGCACTTTTTTTTTGATAAGATGCCGCATGTTGAATTTTTTTTATTTATTTTTTTTTTTTTTTTGTTTGAAAGGAAATATAAGACTGTGTTACGCCGCGAAAATATACAAGAAAAACCAACAGAGGAAGTTGAAGCGAAGAGGCGATGGAAGAAGCGAGAAAAAGTATTGAAGAGGGGATGTCCCTTCGAAAAGCCGAAAAATTATTTGGCATACCGGCTAGAACGCTGTCGAGACGGTTAAAAGACGGAAATTTTGCGAAAAAACCGCTTATCTTTATGGGTAATTATTTACTTAATTAGTTATGGCACTCCATTATCTATATAATTTTTAAAATCTACTGACAGGTTTTCTTGGAATAGAAAACGAAAAAAAGCTAGCAGTACACATACAAAAATTAGCGTCTGCTGGTTTTGCCATTGACAGGGAAGGTGTTCGGAGCTTGGCGTTTGAGCTAGTGGAGAAAATGAAAGTCAAACATAAATATAACTTAACAACAAAAAAAGTTGGCTATGCTTGGCTTGTCTCGTTTTTGGAAAGGAATAGGAACATTTCGCTGAGACAATCCGAAGGACTTTCCCTTTCCCGTGGTCAAGGTATGAATCGATCGACAGCAAATGACTTCTTTGAAGTTCTTGAGAAACTTTTAAAAGAAAACAATTTAATGGACAAACCCGGAAATACATTTAATATGGATGAAAGTGGATTACAACTGAACGAATTACAAATTTGCTGAAAACAACGACATCATTATCCTATGCTTACCTAGCCATACTACACAAGCATTGCAACCTTTGGATCGAAGTTTTTTTAATCCATTAAAATCGTTTTTCCATAACGAAGCCAAAGTTTGGATGAACCATCACAAAAACAGAACCATTTCGAGGTATCAGGACAGGTATTTAATTGGAAATGCATGGGAGAAAGCAGCGTCTGTTGGAAATGGAGCTTCAAGATTCAGGGCCTCAGGAATCTACCCCTTTAATACTCAAGCTATTCTAGACCACTTCTTTAACGTATCAGATTAGGCTGCAGTTGAAGCTCACCAATCGTCAGCTTTTTCTTCAGAAACGATGACTTTATGTCCTGAATCGGACTTGGAACCCGCAGTTCAAACCACCAGCAATACCTCGAACACCTGTAATCACTCTGAAAATGAAACGCACACCTCATCATGTTTCAATAAGCCTACGCCAACAAAACTCCTACAAGAAATTTCACCAGTACCAAAAATTCCAACACTGTTTTTTTTTTCAAAACAAACATCTTAACATCTCCCTGTTCAATTGAAAAAAAGGAGAACGCCAAGTCTCCGAAAACCCAACCAGAAAAAAAGGCTTCAAAAAGGAAAGGAAGATTGAGCCGGCCGAAAATCCTAATGTTTGTGCCGAATGTTAGGAAAATTATTTTTCGACCAAAAAACGGGAGGATTGGATCCAATGTACGAAATGTAGCAAATGGCTACGAAAACTGCACATGCTACAAAACACCAGAATCTTCGCTTTGTACAGATTGCGGACGTGACGAAGAGCGAAAAGAACACACTGGGCATAAAAATTAAATAAAAAAAAAAACTAAAGCTCATTGAATTTAACATGCGACATCTGTCCCACACATGTTGGGAGAGATGGCACACCTAACATATTTTATTTTATTATTAATATTTATGAAAATAGTTTTATTTTCTTATTTAAGTAATTTATTATGGTAGAAAATAAATAAATATTTAAGTTTTTTTGAAAATTAAAGTTTGTTCTACTTTTATAAAAAAATTACAACCCCACAGTGTCACCTTCAACATAAAAAAAAAAATTCTCTTTCAACCTAAGTCTATGAAACAAAAAAAAACATTTTCATATTCTCTAGCAAACAAATTTTGAATTAAATCGTTAATAACCTCCTCCAGATAAGCCATAGGCTTTGCGTGAGAAAAAATATAACAAATAAAATACTAAAGAATGCAGTTGTAAAAACCTAATAAACTTTTTGATAACAACACCATTGTGAAAATTTGTTGGTCCATAAACGAAAGGATATATCCTGCAATTTTATTCAATACCTTAATTTACGTGCATAGAATTCAATAAACTCTCACTCTATTTGTGGTTTATCAAAAATTCAAATAATAAACACAACCCTATATCGACCAACTGTTAAATCTAAATTTCCCACTGACCTTATTAGAACCCCGAAAAAAGAAACAATTTCCACCTTAATAGGCACACAAGCAGCGCCAATTCCAGATGGTACGGCAACAGCGCTGCAAATGCAGGTCAGTAAGCAAACACAATTTTAATTAAATGGTCGATTGATTGTGTTTCTCCTGGAACCGTCCGGCCAACGAGAGAACGACCAAAGTGAAAATCCATTTCAATTCTTTTTTTTTTTTTGTTTTTTACAGGGAAGAAAAACTGCTCTTATGTATCCTTGATAACGGTCACAGGTTGGCAGAACCAGCAGAAGCATTAAAAAGAGGACTATTACACTGTCCAAATGCAAAGTCCATTTGACGAAGTCAATTTAGTGCCATTAACATTTCCGTTTCACCAATCGAAGGACATTCGAGTGCGATTTGGATTTTGCACGTTTTATCCACTTTTGGATATGTGTACTCGTAGCGCTGGGAAGCTGGAAATTACAAAGTGGGTCGCACGAAAATCAATTGCTTAACTCAAAGTATCACAAAATTTTATTACTGCACTTCGGTTAAGGTAATTCGCAAATAGAATTCTTTTAGTGAAAATCGACATTGGAATCGTTATGTTTTTTCTTTTTTTTTTATTATTGAAGAACTTTATTGAAATAGGTGAAATATGAAAGTTTCCGTGAGACAGAGAAGATGGAGAACAATTGGGTCTTCTTTGGGGAAAATCAAAGTTTTAGGTTGGAAATTTCCATTTGTGCTAAGTGAAACATTTTTGTTTATATATTTTTGGGTAGGTGGTATTTGAAACTATAAAAGAAAACTTTTTCGAAAACTTCAGAAAGAATGTGATCATCGGGGATATCTATGTATATTGCTTTAAGCAGTGTCGTGACTTCGGAAGTTGAATAAATTGCGTTAACGAAATGGATTTGTTTGACTGATGTCAGTTCTGCAAAGTGCTTAGCTATATATATGTATGACTGATGATTGAGGTTTCAATTTAAAGCGTTGAACCGTGACTGATCTCTTAATATTTTTCGCCACAATAAAGTATTTATGTCTCTTCGCATAGTTATTACAATTTTTACAATTTTCGATTTTTACGTTGTTTAGTTCCTGTGTTTCTGCAAATACTCCATATTACTATATTGATTAATATATGTGTCAGTTTTAACACGTGGTTTGTAACATAAAAAAACAATAGCGTTAGATCCTTCAGGAGCAGATACATATATTAGGGATCATCATAGCAAATTATGTTGATCTAGATATTATGTCCACCCGTCTGACCGTTTGTCCGTCCGCCTATTCGTTTGTATCTTCGTCTGTCTGTATGTCACCAGACAGACAAACATACACTTTAAAAAACAGTTTTTGCCAATATTTTTACTAGAAACTGCCTTACATTGCACAATTTCACGCCTACTTTTTGGGGGCGCAGTCTTCTTAAAAAAAAAAAAAAAACTTTTCTAAAGTGTGTCCCGAAATTCACGCAAGATTAGAATTTTGCGCCATTTGTGCGGTAAAGTGTTGCCAACAAAAAAAAAAAAAAACAGCGTGACAGCTGACAGTTCAGGGTTATTAAAAACGGAGTGCTACACGAAAGAACAACACGTTTTTATTGTTGAGCAATATTTTAAAAATAATGATGGTTTGCCAGCTACAGTTCGCTATTTTCGTACAAAATATGGATGAAATAGTGATTTAACTTCAGAACTGTGGAGAGATTAACTCAAAAATTCACGGTGACTGGATTAATTAGTGATCTTAGATACTCTGACCGTCCTTCAACATGTCGTTCGACACAAAATATCGAAACGGTTTGTGAGAGTGTTGCCGAAAGTCCAGGAACATCAATTCGGCACTGTGGCCAAGAATTGGACATTTCGAGAAGCATAACAAGTGCACTGCCTATCCTTATGAACGATTTGCATCTTCATGCATTCAAAGTGCAATTGACTCAGGAACTGAAGCCTACTGACCACGCATAGCGAATAGAGTTCGTTGAATGGATTATGGAACAACAACAAAATCATCTTCAGCGATGAGGCTCATTTTCATTTTGATGGGTTTGTCGAATTGTCAAATTTGAGGTTCAGAAAATCCACGAGTGATTGTTCAGAAACAAACGCATCCACAATGTGTCACTCTTTGGTGCGAATTTTGGCCGGAGGCTTCATAATAGTTAATGGCAAATTGCAAGATATAGATGTAGACGACATGTCGTTTCAACAAGACGCTGCCACATGCCATAGAGCCCAAGAATCAATTCAGTTACTGAATGAGTCATTTCCTGGTCGTGTAATTTTCCGTTTTGGTGACCGTCGGACTTTTTTCTTTTGGGTTTTTCGAAATCTATGTTTTATACCAACAATCCCATGTCCACCCACGAATGAAGGAGCAAATTAAGCGCTGTATCAATGAAATTCAGCCATATTTATGCAAATCAGTTATGGAAAATTTCGACAAAAGTTTGCGTATGTGCCAGCAAAGACTTGAATCTTATGATCCGGAGTAAAAGGATGACAACCCTCCCACTTTACTGCATCCCTACTGGTTCGCCAGTGGGGTGTGCCGCTTTGACCTCAGGAAGTACCGGTAGCCTTCCCGGTTTCGGATTACTTCGTCACTGAGGCCAATCAAATGCTGGTGTTTTAGCATTTGTGTGATCCAGTTGTTTTTTGGTCTGCCTTTTTTGCGCTATTGCGTAGGAACGTTGATTGATATTGCCTTTTTGACAGGCTTCGAAGAATCTGTCCTTTGAACATGACAATACCAACTGAGCCGGTCGTGCTCTATCTTGCTTGTGATGTGTTCTTTTACATGAAGGCATCCTCGAATCTTTCAACTTATTCTATCAAGCTTTGTTACTCCTGCTGTCGTGTGAAGTATCTCCATCTCAGCTGCAGTTAATTTGCCCTCATACTTTTTGTACATTGTCCCGCATTGTGAACCGTATGTGAGCGCCGGACGTACAACAACTACGGTGTAGAGTTTTTCTTTCAGCTTAGGGGACATTTTTCGGTCACAGAAGATTGCGGAGTTCTCCCGCCACTTCATCCACCCTACGCTTAAGAGATAATTGATGTCATCATCACAAGTTACTTCGCTATTGAACATAGATCCCAGATATTTGAACTTTTCGCAATTGGGAAAAACTTTTCCATTCAAGTAAATGTCTGGAATAGGCCGGTGTGGATCAGACACTTGTGATAGCTCCATCGTCAGCAAAGAATAACTAATGCACTTTGGGGTCCGTCACTTTTCCTTCAAGTAGATAATCAAGGACTGCAATAAATAGCAAAAGGACTAAGGACAATTCCCTAGTGTACACTGACTTTGATTGGGAACTCTTCGGTGACTCCTGCGGGACATCTTACTCTTGTCCTTGCTCCCTCATAAATGCCATGATCATGCGCACGTAGATTTCTGGAACTCCTTTTTGTCTTAGCGCCACCCATAAGAGATCTCTTGGTTGTCTATCAAAGACTTTTTCAAAATCAACCAACAAATCCTTTAAGGAATCACGATGTTTTTCCATTATGATCCTTATATTTTGGATTGCGTCTGTTGTTGATTTACCCGAGACAAACCCGCACTGGTCATCAGATAGACGTATTATTTTCCGCAGTCTGCCATCTAATACCCGCTCAACGATCTTCATGGTGTGTGACATTAGCTTGACAGAACGGTAGTTATCGCAGTTTCCCGTATCGCCCTTCCCTTTGTGCAAAGGACGAAGATAACTTTCCCTCCACTGATTAGGCGTTGGATCACTGCTCATAAGTTTGGAGATAAGAATCATGAGCCATCTGGACCCGATGTCTCCCATCTTTTTCCAGAACTCAGAGGATATCTCGTCTGGCCCAACCTTTTTTTTTTTTATTATTTGACCGCATTCCTAACATCTTCGACGGTAATGTCGGATATTTCGCCATTGTTAGGAGCGGCTCTTGGGAAGCATACCCGGCAAAACTGTTCACTCAGAAGTCTTTCGCAATACTGTCGCCATCTGTGGAGAATTTTGTCGCCTTCCACAAGAAGCTGGCCTTGAGCATTGTGAATAAACGAATCTCCTATGCATTTCTTCTTCTCTGGGCGGCTATTTTGAAGATAGTTGCTCCATTATTCAAGTTGTTTTGTCGAAGCTCCTGGATAGCCTGGTTCCTATCAGACGCCGAAGGCGATATTTCCTCCAACTCCCGATAGAGGCTTGAAATTGGGCGCACTTCTTCTTCGCGGGACCTTTGGAACATCTATGTATCACTATAGAAGAATACTTTGACCAAGCCTTGAAAGCCGATTTCTTTTCCGGTATCTACTACTACTTTAGCTTCATCTGTCCACCACCATGTTTCTTTGGCGTGTTGGCAGGGGCCTTTCGACATTATCAGCAGTGATTTGGCTCTCTCCAAGCAAGATCGCTGTAGGGAATCCCATATACCTTGTACTCTGCACTCCCCATCACAGACCTCATCGATGATGGTAAAGACGTAATTTGCCATGTTGGTAATAAAAACTTCGCCTTTTCCTTTGTCCAGCTTGTACCAATTGATTTTCTCAGCCACCTTTGTTTGCTTATTTGTTTTCTTCCCCGTCTCCATAAAAATGTCTGTTAGGAGGAGACGATGTTGCTGGGCGATCGCCTCTCCCAGGATCACTTTGCAATCTTTAACCCGGGGTTTCATGAAACTGGCTACCAAATGGTAGTCAATCTGGGTTTCATTTCCACCACTGCTGTAAGTGATCAAGTGCCGGCTTTGTTTGACGAACATGGTATATAGCTCGATAAGACCGTATGACTTGCATATGCTTAGGATGTCATCACCTGGAGAATTCCTGGTGCCGTACCCCAGTCCTCCATGGCAGTCTTCATAGTCTTCATTTGTTTTCCCTACATGTCCGTTTAAATCTCCACCAACAAACAAAAGCTCTTCCTTTGGGATGTTTTTGTGGAGGTTGTGAAAATCCAGCCAGAATGCATCTTTTTCTCTCTGTTCGCATCCGACTTGGGGAGCATATGCGCTTATAATATTCCACACCTCACCCTGTACCACCAATTTGAGAGACATCAAACGGTCACTGGACTTTGAAATGTTCAAGATGTTGCCAAGTAGCTCTGCCGCGAGGATGATAGCAATTCCGTTTTTACCTTGTTCCGATCTATAGTAGAACATCTTGCAAGTTTTTGTCTTATCGTCCAAGGAACGCGCCCGATTCTCGGTGTTTTAGCACTATTTTGCTATCCCCCGGAAACCGAATAACTTTCACCCGAGCATTTCTGCTCATCCCAGGATCACAGCCATTGGTAGTGCCTGGCGGGGTAGTGTTTTTCTTTTTAGCGTACTTTTCCATAATGTTGCGGTTTAAGCGTTTTTTGATTTTGACACTTGCATGCTCCTGATTTTTGATTTGTGTTTGATCTTACTTTTACAACACCGGTGATCTCCAGTCGTATCCCACGGATTTGCATGTACACTTACGGAACAGTTTTAAGATGGTATATGTATCGCTACGCTCGCCTGCATATTTTCAAAATTGCCTAGATGTGATTTTCTCCTTACTCCCCTTCTACGACAAGCGCTATGTATTTGTGGAGGGCGCTGCAGTGATATTCTTAACCCATCCCTGCACGGGGTCATTTGCCCGATATGCTGTTCCATACATAACCCTATACTGTATACCTTATGAATCAACAAAACATTTACAATTTTTAATTAAAAACCTGTGTTTTCTATCAAAATTACTTCTTGCGTGTATTTTGGGGCACCCGTTGTTAAGCAATGTAGTGCAGCAAAATTTCGACTTCATTGAGATCAGTATAAAGAAGCCACTATTTAAAATTTGTTAAAACCCGTATAAATTTCCAATGATTCGTATATTTTGTGGGAGCCTATTAAACAATTTGCAAGATACAGAGGTGTACGAATTTCGAAAATTTGCAATTGAATTTCTGTACTGCAAAAGGCAGGTAAGACAACAACACGGTATCAAGGATAGGACTCTGCATATAGTCACTTCTCATAAAAAAATAGTTTTAAGACTTTAAAATAAAATTCTCACTGGTAGAATTTTTGTAGACCTAAAGAACTACACTGGAAGAGTTACATATCTTTCTTATAACACACTTTCTGTAATTTACAATCAATTTCTGCAATTTACTGAGATAAGCATAATTTCCTCAGACGTGTAAAACATTGAATGGGAGAAAGTAGGTACGAGAGTTTCAGAGTCTAGTACTGGACGCGTGCTGTTAAACAAGTTTTTTCTAACACAATCAGGTGCATGAAATATTATATCAAACACTGGTTTCTTCTGTAATCTTACACTGAAAATGCTTATGTTTTGCGAAGCAAGGTCTTAGAATCTGAACATCATGATTTATATTAGCAACTACGAGTAAATCCCAGCATTATCTAGTCCTTTGTGGATAATGACCAAAAGTCCAGAAAAGCATTTTCAGTGGAAAGGCCCGCCCTAAACCTGAACCGCATTGGACTTAAACAAACAAACAAAAAAAAAGAAGATTTTCTTAAGATATGGTATGAGAGCAAGGTGAAAAGATCTCGACCTGCCGCAGAGACGGCATTCCAATCAGCAAAAAATTATGTTTCCTGCCTGGGTGCACTTCTCATTAGTTCGTATGACAAGTTTCAACTTGTTCTCTTAAGTAGTTTCTTTACGCGAATTTTTGCAGAAGACGTCTCTTGTGTTTTTCGTTAAAATGGATAAACTTGAATATCGTGCAGTGATAAAATTCTTCGTTTTGGATGGGTTAACCCCTAAGGAAATTCATCCAAAGTTGACAAAAGTTTACGGGGACTCTGCTCCTTTCATGTTAACCGTTAAAAAGTGGGCAGCTGAATTTAAACGTGGTCGCACGTCCCTCGAAGATGACCCACGTGAAGGACGGCCAAAAACCGCAACCACACCCGAAACCATCGAAAAAGTGCATGATATCGTGTTGAACGATAGGCTAGTGAAGATGAGTGAGATAGCTAAGGCTGTGTGTATATCGGAAGAGAGGCTGCGAAACATCTTGCACAAAAACGAAAGCTCTGCGCAAGATGAGTGCCACATTTGCTGAATGCCGATCAAAAGCAAATGCGCAAACGATTTTCGCGGCAACCTTTGGACCAATTCAATTGGGATCCGACCGATTTTGTGCGGCGATTTGTCACCATGGATGAGACATGGGTCCACCACTACACGCCAGAAACGAAACAGCAGTTGAAGCTGTGGGTGGAAGTCGGTGGTTCAGCGCCATAAAAGCGAAGTCGATCGCATCTTCGGGAAAGGTCATGGCTAGTGTGTTTTGGGATGCGAAGGGGATCCTGTTAATTGATTACCTTGAGAAATGCAGAACAGTTACAGGCGAATATTTCCCCAACCTTCCTTACCAGCTGGATGCCAAAATTCGCGAGAAGAAGCCTGGCTTGAAGGACAATGCACCAGGACAATGCACCTGTACACAAGTGTGCATTGGCGATGGGAAAACTGTGGGATTTGGGGTACGATTTGCTCGGCCATCCCCCCCTATTCACCTGATTTGACACCCCCAGACTTCCATCTGTTCCCAAACATGAAGAAATTTGTTTCTGGGAAGCGCTTCGCATCCAATACAGAAGTTGAGTGGGCCGTAGATGAATATTTTCACAGCCTTCCATACTCTCACTTCTGAGAAGAAATACTGATGTTAGAGAAACGCTGGACCAAGTGTGTTAAGTCAAGGGAGATTATGTAGAAAAATAAAATCATTTTTTAACTGAAAATCGCAGTCTTTCATTGTCAGGCCAAGAACTTTTCACCTTGCCTTCGTAAAACCCTACTCTTAATACATTTTCAAATTTCAAAAAGAGATATCACATTAGCCTACTTTAATTCTTCGGTTAAAATTCCAGAAGTAATACTGTAATAAGATTTGCTTCTATTGATTCTAATAAGATACGGAATTAACAGTGTCTGTTCCTGTTACAAGAAGCTGGGAAAAATGCCATTTTCATCCGCTAATTTAAATTGTCGAAATGTGGATGGAGCCCATTTTATACCCTGAAAATATTTCCGAATAGGTTGTAGTCTCTGTAGGCTGTAGGAACATTTTCCTGATGGTAAAATTACCATATTGTTAGTACAGACCTATTCAATACATTTCAATTCTTTTGCTTGTACCTGAACTGCCCCAAGCTGTGTGATACTTACTTACTTATGTCCTATATCCCCTTGTAGGTACTAAGGCCTCGACTACGCCTATGTGCCATCGTGTACAGTTTCCGGCAATGTGTCTCAGCTCTCCCCAACTTTTCCCCAACTGTCGTGCTTCCTTCTCGACTGTTCTGCGCCATGTTCTCCTTGGACCACCAGGTCTTCTGCCGTCCTGAGTTAAAGGGTTCCATTGCATAGCATGGTTCGCTATGGAGCTGTCACCCTTTCGGAGCGTGTGACCAATCCACTGCCACTTCCGTCGTTAGATGGTTCTGCCTATTGGTTCCTGACCCGTTCTCTCGTAAAGGTGTTCATTAGAGATACAATTGGGCCAGAAAATCCTTAAGATGTTGCGCAGGCACCTATTAACGAACGTTTGCAGCTTTCTGGTGATAGCAGTGGTCACTCTCTACGTCCTGCATATATATAATAGCACGGATTCAACGTTAGAGCGGAACAGTCTTAGCTTGGTGTTCAAACTGATTGCATTACTTCGTCATATTTTGGACAACATCTCGAACGCGGACTTTGCTTTGGCGATTCTGTTGGCTATATCCAGTTCGGTTCCACCATCGGTCGAGACAATACTCCCAAGATACTGGAAATCCTCTACTCTCTCTACCGGTTGTCCAGCAATGCATATTTGAGCCAATGAGTTCGTTCCAAGACTGATAATTTTAGTTTTTGCTGTACTAATTTTCAGCCCGACGACGCCAACCTCCCTCTCCATATCTGCTGTCATTTGGTGAAGGTCCAAAATTCTATGAGAGAGTAAGCATACGTCGTCAGCGTAGTCAAGATGTTTAAGTTGGGATGTAAGAGTCCATTGGATTCCTCCGTTTCCCGTCGACAAAGCTGCACGAAGCACATCGCTAATCACCAATAGGAATAGTATTGGTGAAAGAATGCAGCCTTGTCTTACCCCACTTGGGATTTCAAATTCCTCAGGCAATCTTCCTCTGTGCAGAACGTGGCATTTGGACCCTTCGTATGTAGCTTTGACAATAGCAATTAATTTATCAGGAATACCTCTCCTGCGTAAGGCACGCCAAATAAACTCCCTGTTAACACTATCGAATGCCTTCTCAAAATCGATGAACAGCAGGTGAAGTGGCGATCGATATCCAACGCACTGTTCGATGATAATCGGCAGGGTGTTGATGTGGTCGACACAGGAGGATCCAGAGCGGAAACTTGCTTGTTCGGCATCGAGTGTATCTTCGAGATGTTGTTTGATTCGCTCCAGGATGATTTTAGCTATTATCTTAGCTACAGCAGGCAGCACGCAGATACCTCTCCAGTTTCCGCACTCCATTAAACTACCTTTCTTAGGAAGCTTGACGATCATTCCCTTTTTCCTCTCGTCAGAAAAGCTCTCGCCTTCCCAAGCTCTCTCTATAAGTGGTAGCAGAAGCTCAGCCGATGTTGTTGGCGTTGAGCAAAATGCTCCTTCCATCTCTTAAGCTGGTCCTCATCCGAAATAAGCAAGGAACCGTCTAGGCTTTTCACTGGGTGTTGGCGTCACAGCTGATTGTCCCATGTATTTTTTTTTTCCACGACAACACTTGATAAGTGACACTGTTTCTCTTATTCGTACCTCGGCCATGTCCTGCGGGAAGTAAACGGAGGCGAAAATGACCTTCGTTTCCTTTGTTAACGGCATTTCTGCCACCGGGTCTCTACTAAAAGTGCATTCATCAAATAGATATAGTCGTTTAACATCTAGAATTACGGGATTTATCATGTTTTTCTCTTAAGGTCTGCTATATTCAGTTATCGGCAGCAACACCTCGTTCAGGATGTGGCTCTTTACCACATACAGACAATCCTAGAAAGAGAGTCGCTATGCGTCTCTACTCCTATAGTTCCCTAAAAGAAAGGATTTGATGCGTAAGTACATGCGCCTAAGCATTTGTCTCGATAACTAGGAAGTCGTTTATAACTTGATGCTCCGCATTTTTACAGTCTTGGTAAATTTTCAGGTTGGAAAGGTTGGAATCCTTGCAAATATCGAAAGTCATTTTTGGATATGTTATTTCACCCATCAGATAGAAACAGGTTTCTGTAGTTGTCCAAAAAGATTGGCAACGACAAGCACCTGCCTTTCATAAAATATTTTTGCATGTTTTATTTCACCCCTCAGATAGAGACATACCTTTCATATGAACGAAATGGAAATCCAACAACGATACTTTTCGATGAAATTTTGCAACAGGAAATCGATTTGCCGATGGTCGAAAGGTGGGGGCTGGGTTTGTTGACAGCTTTTTTTTGTGCTCTGGTTAAAATGCCGACAGAAGCTTTTTGTCGGAGCTATAAACATTTGCAGTGACAGCCAGTCTGCACTTAAAGACCTCGAGACTCCCATAAATCACTCATTGATTGTTTTAGAATTTAAGAATAGGAGTAGACTAAAAAAGGACCAAATGGAATCGGGTTTGTCTCATTTGGGTGCCTGGTTGTCATAGAGAATTTTATATAGAATACAAAGAAATTTGATTATGTATTTTCGGTGGTTTATATAATTATATATATATTATTACAAATAAAACGAACTTATACGCATTAAAAATTCTGATGTAGAAAACAAATTAAATGCCCGACTGGGTCACACGTATTTGCTTCATATGTGCTGTTCGTTCACATATTGTTCAGATTTAAAATTCATGCAAAGTCGAATAGAATTTTCAAAAAATGGCTTAAAAACATTTGTTTGACTATAGTCAAAAATTTGAACAGCATGTCCTCACATGTCCAACATTAATTAGATATAAATTCTGAATAAAATCGTCTGACCCGGAACTGAAAGTTCGCTAATAAGTAAAGTACCATTATTCGAAAAACTGAGTAAGCAGTTATTTTAGATTAGATTATTTATTATTGAAAATTCCTTATATAAATACAATATTAATTCACAAATACAGTATTAATTAACATAACAACAAAACTTAAAATAGATATGAAATATAAGAAATTCCTTTGGCATTCTGTATTTTTTATACATAAGTAATAAAAATAGTGTTGAGTGCCACTTCAATATGAATTATAAACAGTTAAAATTAGTTTATTTGGGTGAGTTGACCCTTGAAAAAAATTACAAAAAATAGTATTTTTATTAAAAAATATTAAGGAGTATCGAAAGAAAACATATTTACTTTATAGCATCAAATAGTGTGTAAGAAAAACTTAAGATTTAATTTATACCAGATAGTCAGAAAGAACAGATTCTATGCCAACAAAGTTGAGCTTAAAAAGTCCATTTTTTACTAGTATAAGAAACTTTCTAGGTAAAGTGATTATTCTGAACGATTGAGGAAGTTTGTTGAATAAACGAAGAGACGATAGGCAGTAGTATGGAAAGGAGGAACAGATACAGAGTACGAAAAGTTTCCACGTGAGTTATAGTTTGAGATTAATCGGAAATTTCGATTACCAGATTTCATAAAAAAAAACACTTCAACACCTTAAAACAATACAAATGACGAACAGGCAGAATTTTTAATTCACAGAACAAAGGGTAACTAGGTTGTCTCACAGGTTTACGGCATAAGTTTCGCAGGATATATTTTTGTAAAATCAATAGAGGATTTATTTTATTCTTAAAAGTACATAAAAAAGCAATACAATATTGTAATATTGAGTGAAAAATATCATAATAAATAATTTTTAAAAGCATACTTTAACAGATATTACGCAAATAGAAAAAATGCCGAAGCGTACAGCGTAAATAATTCCTCAAAGCATCTAAATGTTTCGAAAAGCTCATTTTCGAGTCAATGATAGATAAGCCCCAGGTATTTAAATTCATTGACGTATTCGATTAAAAAACATTCATCACTGCAGCTTAGGCTGCCATTAAAGGTAGCAGAAGATAAGCCAGACCTACAATTGCAAATGGAAAGTTTGAATTTTTGGCACTCTGGTGAATGAAAGTATAGACGACAAACTGTAAAACATAATCTTAGTCTTGGCACTTATGACCAAGTTTTGTTTGGAGAACCAGATTCTTAGAAGATGAAGGTCCATATTTATGTCGGAAAGCAGGTCTAGACGACTGTCTGAACCATATGAGAAACTTACATCATCCGCAAAAGCAATTGGCGTGCCTTTCAAATTAAGTGCAAAAAGAGAGTTGATGTAAATAAGAAACAGAATGGGACCTAAGACAGAGCCTTGAGGTACCCCTAAGTTGAAGACTAAGATCGCTCCTGATTTCCTCAATCTTCACTCTTTGTGGCCTATTTTTCAGATAAGACCTGAACCATTCTAACATGAAGAAACGAAAACCTACATTTTCAAGTTTATTGAGAAGAATGATGTGATCGACCATATCAAACGCTTTGGTGATATCAATAAATAGACCAGCAGTGGACTTTTTATTATTATATTTACCACAAAATTGTAGAAGTGCATCTTCGGTCGATATACCTTTCTAAAAGCCAAATTGTGATGTAATAAAAAACTTAGATTTTAAAAGATAACTCACTATTGTCCATGTTATTTGGGCCATCTGTTGGTTTATTTCTAAAATTACTATAAAAAAAATCCAATCAATATTTTTCAAAGTTTTTTTTTCTTTATTGAGCATATTTTTGGATTATTTATGGAAAATAATTTCATTTCGTTTATGGAAATTGGCGGAGGCCAAGCAAAATCACCAAAACGGCTGATTATACGATCATTGAGCTTAGTGCGCAAAAGATGGATTGTTGGACGGCTTGTATGCTACGTAGCGGCGTCTTGCTAGAATCAGAAATCGCAAAAAAAAAATCCGGTTATCAGGCCTCTATAAATCTCTCCGTTGAGCGTAACGTTGTTGCCATCTTCATCTTCAAAAAAAAAAATTAGCGTATAATGCCTTCATTTCACTAACCACACCAAACAGTCACGCCCTGAGGATGCATTCACATCTCTACGACTACTTGTGAGAGGATAACCTGTGTTATCAACTACAATGCTAATCTCACGAACTTTCTTTACAAACTTGCGTAAGCTTATTTTATTATTTGGACTGAAATTTATTTTCAAAATTCGCACTGTTTCGGCAATACAGCACTGACTTTGAAAATAATTTTTCAATATTTTGCCAAAGTTATTCAAACATAAATCAATTTTTTGAGCGCGAAAGAGCTATCAGTGTCAAAATAACACCGACCGATGGCCCACCCGTTATATAAATTTTTGTCGAAATCAGAAATTAATGTCGAGGTTAGAATGAAAATTCCGGTTTCGCTTCAAATTCTGACTCACACTCCCGATGTATGAAGTTTATAGTAAATCTATCCAGCCTTTTGGGCTGTAGTCAGTATACAGAAGTACGGACAGACATACAGGCAGACGGACAGACATACGAACAGACAGACGGGCAAAATTGGGGGATACATTTTTTTGAGTTTCTTTGCTATAACAATACCAAGATAAATCAAAATCTCGAGATAAAATTTGTTTACAAAGACAATAGAAGCAAAAATTTAACATACATATTTACATATGTAAGTGTAAAATTATATCAAGTAACTCTGGCGTATGCGGGTTTTTGTACACATCCTTCGTTGCTTATTTCGAGGAATAAATTTCCACTAATGTTAATTAACTACTGCTTTTTATCAGCCGGAGCGGAAAGAAAAACTCATAATGATGCAGGTTCCTTTATTATCCCCAAAGACTTTAAAATCCTGATTAAAATTGCAGTACAAACACAACTACTCATTTCCAAGGATAAAATGAAAATGAACACTCTAGTCAAACTTCTCCATTATCCAGTAAAAGACAATCTTTCGTCGCGACAACTAAAAGTGAAAAGGGCCACCACCATCTTCTAGGGATTCGTCTGAAATGAAAGTCATGCATATGTACGTATCCGTACATACCTACCACATGTGATACAAATAAGTTTTAGCGGCATACGTGAGTAGCAGTAATCTTAAGCAAATCACATCCTTACCACACGTGCTCACAGCAGCATAGAATTTCAGCCTCATCCACACGCCTCGCTTACTTGACTGCACATTGCACGCCGTATCATCAGCAGAAGACAAGGTAATCTCCATATCTAGATGACGTCTGAAATCCAAATTTGGTTCGTCAGGGAGCAAGAAGTATACTGAAATTTCTGCAGCATCTGACTGTGCCTTTTCAACGTTAGTGGTGTTGGAACGAAGTCGCCGTCGAAATGTACACATATCATTAGGCGTCGTCGTGCGTCCTTGATATCACTTCAGTGTTGTGCCATGTAGTCGGTGTCGTCACAGTTGTGCATTTCTGTGAATACAATACCCGTAGCTTCCCCATTTAATTCAATTTTTTTCTTTTTTCGTATGAGCATTTGTGAATATGTAGGGTCTCCTTTTGTTCCAACAATGCAGCATATATGTATGACGACTTGAAGAAAGCATTAAAATATTTACCATTGCTGTCATGAATTCCATAAGGGCCTGCTCCAGAAAATCCTCTTCTCATTGAGCCCATGCTCTGATGTGGTTGCCACTCTTGCTAGTATTGCCACCATCCAGAATGCACTTCAACTTTAATATATGCCATCTTCTTTTCAATTCCCACAGTGACTTTTCATCATCTGAAAGGATCTTTTGTGGCAAATTAAAATCCTATCCAATGCATAGAGTGAAAAGAGTAGGACTGGATGAGTACGTGTGCTAAACATTTTTCGTAGTGTGTGAATGACGGCTTCATTTTGTTGTGCAAAGGATCAAAGGCATACCATGAAATTAAATTGCCATAAATGGTTCGTTATGTGGCAAGGATTGGCTGATGCTCATACTAGGTGCGTTGAGACGTACGGGCTTTCAAATTTATCCGCATTAGCTCATGCATGCATTCAAAAGGCTCCACTCAGACTGACGCAATGACATTGTATGGATGCAGACACAAAGCAGAAAATCGTAACAAATGTTTCCAATGATTTAATTTTACTTCTCCTTTGTCTTATACTTCATGGGGAGTGTGATCCTTTTTGCGTAACCCGACTAAATAATGTGAAAAATGGCTCCGTAGATTATTATTTGTGGCTATTGAAATTCACATGTTGGTGGTCTCGCTCGGTTTGCGGTTTTTTCTCCATTTACATAAGTAATTCTTCACAATTATAATTCTTTTTTTTTTATTATTATTGTTTGCGTGCCAAAGGGGATATTGTTTCAGGGCACTGGCGTTTGAGAAAAGGGGAAAGAGGAACAGAGGAGATGTATGCACATGTTGGCTTTAATGTTTGAAAGTTGTAGTGATAAGGAAATACAGAGCCTGGTAGATCACTTCACAATCGTAACGAGGGGCTTATAAAGGAATCCCTATATTTGACAGTACAACCAAAGTTGGGCTTAAGGGTGAACTGATGTGCATTTGAAGCATGGCGCGCATTGCAGGTTTGGAATGCAGCTGGCTATTTCACTCGAGCATTTATTTTTGATAAAAAAAAATCGATAAAATAGGGAAAGACAATATTTTAACGCGCGATTCTGTATCCTGTCTAGATGCAGAATGGTCTTGGGTTCACCAGACCAAATGTCGGCATTATATTCCAGCTTTGGGCGGATGAATGCCTTATAAATTGAGACCAGATTAGACGGGGTAAAATATTTCTTGCACCGTTTAAGGAATCCTACATATTTTGGAGCATTTTCGGTGACCTCGAATATGTGATCATTCCATCGAAAATGGTTATTAACACACATGCCGAGAATATCATGTTTCACGGTGTCAGCGACGCAAGTATCATTCGTGGATAATTGATGAGGGTTATGGTTTCGCTTGAGAGACAGAAAATGGCATTGTGTTTTGGAAGCATTATATTTTACTCTGTTGGTTGAACCCCATTTGATTATGCTGTCCAAGTCGAAATTTACTGTGTTTAACATACGTTGCCGTTCCTCTTCTACCGTCGAAGACGAAGCACGTTAGTTAGGGAACGAATATGAGAAACTGAGGGTACTGTCATCAGCGAAGGAATGGATTGGATTAGAAGTTGCAGACAAGAGATCATTTATAAAAATAAAAAAGAGAGTCGGAGACAAAACAGAGACTTGCGGAACACTAGCATTTATTTTGTGAATTGCAGACTTGACGCCATCCAAGACAACTTGTATTGAACGCCCCGAATTGTAATTTCTAATCCATTAAAGAAGAGACTCATCGACGTTATATGCATGCATTTTCGACAAAAGAGCCTGATGCCAAACTCTGTCAAATGTCTTTGAAATTTCAAGCGCAATCATCTTAGTTTCGTCAAAGTGATGAAGAGATTGGTTCCACTTCTTGTTGAGATATACCATCAAATCACCAGTGGGCCTGCTGCTACGAAAACCATACTGCCGGTCATTGAGAAGTTTTCGTGAACCGAGATATTTGATAAGCTGACAATTTATCAGGGTTTCCATGGCCTTGGAAGGAAGGGACGTAAGTCCAAGTTCTTTACACAATTTGGCACAAAAGACCTCACTCGACTTCCTAAGGTAGTAACTTTGCAAATAAAAAAGAATGGGTTCTGTTTGTTGATTATGTTTAAAATTGATTCCATTAAGTCTCGAAGACAATATCGGTTAAGTGGCCACTGCCAGAGTTGATATACATTCATTCCGTAATATTTTCGATGACTTTTCTCAAAACATCTGACGATGAATTCATCACTTCTTATCAGATGTTGTCCTTTAGGGTCAGCAAGGTCTGTGGCTTGTTCGTATAGACCCGTTACCTCAAAAACCCCAAGAAAGAAGTCTACAGCGATCAAATCGGGCGATCTTACGATTCAGTGCTATCGCTCGTGCTGTGTCTACGGCTGCACTGTCCTGCTGGAACCACATGTTATCCAAACCCAATCGTAAGAAGTCGTTGACTTTGATTTTGTAGCGCTCACCAGTCACAGTAATACGAGTAGTGTTGTCGACGCCATCATCGAAAAAATGTGGGCCAATCACCTTTCCTCCGTAAACGCCGCACCAAACAGTGACTTTGAGAGGTAATTTTGCTTGTTCACGTATCCGCATAGGCGGAAATGCGCCTCGTCGCTAATGATGATTGTTAATGGAAAATCAACCTCATCGCGGTTTAGGAGGGCTTGGATGTAATTTACACTCGATTCGCGGTCTGCAAACAATAGCCTATGCACTGTTTACACTTTGCCCGGGTACATCTTTACGTCTTTCACCAAAATTCTTTGTAAAGTTCGTCCGTTGATGCCCAATTGCGTGGCCCGCCACCTGGTTTATATTTGAGGGTCCTCTTGGACATGTGCAACAACAGCAGCGATTCTCGATCTAACGTCTACTGCCGCAACGTTTGCCCATATGATGTCACACGATCAGGGAATCGACGATGAAAATCACGTTGTGCCAAAACCACCGACCGATTATTTGTCAAATACATTGACACAATTATTCCGCTTTCTTAAATAGTATAGCACTTCATGGTTTGTCTACTTAACAAATCTGAAAGTCGCGATGACATAAGACGCCATTTGCAAAAATGCGAGCATGATAATTACAAAAACAATTTAGTATTTTTTAGTGATATACCTATAGATGTAGAATAGAATACATACCTTCTTTCTTTTTTTTTCGTTTTGTTTTATTACCCGTCGAAATATAGAATATATTCATGGTTGAAAGACTTCGAGGATGTTGCTGCTGTTTGTAGTTGGAGTGACGTGCACAAATATTTGTATGCACGACGGTTGCTGGTAGGGGCTGGTAGGTCGGCGGACGAATCCGAATCCGGTATAAGTAGCTGGAAAGCTTTAAAAGATTTACTTGTGAAGGAATTCAGTAAAACAGAGGTGGAAAACGTACATAAGATTTTAGAATAGAATGGAATACTTTTATAGATTCAAAAAGATTGTTATTAAGGGAAAGATCAAGATGTCACATTTAATTGGTTGTATCATAGCAGGGATCCCTGAGGATGCAGTAAATAAAGGAACGTTGTACCAATCCAATAATTTAGAAAAGCTAAAGGATCAACAAAAAGAGAAGAGGCGACAGTTTAATACAGGTGGAACGGTTAGACAAAATAATATCCCCAGACTATTTGCGGGGCCATATCTCATCTGAGTAACGATTGTCCAAATAAATCGAAGGGGATGCGATGTTTCAATTGCAACGAGTTTGGACACATCGCGCCCAATTGTCCCAAAAGAGAAACAAGGGGGCCAGCTAATGTTCGTAAGGTAAATGTTCCGGATTTCATAATGCAGGTAACGATAGAAGGTGAGAGTTACTCAGCGTTGGTAGATACCGAGAGTGATATTAGTAAAGGGTCTTTTATTACGTGCTTCCTATTTCTAAATTTAAAAAAAATAAAGTGTGTGTGAGATATCATCAAAAGTTTTATTCGTTTGAAAGGCCTATCGATGCCATTATGTATGGAATATAATATCGTTCAATTGTCTGCCGCGACTTCTCTGGGTGGCGCGCATCCGAAATGTCCAATTTTCCATGACTCTGGCGCATAAACCAGGCTGAATTTGACCGATGGCATGGGTTATGTTGGCTTTGAGGGCTGCTGTGGTTTGTGGCTTATTCGCATAGACCTGCGACTTCAGAAAACCCCACAAGAAAAAGTCTAACGGGGTCAAATCGCACGATCTCGGTGGCCAGTTCACATCACCTCCATGTGAGATGACCATGCCCTCGAATCGATCGTGCAGAATTTCCAATGTGGCGTGTGCTGTGTGGCACATAGCGCCATCCTGTTGAAACCACATGTCGTGTGTCCATATGATCCAATTCAGGCCAAAAGAAGTTGGTAATCATCGACCTATAGCGCTCGCCGTTGACGGTGATGGCCTGGCCAAGATCGTTTTTTAACTTACTGGCCTTATGCGGGCGCTCTAAGCTAAACCTAATACTTAAAAAT
The DNA here is from genome assembly GCA_963082735.1 of Pocota personata. Lineage (NCBI taxonomy): Eukaryota > Metazoa > Arthropoda > Insecta > Diptera > Syrphidae > Pocota > Pocota personata. The sequence continues at coordinate 60,209,522 of OY720429.1, read as the reverse complement.
ATGTCTTTCGACGTAACCTAACTTAAATTTGTATTTATTTGTTTTTTTTTTCTATTACTAATAATTACTAAGAAAAGTTTTATTTAGATGAAAAAACTTAGTAAATGAACTTTTTGTTTGTTTCTTATACATATAAAACTTATAGACTATCTTAAAATAAATCTTAACCTACCTTATTCTACCTTAATCTACTTACTCTAACTACGTAATTATATACGTATTTTTTTTTTTTTAATAGATCCAAGTGCTTGTGTGTTTTTTTTTTTTTTTTTTTTTATATATATATATGTTATCTAAAAATCTACCTAAAAAATACCTAACCCTAAGCTATGTAAATCGGCCACAGAAAAACCAGCCGACTTCAAACTGGCTACCCTAGATTATGGGGAAACGACGAAGGGGTTCCCCCTTGTTCGGCTAGCCACCAAAAATGTCCGTACTGACGTTGTACGTCGTCTATATTGCGACTCGATACCGCTCTACTAAACCGGAGATGCTCCACACTGCTGTGTGCGACGTCTCTGTCGTATTTGAGTCGCCTATCCGCAACTGTCCGAGCAACATGGAAGATTAGCGGCACTGCCAATCTGTCCTGGATCAGACCTTTCTCATCGAGATAGAGGAATGCCTCTGAGGGAACAAAGCCGTTAAGGCGCACTCTCTCGTGGTACCTGCAATTGAGGTAATAAGCCCCAGAGATCAGGTTATTCATCGAGCTCATTGCTCTTGCAATATGCCTTCGAGTCAGCTTGATCAGGAAATTATCCACCATTATTAGGTTAGCCCTGTTGTACAGGACCTCATTGGGATAGAATTTTATGTACTGGGATTCTGGTGTCCTGTATAAATGAAGGCAAGCCCTTTCAAACACCCGAATCTTTTCCAACAAGTTTGCTCCCACGTTGAACCACACGGGGCATCCATATACGAGCATGGGCCGAATGAGGGCCACGTAGCAGATTACCTTCACCCTTGCATGGCTCTGGCCAGAGCAGCATCTATATGTTTGTTAAAATATAGATATTGGTCTAACCAAAGCACTAGGTATCTGACTACACTTCGACTCGAAAGTGGCTGTCCGTGCGGTCCAACGATTGAGAACTTTCGCCAATTCTTTCTGGTATCCCTAGAGGCCCCAGACAACGGCGTCCTAAAAAGAATGGTTTCCGATTTCTGGAAGTTGATCTTCAACTGCTCAACTGATCTTCAGTGCAATGACCTCGATTTTTGGTCCTGATCTGTACGCAATCAAGTCGTCTGCCTACACTATGGCATGGTGAAGTGATCCTATGAGATCGCTCGTGTAAATGTTGAAAAGGATCGGTGAATTAACCGCACCTTGTTGCAGACCGTTTTTAATTAGAAATGTTCCAGCAGAAGTCACATTGCCATTTTTGACAATGAACTCTCTACTGGTGAGCATATTATAAAGTATGTACAGCAGTGGTTTGCTTATGCCCAGCCTGCTCAGCTTGTAGAAAAGTCCCTCTAACCATACGGTGTCGAAGGCCTTCTCCAAGTCAATCAGGCATGCAATCGTGCATTGGTTCTTGCTTTTGTTCCATTGGATATCCGATACCAGTTTAGACGCGGCATGTATTGTATCATGCCCCGCCTTAAAACCGAATTGGTTATCCGGAATTATATTATTGTTCTCAGTCCACTTAAGCAGGGCTCTATTGATAACTTTCTCGAATACCTTGCTGATGTTCGGAAGGAGACTTATCGACCGGAGATTTGCAGGATTGGAGGTGTCCTTACCCCTTTTGGGGATAGGTTGTATCATTGCTGTTTTCCAGTGCGCTGGATAATGTGCATTATTCAGCGCATTGTTAAACAGAGTGGTGTAAATGTTCACCGCTTCTAGAGGGAGATGTCGAAGCACAATGTTCGACACTCCGTCGATTCCCATAGATTTCTTTCTTCTCAATGATTCAAAGATCGCTTGGAGCTCCACCTTCGATATGTACGGGGGATGTACCCTTTCATCGGCGATGACATTGTTTGCCGTAATATCGTCATTGAACTCGGTAAAAGACATGTTCTCTGATCGCCAGTGCTCCATATCATTTCGAAGGAGAAGTTATGCACAAAGACGCGATTTTCCAATTCGCGGTTCGGGCAAATGGTATCATTCACCTTGTACACTTCTTGGAAAATCGCTCCTATTGCTTCTACCTTCTCCTGCGGATCTTCGATCACAAAGAAGTTGTCATCCTCTACTGCGTTATCTGGATCTATACCTGCTGTTATCAGTATTCGTGCATTCTTCGTCGGTCGGGGGATCTTAAGACACCGAAGGTCGTTTTGATTATTCCTCCGAAATATTTTATTTATCTGTGGGAACATACTCGGGTTGTTGGATTTTACAGCCCGAATTTTGTTGTTCCAATGCAAATTTACAGAAAGTCAGTAGTTTTCCCTGATTAATTTCTGGAGGTTTTTAATCAACGACTTCAGCGTCCTAACCTCCGAGTTTTGTCTGTCAGTAAACTGTCTGTACAAGGTTTTTAGTCTCGACAGCAGTCTACTTTTGTGTTGGTGTAGTGTGTCAATTGTTGCATTACGGAATATGTCTGCGTTGTCAGTATGTTGATACCGAGGTATCGTATTGTCTATAGTTCGTTTAATTGTCTCGTCCATTTGTTTTAGGTACCAGTCAATTTCCTCGTTTGACAGATTCCTATTAGACGGTGGGTAGAGCGAATTCGAGGAGAGTGCTCTTGTCAAAATTCTAGAGAAGCGAGTCCAACGCGTCCTACTATAATTGTAGGAATATGTTTGGACAAACTCTTCCAACTCCGCAATTTCGTTGGGAATCGTTATTACAGCACTGAGTCCGAATAGTAGGTTCCCTCTAGGAATAGGTGTGTTATTTCCCCAATCTCTATCTCGATCTGGTCCACCCGCTTCGCCTGCTCCTGTACCTGACGCTGACGCTGCTCCATCTGCCCTTGGATAGAGAGCAAGATGGCCAGCAAGTCAGTTTGAGCCTCCGGTGCTCTAGGCGCTGGGACCTGAGAAACAACCTTCGGTCTTTTCTGTTCCGCGTTTCCCCGACCTGCCGCCATTTGGGCGTAGGTCACTTGGGGAGTCACGGATTGTGTTTGAATTGGAGCAGATGGACGTTTCACTACGACCTTCTCCTGACGAACCAGATTTACTTTCTTAATATACTGGAACTTAGGACAACCCCGATAGTTTGCGGTGTGTCCCGAGTTCCTGCATAAAGCACACGAGAGCTGGCTCTTATCTGCCACTCCATCTTTACCCAGAGAGCATTCCTCTGCTTTGTGCTTCTTTCCACACTTGACACATCGAGGCTGCATTTCGCAGTTCGACGCTGCGTGCCCGAACCTTTGGCAGCGAACACATTGTAAAATGTTTTCGCTCCTTCTTAATTTTTTCCAGGCGACAACCTGGTAGTCTAGGACTTTAATACTCCTTAGACCATCCAGTTTGCTATTGGGTGAAAGCTGAACTAGGAAGAACGGCAGTGTCCGCTTCTCCCTTTTTGCCTTAGCTGTGGTGAATGGCTTGACCCCTACGAATTGGAGCTCGTCGCACTCCTTCTCTTTAAGCAGTTTAAGGAGCATCTCCGGATCGGTAGAGGTTCTATCCCCTTCAGCAGCATGGTTTGCAGCTTTTCCCCCTTCGGAGTGAAGGAGAAGAATTCCGTCGTCGATTCTCTCAAAAGATTTTGAATTTTTTTGTACTGTTCCAAAATCAAAATCAACCCAAAATCAACACCGAACAGTAACTTTTTCGGGATGCATTGGACGCTCTTGGATCTCATGTGGATTGATATCGTCCCAAATTCGACAATTTTGTTTGTTGACGTACCCATTCATCCAGAAATGGGCCTAATCGCTGTGGATGATTTTTCGATGAAAATTATCGTCAGTTTCCAACTGCTCCAGAGCCCAATCAGCGAACACACGTCGTTGTCCTATGGTCGTTTACCTTCAGCTCCTGGGTCAGTTGAATTTTGTAAAAGTGCAGACCCAAGTCACGACGGAAAATTCGCCAAGTTGTGGTCCGCGAAAGGGCGAGTTCTTGTAAGCGACACGAAATTCTTGTAAGCGACGCGAATCGGATTCTCCTGCACACTCTCACAGACAGCGGTGTTGTTTTCGGCAGATCTTGCATTTCATCGACGTACGGGTGTTGATTGATAATTTACTGAACCAGTGGACTCAAATTTATCCACCACACTGCGAATAGTCCTCTCGGAAGGACGATTATGGCGACCGTAAAATGGTCGAAGTGCGCGGAACGTTGCTCGTACAGAACACCCATTTTGATAAAACTATTTTATTATCACGTGTTGTTGAACGCTATATCTGTCCATGGTGATTTAGCGAAACAGACTAAATAAATAACAGCCAATTTGACAGATGTAGTTTCAACAATATGGCCGCTATCAACTGTCAAAGTTTGGAAGTCCCTATTGGAAGACCCTGTATAATAAAAACATCACTAAAGGATACGAGTAAGTTAAAAATCCGAAGGTTCGAGCAGCCAGAAATCCCAGTGATTGTATTCGCGAAAAACAATCTCAATACTCTTGTGTGACTGTTATCGCGAAAATCGATAGCGAACCCTACAATATTTGTTGTCACGTGGTCCCCAATCTGAGACTGCTATAGCAACATCGTCCGCATAACCGATAACTTCGCAACCCTCAGCTTCCAGGATTAATAGTAGCTCATTGACCACCAGATTCCAAAGAAGTGGGGGTAGGACGTCCACATATCTTCTGACAGATGACCCGCCCAGCTTTGAGTTGATAATTCAACCATTAAGCAGTAAATTAATCAGCTCGCCAAGTGAACTATCTATCTTCAGATTTGACAGTGTTTTGATTATCAGAGGTGAGTAGACGTTGTTAAAAGCCCCTTCAATGTCAAGAAAAGCTACCATAGTGTACTCCTTATGATACTTGGAGTATTAGATTTTATTGACTAAAGTGTGCAATGCTGTTTTTACTGATTTGCCCTTACAGTATGCATGTTGAGCCGTGGACAGTAGTCGTGTATCAATACTATCATGTAAATGGATATCAATCAGTCGTTCTAGTGTTTTTAGAAGGAAAGCTGATAGACTAAGAGGTCTGAGGTCTTTTGGACTAGCGTGTGAATATTTACCAGCTTTGGGTATGAAAACCACATTGACTTCTCTCCATATATGCGGAATATGGACCAGATTCAGACAGCTCTGAAAAATATTTTTTTTAGAACTGGCAGGATAATGTCAGATGACATTTGTAGTTCACCAGGTGTTATGCCGTCTGAAAGGTTGGTTTCTTGAGCATTTGACTTGATAGAGTCAATATTGTTGGCAGTCAAGGAATTACTTGGGAAGTGTGTATCAATAAGTAAGTTTAATGTGTCTACACTAGAAGTTGTCCAAGACCCATCTGTTTTTAGTAAACAGCTGGGCACTGAAGGATTTGTCGAGAGGATTTTTCTCAGCCTAGACGCCTCAGAAGATTCTTTGTACGAGTCCCAGTCAGATGCATCTCTTGTACTTTTGCCTTTGTTGAAAAGTTTTCTGCAGGTATTACTGAGTGGTCCAAGATCAGAGGTCCACCAGTGTGGTGTTACTTGCCCCTAACCCTAACCGAAGGACAAGAGGAAGACAACGCTTTATTGAGGGCCAAGGTAAGGTCCCTGACCGTGCAATTAAGTTCTTGAGTATAATTCGGGGACTTTAGAGTGTCGGAATTAACCATTTTTTTAAAGTTTTCCTATATTTGGGCCAGTTAGTATTATGGATATTTCTGTAAACCGATGGGCCTGGAGGATCTTCGTGAAGACTAAATTGAAGGTATCGGTGGTCAGAAAAAGAGTGTTCACCAGAAACCTTCCAGTTCTTGATCATTTTATTAATGTTGTAGGAGATAAGAGAGAGAACCTCCTGACAATTTCTAATTATAAATGTAGGTTCGTTACCGATGTTGCACAAAATGAGGTTAGTTTTTAAAATATAGTCGAAAAGTAACTCACCTCTTTCGTTAATGTCAGAGCTACCCCACGCGGAGTGGTGAGCATTAGCATCACAGCCAACTATGACTCCCGTTTTACTTTTTTCAACGTCTGCGATCAGCCGTGTCATATTGGGTCCAGGAAGGTTTATGATGTCGTAATGTCGGCGAGATGAGCTGAAGCTAGATAGTAGGAGCGGTTGCTTGTTTCTAGCAATGCTACCTTTATATCCCGATCACTATAATTAGAAAGTAAAATTACTTTAAAGCTACTTTTTACCAATATGCACGATCTAGGTTTACCTTTATCCTTGACATACAGGGAATAGTATCCAGGAGTCCTGAGTCCACAAACCAGGTTATAAATAACCCAAGGTTCTTGGATCAGGACAATATCTTCCCTATCATTTGAAAGACGGAGAAGAAGGTCGGCCGAAGGAGTTTTGGAGTGATGGAGGTTAATCTGAACTAACTGCAGCATTTTCGCTACAATCAGGCAGAGAAACCTCCACCACAGTGGTATTCAAGCCCTCCGAGCCTGAGGATTAGCCAAGAAGTTCATCCGCACTCAAAGGTACTTTGTCTGAGATATCAAACATCTTCAAATCTGATAGCGAACCGTCATCGACTAAAGATAGTTGTATGGTAGACTGAGAGTCATCATCCTCCATAGAAGGGAAGGAGATTGATTTCTTAGTGCCTACATTACCTACAGTAGAGTCTGAAGGATGAGGGGGAAGTTTTTCAACATCCACCTTGTCCTTTTTGTAGACTTTCAAGGTTATGGCATCGAACCCATAGCTAATCACACCTTCAGTCTTTGCCAAAGGAGCAAGGGATTCCTTATTGATCACAATTAACGCACATCTGTAAAGTCCTCTCTGCTCCTCCAGCTTGGTAACCTTCCAGTTGTGAGTAGGAAGCGACGGGTTTGCTGATTTGGAGGATCCGGATAGTGTCCTCCGTGTTAGAGAGTTCGGCTGGGATCCATTTGCGAGTTCTTGGTCTGCATGGGATATCCTCCCTAGCTACGACCTCAAGCTTAATACCAGGCCAAACCTCTCCTAATTTGCTAATCGCTAGCTTATAGAGATCACAGGATCTCTTGTCAGCACAAGCGACCAGCTTGACATGGCCTTGATGCCAACCGCCGTGACGACAGTTGGGACGAGGGCCGGGATTTTTCTTCATAATATCAAGGAAGCAAGTCGCCAGTCTGGAGTGATTGTACCATCAATATCGTTCTTATCGATGACAGCCAGTACAAACCTGTCCTTGAGTACTTCACTATATGACTTCGATATGACATTGGATGGCCTGGAGGTGGTGCTGGTGTTGTGCACCTTAGGTCTTTTTGAATCCGACCCGGATTCTTCCAACGACCTCTGTCTTTTAGACGTGAAGTCTCTGATGGTCTTGTCAGGTTGACGATCTTTTTGGCCCAATCGACTAGGTTTTTCACCCTATAATTCATTTTATTCTCCGTAATTTTGCCAAATTTCTGGAGAATACGGCCAGCTGAGCGACGATCTTTGTACGTCTATTTTAAGGGAGCGACTTGTCGTGAGTCGGAGCTACAACCTGCTCCCGAAGAGTCTTTATTAGTTTGCAAAGTAACTTTGCTGGGCTCCGTGCGGCTTTTGGCAGCAGAAGGACTATGTGAATCCACAATCCTTTTGCTGTCCAGTGCTTTTGGAGTTTTACCGGTAAACAGCTTGATCGCCGTGCTGCCGTCCGGTTTTAAAGGAGGACCGGTCTCATCTTGAATACTTTGTGTATTAATTTTGGTAATACCGATAAACAGCTTGATCGCCGTGCTACCGTTCGCTTTCAAAGGAGGACCGGTCTCATCTGTTTTACTATTTGTATTGGTTTTGTTTGCATGTTTATTTTTATTTTTATGCATGCTCCTACGAGTAAGCCGGTATGGAAACTGTCCATCGCAACATAGCCGGCTCTGCTGTGATAAGGCAACTTACGACAGGCCCTAGCCAGGCTACCTGAAGGAGCTCGTTAGCGACTGATTTGACCCTCAGCCTTGCATCCTTGGGTACGGTTTACTATCTGGTCACACCGCCACTGGAATCAGGTTGATTATTCTTTAGCTTCGGACCTTCCTCTGGAGACCTTACAGCTTGGGTGACCCTGCTGCAATCGCCCTCCAGGATCACTAGATCCTACTGAGCATCCCCACCGTGACAAGGTAAGTAATCGAAGAGGATGAAGGACTGCATACATAAAGCTCGAGTATTCTCAACTCTTGATCTGAAAAATGGATTTGTTCACGTAGGCATTGAAGATACCACTCAGAAATACACGGCCTTTGTAACGCCAGATGGTCATTACGAGTTCACTAAGGCTCCTTTTTGCTTATGTAACTCCCTGTCGGTTTTTCAACGGTTTATAAATACGATTTTTCGTGAAGCTATTCAGGACGGCATGGTTCTGATGACATTATTATCCTTTCGGAGAATGGGGCCACGAATATTAAGTTGTTGGAAGGAATTTCAGATATATGCAGTCGGAATGGTTTGCTCATTAAGTGGAGTAAGTGTCAATTATAAACGAAAGACGTGCAATTTTTTGGGCATATTATTCGGGAAGGAACCATTCAACCCTCGATTGAGAAGATTACGGCGGTAAGGAAGTATCCGACACCTAAGAATATGAAGGATGTGATGAGTTTTTTGGGGTTGACGGACTTCTTTGGAAAATAAAGAATAAGTTGTGTGGTGAGCCCGTGTTGAAGTTGTTTGATCCCTAAGCATACAGATGTAAGCAAAGAAGGATATGGAGCAGTTCTGCTTCAGAAAGGCGAAGACGGCGTTTTTCACCCAGCATTTTTCCTTAGTTTTAAGACAATAGCAGCTGAAAAGAACTACTCCAGTTATGAGCTAGAGGTGCTTGCAATTGTGAAGAAGTTACTCGTATACCTTTTAGGATTGACTTTCGTGATCTTCACAGAGGCATTCCAGTTGACGATGTTCAAAAAGGACCTTAACAGCAGGGTAGCAAACTGGACGTTTCAGCTGCAGGAGCATAACTGTGTCGTACGTCGCCGAGCCGGGTGATCTATGCAACACGTCGATGCACTTATTGTTGCCCGCCCACACAAACAACAATTTAATTACTTTAACAGTATCTTTTCGTTTCGTTTTATTCAAATAAATTAAAACTTAATCAAACACGTCTCATCACGTTGACACTCTTCTTCTTTCTCCCTCTACATCGAACCTTTTGCACCCCTTTTATAATTCGCGCCATCTGTCGGCCTTACGTTAAGTCTCTTTTACGTTAAGTCTTTAAATCTTTTAAAATGATTTCCAAAATATTACAGTCGGCGGAATTCGAAGACTATTCTGTAAGGGGTGGAGTAATTTACTAATACGTTGATGGCGACTTTCTTCTCCTGGTGCAAAAGGCGATGCAGCTGCAAATCATAATGGAAGTTCATGAAAAGGGACATTTCAACTCCCGAAACTCTAATTTATACCAAAATGAGCTAAGCAAGTAAAGTTAGTGTTGCAGAGCTGTGTAAGTTGCATTCTCGCTGCAAGAAAAGGAAGCAAACAGGAAGAATTCCGGCTAGTCCGATTTACCCCTTCACGCTTTGCATCTGGATCTGTTCCTCTGGCTTCGACTGCGCAAATGTACAAGCCGCAAGTACAGCAGCAACAACAACAGCTGAAAAAACAGCAGCAGCAACAACAGCAGCAGAAAACGCTGCAAGAAAAACAACAACAACCGCATCAGCAGCAGAAACAGCAGCAGCAGCAGCAGCAGCAGCAGAAACAGTAGCAACAGTAGCAACAGTAGCAGCAGCAGAAACAACAGCATCAACAACCGCAGCAGCAACAGACGACGACTTCTAAGATGAGGGTGCCGCCAATCAATACGTGCAAGATTGAGCTGAAGGATACCATCGAACTATGTAAGTCGGCCATAGGGAATAATTTTATTATTAAAAGACTAAATGAAAATAGGCATGCTATCCACTGTAATACAGTGGAAGACTATAAAAAAATTAAAGAATTACTTAGGGACACGACGACGGAGTTCTTCTCTATCACCCCGAAGGGGGAAAAGCGGCAAACAATGCTGCTGAGGGGGATAGACCCGTCTACTGATCCGGAGACGCTCCTTGCGCTGCTTAAAGAGAAAGAGTGCAGTTCAGCTTTCACCCAATAGTAAGCTGGATGGTCTAAGGAGTATTAAAGTCCTAGACTACCAGGTTGTCGCATGGGAAAAATTAAGAAGGAGCGAAAACATTTTGCAATGTGTTCGCTGCCAAAGGTTCGGTCACGCCGCGTCCAACTGCGAAATGCAGCCTCGATGTGTCAAGTGTGGAAACACAAAGCAGAAGAATGTACACTGGGTAAGGAAGGAGTGGCAGATAAGAGCCAGCTCTCGTGTGCTTTATGCAGGAACTCGGGACACACCGCAGACTATCGGGGTTGTCCTAAGTTCCAGTATATTAAAAAAGTAAATCTGGTTCGTCAGGAGAAGGTTGTAGTGAAACGTCCACCTGCTCCAATTCAAACACAATCCGTGACTCCCCAAGTGACCTACGCCCAAATGGCGGCAGGTCGGGGAAATGCGGAACAGAAAAGACCGAAGGTTGCTTCTCAGGCCCCAGTGCCTAGAGCACCGGAGGCTCAAACTGACTTGCTGGCCATCTTGCTCTCTATCCAAGGGAAGATGGAGCAGCTTCAACGTCAGGTACAGGAGCAGGCGAAGAGGGTGGACCAGATCTACGCACTTCTGCCGGGCCTAACGCGCCTCCAGTCATAATGGGTACGAACATGGAGGAGCAATCCTTGAAGATTCTTGCGGTGAATGTGAATTCACTGATTAGGATCGAGCGAAGAGCCGTATTGTTTAAGTTGCTAGAAGACCAAACCCCTGCTGTGCTTATGGTTAGCGAAACAAAGCTATCCCAGAAGCACAAATTGTGGCACAATAAATACAATATTGTCAGAAGAAACTGGCCCAACTCCACACAAGGAGGAGGTGTTGCGAATTTCATACGCAAACAACTGCAATTTAAAGTTATGTACAGTGGTGAAGTGCGAAGGTTCCAGGAGCTGGAAACGTGTATCGTGTGCATCCCTCTCCGTAGTGGAAAGAGGATGTACTTGGTCGCATTCTATGCACCTGAAGCTACTCAATCTACTTTATTTATTTCAGAGCTCGATACACTTTTTCGATGCCTACGGCTGGAGTCGGAGGAGAATTATTTCATCATGGCCGGAGATCTTAACGCCAAACATAGAGATTGGGGAAATAACACACCTAATCCTAGAGGGAACCAACTATTCAATTGATGGGGTCGGCACAGTGTCGAGTATAAACTTGATTTGAAAGCTACAGATAGTCCATCGTTTCCCAGAAGCGGCTCCTATCTGGATCTTATGCTGTTCGACGTACGGTTAAAACTGACCGACATGGACCGACAAACTATAAACTGCCTACACACTTTTGTGTATGACAGTGACCACTACGGACTCAGTGCCGTAATAACGATTCCCAACGAAATTGCGGAGATGGAGGAGTTTGTCCAAACGTACTCCTACAATTATAGTAGGACACGTTGGACTCGCTTCTCTAGAATTTTGACAAGAGCACTCTCCTCGAATTCGCTCTACCCACCGTCTAATAGGAATCTGTCAAACGAGGAAATTGACTGGTACCTAAAACAAATGGACGAGACAATTAAACGAACTATAGACAATACGATACCTCGGTATCAACATACTGACAAATTCCGTAATGCAACAATTGACGCACTACACCAACACAAAAGTAGACTGCTGTCGAGACTAAAAACCTTGTACAGACAGTTTACTGACAGACAAAACTCGGAGGTTAGGACACTGAAGTCGTTGACTAAAAACCTCCAGAAGTTAATTAGAGAAAACTACAGACTTTCTGTAAATTTGCACTGGAACAACAAAATTCGGGCTGTAAAATCCAACAACCCGAGTATGTTCCCGCAAATAAATAAAATATTTCGGAGGAATAATCAAAACGACCTTCCGTGTCTTAAGATCCCCCGAACGACCAACAATGGACAAATACTAATAACAGCAGGTATAGATCCAGATAACGCAGTAGAAGATGACAACTTCTTTGTGATCGAAGATCCGCAGGAGAAGGTAGAGGTTATAGGGGCGACTTTCCAGGAAGTGTACAAGGTGAATGATACCACTTACCCGAACCACGACCTGGAACATCGCGTCCTTGTGCACAACTTCTACCTTCGAAATGATATAGAGCACTGGCGATCCGAGAACATAGGTTTTACCGAGTTCAATGACGATAACATGGCAAACAATGTCATCGCCGATGAAAGGGTACATCCCCCGTACATACCGAAGTGTGCTCCAAGCAATCTTCGACTCATTAAGGAGGAAGAAATCTGCAGGAATCGATGGAGTATCGAACATTGTGCTTTGGCATCTCCCTCTAGAAGCGGTGAACATTTACACCACTCTGTTTAACAATGCGCTGAATAATGCACATTATCCAGCGCATTGGAAAACAGCAGTGATACAACCCATCCCCAAAAGGGGTAAGGACACTTCCAATCCGGCAAATCTCCGGTCGATAAGTCTCCTTCCGAACATCAGCAAGGTATTCGAGAAAGTGATCATTAGAGCCCTGCTTAAGTGGACTGAGAACAGTAATATAATTCCGGATAACCAATTCGGTTTTAAGGCGGGGCATGATACAATACATGCCGCGTCTAAACTGGTATCGGATATCCAATGGAACAAAAGCAAGAAACAGTGCACGGGTGCCTGCCTGATTGACTTGGAGAAGGCCTTCGACACCGTATGGTTTTGAGGGACTCTTCTACAAGCTAAGCAGGCTGGGCATAAGCAAACCACTGCTGTACATACTTCATAACACGCTCACCAGTAGACAGTTCATTGTCAAAAATGGCAATGTGACTTCTGCTGGAACATTTCAAATTAAAAATGGTCTGCAACAAGGTGCGGTTAATTCACCGATCCTTTTCAACATTTACACGAGCGATCTCATAGGATCACTTCACCATGCCATAGCGTACGCAGACGACTTGATCGCGTACAGATCAGGACCAAAAATCGAGGTCATTGCGATTCTCTTGCAACGTGACTTCGATAAAATTCAGCGATATTGCGATGACTGGAAGTTGAAGATCCAGAAATCGGAAACCATTCTTTTTAGAACGCCGTTGTCTGGTGCCTCTAGGGACACCAGAAAGAAAGTTCTCGATTGTGGGACCGCACGGACAGCCACTTTCGAGTCGAAGTGTAGTCAGATAACTGGGGCTCTGGTTAGACCAATATCTATATTTTAACAAACATATAGATGCTGCTCTTGCCAGAGCCAAAGGTGCTTTTGCCCTTACAAAGAGACTTTTTTTATAGCAAGCAACTCCATGCAAGGGTAAAGGTAATCTGCTACATGGCCCTCATTAGGCCCATGCGCGTATATGGATGCCCCGTGTGGTTCAACGTGGGAGCAAGCTTGTTGGAAAAGATTCGGGTGTTTGAGAGGGCTTGCCTTCATTTGTACAGAACACCAGAGTCTCAGTACATAAAATTCTATCCCAATGAGGTCGTATACAACAGGGCTAACCTAATAAGAGTGGATAATTTCGTTATCAAGCTGATTCGAAGGCACATTGCAAGAGCAATGAGCTCTACGAACAACCTGATCTCCGGGGCTTATTACCCCAATTACGAGTATCATGAGAGAGTGCGCCTTAACGGTTTTGTTCCCACAAAGGCGTTCCTCTATTTGGATGAGAAAGGTCTGATCCAGGACAGATTGGCGGTTCCGCTAATCTTCCACGTTGCTCGGACAGCTGTGGATAGGCGACTCAACTACGACAGAGACGTTGCAGACGGCAGTGTGGAGCGTCTCCGGTTTAGTAAGGCGGTATCGGGTCGCGATATGAAGGACGTTGAACGTCGGTTCTCACAATTTTGGTGGCTAACTGAAAGAGAGGGAACTCCTTCGTCGTTCCCTCACAATCCAGGGTAGCCTGTTTAAAGTTGGCTGTTTGATCTTGGCCGACTTACATAGTTTAAGGTATTTGTAGGTATTTTTACTTAGAAAAAAAAAAAAAAAAAAAAACAGTGAACAGCACTTTGAAAAAAAAACAAAAAAAGTATGTATTTAATTACATAATTAGAGTAAGATAGGATAAGATAGTTTAAGATTTATTTTAAGGTAGGTTTTAAGTTTATTATAAGAACAAAATAAAAAAAAGTACATACACTAAGTTTTATGTAATTTTATAAAAAATTTTTCTTAGTATTTATCAATAATTAAACAAAAAGACAAATGAAACAATTAAGTACGGTACGTCGAAAGACATAGTTTTAAGTATTAGGTTTAACTTAGAGCGCCCGCATATTGTCAGTAAGTTAGAATAAGAATAGTTAAGTTAGTTAAGCTAGTTTTAAGCGTTTTTTTGTCTAGCATGTAAGTTATAATGAATTAAGTAATAAAAAATGCATTGAAAATGAATGAAATGAATGTGTAACAAAGGCGCTGCGTTTGTATGGAACCAGTTCAATGAATATTGCGAGGTTCGTCGGATCTACCATCATCTCGTAACCACTGGTGTCACAAGGGGAAATGGACAAGTCGAACGAATTAACAAGCTTTCGGTTAGTAATCCTATAACGTGGTATCAGCAAGTGAGCAGATTCCAGCCTATAACTACATCTAGAGCTACGAAGAGAATTCCTTTTGAATTGCCGACCGGTGTGAAGATATTTACCTCTGATGACCTAGAATTGAAAGAAACGTTGGAAGAAGAGATTAGTAGGATATAGGAGCAGAACAGGAAAACCTTCTAAAAGAAAGGAAGCAATCGTATACAAAGTGGGAGATCTGGTCGCTATTCAAAGAACTCAGTTTGGCGGGGGCCTAAAGCTATGTCCCAAGTCCTTAGGTCCTTACGAAGTCTCTGAGGTAAAATCGGTGATCATGAAGGACCGAATATTATATGAAACCATGGAGAATCTACTATTTCGATGAAGCCGAGGTTGAAGAAGACGAAGATGAAGATGAAAAAGGAGACCATTTGCCCGGGTCGGGGTGGCCGAATGAAGAAGTAAAGAAGTAAAGTTGAGAAGACAAGAAAGGGTTAAACGGACACTCTCTTTTAATCCGCCGTTGAATAAAGTCCATCGCGCCTTGTTGAATACGTTTTTTTTTTCTTTGCTATGGTATGTATACGTAATTTTTTTAAATTTAATCAATAAACTTTAATTAATTCTAAAGTGAACATTAACTTCGTTGTTATTGATCTACATTCATACATATCAATCAAAAATTATGTTGTTACGTGCAGTAACAACCTGAATATGGAAAAACTCTTAAGTGTCCGGGAACGGGTGCTTCCATTTGTTTGCAGAATAAAAGGCTTGGTTTATATACATCAAATTTCATACCAGTATATGGGATCTGTAGACTGAAGTCGAGTATTTCACTTTAATCTTAAAATTAGCCATATTTTAATATATGTATAATATATAGTAATATGGTGGTTTGTATTAAGTCTGCGTGTTCCTATTTCCGCTAAAAATTCAAATAATAGCATTTCATTTAGTATGGAGCTTTCCGAAATTTGCTCCTCTGAACGTTTGCTGAAGCTTAATAACTTTGTAGTATTCGCTATGCTTAAAGAGCATTTCAAATTCTTGAATAAATTTGCACACTCATGGGTACACAGTAATGGAGCAAACGTACTCGTACTGTGCATAAGATAAAGAAATTATGTGTGTCGCAGTTGTGAACTTTATGTCACTTACAGCTCCTATATTCTGTTTGCCAAATGTACTATTCCAAATTGGTTTTCTTAATTTTTTTCAATTAACTAATTATTATTTATTTTGTCTTTTATTAGACGTGTAATATTTGTTTTCGTTAATTTTGTGATCTATAAAGTTCTTTAAAGATTAAACTTTCTTACCTAAACTACCTGTTTTTTTTTTTTTTAAATCTGCGTCACTTTAGACTATAGTATATCTCTAAACTAGTGAAGGTGGGAGATTTTTAAGGGAGGATAATTAAAGATTATAGAGGAAAGGATAGATTTTGCCAGATTAAGACCGCGGTACTAGCCCTTCATGTTGGCAAGTTCATAATATCAGTCACTCCTCACCTGGAGCAACAGACGCCGTTTGTAGTCTGTAGGTGCAACTGAAAATGATTCATCGATAACCCTGCTGCGGCACAGGTAACAGTCATATGCTTATTGAGAAGCTATTATACTTTTGCAGACAAAATATTCCATTATATTCATCTATCAATATTTATATTATTATTAGTTAAATATTCCACTTTTTAAACAAATGAACTTTTCATTATAGTTTACTTCTTCTTTAGTAGATTCTGCATTATATTTCAACACATGAACTTAGTGGAGATTTGTCAGTAAGTTTGTCTTATGCCCTGTGCATCCAGATGATATTGAATTTCCACCTAAAATACAGATTTTTGTCCATCTAAACAATTTAACCCTTGAATAACAAACTTATCAGTACGAAAAATATAAATTCAATTACTGAAAACTAAGCATCTAGCCGGGTATCAAACAATTTTTTTTTTTTTTCCTTTAATATTCTAGCATCAAAATTTAATTAACCCATTTAGGAAAAGTGCAAGGCTACAAAGATCTTCTCCTCAAAAAACTTCTCCTAAAGCGCAAAATAAGAGTCTCGCGAACCCGGATGTGTTAATTCGGGAAACGCAAACCTTGAAACAGAGTACTCTAGAAAAAGAACATATTGTGCTCCAAAAGAGGCTCGACGAAATGGAGCTGTTGTGTCGGGAGCTCGAAAGCAAAATTGAGAAACTTGAATCAGAGAATAGAGTATCTTTGCTTCAAAAAGAGTCTCCACAAACGCAGACCGTTATTATAGTGAGCCTTCTCCGGGCAGTCATCACTACAGTACGGACGAAAACGGATTGGATACTTAAACGAAGACCATCTAAAAAACGTAAGGCTGGTTCATCGCCCGAGGTTGTTCCGCAACACGAACCTAATCGCAAAGCGCAGCGAAAAGCAGAATAGCGAATTGAAAGCAAACGCGCTCCTCCTCCAATAAATATTACAGGCGTTGCAGACTATAATTCTCTGCGAAAAATTTTAAAAACAACGATCGCTACTGAATTTAAAGTAACTTCCTTGCGGAACGATGCATGGAAAATCAAGGTTAATGACGCTGAGGGATACCGGACTGTATCTCAAAAGCTTAACAACGAAAACAATTCAATAGCATACTTATGAATACAAGTCTGAGAGACCTTTGAGGGTCGTGGCTAGAAAATTTCATCCATCATGCGCTAAAGAAGACGTTATAGGTAATTTATGCGGTAGAGGTTATAACATTCTTGACGCTGTGAACCTTTTAAAAAAAAGAGAGGAAACGACCCGACCGTGGAGAAGAAGCTATAGTAAAACGTAAACTTCCGCTTTTTGTGCTATCGTACGATAAAACGGAAAGACAGGAAAAGATATACAATATTCGTACAATCATAAGTATGGTCGTTAAAATCGAGCCGCTACTTGTCAACAGGAAGGCAATCCCTCAATGCAAGCGTTGAAAAGACTTTAATTATACGCAGGCGTACTGTCGGAAAGATCTGCGCTGCGTTAAGTGCGCTGAAAAACACTCTTCTGAAAATTGCAGTTTGAGCAAAAATGAAAGAGCAACTTCGTTAACTGCAAAGGAAGGCACCCAGCAAATTATCGCAGACTGAGCGGGCTGGTAAGCCAGTTTAACAGACTCCTGAGCCCACTAAAAGGACACTCAAACCAGCAGTACAGACTCTTGAACCAGTCAATCAGCCTTCTAAGCCGATTAAACGTACGTCGAAGTCGCCCACGAATTCCAGTTTTCTGACGTATTCTCAGACTGCAGTCAAAGCAACCAAACGAAACGTCGGGCAACCCTCTGATCCGTTAACCCTTTCAGACCTGAGAAAATAATATTGCCCGATTTAAGTGAAATTTGAAATTCTTTTTCAAGCACTAGTACTGACTACTCATTTAAAGTCAATGAATAAACAAAAGCGTAGTGAAGGAATGGTAGAAAACTAAACGCACAATCGATGCGTACCAGTTTAAGCTCGAAAATTTCACTAATTTCCTCAGAATATTTTTTTTTAAATGTACCCGCGCAATTGTGTACTAGCGGTCTGAAAGCGTTAAAGGAAATTCTGAACTGCATTTACGCTAAGTTCGAGGAACAATGTGAAACGAACAAACGAATTCTCGAACGTCTCAGTAACGTCGAAAGCTTTTGTATGGCTAACCTTATATCTAAATCTAAGTAGATATGGACTCTTTGCTTAAAATTATAACATGGAATGCAAACGGACTCTTACAAAAATCTGACGAATTAGAAATTTTTCTAATGAGAGAAAATATCGACATTTGTTTGATCTCCGAAACTCATCTAACAAGGGAATTGCAAATAAAATCCTTCTGATTCCATATTCATTAAAACTAACATCGAACACTCGGTTGATATAAACATATAGCTGGAAAAACTTCAGTTGTGCGTGGTAAGGATTAAAAATAAAGGTTTGAGCTACAATATAGCGTCTGTTTCCTGTAGACAACTACTTTCGTGTCTCCAATGCCCTTGGTTCAAATTTAATTATTGGTGGAGATTTTAACGCGAACCACACCTTCTGGGGTTCAAGATGTACATCATCTAAAGGAAAAATTCCCTACGAAGTGACAAATGAATTCGGTTGTTGTTTTTATTCGACAGGAAAACCAACCTATTGGCAAACTGACTCAGGAAAAATTCCCTGATATTTATTACAGTCGAAGAAAGTTTTGATTTATCTCCTGAACACTCTCCGGTAATTTTATTACTTGGTGAAACGTTGATCAAGAATGAAGGACCTCCAAGACTTACTAGCAATAGAACAAACTGGGAGGGCTTTAGAAATGATTGCGAAACAAATACCACCCTACGTGTATCACTTAAAACACCTTTTTAAATGGAGGACAAAGTTGATCATTTCATGGAAGCAATCCAAAGAGCGGCATGGAGAAACTCCTTCGAGAAGCTGTAAAATTAACCGCAACGAAAAGTATGCCAGAGAAATCATTGAACTGGTAAGGCAGAAAAGAAAAGCTCGAAAGAAAAGGCAAATCACTCGTGCACCGCAGCATAAAAAGATCCTTAACCGACTATGCAATCGCCTTAGAGATAGTATTCGGGAATTTAAAAGCAATAAGATAAGACCTACCTTGAATCAAATTATTCACTTTGGAAAGCGCTAAAAGGCATCTGAAAACCTCAAATGCAAGCACCACCAATTTGGAAAAACGATGGAAATTGGACCAAGAGCGACTAAGAAAAGGCAGAACTTTCTGCTTTGCACTTAGAAGAAACGTTTAAGCCATTCGACGGCCCTTTGACAACGCCCGACTCCCCAGTCACGACGTCTGACAACTTTAAAGTAAAAAAAAGTTGCTTTGATTGAACTGAGGGAAGTAATCGAAAATCTAAAGATGAAAAAAGCACCGGGTTACGACTTGATAACGGTGCTTCGTTCAGATTGCTCTACGTTCCGAGACAATGGAAAATGGCCGAGATTATAATGGTCCCGAAACCAGGCAAACTTCTGAATGAGAAGAAATCATATCGGCCTATTTCCCTATTACCGGTTATCTCTAAAATTTTCGAAAAACTACTTTCTAAACGACTACAACCCGTAATCGACGAAAGACATCTGATTCCACAAAATAACTGGCGTGATTGAGAAAACTCTCGAAGAAAAAAAAGAATTGTTGTGGTGTATTTCTTGACGTCTCACAAGCTTTCGATAAGGTTTGGCACGAAGGCTTGGTGTATAAATTGCAACGACGTCAACTCTTTCTAATCTTACTATCGTACCTCACCGAAAGAATTTTTCTTGTTAAGCACGGAAATGATTACTCTGACTTCAAGGAGATTGCGCCCGGAGTCCCACAAGGAAGTGTCCTTGGCCGGCTTCTATATGTAATCTACACGCGTGATATCCCGAAGGAAAGAAACTGCATCGTCGCCATGTTTGCAGACGATACGGCGATATTGACAACGGGCGTGAAGCGGCAACTGAAAGCTGCAACGTGCTATTAACAAAGTCCACGCTGGGACGAATTCTTGGCGTATTGTGCTGAACGAAAGCAAATCTACTCACGTCAACTTTACCTACAAAAAAGTGGATAGATTACCCGAATATTTAAATTCGGTTCAAATAACGTACACGAACGAAGCAAAATATGTAGGAATAACTCTAGATGTTAAACTTAAATGGAAATCGCATTTGTATGTCGGGGCGGGTACATCCTACTGGAGCACTCCGACTCAAAAACAGGTCCATTCTACAACCAGGCAGAGAACTGCATTTCATCAAGTCATCAAGGTGTCTACAGCAGAGCCATGGGCACTGAGGAAAGCTCCCAAGCAGCCGAGACAGACCGTTCTTCGGAATTTGGCGAAAGGGGCAGTAACGTATTTACGTGAGACCCTATTCCACCAAACAACTGACGTGCCATGTAGATCCAAAAGACTTCCTTGAAAACACCTTTACATTGCCGAAAGACTGACAGAGCTTTGGAAATTTTCAGCTCAACATGTTTCGTCCAAAGAAGCTTGCTATCTAAGATTACTCCTAAATATTTGGCTTCCTTGGAGAGTTCGATAGTGACGCCTTTTAGCACTGGCTGAGTCATACCAGTCAATTTCCTCCTTCTCGTAAAGAGAACCACCTCGGTTTTGAGAGGATTGACTGAAAGCCCATTCCTAGCGCACCAATCGTCGATTGCGTCTAGGGCCATCTGCACCTTAGAGCAAACAGTCGCTAGGCACGATCCGACAGACAGAACGGCGATATCATCTGCATATGCTTGAGCGTAGATGTTAGAACTATTGAGTGTGTTCAACAGGGAGTCAACCAGCATGCACCAAAGCAGTGGAGACAGAACACCGCCTTATGGGCAGCCCCTATTTACACCTGCCATAACACACAGCCACAATCTGCATCTACAGTCAATGTTCCGTTCACCAGCATTGCTTTAATCCACAACACTAGTGATTCTCCTACACCGTGATTTCTGGCGGAGCTACACATGCTGTCAAAAGTCGCATTGTCAAAGGCACCGTCAATGTCTATGAAAACGTCTATCGCGTATTCTTTCCTGTCAAACGCACATTCTACAGTCTCTCAGGATTTTCCGCGTTGATAGGCATGTTGCATCTCTGACAGAAGATGTACCCTCAAAGCAACTTTGCATACATGTAGCTCAACCAGTCTTTCCATGTTTTTTCAGCAGGAAGGACGTCTGGAGCTCTTGGCGAGAGAGTAGTCGTCTCTGCCGATTTTCGGTATGAAATCTACTCTGATTGTTCGCCAGGGGGTTTGTATATATGCCAGTGCCAAGCCAGCAGTGAAAATTCTCTTCAGAGTTGACAGCAAACTGACTAATACCTTGTTTCAGCATAGCTGGGTATATTCCGTCAGTGCCAGGTGACTTAAAGCTGTCAAAAGATGCGACAGCATATTTGATAGCTTCATACATCGTCACGCCCGATGCAGTATACCAGCTGCGCCGAGTTGTTCGACTCAGCCCGCTAACAGCTTCACTAGTTAAACCTGGTTGCGAACCGATGGTGACCTGATTTCCTGGGAAGTGAGTCTCCCGCAGAAGATTAAAAGCATCCGCTTTCGCCTCATTGGCTTAATTGGTTTTCCATTCTTGAGAACTTTGACTAGCCTACTGGTTTCCACGAGAGTTTCGCTCTTGCCACAAAAATCTCTATACGAGGTACGTTTCGAAGTTCGAATTAACCTCTTATATTCTCTTCGCTTCGATCGGTAAAGGTGCCAGTCCACCTCCGAATTTGTCTTGAGTGACCTATTTAGAAGTTTTCTGGTTTCCTTACGAATTCGTTGCAGATCTGAGTTCCACCACGGAACTGGCCTTCTGCAGGGGTTTTTTGTCAGTGGACACGTTAGTTCAAAACATCTGGTAAGGGTGCTGTTCAGGTCTTGAACGGCTTCCTCTACCTTTTGCCTCATTCGAAGTTTAGGTAGATCTTTGATAGATTTGCCTAACTCTTCCTTAAACCGTATGCTGTTGGTTTTTCTCCTCTCCTGCAAAGGTGTAGCTTCGCATTAGATTTGGAAATCGATGTATCTATGGTCTGAGAGGGAAATTTCTGGCGAAACTCTCCAGTTGGTAATAGACTTGAAATACCTCTTGGACAGGGTCAAGTCAATCACTTCCTGTCTTTGCGCCGTAACAAATGTTGGCTGTGAGCCAACATTATTTATGGTAAAATCATACGATAGTATGAAGTCCAGAAGACGATCTCCCCGTGCATTGCATTTGCTGCTTAGTTTTGAGCATTAGCATCGCAACATATGACAAGACCTATCTTTCTGGTATCACAATATTCTATGAGCTCGACCACTACCCTTGGTGGTGGGGGCAGTACCGACTCATATGGGAAGTAAGCAGACACAACGACGTAGGTTTCCCATTTACCACTCGTCTTGTAGCTTATAGATGCAGCGACTAAGTGCTGGCCACAAAACTGTCCAAACTTAGTTGCTGAGAGGGAATTTGGTACAATAAGACAAGCCCTATGCATTTCGGACCGCTCATCATAAAGTACCGTGATATTACGCATACCTCCAAGGCCACAAATGAGCTTGTTCCGCGCCCAATGCTTCTGGATAGATATTATGCGACAAATGTAGATACTGACTGCTCGGAAAACATTCGAAGTTGAGCCTACATAACAAGCTGCTTATCTATAAGCAAGTGCTAAAGTCAGTGTGGACGTATGGTCTACAACTATGGGGTTGTACCAGAAAAAGTAATAGAAACATCCTAGAAACTTTTGAAAATAAAGTTTTTAGAACGGTCGTTAGCACCGTGATACTTACGTAACGAAGATATTTATCGGGATCTGGGAATTCCCAACGTCGTCGGAGAGATAACAAAATTTGCTCGTAAACACAAAAATCGTGTTCACGGCCATTGTAACCGTACCGTCATTCGACTACTTGACGCGAACAATTCAATTCATCGTCTGCAAAGGACAAAACCTTTTGACCTCGCGTCATAGTATATGCCGGTCGTGAAAACCTCAGGAACTTTCATTCAAATTTAACCTGCCTAAAGTGCTAAAATTACATACGAACATCTTTTTTTTTTTCCAAAAATCACGAGTCTCTTAAGCGAAAATAAAACTGAAGCGTCGGCTTAGTTGTAGTACTAATTTTGGAGAGAGGTGTTCTTTAGTGAGTAAAAATCTCACACTATCATAAGCACGCGCGGTCGACTTATGGTGTCTTTAGAAGACTTTCACCTGCTCTCGGGGGAGAAATAAAACTACTTTGAATACTCTGAAGGACTCTTAACGCTTTCTGCGTAGACGACTTCATGTTTCTATCCAGAGCTTTTTTCGCCAGACAAATATCGACGTGGAAGTATTGATTGTTTTTATTAATGCACTTATCGAGGCATCTACTTATAATTGTTCATTGCTTTCACTTTCATTATTCCCTACAACAAAATTTGTAAGTTCAATATTTCCATCCAGTATGTCTTCATTAACTTTCTCATATCACCATCCGAATTATCCCAATCGCGATCAAAAAAATAACCTACAGGGTGGGCCAAATAAGACCAACCAATGTTAAACACGAATAACTTTTTTTATTTTCCAATATAATTGTTTTTTTCTTTTTGCGGGTTATAATTGAGTTCTTGGAAATTTATAATGGATACATACAGTACACAACAACGCGTTAAAATTATTGATTTTTTCTATTCTTGTCAACGATCAATTGTTATGACGCAGCGAAAATATCGCCAATATTTTAATTCAAGATCAGCTCCCACAGCCTTTATGATTATGAGTTTGGTCGACCGTTTTGAGGAACGGGGTTTAATGGCCAACCGTCCTGGAAGAGGTGCTCATCGAAATATTCACACTGAAGACAACGTGGAAGCTGTGCGGCAGAGTGTTGCAAATGATCCATCTGTCTCAGCTCGTCGTCGTTCGGGCCAATTGGGCATGTCCAGAACAACATTGCGGAGAATTTTAAAGTTGGATCTTAAGGTGTACCCATACAAAATTCAAATTGTGCAAACACTGCTATCGCAAGACCACCGACAACGACTGCTATACGGTATTCATTTTACACATGGATGAAGCGCATTTCCATTTAAGTGGTTAAGACAACAAGCAAAACTGTAGATTTTGGGGCTCCGAAATTTCAAGGGCAACATACCAACATCAGTTACACCCATTAAGATGAACTGTTTGGTGTGGAGTTATGGCCGAAAAAGTTATCGGCCCATATTTCTTCCAGAATGAGGATGAAATGCCAGAAACGATTTCTGGGGCTTCTTACAGAACAATGATGGACAACTTTTTGAGACCAATGGCGGAGCAGCATCCTAATTTGTGGTTCCAACAAGATGGAGCGACTACGCACACTGCTAGGCAAACTATGCACCTGCTGCGTGAAATTTTTGGCGAACGTTTGATTTGAAAAAATTCAGATTTCCCTTGGTCACTTCGTTCACCTGAAATACCTGACCTGATCGACTTTTTCGTCGTGAAAGGAATTTCTACCAATCACATTAAAGTTGAAGATAGCTTTGATCTGTCGTCTGACCATTCCCCAGTTGTTTTGACATTGAGCGAAAAACTAGTCTATACCCTAGAGCCAGCGAGATTTACCGGTAGAACAACTAACTGGGAAGGTTTTAGGAACGAAATTGAAGATAATGTTGAACTGAGCGTTCCACTTATGACACCCTACGAACTTGAGGTTGAAGTTGATCGCTTCGTTGAATAATACTCCCAATCCAAGGAAAACTCCGGACAAATACGGTCTACGATATCCTACGGAAATAAAAGAATTGATCAAGGAAAAAAGAATCGTGCGATAGGCTCTTATCTTGAAAGTTTAACAGCGAAAAAAGATTCCAATTATTCACTTTGGAAAGCTGTAAAAGGCACCAAAAGGCCCAAGGTCCCCGCGTCGCCTATTAAATTAAATCACAATGAATGGGCAAGGGAAGATAAAGAAAAAGCGGACGTTCTTGCGGCCCACCTGGAAGATACCTTTAAACCGTACGATGGTCAAGTGTCTTACGACAATATCAATAGGCCGGATTTACCATTTGACGATTTAGCACTTACAAGTGCTACGCTAAGGGAACTCAAACATGAGATCGATAATCTTAAACCTAAGAAAGCTCCTGGTTATGAATTGATCACCGGAGAAATTCTCAATGCTTTACCTAGAAAAGCATTGATTAAGCTTTTATATTGTAAATGCTGCGCTTAGATTAAAACACGTGCCTAGCCAATGGAAAGTTGCAGAAGTTATAATGGTTTTAAAACCAGGAAAGCCGCCAAATGAGGTAAAATCTTATAGACCAATTTCGCTACTTCCAGTTATATCCAAAATTTTCGAGAGGGTATTACTAAGGCGTCTCCAACCGGTTATAGAAGGAAATAATCTTATCCCTGACCACCAATTTGGGTTCAGAAGTAAGCATTCGACGATTGACCAGGTGCATAGAGTTACTGACGTAATCGAGAAAGCACTTGAAGAGAAAAAGATATGCTCAAGCGTATTTCTTGACGTCTCGCAAGCCTTTGATAAGGTGTGGCATGATGACTTGAATTACGACAAGTTCCCCCTGCATGTCTATACGACATTCTAGAATCATATCTCGGGAATAGACTCTTCCGTGTTAGACATGGAAATGAAAGAAGATGGCACTATCCTGGCTACGTTTGCCGATGACACCGCTATCCTAGCCGTAGGTAAAACAATCGAAGAAACGACTGCAAAACTGCAAAACGCACTGAATAAAGTAAATGAATGGCGGATCGCCCTCAACGAATCTAAATCTGTTCACTTATAAGAAAACTAATGTCTTGTAAATTTTCCTAAACTTGGCCCGAATACCTTTTGCAAACGAGACCAAATACCTTGGAATGCACTCGACGCAAAATTGGAATGGAATTCGCACGTGAAAATGAAACGTAAAGAACTCGAAATCAAATATAGAGAAACGAACTGGTTGCTAGGAAAACACTCCCAGCTCAGTATTGAGAACAAACTGCTTTTATACAAGCAAGTGCTAAAGCCGGTGTGGTCTTACGGTATACAACTTTGGGGCTGTACTAAGAAAACAAACGCCAATATTTTACAAACTTTTTAAAATAAAGTGCTAAGAGAAATTATCCACGCACCGTGGTATACTAGAAACGATGATATCCACAGGGATCTAGGAATTTCGACAATCGAAGCTGAAATCAAAAGCTTCGCGAGAAAGCATAGAACCCGACTAATCGGACATGTCAACAATACAATCCTACAAATTCTGGATGAAAGCAATTTATTGCGCCGACTACAAAGGACGAAACCTTTCGACTTGGCGAGATAGGAATCAACCGCGCCTAGATTGCGGAACATGCAGGATCTTTCAGTGGAAAGTAACCTGCCAAACGAGTTTTTTGGATAATAAAAGTCGTGCTTGATAAAGTCCTTCCTGCAATATATAACAAATTAAATCGTAGGGTGGTTTTTTTCAGTCAGTAAGAATCTGACACTACTATGAGCACGCGCTTGCTATCCTCATAGTGTCTATGGAAGATTTTTTCAACAACCCTCGGGGAAAAAAAAAAAAAAAAAAAAAAACTTCGTTCACCAGATTTAACTGCGCCCGACTTTTTTTATGGGGATATTTAAAAGACAAAGTGTATGTTAATAAACCAGAGACTATTAGACAGCTAAAGGTGTAATGAAAAACGCGCTAAAAAGAGCCAATGTCTGTATCGAGCAAAATGGTGGACATTTGTCTAATGTCATATTTCACACTTAATTTCCATGAAATGTATACATAAAAAAAAATAATTAAAACAAATGATTATCAAGAGTTATACGTGTTTAACATTGGTAGGTCTTATTTGGGCCACCCTGTATGTCTCTATCAACTAGTCCTCTTTGCTTTGCCATTTCGTATTCAAAACTACGTTAAAAAGAAAAAATAAATAAATATATATTATATGTATGTTTTCATAAAATGCTGGACACTATAAATCACAAAATAAAGTACATATTACTTTATTTACGTGTCGTACTGACCTTTGACTTTCCAAATACTCGTAATATATGTACATTTTGATGTCCCTGCGACTTCTTAGATTATTTTAGTTTTTTTTTACCAAATGCACTTTCGAAAAAGAATATATTGCAAATACCAACTTACAATTGGCAGCAAAAAATATGCCAATCTGTCAGTCCAAATGCGGCAATGGAACTTTTTTTTTTTACAAAGAAAGCGGCTTACAGAAGAGAAGGAAAATATAAATAAAGGTATTTATTTATTTTTCGTTGCTAAGTAGTTCATAGAAAGTCGTATTGCCATATGGGAACAATGGGCATCAAAGGGTTAAATTGCCTTTTGTATGATACTTGGACTGTATTAAAATTAAACTTGTAAATGAAAATAAAAATAATGACTTCTTTAATTTACATACTCGTAAATAAATCATTGGTTTTATTTATGTTCATACGGATCGATAAGGCATAAATGTACCTTTATTTTAAGTAATAAAGACTTGATAGGATTTCACAGTCTGTGTTTTTGCATTGTAGTGGTGGCTTTGTGTCTTTTGCAGGCTAATGAGGCATACTGAGTGGGACTGTACCTCTGTCTCGAATGTTTACGAGAGCCTCAGGTATCTTGTTCATTCCCATCGTCATTGCTTTGATCACTCTGTGTCCATACTCCTCATTTTCTTCAAAAAATGGTCTTATTAACTAATGAAAGCTGTCTTCATAGTTCTAATTGTATTTTGAGTAATGATGCTAGTTTAAAATATCTTATATCGCAAATCCTTTTGTATTTTATCAAGCATGCCACAATAGCAACACCGATGAAATAGGAAATATTATGTAGCAGCCACTTCCTTAATTTAATAAATATCCTGTAGTATAACACCATTTGGTTAAGTAAATTGACACCACTCATGACTTTATTGTAGTGCTTACTTCCGGACGATTAATCGAAACATATTTCTTACCTTTTTTGTCAAATCGCAATATAATTGGAAGCAAAGTCACCAACTTTGTTATCTTGCTATTTTGAAATCACTACATCTCCATTCGCACTAACAATCTCGTCATCTGCTACAAACTGCGGTTTTTTCAAACGATTTATCGCATTGTCCAAATCGCGTTGATAGCTCGTTGGTGCATGATTTATAGTAGCTGGTATGAATGAAAGAAGTTGTCAAGGAGTAGTACATGACCGGATTTTGAAAGCCTCTTTGACAGATGCAATATGACCGATGTGCCATGTCTATACCCAAGAACGTCGTAAGTAAACAATTCTATGTTTGCTCCGTATTTTGTTTTCTTCTCCACGGATAAGACTTACCTTAGTAGATAAAAAAAGTAAGGGGCATCACTTTAGCTTTTTTAACACTTGCTATTCATTGCCACTGATAGCATAAACTATGGTGTATTTAAATGAGTTGGTAGGTAGTCCGTAGTACAATATATTGTGACCAGATGAAAACGATAGGAAAATAAATTTAAATAAAACAACAATGGTATGAGATACCAAATTGATTCTAGCTTTATTTTGAAGCTACATTCATGTCAATATGTATGGAATAGCACATCATTTAGATGGCCATTTCGTCTTCGCTGGTAGTGCTTCAAGCGGTCGGTCCAATTTTTGATGACTCGGTTCAATATGTGCGGCGTTATTCCGGCAATAGCGTCTCGAATGTTAGCCCCGAACTCGTCCAAAGTCGTTGGCTTGTTAGCGTAGACTAAGGACTTGACGTAGCCCCAGAGAATATAATCGAGGGGTATCAAATGGCATGATCGCGGCGGCCAATTGATGAACGCTCGCCGTGAGATGACCCAGTCGCAAAATTTCTCCTTCACCACTTCGAGCGTTGCGTCGCTTGTATAGCATGTAGCACCGTCTTGTTGGAACCACAGCTCGGATACATCGATGTTGTTGAGCACTGGCCACAGAAAGTCGGCTAACATCGCTCTATGCCGAGGACCATTGACGGTAACGGTGTCACCTTCCTCATTTCGAAAGAAATAAGGTCCAATTATGCCACCGTGCCATAAACCGCACCAACAAGTAAATCTTTGTGGATGCATTGATGTTTTGTCGAGCACTTGCGGATTATGGTCGCTCCAATAATGGCAATTTTGCTTGATGACATAGCCGCTGAGCCAAAAATGGGCCTCGTCCGAAAAGATGGTTTTTTGACCAAAATCCAGATCTCCGGTCAACACTTCCGGCGCCCAATTAGCGGACTCACGCGCGTTGTCTATGATCGTCTGGCTTCAATTCTTGCGTTAGCACAATCTTATATGGATGTGAGCCCAAATCCAACCGCAAAATAAGTCTGGTTGACTCTCTGGCGATGCCCAATTGAGCTGATCGGCGCCGAATCGACATTTCTGGATCTTCTTCGTTACAGGCCACTACGGCGGCTATGTTTTCTTCACTTCGCACCGATCTCTGTCTGGTTGATGGCTTAAAGTCCAAAGGAGTGTACTCACGCTCAAATTTTTCCACGGTGCAACGAATTGCCTGTGTACTGAAGCCATGATAACGACCGACCTCATGACCAAATTCACGTTGCGTATTTACAACTCAGCCGGAATTCGATAATATTTTTTAATAATTTCTACACGTTCGGTAAACGTCAAATAACGCATGATAAAATGGCAAACATTACTGAATATTTTTACAGCTGGATGTCATTGGTAACTTTGACAGCTGCTGAAACATAACAATTGAAAAAACTATCATTGCTATCCTGTCATCCTTTAAAAAAAATAACATACATGCTATGCAAAACTTACATTTAATATATTGCTTGATCCTTTATTTTATGGCAAAAATGAATCATCTATGGACAGAATTTATTAGACAGGTATTTCGTGACAATGTTTCAATATTGAATAAATTAGTGGTCGAGTTTTGTAGAAGTTATCATAGGTATGTGAATGTCTAGATTGTTGACAAAATGTAGATTTGTTCGCAATTGGTTGAACTGATTCAATCTATAAATTATAATGCAATACATTTGAGTTTGTGGGAACTTCATTGCATTCACAATCATATGGATCCCAATTAACTTCATAATTTCATTAGGACCTGTAGGCTTCGGACACGAATTATTTTCTTGAGCGTACGTATTTGGGCATAAACTAATGACTTGAAATAAGGAGTCTAGTAAATATTTTATAAAATTGTCTAGGTCCTTTTTCGCCATATCCTACGAATGACTAGGCATAATTAAAGTTAGTTTCGAGTGGGGGGTTTTCGTTTGCATTAACACCACCGACCTCATCAGTGTCAAATGGTGTTGTGCAGTTTTCAAAGTTGCATACGCCCCATCGAAATGATATTTTTGACTTTTTCTTTGTCTTAAAATTTTCTCTTTCATCCCATGATTCTACACACTCATTATAGACCGCGTCATTTTAATTCCTTAATACGAAATCTGTGAGAAGAGCATGTGTAGGTATCTTTGGGGGAATCAGAAGATTTTCATTTTCGAAATTCGAAAGCAAAATGTATTTTAATAAAATTGGCGCATTGTAGATTTCTCAACATTTTTTATTTCGTGGGTCTTTATAAACATCTATTTTCTCTTACATATTTTATTTAGAAATCAATATAATAATATGAAGATGGCAAAAATTGTACAGTCAACGGAGAGGTTACAGAGGCATGATAACCGATTTTTCTTTTCTCTGGTTCCAGCAAGACGGTGCTACGTGCCATACAAGCTGTCCAATAATCGATCCTTTGCGCACTAAATTCAATAATCATGTCATCAGCTTTTTTGGTAACTTTGCTTGGGCTCTGCGGAGCTGCGATTTGACGCCGTTGGACTTTTTTGTGGGGTGCCGTTAAATATCAATGGTACTCTAATAATCCGCAAACGATTCACGCAATTAAGCACAATATTGATCGAGCTTTCGAAATAGTGCCCGAACCCTCGCAAAATATACTGCAAAAGTCGACAGGATGGGCTACTACCAAGCCAGCCATTCAAATGAAATTATTTTTCATAAATAATCGGAAAGCGTACTCTCTTCAATAAAGTAAACAACTTTGAAAAATTCGAGTATTAAATGTTTTTTTTTTTTTTTGTATAGCAATTTTAAAATTAAACTAACAGACGGCCCACCCTTTTTAACAACTATAACGCAAATTGTTGTAAAAAGCTAACCCGTAGGATGTGCGCGCCTATATATTTGTATGTACAGGGTGCGCCATCTTTTAAGTCGGTATGTGAATATTGAATAACTTTAAAAAAAAAAACTGATTTCCATATATGTGGTATTTTTATTTAACTTGGTACTTTGCAATTTATTTGGACTAGTTTTTGAATACAGCATCAATCAAGTGGCCGCCTCTATTGACCAAAATGTGTCCTTTTTGCTACGCTTTCCATAATTTTTTCGAGCATCTCGGCGGTATAGCGATGATTTCGGCACGAATTTTTGCCTTGAACTCGTCAATGGTCTGAGGCTTGCTGGCGGACAATTTGCTTTTCAAATAACCCCACAAAAAGAAGTCCGGAGGGGTCAAATCTAGAGATCTGAGTGGCCAGTCAATGTCTCCATTTTTTGACAGCACACGTCCAGGGGATTTTTGTTGCAGAAACTACATTGTTTGATTTGCAGTGTGGCATGGTACTTTCTTGTTGTAACCAGTAACCGTCCAGACCTTTTTCACACATTTGTGGGCAGACATAATGAACCAACACCCACCTATATCGATTCCCATCGACTGTTTCGCCTTCTCTGAAAAATGGCCCAAAGATGGTTTTGGAGCAAACGCCGGCTCAAACAGTCACTTTTTGGTCATACAATGGTGTTTCATGGATCTCGTGTGGATTCTCTGTTCCCCAAATGCGGCAATTTTGCTTGTTAACGGCGCCAAAGGGTGAGAAATGGGCCTCGTCGGTCATCAAAATTTGATTCCAAAAATCAGGTTCAGTGTCAACCATTCGAGCGACTGTTTGGCCATATTCCTAGTGACGTGGATGGTCTGTCGGCAATATTCTTTGAGTCAATTGCACTTTATACGGAATCAAATGCAAATCATCCTTCAAAATGCGTCGCAAGGTGGTTCCACTGACGCCAAAAACCTGAGCGCGGTGACTATACGACACATGTGGGTTCTCGGCAGCACTCTCTCTTACCTCTTCAACCAGTTCATTGGAACGTCTTGGGCATTGATGAACGGCATGTCGACTATCTCCCGCTGTCCCGCGCTCAACAAAATTCCACACCAAACGACGAATAATGTTGTCAGACGTTGTTGGCAACAATATTTTCGACGATATGCACGTTGAGTTAACACAACTGAACGACTATTTTCGATGTACAGCGTCACTATTTCGGCGCGTTGTTTCGGTGTGAAGCGATCCATGGTTAAAAATATACTGAATTGACTTCAAAAACTCTGTCTGCTTAAGTCAATCGGTTGATTAATGTCAAAGTTATTCAATGTTTACATACCGACATAAAAGATGTACCGAAGATACATATATGTATGCATTGCATGTGTATAAGTATATTTTTTTTAGATATATTATTTTTGTAGAGCCTATTATGAAAATGTACAAGGGTAACTCCACTGGTTAACTATATTATTTGAGAGCAACATTCTGACGTTTGTGTAGTGCATACAGACATACCTATGTATATATGAATGGACAATAGGAATTAAAATAACATTTAAAATGCAACCAGATATGTATATCTAATCAAACGTAAGCTCGTTCAATACTACTTACGTACACATATACCTATGTACATATATGTACTAGCTTAGCAAAAAATCTTCCTGTGCTAATATCAGAGTTCTACGTTCAAACACGAATTCACTTGCGGGTCTTCCCGCTATTGACGTATCAAGCGACAAATCTCCGATTGATGTCTCGTCCTCGTTAATTCCTCCATTTAGTTGCATCGATGACTCTCTACTTCAACCTTTTTCTCGTCATTAATCGTCGCTTCCAACATCTTCATCCGTCAATCTAGTGGTAGTGAAAAAGACTCCTCGTAGAACATTCTTCATCTCGAAACTTTCTTCTGCTACCTCTGTCAACGATATTTTGAACTACATCAGCAGCAAAACGTTGGTGCCTTCATCACTCAAATGCATCAAATATAACTTTAAGAAACCCCACGGAATAGCATCTTTTAAACTTCTAACTCCTGACTCTCACCCTGAACTACTAGTATCGGTTTGGCCAGATGGAACTTTAGTTCATCAATATGTTTCGCGGACTAAGAACACGTCATTCACAAAGACCCCAGTACCTGCACCAGTAACGTCGCATCCAAAAAACGATTAGGTATTCATTTAGATATTCCTTATTTGTTTGTAACTCTTTGTGTTAACTACCAAAACGTCCGTGGGCTGCGAACTAAGACATCCTCTATATATGTACCTTAGTTCCCAAAGGCTCCCCTATGACATTTTCGCCCTTAACGAAACTAATTATACTCAAAATTTTTACAGCAATGTATTGTTTACATCTGATTTTAACGCCTTTCGAGATGATACTCTTGAGAAAGAGGATGATTCCTTGGGTCGAGGTGTTCTCATGGCTGTACACAACCGCCTTGACTCGACACTAATTAAAACTTCGGTCATATCTAATTTTGAGTACATTTGCATCAAAATAACTATTTCAAACCGCAGCATTTGTATCCTTTGCTGTTACATTCGAACATCTCAGCCCACGCAGTGTTACCAGCTTGCCATAGACGCGTTCGATTATTTGCTTAATATTGTTGATCTTCCCAACGCCGTTTTAATTCTGGGGGAATTTCTCGATCTCTAACGCGATCCATCAGAAGATCAGTCCCATTATATAGCAATTAACCCCTCTTCAGATAAGGAAGTCATTTTCATTGACTGTCTATCAGACTCCAGCCAATATCAATTAAGTGGAGTTGCTAATAACCTAGGTAGACAACTTGAACTTATTTTCTCTTCAGATGCAGATAACTGCGTTGTTTCAGCGAGCAACTACCTTTTATCCAAATTGGACCATTACCACTCTTACTGTCTTACAATAACGATAATAATACTGTCCAATCAGAGTACCCGTACAGCTTTAATTTTCGCAAGACAGACTACTCGTACATAAAACTTAGTAACCTTTTAAGTGCTAATAATTTCAATAGCATTTTTAGCAGTACACACATTTCTGTCGATGATGCACTTCGATTGTTTTATTCTGAAATTTTCAGCTGTTTTATGCAATCCGTCTCATACATGCCCCAAAAGAGTTTCTCGTCATCTCGACCTTGGTTTACTAACAGAAGAAATAAGCTCTGGTGTATCTACCTCGAATTTCGCTCTGTTTTTTAACTTTTCCAATTACCTTTTTGTACATGCGCATTTTTCCGAACTCTGTGAGTTTCTTTATTTCAAATATATTGACCGTATTCAATCTGACGTCATCGCTAAAGCCAAACGAAATGTCAGACAGCTACCCATCAACTCTGACACTCTCCAATAAATCGTCGAGAGATCCTCGAATAATAACAAACTTATTAGCTCATTTCTTCAGTCAATCGTTCTCTAACCACACATTACCCGACCATTCTTACTTCTCCTACATGAGAGATTGTGCCCAAACCTCATTAACTTCAATCGATATAACAGTGGCTCTCGTGACAGAAAGACTTAAATCCGAATACTAATACTGCCGTAGTTTTAAAAAAAATGTGTAGACTCTTTAGCTCTACTCCTTTATCTCCAATAAATCGTCGAGAGATCCTCGAATAATAACAAACTTATTAGCTCATTTCTTCAGTCAATCGTTCTCTAACCACACATTAGCCGACCATTCTTACTTCTCCTACATGAGAGATTGTGCCCAAACCTCATTAACTTCAATCGATATAACAGTGGTTCTCGTGACAGAAAGACTTAAATCCGAATACTAATACTGCCGTAGTTTTTAAAAAAATGTGTAGACTCTTTAGCTCTACTCCTTACTGGTCTGTTCCAACTGTCGCTTTCACATAGCGATTTCCCTAGGATTTGTAAAAGCTCTTTTATTATTCCCCTTCATGAAAAAGGCCCGAAAAATGAAATTCTTAATTATCATCCTATATCTAAACTCTCTTGCATACCTAAGCTATTCGAAAGTATTGTTTACGATGGAATGTTTTTCCATTGTAAGTCTATATTTTCCCCTCACCAACACGGTTTCTTAAGGGGAAGGTCAACAACCACAAACCTAACCGAATTCGTATCCAGCACCGTGTGCGATTTGGAGGTTGCTACCGATTTCAGCAAAGCTTTCGATAAAATTTCGCACAGAATTGTATTTTTGAAACTCAAAGCTCTCAGTTTTCAGTCTGGGTTTATTGCGTGGTTCAAATCCTACGCAAAGGATCTAAAAGGACTTCAAGAACATCAATTTGAACTCCTTTTTGGATCTTTTGTATCTGGTACCTTTATGGCCCGTTCTGGTTTCCCTCAAGGTAGCCATCTTGGTCCCCTTATTTTCATTTTGTCAATTAATGATGTTGACGGCATTATTAAATATTCCCGTCTATCAGTTTATGCGGACATGAACATTTTTACACACATCTCCACTCCCACTGACTCCCATGTACTTGAATCTGACTTGAACAGCTTTTCCACTTGGTGTAATAACAACTTTCTTAAGTTAAATGTCAATAAATGCCAAGCTATTACTTATTCCAGGAATTGTCTTCCGACAGCTCATAGAACGTATGTGATTTGCGACGAGCCTGTTCTCACTCTCACCTTTCTGTGTGATATGGGTATTATTTGCGACAGTGAGCTTAATTTTCATAGTCATATTGACAATATTATTAGCAGAGCAAATTCTACTCTAGGTTATGTGAAACGTTGGCCCACGGAATTCTCAAATCCTTACGTCACGAAATACCTATACTTCATATTTGTAAGACGAATTCTAGAATATGCCAGTCAAGTTTGGTCTCCCTATCTCGATACACATTCGTATCGAATTGAGTGTGTCCAACGGAGGTTCATCCGTTTTGCTCTACGTGGACTCCCGTGGCCTGAGAGATTCTTACGAGCATCGTTTGAACTTGCTGAACATGCAATCGCTTGAAAAGCGTAGAAAAGTTGACGATATACTATCTGTACATCGACAATGTTGCCTGCTATTAGCATTTTTTGCTAATACCTACCATACTGGATGTGTGTAACCTTAAAATGGTAATTCTAGGAGGAGAATTAATATTTGAAGTCGAATGACGCATTCTTTTTACCAAAGAGAAAGCTTGCGTTCACAGATGTGATACTAATCAAAGATACCAGGAAACTACATACATACAAATCAGGAGGGTCAGATTCAAAACGAATGTCTGTACTCGTATTTTCATTAAAAGTAGTTATAAGTTAATTAACGACCAACATACTCGTATATGTGGATCTGATATTCTTTAACTACCTCCAGAGTCTAGGTATTCCTGGACTGAACTGGTATATATTTTTAAATTGATTTCCCAAATTCGCTTGAAGCAAGTTTCTATAGAATTTAAGCGCGATATTAGCCTAATTGACGTTGAACTAATAAAAATTAATCGGAAAAATCTCACCCACTCGATGTAAGAATATTTCCCAAACCCCACCAATTTACACTCCCACGCCTTCTTTTCCCAGATATAAATTTTCTGACAAAAGTTTACCTTCTACACTGTTGAAAATTCAATTTAGCTTAAAAAGCATTTGGCAACATCAATTAATGGCTTAGCCAAGTTAATATGTTACGAAAAGTATAAAAAAAAAGAAATCAATAGAAACACCCTTCGTCCAAAGAGTTTTCCGAAAACTCTTGTTTTTTTTTTCGTTTTTCCCTGTTATCCTTATTTTTGTTTCAGACACATTAAGGGTTAACTTTTTTTTGGTTGGTTTCCATTGTTTGTTTTTTTAGTTCTCTGGAGAAATCCTTTTCAAAATTTCCATCCGTCAATAAATTTCCCATTCGATTGTGAAAACAAAGGCACATTTTAATTCTCCCATAGCTCTATATAGGCCCCATTGGTCGCTTACATACTTCACAGATTCCATTTTGGAAACCAAAGAAAACCATTTAAGGAAAAAGTAGTCGATGTGGGTGCCATACAGTGAAACAGATAAAATCCATTGTCCTTTTTTTTTCATTTCTTAAGCGGGGATGGTAGATAAGCGGGCCTTCTGCTATTTTAACCATTTCGCTCCAAGAGACATACCATAGACGATCAGCGTCGCGTTTCAGTCCTTTTGTTTTTGACTAATTGCCACAATGAAGAGTTTCCCATATTTACTGTAAAATAAGTTAAAGGCGGAGTAGAAGGAGAACGTAAGTGACTCGGTTTTTTCTAAATTGACTAAATTTGCATTCGATGGTTCACTGGATTGTTAAATCCATGGAAAAAGTCTGAAGCAGTTAAAAAAATTGTCTTTCCGTTCTTAGGGTTCAGTTTAAATATGATTTTCTTCATCAACTTTTCTATGTTAATGACTGGAGAGAGTTCAGTGGTGATGGTAGATGCATTCACTTAATTGTCTTTGCTGAAGGATTATGCATCCTTCTTGAGTTTCCATTACCATTTTTTTTTTTTTTTGTATATCAACTAGTAAATTGAATTTCAGTTTATTAGAGAAAGTTTTTTATTCACTTTTCGAAGATGAAGAAGAGGGTGTAATTGCCTTGGGATCATTTAAAAGTATAAACTTAAAGTGTACGACTCAAGGAAAATCATTAGAATGTGTTTTTTGGAATATCCAATAAAAAGCAAGGAAAAAATATATTTTGACCACTTTCCGAAAGTTAACCCACCAATACCAGAGGGTCTTACAGTAAACATTCACTCTCTTAGCGATAAGCATCGCTAATAAGGGCCGAGCAAATACTTACCGGTAGGCTGGAGTATGTTCAATCATTGACATAACCCTTGCGTGCAACTCCATCCTGAGAACAATAGAGTGGAGGGTCAGTGAGGAATATCAAGGAAAAGAAACCAGCCCAGCTCCCAAAACTTACGGGCTCAAAATGAAATGATAGATGTTTTGATACGGACATATTCGAAGAGATGCTCAACGGTGATTTAACTCTAAGTGGAACAGCGGAGACACTTGCGCATCGCCTTATAGGCACCATTACTACAGCTTGCGATGAATCAATGCCTAGAAGGATAAATAGCAGGAAGGCATCACCGTGTTAGTGGTGGAACGAGGAAATAAGAATACTTCGGGCAAAATGCTTTCAAACCCGGCTCAAAGTCCAACAATCAAGAAGGAGAACAGGCGGGAGAGCGCTTGGACACCCTTAGACTGACGAGGCGCAACTTAAATATAACCGTCAAGGAGAGCAAAACCGCATGCTTCAAACGTCAAGAAGCTGAGTGATGACGAAACTGACCTCCAATAATCATAAGGCGCCCGGACCCGACGGCATCCCAAGTAAGAAACTAATAGCGGTAGTAAAAAAGAGACCAGACCTCTTCATAGCGACAATGCAGAAGTGTCTCGAAGAAGGACCTTTCTTGAAAAATGGAAAATAAAGCATTTGGTCTTGCTACCAAAAGGAAAGAAGCAGGAGAACCATCGTCGTATCGCCCAATATGCCTATTCGATAATAGATTACTCGCAGCAGCAGAAAAAAAGGAGCTCTCTCAGAGAAGCACTCTCCCAATTTGGCTTCAGAAAAGCGCGATCTACAGTTGATGCCATAAGAGAGGTAGTTGAAGGTGCATCGAAGGAGAAAGATGGCTCAACGGCACATAGGAGTACTGTGCAGTGGTAATGCCGGACATTAAAAACGCATTTAACTCTGCGAACTGGTCGTACATTTGAAGATCACTCGACAGAATAGATACGCCATATTATTTGCTACATATTGTGACGAAATATTTCAATAACAGAAAGCTTAGGTATAATACCGATGAAGGAGTAAAATACTACAACGTCACAGGGATTGGTCTTAAGGCCGTTACTGTGGAACATCATGTACGACAAAGTCTTAGCCGGACGGAGTAACGATAATTGGATTAGCTGATGACATTGTCGTCGTGACAGTACCTAAACAGATCCGTACAGTCGAAAGCTACAAATGAAGCATTTGCTCGGATAAGAGATTCTAGTTTCCGCCAAACTAGAACTAGCCGACCATAAAATAGAAGCTATCGTTATAACCAGTCGGAAAATC
Source organism: Pocota personata (assembly GCA_963082735.1). Lineage (NCBI taxonomy): Eukaryota > Metazoa > Arthropoda > Insecta > Diptera > Syrphidae > Pocota > Pocota personata. The sequence continues at coordinate 60,170,210 of OY720429.1, read as the reverse complement.
GTAGAATTCGCGAATTTACAGGTTGGTAACCAAACAATCAGGTCCAAAGAAGCAGTTAAATACCTTGGAGTAATGCTGGACAACAAACTACATTCAACAAAAAAATCATTGCAAATACAGGGAGCTCTCTCGCGTACACTGCCTAACATCGGTGGAACTGAATACAGAGTTGTCACTTCGGTTCTGTTATATGACGCTCCAGTCTGGATACAGGCACTAAGAACGAAGGAAACCAAAAGGAGACTATCATCAACATATAGACTCTGCGCGCTACGGACAGTCAGTGACATCCAAGCCATCTCAGACGAGGCCGTCTTTCTTTTAGCTGGAATAGTCCCCGTCAACATCCTCGCAGACGAGGTGTTCAGAATATAGAATAGAAGAACGCTGAACTAACATGATGCCGATGGAAGAAAAGCAGCGTCAGCGGCCATGTGGCAAACTCTTGGTTCAATACAACAAAAGGCAGATGGACATATAAACTGATACCGCCAATCCAAGACTGGATAAGTCGAAAACATGGGGAATGCAACTACCATCTCACAGTTCCTGTCTGATCATGGCGGTTACCGTAATTACCCATACTGATTTGGACATGACAGTTCACCATCCTGCCCCGAATGCCCAGATGAATATGAAGATATGGAACATGCAGTCTTTTATTGCACACGTTGCACGACATGGAGAACTACTCTGCCCAGTCTGTCAGTACTCCTCGGCCATATGTTGCGGTCGAAAGAGAATTGGATGTCGATATGTAATTTCGTAACAACTCTTCAAAATGAGTTGCGGAGAATAGAAAAGGTAAGAAGAGCACCAGAAGCAGCTGACAGAAGACGTATAGCATTATTTGCTAACCAGCCCTGCGAAGTAATACCTAACAGTAGACCCAAGGGAAAGTGGTAGAAAAGTGCTGGGTGTGGTTTAGAACGTAGGCGTATTCCTGGCATCGATTATTCGGGCTTGCTGGTAGCCCGGGTTACTAGTATCTTTAGAAGATTACCACATCCAATAGTGCAACAAAAAAAAAAACAAAAAAAAAATTAGGGGAGGGTATCATATGATCCATTCCAGACAGATTTAAATTTTTCTTTCGATAATTCCGTACAATTTCGACAGGTTGCGGTGCCAGCCGCAAATTGACGATTGTTTCATGTGGATACATTCTTCAAACCATGACATGCAATATTAGACAAATATGTTATTTAGTTTGTGTTTGACAGCCAATGGAATCAGAATCTCGTATGAATTTCGTGTAATGATAAAACATTATTATTTGAAGAAGAAAACAGCTGCGGACACCAAAGCAAAGTTGGATAAACATTACGGAGACTCTGCACTGTCACTTGAAAGGATTTACAAATGGTTCCCAGATTTCAGATCCGGTGATATGAGCAAAAAGAACGCCGAGCATCCTGGATGTCCAATGGAGGTCATCACACCAGAAATGGTCCATCAAATTCAAGGTATGGTGATGGGCGATCGAAGAATTAAAGTGCGTGGGATTGATGAGCCTATAGGGATCGGGTGCACAACATTTTGAAAAATTATTTGGATATGAGAAAGCTGTCAGCGCTATCCACTTCGAAGCAGTGTTTTTATATGTTCTAGCGCAATCCGAATAAGTTTCTTCGTCGTTTCGTAAAAGAATAATACATATCGACTATTGGAAAAGGGAAAAACAATTACCAGCGCGTACTATGCAGAGTTATTGGACAGATTCAACGAGGAATTGGTGAGAAAACATAACCGTTTGGCATAGAAAAAAATGCTGTTTCACCACGCCAAACCCCGGCTCACATTTCCACCATTGCAACAGTGAAATTGAGCGAATTGCGGTAAGAATTGCTTCCCCATCCACCATGTACTCCAGTTTTAGAACATTTTCTATTTTCTGTTTCCAAATATGAAGAAAAGGTTTGGAGGTAAGAGGTTCCCATCATATGAAGAGGTTATCGCCGCAACAGAGGCCTATTGTGCAGAGTTCGTCAAATCTTATTACTCGGACTACTTACAAATGTTGGAGCATCGCTGGGCTAAGTGCATCGAGTTAAAAGGTGATTATATTGAAAAATAAAATTGTTTTTTCTTGGAAAAATCATGTTTTCTATATTATTATACGGAACTATCGAACACCCTGTGATAAGCATCAAAAGTTATATCGATCTACCCATTTATTCTGGGCCTAAATTTTGAGCTAGGATCATGAAATTTGGTATATAACCTTCTCGGTACCTGAAGCGGTACAAATAGACAAATTATAATTGCCCGTTTATAAATATTTTTACTACTAGAAATTGAAAAATATCGTCATAACGAAATATATAGACGATCAAGTTCTCTACAATTCATCCATATATTTCATAACGCCGCGCCCACTTTTAGGGGGCATTTTCTTAACAAAAGTGCTTTGCTTTCCCAAAATTATTTACGGTGATGGTGAAGTCTTATTTTAAATATTGCACCAGAATCTTTGACCTTCGGCTACATATGGCAACTGCCATGCCCACTTTCTTATAGGAAAAAAACTTAGTCATAAATTATGTCGTAAATTTTCTTAAAAATCGATAACTGTGAACCAAAAGGTTCACAATGCAACGCCCACGTTATTAGGTATGTATTAAAAGATGGGGGATATGGTATCATACGGTCCGTTCCATACATATTATAACTTTTTTTTATGTTTTTATACTGTACCGGAATCCACTTCTTCCAATTCCACACCCTCTTTCAATCTACCATTACAATAGACTCGCGGTAGAGCGAATGGATACAAATTAGACTTATTCACTCTTACGACCCTGTTCACACTTACGCCTCAATTTTGACTTTAGATGTGTTCTTCCCACAGTTTAAGACACGATATTTTAAAACGGGTGAACTACTCACAACAAAAACAACAAGTCAGTCCGTCCATATGTCACCACTTTTCTGGTCTTAATTTTGAGCTAGGAACATGAAATTTGGTATATAAGCTTTCAAGAATCCGAAGCAATACAAGTGTACAAATTTGTACAATTCACAAATAGACGCGCCTACTTTTAAAAAAATTTGTAACAATAGTTTTGTGATATTTCTTAAAATTGGGGAAATATCTCCTGTATAGAAAGGTATTGCGGTTAACAGTCCTATTACACCAAACACCTGGATGGTAAAGCTCATGGTGGAACTAGTATGCTCGTTAAAGGCAACCGTTCCGTTGAAGGTTGACGGTGACGTTCACGTATTGCCGGAAAGAACAGTCCCATACAATCCGTCGCATACCTTCGTTGACAGATTGAAATGTCAACCGATTGTCAACGACGATGACAGTTTCTCTTCTCTCTCAATGCTTACACCAATGAAAGTGCTTATTCTCAATTTGCTGACTACCAACGAATCAACGGACTGAAAAAGTAGAAAGTAAACCTACTTTATCCGTCGACGTTCATACATGCTTCGGTTATGAGCCAGCTTCCATAAGAATACGTGTATTCTATCTATGTGTCAGTTAAAAATGACTCAGCAACGGATCAACGGATTCTATGGGTCGGGGCCTATAGTCGGGTATTAAACATTATGCCATACAGAAATACTCAAAAGACTGTCTTCAAGCTACTTCTGTCTGTTTTACGGAATAGAACGAAAATATAACCATTTCGTCTTCATTCATTCATCATCTATTTACTGTCCTCTTAAACGTAAAATATAAACTCAACAATTTCTCGACTTCTTCAAGTCTCTTGGGGACAAATTTCTTGTAGCTGGAGACTACAATGCCAAGTATACATTCTGGGGTTCTGGGCTTATACCACCAAAGGATTGTCATCTATGTGATGCTCTTATGCGGAACACCAACCTAAATTTCGTATCTTCTGGTCAACCAACCAACTGGTCTCCGAACCGACGAGAAATCCCGGGCTTTATGCCCGCGAGGATCGAAAAACTAGTACGCAATAAGTGCAACTTAGACGAGATTGACAAATTCACTGATACCAATCTCAAAGAAGAAAAAGAAAGAAGTCTAAAAAATATCTTGAAAATTGTTCTCTTTGTACCATCATTCATCAATGACCACCCTCTCTGGAAAGCAGCAAGCAAAACAAGACGTCCAAAGCAGCAGGAACCACCAATTAGGCTACCAGACGGTGGGCAAGATCAAACGCAGAAAAGGGGAAAAAAAAAAACAAAAGTTTTCACACCAAAAGTATCACAATCCTATGCAGATTTACTAACAGGAACTTGCAGAAAGAGAGATGTTCTTTAGAGGGCAGGACGTGTCCAATATAAAAAAGTAAGAAATCAACCCCAAAAAGGCACCAGGCTATGATTGTATCTCAGGAATGCTCAAGTAACTCCCAGGTGTAGAAAAGTCTTCAACAGGATCCCCAAATTAGGTCACCACCAACCATGGAAAACATCTCATATTATTATAATCCCTAAGGCCGACAAGGACCCGATAATAGTCTCATCCTATACTGCCTATGCTGTCTAAAGTCTTTGAGAAACTGCTACTAACCAAATTGTTACCGTACCTGGAACAGGAAAAAAATAATCCCAGTGCATCAATTTGGCGACAGAGCCAAACATGGAAATACGGAACAGGTTCGCAGGGTAGTAGCTGAAGCTAGGAAATCCCTTTAACTAAGATAATACTGCACGGCTGTATTTCTAGATGTAGCACAGGCGATTGATAAGGTATGATGGTGTGGAGGTACAACGTAGAGGGCAAAGTGTTTCCCTAAAGGCAGGGCGTGAACGCCATAGTAATTGCCAAAGTCTGCTAATAAATAGCAGGGCTAAAAAGCCATAATGAGAAAACACCTCGTTTGAATGTCAAAGTGATTCTAACTTTATTGATTAAAACGTGCAACTTATATATGTACTAATTTCCTCTCAGTATTTTCTATGCATATCGATACATTGGTTACAAAATATCAGTAGAGTTTCGGGCTACAAAGTGTCAAAGAACACATGAACCAGAATTGGGCCAACGATCTTGACACAAAGAGGAAGCAACTCAAATTCAAATTCAATAGCTTACCTATATTGGCTACTCACAAACACTCCACTGTTAGTCTGCATAATAAAGTCTGGACCTATGGTATCCAGGTATGGCGCTCAGCGTGTAATTCAAACATCGAACTCCTGCAACGATCATAGTCCAGAATTAATTTTCAGCAAGAGATTAGTACGAGTACTCAAAACCTGAAATACGTTGTCAAGCTCAATTGTCATCCGAACCCTTTAACGAATTAAATGCTTAACCAACCAAGACTAAATAGACTGAAAAGATGTAAAAATGTTAATTATATAGCTCCTAACAAATATAGGTTTTAAGTTGCTAAAATCACAGTAGGTGTAGGATTTTATGAAACATTGTCAGACCCCGCACGATCACTGTAATTGCTTTTTCAACAACATATCAAAAATTCACACCGATCGGACTTGTGCAACGTCCGCCATTTAAAAAATAATGGATCAGAGAGTACTTTTGTCAGATTTTTCGAATTACCTTCGAAACCCTTGATCATACGTAAAAAATGATAGGGACCTACAAGATAGCTGCTTTGTTTTTTCTGGGCATCTTGTCCTTGTCTAAAAAAAAAAAAGTTTGCGTTTTCAAAAAGAGAACAAAATCGGACGAATTAGATTATCAATCGACGACATAACTAATAATTAAATACTCCACATGCTCTAAAGACTGCACCTCAATCCCAGTCCAAGCAAATTAGACAAAAAAAAAAAAAAAAAACAATTTATAAAAAGTTTAAATTGGGAGGATCTGCTTTCGATTGGCGGATGTTTCATCCTCTTTTTGGTGTACAAATCTACCATCAGCAGGCACCAGCGTTGGTTTTTATCTCTCAAACGTTTCATCCTACGATAAAATTCTAAGAAACGAAAATATGTATTGTCTATTAAATTTTCCCTAAAATATATCTGAGGTATCATAATTGAGTAATAAACCTGCTGATGGACTAAAACTGGAGGGTATAAAGGAAAGGTATAGATTGAAGAGAGATATGAAAAGGGAGTGAGGTGACGATGCGTATTGATTTTGAATCTTTGCATATTATAGAGGTGTTTGGAAATATTGAGGAAGTCAATTTATTCTACATTTGTGTTCAGTGGCTAAAAAACGATATTGTGAATGTCACTGTGCGCTCAAAACAGGCTTTAAGATATAAAGGTGTACGGAAGATGCAATACATGTATTGCGATTGAATAGACAGATTAGCCGGACACAACTATATATTTCGTCCGAAAATTTATGGTGGAAATACCTCGAATACTAACTATAAGTATTCGAGGGACGGGATTTGACTGCATATACCTAGACTGATTACCGAGCTTCAGAAATAGATCTGGGTTTTTGACGTTGTCAGAATTGCGTTCGGTATACGTTCGCTGCCGCTGAGGCACTACGATTTGGGGTCCTTGCCGTAGCGAATAGCCGAAGCCAATAATACTGTCATCCGCAATTGAATGAATCGGATTACGAGTAACAGAAAGGAAGTCATTGATGTAAATGAGAAAATGGGACGGAGAGATTGTCCTGGGGGATACCGGCATAAATGCACATTCATTTAATACTAATCTTCTTTTTATTTTCTTTACGGCGAGGTTATGATCCGGAGTAGAAGGATCACAACCCTCCCACTTTACTGCATCCCTACTGGTCTGCCTGTGGGGATTACCGGTTTGACCTCAGGAAGTACCGGCAGTCTTCCCGGTTTCGGATCACTTCGTCACTGAGGTCAATCAAATGCTGGTGTTTTTGTGTTTGAGTTATTCAGTCGTTTTTTGTTCCGCGTTTTTTGGGCGATTGTGTAGGAACGTTGATTGATATTGCCTTTTTGACGGGATTCGAAGGGTCTCTTCTTTGAACATGACAATACCAATTGAGCCGGTCGTGCTCTATCTTGCTTGTGATGGATTCTTTTACATTAAGGCTTCCTCGAATCGTCGAACTTCTTATTCCAATCCATATAATATTAATAAAATCTGTTATCATCTGTCGATACTTTTCGATGTTGACAGTTACCGCTTCGCCCCTCTCATTTCGAAAGACGTATGGCCCAGTGACACTGTCTAACCAAAATCCACGGCAAACAATGACAATGAAAACTCATGGAACTGCTGTTGGATTGACATCGTCCCAGTTCCGACAATAAGTGACTATTTACGAAACTATTCAGTAAAAATTGCGCTTCGTCGCTGAAGAATCCCAAAATTAGGATCTGTTTCCAACTGCTGAAGGGGCCAGTCGGTGAATATCCGATACATGCTATAGTCTTGTGGGTTTAGTTATGGAGTCAATTGAATCTTGTATGGGTGAAGACCCAAGTCTTTCCACAAAATTCGCCAATTTTCTTCTTGTTGTGATCGACGAAAAACTGAAAGGTTTTGATTCTCACGCACACTTTCAGCAACAGCAGAACTATTATTATTATTGAACCGGTTTCCTCGAATTTCACGACTATTCGTAGAACTGAGTTCTCGACAAAATGCTCATGTCGACCATAAATTAAGCGTGCACGAATATTTGTAACAAATTTTCACAATTTCGACGCGTTATAGAAGCGTGGAGTTTTCCATGATCAAATTGCAGCTTTGACATAACACAATCGTCATAGAATGACAGCGCTGTCGTTTAAAACATAACCCTTGTGTCTACAGCCAAAAAATTATACATAAACATACACCCAACATACCCGGGTGTCCCATACATTTTTGTATGTACACGGGCGTCGGAAGGAGTTGATTGTGTTTCTGCCAATTGTGTCTTAGAATTGTTTGAAGTGTTTTCTCTTGTTACAACATTTGTTACGGCATTTGGATACAAAGACGCTTTTATTTTTCACGCAACGCATTTGAGAAAAAATATTGCAAGAAGTTTACTTCTTTGCTTACATTTTTTTTTAGTTATTTATATATTTATATATTTATTTATTTCTTTATTTATTTACAGGTTTTTAAAGTAACTATTAATAAAAATAAAATAAAGTTATATTATGGCTGATGGTCAATGGTTAACTCCCCGGCAATTACAAGGACTTAGCTTTGAAGACAGAGAACAGTACATAAGCCAAAGATTGGAGGAACTTTTGGAAGCTGATAGTGAAGATGAGCAAGATACTTATGGACGTTCATTGGCAGACGAAGAGGGCGATGGTGAATACAATAATGTGAATGTAGAAGATTCAGATGCAGAGAGATTGCATTTACCAGAATATGATCCTACTAGTGAGACTGATTCGGACGAAGAATTGGAAGTAGCTCCAATTGAATCTTCTGCAAATAATTATACAGCTAGAGATGGTACAATTTGGTCAGACCAACCATCACAACCCCGCCGATTTTTGTCGCATAATATTCTTAGAAGCTCGAACACTGGACCAGCACGAAGAACAAAAGGTCTTAGCATTATACAAACATTCAAAATGTTGATGTCAGCTGAAATGTGTGATATAATAATTCGCAAAACCAATAGAAAAGCAACCCAGTGTTACGAACGTGAACATGATGAAAATCCAGCAAGACCACTTCGTATATTGAAACCTATTACTACAACTGAATTTGACGCTTATCTGGGCATACTTTTGTTATCTGGTGTCACACATTCTAATTATGTACATACAACTGATCTATGGAAAACTAACTCATATCCGTTCTATTGTGCTTCAATGGGTCTCCAATGTTTTTGGGCTATCGTCGTTTAATCAGATTTGATAATGGAAATACGCGCCAGCAACGTAAACAAACTGACAAAGCAGCAGCCATATTTGACATTTTCCATATGTTGAATAGAAACCTCCAGGATAACTATAAAGCAGGAGTCAACGTCACTGTTGATGAACAACTTTATCCTTATCGTAGTGGCATCGGATTCACTCAATATATACCTTCAAAACCGGCCAAGTATGGAATTAAAGTTTGGTGGGTATGTGACGCTATTATTGCTTATCCAGTCAAAGGACAAATCTATACTGGTATGGCAGCTTCTGGATAAAGACAAAAAAAAGGTTAAAGATTTGTGTTCCGTGGAAGTGCTCGAAACATCGTATGTGACAACTTTTTTACAAGCTATAATTTGGCTTCTACTTTGATGTTAGACTACAATTTGTCAATATTGGGCACTGTAAACAAAAGACGTACATTTGTACCAGCCGAATTTTCTAATCCAAAAGGAAGAGCAGTAGAATCATAAATTTTTGGATTCAGCAGCAACATAAGTATGTGTTCATATATTCCAAAAAAGAACAAATCGGTTGTGCTTCTTTCCACTTCCCATTATAGTATCGAAATTGAAGGTCCTAAAAGAAAGCCAAAAATGATACTCGATTACAACAGAAGCAAAGGAGGTGTTGACAATATGGACAAATGCCTTGGACAATATACAACGAAGAGAAGAACAAACAGATCGCCTTTGGCTTTTTTTTATAATATTGCGGATGTGGGTGCATTTGCAGCATTCGTGAAAATACATGGAAAATAATCCACACTTGAAGACATCAACAAACCGTAGGTTGTTCCTACAAGGTTGTTCCTACAAGAGTTGAGTGAACAATTAGCCATGGCAGAAATCATTGACAAAATGCACAAGTCATTCGAAATTTTCCATCACGTAGTGGAATTGAAAGTATGTTGGGCCACTGTGAGCGCAACGACATCTACCTGTCGATTATTTTCCTCCTTTTTTTCTTGCCATTAGGCACCATTGGTTTCTGTGTATTTTACTATGTCATATTACTACGTAATAAAGAATTCAATTTTAGTTTTTGGTAAAGACGCACGCCTTTGATTTTCTTTTAACACGCAATCCTCATATTGCACCACGAATTTCATAACAGAGCCACACTGTTACATGGCGCAGCCGGTATCTCAACCTACATACAATAAAGAAACAACAAACACCCGACAACAAAATGTCTCTCGTCCAGCAACTCTTAGAAACGACCATCGACGCAGAAATTCTGAACCAGTTCACGAAGGATGCACTCCAAACAGAAGTCAAATCAAGAGGACTGGAAACAACAGCAACAACAAAAGATGAGTTAATTCAAATCATAATCAAACACAATAAAATCCTATCTACCCTTAAAGCAAGGAAAATCGAACCATCAGCAGGTACTTCTAGTTCGGTAGGGACTTGTCCAGCAGTTATTCAGACTGTCGTCATCAACCCAGACATGACGCAAACGATTTTGGAATGCAACGGGGAAGATAGCAACTCCACCGAGCAATTCATAAAATCCATCGAAAAAGCCGCAAAAATAAACGGATGGAGTGACGAGGTTAAATTAGTATTCTGCACCAGCAAATTAACGGGCATTGCAAGAAACTGGCAGAACTTCGAAGGCGATTCAAGGGACGACTGGAATATATGGCTCAATTCATTCAGGAAACGATTCATAAAGACACCAACATTACGCGAATGGAATGACAGAGTAAATGCACGTATCCAACGGCCGAACGAATCTATAATCCAGTACTTCAGCAGTAAGTTAGATATTATTTCTAAGCCCCCAAAGAATGTAAATATTCCTACGGAAGATCAAATTGCGTATTTACTCGAGGGTGTTGCTGACAATACAGACCGCCGTATTCTACGCATTGGCACACCTTCGACCATAACCGAACTATTCGAACTGGGGCAAAAACTTGACGATGACACAAAACACACCAGCAAACAGTTCCACAACACAACAACAATGTATCGCAACACTAGAACGCCACAGTCCTTTACAGACAATAATTTCAAGAAACCAGCATACACAGAAAATACAAAAATAAATACTTATGTATGCCCACGCTGTAAAAAAGGTCAACACCCCGTTTCGCAATGTCCAATACCATGTTACACATGCAATAGAACTGGTCATTCACTGAGCAACTGCCCAAATAAACCATCTCCAAAACAAGCAAACTGCGCATTGAAGTCAAAAGGTGGTGATCGAGGCTTACCCATCGTAGATGCCTATGCATTCGATGGAAAACCTATTTCCACTCTTATCGATAGCGGTGCTGAACAGTCAGTAATCGATCGTCGTTCTATACCACCTGATTATGCAGTTCAAAAATACGAAGGCTCAGCAATAACTTCCATTGACAATGAGTGTAGACCTGTAGGACAAATTGACCTATTCGTTGCAGTAGGCGACATATGTTGCACATTTGGTCCTGTAGCGGTGGTAAACAATGCACCAATACCACTGATACTCGGCAGCGATTGGAGAAAGGCCAATAACATCACCATAACTGTCGAAACGAACGGAGATGTCCAATTAAAACAAAATACGAACTCAGGCTACACCACACACACAAATATAAATTCCTGCATATTAAAACAAAGCCAGTCTATACCACCATGTATTCTAAAAGAAGTCGAACATCAAATCTCAACATTTCCGAAATCTATATCTCCAACACAAATTCAAAAATTTCGAGAAATAGTCAGCAACAATTTACAAGCCTTCTCGACAGACAACGAGATTTTAGGATACTGCACCATAGATCAACATTCCTTACGTACAATAGATGATATACCAGTTCGCAGAAAGCCCTACCGCTATTCATGGAGCGACCGCCAGTTCATAAACGAAACATCATTGAGACAAATACCGGCGATGAGGAAGAGTTGCCAACTGAACAATATTCTACGAGTGATGGGTCATCAGTATATCAAATGGAAGATAGTGACAAAGAAGAAGACATTGAGGAAATCGTCGACCGGAAGGATACAGCACCGGTTCGCTCCCGAAAACCACCAAGATGGCTCCAAGACTATGAGAGGTAAATTGCCAGGAGTCAATTTTACAAGAAGGGGTCGTGTGAGCGCAACGACATCTACCTGTCGATTATTTTCCTCCTTTTTTTCTTGCCATTAGGCACCATTGGTTTCTGTGTATTTTACCATGTCATATTACTACGTAATAAAGAATTCAATTTTAGTTTTTGGTAAAGACGCACGCCTTTGATTTTCTTTTAACACGCAATCCTCATATTGCACCACGAATTTCATAACAGAGCCACACTGTTACAGCCACCCAGTAACACCGACTGTTCCAATAAGGGCTCAAGAAGAACGTGACAATTCTGGCAGAATCACGCAGAAGGAAAATTGTTACCTATGTCCTAGAAGAAGACCAACACGAAAAGCCTGCAAAGAATGCAAAAAGCCAGTTTGTGCTGAACATTCAGTAGATATAACTCAATGTGATAGATGTCCATACTAAAATAACTCATTTTTTATAAAATTTAATATTTTCCTTTTTTTTTCGAAATAAAATTAAAAATAATGTTAAATGAATAAAAAATAAGAATTTATAATGAAACAATAGTGCTTTTCTGCATCATTTTACATACATTTTTCTATGCACACCCGGGTGTGTTGGCTATAGATAGAAGGGGTAAATCGCAAAAAATAATTGTTAAATTTTGACCCAAAAAAAAAAAAAAAAAATTTTTTTTTTGAATATGATAAAAAACAATATTTTAGGAGGCTTTTCAAAATTTCAAGTCGATACGGCACCTAGAACTCAAAATATATCAATCTGAAAATGAAAAACACACCCGGGTATGTGGGTGTAGATACAAAGGTTAAGGGAAAAGAACTTCCAACTTACATTTTGAATGCAATTGATTTTATTTGTTGTTGAAGAGTTTTTTTTTTTTTTTCTTTTTTACAAACTTCTCTCAGGAAAGGCTTCGAAATGCTTGTAGTACCGGCCCATCTGCCAAATTTCACGGATCATCTACGAGTATCACCTGTGAGATAGTTTTAGCCAATATTTCGTGTGTGTGTTTTTTGATTATAATTAAATTAAAAAATGTTGAAACTATTTAACAAATAAAACGGAACTTTTGAGCATTTGTTTAAAAATTGCTTACAGTGCCGATACTTTTCTCGACCAGTGCAAATATTTTTGTACGAAACATTCCTATAAAGACTTTAAGTGCTGACATATCAAAAGTGTTTATTTGGAATCCTCTTCCACTTCAATACAATTCATATAAAATGTCATGTTTTTTACTGCATACGACATTCCTGCATTTTTATTATTCTACTCACATTTTTATTATTCTTAAATATTTTAGAAAACAATAAAATATCAATAGATGGCGCTGAATCTGTCATCTTGAAAATACGGCATAGATGATTTCTTGATATTTTTATTCTTTTTCATTGAATAAATTCATAAACCAATTTATTATTTATTTGCACAATGAATTTATTTCCAACTATCGAAAATTCATCAATTACTTAAGCAAAACTTTTATTTTACAAGCAGTATTTATAAATAATTGACATTTTACAGAAGAGTTTCAACTGTGTTGTGAAGGTGGACAGGTAAGCCAACTTGATGTTGGTGGTTTGCAGTTTCGGTGATTATATTTCAAGTAAACAATACTCGTATGTCTTCCATACACGGAATATGAATTCATTCAATGAAATGGTTTGAGGGTTTATTGTTTACTTGAATAAGTTCCATTGAAGATGTAAAAGTTACCATAAAATTATTTGCATATGAACAAATACAACTAAAAGATGAACATGCTTCAATTGACTTTCAATTGATTATATATAGGGTGACCAGATAAGAACGATAGGAAAAGAAATTTAAATAAAACAACGGTGTGAGATATCAAATTGATTCTGGCTTTATTTTGAAATTACATTTGTACAATTATGTATGGAATAGCACATCATTCAGATGGTCACCTCGTCTTCGCTGGCAGTGCTTCAAGCGGTCGGTCCAATTTTTGATAACTCGGTCCAATATGTGCCGCGTTATTCCGGCAATAGCGTCTCGAATGTTGGCCTCGAGGTCGTCCAAAGTGGTTGGCTTGTTAGCATAGGCTAAGGACTTGACGTAGCCCTAGAGAAAATAATCGAGGTGTGTCAAGTCGCATGATCGCGGGGGTCAATTGATGAACGCTCGCCGTGAGATAACCCAGTCGTCAAATTTCTCCTTCACCACTGCGAGCGTTGCGTCGCTTGTATGGCATGAAGCCCCGTATTGGAACCACAGCTCGGATATTGTCGAGCTCTGGCCACAAAAAGTCGGTTAACATCGCTCTACACCGAGGACCATTGACGAACGGTGTGTCCTTCCTCATTTTGAAAGAAATAAGGTCCGATGATACTGCCGTCCCATAAACCGCACCAAACAGTCAATCTTTGTGCCCAATTAGCAAACTCACGTCATTATCTATGGTCGTCCGGCTTCAATTCTTGCGTCAGCACAATCTTATATGGACGTAGGCCCAAATCCAACCGCAAAATAAGCCTGGTTGACTCTCTGGCGATGCCCAATTCAGCTGATCGGCGCCGTATCAACATTACTGGGTCTTCTTCGATACTGACCGCTATGGCTGCTATGTTTTATTCACTTCGCACCGATCTCTATCTGGTTGGTGGTTTAAGGTCCAAAAGAGTGTACTCACGCTAAAACTTTTCTACGGTGCGAGGAATTGCCTGCATACTGAAGCCATGATGACGACCGAACTCACGCGAAATTTACGTTGCGTATTTACAACTGAGCCGGAATTTCGATAATATTTTTTAATAAAATAAGCGTCAAATGATGCATGATAAAATGGCAAATCATAAGGAATATTTGGCAGCTGGATATCATTAGTAGCTCTGACAGCTGCTCAAACATAATAATTGGAAAAACTATCATTGCTATCTGGTCACCCTTTACAAATAAATTGTTGAGATAATGGGCAAATGGGATTCAAATCTCGAATTAATATTTATTTTTGATTAGAGATATTTTTCTTTCCATATTTTCGACAAGATTTGTATCATTTGAAATTTTGTTACCCGAACTTTTTTTTTCCAGATTTTGTGCTTCCAGTCAGAACAAGCTCATCTACGTTATTACCATGGTAAGCGACCCACACGAGCAAAATTCCGCTTTATACTTCGTATGAGTCCTTTCGCACGCATCGGTTGTAAAGTTACCTTAGTCGTGCCCTTTTCAACATTATCCTCATAAATACATTGTGTCACACACCCCACAATTGCCATACATGAAAAATGGAGGCAACAGCCGGCTAAATTACATTGTGTGTGAAAGCACTCATATAGCCACATGAATCACTATCCTAACTACACGGGTCCGGCGACCGGCCACTGCATAGGTACCCCTGGTAAACACAAGGCGATCGTGTTATTGCATGTTCCACTATTAAGAATTTGGTGTTTGTGAATGAGCTCTATGTGTTCGGTACGACCAGTAAAATCCTTGATGCATGTACTAAAAGGTCTTTCATTAAGCGCTTCCTATCTTTAAATTTAAATAAAATAAAGCGTGTGTGATATATCATCAACATTTTTTATTCGTTTGAAAGGCCTATCGATGCCATTATATATGGAATATAACATCGGTCAAATGTCTGCCGCGGCTTCTCTGGGTGGCGCGCATCCAAAATGTACAATTTTCCATGACTCTGGCGCATAAATCAGGCTGAATTTGACCGATGGCATGGGTTATGATGGCTTTGAGGGCTGCTGTAGTTTGTGACTTATTCGCATAGACCTGCGACTTCAGAAATCCCCACAAGAAAAAGTCTAACGGGGTCAAATCGCACGATCTCGGTGGCCAGTTCACATCACCTCCACGTGAGATGACCTGACCATGCCCTCGAATCGCTCGTGGAGAATTTCCAATGTGGCATGAGCTATGTGGAACGTAGCGCCGTCCTGTTGAAACCACATGTCGTTGAAAAGAAGTTGGGAATCATCGACCTATAGCGCTTGCCGTTGACGGTGATGGCCTGGACAACGTCGTTCTCAAAGAAATATGGACCGATGACGCCGCCAAACAGTGACTTTTTCGGGATGCATTGGACGCTCTTGGATCTCATGTGGATTGGTATCGTCTCAAATTCGACAATTTTGTTTGTTGACGTACCCATTCATCCAGAAATGGGTCTCATGGCTGAAGATGATTTTTCGATGAAAATTAGGGTCAGTTTCCAACTGCTCCAGAACCCATTCAGCGAACACACGTCGTTGTCTATGGTCGTTTACCTTCAGCTCCTGGGTCAATTGAATTTTGTACGGATGCAGGCCTAAGTCACGACTCTAAATTCGCCAAGTTGTGGTCTGCGAAAGGCCGAGTTCTTGTGGGTGACGCGAAATCGACTGCCTCTCCTGCACACTCTCACAGACTGCGGCGATGTTTTCGGCAGATCTTGCGTTTCGTCGACGTACGGGTGTTGGTTGATCGTAGGGCGCGGAACGTTGCCCGAACAGAACACCCAATTTGATAAAACAATTTTATTATTTGCACGTGTTGTTGAACGCTATATCCGTCCATAAACAGACTGAATAAATGACAGCCAATTTGACAGATATACCTTAAACAATATGGCCGCTATCTTCTGTCAAAGTTCGGAAGTCCCTATTGGAAAACCCTGTATTACGTATAGTCCCTCAATGTTTTCATGGGGTATTTTTCCTCTTCGCTTGTGGGTGTTGTATACTCAAATGAATCAAATACCAAAGATTGTACAGGGTTTTTCAATAAGAACATAATAATTTTGTATTTAAATAAAACACAGAATAATTGATATATCGAGCTAAAATTTAGTCCAGGTGTAGTACACATATTAGGTTTGAGTATGGGATTCGATCTCGTTGATATGATCACCGCGAGCAAGTTTGTAGCGATCGATTCTTTGGAGCCATTTTTCCACCACTTTTCCACACATATTCGATATTGTTCTTGAGCTCCTCTAACGTTGTTGGGTTGTTGGCATAAACCAACGACTTAAGGTAACCGCATTAAAAGAAATCCATTGGCATTAAATCGCATGAGCGAGCTGGCCATGCGACCGGACTATTTCTCAAGATTACACGATTACCGAACTTCCTCTTGAATAGATCAATTATTTGACTAGCTGTGTGGCATGTAGTACCATCTTGTTGGAAACACATATCACTGATGTCAAGTCTATCCAATTCTGGCCAAATTCTGGTCTTCGAACATGGCACGATAGCGAGCTCCATTAACCGTAACATGGCGATTATTTCATCGACGAAAAAATACGGTCCAATCACACCTCCGGCATGAAATCCACACCACACGGTCACTTTTTGTGGATGCAATGGAGTCTCTTGAAGCACATGTGGGTTTATTGCTGTCCAATAATTTTGCTTATTGACAAAGCCATTAAGCCAAAAATGAGTTTCATCCCTGAAGATACTTTTTCGATGAAATTCAGGATTTTCTTCAAACTTTTGCAGATCCAAATCGGAGAAGTTTTGGCACTTCAAATGATCAAGAGACTTCAGTTCTTGAGTTAATTTGATCTTGTAAAGGTGTAGGCCAAGATCCTGATGTGGACTGAGAGATTCCCAATTCCTGTGAACGACGTGGAATCTGCTGATTTGGCTCATTTTGAACTTAAGCACTTACGGCTGCGATATTTTCGGTACTTCGACGGGTTCGTTATCTCACTAGCAATAGTGAATATGTTCACTTGAATTTACCCCCTATAGCACGCACATCCTATCTGCCTGTGGTTGTACGATTTTACGATTATTACGACCGAAAATTGGAGTAAACGCTCCTAAAGTTGCGACCACCGACTTGAAATTTCGATTTAATAAATTCCAAACGTTGCTCGTTCTTTGACTTAACCATGATAAAAATGTAAACCTTGGCTGACGTTTTGACATTGACAGATCATAAAAGAAGTTTAAGGGTGCATTTGTATTAAAATATGAAATTGTTATGTCTCTATTGAAAAACCCTTTGCTTTGTGCACGTCGACAGTATTTATATGGCTTCGGACACGCGTAGGACGCGACACTAGAACAAAAGTCGTAATTCGGTAATTCAAATTCAGTCTCGCAATTCCAACATACGAAATAGGACATCGTAGAGAAAGACACAGGGAAGTTTGATTCATGGTACAGTCCTACTAGATTGTCTTTCTGAAAGCCCTTCACACGGGCTCACAACAGGCCTCTTGTAGTTATAGGTGGTAGAGATCTTTTTGTTTCGCCTTGATGTTGTCCATATTTTCATCACAGGCATCTTTAATCTCTGCTATACTTTGGCCAACATCAACTCCTAAAATTTATGTTTGTTTTCCATTAAACCAGCGCTCATGTTGCATTAAACATAATTTGCATAACCCTCATATTATCTGGACGAAGATGCAATGTGAATTGACATTGCGGCTTCGTTCTTCGGAACCATTTTCAATGGGAAATCGCCCCATTTGAATCTATATTGCCTTTGCCAGGTGCCGCCTATGCCTGCCTACAGCTTCCGTTGTGTGAGCAATTTATTTATTTAAGTAGGCTCTAATACTACCGCTGTAAATTGCAGCAAAAGAGCTGACATCCGCGGGTGGGATTCCTTCCTTTAATCCAACTTTATCGCCTCAGAAAATAGCTGCACTGCCCCAGCTGATATCCACCTCGGCCTCAATTCCAGAAACGCGTTTTTTCTGAGAATTACTCCAGTCTGCGATTCCATCTTCTTGTTTAGATAGACCTCTACAATCTACAGTTTCAGGAACGTAGGAGTATTCGAAGGTGTTGTTAAAACTATCACGGCGAGTTTCCTCTATTGTTGGAGTGAATGCTAAAGTCTCGGCAAGTTTTGTATTTTCGGCCACACCTACCGTGAATTTCCTCACTGGCATTAGGGTAGGGTAGATAGACGTAGTAGCTTGTTTGATTTCGGAAACAGTTTGTAGTAATTCCGCAGATGATTTCCTTAAAGAGTAAGTGCAATTGAAAGTCTGATGCTCCGTCAAGGTCGAAAGGACACCACCCAGACCAAAGAATTCAGAAAAGATGAGTCGCTGTCATGCGGTTACGTTAACCTGCAACAATGGCTGTGAAAAATACAGTGCAAAGCTCCCATTCCACATCGGGCACTATCTATCAAAAGTTAATACAAATACTTTGCTATCTGGACGACATGGACATGTTTGCCTGAGTTTTTCACTTAGCCTTTGACGTTCATTAACTTTGAGGTAGTAATGGACTTTGTCTACCTTGGCTCTGCTATAAATTCCGACGATAACACCTCTTGAGTGGTAAGACCCAATCCCAAACAACTAAGAAGATTCTATACAATATCCTTATCACCCCAGTACAGTTTTATGGCGCTGAAGTATGGACTCTGTCGAAAGTATTCGGTCCAATTTGCGTTGACGGCCTTCGGAGGAGAAGATTCAACGACTAATTTTACGAACTATACAGCAACATCGACCTAGTAAGAAAACAGCGCATCAGTCAGATGGCTAGGACAACGTAGTAGTGGACGACCTCGCCTAAGGTGGCGCGCACAAGTAGAAGGGGACCTCAACCAACTTGGAGTGCACAACTGGAGACAGTTAGCTAAGGACCGGCTTGTTGGTTGAGGCCCAGGTTCACCCGGAACTGTAGCGCCACCTATGTAAGTAAGTTTGGCATTCATTTCGGGTGCGGCATGTACCAGCTTTGGTAACCGACATCTCAGAGGCATTCATGTTTTTTTTCTTTGCTGATTTAGTCTTCTTTGTACCTATTTGGACTGAAGTTTCCCTTTTTTTGGCTAATTTAGCTTTCCGCTGCTTAAGTATAGCCTTTGAAACCGCCTGCAACCTCTCGCGCTTTCTTTGCGGTTTGGCGGTAGCGGATGGTTTGGCTTCTCCACCAATATCTTGGGTCAAAGATTGTTCTAACATTCTATCTCTGAGAATGATATGTATATCGAAGTTTCTAAGTAAGTTGTTGATCAACGTAGGTTTTAAGGCCATAGGGTGCCACGAATTCGTCTTATATTAGTATTTAACTACTAAGAAAAAATCTCAAATGAATTTGTTATTCCTATGAATGAGTTTATACCCGAAGAAGTGTGCTTGCTTATGAAATTGGAGGTCACTCTCCTTGAATGGCTCGATTTAAAATTTGTTTTCTAAGAAATAATGGGAGCAAAAGCAAATCTTCCACTTACAGTCCACACAATTTAACAGCATTTGCTACACTAAAAGATGTGTACCTATGCAAACATTAGTCGAAGTCATGTATCCCATAATGTACGCAGCGCTTGTAAGGATTTTATCTGAACCAACAAAAACAGAATCTTCATACTCTTACCAAATTTCCCACTATTCGAAATTGGAGAAATGGAATAGAAATCCTAAATGCGCAGGTTTCACCCTTCTGGCTTCCATTTCGAAATGCTCATGAAAATATTGGCGCTAGTGTCGCTAAGAAGGTAGACTTTCCCCTTTGAATGAGAACCACAGAGAGCAATAGAATGTTCAATTCTCCTTCATAGAGCACAAGGGAAAAATCCTTTCATTTTAAGCGGGATATTTTCTCCCAATTGATTTTCAGTAGTGTACAGAATTTTCCTTGGGCTAGGTTAAGAATGAAAATCTACAATGTGGGTAACTGGGTGAATTCACCCCTCGTAGCAGTTGGATCGGCTTCTACCAACAACGGGCTATACATAAAGCATGGAAAAACAAGGCAATGCCACGCTGTTGTGTACTTTTTCATTTCCGTGCAATTGATTAAGCCGCACTGTGTGTTGAGAGGCCCTCATTTCCCCTTCCCCCCCATCGCTATAAATGTCCTTCATGATTTTTATATTATACCTACTTGTTCCTTTTTGAGATTTGTTTTGTAAATTTTGTTGCAACGTTCAGTACTTAAACTTTGACTTAAGGTCGCGATTTCTGGGTGAAAGCGCGAGCCCCGTTGGGGACTACTGAATGGCTAACTCTCAGAGGGCGACTTTGGCTAAATGGATCTCATGAAATAATTATAAATGGTCGGCGGTTCTTTGGTGGT
The DNA here is from genome assembly GCA_963082735.1 of Pocota personata. NCBI lineage: Eukaryota > Metazoa > Arthropoda > Insecta > Diptera > Syrphidae > Pocota > Pocota personata. The sequence goes on along the minus strand of OY720429.1, from coordinate 60,149,407 downwards.
CCCTCTTGCTTTTTTTATTATGAATTTTTTAATGGGTCATATTCACGTCATTTCGCGGGTATTTTAAACTGTCGACGTAGCAATAAAAAGTACTCTCGTACGTGGTACGAAATATGGGCGGTACCGACATCGTGGTCGTTGTACAAAATGACCCCGTCATTTGATCTTCTGCGTTGTCGTGGTCTTCGTTGTTACTGTTACGGAATAATTGATGTATTAGGCCGGTTACTTCCAGACACTGCTCGGCTAAGTTTTATGTTCCGTGGTAAACGTTATTAGCGTCGGAATTGATGAGGCGCATAAAAAATCGTCCTTTTTTGAATTCTTATTATTATTTTTCGCTCTCTCTTGCGTTCCTGTTGGAGGATTCTATAGGTATGTATGTACATTTAGAATCTTTCCACGCGGTTGGTTTATACGATTAATTTTGTGACCAGGCTTGGTAGTACTACCGCGCCGAACAGTGCGTTGACATTAGACGATCTCAATTTGATTCATTTCCGGTTGATAATAGTGGCCATTAAAATTTGTTTTGTTCTTAATCTACTTTCATCTCTCCCTGTTCAGTATTTCTTTCTTGTGTTTCCATAGCAATGGCAATAAAATTCATACTGCAGAGATGGGGGTGTTGAATATATAAATCAAAAACTTGAGCAATAGCCATGGCACTTGAAAATTTCAATTTAGTGACAGTGGTGTTACTTTTTGATATGCGAGGGTGGAGCTGTTTTGCAGGTTCGTAGGCTAAACTGATTGAGATTCGGTTGATAGGCATGTCCTCAAAATTTTATTGCGAATTTTCTGCTGGAGGAAAATGAATCAAATTTAATGTCCACTTACGCGGCTAAATAATTTTAAAACATTTGCTATAAATTCACTACACAGACAGACAGAAGGGCTGGAAGTTTTATGAATTATTTTCATTACTGAACGGTTCAAGTGTCTATGTTCAGCGAACCTCAACCGCATATAAATTTATTGCTAAGAATGTATTATTTATTTACCGTGAAAATGGAAAATAATTTTTTTTTTTTTTTTCCAATTTAAGTAAATGAAGTCTGACCTTTAATTAACTTCCAGTAAGTTGTGGGACCTAATGTGAGAAAGGGTGATTCTTTTATCCTTATTATTATATTCTTTTTATAACTTTAATATCGTATCCTGGGGTATGCGCCGTGGCCTAAGTGGTTTGTGCGTTGGGTTACTAAGTGGGAGGTTCAAGTTGAAATCTCAGAAAAAAATAAAACACTGGCAAGATTTGTTCACGGTCCCACATCTCGCGAACGTCTGGCAAACAACTAAGAGTAAAAATGTCATTAAAAAACTTTTCAGTTAAGCCATTCGGATGCAGTGATAAACTGTAGCTCCATTCCATTTGCGTGGAAAATAGCTCTGTTAACGTCAAAAAATTTACTCTTTTTCATACAATTTAATTATCCATACGTATGTATGTATGTATTAGTTTATACATATATACACATTATTTATTTATAAAGTGTTGCTTCTTAGAAATTGTTAAGTTTTCATTTCACTACCCGAACCACACAAATTCGGATGACAATATGTTGTAGGTTTTTTTTTTTTTGGTTTAAGAATTGTACGAGTATATGATCCTGTTTTAAGAAAACGAAAGAAAGAAAGTTCGGTTTGGACCTGCGAACAGTACGGGTGTCTAAAGAGTCAATAGTGAGATTTTACTATAAAATTAATTGTCAAATTTGTACCGAGAAAATTGAGAGAAACTCAATATCCAAAATTTCGTGTGGTGATTGTAAAAGTTTTTATCACGAATCTTGCAACATCCTACAGCAAGATATCGATTATTTTAAAACGAGTGGTGTTTCCTATCGGTGTGATAATTGCTCAGCGCTTAGGCGTAAATCACACCACAACCACATGCATAACCCATCGAAAGACTTAAAGACGTTTAATTCCAAAACATCTAAGCAACCAACCTCTCTACACTTAAAAGTTAAAGGAAAAGGTAGTGATCATCTGCAAACTTCATCTTTCGATACAACCACCAGCGAGCAAGAGATGAATAGTTCACTCCTCGTATGGTCTATGAAAAACTGGCAAGCCTGGATAAGATTAATAAGCAGTTCCTTCTCTCGATTAATGAGTTGCGAGCTGAAAATGTTGACCTTAAATCTAAAATTTCGCTGTTGGAAAGTCGACTCAACTGGCAGCAGCAGAAACAACTAAGCAACTGCATTGAGATTACTGGGGTGCCCATCGTCAATGACAAAACTGTGAAGCGCAACAAATATTTGAAAAGGCGTTGTCAGTGAGTGTTCCCGATGATACGAAAGGTTCGGAGAGAAAATCAAAATAATAACTCTGGCTCTTCAAGTGAATCTCACATACCAGTCATCTGTCTAAAGGCTGAACTATAATAGTAGAATGCTTTCGTACGACCACTTCCGAAACAGAGCGAATACACAGGATTTGTATTGTGTGACCATAATAGCTTTTTGCTGCGATTCGTTAAGTTTCGTTCACTTTTGCTCACTAAACTTGACAAGCGGTCCCCCATCTAAGTACTAACAGCGCCCGATGGTGCTTGATTTCGGTGATCGGACGAGAACTTTTGCTTCCGAACACATACGCCTATTATGGGCTACTTGAGCAATTGACAGTACTGAAGGAAACTTACCGTAGAATTATGACATTAGCTTCCGATTGCTTCCGACTATTATAGTTCAGCCTTAAGCCTTTCTGATTCCTCTCTCAAACAATATTATGAGAGAGAAGGTCAAAAAAGGAGCATGCTGAATTCTGATTTATTTGCCAAAGGTGGTGATTGCGGTGGTAGCAGCGGAATTGGTAGCGGCGGTGATGGTGGCAGTGGCGATGGAAGCAGCACAAAGAGGAGATCGGTTATATAAAGGGTGGTTAAGTTTTAAGGGCCGATGTTGATTTTGAATAAAACACAAATTATTTAGGAAATTACTGTCATTTCATTTTATTATGATAATATTGGTATGGTTTAATTATGTATGGAACAAAATATCGGCCAAATGGCCGCCGCGACCTCGGCGGCGCACCTCCATCCGATGGTCCAAATTTTCGATGACGCTGAGGCATAATTGAGGTTCTATGCCGTTAATGTGCCGAATTATCTCATCCTTTAGCTCTTGAATTGTTGCTGGCTTATCGACGTACACCTTTTCTTTCAAATAACTCCAAAGAAAGAAGTCCAACGATGTCAAATCAAATGATCTTGGCGGCCAATTGACATCGCCACCACGTGAGATAACACGGCCATTAAATTTGTGGCGCAAAAGAGCCATTGTTTCGTTAGCTGTGTGGCAAGTGGCACCATCCTATTGAAACCATATATCGTCCACATCCATATGTTCCAATTCGGGCTATAAAAAGTTCGTTATCATCTCACGATAACGAACACCATTCACAGTAACTGCCTGACCGGCCTCATTTTGGAAAAAATACGGCCCGATGATGCCGCCAGCCCATAAACCGCACCAAACAGTTGTGGGTGCATTGGTTTTTCGACATTCACTCTTGGATTATCATTCGCTCAAATGCGGCAATTCTGCTTATTGACGAATCCACTGAGGTGAAAATGTGCCTCATCACTCAAGATGATTTTCTTCGAAAATTGATCATCCACTGTTGCCATTTCTTGCCACCATTGTGACCATTGACGACGCTTGAAATGGTCAAGAGGCTTTAGTTCTTGAGTCAATTGCACCTTGTAAGCGCGTAAATGCAAGTCTTTATGCATAATGTTCATCAACGACGAGCGTGAGAGGTGCAATTGTTGGGCAAGACGACGAGTTGAGGTGGACGGCTCTTCAGCCACACTATCGCGAACAGCAGCAATATTTTCTGCAGTACGAGCTGTACGAGCATGCACTGGTGTTTTCACATCTCCTACAGACCCGGTTTGCACAAATTTTTGCACGACTTTTCCGATTGTACGCACATTTGGACGATTAAATTGACCGAAAGAATAACGAAATGCACGATATGCATTTTGATTTCAAATTGAGTTAGTCTGAAATTGAGAAATGTCGAATGAAATGCAGAAAAAACTTGACGTTTAGGTGTGGTTCACATTCAACATCGGCCCTTAAAATTTAACCACCCTTTACATAAACGATGCTCTCACTAAGTTTTCACGAGCGTTATTCTCTAAAGCGAAGGAGGCAAAGAAGCAGAGAGAGTACAAATATTTATGGTTAAAAAATAAGGTTGATGGTGAGAAATTCATTTCTATAAGATCATTTAATGATCTTGATCAGCTATAATTATTCTCATTATTTTCTTTTAACTTTTTTTTTTAATGAATTTACTGAATTTTCTCAATTATGATTTTCCTTCCTATAATCTTAAGAGTACGAATTGTGAAGATGTGTTTACTAACAAATTGTACTGCTCTAACAAGCTCTTTTTTATTCACCCAAATATCCGAAGCTTAAGGGCGAATTTTACTTCATTGGTATCCCATTTGGAGTCTTTTGAATGCATTCCTGATTTCGTAGTTATCTCAGAAATTTGGATCTATGATTTTGAAAAAAATGATTATGAATTGCCTGGCTTTGACTTTTATGCAAACACAAATGAGAATTATGCTGCTCGAGGTGTTGGTTGTTTTGCAAAGCAATGTTTTAATGTTTTTGATATTTCACCATTTATTTTTTCGGAGCGCTGATGTCTTAAGAATTTGCTTTCGTAATAATGGGGAAATCTTTGTCTTGATTTGCGTTTATAAGCTTCATTCCTTCAGTGTTTCTATTTTTGTGGAAGAATTTTCAACTCTCTTGCATAACAAAAACTCTAAAAACTTAATCATTATAGGTGATTTTAATATTAATATACTGGAGCATAATGAAGCTATTGCTGCTATTTGGACTTAGTAGCTTCTCACGGGTTAGTATCTTTCGTAAATGTGATTACTAGGGTAGAGTCAGGTAAATGTCTTGATCATATACTTGGCCTAGCTCCTGTGAAAAGTGCGTATTTGACTTAAAAATCACAGATCACTGCATGACTGGTCTACTAGTTGATATTTCGTTAGACAGAAATTTATTTACTCCCAATTTCCATACCTTTAAAACAAAAATTGATTTTGCAAAACTTAAAACTTGTCTATCTCTTAAGTGTTGGGAGGAATTATTTGCTGATAGAGATCCTTTAAAATCCTACGACGCTTTTAGTGATATTCTTTCCAGGCATATATCTAGTTGCACATTCGTAATTCACCAAAAGAAGTCAAACATACGTCTTAAACCCTGGATAACGACTGATTTATTACATAAAGTTAGGAAAAAGAATAAACTTAGAGTTAAATGTGTGAAGCAGCCTAATAATCTACACTTAAAACAGATGTACAAAGTTATGTGCTCAGAGTTGAGAAAATAAATTCCTGTTTGTCGAGATTTATTTTATTCAAACCGATTTAATGCAGCCAAAGGTAACTTGAGGGATGAATGGCAGTTGGTTAACAGCATCCTCAACAAAACACAAGCTGGTAAAAATATAGTTGCTGTACGTGATAATGATGATGTTGTGATTTCTGACAATCTTGGGATTGCTAACACCTTCAATAACTATTTTTCAAAAATATCCCAGAATGTACATCTGAGTCCAGTGCATTTTGATTGTTCGGTATGTAATCTTTCTTGTAGGCCTTGCGAACAAAGTTTAGTTTTTATCCCCGTTAATGGCTTAGAATTACTAAAAACAATTGGCTCACTAAAAGATTCTAATTCTACTGGAATAGATGGTGTCTCGAATCGTTTGTTGAAAAATATTGCATGTTTCCTGGTTGATGTCCTTTCTCATATTTTTAATAAAAGTGTTTTTTCTGGTGTTTTCCAGATGCTCTTAAAAGTGCGGATGTTTTACCTCTTCATAAGAAATGTGCGAATGATGAGGTAGGTAACTATAGACCCATTTTACTTTTACCCTCAATTAGCAAAATTTTTGAAAAGGTTATCAAAAGCAGAGTGACTAATTTTTTAAATAAAACAAAATTTTTCAGTTCGGCTCAGTTTGGCTTTAGAGAAGGTAGATCTACTGAAGATGCTCTGTTAAATTTTTGCTCCCAAATTTATAATAATATTGATAAAAAAAAGTGTACAGCTGGGTTGTTTGTCGATATAGCCAAAGCCTTTGATATGGTCAATCATGACATGCTAATATTAAAACTTGAAAATGCTGGCTTTAGGGGTTTTACGCTTAATTGGTTTAGATCTTATCTGAAGAACAGGAAGTAAAGGGTTAAAATTCAAACAGTTAGGAGTGATCTCAAGTTTTTAAATCTGGGTGTACCGCAGGGTTCTGTAGGTGGGCCTATACTTTTTAATATATATTAACTCCCTCTTCAGTTTCCCTTTTAAGGGTCTGTTGACAGCTTTCGTAGACGATGTTGGCTTTAGTTATGGTTGTAATAGTGTATTGGACCTTACATCTGCCTTAAATTGGGATCTTTTTTTGTTGAGTGTCTGGTCTGCGAAGCATAGTTTGCCAATTAGCTCAAAAACTAAGGTTATGTTTTTTAGTCTTTCTACACAAATTATCACAGTACCAAAACTTTTTTACCATGTGCCTGATTGCCTCAAGTATCCACTGTTAACTTGCTTTTGCGATGCAATATCTTCCACTTTTAATACTGATATTTGTTGTAATGATAAATGTTTTCAAGTGAAATGTGTTAATGAATTTAAGTATTTAGGGCTTGTCATAGATGCAAAATTGAATTTTAACAGTCATTTAGAAGTTTTGAGAAACTATTTTCGTGGCACTGTGAGAAACTTCTATTTTCTGCGGAATGTTTGCTCTATCCAACTCCTTTTAAAAATCTACTATGGCATCTTCCACTCAAGATTACAGTACGGGATTAGCTGCTAGGGAGGATCTTACTTTTGCAAATTACGACTTCTTTTAACACTTCAGAAACATGTTTTAAAAATAATTTGTCGGAAAGCTCGTACACATCCTAGTTATCCGTTATTCCGAGATTTGAAGATTCTTCCACATCAACACTTATATTGTTACAAGGTCCTAAAAGTGTTCTTTTTAAGATCTGGTAACACGTCTTTCAGACAGGTTCCCAATTACACTTTACGAGGCAATTCCTTAAATCTGGTCGCTTTACCTGATTTCAGTACAACCGCATTTCGTAACTTTTATAGTGTAGTTTCGTGTCGGTTATTCAATAGATTACCAATTTTTATCAGATTGCTTACTTCAGCTAATGTATTTGCAAAATGTGTAAAGGATTGACTTTTCTCCTTTGATCTAAATAATATTGCTTCTCTTTTTAGTGTCCTTCAATGATATTTTGGTGAATTATTACACTCCGCTTTCAATGTACTAGTTAAATATTTAAATACTTTCTCCACATTGCTATTTTTTTTTGGTTTTCTCTACTCTGGTTTTTTATTTGTCTCTTTCTTTTCACCTACAATTTTATTATTTTGCTACTTAATTTTGGTCTTTACTGTGGCATTATCTCTATTTTTTTTTCTACAAAAATACCTATGTCACTATTATTTCTTGTATTGTTACTATTTTTTTTATTCTTGTTTAAAATATTATTGTCTTTCTTGAGAAATAATAAAAATATATATACATACATACATACATACAAAATAAAAATAATGTCATAGCTATTTGCGGTTGTGAAATAACAACCAATTGACAATTGGTAAAATCTATCAATACAGCATTGTGTAACTCATTTGATAAAGGTTTTGATCATTTGTGAATGATATTGACTATTGTGAATTGAACACACTTTTTTGACATTTCGTATTAGAAATTGTTAAAGGTGCTTTTAAAATTTTGTTTTAAAATAAAAATAAAATTGCATTAGTTATAACTTCTGTGGAATTGTGGTTTGACGACGATGAGGAAGAGGATACGTTTTTTGGAAATAGCAAAAAGAAGAAAGTAGCTGAGAGATGCTACAAACTCCCTAGAATTGGAAGAAAAAATGTGAGTATTCTATTTCCTCGAAAGAAATCGTGTCTTCTCTTGATACAGCTATTTCTTTCAGCTTTATACAAAATTTTCGTTATCGAAGTTTTTTCCTACTTTTTATCGGAAATAGAAACTAAGATTCGTCCAAAAGATGCATATCGGAGCCCAATGTTATAAAATTGCGCACAGCATTACGTTCCTTTGCTCATGGGTCGTACCAATTAAGCGTGGGGAATGAATTTATGAATTTTCAATTCGCGTTGCACAGTCCACAGTTTCAATTATATTGAAGGATGTTGTTAACGTCCTGGAAAAATATGTTTGTCCAAAATGGATAAAATATACTGTAATATGCGAGCTACGGCTCCAGTAGATAAAACGATATTCTGTGAAATTACTTCTTTATTTTCTAGTCTATAGAATAATTCAAGTTCACACTATACTACTCTTCGCAAACTCCTTCCTTACAAGGTCTCTTTCTTCTCAAATCACTTTATCTCCTTTCAATTACTTAATTCACAAATCCAAACTAATTACTTCTTGTTAACTCTCAACTTTCAATTTATCACAAAATTACAACTTCGGCTGTTATTACTTTTCCAATCTCCTCGTGCGGTTCAAACCCAACTGCCTTGCCTCGATCGCCATCTGTCCTTATATAGCAGCATTTCTGATAGCCAGAAACTTCTAGCAAATTCTTCGACCACTGGAACAAGGAAATTCTGATGTAATAATTCCAAGATGACAACAATTTCTTGCGGTTATAATTCTCTCCAAATTCCGTGACGTTGTCTTACATATTATCCGTCTCTTATCGTGGACACGAACTGTGGACACTAACTGCAGACACGAACCTCGTATGAAAGGACACTTCGGAACAAAATTATGCCAGAATGAAAAGACGGTGCGCAGTTATTGTGCTACATTATGTTACAATACCTACACCGATGCTGAAAAACGTCGGAGTCTTCTTTGAAAGGAGTGACATTCCAGGGATCTTTGAAAGGAGTGGCATTCCAGGGATAATATTAGGTACGCAACTAGGTTCTCGCTGTTTGTCAATAGATGGTTCCAGCAGTAAGTGCTGGTCGATTTTGACATATCCAAAACGTCATGAAGCGAGCTTAGACATATGATAAACAAACTGTTTTGACACATTAGTGATATTGTTTTAGCGTCATATACATTTGGTTGTGTGAAAATGTCTGATTTTGTGCCAAATAATCGTCATTTGCGGGAAGTGTTGATTTTCTTCTTTCATTCGAAGAAAACGGCGGTTAAAGCATATCGAGAGCTCCGAAAAGTTTACGGATATGTTGCTCTAAATGAAACAACGTGCCAAACGTAAGAACAGTTTGCTTCAACATTAGGAGTTAACCGTCAAGCCATTTCCAAGCGATTGCATGCGTTTGGAATTATTCAAAAACAAGGAACTTGGGTTCCTTATGATTTGAAGCGAAGGGACGTTGACCGTCGTTTTTCCGCCTGTGAACAACTGCTCCAGCCGCAAAAAGGAAGGGTTTTCTTCATCGCATCGTGACGGGGGATGAAAAATGGATTCATTACAGCAACCCAAAAAAAAAGAAAGTCATGAAAACTACCCGGTCATGCTTTTACGTCGTCGGCTCGGCCGAATATTCACGCTGCGAAGATTATGCTGTGTACTTGGTTGGACCAGGTCGGTGGCATTTATTATGAACTGTTGAAACCCAACGAAACCATCACTGGGGAACGGTATCGACTTCAATTGATGCGATTGAGCCGAGCACTGGGCGAAAAACGGCCACAATACGAGCAGATGCACGGAAAAGTGATTCTACAGCATGACAACTCTCGGCCTCACATTGCCAAACCCGTTAAAACCTACTTGGAAACGCTCAAATGGGAAGTCTTACTCCACGCCATATTTCCCAGATATTGCGCCATCCGATCATTACTTGTTCCGTTCGATAGCACATGTTCTGGCTGATCAGCAGTTCAGCTCATATGAAGACATCACAAAATGGCTTGATTCGTGGACAGCCTCAAAAGATGAACACTTTTACCCTAACGGTATTCGAGCTCTGCCAGAGAGATGGGAAAAAGTTGTAGCTAGTGATGGGCAATACTTTGAACGATTCATTTGTAACCATTTTTCACAATAAAGTTGTATTTTCATCAAAAAACAGGGAGAATCTAGTTGCGTACCTAATAGGTTGTGTAGATGGAAAACATATAAAAATTGCGTCGCCAAAAAAAACAATTCCAGCACGCTTATTACAATAGAAAAAGGTTTCTATAATTTTAATGCTATGATAGTAAGTTATTAAAATGAAAAAACATTTCTAGTTGCTAAATATTTCGGTTTTAGGTATGCGACCATACTATGAAAATAAGATTTCTCAATACAAAATATCCGGGCTCTTCACATGACTCCAATGTTTGGAATATGTCGAGTTTAAAGCTGATGTTGGAAAGAGACAAATTATATGAATTCTTTTCACACTCATTAGTTTCCACTATATTTTAGGTGATACAGGGTATGCTTTGCAGCCCTATTTGATGACACCGTACTCTTTCTTTCATGTGATATGTTTTAAAGCATCGTACATGAAGTCCAACGTTACATTTCTCGCATCGAGTTGGTGACTTTAGATGGCATAACCTGCAGCGCGTTCTATTTTCTTACTCTACAATTTAATGATCTATGTGGTCGAATCTTGAGTCCACATTTTCCAGCACAGATGGACGTGAAGGGCCTCTTTTCTTAGACTAGCGATTAGACTCTAGTAACGATAGAGCAATTCTTCGTCGAAAGGGAAGTAATTGCAAACAATTGTTGAAGGTTACATCGAGAAGATACGATACTCGTATGAGCGGATTGTACCACTTTTTTCCTCTAATAGATGTTCGGTATAACGATATGTTTTGATCAGCGCGGTCCACCCTGCCCATACCTTTGTTGTAATGACTTATAAGGCTGGGTTGTTCCACCAATTTCAATTTCTTTTCGACTCTGGAAAAACGTTTCACGAATTTCATTGGGTGAACGCTTTCTGAGTTTGAGCCCATGGTAAGCAAATTGTTGTCGTTCCATTTACAAATCAAAATTCCTTTTTCTTCGCAGACCGAATAATCATATGATCCCCTTTGTTTTTTCTTCAGCAGTTTGTCATCTTCAAGGGGACAGTTTTTTATTCGGTTGCTCTGTATTGTTCCTGGAAAAAAATGTGGATAACAACTGAGTATGTGTTACAACAATCTCTTTTTACCTGTTGCATTGATGGCTCTTTCTTTCAACTCTGACAGCAGATCCAGCGATGTAAAAAAATTGTCGAAGTAGACATGGTAAGACATTTGCAAACCACAACTCTGCAACACATTGCGAAAATTCAGCACCACTCCCGCACCAAGGCCCATGTCTTTGTAATTCTGGCTTGTATCTGCTCCTTGGTACGGATCAAGCCATAAGGCATACCCGGACGCTGTTGCTCCAACCCACACTTTATATCCCCAACAAATAGGTTTGCACCCAATGAATTGCTTCGTGGAGTGGCGGCCATAATATGGAACCATGGATTCATCAATGCAATACTTTTCTTCCACTGGAGCAAATTCTAAAAATTGTTTATTCAAGTATTCGAATAATGGCCGAATTTTGCTGAGCTTATCACTTTGGTTAAGATTATGGTTATCGCAAAAGTGAAGGTTGGACATTATAGCATTGAAGCGATCTCTTGAAAGGCTGGAAGATACTAGTTCACACCCGGCATCTCTTGTGGCTTCCCAATATATACTTTTTTGAGGAAACACGTTATATTCACTTAGCAAGAGTATTCCGAAAAAAGACTTAATTTCATGTAAAGAAACATTTAAATGTATCTTCTTTTGCATGGCATAGTTATTGGTGAGACATATTGCCATTTCGTAGAATCCATCATCGAAAAATTGTTCAAATATCTCTATTGGCGCTTGATTATTGAACACACTACTAAATATCGTCTCACCTGTAAATATTTTTCCGTCAAAGTTAGTTTCTTTTTTGGATCCATTTTTTCTTTTCTTGGAAACCATGGCAGATAATGGGATGTCGTCGTCAAAATCAAAACCATCATCATATGCAACTTCAGCACCAGCAAGTAGTTGACTGCGTGGTGAGTTGGATATGCCCACTTCATTTTCTTCTCCTGAATCTTCATCCGTCAATTATCCACATGCATTATTTGGCGGTAGCAAGGTTATTGTGGCCGGTACTGAAATTGATTCTTCTTCTTCCAATACAGCTAGGATTTCATCTAAATTTACGTATCTGCAAAACGAAACAGACATGAATTCTAATCTCCTACTGTCCCATATATGTGACACCAATAAGAAAACCTTCATTTTGTAAAACCCATGAAGAATTTCATAAATCTTACAAAATCAATAAAGAACATGACATTCTAATATTGAATTATCCAAATAATATTTATAACATTTTTGTTAAAATTATGTCAAAATTATTAGGGTGGCCGTGGTGTAGTGGTAACATCATCGCTTGTCACGCTACAGGTTCACGGTTCGAATCCTGATGTAAATAATCATCTATTTATTTCGCATGAAATAAATAAAAAGTCGATCAATTGCGAAAGATTATTTCAACTCTACTGCGAAGGCATAACACTGGCAGTAGGGCGGTCATATGGCTAAAATGCAACTTGATCGTCATGATGACATCAGGAAGACGCAAAAAAAAATTCTGTGGATCATGAGCAACGACAAAAGCAAAAACAAACAAGCTCCCCAGTTATCTGGACAGCCACCCTTGGAGTTCATTAATACCAGCTGAGTTTCAAACCAACTACACCAATCTGTCTTTCTCTCTGTCTCTTCCCCTTCCCCCAAAACGCCCGTGTCCTAAAATTAGTATAAGGGTATTCATAACCCCTTTCACACGTGAAAATTATAAAAAAAAAAAAAAAAAACCTTCTTGATGACATCGTTTTACTAGTTCACTTCACTTCACTCAAAAACACTATATGTTAAAAAAATAAGCGAAATATTGCTATTTTTTTTTTGTTCGTAACTAGGCAACATATTCAAAGGATTTGAATAAACCTCAGATATTCAAATTCAGATAATTGATAGATAGATATATAGATCTTTTTATTTCGTATAATAGTGTTTACATTAGTATTGTTACCGCACATTTTACAATTCAGAGATTTGATAGCTATGTAATTATCTTTATTCTAAAACGTTGTGTATTTTATTTGTAATAGGTTTTTTTAAATTATTTTATAATTTTATAATTTGGAGGAAAACACGAGGAAAAACCTACAATGTAAAAAAAAAAACAATTTGTTCACATTAAATAAATAACAAATAATAAGTAAACAAATAAATATGAGATAATAAATATTTAAATAAATTAGTAAAGAAATGAATAAATAAATAAATATATAAACATAAATAAATAAATAAATAAATAAATTAATAAATAAATAAATAAATAAACAAATAAATAAATAAATTAATTATTAATTTATTATTATAATAATTTTCAGCAAAACTACAGCGTTCTAGAAATTTTGACATACGTTTTTGAATCCTATTAGAAATCAATTCAGCATTTGCTTTACAGTGAACATCTAAGGTTGATTGATGCCATGGCAAATTTAACATCATTTTTAGTACCTTGTTTTGGGATACTTGTAATTTTTTTATATGACATTCCGAACAGTTACCCCATACTTGACACCCATATAGCAAAATAGCCTGAAAAATCACTTTATGAATGATCATCTTATTTTCGGTTGAAAGCAATGATTTCCTATTTATAAATGGGTATAACATTTTGATTGGAACTCCAACCTTTTTAATTGTCCTATTGATATGTTCATTGAAGTTTAGTTTTGTGTCCAGATATATTCCCAAAAAACGAACGGAGGGCTCCCAATTTATAGATAATCCATCAATCTGTAATTGACTACTGGGAATAAAACAGGGCTTCCTTTTTCGTGTGAAAAAGATGGCCTGCATTTTTTCCTCATTCAATTTAATTTTCCATTTGCTATAATACTTTTGCAATATTTCGATCGCATTTGTAAGATTCCTCTCAATATTGAGAGCGAACTCATGAGAAGAAAATATAGCGGTATCATCTGCAAAAATTGCAGTATGACAATCAGGCAAATTTGGAAAGTCTGATGTATACAGATTGTATAGAATTGGCCCAAGAACTGAACCTTGTGGCACACCCGAATGAAAATTTATTAAATCTGGAAGGTGCTTAGATCACATCTATGCCCGTTTTGCGTCTCCTTCTTTGGGTTCCTGTGATAAGTGTATATTCGATTTTAGGATCACAGATCATTTTATGATAGGCTTGCTAGTTAATATCTCGAAAAAGAACTTTTGTCCAGACCCTAGTTGTCAGTCTTCGAGTTCCACAAACATGGTAACGAAAATTGATTTTGCTAAGCTAAAAACTAGTCTTTTTTTCGAGACTTGGGAAGCAATATTTGCTGAAAGTGATGTTTCTTTATCGTACGACCTGTTTATTGCGTGTCTCACGAAGCATGTATCAAATTCCACTTATAAAGTCAAACAAAAAAAATCTGAAAGACGACTAAAACCTTGGATCACGAAGTATTTATTAAAATTAATTAAGATTAAAAATAAACTAAGAATAAAATGTTCAAGGCACCCTCCTAATAATCAACATTTACAATCTAAATATAAAAAAATGTGCTCAGTTTTAAAGAAAAAAGTTCCGATTTGCCGTGATAGCTTCTATAACAACAAATTCAACAGAGTTAAAGGAAATCTGAGAAGTGAATGGCGAATAGTCAATAGCATTCTTAATAATTCTTCAACTGTTAAAAGACCAGCTATTATACGTAACTATAATAATGAGGTTTCCGACAATTTTGGTATTGCTAACTCTTTTAACAAATATTTTGAAACTATATCCGCTAATCTGCTTCCAAGTCCAATACATCCTACGTGTGCACTTTGTAGTACCGAATTTAATCTCACAGAGACATAGTTTTTTATTTGAACCAATAACGGCTTTCGAGCTCTTGCACTCAATTGGTACGTTGAAAAACTCAAATTCTTCTGGAATTGATGGCGTGTCAAACGTAATTCTTAAAAAAATGTCATGTTTTTTAGTTGATGTTCTGGCACATATATTTAATAATAGTATTTTTGCTGGTGTCTTTCCTGAAGCTCTTAAATGCGCAGATATTTTACCTCTGTTTAAGAAAGGAGCATCTGATGACTTAAGTAATTATAGGCCAATCTCACTTTTACCTTCAATTAGCAAAATCTTTGAAAAAGCTATAAAAAATAGGGTTGTGTCCTTTTTAAATAAAACGAACTTTTCCAGTGCTGTCCAATTTGGATTTCAAAAAGGAAGATCTACAGAAGATGCACTTTTAAATTTTTGTTCGCAAATTTTTGGGTATCTGGACGAAAAAAAGTATACAGCTGGTTTGTTTGTTGATATATCAAAAGCTTTTGATATGGTCAACCACGTTATATTGCTTGGTAAAATTGAAAAAGCTGGATTTCGGGGCTTTATTTTAGACTGGTTTAAATCTTACTTGAATAATAGGCGCCAGAGAGTTATTATTGATGGCATCAGAAGTGATATGGAGTATCTTAATCTGGGATTACCTCAAGGTTCCATCCTAGGACCAATACTTTTCTTGGTATACATAAATTCATTGTTCGGTTTGTACTTTAAGGGCGTATTAACTGCTTTTGCAGATGACGTGGGTTTTGCCTATGGCTCCGATAGTGCTCTGAATCTTGTATCCGATATTAATTGGGATCTTAGTTTATTAAGAATCTGGTTTGCTGAGCATAAATTGGTAATTAGCTCCAAAACTAAAATTATGTTTTTTCATTTGTCAGCGCAAAGTAGTTTTGAAGCTAATGTGTTCTTCCATGCATCTGAGTGTCAAAGATTTAAACTCTCATATTGCACCTGTAACACCGATTTTTCAACTAGTACGTTTAATTGCGGTGTCGTCTGCAGTGATAAGTGTTTTCAAGTTGAAATCGTTAATGAGTTCAAATACTTGGGACTTGTCATTGACTCGAGGATGAGTTTCTTTAACCACACGGAAAATTTGAGGCTTTACTTTCGCAACACTCTTAGAAATTTCTATTATCTGCTTAAGGTTTGCTCTACAGAACTCTTAAAAAAAATCTATTACGGAATTTTTCATTCAAGACTTCAATATGGGATTGCTTGCTGGGGAGAATCTTATTTCAACAGAATACAACCTCTTTTGATCCTTCAAAAACATGTCTTGAAGAGAATATGTTGGAAATCTCGTAGACACCCCAGTTTTCCTCTTTTCCGAGATCTGAAAATTCTTCCAGTTCGTCACTTGTTTTGTTATAAAGTGCTAAAAATGTTCTTTAGAAGATAAGGTAATCTTAATTTCAGACTAATCGATAGCTACAGTTTACGTGGTAATTTTTTGAATCTTGTATCTGTTCCCGGTTTTCGCACTATAGCTTTTCGCAATTTTTATACTGTTGCTTCATGTCGGTTATTTAACAAACTTCCTCATTCAATCAGAGAGTTAAGATCTCATTTAATGTTTGTAAAATATGTAAAAAAAAATGGCTTTTTTCCTTTGATCTCAGGAGTATTGAATCATTGCTTTAAATTTTACTTTGATGTTCTGGTTAAACGAAGTGTCCTCTAGTTTCATTGTACTCTGCATTAATGCTTACTGTATTTATAAATATTTGTGTTCCTATTCTCTTTTTTTGATATGTATAGTTTTATGTAAAGGGTCACCCCACCCATTTTATATTATATATTTGTAAAGCATTTGAAGTGGCATTATCACTATTTAAATAAATATAAATGTCACTTACACATATTTCTCTTTTTAAGTAAACTGTATGGATTAATTGTTATTTGGATTATAAGAGAAATAAATTATCTAATCTAAAAATCTAAAATCAGAGACACCACTATTGACTTTTTTTTTTTTATAATTTGCGCGCACCAAATGGGATATGAATACCATTAAATTATTTCAGGGCACGGGCGTTTGTGGAAATTGAGAGAGAGAGAAAGAATGATTGGTGTAGTGGGTTCGAAACTTAGGTGGAATTAAGTTTCAGTAAACTCCAAGGTGGCGTCCAGATAACTGGGGAGCTTGTTTGTTTTGCTTTTTGTCGTTGCTCATGATTCACAGTATTTTCTTCCCTCCACCTGATGTCATCATCACGATCAAGTTGCATTTAAGCCATATGACCACCCTACTGCCAGTGTTATACCTTCGCAATAGAGTTGACTAAGCTTTCGCAATTGATCGACTTTTTTATTTATTTCAGACGAAATAAATAGATGATTGTTGATATCAGGATTTGAACCGTGAACCAAGAGCGTGACAAGTGTTGATGTTACCACTACACCACTGGCCCCCTTTTTTTTGTTTTTGTACTTTAAAACAACGACGAGACAGGAAGCTTTGGACAATTTTATAAATGTAGGGGGGAAAGCGAAAATGTATCAATTTGTATAAAAGACCGTCATGCCAGACCGTATCGAATGCCTTTTCTATGTCAAGTAGTACCATTCCAGTAGATCTGTCCACTGCACGATTTCTATTGACATGGTTACATATTCTGAGCACCTGGTGGGATGAGTTGTGGTGGCGCCTGAATCCAAATTGCTCATTTGAATATATATTATTATCACAGATATGTTTTGAGATTTCTTCTTTAAGCACTTTTTCATAGATTTTGCTAAGACTGCTAAGTAAGCTAATTGGCCTGTAGCTGTCAGGATATTCAGGAGGCTCTCCAGCCTTTATTATAGGAACTACCTTAGCTAGTTTCCAGGTGTCAGGCAAATATTCCATTTTTAGACATGAGTTTATAAGAAATGTTATAAATTTTATTCCGGTCTTAGGAAGTTGCTTGATATAAATATTTCTTATCAAATCAAGACCTCCTGTTTTTCGAATATTTAAGTTATTGATACCAAATTCAATGTCCTCTTCGGTTACATAGACAACAGAAGATGTTTGGTTAGAACTGTTCCCAAAAAAGTTTTGGATAGTGTTATTCACTATGTTGTTCGTAACTTGATCATCTAGGTTACTTGACACATGATTATTTGCAAAATTAAATGCAAGCGCATTTGCTTCCTCGATGTCTGTAAAAAAGGTGTTGACAGAATTTTTGAGGAAAGGTAATTGTCTGTTTTTATTCCTAACAATTTTTACTATATTCCAAAAAGGCTTTGCGTTTTTTTCAAGGGTGCTAAGTTTAGTGTTCCATTCCTTATTGCGATATTCTGAGATATGCTTAGAAATAAGCGTATTTAAATGCAGTACTTGATATCGGAAAAAAGACTGGCGATATCTCTGCCAATCTCGTCTACACTTGTTCCTTAACTTAATAAGTTCCAAAACATGAACAGGAAGTTTTGCGCAAAATGGTCTTTTAGGAACTTTTGGAACAGATTTTTCAGCAGCATTTAGAATGTGTGTGGAAAAGTCCTTTACAATAGAGTAATTCAGATAATTGAACTAATTTAAAAAAATTCAAAATGCAGGTGTTCCGCATATGGGACAGTAGGAGAATCTGGGTTAATATCGAACGAAGCAAGTTATGCAGAATCAAACAATTAAGGTCAGCTTCCTGAAAGTGAAAGATCTGTGGCAGTTCGAAATCAAATCCTAAGAACTTTGTACCTTAAAACTTGAAATTAAAAGAAAAAAGTTAAATAAAAGCAGATTTTTTTTTTTTATAACAAGAAAGTCTTTAGTTCATTTTTGTACTTCATATCACTTTTATATTTTGCACCAAATGTAGTTGTACCACAAGAAAAAGCTAATCTGGCTAATTAAATATTAATAAAAAAAAACATAAGTAGTCTAATCTTAGGCGCTGGTCATCTTCATCATAAACTACTTCATAATAAAAGAGAGAGAGAGAGAGAGAGAGAGAGAGAGTTTGGAGCTAGGAGTCCATAATGTCTTGTTTCTTTTTTTGAATCTCAAGGATTTCTATTTTTAGTTTTAACTTCGCATTTCTATCTCTGTCTTTATTTCCTTTGTTTTCCTTGTAGATTTTTAATTTTTAAAATTTCGTCTTTTTGGTGTATATTCTTTTTAATATAATATTCAATATTCTTCATGCTTCTTCTTATATCGCCCATAAGTTTTGACATTTTCTCGTAGAGCTCTTTTTGTGCAAAACTTTGAGTTTCTAACAGAGTCTTGCATTTTGTTTGTAGTTTCTCGGGATGTTTTTCTGAGATTCTTTGGCTCAAAATCCTCGAGTTCCACAATTGAGTTTTTCAAATTTGATTCGATTGAAACCGTACGCACTTCATTTAAAATTTCATCCTCTGAACCAAATCCTATGCCAGGTGTGTTGACACAGGTTTCCATTTATAACATTTTAATAACAGCTTACTCCAAATTGTTGAAACGGTGCAGTCTGTTGGGTCTACCGCTAGTTGAAGAAATTTCAATTTTGTTTTCTGTCTTCTTCTTCTTCTTCTTGGTCTTACATTTAAGATCAATCCATACCTACAAGTTAACAGAACAATAAACAACAATTTAAAGAAATGGTTAAATAAAATGTACTCTTTGCCATTTGTGTCATTCACGTCGCTATCGAGGAAGCATAGCGACCAGTTAAAACTCTTAAAGAAGCTATTAAGGCCGCTCCAATTGGCTTTCTCGTATTGCCATACTTTTCTTTTAGGAGTTTTTTCTTTAACTGAGTGGTCGAAGTACGAGAATTTAGCTGATACAATATTATGGTCAGACCGACCTAGAGGCGCTAAAACGTCAATAGTGTATTTATCAGGGTGCGAAGTAAGAAACAAGTCCAAAGTGTTGGCGGAATGACTTTCAATGTCCGGTATACGTGTAGGCTCATTTACAAGCTGAGTCAAACTGTTTACCTCAGTGAAAAGTTCAACATACCTTCCTTCGGGTGTTGTCTGTCCAGAATGTTGGAGCCAATCCGAATTGTGAATATTGAAATCGCCCGCAATGACGATTTCAGTATGAGGGTACAAGGAGACAATTCGAGTGATGGAATCGGACAGCGCATCAAATTCGTCAAAAGTTGAGTTGCTGTCCGCACTAGGGCTTCTATAAATAAAGCAGTAGTGAATTATTTGCTTACGGACGGTGAATTTTAGCCATATGAAATTAAATTCCGGGTTGGAACAGTGGCCATACTGTGGTGGAACTTGGTAAGCAATATCACTACGGACGTAAATGGCGAGGCCACGGTGGGGAAAGAATAATGACACTAAGTTATATCCAGGCAGTTTCAAATCGGAAGATTCTTCCACTACCTGTGTTTCGCTTAGTGCCAGAACAGCTGGTTTATGAGAATGGGCGTGGGCGTACATATCGAAGAAATTCGTTCGAAGCCCACGAATGTTGGTAAAATCAACCCTAAATTCCCTCATCACTACAACATAGAAACACAAAAAGACACAACTCTGACGTAACTAAGCGAAGCTGTGAAGTGAAGATCCAATGAATAGTTTTCCAAAACAAACTGTCGCAGGTGCTATGCCCAAACGACAATCAGCTAAGGTCCGCTATTCAGAGAAACATTCACAGTCCGCTATGTATCAAATATTACACTCTCTCAGTCATCGCAACTGGGAGTATGTACATACATATGTATGTAGCACATGCTCCAATTGCGATAACGAAGAAGCGCAACAGCGAGTGAGTGGGGGTGAAAGGATGGAATACACCGGCACTGAATTGTTTATTTGCTTTTTTTTAATTAATTAATTTATTTTTTGTTCTCCACTGCACTTCCACTGATTTAATTTGGCGCGCGCGATCGATTTTATTTTTTTTTTGTTAGAAGGAATTATCAAATTGTTTTTTTTTTTTTTTTGTCACCACGGTGGAGAGTGGGAGTTGGAACGCGTGTGCACACGACGGCAGGCAAAAGGCAACCCAATTACCATAGCTCTGTGAAAAGTATTTTAAAATTTAACTTAAATCTGATCTTAAAACTTTACACACAAAACCTCACTTTTTTGTTGCAGTCTCGTTCCAATTTATTTTTCCACTAGCTATTTTCAGTTGAAAGAAAACTTGACAAATGACTAGAAAGTCGTTGAAAATTGACACTCACAATACCGATTTTTCCATTCACAATCGATAATTGTACAAATAAACAATTGATCAATTGACATTTACAATACCGCTTAAAGAAATTGGTTGATAAATACCAACTACCAATTGATATTTGGCAATCGCAATAAGGGTGATATTTAGGTGTTCCAACACCTGTAGTCCAAACCATATAACCAATTTCATAAAAAAGGTCCAGAATACTGGTACACGGAAATGCACCAGTGTTACAGGGTAGTCATTTTAATATATAGGTTAGGCTATGCACTTGTGCAATGATTGCAAAAAATACCTCTAACTCCTGGAAATATTTGCCAAAATTTGATAAGTCTAGCCTCTTTTAAAAGGTAATAATGAGCCGTTTTATCTGCTATAAATATAATTTTATTCCTGTTACCATGTAGGGTATAAACACGCTCTTATGTAGCTTGTAACATAGAGACATAATAACGGGGTGACCGTTCATTCGCTGTTTTCATTTTGTAAACTATTACGAGGGCGAGTTGAAAAGTTCTCGGCCTAACAATGAAAGACTGCGATTTTCAGTATATGATCTCATTTTTCTACATAATCTCCCTTGACTTCAACACACTTGGTCCAGCGTTTCTCCAACATCAGTATTCCTTCTCGGAAGTGAGAGTCTGGAAGGCTGTGAACATATTCATCTACGGCCCTCTCAACTTCTGCATTGGATGCGAAGCGCTTCCCAAAAACAAATTTCTTCAAGTTTGGGAACAGATGGAAGTCTGAGGGTGCCAAATCAGGTGAATAGGGTGGTGGATGGCCGAGCAAATCGTACCGCAAATCCCGCAGTTTTCCCATTGCCAACGCACACGTGTGTACAGGTGCATTGTCCTGGTGAAAGATAATTTTTTTCTTCTTCAAGCCAGGCCTCTTCTCGCGAATTTTGGCATCCAGCTGATCGAAAAGGTTGGAGTAATATTCGCCTGTAATTGTTCTGCCTTTCTCAAGGTAATCAATTAACAGGATCTTTTTCGCATCCCAAAACACACTGGCCATGACCATTCCGGCAGTTGCGATCGACTTCGCTTTCTTTGGCGCTGAACCACCGGGTTCCACCCACTGCTTCAACTGCTGTTTCGTTTCTGGCATATAGTGGTGGACCCATGTCTCATCTATGGTGATAAATCGTTGTACAAAATCGGTCGAATCCCTATTGAATTGGTCCAAAGATTGCCGCGAAAATCGTTTGCGCATTTGCTTTTGATCGGCATTCAGAAAATGCGGCACCCATCTTGCGCAGAGCTTTCGTATTCCTAAGTTTTGTGCAAGATGTTTCGCAGCCTCTCTTCCGATATACACACAGCCTCAGCTATCTCACTCACCTTCACTCGCCTATCGTCCAACACGATATTATGCACTTTTTCGATGGTTTCGGGTGTGGTTGCGGTTTTTGACCGTCCTTCACGTGGGTCATCTTCGAGGGACGTGCGACCACGTTTAAATTCAGCTGCCCACTTTTTAACGGTTGACATGGAAGGAGCAGAGTCCCCGTAAATTTTTGTCAACTTTGGATGAATTTCCTTAGGGGTTAACCCATCCAAAGCGAAGAATTTTATCACCGCACGATATTCAAGTTTATCCATTTTAACGAAAAACACGCAAGACGTCTACTGCAAAAATTCGTGTAAAGAAACTACTGGAGAGAACAAGTTGAAACTTATCATACAAACTAATGAGAAGTGCACCCAGGCAGGAAACATAAATTTTTGCTGATTGGAGCGCGTCAGGTTGAGAGCTTTTCACCTTGCCTCGTATCTCACGACTATCGAAATGTACGTCAGCTATTTCGCAAAACCCATGTGGCAAATTGTCATTTCATCTAACATTCATCTTGCCATACGGTTAACTCACATTTCTCTTTTTGCACTTCTATGTTTAGCGTTTCTATCAAGCGGCTTTCCTTTTTTCCCGCGAAGTGATGTCTTTTGAACTTGTTTTAATAAATAAAAACGTAGACCACTTTAAATCTGAAGTAAAATAACTTTATTTGGTAAATCTTCTGAAGTACCGACAAGCGCTGTGCAAAAAAAAGTGGAAGTGAAAGCTCGGGTAAAATACAGTTGATATTTCTGGATATTTTATGTGCACCAAGAGTACAAGCGCTACCTGGCGTAAAACAACTTTAACTAAACTATCTTAAAGGCGCATTTACATTACAATACTCCCACTTTTAGTAACAAGTTGTTTCAAAAGATTTTGAAATTTAAAAAAAAATCATAATATTCATCTCAAAAGATATTTAAAAAATATCAAAAAAAAATTCGCAATATTCATTTCTTACTTATTTTGAACAAAATTTACATCAACACAATCTCATTTATTCTTTCTTGGTATATCTAATGTTCAACAATGAGCAAAATTGTCGATGCTTTATCTTTGGTAACGCGTTCGTCATGATGTCTGCTATCTGTCCAGTCGTTGACACATTTCCAACTTGAAAACCTCGTCTTCAAATTTTTGTCGGATAAAGTGGTATCGTACGTTGATATGTTTAGTAGGTTTGGGATATTTTGCATTCCTCACCAATCTAATTGCGCTCTGACAGTCCATGTAAAAAACGGAGCAACTATTTCGTTCTGCATTATTTCTGTCAGAAGACTTTCCAACCAAACCAACTCTGACTCCGTTGTCGATAATGCCACTGCTTTCTGACGTTCTGAGCTCTAACTGTTGGCACCACCACCAAAGACAAACACATAACCAGACGTTGATCGGGCAGTATTTTTGCAACCTGCACAATCCGCATCGCTGTAACCACAAAATGTTAAATCGTTCCCCCCCTTGAAAGTGTATGCCCAAGTCTGAAGTGCCCTTTATATATCTCAAAATGATTTTTATTGCATTCACGTGGGTTTCGGCCGGCTTTTCCATATATCTGCTGACCTTTCCAATTGCAAAATTGATGTCCGGTCGTGTGTCCAGCGCCAAATACATTAGGCTGCCAACTGCCTCTCAATACGGAAAAACGGCTTTCGTATTTGTCTCAAAATCGCTCAAATTTTGAGAACTTTCTGAGGGTGTTGCTACTGAATTGCAGTTTTCCATACCAAATCGATGAAAAACTTTTTGTGCATACACCGGCTGGTTAACATGTATTGAACCGTCTGACTGCTGTTCGATTTCGAGCCCCAAAACACATTTTGCCGCGAATACTTTGATTTCGAACTCCTTTCGCAAATGGTCAAGCACCTGTAATATATAATAGCTTTTTCGTTTTCCGTTGCAACCAAACCGTCGGTGACATAAATAGCTAAAATTATCATCAACTTTCAGGCCGTACAGACTTTTGACCAATTTGCGCACTTTACCACTGCCATCATCGTAACCCATCGGTTGCTTCATGAAAATATCTTCGCATATGTTTTGATGCTGCCAGTGCTAGGATGGTTTGAATGGACCTACCACAGGACTAAAAGTCTCCAGATAATCCACTCCATACTGTTGTGTAAAACCACGCACAACTAATCGTGCTTTATAGGATCAATACTTCCATCTGCGTTTTGCTTTAACCTGTAAACCCAATGATTATCAATTACCTTCTGGTCTTTCGATGGCCTGACCAGTAGGTATCCATGTAAGATTTTTGATTAACGAATCGTACTCTTCATGCATTGCCTTCTCCCACTGCTCATGGTCATCTGATTCAAACACCTGCTCATATGTTTTTGGTTCTTTATTGGCCACCATGGCCATATGACTTGCTGTTTCATCGAAGGATGGTCGTCGACGTGATGGTACTCAATCTCGAAGACGACCTTTAATTATATTTTTGTTGTCAATACTACAAATCGCACCAGCCTGGTCCTCCGGTGTTTTCTCTATGTCAGCACCATCCACTTCCGTCTTAGCACCATCTGCTTCCAACTCATATTGTACCTGTATCTCGTATTCATTGGATTTCTCCCCAACGTTGTCAATATCAAGTACTGCCATTGATTTTTCAGACAAGAAAACCACATCTCGTGCTACTTCGATTTTATTGTTTTTACAGTTGCAGACAGTATACCCATTTGAATTGTTGTCATATACAACAAACACGCGTCTGGCTGCTTTCGGATCAAATTTACGCCGCTTCTCTTTTGAAACGTGTACAAACACTTCAGAGCCAGAAATCCGCAGATGTTCAATTTTTGATGGCTTGTTGTACCACAGTTCATATGGTGACTTGTCCACAACATTACTTGTTCCGGATCTATTTAAATTATGAACTGCCGTGTTGACAGTTTCTGAACAAAATTTCTTCTCCATTCCCTTTGCATGGATCATGGTTCACGCTGATTCAACAATCGTTCGCATTTCTCGCTCAGCGCACCCATTTTGCTCAGGCGTGTATGGAACTGTACAGTCATTGCGACTTCTGATTTTTGTTTCAAAAAATAAACGCTGCGAAAACGGGGAAAATCGTCTTTCAATAAAAAAAATACCTGGAACCACCAAACGAAATGAACAATTTCACAACATGTTGTTGATATCTCTTCACAACATTTAAAACTACCACCGTTTAGACGCACGCCTCACGGTTTAGGCGAATTCCTCGCTGATGAAAACGATAACCTTTCGCTGTAAGAACTTTTTAACATATGCAGCGTGCTGATGTCCAAAACGTCCATGCCAGACACGAAGTGAAACCTTCTTTCATTCTTCTTCACATGTGCAATAGCCCCATCATTTTGCCTTAGGTCAACAACCTTGAAAAGCATCCGGGAAAATTTTTCATACCGAGCTCCCACTGCAACAAGATCACCATCACTCAACAACTCGCAACGTTTGTTATCCGATCGCAGCTGATACCTACGATCCATGGCTTTTCCTGAAGAGTACAAGTTAAAATGAATTTCCGGCACGTACAGTGATACGCCTTTTGATCCATTCATCACCATTGAACGCCAAAATATTTATATCACCTTTTCCTTGGGCTACGATCTTTGCACCGTTTCCAATTGTTACTCCAATCGATGCCTTCCTGAAGTTTTGGAACCATTCACGGCAATGGCTCATCTGGCCACTTGTACCTGAATCCATAACCCAAACGTCTTTATCGTCAGCTGGAAATGAAACTTGATATATGAAAGCATCAGACGACCTTACCCTGGATTCATTTTTCTTGCGGGGACAGTCTCTCTTCCAGTGACCTCTTTCACGGCTCAGATAACATGAGCCTTTAAGTTCGATTCGAAGCATTATTCCTTTTCGAAGAAAAAAGGTTTCTCCTAAAAATTCTTTTTCACCACCAACGCTTCTACGCTTTCAACTTGACCTTGCGATTTCAACCAAAGATCCTCTTCCATGAGCCGTGCTCACAAATTTGCCATGGTCTGTTCCTTCGCACTAGTTGACTCCCAAGTGCTGTGAAAATGATTGAATTCGGCTGGTAATGACATCAATATCTTTGTCATAACAATCGAATCGGATACACTTTCATTCTGATCTTTCATCTGCTGCACAATTTCAATAAGTTTAGATGGAAATGTCGCTATGTCGTCACATCCTTTACGAAGCTGTAATATCTTTGTTGTAAAAATAAAATATTTGACTTTGAAGGCGGTTCATAAGTGTTCTTGAGTGTTGTCCACATTCCACAAACCATTTCACAATTCATTATTTGTAGCAACGGCTGCTTGTGACATGCTTCTGAAATTGCACGCCGGCTGGCATCAGTCTTCTTCCATGCAAGAATAAGTGTTGTATAATTTGTAGTACTGACTTGGAGCCATCAGCGACATCCCACAAATCACCTGCTTCTAAATACTCCTTCAACTGGAACTTCCATGTTAGCCATTTAGAACCACCTTCCAACCGGTTTGTACTAAATTTGTTTTCATCAATTAAACAAAATTTTAATTGTATGCTCTACAGCAAATGACTGTAGTTGCACCTAAAAAGACAAGCACTTGTACTTTATTTTTTTCCTGCGTCTTAATCAAAACTACCGCTTAAGCCCAGTGTCTGAGCAGAGTTCAACTTTTTGTAGCGAAGTGATTTTACTTAGTTGAATGAATTTAATTATACACTACTCTACTTTTAAACAGCATGGACTGGGCCAATAACCTTTTGAACTTGTTTTAATAAATAAAAACGGAGACCAATTTAAATCTGAAGAAAAATAACTTTATTTGGTAAGTATCCTGAGGTACCGACAAGCGCTGTGCAGAAAAAATGTAAGTGAAAGCGCTGCCTGGCGTAAAACAACTTAAACGAAACTCTCTAAAAGACGCATTTACATTACAATAATGGCCCACAGTGTGAAATCAGTTTACCCTGCGAAGCGGTCCACCCAAGTACTGTTAAGATACAGGCGCCTGCCAGACAACAAGGATTTATAATTGTACCCCACCAAATTTTTCGGGATTTCGAAATAAGGGAGCGTGTAAAGCTAAGTAAGTTAAAGCTTATCAGGAAAACGCTAACTTATCAAAAATCGAAATAATTAATGCAGAACTGTTGTGTATTTATACAACATTAAACTCAAGAAATAAGATGTAATAAACTTTAGACTTTATTGTTGAAAGAGTTATACAAGAATGAACTCGAATTCATATGTCAAGTTCCCCACATGGCTTATGACCAGCTGACAAATGACCGATGAAAAGCCAGTAGCTCTGTTTGCTTGCGATGTCCACAACATCTCACCTTTATGCCCGATTCACAATGCAGCGTGAGAGCGTTACGAGTCCAGCGCGAGTTGTCAAAAAAAGTTTCGATCTATGCAAATGTATGAAACAATACACAATGATGCGAGACTCGTTCTATCGCAACACATTCTTTTCGGAAAATTTAAAAACTCTGGCGACGATATAGCCTGTCAGCAGGCTTATGCGACTTTGTTATGTAGCCAGAAAGAGAAAGGTGGTGTGTTGCCGTTGTTACTTTTTCACTTTAACGCATAGATAATACAGGTTCGCTGTCAAAAGTATCGCCTCCATTGTGAATTGGGAAACGATTTTATGAGGACGAGGATTTCTCGTCTCGCTCTCACGCTGCATTGTGATTCGGGCATTTGCTTAATGGTATATCGTTGGAGGGGTCGAGTCATTTAGGTGGTACTCAGTGTCAAACGGGACGTTGCGGCTGTTGCTTGTTGTCATTTCTACCCGCACGGTGCACTGTACCTGCCGGGCTATGGAGCAGTTGCGGCTGTTCATTATTTGGGAAACGGTCTTCATCTCTATCCGCACTATGCACTGTGCTGGTCGGCCTACGGTGTTGTGCGAGGTATTGGTGATCATTTTTATCGGGATGCCTTAGCTCAGTCTCAGTTGCTAAGTCCTGAAAATCGAAAATTATATTAAAGTTGCAATATTCGTTTGTATTAAACCGAGGTTTCAATTGGTTTAAGTGTCGTCCACACGTTTTGGTGCCTACTTCGACAGCGTACATAACAGATCCAATCTTTTTCACTATAATACCTGGTAACCAAGGGACTTGAGTACAATTATAATTTCGAACAAAAATAGCATCCCCTACTTGAAACGCACTTGGTTTTGTTCCATGCTTCTTGTTGAACTGCTCCTCCATATACGAATCTCTTTCTTGTGTCTCCTGAGGTTGTGGGTGAAGTAGCTCCAATTGTATTTTAATTTTGCGTCCCAGGATAGCCTCTGCTGGTGCAAGGTTGTCGGGCAATGTGGTGTTTGATGTAGAACGATAGTACTGTAGAAAAGTTGTCACCAACGCGTTAGGTGCTATATCACCTCCTTCCAACTTCCTCATACCCCGCTTAAAAATGTCCACGAACTTCTCCGCCTGGCCGTTAGACTGTGGGTGGAAGAGTGCCGCTCGAATATGTTTGATATCCCCCTTACCGCAATATTCGGCAAACTCTCCGGATGAAAACTGAGTTCCGTTATCCGTCACCATAACGACTGGTAATCCGAATCTGGCAAAAACTTCTCGCAAAACACTGATGGTAGCAGCTGTTGTGGTGGACCGCAGGCAAAAAATTTCCGGCCATTTGGAGATAAGATATACATATCTGCTTTTGGAACGGTCCGGCATAATTGAGGTGACCATTGTTTGGTTGCCACAGGCCATGAAGCTAATGAAACATTGACCGGCGCCGATCCTGCGCGTGCACAGGCAGGACATTCTCGCACCATCTGCGCTATTTCTCTACTGCTTTCATGCGGACAATGCTCGGATGTCCTGTATATACGAGTAGTTGTTGCAAGACTTGTTTCTCCAACGAGAGAGAAATTATAATTCTATTTTGCAATAAAATACAACCTTGTGTTTCGCTTAACGCTTCCCGTCGATTGTAAAACATTTTGAGGGTGACGTCATTAACCTTGCTCGGCCATGAGGTTCGCACGAACATCCAAACTTGTTTTAAAACTGGGTCGTTCTCGGTTTCTCTTTGTATTGTACTGACTGGAACGTTACTGGCAAACGTCGCAGTGTATTGGATAATACCTTATTGATTTCAGCTTTAATTTGTATAGTGGCGGTAACAAAATCCTCTTCTATGCAATAACGCATCCGTATATCAAAATTTCGAGGTATTTATCATACATACTCAATCGCGAAATCGTACATAAGCAGTGTAAGGGTCCACCGTTGTAAGCGATGTGCGGTGTACGAGGGTGGGTCAATAAGTCCCTGGAAATTAACTCAAATTGTGTCGTCACCTTAAATTTAATTTTTTTTTGTTAAGAATCATCTTTCAAAAGAACGCACCCAAATTTTCAGACAGATCTGTCAAATAGTTTTGTTGTGGCAGCCATTTTATATAGACTACTACTACTACTAGCATTTTCGTTAAAATGGATAAAAGTGGATTTCGAGTGCTCATTAAACACTATTTTTTGCGAGAAAAAACTATCACGCAAACCAAACAAAAGCTTGACAAATATTATGGGGACTCTTCACCATCGATTGGAACCATTCATCACTGGTTTACTCAATTTCAGTGCGGTCGTTCAAGCACAAGTGACGCCGAACGTTCTGGTCGCCCAATTGAGGTCACCACACCAGAAATGGTCGACAAAATCCATGGTTTGATAATTGACGATCGGCGAGTGAAAGTGCGCGAGCTTGAAAAGGCCACAGGCTTATCACATGGCTCAGTGATTTCGATTTTACATAAATATTTGGACATGAAAAAACTTTCCGCAAGATGGGTGTCGCGTTTGCTCACAAACGACAACAAACGCATTCGTTTGACAACTTCAAAGGTGTGTTTGGCGATGTTCCAGAAAAACTCGGCTGAGTTTTTGCGCCGTTTCATAACCGTGGATAAAACCTGGATTCACCACAATACACCAGAAACCAAGAAACAGTCAAAGAAATGGACTTCTCCTAGTGAATCGAAGCCGAAGAAGGCCAAGGCGGGCTTGTCAGCAATCAAGGTCATGGCGACAGTTTTTTGGGATGCGCGCGGTGTTATTCACATCGATTACCTTGAAAAGGGTAAAACGATCACCGGCGCATATTACGCAGAGCTGCTGGATCGATTCCAAGCCGATTTGAAAAACGGCCGCATTTGGCGAAGAAAAAAGTTTTTTTTCACCAGGACAACGCACCGGCGCACAAGTCCGCAGTCGCAATGGCAATATTGCATGAGTTAAGTTAAGTTACGAACTCCTCCCTCATCCAGCATATTCCCCAGATTTAACCCCCTGCGACTATTTATTGTTTCCAAACATGAAGAAATGTCTCGGAGGTAAGAGGGGCTCGAGAAATCGTATTATTTGGAGGGCTAGAGCTAAAAGGAGACTATGATGAAAAATAAAATGTTTTTATATCGAAAAGAGTGTTCCTTATTTCATTTTTCAGGGACCTATTTACCCACCCTCGTAGATCGGTACTCCTTTTTTGACCCAAATACCGTTCATAAACAATTTAATGAACTCTTAGCTGTTGCTGATTTTCCATGAAAGCTGCAAATTGGATGTTGTCCATTGCACACTAGGTGTTCTTTACGTCGCCGCAATATGTTGTGTATTTATACAACATTAAACTCAAGAAATAAGATGTAATAAACTTTAGACTTTATTGGCGAAAGGGTTATACAAGAATGAACTCGAATTCATATGTCAAGTTCCCCACATGGCTTATGACAGCTGACAAATGATCGATGAAAAGCTAGTAGGTCTGTTTGCTTGTGATGTCCACAACAAGAATATCTTAAAGTCAAATAATATAAGCCTAAATAAGAATTTGCCAAATAAAAACTCCGACAAAAAAAATTCGAGTTATAGAAATGAGAAATAATAAACAGCGAAATGATAGCAGCGACATGGTCGCAGCGAAATAGCAAAATGCGTGAAAACAGGGATTTGTACTAACAAACAGCGATTTGTACCATACCTATAATAACGATAGTCCCAAAAGGATATATATTTGGCCTTAAATTTTGAGCAAAAAAAATTAAATTTTATTTATAAGCTTCCTCGAACCCGAAGCAGTATAAGTAAACGTATTTTTGAAATTAGCTCACAAACACGCCCACTTTTAAAATGAACTGAGTTTCAATATTTTTACTAGAAACTGAAATATATTTCCTTTACAAAATAGATAGACGTTGTCATTCTCTACAATTCGTCCATCCATTACCTACATTTAGGATCGCGCCCACATCATGGTTGCGTTTTCTTAAAAAACGGTGATGATTATGTTAGGTTTGGTTAGACTAATTGGTTGACGGGACAAGATAATCTTGCACCCGTTACACTTAGATCAATATAGATCCATTGTGATGTCCTTATGCCTCCCATATGCTCATTTGTGCTGAGTCTCATTTTATTTGTATGATATCTCAGCATGTTATGTCCTGTGATAACAGCCACAAGAGGGACAAAGATTTCTTGTTCTTGATCTCTCGGTTTATTTTTTTTTTTTTTTTTGTAGATTGGCCACAATTTTCTAGTTATAACACAGGAGTCGAGTATAGCCCATCTCTCATTAGCTGCTACTACTATTTTGTTCGAAATCGCTTGTCTAAGACTGCAGGGTGGGATCTTTACTGTAGTATATGTTTGATTTAGTTCAAGTGTTGATCCTTTTCTTGTCAGTTCATCAGCTCTTTCATTTCCCGGCATCCCCGTGTGTCCAGGAACTCATTGGAGTCTTACTTTGTGTTGGAAACCGTGGCTATTCGCGACAGCGATTTACAAACTGTTTAGTAAATCGATTGGTGAATTCTGCTGAAGATCAAACATAAATCAGAAATAAGGAGTATGCACGTATTAAAATCAAAAAACGCTTAAACCCTAGCATTATGGAAAAGTACGCTAAAAAGAAAAGCACTACCCCGCCAGGCACTACCGATGCTACGCATGGTTGTGATCCTGGGATGAGCAGTAATGCTCGGGTCAGAGCTATTCGGTTTTCGGTGAATAGGAAAATAATGCAACGGCTTAGACGTAACCGAGTCGCGAGTTGGAACCTTTTAAGTATGAGTGGTCGCAGCTTGAAGAAATGATAATTAGAAGGCGAGTGGACATCTTGTGTGTACAAGAAACAGTAAAAACAGTAAAAACTACATGGCAACATCCTGAACATTTCAAATTCCAGTGACCGTCTCTCAAATTGGTGATATAGGGTGAGGTGTGGAATATTATAACCGCACATGCTCCCCAAGTCGGATACAAATAGAGAGAAAAAGATGCATTTTGGCTGGATTTTAAAAACCATCCCAAAGGAAAAGCTTTTCTTTGTTGACGGAGATATGAACGGACATGTCGGGAAGGCAATCGAAGACTATGAAGACTGCCACGGAGGACTGAGGTACGGCACCAGGAATTCTCCAGGTGAAGGCATCCTAAGCATGTGCAAGTCATACGGTCTTATCGTGCTAAATACCATTTTCGTCAAACAAAGCCGGCACCTGATCACTTACAGCAAATGAAACCCAGATTGACTACTATTTGGTAGCCAGTTTTATGAAGCCCCGGGTTAAAGATTGCAAAGTGATCCTGGGAGAGGCGATCGCAAAGCAACACCTGACATAAATTTTTATGGAGACGGGGAAGAAAACAAATAAGCAAACAAAGGTGGCTGAGAAAATCAATTGGTACAAGCTGGGCAAAGGAAAAGGCGAAGTTTTTATTACCAACATGACAAATTACCGCTTTACCCCATCATCGATGAGGTCGGTGATGAGGAGTGCAGAGCACAAGATATGTGGGATTCCCTACAGCGATCTTGCTTGGAGAGAGCCAAATCATTGCTTGGAACGTCGAATGGTGGTGGACAGATGAAGCTAAAGTCATGACACGGGGAAAGAAAACGGCTTTCAAGGCTTGGTCAAAGTACTGTTCTACTAATAGAGATGAAAAAGCTCGCCTTAAAGTGATATATAGATGTTGCAAAGGTTTCGCGAATAAGAAGTGAACCCAATTTCAAACAAAAAGTCTATCGGGAGTTGGAGGAAATATCGTCTTCGGCGTCTGATAGGAACCAGGTTATCCAGGAGTTTCGACGAAACAACTTGAATAAGGGAACAACTATCTTCACAATAGCCGACCAGAGAAGAAGAAATGCTCAGGAGATTCGTCCCCCAAAGTTCATTAACAATGCTCAAGGCCAGCTCTTGTGGAAGACGACGAAATTCTCCACACATGGCGACAATATTGTGAAATACTCTTTCCAAGAGTCACTCCTAACCATGACGAGGTATCCGACATTACTGTCGAAGAAGTTTGGAATGCGGCCAAATACTCCAAAAAAAGAAAAGCGATTAGGCCAAACGACATACCCTCTGTCCTTTGCTATTTATTGCAGTCCTTGATTATCTGCTTGAAGGAAAAGTTACGGACCCCAAAGTGCATCAGTTATTCTTTGCTGACAATGGAGCTATCATAAGTGAAGATCAAACGTTCCTGCAATGAGCACTGGTGAACACGAGGTGGATGTTTTGGAGGGATTAGTATTAGTTCAAAAAAGATAGAGTATCTGTGCTGCCCGTTCACTGATCCACACCGGCCTATTCCACACATTTACTTGAATGGAAAAGTGCTTCCCAAGTGCGAAAAGTTAAAATATCTGGGATCTATGATCAATAGCGAAGTAACTTGTGATGATGACATCAATCATCGCGTAAGCGTAGGGAAGTGGCGGGAAAACTCCGCTTTCTTCTGTGACCGAAAAATGTCCCCTAAGCTGAAAGGGAGGCTCTACACCACAGTTGTATGTCCGGCGCTCACATACGGTTCATAGTGCTGGACAATGTACAAAAAGTATGAGGGCAAATTAACGGCAGCTGAGATGAATACGCTTCGCATGACAGCGGGAGTAACAAAGCTTGATGGAATAAGAAGTTCGAATATCCGAGGAAGCCTTCACGTGAAAGAACCCATCACAAGCAAGATAAAGCACGACCGGCTCAGTTGGTATTGTCATGTTCAAAAGAGAGATCCTTCGAACCCCGCCAAAAAGTTAATACCAATCAACGTTCCTAAACAATCGCCCAAAAAAGCAGACCAAAAAACAACTGGATCACACAAATGCAAAAACACCAGCATTTTATTGGCCTCAGTGCCGAAGTGATCCAAAACCGGAAAGCCTGCCGGTACTTCCTGAGACCAAACCGGCAAGCCCCACAGACGGACCAGTAGGGTTGCAGTAAAGTGGGAGGGTTGTGATCCTTCTACTCCGGATCATAACTTCGCCGTAAGCAAAAGAAAAAGAAGAATAATTGCACAAGTGCGTACTCTGAAAATTAAAATTTGCTGCAGTGTAACACTGTTGCATTTACGAATACCGGTGTTCATTTATGAAATAAATTCAGTTTCATGACTTTGAATATATGGTTATTAGGAGTTAAAAGTTTTCCTGAGAAGAAAGACTTGAGATTTTTCTCTGAAACGAAATGGGAGGCAGCGAACAGCGTTTATTTCGCAGTGCCCCGCATGTGGTTTAAACTGGATCAAATTAGGTTTCCTTTTTTTCACGAACTCCCTGCAGTTAATAGATAGCTTAGTTCCACACCCGCAGTTGCTGAAGTTTGTTGTAGCTATGATATATATGCACACTACTCCACCAAAAATTCAAGTTTCAAAGTGCAATAACCTTACAGATATAGGTACTCGTCATAACAAAGGAAAGATGTAACGCATTACCTTATTACTTTCAGAAAGTATACAATTATAGCTTAGTTAGTCACCTTATTTGTTTAGTTTACTTAAGTGGTATACAAAGGCAGCAATAATCGTGCCAAAGCCTCTAACGCACAGCAATGTCAACCAATAGTTGAATTTCCCCCATATGCATCTTAAATTGTACTGTACATTTGCGGTAATGTAAGAACCAAAGTTTCAGCATTTTAATTATACCCCATTACCAATAAAGGAAATACTTTTATTACTCTCCACGAAAGCACAGTAATACGAGTATGTAAGGAGTGTGGTATACCACGTACAATTTCCGAGTTTCAATACCAGGTTTGGAAACTAGAATACCACATTTAAATTAAATATTGCCAAAACAGACATGTGGTATATAACATACATACATGGTATTATAATACCATGGTGTCAAACAACCAATCTGCCTCCCACTTTACTTGTGTCCTTTCAACCCTTGTGGGGCATAGGGCGTATTTATGCAAGACCTTTCAACTTCTTCCAACCATGGACCATTTGGTGGAAATTCATTATTCTGTGTGCCAGAAGACAAATGTCATCAGAGTAGTCTAGATGTTTTAGGTAAGATATATTTGTCCATTACACAATGTACGTATAAGTTGGCTGGATGTTGTAAAAAAAGGGTAGGCACTGACTGGCTTTAACCTGGCAAAGCCCAGTGTTGTAACTGTTACCACACATCAATTGTGCTTATTTTACCTCCAAATGGTAACCATTGAATACTGGCTGTTGTCCACCCAGACTGGGCTTGCCAAACTTATAAGTGCGAGTGTTGATCAAGAGAAAATAGCAGCACTATAAACACGTCAGCGGACGATTTCCCTCGATGTGAGCAACGGTGGCGTCAACTTTCCAAAACGGAAACAACACCTTATCTGAGCAACTTCGATATACTCGAAGCTGAGATTAATAAGGATTCTCCAAACACTAGTCAGGGTCTTGGAAGAGAGTGGGTTACTGGAATCGGATGTTAACCGCGCCCTTGTCCTAGGGTTGGTGAGCAAGCATCTTATGACAACCCACATCAAGGCTAAATTCGCCAACATTAGCCTAATATGCGCTCATGCCCTCACAGAGGACAAGGACGACGCCACCAAAGAGCGTTTCTACGAGTTCCTCGACAAGTCGTACGAGCAATGTCCTAAATATGATTTTTAAGAACTACTGTGAGAAGAAAAGCTGGAATCGAAAGAGACCGCCAGAATCTACGTCGATCGCGAATCCCAAAATCTCTCCACAACTCCCGTGCCGCCAGCATCAAGTGACGAAGACCAGTGGTAACGATGGGCTTCATACGACCACCACCAAGAAACTCCTGGTTTGACGAAGTATTCAGCCAACGATGGCTGCTCGTGAGCTCTACGAGCAAAAGATATGGGAAGAACATCAGCTTCTCCAAAAGAAGAAAAAAGAACATGGGAAGCGCGGGATCGAAGATATTGAGATGTTATACTCCAAGAATAATGTATGGAAGTTTTAACAAAAGGTAAAAAGAACGTGTTACGCTAACCAAACCCATACAGAAACCTGTAGAGGTGAAGAAGGAAACATTGTAGTAGAGTTACAGTCGGTGCTGAGAATATGGAAAAACGTTTTCTGCAGACCGTCCATTCAATATAGACGATGGTAGCCAAAACTTCCGTCCACTTGACCATAACGAAGTGAGGGTAGCAATATCCAGGCTTAAACCAATTAGGCTGCTGGACTTTGGACATGTTTGCCTGATGAATGGAATCTCAGCATTGTTTGCCCGATCCACAAGAAAAGGCCCTTCAACTGCGCCAATTACAGAGGTTTCAGCCTCCTTAACATCACGTACAAGATATTATCTGACATATTGTGTGAACGCCTGAAACCTCTTGATAACAATCCGATTGGCCCTTATCGGTGTTGTTTTAGGCCAGGAAAGTCCACAGTCGATTAAATGTTCACACTTTGGCAGATCCTGGAGAAACCCAAGTCCAAATCGATACTCACCATCTTTTTATCGATTTTAGGACTTTATATACCCGCATTTATAGATACGAGCTATATAGAGCCATGACTAGTTTCAGTATCCCTGCCAAACTCGTCCCTCTATGCAGGATGACAATGGATAATGCTCTCTGCTCCTTCAAGGTTGATAACGACCTCACTGAAACCTGATGTCAAAAAAGGATTTAGACAAAGTGATGCATTGTCATGTGACTTCTTTAACATCATACTTGAGAGAATTGAGCGAAACTCACAAGCAAATACCGGAGGCACAATCTTTCAAAAATCTGTGCAACTACTAGTGTACGAGGACGATATTGACATAATTGGACACACTTAGCGGGCTGTCACTGGTGCGTTCGCTAGTATTGGAACGGAAGCTGCCAAAATGGGTTTAGCGGTAAATTAGGGGACAAAACAAGTATATGCGACGAATTGGACAGAACGTCACAGTCGGCAGCTATAACTTGGAGGTAGTAAGGGACACTGTCTATCTTGGCTCTGCTATAAATTCTTACAATGACACCTCAGCAGAAATCAAACGAAGAATAATTTCTTTTCAATCGCTGCTTCTTTGAGCTGAGAGGGCAATTAAGTAGTAAGGCCCTATCCCGAACAACTACGGAGACTGTAATACTTTGAGTCATGGACACTGTCGAAAGCGGATGAAGATATCTTCGATAATTTCGAGAGAAAAATTCTTCGTAAGATATTCGGTCCCTTATGCGTTGACGGCCTTTGGAGGAGATGATTCAACGACGAAATGTAAGAGCTGTACAGCGACATTGATCTAGTCAAACAACTGCGCTTCAGTCGCCTAAAATGGCTAGGATATGTAGAGCAGAGTCTTCGAACCCGGAAGGACAACGCAGTAGAGGAAGACCTCGCCTTAGGTGGCGCGCACAACTAGAAGGGGACCTCAACCGACATGGAGTGCGCAGCTGGAGGCAGTTAGCTAAGGACCGGACTAACTGAAGAGGCCCACGCTTACCCCGAACATAAGGAAGTAAGTAATATATGTATGTAAATGTGTCTTTGTCCACTTGTACGTTGGCAATGTACAACTCTGTTCATTGATCTAGCCTCACAGCTAAAATAATGTCCTTCGCTAACGGGTTATCTCTGAACCCATCGAAGTTCCAAATCATACCGACTCCATCTCTTTCGTTCGATAGTAGTTGTGTGACCGATATCTGGCTATCAAGCTAAAACTAGTTGAATCGGTTACCACTATAGACTTGGTTTTGTAACCTAATTTCACCTGCCATTATGTAGTTCTTAGAATATATGAGTGTCTTCGAAAATTATGTCGTCTTTCGCTCCCGACAGCATACGTCTAAAAGTATTTTTTTTTTTTTTTTATTTTCTTTTGTATTTTATATCTGTCTACTGGATATTAACCCTAGAAAGATAATCTTATTTTTTAGTACTGAAAAGATAAACAGGCGCCTGCGAGGAGCACAATTAAAAAAAAACGTTTTTTTTACAAAATTGAATAAACATTTTGTTTTATTACTTCATTTTGTTGTTACATTCATGGCTGTTCTGATTTCCGACCGAATTTGAAAACGAAAACTGAAATTGAATTTGTACGGAATGGAAAAGAGTGTTCTGATTTACGATCGGATTCACTTTACAGTTCTACCAACTTAATATCAACAAAGCTATTTCGAAATCAGCTGTTTCTATAGTCAGGAGCTGTCAAAGCAAAATTGTAAAATTTTATGTGATTGAGTGCAATAATTAATTTCCTAGTTTTACACCATTTAAGAAACCAAGAAATTGTTTATTAGATGTGTCTCCAAGAACTTTAAAAACACTGCATTTGTTTTATTTTTTTAGAATATGGATCTCCCAGGTATTACATTGCTCGATGGTGAGGAAGAGGCAATAGAAAGGCAAAATGCTCTCCTTGCTACGCACAGGTATCGCAAAATGTTAAGGGACCATTTAAACCCTTTACATATGGAAGAATGCATGTATGAATTTTGTTCATTGATTATATGAGTATAAAGCAAGTCCAACGTTTTATTTAATCTTAACAGGTTTATCCAGACCTACAGATTGAATAAGGAATCATGTGTCTATATATTAGATGAGTTGCAAAAGTGCTGGCTCCCTCATGGATCTCTTACTCCAATGGCAAAGTTAACCGCTTGCTTCAGATTTTTCTATATATTCTGGTCTGTTATCCGTCTTAACCCATTCTCTCCCTAGGTCGGGATGTTTTTCCATGAAATCCACTAGTAACGCGAATTGTATTTGTGTGGTATGCTTTCCCCTGAATTACAGAATTACGATATTAATTTTTGTTTGTTGTTAAATAATAATTAGGTACTTACATTATTGCTCGAATAAATAAATGAAATGAAATATGTAAACTTAATTGAATTCCGCCAAGAAAAAGACAGACGAATTGAAAACGCCAAACTATTGGCGGATTTAAGATCCGTTCATTTTGCAGAACACCCTTCAATCCGTAAACCGTCATGCGAATACGGAATTCAGAACACCGAAAATTCAAAAACGGGAGGATTTGGTATTCGAACGAAAATGAGAACAACCGTGATTATTAGTAATTAAGTAAAACATAAATATATAAAACCCCCTTCGGGTAGAGGTTAGAATATACCCGAGGTAGGCATGCCTGTCGTAAGAGGCGACTAAAATCCACCCTCCGTATACCGAGTATGGCGTTTTAAAAAACATGCAATGAACAAAACGAAAGATATTAATACCCCAGGTGGCAGTCCAGGTACACTGGAAAATCCACCCTCTTCGGAGGTCGGCTCTACGGATTCTGGGGAGAGCCATTTATTGCGTTCATCTGACCCTTTTAAAAAAGGTACTAAGGTAGTTAGATCTCCAACATCAAGACCTACCATGAAAACGTGCGGAACTAGAAGTCCGGCGACATCGATAGTGTCGGCGCACGAACAACGGACTTCAGCGAAAATTCAAAGCCTAACGGACGAAAATATGGAACTCCGGACCAGGCTAAGTAAAATGGAACTTCTCTGCGAAGAACTAAGTAAGGAATTAAATGTACTTAAAGCAGAAAATAAAGCATTTAATGATACATCGAAACCTCGTAATGAGCCTGCTGCGAGTTCAAACGTCCCCGATAACACGGATTATAAAACGGATGATGAAGAACTAAGTAGGGAAACCAATTGGATTCTAAAAAAACGACCAGTCAAGAAACGAAAAGCTGGCTCTTCGCTCGAAATGTTAACGAGGCAAGAAAACACGTAAAATAAACGAGAAGGTAAAAAATAGCCTGACAAAATAAACACGCGTGCCGAAGAAAATCCACGAAATAAGGTACGACCACCGCCACCAATATACGTGATCGGAATTGCAGACTATAATAAACTGCATTCTTTTCTCAAACCTTTGTTGCTATCCGATTTTGAAGTAACATCTCTCAACAACTACAAATGGAAAGTAAACGCAAAGGACTCAGACAGTTACCGCTCAGTATCTAATAAACTGAATACTGAAAAAATCCAGTGGTATACGTATGAAAATAAATCTGAAAGACCGATACGAATCGTAGCTAGAGGTCTTCATGCCTCATGCCGAAAGGAAGATGTTGTTCACGATTTGAAGAACAAAAACTTTAAAATCGTCGATGCGGTAAACTTAATTAAACGGGAAAAGCAAAAATTGGAAGGCGAGAAAACGATGGTTAAGCACGAGCTTCCTCTTTTTATGCTAACCTTTGATAAGGCTGAGAGTTTAGATAAGATTTACGAAATAAAAACAATTCTGAATGTCGTAGTCAAAATCGAACCCATGCGCAAGAATACAAGGTTGATACCTCAGTAAAACGATGCCAAGGATTCAACCATACGCAAACATATTGCCGAAAAGAACCGCGATGTGTCAAATGCGCCGGTAAACATCTTAGTCAAGAGTGTGGTGTAAACAAAAAAAACCCTGCAGCGTGTATTAACTGCAATGGTAAGCACCCGGCTAATTACAGAGGCTGTGAAGTAGCCAAGGAATGGCAAAAAAGAAGAGATCGACTTATGAAGCCGCAAAACCCACCTTCAAAACCGGTAAAAAAATCGTAAACTGCTGCAAGAAAGGTGACTAGAGACAACCGAGCCGACCCTGGCGCGCTTACGTACGCCCAACCTGCGACATCAAACACCGATGAAATTCTACACCGGGTTAAAGTAAAAGCGCCTAAAGAAAAGCCATCAGATTCTGACATGCAGACGCGTGCTCAAGCATCAACATCAACAAAGACGAACACTGATAATTCGGAAAACCCTGTATCTCACGTCTTTTCTATTAACCTTGCGCGGCTTGAGGAGCAAACAAAAACAAACATGCTAATTGTAGAAAGGTTGGAGAAGCTTGAATATAAGCTTAACAACAGGAGCATTTCAAAACGAATATGACGAAACTTCTTAAAATTATTGCATGGAACGCCAACGGTCTCATACAAAGACTAGAAGAGCTAGAAATATTTCTACGGGAAAATGACATTGGCATATGTTTGATCTGTGAAGCTCACCTGAAGAAACTATCGCGTCTAAACATTACTGGATACAGTACCTGTCACGCTTATCACCCGTCGGAAAGGGCCAGAGACGGATGGTCTTTAATCATAAAAGATTGCATCGAACACTCTGAAGAGATTATGATAGAGCTTGAAACAATGCAAGTGAGTACTGTACGCGTGAAAAATGGAGATTACTCTTTCAATGTCTCGTCTATTTATTGTTCACTGCGTTGCAGGCTTGAAAAAAATTATTTTACAAATATTTTCAACTCTCTTGGACCGAATTTTATTATTGGCGGTGATTTTAATGCAAAACACACCTTCTGGGGTTCAAGATGTGTCTCACAAAAAGGCAGAGCACTTTACAACGCCTGCATGCAACACAGATGCGACTTTCACTCGACTGGTATTGGCCGACTGATAGCAACAAAATACCCGATCTGATCGATTTCTTTGTTGTAAAAGGAATACCAGACAACTGTATTAAAATTAATGAAAGTTTTGATCTCTCTTCCGATCATTCCCCTATCATTCTAACGATGAGCGAACGCCTAATTAAAAAAGATGTACCTGCTAGACTAACTAGCAGAAAAACTGATTGGGAAGGCTTTAAAAAAGACGTTGAAGAACATATCGAACTGAGAGTATCACTTAGGACGTCTTCTGAACTCAAAATCGAAGTTAATCGTTTTGTTGAAGTTCTGCAGCGCGCCGCGTGGAAAAATCCTCCCTATCAAAGGAAAACGCCGATCAATCATGCCCAAAAATATCCACCGGAAATAAAAGAAACGGTAAGGGAGAAGAGAAAAGGGCGTAAAAAATGGCAACAAACTCGTGCTCCGCAACATAAATCGCATTTAAATCGCTTGTGTAACTTGCTAAAAAAGGCCATTATTGATTTTAAAAATCGGACAATACAAACCAGCATTGAAAGCTTAACAGCGGAAAAAGATTCCAATTATTCGCTCTGGAAAGCTATAAAAGGCATTAAAAAACCGAAAATAAATACAAGCGGCCCCAATCAAGAAAAATTACAACCAATGGGCCAAGAATGATAAAAACAAATCAGAAGTCTATGCCGCCCATTTAGAAGAAACATTTAAACCATTTGATGGACAAGCGCTTGTTGAAAATGATAATGCGTCGGATATAGCACTTCACAATTACACAGTAGGAAATGCAAGGCTGACCGAACTTCAACAAGAAATAAAGAAACTGAAACCGAATAAAGCTCCTGGATACGACCTAATCACAGCAGAGCTTCTTAAATCGTTACCTAGAAAAGCGTTAGTTAAGTTCCTTTACATTATAAACGCAGCGATAAGATTAGAATATGTTCCGAGTCAATGGAAAGTCGCGGAAGTAATAATGATTCTGAAGCCTGGAAAACCACCGAATGATAAAAAATCGTATAGACCTATTTCGCTGCTGCCGATTATGTCTAAAGTTTTCGAGAGAATAGTACTTAAGCGATCACAGTCAGTTATAGAAGAAAGATCTCTTATTCTCAATCAGCAGTTTGGGTTTTAGCACTCAACAATAGACCAAGTGCATGGAATAACTGATTTAATTGAGAAAGCTTACGAAGAAAAAAAAATTGCTCGAGCGTATTCCTCGATGTTTCTCAAGCTTTTGACAAGGTTTGGCATGAAGGATTGAAATATAAATTACTACAAGTTTTGCCGGAACACTTAAATAATATTCTGAAAAAATTCTTGACGAATCGACTTTTCCGAGTCAAACACGGAAACGAATATTCGGAATTTAAAGAAATAAGGGCTGGGGTGCCGCAGGGAAGTGTCCTTGGACCGCTTTTGTACCTATTATATACTCGCGATATACCGCAAGAAGAAGGCACCGTATTAGCTACATTTGCCGACGACACTGCCATCCTGGCAACGGGTACAACGATCGAAGAATCGACTGAAAAATTGCAAGAAGCATTGAATAAAGTAAATGAATGGACAAAGATTTGGCGACTAGCTTTAAACGAAAACAAATCTGTTCATGTCAATTTTACTTATAAGAAAATAAATAATTTGCTGATCTTTTCAAACTCTTTTCAAATTCCGTTTGCAAACGAGGCAAGTATCGTGGAATGACACTTCATGCTAAGCTGAAGTGGAAATCGCACGTGAAGAAAAAATGTAAAGAACTCGAAACCAAATACAGAGAAATGTACTGGTTATTTGGAAAACATTCCAAGCTTAATATAGAGAACAAACTGCTTTTATACAAGCAAGTGCTAAAACCGATACGGACATACGGAATACAACTCCAATAAGTAATGTCAATATTTTACAAACTTTTGAAAATAAAGTGCTAGGATTAATAGTTAATGCACCGTGGTTTATTAGAAATAGCGATATCCATAGAGATTTAGGAATTGCGACAGTCGAATATGAAATCAAAAACTTCGCGCGTAAGCATAAAGACAGATTACAAGGACACGTTAACAATGAAGTCCTTCGAATTCTAGATGAGAGGAATCTACTGCGTCGTCTACAAAGGACTAAACCTTTCGACTTAACGCGATAGCAAAAAACCGCGCCTAATTTGCGGAACAAGCAGGAACTTTCAATGGAAAGGGACCTGCCAAACGATCTCAATACGTAAAAGTAAAACTGCTGGATAAGTCAAAACTTAGTTGTAGTATGTAATCAAAGAAATTTATCACGAAGGGAGGTTTTTTTAGTGAGTAAAAATCTCACACTACTATGAGCACGCGCTATCGATCCTCATAGTGTCTTCATGAAGATTTTTTACCTACCCTCGGAAAAAAAAAAAAAAAAAAAATATATATATATTATTAATTTTTCTAAGTAAAGTAGGATTTTATAAATCCATACCAAAAAGGAGCACAAAATTAGAAATCTTCGTTATTTAAATATCAATTATTATTAATAGGTGACATTTATATTATTTTGTCTTACTAACTGATGAATTACAATATAATCAGTCTCAAATAA
Source organism: Pocota personata (assembly GCA_963082735.1). Classification (NCBI taxonomy): domain Eukaryota; kingdom Metazoa; phylum Arthropoda; class Insecta; order Diptera; family Syrphidae; genus Pocota; species Pocota personata. The sequence goes on along the minus strand of OY720429.1, from coordinate 60,104,766 downwards.
TACCAATCAGTCAAAAATACAAAAAAAATCAATAGTTATATACAGTTGTTGCAAACATCATGTTTATGTTCACCACACACAGTCTTTTTACATTTCGTGCATGTCATCTTTTTTACTTTTTCGTCGTACATAGGCTACAGTAACGCTGAACTTTAGCTGGAGGGTCTTCATCAGGTCCTTCAGAAACCTCTTGACTGGTTTATGGCAAGATATTAAGAATATTTTCCTTCAAACGTCCTGTCAAAGTAGGGATTTCCAATTTGGATCTCGTCCACGGTGTTGATAGGTCACAGCTTAGCTTCTTCATATATTCTCTACGATTCAATGGTTTTTCTCCGTTTAGTACAACATTATGCGTGTAAATTATATAGGAATTGACAAAGGCTATGTTTAAAATGTCATAAAACATTTTCATTGGCCATCTGTTTGTCTTCCTAGAACAAGACATGGAAGAGCACATTTGATCAAACGTGTCGACGCCGCCTTTTGTCTGGTTGTAGAACACAATAATCTCAGGTTTGCCAGTTGTAGAATTTATAACGGGACCTTCATCGCATGAGGATAATAAGTACACCTTCTTCGACGTTAAATATCCATCAAATCAAAACATAGACGAGAACGGGTGTTTTTCAACTGTTCAGGAATTTCCCGTTTGTTTGACCTTACCGTGCCACAATTGTCAATTTACAGGGTTCAAGCAGCAATGATTTTGCGGCAGGGATAGACGTGAACCAATTGCCACACGTTATGTTGCGGTTTGTGCCATGAACTGGTCGTGATAGCTCCTTCAAGTAGTATTCTCCTTTCGGCAAACCATTTGTATTTGTTGCTCTTCCAATGTATGGCATAGCATTCAGCATATAATAGGTTCCATCGAACATCATTGGGATTTTTATTCCATACTTACTCGGTTTGTTAGGTATGTACATTCGGAATGGGCATCTACAAGTAATTGTTCATCAATAGTGACATTGCTTCCAGAGAGTAATTATTTTTGCATTAGCCATAAACAAATTCCAAACCTTGTTTGAGCACATAGAGTAAGTATTCCAATAAAGGCTTTGATTTCAGTAAGATTTGTATCCCTAAATGTCGAAGAAGTCATACTATCAGTACGTTTTATTGATATCTCCACATTTGTCCACTGAACGAGCTCTTGAATTATATCATCCGTGATAAATAACTTAAAACATAAAAGTGGTTCCAACATATTTTGACATATTCGAGTAGGGCCTCTATTAGAGCGAAATATATTGATTGCTTATGTTCTTCCATGACTTTAACCCTTAGAAGTAACCCAAACGTGTCTATTCTTACCTCTGATTACTCTTTGAGCCGGAATAATTATGCGGTGGTCATGTCCGGGGTTTTCAGATGTTGAGGTGTCATTTAAGTTTTCTTCGATTACTTCATCTACATACTCGTCGTCAGTTTCATTTTGAACATCATCTTCAGTTACATATATGATCCTCAAACTCGCTGTCACTGCCATCATTTGCAAGTTCGTCTTCTTGATTCAAAAGAGAAACAATTTCTCCGTCTTCCAACACTCTTCTAGACGCCATGATGTGAAAACGTTCCTAAAATCCATACATGAGTAGAATATACTCGTAACGTGAAAGCAACAAGAAAAAAAAAATATCACAAAAAATTGCATAAAAGTTACGCCTCTCGAGCCATAACTAAAAACTGTGGTGCTTACCGAACCGGAACGACCGTCTCTCGCAAGTGTTACCGAAGACTCAGTTGGCTTAAAAGAAGTTTGTTCGAGCCCCGGTTAAGAGAAGAAAGCAATATATGTATTTCGCGGGCGCTTCCGAGGCGCAGTTTATCTTTCAAGGGTTAAGTAATTGTTTTTACAGAAAGGATTATAAAAAGTTTTAAAGTCTTAAGTTACCTTGTTGGTAAAATGTTGTACAGTTTAGATTAAAGATTAAACATTTAACATGAAAAGCTTACGAAAATTTTGATACATTTAATATTTATGCATTTATTTATGGTTTAATTCATTTCAGCCTTCGTACTCGTATATGCGTATTTTCTTGAGCGGGAAGAGAGTTAATTTCATTACTCGCAAGGCTAAGAAGTTCAATTTGGTGTTTTTGACTGAATTTTTGAATTTCTTCGAGTACTGTTGTTATGTTGAGGTCTTTATGTATGTTCGTATTTGCTACACACTCATACCAGGTTGCATTAACTATTGTTCGTAGAATTTTGTTTTGAAATTGTTGGATGATGCCAATATTTGTTTTGCTGGTAACACCCCGCAGTTGTATACCGTATGTCCATATTGGTTTGACGATTGTCTTAAACAAGGTGGGGGGAAAGTAATGTCACAATGTGAATGTGCCACCATTTTTGCAAATGGTGTCAAATATCATTGTGCTTTGACAGATTGAGAATTAGTTAACAGCAAGCAATGGAGCGATACACACCTGAAGTACGCGGAATTATTGTTACTGCTTGTTTTAACGCAGCGTTAATTTCGTCGTCGTCCTGCACTATGTGCGCGAACAATTAAGAGTTTGGCTGAGCGTCTCGTACAAACTGGGTCCACTAAGGATGTCGTAAGAAGTGGCGGGCCCCGTATTGCTCGTTCAGTTGAAAATATCACTGCTGTGGCCGAGGACGTTCGAGAGAGTCCACAAACATCCACGAGACAACGATGCACACAATTTGGCATCAGCAGACATTCGTTGCATCGAATTTTGGTAAAAAACCTGAAGACGTTCCATTATAAAGGGCAAACCGTTCACCAATTGCTGCCTGCTGACTGTCAAGTGAAGTTAACTTACTCCCATGCTCTGTTAAACCTGGCGCAAGGAGAGGATGATTTCGTATCCAAAATCATAATGAGCGACCAAGCCCATTTCCACTTAAGTATGAATAAACAGAATTTGCGTATCTGGGGCACGGAGAATCCACATGAAATGCAGGAAGAGCATCCCCTTAAAGTGACTGTTTGGTGCGCCATTTGCAGTGAAAAAGTGGCTGACGTCGACGGCACCACCGTACCCGTAACTGGTGAGCGCTACAAACAGATGTTAAACGAGTTTTTTTTGCCGCAAATTGCTGAATTGGGTCTCGAGCAATGTTGGTTGTTTTGACACCAATTTCCGGGCGTGTGATCTCCCGTTTTAGCGATTTGAATGGGCCGACCAGACTTCTTCCTTTTTAGCTTTTTGATATCTCGCGTTTACCACAACAAACCACAAACCTTGCAAGTCTTGAAAACTAACATTGAAGAAGAAATCACTAATTTGGAGCCAAATGTTTTGCGAGCAAGAATTCAAAATGCCGTAAAAGGAGCACAAATGTGCATCTCCTCAAGAGGTGGTCATTTGACCGATAAGATTTTATCAACTTAATGCCACCAATTTTACGCCTTCAAGTAAACTTTTTGTGGAAACAGAGCCTAATTTTGTTTAAATTGTAAAAATGGCAGCCAATTCACATTATGACATTACTTTTGTCCCACCTTGCATGTTGTAGTCAAATAGCAAATAGTTTTTCAAACAATTTTGACAGAATTGGTAGTAGACTTATCGGTTTGAAGTTTGCAGGTTGTGTAGCATCTTTTTCAGCTTTGGGAATTGCAATTACTTTAGCTACTTTCCAGACTTTTGGAAAATGTTTTATATTAGGTGTGCAACTAAGTTCTCGCTGTTTGTCAATAGATGGCTCCTGCAGTAAGTGCTGGTCGATTTTGACATATTCAAAACGTCATGAACCGAGCTTAGACATATGGTAAACAAACTATTTTGACACATTATTGATTTTGTTTTGGCGTCATATACTTTTGGTTGTGTGAAAATGTCTGATTTTGTGCCAAATAATCGTCATTTGCGGGAAGTGTTGATTTTCTTCTTTCATTCGAAGAAAACGGCGGCTGGAGCGCATCGAGAGCTCCAACAAGTTTACGAAGATGCTGCTCTAAGTAGAACAACGTGCCGTGATTGGTTCCATCGCTTCAAAGACGGTGATTTCGATGTTGGCGACTGTCTGCGTGAAGAAAGGCCAGAATCCTTCGAAGACGCTGAATTAGAGGCATTGCTCCATGAGGATCCGTGCCAAATGCAAGAACAGCTTGCTTCACCATTAGGAGTTACCCGTCAAGCAATTTCCAAGCGATTGCATGCGTTTGGAATTATTCAAAAACAAGGAACTTGGGTTCCTTATGATTTGAAGCCAAGGGACGTTGAGTGTCGTTTTTTCGCCTGTAAACGCTCCAGCGGCAAAAAAGGAAGGGTTTTCTTAATCGCATCGTGACAGGTGATAAAAAATGGATTCATTACAGCAACCCAAAGAAAAGAAAGTCATGGTCATGCTGCTACGAGTACGTCGTCGGCTCGCTGCGAAGATTATGTTGTGTACTTGGTGGGACCAAGTCGGTGTCATTTATTATGAACTGTTGAAACCCAACGAAACCATCATAGGAAATAGTTTGTCGTTGCTGTTGCTGTCAAGTTTTTTAAATAGTTGTTAATTTTGCCGTTTCTATGTTCCTTTAATAATTCCTTGAGTTATTTAATGGACTTGTAAAGTTTTGATTTCGCTACACTTGTTCTATTTATTTGCCATGTTTTTATATATATACACCGGTATGTAATCATTCTTTTCGTTTTCGATTGTCATTGGTATAAATCGACAGGTGATTTCGCGTATTATGTCGTTGAAGCTCCTTCTAGATCTTCTGGTGTCCTTAATGGAATCCTTAGTTTTAAAATCAGGGCTCAAATTACAGCATCAGTGAACGTATTGCTCGTCACGTAATTTCTATTGTGTTGTTGGTAGATCTAACAATAACACAATGCAAAGTACGTGACGATTTATTCGTTCACTGATGCAGTAATTCGACCCTAGGTTAGTAACTACCCAGTCATTGGTGTGTGGTCAGAAGATATTTATTATATTTGAAAATGCAAAAATCTACCAGGTCAGGTATTCTTTTCTTGTCAGTGGGCCAATAGGTTGGTTCACCAGTAATTAGATGGCATATGTTGTGTGCCTTTAAGGCATCTAGTAGTATAGTTCCTTATCAATTAGTGACTCGCGATTCCCAGTCAGTATATTTAGCGTTAAAGTCGACCCTGCAAGAAATCGTGGTTCTAATGTCTTGAAGTTTGATCAAATTTTAATTTACTAATACTATGTTTGGGTGGGCAGTATAGTGCGGAAATTATTAAGTGGTCATCTGTACCTTCTATTTGAATCGTCGTTGCCTTAATATTTTGCTTAATAATAATTGCTGATCCAGTGCTTTACCGTTTGGATGGTTGGTGTAGTAGACGCTATACCCTGGAAATTTAAGGTAGCTTTTATGTGTGGAATAGGTTTCAGAATTATAAAGTATAATTTTTTATGTTATGCCCTCATACTCTGAATGCGGACTTTTAACCTTGATACATCTGTCGCTCTACTATCAAAATATCAGAGGATTACGCACAAAAACACTCGACGTATTCCTTAACTCCCAGTTCCATTTCGATATTTTTGCTTTGACGGAAACATATCTAACCCCCGATATCAATAAAAAAAAAAAGCTCGCAAACCGCTGACTTTGAGTTAATATGTGTCAAGATTTGCCTCCCTAAGCGCTATTTTTTCATCCATCGCAATCAATTGCATTTTACCAGCTCGCCATCGATGAGGTTGACGATTTGAGTGATACCATGGGCCCATGCGATAATCTCATCATTTTGGATGACTTTAATCTTCCGCACCTTCAATGGTCTCAATCTGATGATGAATCCCACTATATTCCCAGTGCCATCTCCGACAAAGTAATCCTACTAACTGATTGTCTCTCTGACTCTGGACTTTTCTAAGTAAGCGGCATCCGTAACAACTTGAATAGACAACTTGACCCCATCTTCTCATCCGACGCCTATAGTTCTATAGTCTCTGAGAGCAATTATCTTCTTTCGACTTTGGGCCGATTTCAATCCCCGCTATTCCTAACCTTTTCATACAACGATCATTCAAACCCAGTCTCAGAGCACAGTTATTGCTTTAATTTTCATAAAGCTAATTTCGTCAAACTCAATAGCTTACTTCTTAACTTAAAAACCGTTGCCACACATTTACCCATTGACCATGCCCTCGCGATTTTCTACGCTGATAAAAAAAAAAACTGCTCGTCTTCTCCACCCTGGTATAACAAAGAGTTACGCTCCCTTCGCAATAATAGAAACAAACTATGGCAATACGAGTACTACCTTAAATATAAATCGGACTCTGACTTCCACAAATACACTTGTGTATATTCTCTGAGGTCTGCGAAAGGCTCTATCTAGAATACCTAGATCGAATGCAATCGAACCTAATAACCGACACCGAGAGATTTTTTCAATTCATAAATGTCAAAAGATAATCTGTTGGGTATCCAACTACTCTCACCTTCTCGGATACTTCCTCGACAGATCCTAAAATAATTGCCAACCTATTCCCTAACTTTGATGGTGTCCCTGCCATAGTACTAAAAAAAAAGTGCGAATCATCTGGCACAGCCCCTCACTACCCTTTTTCAACTTTCAATATCACAAGGAAATTTTCCTCAATTATGGAAGGACGCTTACATTACCCCTATCCGCAAAAAAGGATGCAAGATCGAAGTTTCTAATTATCGCCCTATTGCTAACCTCTCATCCATACCTAAGCTCTTCGAGAGCATCGTGTACGATTTAATGTCTTTCCTATGCAAGTCATCACATCTTCTCTATAAAGCAACACGGATTCCATAAAGGGAGGTCAACAACCACTGACTTGACCGTAATCGTGTCTTGTACACTGAACGCTTTGGAAGATGGCAATGAATTTGATGTCGTAGCCACAGATTTTAGTAGGGATTTTGATAAAAATTCTCACCAAATTATTCTTTTTAAGCTAAAAGCCCTTGGATTTCAACCGCGGTTCATCTCATGAATCAAATCATACCTAGTGGACCGTCAGTACAAAGTTTGTTTCAGATCAACAGTATCGCACCCTATTATTGTAACAGCGGGCGTTCCTCAAGGCAGCCATCTTGGATAATAATTAATTTAATATAATAATTAATTTTAATTAATTTAATTAATCCTTATAATACGAATAAATGATGCTGAGCATATCACCTAGAACTCTGATCTTCTGGTCTACGCTGATGATATGAAAATCTTTAAACGCATATCATCTGCCACTGATTCTCGCCTTATGCGCGACGATCTAGATAGTTTCTCCATCTAGTGTAAAAGAAATAGCTTAGAACTTAATGTCAATAAATGCCACTCCATCACCTACTCCTGCAAACGTCTCCCACCACCACCTAGGATCTATTTCATTCATGATGAGCCTGTACCCTGCGATAGTGAACTTAACTTTCGATCACATATTGACAATGTTATAAGTAGAGCCAACTCAGCACTTGGATTTGTAAAACGCTGGTCAAAAGAGTTCTCTGATTTCATTAGACCCCTCCTCGAGTATGCCAGTCAAGTATGGTCTCCGCATTATGATTATGAGTGCAGACTCATTCACTTCGCCTTACGCGGTCTGTCTTGGGCTGATAACTTCAACTTGCCACCCTATGTGGAACGTCTTAGACTGATTAATCTTCAGTCATTGGAAAAACGTCGTGATGTTGCTGACATACTTTTTATTCATCAGGTGTTATCTGGTAACATTGATTGCCCCGCCTTATTTCAAGCTCTAAATACCAATGCCCGCAACCTCAGGTCTGTTTCTATTTTCCGTATACCTCCTCATCGCACTAACTATGGTTACAATGAACCATTATCGGCACATATTTTTGATTTTGACAAGAATAAATGCGCACTCCGCTAGGCCCTAACCATACTCTCTCGTTAAGTTTTTGTCCTTTCTAGTTTTAAGTTTAGATTAAATTACGCTTGTACTAAGCTAAATAAATGCCGGTAGAGGCGGCGCCAAATTAAGTTTGAGAAGGTGTTGGATTAATCCATTCGCATTCCAGATGACTGTTTTTAATGGGGTGTATGGTATATTTACATAGTAAACAATAGTGTTAGGATGGTCATCATATTGCTGATTTGTGTTATTATTATAGCTGTTTGATCCTTTCCTTTAGTTGGATTACATCATTGGTGGTTTGTTCTGGATTTTGTTGCTTCTGGATATTCCGATTTCAGTAACCTCCTACGGAGATATGAGCACTGCCGTTGGCCCTTAAGGGTTCATCCGCCACCATATCTTTTCCAATACCCTGACGAAGTCCTGAACATTTTTATTGACCTGAGCTGTAGACGTAGCTCACAGAATGTAATAAGAAGCCCTCACACGAACAACTAAGGTTACTTTATAAAGTGTGTCCCAAAATTCACGCAAGATTTGAATTTTGCGGTAAAGTGTTGCCAACGAAAGAAAAGACAGTCTGACAGCTGACAGTTCAGGGTTATTAGAAATGGAGAGTCACATGACAGGACAATGCGTTTTCACTGTTGAGCAATATTTTAAAAATAATGAACGTTTGGCAGTTACAGTTCATAATTTTTGCAATTTTCGATGAGGCTCATTTTCATTTTAATGGCTTTGTTAATCGTCAAAATTGTCGACAAATGCAGCCACAACGTATCACTGTTTGGTGCGAATTTTGGGCTGAAGGCATCATTGGACAATTTTTCTTTGAAAATGTGACTGATCAGGCAATAACAGTTAATGGTGCTCTCTAGAGTGATATGATAATCTAGTTTTTTGTGTCTAAATTGAAAGATATGGATGTGGACAACATGTGGTTTCAACAAGACGGTGCCACATGCCATACAGCCCGTGAAACAATTCAATTACTGCATGAGCCATTTCTTGGTCGTGTAATTTCCCGTTTTGGTGATCAGAATTGGCCGCCCAAATCATGCGAATTAACGCCGTTGGACTTTTTTCTTTGGAGTTTTTTTAAGTCTAAGATTTAGCCAGCAAGCCCACGACCACCCACGCCTTGAAGGACCAAATTGAGAGTTGTGTCAACAAAATTCAGCCACATTTATGCAAAACGGTCATGGAAATTTTCGACAAATGAGTGCGTATGTGCCAGTAAAGCCTTGGAGGCCATTTACCCGATATGCTATTCCATACATAACCCTATACTGTATATTTTATGACTCAATAAAACGTTTACGATTTTTGATTAAAAATCTGTGCTTCCTATCAAAATTATTTCTTGCGTGAATTTTGGGACACCCTCATCAACTCAATACGACGCAGAAGCATGAACGTTATCAAAGGCTAGGTCCAGTTTTATTTCCCATTCAAACTATTCTTTGTACGAACAACGACCAAGTCTTGTACTTTTTGCCAAATTGTTAATAAATTTGAACTTGATAGCAACAAAAAATATCATTGGAGACAGTATGCAACCTTGTCGAACCTCACTTTGGACTTCAAGGTGTTCTAGCACCTTACCGCTGAGCAGTACATGATACTTTAAACCCTTGTAGAATGCCTGTATTGCTATATGTATAAGAGTTTGATTTTCAAAAATGTTGCGAGTATTTCGGTTACTAATGTTAATGTTACAACCTTTTAAATTAAATAATCATTAAACAATTCATATTCTTTCTTATTCGCAAACATTTCGAAAACAATGTCGGGCGCGAATGTACATATGTAGATGCTGCCCAATAGATCCCGACGACTAATTGGGTCTAACTTAATTTTGTCCACCTATACTTTAAAGTTTGTAACGACTTATGTAGTAACCTAAGCATAGCCTTTATAAATATTGCAAAAGATCTACAAATAAGTCAACCAAAAGCAAACTATCCACCCGAGTAACATTTTCATGTATAATAGACCACAAATTACTTTATTGGGTCTACACTTAACGGCGTCGCATTAATTCACATAAATTAAATGACAGATTGTCACCTCACTCATGGAAATTGATGCGAAATGATATGAATATTCAATGCGGGTACAGACCTTTTGTAGCCTCACTTCTGTGTGTATTGATTAAGAGAATAAGGGAGAATAACTTATCCACAGTTGCATGTAAAACCGGTCTTGATAATTACTTATCCAAATGTGCAAAACTGGATTTCCAAATAAGTTAAAAAAGATTCATCATATAATTAATAAGTACTGGCCTTTAAGATACGAAATTTACTACGAGAATGAATTATTATTTCTTCAAAAACATGTTATTGTTCCAAAAAGTTTGCGAGCACAATTACTTCAAATACTTCACGGAGGTCATTTAGGTATAACAAAAACCAAAGCCCTGGCAAGAATGTCTATTTATTGGCCAAATATATCTTCAGATATTGAAGAACTTATTTCTCAATGTAAAGTTTGCGAAAAATTTCAGCGCTCAAATGCGAAACATATTAGATAGATTAGATATTTTTTCAACCCACGGTATTCCAAAACAAATCGTTTGTGACAATATGCCTTTTAATTCCTACAGTTTTAAGAAATGTGCAAATGCTTGGAACATGACTGTAACAACGTCAAGTACTAGGTATCCTCACTCGAACGGATTGACAGAAAAAGTAGTGCATATTGCAAAGCAATTACTAAAAAAGGCATATGAGGATAGAAAAGATATTTTTAGTATCTTATAGAAACTCACAAATAGCCGGAATTAATGCTACACCGTTGCAGCTGTTAATGAGCAGAATTTTAAAATCTGAAATTCCTATTCAAGAAAGTTTTTTAAAACCTAAAATTGTTGAAAACCCTTTAAATATTTTAAAAGAACATCAACAAAACTACAAAAGTTACCATGACAGACACGTAAGACATAAAAAAGAAATGAATGGGAGCAAATGTAGTAATACAGCGAAACAAAATTTGGGAGCCAGCACAGATTAAACTTAGCCGCAATTCAAGTCATTTGAGAAGATCAGTTCATGAGCCATGAAAACCATGAAAATACAATTCAAACGACAACACCACACCTAAACTTGTCAACGCAAAGTAATAAAAATGATAAAAGAGCTCACCATCTGGTTACTATTTAACTAGATCAGGTAGAGAAGTAAAGCCTGTTCAAAAATACACTGGTTCAGTATTTTGAATTATATTAATAAATATTAATCAAGTACTTGTGTACAGATATCTTTTCGTGTTTTATTGCATATATGTACATATGTATATATAAAAAAAAAATTATAGAATCATGAACTTTATTTTTATTTTCCAAATCGACTTAAAAACTTACTTTAAAAAAAAATTGAAAACAAAAAAGTAACGGTCGAAAACAAAACTAAAAATCGAACGGCAAAAGCAATTTCACTAAGCAAAAGTGATGAAATTAAAACCGATTCCCAGATTGTAAAAAATGTGCGGAAGAACGAGGAAACATCTATAAAAGAAATGCTGGAACTTATCCTAAAAAGGATTGACAAACAAGATTTAACCATAAAACAGCTAAGCAAAGAAGTCGCTCTTAAAAAACATTGATGGACAGGACACTTAAAATCGCAACATGGAATGCAAACGGTCTTTTACAACATGTATCAGAACTAAACATCTTTTTAGACATAGAGCATATAGACATCTGTTTGGTGTCCGAAACTCACCTCGCTATAGAACAAAGTCTTGATAACAAACTACCAAACTACACATGTTATCACGGTCCGCACCCAGCTGACAAAGCTAGGGGAGGATCAGCAATACTTATAAAAAAGTGCTTGAAACACTATGAAGAACCAATGTTTACTAATGAAAACATGCAAGTAACAACAAACAACTTCAATGCTAAACACACCCACTGGGGATCTAGGCTCATAACTACAAAAGGTAAACGGCTATACCAAGCAGGCCGCAAATTCAACTGCGAATTTTATTCTTCTGGTTCGCCAACATATTGGCCATCTGATACTAATAAAATACCAGACCTTATAGACTTCTTCGTAGTTAAAGGTATAAAACGAAGTCATATAAGTGTCGAAGGTAATTACGATTTATCGTCAGATCATATTCCAGTAATTTTATCACTGAGCGATGCCGAAATAATAGAAAAAAGTAATCCTAAGCTCGTGAATAAGATAACAAACTGGAACGAATTCAGAGACAAACTTGACAGTTTTATAAACCTAAGATCCCCTATGCAGACAATTGAACAAATTGATCATGAAGTAGAACAATTTATTGCTGATGTGCAACAGGCTGCAGAAGAAAGTACTTCAACTATTTCGAACTCGAGAGAAACAGAAATAAAATATCCTGTCGAAATAAAGGAGCTGATATTGGAAAAAAGAAGAGCTCGAAGAAAATGGCAAACTACGAGATTCCCAGATAATAAGGTAGTTTTTAACCGTCTTAACAACGAATTAAAAAAAGAATCTGTGAGTTAAAAAATGATTCACTTAGTAGATTCCTGAAAAGTCTCACGACGGATGCTTCTACCGAATACTCCTTATGGAAAGCAGTTAAGTGCCTAAAAAGACCTCAGACACAAAACCCGCCAATAAAATCTCAAGATGGTAAATGGATCGGAAACCCGAAACAAAAGGCTGATCTCTTCGCTGAACATCTCGCGAATGTTTTTAAGCCATTCCCAGCAAACACAGCTACAGATCCCTTACAGTTTGTTGATAGAAACGACGAATGTGAAATACCTTTTGTCACGCTCAAAAAAGTAAGAAGCATGTATCCAACATAAGTTGTCTTACAAAAAATCACCAGGGTACGATCTAATAACTGCTCAGGTTTTGAAAGAAATGCCTTCAATAGCATAGAATAGAAACTCCAATTTATAATAAACGCATGCCTTAAACTAAGATATGTGCCACATCATTGGAAAATTGCAGAAGTCAGTATTATACCTACACAAGGTAAGCCACCAACAGAAGTAAAATCTTACAGACCAATATCGCTTATACCAATCATGGCAAAAGTTTTCGAAAAACTGCTCCTGAAAAGGCTTAGCAAAATAATAGAAGAAAGAAGACTAGTTGGATTTAGAAATAAACATTCCACGATAGACCAAGTGCATCGAATTACGTATGTTTTGGAAAAGGCACTTAAAGAAAAACAAGTTTGCTCTGCTATTTTCTTAGATGTTGCTCAAGCCTTTGACAAGGTTTGGCACTTGGGACTTGAGTACAAACTGCATAGGGACCACCCCAGGCAGTACTACGAAGTACTGAAATTCTACGTTACGAACCGACTCTTTAGAGTACGGTACGACCAAAATTACTCGGAACTAAAGAAAACTGCAGCCGGTCTACCACAAGGAAGTGTCCTAGGACCAACCCTGTATCTGTTATATACAAAGGATATTCCAGTGGACATCAACGCTATCATGACCACCTTTGCTGATGATACGGCAATACTGGTGCCAGATAAATCTGTTACGAAGGCTACTCAGAAATTGCAAAATGCAGTCGATAAAGTTAGTGATTGGACGCAAGAAAGGGCGTATCAAATTACACGTAACAAAATCGAAGCATATAAACTTTACAAACAAAAACATAAACAATGTTCCAACTTTTATAAATAGTACAGCAGTACCTTACCGCCAAATACCTTAGAATGAACTTAGATGCAAAGCTTAAATGGAAAGAGCACATCAAAAAGAAAAGAGAAGAACTTAACTTGAAGTACAGAAAAATGTACTGGTTACTAGGAAAGAACTCTGACCTATTTATCCAGAACAAACTAATGTTATATAAGCAAGTATTGAAACCCGTTTGGACATATGGTATCCAACTATGGGGCTGTACAAAGAAAATAAATGCTGAACCCATCCAAAAATTCCAAAGCAAAGTCCTTCGTGGAATAATTAATCCCCCTTGGTATGTATATAAGAAATAGCGATCTACATCGTGACCTTCAAATTGGTTGGTGATTGGTTACAAATGGTTACAGAAGTAGTTAAAAAACACGCCGTATCACACAATCAGCGACTGCAAAGTCCTACTCGAACTCAGAAATGGAGACCGTCTTAAATGTACGAAAAAATGTTCGGAGATTAAAAAGAACCAAGCCTCATGAGCTGATGGTCTAAAAGTTATGGGAAAGTGTTATAACTTTAAACTCCCCCAATGCGATTTATAAATTAAGAAAGAAAACATTTTGTCGATTTTCATAGATTGGTCCTGATTCACCGGTTGTTTTAGTGTGGTAAAAGTCCCACACTACTTGGTACCGATTATTACCGAGTGTCTTTTGAAGATTTCCATCGGATAAAAAAAAAGAAAAAAAAAAAAATCTTAATGAGGGAGATATTATATATATGGTATAACACTTATAGCTTGCTCTCATGTTCTACTTTATGTAAACCGGCAGTTCTAACATAGCCACGAACGTGAGCACTCATAAATAAAGAATGTATATCAAAGTTGTGTTTTAACTTACATTTTAACAAGATATAACAAAAGGTCTAATATGGCTACACTGAGGGACGCCAGATAGTAGAGCCATATGACCTTTCAAACAATCTTAAATTTTTCCAAATTGGGTTCGTTTAGTCAAATAGGAGTCAATCCATTTTAGAAGATTAGAAAACCTAAGCAACATAACTTGTGAAACAAGTTCACCCAATCGAAAATGTTGGCAAAATCTGTAAAAACAATATCCGTCCTGAATTTTTTTTTTTTTATTTTCTGACTATGAACTTTTCAAAATGCACAGATTCTAGTTCGCGACCATAAGTCCAAAATTTGAATGCCAATTTAAACTTAGAACAAAATCGTTATAGCCAAAGATATCCCAGAAATAGCCAATATTCGAAAGCCCGCTAATAAATAATTTTTATCGAGGTACCAAATTACCTATTCTTATTCAAATCGTTAAATTACCTCAGGTATGAAATCAGATCAAAATCGTTAGACACGGCATCGAGAAAATTGCACTTTTTCAAAATTGGCCCTAAGTAAAATACCGTAAGTTTTGAAACTAGGATGAAAATTCGGATTCCGCCTATGGAAATTAGCCTACATAACTCAAAGCTTAAAAAATATCCGTTAAGCCGTATAGGCTACAGTCCGAGGTACATACATACGTACAGGCAGACTGAAAGAATTGCTAAAGTTTCACAGTAAGGTCAAGATTGATCCTTGATTGAACGCTGTCCTTTATAGGCGCACGTTAAAAGCGTTGTGTACCATAAATGCGGCAAAATATTCATTTTTCCAAGCCCTTATTTTACTTTTAAGGCCCAACTAAAATTTTTAAACACTTTTTTTTTAAGCTTTCAATATAAAATTGGCGCAATTTTTAGCGAAGGGTTTTTCATTATATCCAGCTAAAATGCATAAGCGATGCTTCAGTTTTCTACGTCATGTACTGCTTTCTGTAGTTGTACGCAAGTACATTAGGGACTAATTTATTATTTAATAGGTAGAAGAAAAATGTTCAGTGAAACAACCGGTGGATGATCTACAAAGCTGAAATTTCGCATACTTATAGTGCGCGACACAGGAGATAACCCTGTGGAGAGTGTTCCAAAACCACTTCCTTAATTGACACTTTTACTTCCATATTTTAAGCAATCCCAGATAAGGTCAAATTCGAAAGCTCGTATTCATAAATATCGTTATGCGTAAAAAATACAAAATATAAATCATAAACAATTCAAAGAAATTTAATTTACGGCTCTCAAAAGTCCAAGCATCCTAGAGAGCTGTACTTGCATTCGTATAGTATTAGTCAACTTCTTGACTTTCTTTGACACCAATTTGTTTATAAATGAGAGCAGTAACTTTCACAATGACTGATTACTTTGATTTCGTTCGTCAATGATTAATGGCGTATTCTCAGAATACTCTATCAGCTATAGTTCTCCTTCCATTTATGAGAGAATTTCTTGTCATTTCCACGAAATACTATAATGTTCGTGAATTCATAAAAATATCCTTACTACTTATCACTGCGTAAGCAACCACTTAGCTGAAGTTTTATTTACGAACTAGACAGGCGATCAAAGTTTCAATAATTTCCACGCAACTCATCATTTTTCTATAAGTTGAGATACGCATTGCCGGGACGCTTGACGGTAGTGAGATGCCCTCACTCCTAAGGCCTCTGTAATCCCCAGGAAGAATGAATTTATAAAGGAATCGTTTAGCAAACTATACAGTGTTGCATAAATAGGGACTGCTTCTTCGGGATGTGGTAGAGCATTGAATGAGTGAGTACCTGAAGTAGGACTCGAGATGTATTGATTTGGGGATAGAAAATTTTGAAAATAGAATTAATTTTTTAAAATTTCACCGTGTTTTGTGTTACATGATAGTTTGTACAAAAGTCCACCGATTGGAATGATTTGGTTTGCATAATATTAAGCTGAAATCAAGAGCGTCTCCTCGGACTTGCCTCTACCTAATACATATTACTACGAGTATGTCATGGGCGTATTTGACGTTCGCCTACTACTAGGCTCCACATTAAGGGTGACAATACTCCTCCTTGGGTGTAGCGTCGTACTGACTGCAATGGTGTTACACACAGCTTTCTCGTGGTTTTTAAATTAAAGGATGTTGGGTTGATATTTCTGAAGGATTTGGGATGAGTGGTATCCTGTTTTGCACTTTTGAAACAAAAGTTACCATTGTCCTTCTAGAGCGACTTGGTATACACCCAACTGCTAGGCTGCTTCTAGTTGTTTCTAGTACGTGCGGCATGATTTCTTCTTTTCCATGTTGCCATCCATGAAAGATTCCATCTACATATGGGGATATGAACGGTGGATATGTATTTAAGGCCAATCCAAACCAATCCAGGTACTATTCTGTGCAGATGGTTGCGGCCAACCACTTTTCAGAATTAGAAGAAACAAATCTCATACATAAACTTTGTACAATCTGAAGCAGTACAAGTGCAAAAATGTTCAAAACCCGATCACAAATACACCCACTTTAAACGTTTTTCCAAGAATTTTACTAGAAACTGCATTAAGCCTAAGGCAAGCTCGTGGTTTGACCAGAGCTATAAAGTGGCTATCAGATTGAAAAGTAAGTAAGTTTTCAGTCTTATAAAGCCAAAAAATCTGAGCAAAACCGAAAGAAGTCTAAATAAGCGAGAAAAGACTACAATGCCCACATTCGACGTGCAAATTTCTTACATGACCAAAAATTGAAGCAAAAAATCGTACAATATTCCAAAGGTAGTAAAAATGTTTGGTCGTTCGTCAATAATATTGTTGCACCCTAGTGAACCCACCCCGGAAGTCCCAGCTGAAGTTTGACAGAAGATAACTCCCTTATACCTAGATGTCATGACATGTGTGACTCGCCATTACGTTGCTTGCCAATAAAAGTTATACTTAAAGAAAAGCCTCGTGTCTTTGATTTTTTTTAATCAGATATTTCTTTCGCCATCCTTTCGTTGACCACCCTAAAATCCACGAATACGCAACACTGGTGTCAGAAGTGGGATCCTCAATTCGATATAGCTGAACAATTATCTGAAAATCTCGAAAAAGTTCTCGCGAAACTTAATCTCTTGTGCGCTGATATCGAGCAGCAGAGTTCTGCTATAACGCAACTAGCACAAGAGTAGCAGCGACAGTCAGAGGAGCTAAAAACAATGACTGGAACAACTTTTGCCAATAAAGTCTTTGAGTGCTCCACTCCCGAAAATCGCACTTCAGCAGACCACACAACCATCCAGAAAGAGAACCCAGCGCAAGATTGCCAGCAACATGGTCGTCACAGTTTATCTCCAAACGTGTGCGATCTCTTTCTACCACCATTTGATAGTAGCACAACCCGTTGGAGAGATTACCAATTACAATTTGACATCATCGCCGAAGCCAACGGATGGACGTCTCAACAAAAAGCTCGGACACTAGCAACGCTACTCCGTGGAGAAAGCGTATAGGTGCTTGCAAACTTGGATTCTGCTGATCGTACTGATTACGATAAACTGGTTTCAGCTCTACAGCTTAGGTTTGTTAGCCAAGAAAAATACGTTTCTCATGCAACTTTTCGTTCTAGGCGGCAGCGGTTAAATGAAGACCTTGGTGCGTTCGCGAGCGATATACAGCGACTTACACGAATTGTATTTAGTGATTGCCCTTCAAGCGCGCAAGAGCGTATTGCCATTATGCAATTTGTTGACGGAATCTTCGATCGCAGTATTCAGGAAAATGTAAGGCTTACAGATCCAAACAGAACATTTGCCGAAGCGGTGTCGTGGGCCATCACGGTTGAAGCTGCTCGCCTGGCAACGCAGACAATCTACCAGGCTCGATCAATTGATGTAAGCAACGAGCACATCCCGCCAGCCAGGCAGCCTACCAGAAGAAGTTGCGGTGACAATGAAACAATAAACATGTCGGGAAACGACCAGCAGTCAGCTGAAGGGGATCAACGCTGATTTTATCTATCAACAGTTCTTTGAAGTTCGTTGTGGGGTACGTACGCGTCGGGAACAATTATAAATTTATTTATTTTTTATCATTCGTTATATTTTTACACTTCTACATAAAATGTCTTGCAAATCGTGTGGAAACAAAGTGGAACGCTCTCAACTGAAGGTGAGCTGTCGAGACTGCAATAGCCTTTCTCACGCGACTTGTGTTAATGTGCTGCCTGATGACATCGAGTTTATGAAGAAGGATAGCAAACTCTGGCAGTGCAAAACCTGTGTTGCAAAAAAACGCCGAGAATCGCTATCGGGAGATGCGCCAGCTTGTGTCTCTAGTCTCGTGAATCAGCAGCATCTACTAAAATTAGTTGACAACAATAAATCTGTTAATCAAACACCTTCCGCTCCACCAAACGTTACACTGGATATGATCTACACGGAAATACAAGAGGTAAAGCAGATTCAAAAGAAACAGATAGAGGAACTTCAAATAAAGAACAAAGAATGTGAACTTAAAATTCGGCAGCTTGAAAAAAAAGTCGATCATCTAGAGCAACAACTCATCGGAAATTCAGTGGAGATTTACAATATTCCGCTTGACTGTGGCGACACTTCTAGCATTGATTTGGCGCTGAAGATTTTTCGTGATGGTCTTCTTGTTGATGTATCGAAAGAAGACATTGACCTTTGCTACATAAAACATATTATCAAACGGAAAAATAACATTCCGAATACTGGCACTAATCTAAGTCAAACAAAGAAAAATATACTGCATGTTAAATTTGTGTCGCGCCAGTGCAAGGAGAAACTAATGAAAGCAAAGAGAGAAAAAAAACGCAACTGACAACAACACTACTCAGCAGCAACACTCACGAGAGACCAGAGAAGATGTACTTAAATGACTGTTTAACCTACCAGACACGTCAACTGTTTAATACTGCATTGTCGCTTAAGGGAGAAAAAGGGTATCAATATGTATGGACTAAGAATGGGACAGTTTATATGCGGAAGAAGGAAGGGGATAATTTAGTAAGAATTACTTGTGCTGAAGATTTTACTAATTTATGAATTCTCTTAATTCTGTTTCGTACTTAGTCCCTAATACATGTGAATACTCAGTCATTTCCTCTGGTTGTAATAACATTTTTTGCTTACATCAAAATATTCGTAGCATTAGAAAAAACTTTTCAGCTTTAGTTGCATATCTTGAGTCGATAGCAAATTTACCTGTCATTATTGTTTTGAGTGAGATCTGGCTTTATGAGAATGAATTAGATTTATATAATATACCAGGGTACACACTTTTCGGAAATTGCAATGAATCTTATTCAGCTGGAGGTGTAGCAGTTTATGTGAAAAATGGTTATGTAGTCGATTGTTTTAAGCTTAATTTTCGTAGTGCTGATGTTTTGAAACTATCTTTTGATTTTATGTATGAGAACTATGTAATGTTATATATTTACAGATTGCACGAATTTTCTAAAGGTGTTTTCATTGACGAATTAAGCGATGCTCTAAGTATCTGTAAAGAGAAAAACTTAATAGTAATAGGTGATATCAATATTGATATTTTAAATGAACTTGATAAAGATACAGAAAACTATTTGTTTCTTATGGCGTCTAATAGTCTGAAGAGTTTTATTGATGAACCTAAAAAACATCTGCAAAAACAAAATTATTCACAAACTATAGCCTTCTAAATGAATGTTTAAAATTTGAATTCTGGGAGCCAGTTTATTCTGAACGTAATCCATCAACCGCCTTCGATCTCTTCCTTACAACTTTGCAAACTCATATTAAAA
This sequence comes from Pocota personata, assembly GCA_963082735.1. Classification (NCBI taxonomy): domain Eukaryota; kingdom Metazoa; phylum Arthropoda; class Insecta; order Diptera; family Syrphidae; genus Pocota; species Pocota personata. Next base: position 60,084,697 of record OY720429.1, on the reverse strand, counting down.
ATTGTACTACGTTATCTTTGCAAAACTCAAGTAAAAATAAATTTTTAAAGCCGTGGATGACATGCAATCTCTTGTTGCAGATAAAAAGGAAAAACAAATTTGCAAAAATATGTAGAAGTCATCCTCACAACAGAAAACTAAAAAAATATTATGTTAATCTTTGCAAATCTGTTCACAAAAGTATCGAAGAAACGCGTAACAAATATTATACTGATTCGTTTGTAAGAGCCAGAGGTAATGTAAGAGATGAGTGGAAGGTGGTTGATTGCATTTTAGGAAAAAGTAAACAATCAATAGAAATAAATAGCTTAGAGATAGATGGATTAAGTTATTTTGATTCTACTTGCATTTCCAACAAGTTCAATGAATACTTCACCGAAATTTCAGAGAAACTGAAACCATCCTTGGAGATTCCGACAGGTTGTAATTGCTCCATAATAACCACAGAAAATACGCAAATAAACAGTTTTAGTTTTCGGTTAATTAATTCATTTGAAATATATAAAGCTATATTGTCTTTAAAAAGAGAAACTGAAACCATCCTTGGAGATTCCGACAGGTTGTAATTGCTCCATAATAACCACAGAAAATACGCAAATAAACAGTTTTAGTTTTCGGTTAATTAATTCATTTGAAATATATAAAGCTATATTGTCTTTAAAAAATGCAAATTCTTGTACTAGTGATGGTATATCGAGTATATTGTTAAAGAAAATAGGTTTATATTTGGTGGACGTTTTATCTTTCTTGTTCAATCTTAGTGTTCAAAATGGTTGTTTCCCTCGTCACCTTAAAGGTGCTGAAGTTATACCACTTTTTAAAAAAGGTAATAAAAATAATATGTCGAACTACAGACCTATTTCTCTACTACCATCGTTTTCTAAGATTTTTGAAAAACTTATGAAATCACGCATTGTATCTTTTTTAGAAAGCAATAATTTTTTTAGTAGTAATCAGTTTGGATTCAGACGAGGATTATCAACCGAAGATGCCATACTCAGAGTGTGCAGTCAATTGTATGAAAGTATTAATGAAAACAAATCTACAATGGCTCTCTTTGTTGATATGACAAAAGCGTTTGACATGGTGGACCATAACTTGCTTCTAAAAAAAACTATATAATGCTGGTTTCAGAGGAGTAGTTCATAAGTGGTTTACCTCTTACTTAAAAGGTAGAGAACAAAAAGTTAATGTGAATGGAAATTTTAGTAACTTTCGTGTTTTAAAAAATGGTGTACCACAAGGATCAGTAATAAAAATTGGTCCTTTATTATTTTTAATTTACATTAATTCTCTGTTTGAATTAACTCTAAATGGAATATTCACTGCATATGCAGACGACATAGCCTTTACATACCAATTTGGCACAGAATACGAATGTATAGCGAAGATTTCGGAAGATCTAGAAACATTGAGACTTTGGTTCGCGGAACATAAATTGATCGTTAGTGAGAACGTGTTTTGTCGGATGTTGGTAGATACCGGATCATCGGTGACCTTGGTGAGTCGATCTGTCATTCCTCCCAATACCAGTCTCCTCTCCACCAACGTAAGCCTGCAGACCTTATGCGGCTGCTCAGTTCAAAGTTCTCATTACTGGAGTACACAAATTACACTTGGTCGATTCAAACGGCGTATTAAATTACTAGTGGTTGATTTCTCTCTTCCCGCTGGCTGCCACGGCATTCTAGGTGTTGATGTGCTTCAGGTTACCAAGGGAATGTTGGACTTTTCCTCTTACCAAATGATAGTCGGGCGGACACCGAATCTCATTGACCTGTGAGAGTGATGGCAACGCAACCGATCTTGCTGGTGAAGCACAGATGGAAGAACATGCACAAGCGGCGTGCTTGCGAGCTGTTGGTGACTCTGTGATTCCTCCCCGAACGGAAACAATGGTTTCTACAGCTATTTCCATCGATAACCTCCAAGAAGTCGTCGTCTCTCCAATAGGACATCAGCTGCCAAAAGGACTGTTGTTCGGCAAATCTATAAGCAAAAACTCCGATGGAGTTGTGCTCGTCCGAGTCGCTAATGTAGCGGATAATTCTGTGGTTTTACCTGGCGACACCCCAGTGGCGCTTTTTGAGGAAGCTGAATGCTTAAATTTTGGTTCGCCTAACGATGTACCTTGGCCGGAATGTCTGTCAGAACTCCTTGTACGGTCACTAGAACATCTGGAGACGACACAACAGTTAGCGGTTAAAGACCTTTTGTGGGAATTTAGAGACATCTTTTCAATGGGTCCAGATGATTTGGGGAGAACAAAAGTCGTCCAACACCGAATCGACGTAGGATCAGCTAAACCAATTAAGCAACCTCTGCGTCGACTTTCCTTTGCTAAGCAGGAGGAATCCAGAAAAATAGTTGATGACATGTTGCGACGAGGTATCATCGAGGCCAATTCCAGCCCGTGGGGATCTCCCATCGTGATGGTCAAAAAGAAGGACGGGTCAACGAGATTCTGTGTTGATCATTGCCATTTGAACACGGCTACGATCAAGGACTCATTTCCTTTGCCCAGAATAAACGACACTTTGGACTTGGTATCAGGCTCAGTGTGGTACAGCACCCTTGATTGCTAATCAGGATACTGGCAGGTAGAAGTTCTCCCTGATGACCGAGAGAAAACTGCCTTTGTAACTAGAGACGACCTGTGGCAGTTTACAGTTATGAGTTTTGGTTTGACGAATGCCCCCGCCACTTTCGAGCGCCTGACGTCCAACGTGCTAAGGGGACTACCATTAGAAGTTTGCCTCCCTTATTTGGATGACATCCTCGTTCATGGTAAGACTTTCGAGCAAGTGCTAATTAACTTGCGTTCTGTTTTTAGCCGCTTAAGAGACTCCGGTTTAAAATTAAATGCGTCTAAGTGCAATCTATTCCGCAATGAAGTCAAGTTCTTGGGTCATGTGTTGAGCAGTAAAGTCGTCTCTCCAGACCCTGCTAAAATTGAAGTGGTTCGCAGCTGGCCTACCCCCGCAAATTTGACAGATCTACGTAGCTTTGTGGGAATTTACACATATTACCGCCAATTGGTACCCCGATTCGCAGCAATTGCTCGTCCCCTTCATCAGCTTACCGAGAAAAGCGTGGCCTTTAAATGGACAGATCAATGTGCGAGCGCGTTTAATGAGTTAAAGGAGGCCTTAACATCTTTTCCTGTGCTGGGTCATTTTCATGCCCATGGAGAACTTATACTTGATACCGATGCATGTGATTATGGTTTAGGAGCTGTGCTGTCTCAACGCCAGGATGGAGCGGAAAGAGTTATCGCGTATTTTAGTCGGGCTTTGAACAAGTCAGAACGCAATTATTGCACAACACGCAAGGAACTGCTGGCATTTGTCAAAGCCATAGAGCACTTCCATGTTTATCTGTACGGTCGAGAATTTTTAGTCCAAACGGATCATGCCGCATTAAATTGGTTATTATTTTTTAAGAACCTTGAAGGCCAACTCGCCCGATGGATGGAGCGCCTGCAGCAATACAACTTCCGAGTTCAACATCGAGCGGGAAAAAAAAAACACCTTAATGCTGATGCGCTTTCACGGCGATCCTGTGCAGAACTTTGTAAACACTGTGATGCCAAGGAAAGAGTGTTAAAATCAGCGGATAACCTTGCAGTTCATGCCATTCGATTGGTAGACAGCTATTTCGATTTCGAGAAGCTTCAGCGCGCACAAGAAAAGGACTCAATCCTGGCTCAGGTAATCAAAGGGGTAAAAGCTGGAAATCGCCCTATATGGAGTGAGATCTTGAGCGAGTGCAGTGTGCTTAAAGTGTATTGGGTGCAGTTCGCCAGTCTTAGACTACAGAACGGCATCTTATCAAAGAAGTGGGTGCCAACTAAAAGGCAACAGACCGAGCGTTTACTCCCTATCATTCCTCAATCGCTGTAAAGAAGTCATTAAATTGTACCACGATACCGTAGTTGGAGGACATTTCGGAGCCAATAAAACGTTCGCAAAATTAAGATGCCGGTTCTATTGGGTTGGAGCAAGGAAAAACATAGAACGTTATTGTACTGCATGCGACATTTGCGTGGCAAAGCGTGGACCTCAGAGAAGAACGCAAGGAAAGCTGCAGATTTATTTGACTGGTGAACCATTTCAACGTGTAGCCATTCTGGGTCCTTTACCCCCAACAAAGAGGGGAAATAAATATGTGTTGGTGATGATGGACTATTTTTCTAAATGTCTCGAAGTATTTCCTCTCGTTGACTAAACAACTGATTCTGTGGCCGAAACCTTACTCCATGAAGTCTTTTGCTGTTATGGTGTGCCAACAGAACTGCATTCGGATCAGGGGCGCAACTTTGAGTCCGAGGTTTTTCAGAATGTGATGGAAATTATGGGTATACGCAAAACCCGAACAACTCCACTTCACCCTCAGTCAGATGGTCTTGTGGAGCGGATGAATCGGACAATACTCCACTAACTTGCAAAATTCGTCAACGATAAACAGGATGACTGGGATGACCTTCTTCCCCTCTTTGCAATGGCTTACCGTTCGTCGACTCAGGAGTCAACCTGATGATGTACGGTCGTGATATGCGACTACCTCAGGACTTACTTTTCGAAACACCACCAGATTTGGATTCCAAGACGTACCGGGGTTTCGCCCAGCAGCTTCAGGACCAGCTTCGAGAGATTCACGACCGAGCAAGAGTTGAATTACGACGCTCGGCCCAAAAGATGAAGGGTATGTATGATTTAAAAGCTAACTTCCCTAAATTCCAGATTACAAGCTTTGTGTGGTTCCACAACCCCAGGAGGAGAGTTCGAGTCTGTCCAAAACTTCAATCGGGTCACCAGATATAAAAGCAACAACCTGAATTCCTGGCCTTCCGAGAAAAAACTGTCGACCGAAGAGGCTCAAGAAGGGGGGAGTATTGCGCCCTAGTGAACGCACTCCGGAAGTTCCAGCTGAAGTTTGACAGAAGATAACTACCTTGTAGTTATGTCATGACATGTGTGACTCGCCATTACGTCGCTTGCCAATAAAAGTTATACTTAAAGAAAAGCCTCGTGTCTTTGATTTTTTTTAATCGGATATTTCTTTCGCCATCCTTTCGTTGAGCACCCTAAAATCCGCGAATACGCAACAATATTAAAAATTCAACCTCGCCTGTGATTCCAACGCTCATTTACAATGGCATTCCAGCTGTTACTTACTTACTTATGTCCTGTATCCCCTTGTGGGTCCTAGGGCCTCTACAACGCCTACGCGCCATCGTGTGCGATTTCTGGAAATGTGCCTCAGCTCTCCCCAACTCTTTCCCAGTTGCCGTGCTTCCTTCTCAACTGTTCTGCGCCGCGTACTCCTAGGACCGCCGCGTATCCTGCCATCCTGGGTAAGCGGGTTCCATTGCATCGCTTGGTTAGCTATGGACCTGTCACCCTTTCGGAGAGTGTGACCGATCCACTGCCATTTTCGTCGTCGTATGGTTGTGGCTATAGGTTCATTGCCCGTTCTCTGATAAAGCTGTTCGTTAGAGATACGGTTTGGCCAGAATATCCTTAAGATGTAACGTAGACACCTATTGACAAACGTTTGCAGCTTCCTCGTGATAGTGACGGTCACTCTCCAGGTACCACATCCATATAGCAACACGGATTCAACGTTGGAACGGAACAGTCGTAGCTTGGTGTTTAAGCTAATTGCATTACTTCGCCAAACTATGGATAGCATCCCAAACGCAGATTTTGCTTTACCTATTCGGCTGGCTATATCCAGTTCGGTTCCGCCATCGGTTGAGACAATACTCCCAAGGTATTGGAAACTCTCTACTCTCTCAACCGTTTGTCCAGCAATGCATATATGAGTTGATGAGTTTGGTCCTAGGCTGATCATTTTTGTTTTTGCCGAGTTAATTTTCAGCCCAACGACGTCTGCTTCCCTCTCCACATTTGCTGTCATTTGGTGAAGGTCCATTATTCTGTGAGACAGTAGGCATACATCGTCGGCGTAGTCGAGGTGTTTGAGTTCAGATGTAAGAGTCCATCGAATTCCTCCATTTCCTGTTGATAAGGCTGCATTCAGCACATCGCTAATCACCAATAAAAACAATATTGGTGAAAGTATGCAGCCTTGCCGAACCCCACTTTGGACTTCGAATTCCTCAGACAGCCTTCCTCTGTGCAAAACGTGACATGTGGACCCATCATATGTAGCTTTGATAATTGCTATTAATTTATCCGGAATGCCTCTCCTGCGCAAGGCACGCCAAATAAATTCCCGATTGACACTATCAAACGCCTTTTCAAAATCGATGAACAACAGGTGAGGTGGTGATCGATATTCAACACATTGCTCGATGATGATCCGCAGGGTGTTGATGTGGTCGACACAGGAGGATCCAGAGCGGAAACCTGCTTGTTCGGCGTCAAGTGTGTCTTCAAGGTGTTCTTTGATTCGCTCCAGGATGATTCTAGCTATTATCTTGGCCACAGCAGGCAGCACGCAGATACCTCTCCAGTTTTCGCACTGCATTAGGTTGCCTTTTTTAGGGAGCTTGACAATCATTCCCTTTTTCCACTCATCTGGAAAACTCTCGGCTTCCCATGTTCTCCCGACAAGTGGGAACAGTAGCTCTGCCGATGCTGTTGGCGCAGCTTGAAAAAGCTCCGCGGGTATGCCGTCAAGTCCTACCGCCTTATTAGTTTTCAGTGCTTTGATTGCGGTAATAATCTCCTCTTTACTGGGGGTTGTGGTGCGAATTCGGGAACTTCTTTCTACGGACAATTCAGTCTGACTTGGGTGCATATTGGTGGCGAATACTCGGTTTAGAACCGAAGCAAAATGCTCCTTCCATCTCTTCAGTTGATCCTCATCCGATATTAGCAACGAACCGTCTAAGCCTTTCACTGGGTGTTGAGTAGAGCTTCGGCCACCTATAAGCTCTTTAGTGATTCTATAAACGGTTCTGCTGTCGCACCTCGCTGCTGCTTCTTCTGCTTCCGTAGCCAGCGCATTGATGTAATTGCGCTTGTCACGTCTCACGCTACGCTGTACTTCTCTCATCTTCATGCGATATAGGGACTCAAGCTCGATCCCCCTTCTGCTGCTGTTGCTGCAATTTGAGCTCTTAGCTGTTTTCGTTCGTTGATCCTTCTCCAGGTATCCTCGGAAAGCCACGCCCTATGGTTTCCCTGTGATCGACCGACAATCCTTTCAGCACCTGATGTGAAAACAGTTTTCACAGCGCACCAATGGTCTTGGATGGTGGCGGGCAGGGAGCTGCTGATTGTTTCCACTCCACGTGAGAGATGGTCCCTTAATTCTTGGCGCACTGTGGGAACTCTCAGTCGGTCTACATTGAACCTAGGTATTCTTGTGTCGTTAGATCTACGAACGGCAGCAGTGCGTAGTCGGAGAGTAGCTATCATAAGATGGTGATCTCGTACCAACCCCATGTCGGCACCTCGCCTGTTTCGGACGTCTAGGAGACTACTTCTAAAACGGCGACTGATGGCAAAATGGTCAATTTGGTTGGAGGTTGCTTGCCTGTCAGTTGACACCCAACTGATTTTATGGCAGGCTTTGTGCTCAAACATGGTGCCACCTATGACAAGACGATTTGCGTTGCAAAAGTCAACAAATCTTTCGCCGTTGTCATTCCGATTGCCTAGTCCGTGCCGTTCCATAACATGTTTGAGCCCTTCGTTGTCGCAGCCTACCTTGGCATTCAGGTCCCCCATCACAATGACAATGTCGCCATTGGGTGTTGCATTATGAACAGCTCCCAACTGGTTGTAGAAGTTCTCCTTTTCTTCCTCAGACGAACCATCCGTGGGGGCGTAACACTGTATGATGGTGACGCGACGTACTCTCGTCCGGAATCTGGCCGTTAAAATCCTATCACCGTGCGGTTGCCAGGTAATTAGGCCTCTGCGTGCTGTTGGCGTTAGCAGCAGTCCAACTCCATATCCACGGGGGTTTCCGGTTGGTCTTCCGGAGTAGAGTAATACAGTATTACGCGTTGGGGATTGGTACTCACCCGCATCTAACCATCTTATCTCGCTTACTCCCAATATGTCCAGCCTATATCGCATGAACTCATGCTCCAATTGAAGGAATCTGGCGTTCTGAGGTCCTTCACTCTGAGAGTCAAGGAGTGTCTTCACATTCCAGAAACCAATCTTAGTCCGGGTACGATAGCCAAAGGTCGTCAACGTATTATCAGTCCTTATCCGAGGCATTGTGTCGGTTTCCATAGCTATTGTAGTTTCGGTAACGCGGTTTGCTGGCCCAGGTTACCTAGCCTAGGCATAAGACCCTAGACAATCTCGCACTTGCAATTTTGGCCTATATGTATAAGGATTTATACATGCAGTTGCCCGGGGACCACCACGAAGAGGTATAGCAAGCACTACATTACGAACTTGATTGTTGCGCTACTGGTCCAATCCATGTTTTGGACAGTCAGTAGTTTCCCGATCAATCGCCATGCAGATTCCAGCTGTTAGCTCCTTAGACAAAGCCAATCTGCGTGCTGCTCACTTTGCAGCGAACTTCAAGCTGATAGTTGTTTGTCTCTGAGAGCGTCAAATTCTTCATAGGACAAGACAGCGTTCGCACTCGTACAGTTGTAGGAGTACTCAAAGGTTTTAACATACATAAATCAGGTGGTTCAGATGGTATCTTTCCCATAGTTCTGAAGAAGTGTTCTCTCAAAACCTCCGCGTAAGCTTTTCTGCCTATTCTACTCTTCTGGACTCATTCCGAGCAGATGGAAAACAGTATTTGTCCCTAAAAAATGCAAATCTTCCTCAGTCTCCAATTACTGACCCATTGCACTCACGTACCTTCTTTTCAAGGTAATGGAAAAGCTGATAAATCTATATCTTGATTAACGAAAACTCCTCAATGACCGGCAGTATGGTTTTCATAGCAGCAGGTCCTCTGATGATTTGATGGTATATCTCAACAAGAAGTGAAACAATCTCTTCATCACTTCGGCGAAACTAAGATTGTTCCGTACTGAGGCGAGCAGGAATTACTAAGTTGGGCTTGTAATAGTTGATTATCAAGCGTTTTTAGTTCAACTGAAATATATACGTATGCAGGAATATATACATATACAGAAAAAAACTCGAACAATTCAATTTAGAAATGAACTTTATTATATGGCTCTTAGTTGACGAGTATTTTAACATTTTCATTATTTCTTCCTCGAAGCTGCTGACGGCTTATGTACCACTCAGTTGTTCTTCTATAGGTCAACCACCCTGGCCTATTTAGCTTTTTGCAGCGAAGTAACTGCATCTGTAGTGGTTGTACTCGTAGATGGTCGTTCTGTATTTGTGTGTGGTGCACAAGCTGTTGATCGTCAACAATGCCTCACATTTTCGGAGTGTGTGCTAGAGTGCATTGTTTTCTACGGTGCATCTCACTTACGTCCAATTCGGCCATCATGGGATTGGGATCGGCATGTGGACCAATTCGCCCGATTTTTGACAGTTGACGGGTTCTTCTCTTGCGGTGTGTCGTGCGTGGTGTTTTTTTCCTTAAATTTCGCATTTATTGTTAATTTTATTTGGATGCTGATGATTTATTTGTGTTGTGTACATTAGAGCTAGTTACTCGTAATGTCAAGCATTTGGTGTGCTTGATTTTAGCTACATTTTAGTAACTAGCTTCCTGCAAACACACAGTTCCTTAATCATCAGCTCCAGTTGTTGTGTTGGGAAGCAACAAAGATGATTGCGCTTGAAATTTCAAAGACATTTGACCGAGTTTGGCATCAGGCTCTTTTGTCGGAAATGCATGGAGATGACGTCGATGAGGCTCTTCTTCAATGGATTAGAAATTACCTTTCCGGGAGTTCAATAAAAGTTGTCTTGGACGGCTTCAAGTCTGCAATTCACCATATAAATGCTGATGTTCCCCAAGGCTCTCCTTTCTTATTTTTTTAAATAACCTCTTGTCTGCGACCTTTAATCCAATCCATTTCTTGGCTGATGAAAGAACCCTCAGTTTTTCATATTTATCCCCTAACTAACGTCCTTGCTTTTCGGCCGTAGAAGACGAACGGCAACAAGCACAATAAATCCCGACCTAGACAGCATAATCAAACCGAGTGGAATTTACTGCTTTCAAAACAGAATGCTGTCTTCTGTCTGTCAAGCGAAACCAAAATCATCAACCATTATCCATGAATGGTACTTACATCGCTGAAACCGAAAGATTTGCCATTGTCGGTATATGTATTAATAATCATAATTGAGGTCGCCGAAAATGCTGGAAAATGTCTAGAATTCCTTAAACGGTGCAAAAATATTTTACCCCGTCTGATCTGGCCTCAATTTATAAGGAATTCATCCGCCCAAATCTAGAATACAATGCCCAATCTGGTCTGGTGCACCCAAAACCGTTCTGCATATTCTAGACAGGATAAAGAATCGCGCGTTAAAACTTATAGGTGATAGAGACATTGTGAATTCCATAAATTTACCGAACATCGTAGAAAGTCTAGGGACTTCCCCTATTTTTTATATAAAAAAATGCTAAAGCAAAATGTCCAGTTGAAATCCTCCCCTTCAAAATGCTTCGAATGTACATCAGTTCACCCTTAAGCCAAACTTCGGTCGTTCTGTCAAATATATGCATTCGTTTGCATTTATGTATATATACTTAACAAAATATATAGACGTTGTCATTCTCTACAAATTCGTTCATACTTGAAAAGGGTCACTCCCAAATTTTTATGCTTCTCATAGCTATTCACGGTGATGGGTTTCTTATTGTGAATATTTCACCAGAATCCGTAACCTTTGATTACAAATGGTGACACCCTCGCCCACTTTCTTCTAAGGAAAAGTCTTAGCAACAAATTATCTGGTAAAATCTCCTAAAAATCGCCAGAATATACTCTAAGCTGAAAGATGTCTTATGTCGATCTATCCTCCCGATTATCCGTCCGTCCGTACGTTATTACTTTTCTTGGAACTTAAACTTTGAGCTAGCTAGAAATTAGGTAGAGGGCGTCCCAAAATTCACGCCAAATTTGAAATTTGTGCGGTGAAGTGTTGCCAACGAAAAACAAAGACAGCGTGACAGGGTGACAAAGAACAACGCAACCACCCACGCCTTGAAGGAGGAAAAATGGGCGCTGTGTCAACAAAATTCAGCCACATTTATTCAAGTGCATATGTGCAGCAAAGCTGATTTCGATTTTACATAAATATTTGGACATGAAAAAGATTTCCGCAAGATGGGTGCCGCGTTTGCTCACAATCGACAACAAACGTATTCGTTTGACAACTTCAAAGGTATGTTTGGCGATGTTCCAGAAAAATTCGCCTGAGTTTTTGCGCCGTTTCGTAACCGTTGATGAAACCTGGGTTCATCACAACACACCAGAAACCAAGGAACAGTCAAAATAATGGACTTCTCCTGGTAAATCGAAGCCGAAGAAGGACAAGGCCATGGCGACAGTTTTTTGGGATGCGCGCGGTGTTATTCACATCGATTACCTTGAAAAGGGTAAAACGATCACCGGCGCATATTACGCAGAGCTGCTGGATCGATTCCAAGCCGATTTGAAGCAAAAACGGCCGAATTTGGCGAAGAAAAAAGTTCTTTTTCACCAGGCCAACGCACCGGCGCACAAGTCCGCAGTCGCAAACTTCTCCCTCATCCAGCATATTCCCCAGATTTAGCCCCCTGCGACTACTTCTTGTTTCCAAATATGAAGAAATGGCTCGGAGGTAAGAGATTTGGGTCGAATGAAGAGGTCATCGCTGAAACAAACGCTTATTTTGAGGGGCTCGAGAAATCGTATTATTTGGAAGGCATCAAAAAATTGGAGAAACGTTGGATAAAGTCTATAGAGCTAAAAGGTGATGTTGAAAAATAAAATGTTTTTATACCGAAAAGAGTGTTCCTTATTTCATTTTTCAGGGACTTATTGACCCACCCTCATATAGCCATTCACATTCTCTACAATTGGTCTACACATTGCCCACTTTTAAGGGGCGTTTTCTTAAAAAAAAATTAATTTGCTTTGCTATTAACGGTGATGATTAAAGCATATTGTGAATATTTCCCCAGAATCCATGACCTTCGATTACAAATGGCGACCACTTTTTAAAGTCGTGGCAACAAGTTATGTGGTAAAATAAAATCTCTTAAAAATCTAGAGAAATCCGCTGAGTCATTGAATTTGAACCAAAAGGTAGCGCCAAGGCCACTTTATTAGGGATGTGTTAGAAGATGAAGGATAGGATATCGTACGATTCCTCCCAGATGGATTGTATTTTAAAAATGTTATCACCGATATTCGTAAAATTGTTCAGTTTGACTTGAAGCCATTTGAGTGAATTACAAATTCGTTATTGAAACTTGATCATTATTTGACTAATCGTGGTATCGGTATTAGAACTTGTTTGACTCACCTTTCTTCGGTGATTGCATGCGCCTTTTTGAGTGGCATTGACAATGAGTTTGTGGGTAAGAAGGGTGAGAAGAGAAGAGAGTATAGAGACAAATATGGCCCATGTTTGCAATATGGCCCACCACAATATCTCATAACAGGAAAAGCATACACATACCACTATGCACTCTTATAATTCCTTCTCGAACCGGTTGTCGGTCATTATAGCGTGTTCAGTCTGGCTCAACAGATGTGTGCAGAAGAGCACGTGGCAAATTTTTAGTATTCTATTATAATTTTTGGATAAGTTTTGCTAAGTGTTTTTGTATAAAATTTTGTCAAAATAATTTAATATTTTTATAACAATGTGTAGTGCTCAAATTGAAACATCCTTACTCGTATGTGAAATCAAAATAGTAGTATATATATTTTATTTACATAGTATAAGGCATACACTTCATTTCATTTATACACAGCTTGCACAGAGATATGATATTTTTATCTTACTACTGAAAATTTGTCTAATTAAATTTGCAATTATTTTATTCTCGAGTGAAACAATGGAAGGAAAACTATGTAAAAAACCTTCATTTAACCATTTTTTTTTTTCTTAAAAATTGGATAAAAAAAAAAAAAAAAAAACTTAATAATAGGTGAATAATTAAAGAAGTTAATATATGGGTTAGTTATAAGATAAATTAAGAGCAACAGATAAATTAATAAATAGTAGGACAAAATAAATAAATTAGTAGAAACACGTAAATAAATATACTAAACAAGTTGAAAATTAATTAAATTAACAGGAACAAAAATAAATAATAAATTAACAGAAATAAATAAATGAATATTAAACAAACTACATAATGTAAACATAAATTATAAATTATGAATTAAATAAATTAACAGGAACGAGATATTTATATACTATTTACTTGCATTATTGGTTCTGTGAATACAAATTTCTTATTAATATGTTTTCTGATTCTTGACATTTAGTAAAGAATTAAGTATTTCAATTTTCCTTTTGATCTGTAACACTCCTGCTTTTTCGTGTAATGTTAACGTCGAGTGGAGCCAAGGGAGGCTTAGCATCATTTTTAATGTTTTGTTTTGTGCAATCTGGAGTTTTTTGATGTGCGTTTTTGCACAGCTTCCCCAAACCGGACATGCATAAAGAATAATTGCTTGAAAAATAACTTTGAATATTGTGATTTTATTAGTTTTACTTAGTAGTGAACGACGATTTATGAGAGGGTACAACATTTTTGTTGCTAGACTAATTTTGTGGATTGTATTTTTTATGTATTCACCAAAGGTTAGTGTCTTATCTAAGTATACACCAAGATACTTAACAGAATTAACCCAAGGGATATCACAGTTGTGCAGATGTAACTGACCCAAAGGCATAAAGGAAGCCTTTCTTTTCCGGGTAAAAAAGATGACTTGCGTTTTGTTAGCATTTGCTTTAATTTTCCATATTTTATAGTAGTCAGCAACAACATTAAGTGCATTTTGCAAGACAGTCTCTATCATCTGACCAGATACGTTTGAGCTGAAAATAGCAGTATCATCAGCATACATTGCTACTTCATAATTCGGGATATTTGGAAAATCAGCAACATGCAAGATGTACAACATCGGTGCCAAAACAGATCCTTGAGGAACCCCTGAGGTTATCGACCTTAGAGAGGAATAGCACTGTTTAGATGAACTACAAATGTCCTGTTGGATATAAAACTTTGTATAATTTTTATTAGATAGAGTTGGCATCCAAAGTTCTGAAGTTTATGCAGAAGTGCATTATGCCACAAAGAATCGAAAGCTTTTTCAACATCAAGTAAAACGAGACCTGTTGATTGCATTAAAGATAGATTTTCTTTCACGTACTTGCAGATACGTAATATTTGATGTGATGTGCCGTGATTTTGTTTGAAGCCGAATTGTTCTTTTGGGATAACTTCACTTGTTGCAAAAAAATCTAGCAACTTGTATTTGACGATTTTTTCCAAGATTTTACTTAAGCTGCTTAGTAAGCTTATTGGACGATAACTGTTTGGGTCGTTTAGGGGTTTTCCATGCTTGCGAATGGGAATTATTTTAGCCGTCTTCCATTTGATAGGGAAATATTGAAAATTTAAACAACAATTAACAATAAAACAAATAAATTTTAAACCAATTGTTGGCAGTTGTTTAAGAACGATATTTTTTTTATCGTCGAGCCCTGGAGACTTACAGTTCCGGAGATCGTTGACTATGAACTCAATATTTTCTATTGACACTATGGCGTTTGATGGTAAAGTTTCAGTTCTACTGTTTATTGCATTGATGCTGTCATTAACAAAGGAACTGACTGAGTTTTGTTCCGAAATCAAAGGGTTGTTAAAATTTTTAGAAAAAATATCTGCAAATATTTCAGCCTTATCTTTATCCGCAATAATGAGGGTGTTTTGGCTTTCAAGATGTGGTATACTACTATTTCTATTCTTAAGCACCTTAGCAACATTCCAGAAGGGTTTGGAATTTGGGTCAAGGAAGCTTAATTTCTTGTTCCACATATTATTTCTGAATACAGAGATTTCAGTAGTTATTGCTTTTTTAAAATTTTTCATTTCTACAAAATGATGACGCTGTCTAAATCGTTGCCATAGTCTTCTGAGTCTATTTCTTAACTTTATTAGGTTTAGTATGAAGCGTGGAAGTTTTATTACTCGGTTGACTACCGATTTTTTCGGAACCGCCTCATCAACGCTATCCAAAATCACCTTTTTAAAAGCATCGATGTTAGTATCAATCTGCTGGCTGTTATTAATACAGTCTAAATCACAGGAAAAATGTTGTAGTTGTTGTTTCACTTTATATCTAAACTTATCCCAATTGGCGTTCTTAAAATCTAGGTATTGCACATTTCTTTTCCTACTACTGAGGAGGATATCACATGAAATAGGGAATTGATCCGAGCTCAATGCATTGAGAGCGATGGGTTGCATCACTATCTCAGAAGAGTTGGTTAATATTAAATCCAATGTTGACGGTGTAGCCCTACTACTAGTCAGCATAAACGTTGGACTGTAAGGGTTTAGTATACTTATAGGATACCTCATATAAGTATCTACCAATATATTGCCCCATTTGTTTGCCCTTTGGCAACTCCACATGCGATGTCTACAATTTAGATCTCCCCCAATTAAGAATTTACCATCATTAGAAATTAATTTTCTTAAGTCATTTTTAAAGCAACTAATTTTTTGCACATCTGCGTTACCGCCAGGAAAGTATACAGAAAAAATTTTGAATTTGGAATTATCATTTAACGTTAATTCAATACCGATTGTTTCAATAATGTTCGTTTGAACAAGGGGTAATAAATTGTGCACGATCGTTTTTTTAACAACGATGGCAACTCCCCCGCCTCTTCTTTCGTTACTATCTAATCTATGGCAATAATAATCTCTATGAGAGAATCGAACACTACTATTAAGACCAGTTTCACATACAAAACATATATCAACTTTACTAACCCAAAGAAAATTGAAAAATTCTAAACATTTGTTTCGAATGCCTCTCGCATTCCAACACACAATTTTAAGGGAGTTTATATTACTTGACATTGTTAAATAAATATTTTGTTGCAAGCTGTGCAATACAATTAAACTGTTCAATCTTAGATCTACATTCACTTAACTTAGATATCATATCCATCGTGAGTGAGCATAACTCTTCTTGAGTGAAGAGGTCGCTTCGGGTTGCCGGATTGGCAGTTGTATTTTTTGGTTTCCAAGTCGATGTTTGCCCTTGCACTTGTGCAGCGGATGAAGAAATTGGTGCAGTGTTTGCATGCCGGTGGTTTTTTGGAAGAAAGGGGAAATCACTTGTGCTCTTGTAGTTTGGAGCACTTCGGGTCGTATGATGCTTAGGCTGTGAGACCAAATGAGTTGTTTTGATATTTGAGCTCTCTCTTATTTCAAGATATTTGGCTCTGCTTGAACAATTAACATCGGATGACTTGTGGTTTCCCTTACAGTTTGCACATTTGAATAGCCCGTTGGATGTACAGTCATTGGTTTTATGATTTTCGGAGCAGTTGGCGCAGTACGTTTTTATTCTGCAATTTCTTTCACCGTAGCCATACATTTGGCAATTGTGACACTTTGTTATTCTGTGCTTGATTCTTCTTTGATATTCCCATCTCACTTGAGTACGGAAAATGGAGCGAATGTTTTTTCTAAGATCTGAGATTTTTAAAGATCTATTAACTAAATACACTATATAAAAAATATCGTTGTAATTTTCATAAGATTTTTTTATCATTTTGATGTCCTTGCATTTAAGCCCTAAATTTTTAAGTTCATTATTGAGCACATCAATATTCTGTTGATCTAAACCGAAGAGAACAACTTTAAACGATCTTTCGCTCTTCAGATCGTGTGTAAAATATTGTCAATTATTTTCCTTTAGAGCATCGCACACCGAATTGAATGACTCAATGCACTCACAAAATATTTTAATCCCGATAGATATTTTTTTTTATAGAGTAGTCTTGAATTTCAATTGTTTTCATAAGATTATGAACGTATTCACTCGATTTTTGTAATAGTTTAATAGGTGGAGTTAACACTTTTTTTGGTTGTTGTGGCGTAGACATATCATTGTCGTCGCAATCTGAATCTGGTAGTCCCTGAAGAACACTCCAGTAATTATTACTGGTATTTTGCCTTCGAGGTGGCATATTAAAATTATTTTTTCTAACTTTTGCCACCGAAGATCTAAGATCTTCGTCACTTAGACTACGTTCCCGCTTAGCAATTTTGCTTTTCTTTTCGATTTTAAAGGAGAAAGAGAAAGGACGTCTTACTCAGCTTAGAGCGCGACGAGGACTCCAAGTGAAATCAAAATTATTTAATAGTTTATGAAGTGTGTGATAATTCAAAAAATAGTGAAAAAGAACGATGTTGGTAATATGGCCCACCATAGGTGTTCCTATTATGCCCCAGAGGGCCTACACACTATTATGCATGAAACTTAATATTGTTGTTTTATTTTTTTTTTTTAAAGAAACAATGGCTTCGAGAGCTACACAGCCGTCAAAAAAACGACAGACGTGGAACAAAGAGGATATAAAAGCAGAATTAGTTGCCATTAAAGAGAAGAGTAAGGTTCTTGAAGGCATCGAAACAATTTAGGGTGCCTAAAACCACCTTGAGGAGTTTGGCTGCACAGGCACAAAAACCAGTGGAAGATGTGGTATCTACTAAGTTGGGGAGAAAACCCATCTTACCTCTAGAGCTCGAGGACTCTTTAGTGAAATATACGCTATTGATGGAAGCAAAGTTGTTCGGTCTAACAAGAAAGGACATACGATCACTAGCATTTCAACTAGCTATTAAAAACAATATACCAAAACCTATTTCATTTCAACAAGAAGCTACAGGTAGGGTTTGGCTTCGGCTATTCCTTAAATGCCATCCGTCTTTGTCATTCTGTCAGCCGACTGGAACGTTATAGCTCGAGTAAAAGGATTTTTCAAGGAAAACGTCGCTATTTTCTTCGACCTTCTAGAAACAGAAATGAGAACGTACAACTTTTCTCCAAACAGCATGTATAATGTCGATGAAATGGGAATTTCGGTTGTCCCAGCAAAAATGCCAAAAGTTTTAGCTATGAAAGGTCAAAAGCAGATAGGAGCACTTACTTTAGCTGAAATAACTTCAATTTTATGTATGAGTGCAGGAGGATCGTTTGTGCCAAAAATGTTTATCTTCCCTGGGAAGAGGGACAATACTACCGCATGTATCAATTCATGCCAATCATCCCTCTGGATGGGTTCAAACCAATTTATTTACAAAATGGTTCAAGCAAATTATTGCAACGGTGAAACCTACTGCGTCGCAGTATTGCAAATAATGGACGTACATACATGCCAGCAACACAAGGAACATCGAATTTATAGACCTGGCTAGAAGTAATCATGTTTGCATTCTTTCCATTCCCCCACACTATAGTCATAAAATCCAACCTCTCGACAAAACGTTCATGGGACCGTCAAAAAAATATTTGACAGAGGAAATCAGGCGATGGGTCATAAACAACACATAGCATATTTAAAAACTCAGACTGGAGAAATAGCAGTTAAAGGGTTTGCATCCTCTGGAATTTATCCTTTTGATAGGCATATCTTCAACGACCACGATTTCCTTGCAGCAGAGGAAGTTGATGAAGCTCTAACAACAGTAAACGCGATCTATGTTCACTTGATGCAATTACTGCTCCAACTGATGAGCCTATGATAGTGCAATCAAATCCAGTTGAACCTCAATTGCGCTTCTCAGAACCTCGCACTTCTCCTGATATAAATTTAATTTCTGAGACAATCCAAATAGAAGCGAACTCATCTGATGAACGATTTTTCTGATGAAAGCCCTGTTCGATCTAATCAATAAGACGCCAAATGTATTTATTGCTCTAGTTTGTTTTTTTGAAGACAAGGGAGGAGAAAAATGGGTTCAATGTGTTGTCTGTAGCATATGGGGACATGAAGATTATTCAGGTAACGAAGAAAAATATTTCGTCTGTGAATTTTGTTCTGCATAGATAGCAAAAGTAAGTTGTATTAATTATGGACCACCCTGTTTCATAAGGGAGTTTCAAAAGGGAATTTACGTAACAGTTGCTGTTTTATTTACAAAAAAGTTAAGGGTGGGCCATATTTGGGACACTTGCTCTACTCATGAGGGGTGTGTACTCACATTCCATTTCCGAAACATTTCATTTCAACATCATTAAATTCTATGTGCTTGGTAAGAAATGTGTAAAAACTCAGTAATATTAATCAGCATTCATTGATAAATGTATCTACTAAAAAGTTTTCAACACAATTTAATCAAAAATATGAACACAAAATGTGAAAAAGAAAATTGTTTCAATTCACTCTATCCCCTTCACAAATCATTTAACGAGTATACTGAATAGTACAGTGTATTATATAATCACAGCAGTCGTGTTAAGTATGCAAGAAGCGAATTTAATACCTCTCTAAGTTCATTAAAAAATTTGATTTATGGCTGAATAACTTAAACTGTTTGCTGTTTGTACTGTCACACTATTTAATTTCAAACAGGATGGCTGTATGAATTTGTTATTTTTTTGTACTGTCATCACATAAATCAAAAAAAAAAAAAAAAACAATTTTTGTTTTTAATATTTTTGCATTCCTAAATAAATAAAAACACTCAATTGCTAAATTATGCTCGAAATTCTATGGCAATTAAAAATGATTCCCTTCATTATTTAAAATGAATTTTTTCTCTAAAACAATTAATTACCCTGCAGCAAAAAAAAAGGCGGTGGAAGTGTTATATGATTGCTATGCGTGTTTGAATGTTTTTAATGACTTTATGACGTTATTGTTAAAATTATTAGGTTTTGCGGTAGCTGGCTCGTAGGAAATTATGCTATCAATTTTGAGTTTTTATTTTGCCGGTGTGGTTAGGAGACTGCTTTTCCACGTTCGCGCATATATTGCGCGTAGATAAACCCAACGATGACGTTTATATTTCAGGAAGTTATTTATTTTATATGCATGCGAATGTATTTTATGGGATTTTTAATCAATTTATTCCGCTGTATGCAGGAAATAATGGAAAAAAGAGAATTAATAATTTGAAAAGGGAGCAGGAACTGTAAAATACATAAATTGGTTATTAGTATTACGGTTATAACCGGTGACTTAACAGCAGTTAATCGTTCAATAATAGGTTATATTGGTTAAATGAATAGACAGTTATTATACACTGAACAATTTAACCCCCACCGCTTTTGCTATAAATTACAAAATTGTTAGTGAAAGACGTAGCTATTTACAAAAAAAAATTTCATATTAAAGAAGAGAAGCACTATTCTCTTCTTTAATATGAAATTTTTTTTTTTTTTTTTTCGTGGGTAGGTAAGAAATCTTCATGAAGACACTATGAGGATCGATAGCGAGTGCTCATAGTAGTGCGAGATTTTTACTCACTAAAAAAACCTCCCTTCGTGATAAATTTCTTTGATTACTACAACTAAATTTTGACTTATCCAGCAGTTTTTCTTTCACGTATTGAGATTGTTTGGCAGGTCCCTTTCCATTTAAAGTTCCTGCTTGTTCCGCAAATTAGACGCGGTTTCTTGCTATCGCGTTAAGTCGAAAGGTTTAGTCCTTTGTAGACGACGCAGTAGATTCCTCTCATCTAGAATTCGAAGGACTTCATTGTTAACGTGTCCTTGTAATCTGTCTTTATGCTTACGCGCGAAGTTTTTGATTTCATGTTCGACTGTTGTAATTACCAAATCTCTATGGATATCGCTATTTCTAATAAACCACGGTGCATTTACGGTGACTTTTGTGGTATATCGCGAGTATATAATAGGTACAAAAGCGGTCCAAGGACTCTTCCCTGCGGCACCTTAGCCCTTATTTCTTTAAATTCTGAATATTCATTTCCGTGTTTGACTCGGAAAAGTCGATTCGTCAAAAATTTTTCCAGAATATTATATAAGTGTTCCGGCAGAAGTTGTAGTAATTTATATTTCAATCCTTCATGCCAGACCTTGTCAAAAGCTTGAGAAATATCAAGGAATACGCTCGAGCAAATTTTTTTTTCTTCGTAAGCTTTCTCAATTAAATCAGTTATTCCATGCACTTGGTCTATTGTTGAGTGCTAAAACCCAAACTGCTGATTGAGAATAAGAGATATTTCTTCTATAACTGACTGTGATCGCTTACGTACTATTCTCTCGAAAACTTTAGACATAATCGGCAGCAGCGAAATAGGTCTATACGATTTTTTATCATTCGGTGGTTTTCCAGGCTTCAGAATCATTATTACTTCCGCGACTTTCCATTGACTTGGAACATATTCTAATCTTATCGCTGCGTTTATAATGTAAAGGAACTTAACTAACGCTTTTCTAGGTAACGATTTAAGAAGCTCTGCTGTGATTAGGTCGTATCCAGGAGCTTTATTCGGTTTCAGTTTCTTTATTTCTTGTTGAAGTTCGGTCAGCCTTGCATTTCTTACTGTGTAATTGTGAAATGCTATATCCGACGCATTATCATTTTCAGCAAGCGCTTGCCCATCAAATGGTTTAAATGTTTCTTCTAAATGGGCGGCAAAGACCTCTGCTTTGTCTTTATCATTCTTGGCCCATTCGTTGTCATTTGTCTTGATTGGAGCCGCTTGTATTTTCGGTTTTTTAATGCCTTTTATAGCTTTCCAGAGCGAATAATTGGAATCTTTGTCCGCTGTTAAGCTTTCAATGCTGGTTTGTATTGTCCGGTTTTTAAAATCAATAATGGCCTTTTTTAGCAAGTTACACAGGCGATTCAAATGCGATTTATGTTGCGGAGCACGAGTTTGTTGCCATTTCTACATGCTTTTCTCTTCTCCCTTACCGTTTCTTTTATTTCCTGTGGATATTTTTGGGCATGATTGATTGGCGCTTTCCTTTGATAGGGAGTATTTTTCCACGCGGCGCGCTGCAGAACATCAACAAAACGATCAATTTCGATTTCGAGTTCAGAAGACGTCCTAAGTGATAATCTCAGTTCGATATGTTGTTCAACGTCTTTTTTAAAGCCTTCCCAAACAGTTTTTCTGCTAGTTAGTCTAGCAGGTACATCTTTTTTAATTAGGCGTTCGCTCATCGTTAGAATGATAGGGGAATGATCGGAAGAGAGATCAAAACTTTCATTAATTTTAATACAGTTGTCTGGTATTCCTTTTACAACAAAGAAATCGATCAGATCGGGTATTTTGTTGCTATCAGTCGGCCAATACCAGTCGAGTGAAAGTCGCATCTGTGTTGCATGCAGGCGTTGTAAAGTGCTCTGCCTTTTTGTGAGACACATCTTGAACCCCAGAAGGTGTGTTTTGCAATAAAATCACCGCCAATAATAAAATTCGGTCCAAGAGAGTTGAAAATATTTGTAAAATCATTTTTTTCAAGCCTGCAACGCAGTGGACAATAAATAGACGAGACATTGAAAAAGTAATCTCCATTTTTCAAGCGTACAGTACTCACTTGCATTGTTTCAAGCTCTATCATAATCTCTTCAGAGTGTTCGATGCAATCTTTTATGATTAAAGACCATCCGCCTCTGGCCCTTTCCGACGGGTGATAAGCGTGACAGGTACTGTATCCAGTAATGTTTACACGCGGTAGTTTCGTCAGGTGAGTTTCACAGATCAAACATATGCCAATGTCATTTTCCCGTAGAAATATTTCTAGCTCTTCTAGTCTTTGTATGAGACCGTTGGCGTTCCATGCAATAATTTTAAGAAGTTTCGTCATATTCGTTTTGAAATGCTCCTGTTGTTAAGCTTATATTCAAGCTTCTTCAACCTTTCTACAATTAGCATGTTTGTTTTTGTTTGCTCCTCAAGCCGCGCAAGGTTAATAAAAAAGACGTTGATGCTTGAGTACGCGTCTGCATGTCAGAATCTGATGGCTTTTCTTTAGGCGCTTTTACTTTAACCCGGTGTAGAATTTCATCGGTGTTTGATGTCGCAGGTTGGGCGTACGTAAGCGCGCCAGGGTCGGCTCGGTTGTCTCTAGTCACCTTTCTTGCAGCAGTTTACGATTTTTCCTTATTTACCGGTTTTGAAGGTGGGTTTTGCGGCTTCATAAGTCGATCTCTTCTTTTTTGCCATTCCTTGGCTACTTCACAGCCTCTGTAATTAGCCGGGTGCTTACCATTGCAGTTAATACACGCTGCAGGGGTTTTTTTGTTTACACCACACTCTTGACTAAGATGTTTACCGGCGCATTTGACACATCGCGGTTCTTTTCGGCAATATGTTTGCGTATGGTTGAATCCTTGGCATCGTTTGCACTGAGGTATCAACCTTGTATTCTTGCGCATGGGTTCGATTTTGACTACGACATTCAGAATTGTTTTTATTTCGTAAATCTTATCTAAACTCTCAGCCTTATCAAAGGTTAGCATAAAAAGAGGAAGCTCCCGCTAAACCATCGATTCCTCGCCTTCCAATTTTTGCTTTTCCCGTTTCATTAAGTTTACCGCATCGACGATTTTAAATTTTTTGTTCTTCAAATCGTGAACAACATCTTCCTTTCGGCATGAGGCATGAAGTCCTCTAGCTACGACTCGTATCGGTCTTTCAGATTTATTTTCATACGTATACCACTGGATTTTTTCAGTATTCAGTTTATTAGATACTGAGCGGTAACTGTCTGAGTCCTTTGCGTTTACTTTCCATTTGTAGTTGTTGAGAGATGTTACTTCAAAATCAGATAGCAACAAAGGTTTGAGAAAAGAATACAGTTTATTATAGTCTGCAATTCCGATCACGTATATTGGTGGCGGTGGTCGTACCTTATTTCGTGGATTTTCTTCGGCACGCGTGTTTATTTTGTCAGGATATTTTTTACCTTCTCGTTTATTTTGCGTGTTTTCTTGCCTCGTTAACATTTCGGGCGAAGAGCCAGGTTTTCGTTTTTTGACTGGCCGTTTTTTTAGAATCCAATTGGTTTCCCTACTTAGTTCTTCATCATCCGTTTTATAATCCGTGTTATCGGGGACGTTTGAACTCGCAGCAGGCTCATTACGAGATTTCGATGTATCATTAAATGCTTTATTTTCTGCTTTAAGTACATTTAATACCTTTCTTAGTTCTTCGCAGAGAAGTTCCATTTTACTTAGCCTGGTCCGGAGTTCCATATTTTCGTCCGTTAGGCTTTGAATTTTCGCTGAAGTCCGTTGTTCGTGCGCCGACACTATCGATATCGCCGGACTTCTAGTTCCGCACGTTTTCATGGTAGGTCTTGATGTTGGAGATCTAACTACCCTAGTACCTTTTTTAAAAGGGTCAGATGAACGCAATAAATGGCTCTCCCCAGAATCCGTAGAGTCGACCTCCGAAGAGGGTGGATTTTCCAGTGTACCTGGACTGCCACCTGGGGTATTAATATCTTTCGTTTTGTTCATTGAACTCGGTGTACGGAGGGTGGATTTTGTCGCCTCTTACAGGCATGACTACCTCGGGTATATTCTAACCCCTACCGGAAGGGGTAGCATATGTCTACCTCACGCAAATACTAAATTTAAATAAAATCGTTGGAGCCATTCCGCCTCGAATTGTGAACCCACCGACCCCAGATATGAAGTTCGAGGAAAATTCGTGCAGTCCGCAGCCAGACATACAGACAGACTGAATTGGGAGAGTTACTTTTTTTGAGTTTCTAAAGGGTTTTTCAATAGGGACATAATAATTTTGTACTTTTAAAATTCTGAGTCGGTGGTCGCAACTTTAAGAGCGCTTACTCCAATTTTCGGTCGTACTATAGTGGATAAATTCGAGTGAACAAATTCACTATTGAATGTTCTTGTGCCAGTTAGACAACGCACCGGGCGAAGTATCGAAAATATCGCAGCCGAAAGTACTTCAGTTCAAAAAGAGCAAAATCAGTCGATTCCATGCCATTCACAGGAATAGGGAATCTCTCAGTCCACATCAAGATCATGACCTACACCCTTACGGTATCAAATTAACTCGAGAACTGAAGCCTCTTGATCATTTGAAGCACCGAAACTTTTCCGATTGGGCTCTGCAAAAGTTTGAAGAAAATCAAACCCATATGTGACACCATCCAACCCATATGTGCTTCAAGAGACTCCATTGCATTCACAAAAAGTGACCGTGTGGTGTGCATTTCATGCCGGCGATGTGATTGGACCGTATTTTTTCGTCGATGAAAATGATCGCCATGTTACTCTAGAAGACTATTTTTGGCCAGAACAACAAGGTGGTGCATCGTATAATCTCGAGAAATGGTCCGGTCGAATGGCCAACCGATTATTGAATAAACAAATTTTGAAGTAAGCAAATAAAGGGTTTTTTTTTTAGAGATTTGTTTTTCGAATTGGCGATACTTTTTCCAGCGACAGCCAATTTCACATTTCATGCCGGAGGTGTGACTGGACCGTATTTTTTCGTGGAAAACTTTTTTTGGCCAGAATTAGATAGACTTGACATCAGTGATATGTGGTTCCAACAAGGTGGTTCATCGTGTAATCTCGAGAAATGGTCCGGTCGAATGGCCAGCTCGCTCATGCGATGGGACTACGTTAAGTCGTTGGTTTATTCCAACAAGCCAACAACGTTAGAGGAGCTCAGGAACAATATCGAACGCGAAATTGCCAACGTTCCGACCGATACGAGTATGTGTGGAAGAGTGGTGGAAAATTGGCTCCAAAGAATCGATCGCTGCAAACGTGCTCGCGGTGATTATATTAAACTGATCGAAAGTGAACTACGATTACACCTGGAATAAATTTCAGCCCGATATCTCAACTATTTTGCGTTTTATTTAAATACAAATTTGTTATGTACTTATTGAAAAACTCTGAATATTATTATTTTTTAGAGGAATGGGAGATCTTCAAAAGATACTGATGATCACTTGGACTAATAAGCAATTTTTTTCTGACATCTTAGTCTTTGTATGAGTTACACCCCCTGGTGATCATTTATTTCGAGTGTGTATGTATTTATAAGGAAGTATATACATTTTTATTTTTCTTATATTAACTTAAATCGAGAGGTTTTGTTCTGTTAAGCCTTCATAATTGATTTTCATTATGCATTAGTTTTCTTGCATCTATGTTTATATGCTCTTCTAGCTTTTCTTTGTGTTTTTTTGCATGTTTTAGAATTTCTGCAGATACACTTTCTACCTTCAGGTCTCGATGAAGGTCAGTATTTCTTATGTACCAAGGTGCATTTACTATATTTCTAAGCACCTTATTTTGGAAACGTTGTATTTTGTCCATGTTTGTCTTTTTGGCACAACCCCATAGTTGGATTCCATATGTCCATGTTGGTTTCAGAATTTGATTATATAAATGCACTTTATTTCCAATTGATACGGATGAGTTTCTTCCTATCAGCCAGTGCAGTTTTCTATATTTGATTTCTAACTCTTCTTTTTTTCTTTTCTACGTGCTCTTTCCATCTCAACTTTGCATCTAGAGTCATACCTAAATATTTCGCTGTATTAGCGCATGGAACTATTTTTTGGTTTATAATAAATGGTATATATTACATTTTTTTATTAGTTAAGTCAACATGGACTGACTTAGACTTGTTTAATTTGATTCTCCACTTATTAGTCCATTCACAGATTTTGTTTATGCCAATTTGTAGTTTTTCTGTGGATTCTTCATTGGTTCTTCCTACTGCTAGTATTGCAGTATCATCTGCGAATATTGCAATAGTGTGGTTTTCTAATTTAGGAATATCACTAGTATATAATAATTATAATATTGGGCCCAGTACACTACCTTGCGGTACGCCGGCCTTTATTTCTCTTAGATTTGAATAAGTACTCTGTTGTTTTATTCTGAAATGTCTTCCATCTAGATACGATTTCAGAATAGAAGCATATTGATTTGGGAACATACATCTCAGTTTATAGATAAGTCCTTCGTGCCATACTTTATCAAAGGCCTGCGCCACATCTAAGAATACAGCCGAGCAAACTTTCCTTTTTTCTAGTGCTTCTTCGATTTTATTCGTAATTCTGTGTACCTGTTGTATCGTAGAGTGCCGCCTTCGAAAACCAAATTGATGGTTCGGAATCAGCTTTTTCCTTTCAATTATTTTATTTAAACGCTTTGCGAGTACTTTCTCAAACACTTTTGATATCATTGGCAATAACGAGATAGGTCTGTAAGATGACACTTCATTTGGCGGTTTACCAGGTTTAGGAATCATTAGGACGTCAGCAACCTTCCACAAACTAGGCACATATTTAAGCTTAAATTTATTAAATTTGTTATTTTTATTATTGCCTTCCTTGGTAAGTTCTTTAGTACGACACCAGATATAAGGTCATATCCAGGACTTTTCTTTGCATTTATTTCATGCTTAATTAAGTTGTAAATTTCATTAGGAGTTGTGAGCAGAATTTCTTCGCTTTCTTCTTCTGAAGGACCTATTAACGTAGGTTGTATACTTCCATTTTCAACTGGTGGTTTAAATATGTTTTCTAGGTAGTCTGAGAAGAGAATGGTTTTGTCCTCATCGCTTCTTGCCCAGTTTCCATGATTGGAGGTATAGTAATGTCAAGTTTCATCATAATCTCGAGATCAAACATTTTACGGAAACCAGTACTTGCCCTTATAGGTGCAAGTAAAAGTCATGATAGTATAGCATTTGGAATTTATAACGAAAAATAAGTCAGATTTTTGTATTCTTACTAATTTTGGAGATATCACATGCTAGTATTCTATGTAATGAAAGGATTTTTTATTTCATATCGCTACCTCTCCCGTCCTGAAGGAGCGGCAAAAAAAACTATTTTAAGACATTGCACGAAAATCGATTAACAAACCAAAAAACAAATCACCAAAATCGGTTAAACAATTCAGAAGTCATATAATAATACGATCGGCAGAACGCTTTATCTGGTTTTCGTATGTAATAATAGCTAAGGTTTGTAAGCATCTTCGTTCTAATGGGACCCGGTGTATGCGAACGGAGCCACATTTGACAATAATTTTTAATTTTTAAACTATTACATCCAGTTCCTGAATATTCTCCTTATCTTTCGAATTACTGATTAATTCTATTACATACCTTTCCACTTCATCAATCGGAAATCTGTTTCTAGAAGTTGCCATCTAACAAAGAATCTAACCACTTAACCAGAATTTCTTATCGATAGGATACACAACAAAATTTACAATTTACTCTTGGCCTCTCAAACACATACATATATGTACATATTCCTAATTCATTTCAATAAATCCCTTTAAACGCATATATAATTCTGTTAAGAAAACGCATTGTTTTCATTCAAATGGCATTGAGGATAAAGGAAACAGATATCGTACATATGTACATACGAGTATGTATACGAATATTCGAAATACGAATGTGAACGTCTTTAACATGTTTCCACTATCCGTTTCCGCTTTCCTTTCTTTCCTTCACATTTCGAAACTCTGGCTTTGTGTCCCTTTTCAAAGGCAGATATTATTTAAGTGAAAGAAAAGTCCAAAGCAAAACCGTTACCATGATTCCTTTATCTAGTCAAGCGGAAAGTAGCCTTTAACTTAAACTTTTTTAGTAAATATTTGCAAGAGGAAGAAAAAGCTCCTTCACTGCATTTCCTTTATAAATAAAGGCGAAGAAAATTTGCACACAGCTTCTGGTTTGGTTTAGTTGCCAGGGCTTTTGTGTTGTGTGGCTAAGTATCCGGACGGATACTACTGATTTCGACAGGATAGCGATATTCTAAACGGAAAAAGTTTATTGCAGCTAAGCCGCATTCCTTTGGCGTGCTAATAATGTTTCTCTGCCGCCCTGCAGGCGCAAACATTTCACACTGTTTGCAAAGGGAAGGAACGCGGTTCTATTTGAACTTCACACCAGAAACATGAAGCTCGAGAAAGTTTTAATCCAAATTATTTTGCAAATTTAAAGTTTAAATATCTTAAGTTGCATAAAATGCTTCAGGATTTTTTTTTCAATATTTTTTTTTTTAACATTTTAGTTATTTTTGAATTAGCTACGTACTATATATCTATATCTTGATTACAGGTCGTAAGATTCGAAGTTTTATCTTTCCACCATCAACCCCACAAAACGTCGATCTAGCGTTTTCTGTGGGGATTGTATTTGAGTTTTTGCTTGCGATAGTATTTTGTGTACTAGCCGATTATTGAATAAACAAATTTTCAAGTAAGCTAATAAAGGGTGATTTTTTTAGAGATTTGTTTTTCGAATTGGCGGTACTTTTTCCAGCGATAGCTAATATAACAGCGGACAGCTGATTTGCGCTCAGTTTGCTTTGCCATATCACTATGGATAGACGTACGCCAGAACAACGCTTGCAAATTGTGCAAATTTATTTCGAAAATCGTGGTTCGATTCGCGAAACTTATCGTACGAGCAAGTAATTTGAATTACCATGGACAGTTTTCGCACCACACATACACTAATTGATAATACGCATTCGCAAAGACGTCGTACAGTACGCACTGAAGAAGCTGTTGCTGCTGTGGAGCGTAGTATTGAGGAGTGCACACCAATTGGAGCTGTGTCCATCCACTTTATAGAAGATTTTGCAACAAGATCTTGGTTTACGAGCTCTTGCTCTTGCTCCTCGATCAGCTCGTGCAAGAATTGAAGCCGTTTGACCATCGTGTGTGTCGTACGTTTGGTGAATTGATTTGATCCTCAATTTCACCACACAATTTTGTTCAGCGATGAGGTTAATTTTTGATTGAATGGCTACGACAAGAAGCTAAATTGCCGTATTTAGAGTGAAGACCATCCACAAGTCATTACTGAGACGCCGTTACAACCACAAAAAGTCACTGTTTGGTGTTCTTTATGGGCTGCTGGAATTAGTGGTACTTATTCCCTTAAAAGTGATTCCAGATTAAATATGGAGGCTGTTTGCTAGTAATATTTTTTTGTAGGTACTTGATTGTGCAATACTTGAGATATATATCAGGAGTGTATCCTAATATGTTCTTAGTATATTGTGAAATATGGTCAAAACGTCTCAATCCGTAAACATAGCGAGTGATATTGTTAAACTCAACGTTGAGCTTACGTCGAATGAGAGCATTGCTGCAACAAAAAATTTCACAACCGTATGTGAATAATAGAATTAGCAAAGCCCTTACTAGCTTTGTTTTCAAAGGAGTGAAACACTGCGACATAGATAGATTTCTAAGAGCACCACAGATTTGGCCTATAATAATGGAGACATGATCATCCCAACTTACCGTTTTGTTAAACCATACCCCAAGATTTTTAGCTTTGTCAACAAACTCAATTGGTTCATTTCGGAGGAATATACTCGTACGAATATTAGGAAGATCACAGGCATTCCCGCCGTTTCTGCTAATACCGAGACATTTAGATTTGACTGGGTTAAACTTCAACGATTTATCTTCAGACTAATCTAGAATTTTTGGTAGATCTTCGTTAAGTTTTCAAGCTGCATCCTTAATAAAATCTAGTTGGCAACTTATGTAGAACTGTACATCGTCTGCGCACATGTGTAGCAATGTGTTTTTGATTATGGTCGGAAGTTCATTGATAAATATTGTGAATAACAAAGGTCCTAATACGGACCCTTGAGGTACACCCGCTGAGGTTGCAATAAAGTCAGACATCGCATTATTA
Organism: Pocota personata; assembly: GCA_963082735.1. NCBI lineage: Eukaryota > Metazoa > Arthropoda > Insecta > Diptera > Syrphidae > Pocota > Pocota personata. The sequence continues at coordinate 60,054,118 of OY720429.1, read as the reverse complement.
AAAGCAACAGCTTGTTTTCTTCCACCAAAATATGTTTTGATGAGATTGATAGCAGATGATGAAAAGCCAAATAAGTTTTAAGAGAAGCTGCATATGATCGACTGTGTCAAAGGCCTTGGAAAAGTCCAGCAGAGTCACAAAAGTTATTAGATTTTTATCCATTGCCACTCGGATATCATCAGTTACTTTAAATAGAGCAGCCGTACAGCTATGATACGGCCAGCAGCCAGATTGTTTTGTGCAAAGTATGATAGTTTATTGCCCTGGATAAAGACAGACATTTGTTGTGCATTATCTTTTTCATGAACTTTGACAAGAATGGAATAATGGCAATGGGTCTATACTCAGCCGGCGAGTTGGATGACGCATTCTTTTTCAGAGCTGGAAGAATTTTTGCAGTTTTCCACTCGAAAAGTAGATGTAGTTATTATATGATAACTGCACGGTGGCGTCTGCGCACCTACCTTACGATGATGGCATCAACTTCCCCTCAGAAGACCTGAGGTCGCTCATATCAGCGTCTCAAAAAGGTAAGAAAAATTTAGTCTCGCTAATGCTAATGCTCACCACACTTTGTGGGGTAGCACAGATATCAATGCCAGAGGCGAAGTTTTGTTTAATTATATTCTAGAATCCAATCTTATTATATGTAATATAGGCAACGACCCCACTTTTAAAACGTTTATTAGAAAGGAAGTCTTGGATATTACGTATGTTTCAGAACAGAGCTCTGTTCTGTTCAAGGCGTCACTATCCGATCATTGTTAAATACTCTTCAAACTACAACTATCTAATTGTGGGAAGGGACTTTTAGAAATCCGCGTAGGGATAACTGGTCAAAATTCAAGAGAGAACTAAGGAAATCGGTGAATCACTTCACAGAGGACCTCAACTCTATAGAAGCAGTTGACAATGCAGTCGATGTACTGACCGACTCTCTAACGCAATCTTTCGAGAAATTTTGTCTGATTAGTAGGCATAGCGGTAAAAAGCGTCCACCATGGTGGTCGATAAAATAGAGGAACTCATTCGCATTTAAAGAGTAGGATGGAACCTCGCAAAAGATGGGGTTGTTGAGTGGTCCACCTATAAAGAAAGCATAAAGTTGCTCAAGAAAAAGATTAGGTTCGCAAAGAAGAACTGCTGGAGGTCTTTTTGAGCATCTATAGAATCAACAAACGAAGCGTCACGCTTACGGAAGATTCTGAGTATTCATTTTCCCGGATGTACATCAATCTCCGAAGATGATCTACCCACTCCAGAGACGACACCGGGAATAAGCGCGGAAGACGTGAAAAATATAATAGATGATGACAAGATAGCCTGGGCAATTAAATCATTTGGATAACATGGGCAATTAAATCATTTGGATAACATTCGACTTGTGATGCTGCAAGAGTCAGTGGATATTGCTATTCCATGGCTCAAGCGTATTTTCACAGGATGCCTTAAGCTAGGATATGTTCCTAAAGCATGGCGGAAGGTGCGTATTTAAAGCATGGCGGAAGGTGCGTATTTATTCCTTTATTTATTCTCAAAGCGGGGAAAGCGAGCCACACAAACGCAAAAGACCTGAGACCTAAAGCTAAAAACACTGGAACGTTTAATAGATGTATACATAAGAAACGTGATGGGCGATAACTACCTATCTAAATCACAACACGCATACATCTGCGGCAGATCGGTAGATACTGCGTTACACAGGGTCGTATCAAGTATAGAAAGATCAATCCACTTAAGAGTTCACTCTCGGGGCGTTCCTAGACATTGAAGGGGCTTTTAACAACGTAAACACTGACGCGATCCTGGACAGTCTGCACTCATTTAAGCTCATTTAAACATGGGCCTCTGCATTTGGATTGCTCAGATGATTCAATCGAGGGTTATATTTTCAATGCTAGGAGATGTAACCATCCGGAAAAGCGTCTGCAGAGGAACCCCCCAAGGCGGAGTTCTATCTCCTTTATTATGGCTCCTCGTAGTGGATGAGATCTTGGTAATACTGACGGAAATCGGCTTCAACGCAGCGGCCTATGAAGACGATGTGGTCATCCTGGTTTCGGGAAAATTCCTTCCAGTCCTAAGCGAAAGACTAAATCTTGCATTATAACTAGTGAATAATTGGGTCAGCAGCAAAAGGCTGGGAGTGAACCCGTCAAAGATGGAGGTAGTTTTTTTCGGACCCCCAAACATCGGTGGTATTGGACTATGTATCTCAAGTTCAGCACGATAAGGCGTAATTTTAGATTCTAAACTGAACTGGGAGGATAACACTGTCGAACGCATCAAAAAAGCTAGCGTAGCTTTCTATTCTTGCAAAAAAGCATTCAGCAACACGTGGGGCTTCAAACCAGCTGTGGTGTACTGGATATACACAGCGGTAGTAAGACCCATTCTCACTATGGTTCACTAGTTTGGTGGATGGTTCTTGAGAAGCAATATCAGCTTTCAAACCTCACCAAAATCCAGAGGGCAGCGTGTATCGGAGTCATGGGGTCAATAAGAACAACACCTACAGGGGCAATGGAAACCATGCTCAGTTTCATTCCGCTTGATATATACTGTAGCAGTCTGGTAGCTAAAACCGCTGTAAGACTGAGAGAAGGCCGATTGTGGTCATCGAGCCTTTACGGCCATGCCTCCAGATCGGCGGAAAATGATTTCATGACCCCTACGCTAGCATTTGAAAGGAGACTCAACATAAGAATTTCTGACAGAACGCACTACAGGAACCTAAGAACCATGAACAAAAAAGGTTGGCACGGGAGCGGAAGTTTATTGTGAGGCCCTAGGAATAAACAACTCCTTTAGAATAAGCGACGACTGCAGGGTCTTTCAGGCCGAAAGCACAGCCATCATACAGGCTGCGGAAATTATACGCGAGAGTAATATCGTTGGTAAAACGATAACTGTCTATATAGACAACCAGGCAGCCATTAAGGCTCTGGACTCTGCTGTAATTATATCAAGGCTTGTGAGGACCTGCAAATCAGTCCTAAATGGAATATCCAGAGCCAATGCGGTGACCCTCTGCTGGGTTCCAGGGCATATGGATATCGAAGGAAATGAAAGGCTGACGAGCTTGCTAGGAAAGGGTCGGCGCTGCACTTATCGCGGGCCCTCCCTTTTGTAGTAACTTCAATCAGTTCCCCACGGAAGAAAATAGAAGACGAAACCATCGATAGAGCAAACAGACGATGGATTCATCTGGAAATATGCGCAACGGCCAGGCGCTATGGCCGGCCTTTAGCAAGAAGAGATCAACTTCTCTGGTGAAACTTAGTCGTTATAATACACGTGTCGTTTCTGGAATAATTACTGGGCATTGTGTCATTGAAATTCACGCGGAGCAACTCGGTGTGCTACATAACACCTATTGTAGAAGCTGCAGGGACGAAGAAGAAATTGAATCAGTCCGTCACCTGCTGTCTGATTGTCCTGCCCTATCCGTTACAAGAATGAAGACTCTCGGAAGTTACTTCTTCTCGGAATTAGAGGACTTAGGTAATATAGAGCTTACGGACCTCTTGAGATTTATATCATTATTTGGGTGGTTCTAACAGCGGACTTTTAACATTTCCAGGGTTTTTTTTGTCACAAGGCACCCATCTACCTAACCTAACCTATTATATGATATTATTAGAAATATGCGTTATATCTGGAAGAATGTAAGGTTGTATGATTTTGATATAAAATCGGATGAATTCCATCAATACCAACAGCTTTGGACTTAATTTTATGGATAACATTGACAACATCATCCTGTTCAATACGAGCGAATTCAAAGCCACTAAGCGTTACATCCAGTGGATCAGCACTTGTACTGGACGTCATTTATACTTTCGTGAATTCTCTATTAAGCTGGGTGGGGGTCGATGTCATTCATTTCAGCATTATTTTTCCGGCCAACACCAAGCTCGCGTAAATTTTGCCAGAGAGATTTTGAAGGTAATTTGTGGTCAAATTGTCTAGCGTAGAACACTCTTTTGGCTTGTTTAATCTTTTAATTGATCAAATTCCTTAGTTGGCGAAAGCTGTTATAAAATTCTTGGAGCTTAAGACATTTCCACTTCTTATAAACTGTATCACGATTGTTTTTTAGGGCAGTAATTTCTGGTGTAAACCATGACTTATGGGGATACGTAGTAATTTTAGTTCTGAGCGGAGAAATTTTTGTTTTGTTTTATAATTTGCGCGCGCCAAAGAGCATATGAATACTCTTATACTATTACAGGACACGGGCGTTGTGAAGAAAAGAAAGAGAGAAAGAAAGATTTTAGTGTAGTGGTTTGAAACTCGGGTGGTATTAAGTTTCTGTAAACTCCAAGGGTAGCGTCCAAATAACTGGGGAGCTTGTTTGTTTTTGCTTTTGTCGTTGCTCATGATTCACAGTATTTTTTCCCGTCATCATCACGATCAAGATGCATTTTCAGCCATATGACCACTCTACTTATGCCTTCACAGTAGAGTTGTCTTAGCTTTCGCAATTGATCGACTTTTTTATTAATTTCATGCGAAATAAATAAATGATTATTGACATCAGGATTTGAACCGTGAACCAACAGCGTGACAAGCGATGATGCTACCACTACACCACGGCCACCCTCATACCACGTGTGTATTGAATAATTCCAGTACAATTTGTTGAAGGTGATCAACTTAGAGATTTCATGATAAATTGGATACCAATTTATTCTTTGAATATCTTTCTCCAGAGCATCGGAATTGAGACTTCTAAAGTCTCGGTACGTGTATTTGGATTGTAGTTTATCTAATGGAAAGTTAAATATAGCAAAAATTAGGTCATGTTTGGAGAACGCAGGTACTGAAACCTGACTATAGAAAACATCAGCACAGTCGTTGGAGAGGATCAAATCCAAAAGAGTGCTACCTTGAGTGAACTGTGTTGGGACAGTCGTATTTACAATGTTAGGGTGGCCGCGGTGTAGAGGGTGGCCGCGGTGTAGTGGTAACATCATCGCTTGCCACGCTGCAGGTTCACGGTTCGAATCCTGATGTCACTAATCATCTATTTATTTTGCATGATATAAATAAAAAGTCGATCAATTGCAAAAGCTTATGTCAACTCTACTGCGAAGGCATAACACTGGCAGTATTGTGGTCATATGGCTAAAATGCAACCTGATCGTGATGATGTCATCAGGAGGACGGAAAAAATACTGTGAATCATAAGCAACGACAATAACAGCGAAAAAAAAAATTCTCCCCAGTTATCTGGACAGCCACCCTTGGAGTTCACTGAAACTTAATACCAGCTGAGTTTCAAACCAACTACACCAATCTGTCTTTCTCTCAGTCACTTCCCCTATCCTCAAAACGTACGTGTCCTAAAATTAGTATAAGGGTATTCATAAACCCTTTCACACGTGCAAATTATAAAAAAAAGAAAAAAAAAATGTCCATGTTATCATAGATTGAACAAATGACTCAGAACCCTCATCATCCAATATGTTACAATTGATCACCACATACTATGGTTTTCCAATAATTTGGGGAGTAATTTTCTAATAGGTTAAATATGAGAGTTAAATCAAGATAGCTATTTGGTGTAAAAACGACACCAATGAAACACTTTTCCGTTCACAAACAACTTCGAAAAAACAATACTGAAGTGGACTATCAGGAGGTGAACAACAAGCCACATAGCGCGTGCTACAATCAATTTATTGAAGGAAATATTTGATGAGTGCATAATTTCGCCTAATGGACCTGTGCATTGGCCTCCGAGATCGTGTGATTTAACACCTTTGGATTATTTTTTGTAGCGATATGTGAAGTCGCTAGTCTACGCCGATAAGCCGGAGACGATGGATCACTTGGAAGCCAACATTTGCCGCGTTATTGCTGATATACGCCCATAGCTGTTCGAAAGACTGGTCAGAAATTAGACTCCACGATTAAGCTTTATTCGAGCAACCCGCGGCAGCCATATGCCCGAAATCATATTTAAACAATAGTGGCAAAAAAGCTTCAAGGCCATGTAAAATAGTCCATATTCTTTCATTTTGAAAAATGTTTTTTTTTTTTTTTTTAAAAAAAGTTTTACTAAAACAATGCTGTTTACTTCAACGTTCTAAAGTAATTGAAATATGATAATGGTCCGTGGAATCTCAAGATCGTGTCCGAAATCAGGTTAGATGTCAATACTGTAAGTTTAAAAGGTTGTTTTTCAGTGCGTGTGACTGTCTATCCGTGCAATTTGTTTTCAACATTTTGTTCGCAATAGCTTTCCTAAAAATTCATCGATTTGAATGACTTTTTATACAAAGTTTATAACATGGAGAAATAATAACGGTAGACCCCCAAAACTATATACCTACTCGTACACACATATTTGTGATGTCCGTCTATATGTCACCACTTTTGGGCCTTAAATTTTGAGCTAGGAAGATGAAATTTGATATATAACCTTCCGTATATTTTACTATTGTAGGTTAGGTTAGGTTAGAAGTGGGTAGGCGAAGGGGTAAACCGCCCCCGCCACACTCAGGTCACAACAGACCCGTTATGTTACCCATTTGGGGAAAGAGTAAAGGTACCTAGCCCGTGTGGTTCCATTGATTCATTTTAATTTTTAATGCTTTATTTATTAATCATCAATTCATTATAAATTACTTGCTATACAAAAAAAAAAACGGTTAAAACTAGCTTAACTAACATAAATACGTTATTCTATTCTAACTTACTAGCTCTATGCGGGGGCCCTAAGCTAAACCCAATACTTAAAACTGTGTCTTTCGGTGTAACCTACTCGTAACTTAAATGCTTTATTTATTTTACTTGACTAAATATATGATATATACGAGTATGTTAACTACTAAAAAGCTCTTGAGGTTCCATACTTTCTGTTCTATGGTACAAAGCATCCTCTGTCGATTTGTTGAAGTTCAAGATGTCATTCACCAGTTTGCCAGATAGTTCTTCTAGATCCTGGAAGAAGCGTCGCTTGAGGAATTTTTTTTTGATGATAGAGGCCTGGGTAGTGGTAAAGAAAATGAGTTGCATTTTCGTAAGCCTCCTCGTCAGCTTATAGGACTTCTTTCATTATACGTAGATTTTTCATACTATACCGCAGAGTATTATGCCCCGTAATAACTCCTATAAGTGTAGATAGGGATTTTGTATTCATTTGCATAAGTCTGTCGGTCCTGGCTTTGTCGTATATGGGCCATAGCTTTCTAGCGATGACACAAGTGTCTAGAGAAATCACCTGTTGTTTGCTTCTGTTAGAGCTTTTTGTGCAAGGCTGGATGTTCACAGAGGGGTCAGATTGGTCAGGGCTTATTGCCGGACCTCTTCTTGGCAGTTCGTCCGCTTTCTCATTCCCTAGTATGACTTCGTGTCCAGGACCCAGCAGAATTTTACCTTGTACTGTGTTCCAAGAACCTTGAGCTCTTCGCGACAGCGCTTCACAAATTTTAATTTTATTTCTGTAGCAGTAATCACTTTTACTGCTGCCTGGATGTCGATGAAAAACGTGATATCATCTTGTTGTATTGCCCTCATCGCAGTCTCACGGGCGGTTATTGTCACTACTACGACCTCCGCCTGGAAAACGCTGCTGTGGTTTGGAAGTCTGACTGACTTTAATATAAGCAGCGGTTCGGAGTAGATACCCACACTTATGCTTGTTTCCATTTTGGATCCATTGAAATTTACCACTGTAGATTATTATGTATTGGGTCCGCTTGGGACCGCTTTCCATTCATCCCTATTCAGGTAGGTGCTTGAGAACTAGGTCTAGGTATGGTGTGGTGTAATCAGTAGTACACACATTGCCTAAACATTTTTGTAGGATCGTAGCGTGACCCATTGTATTTGATCTCCAGCTGTCTGATTGACTAATTCTTAGGGCACTAATACCCGCTGATAATCGTATGAAGATGTCTAGCGGAGGCAGATTGAGAATGGCCTCGATTCCTGCTGTATGTGCTGTTCTCATTGCACGCTAGTCTTTGTTCTTTCGTAATGATCATTAGGTTGGTGGTTTTGCTGGTTGTCTGCCCCCAAACGAGGTAAATATTGGTCTTATTAATAGTCATATACATCCAAAGGATGGTTTTGGGGTTAGATCCCCAGGTTTTCCCAAAAATTCTACTGCACAAGTAAAATGCTATAGTAGCTTTTTATATTCTTTCATTAATACTCAAACTCCAATTAAGTTCCTTATCGAGCACGAGTCCCAAATATTTGACACTGTTAGAGATTCTGAGAGGGGTGCCTCCAACAGAAGGTGTTCAAAATTGCTGTGTTTTAATTCCGTTAGTAAATAGTACCAACTCGGTGTTTTGTGAATTAACCACCAGACCACACTTATCGGCTCAGGTATTAGGGTCCTTAATGCCCCTTCTTATTGCTCGCTAAGGGTTGGAAGAAATTTGCCTGTTGCTAGCAGCACTACGTCGCCTGCATATGCACTTGCTTTGACACCACTATTTCCGAGTTGTAGAAGTACTTCGTTAAGAACGATTACCCACAACAGTGGGGATATGACTCCGCCTTGAGGTGTACCACTAGAGGCGTATGCTTCTAACATAGTTCCACCAAGTTCAACTATAATATGTATTTCCTCAAGTATATTAACTATCCAATTTATTAGGGTGCTACGAATATTGAGGTTTGTTAAGGTTCTGCGCACCGTATCAGTTCTGGCATTGTTAACCCTAGGATGGGCAGCTGTTTGTGAGGCGGTAACATAGCCTGCTGGGCCTCGATAGGCCCATATGAATACTTTATGGAAAAGGGATTAGAATAAATAAAAATACAGACTTTGTCTTAGATTTTATATTGTGTCTACATGATGTACCTACCAATATGTAACGGATATACATATATATATGTGGAAAAAGTATAGAAAATTCAATTATTGGCAGCAGGCATTGCATGAAGCCCTTGTTTCTACTCTTCCATGTGTGTGGTACATAAATTCATGGCAAAAAATACATTTATGGAATGTTTTACGGCGCGGTTCACCTTCGGCTCTACAATGAACACAATCCTTCCGTTCTTTTTTCGATTGCCCAGCAGCGGTTAAGGCAGATGCAGCTAATGCAGAGGTTGTGGGTGATGCTACCTGAACAGGTGTAGTCGAAATTGGTGACTGAAAAGAGAGAGAACGCAAGAATTAATGAGAATGAAAGGTAGAAATAGTTATATGATTTACTGTAGAACAATAGCACCGAACTTTGCCATTGCTTGATTGATACGAGGTTGGCGTGAAACATGGCCATTCATTGCTCTAACCTCCATATGTGGAGTAACCAATTGTATGGCCAATTGAGTTAAAAACTTACGACGTTTGTCGCTTGCCATTGTTGGCTACAAATGGTTGTAAATAATAAACGAAGCCAAACCAGCAATATCTAATATATTGTAAAACATAGCCAATGGCCATCGATTGGTTCCACGTTTGCAGGAATATCCGGAGATCATTTGGTCCATGGTGTCAACCCCTACCTTATTGGCATTATAGTCCAAGATTTTTTTTTTTTTTTTTTATATAATTTGTACGTGTTAAAGGGGATATGAATACCCTTATACTAATTTTTTTAGAACACGTGCGTGTTCTAAAAAAATAGGTAGGTAGGGGAAGAGACAGAGAGAAAGACAGAGTGGTGTAGTTTTAAACTCAAGTGGTATTAAGTTTCTGTAAACTCCAAGGGTGGCTGTCCAGATAACTGGAGAATATTTTGTTTGTTTTCGCTATTGTTGTCGTTGCTTATAATTCACAATATTTTTTTCCGTCCTCTTGATGTCATCATCACGATCAAGTTGCATTTTAGCCATTTGACCACCCTACTGCCAGTGTTATGCCTTCACAGTAGAGTTGAATTAGCCTTTGCAAGTGATCGATTTTTTTATTTATTTCATGCGGAATAAATAGATGATTGTTGACATTAGGATTCGAACCGTGAATCAACAGCGTGACAAGCGATGCTGTTACCACTACACCACGGCCACCCATTTGATTCGGTTTTAGGAAAGTATTTTCTTGGTTGGTAGCACAGGTATAATGTTCTGTCGACAAAACAATGACGGCTTTATTTGGCTTTGACACGTACGAACACAACGCGTATTTCTCATTGTAAATACCAAACTGTTGTAACTACTTTTGTAATGAATTAAGTATGGCAACCCCGATATATCAATTCCCATTATTATTCTTGTAATTATCTGACATTTTGTCATTTACTCGCCTGTCATTCTTACACACGCGGTTTCAGATCGTGGTCGAATCAGGCGCCAGTGAAACCTGCAACATTCCCTCCGTTCCGTATGTTTGATGTTGAAAAAGAAAGTTGGGAAAGCTATCTTTTTCAACTGGAGCAACATTTTTCGGCAAATTCATTGACTGGCGACACCTTGCGAAAAGCACATTTTCTGTCAACCTGTGGGAGCCACTTGAATGAAGTTCTCAGGAAACTTTTCCAAGTTGAAGACGTGAATATTCATTCATACAAAGAACTCAAAGAAAAGCTAACAAAACATTTCCAAACGAAAATACACGTTTTGGCGTCGAGGTGCAAATTTTTACGGCAAAGTATGGTGCCTGGTCAGACATACGCAGACTGGATAGCCGAGCTACGTGGGCTAGCGAGAGATTGTGCATTCGTATGTTCAAAGGAGGGGTGCAATGAATCGTACGCTGACTTTATGATACGCGATATGATCACGTTCTACACTCCACACGAATTCGTGAGAATCGCCGCCACCCAGAAGAAGAATCCTACCTTAGAGAAGTTGGAAACGATTGTAACAGCTTTCGAATCTACCAAAGCCGCGTCTGAGATAATGCATGGAAGCAGTAATTCCACAACAGCAGACATCGCCGTTGATGTTCACCAGCTAAGGACCCAGTCAAGTAAGTCGAATATTTTCCTTACAAGGAGGTCGTGTCCTGGGTGTTTTGTGCACCACGAGCGAAACAATTGTAAACACCTGGATTCCGTCTGCGATTCGTGCAAACGTCGAGGCCACATAAAAAGTGTGTGTTTGTCCGCGCATCGAAAGGGGACAGATAGCCAATCCAAATCCAGGAGGAAGTCAAAAAGCGGTGTGAGACGTCGATCTAACGGCGATAACCGGACAGGTAGTGCACAAAGCAAACAGTCTTACTCTGCCCATACCATCAACTTGGTCGATGAAAGCATGGAGCCAAGCATTTCAGCCGTGGAAGAAGGATCCACAACGCAGTTGACAACTGAACGTCGTGGCCTTAAAATTTTCATCAGACTTCAAGTGAACAAACATCCAGTGACTTTCCAGTTGGACACTGCAGCTTCTTGTTCGATCGTAGGGCTAATGGGATACAAAAGGCTTATGGAGATGTTGAGGTGCTAATCAAGGGTGTTAGCAATGTCGACGTGTGCTGGGGAAGTCAAACTTTTCATTTACCCTTGTTGGTGGCAAATAGTGACCGAGGAGCAAATATTATGGGGCTTAACTGGTTTGATGCTTTCCAGCTTAAAATCGACCGTGTAAAGGAGGATGCAGCATTGCAGATCGGATGGGAGTCCAGAGGAGAACTCGAATCTCAAGTAAAGGCTCTTTGCGAAAGCATGAACAAATTTTTCGTCCCGAGCTAGGGTGTAGTAAGTTTTTTAAAGCACATCTCATGCTAAAGCCAATCAGTATGCCGCGTTATTTTAAACATCGACCTGTGCCATTCGCACAAAAGGAGGGCGTAAAAAAGGAAATTGAACGTCTAAAACAGTTGGGTATTTTGCGATACGTGGAAACGAGCCAGTGGGCAGCACCCATTGTCGTGGTAAAGAAACCAAATGGAGCTTTGAGAATCTGCGGGGATTTCAAAATAACCATAAACTCCCAACTGGAAATCGACAGACACCCAGTACCCCGGATCCAAGAACTTTTTCATAAGCTACAAGGGGGAAGGTTTTTCACAAAAGTGGATTTATCGGATGCATACCTCCAGGTCCCACTTGACGATGAATCAAAAAAGTTGTGTGTTGTGAACACAGAATTTGGACTTTTCGAGTATCAGCGACTTCCTTTCGGAACATCCAGTTCAACCTGTGTGTCATACCTTGATGATGTCATCGTGTCTGGTAGAACTAATCAGGAGCATATTAATAACCTAGAAACTTTTCTAGAGCGTTTGGAGCGTCATGGGCTGCGCTGTCGCTTAGATAAATGCCATTTTAAAAGCGAAATCGAATACTTGGGCCACATTATCGATGAAACGGGAATTCGGCCGTCAGAGTCTCGAGTCAAAGCCATTCAAGGGTTGCCGCACCCGCGAAACCTAAGAGAGTTGGAAGCGTTCATCGGTAAGATAAATTATTACAACTCATTTATTGAAAATTTTTCCCAATTAGCAGCCCCCTTAAACAAGTTACGAGCATCGAAAGAACCTTTTGCATGGGAAAAGGAACAGCAGCGAACATTCAAAGAGTTCAAGGACTGCATTGCAAATGTTTCTAAACTAGTTCATTTCCGAGATGATTTGCCAATCACCTTGGCGACAGACGCTTCTTCTCATGGTATCGGAGCAGTCATCTCTCACGTTTACCCGGATTCAACAGAGAGGCCCATTGCTTTCGCATCGAAAACGCTTGATGAAACCCAGAAGAAATATAGGCAGATAGAAAAAGAGGCATTATCTATCATATACGACGTAAAAAAGTGCCATCATTATTTGTTCGGGCGAAAATTTGAACTTATAACCGATTATCAACCATTGGTGTCGATTTTCCACCCAAGTAAAAAGCTGCCGCAAATGACAATTCAGCGCCTGCAACGTTGGGCTATCACACTAATGGGGTATAACTATACCATCCGGTACCGACCAACCACGCACCATAGCAACGCCGATTGTCTCTCACGATTACCTATGGGACCGGACGATGATTTCGATAAGTCAGAGGACTCTTGCCATCATCTGGAGCATGTTTATTCGGCCGTTATGGAAGATTTTCCTATCAACGCAGCAACCATTGCGGAAGCATCCAAGCAAGATGCAATATTGAGAAAGGTATCTTAGTATGTGCGTGATGGTTGGCCAAATCAGTTGTCCAAAGCTGAAAGGGAATTAGCACCTTACTTTCGGAAGAGATTTAGCCTATGTTCGACTGCTGGAGTCTTGATTTGGCAAAGCGAAAATCCAAGAGTAGTGGTGCCCATGAAGCTTCAGACAAAGGTTTTAAAGCTTCTTCACGAAGGACATTGAGGAATCACGAGAGCAAAGCAAATGGCCCGCCGTTTCTGCTGGTGGCCAAATATCGACGAAGCCATCTCGGAAGCTGTCAATAGATGCACCACGTGTCAAGTAAATGCCTGAAATTCATCAAAAGAATACACCAGCTGGCCAATCACTGAGGATGTCTGGGAACGGTTACACGTGGACTATGCGGGACCTTTTCAAGGTTTTTCGTAGCTGATTTTAGTGGACTCAAAGTCTAAATTTCCGTTTGTAGTCCAAGTGTCTTCAACGACGTCGAGGGCCACAATCAATGCTTTACAATCCATCTTTGCTTTAGAAGGCTTACCCAAAACCTTGGTATCGGACAACGGCACACAGTTTTCTTCGGATGAGTTTAGAAAGTTCTGTAATCTTAATTCCATTTGTCACATCAGATCAGCTCCTTTCAATCCGGAATCAAATGGAGTCGCTGAAAGAATGGCACGAACTTTTAAAGCTTCACTCATCAAAATTTTACAAGACACATCGAAACCTGAGGATTCTTTAGCAGTATTTCTTTCAACATATCGTTTTTCACCGGACCATAGCGGAGTTTCACCAGCAGAGAACTTACATGGTCGACGATACCGAAACTTATTGTCCGCAATGTTTCCTGAGACGCCAAAACACGAATTTGCAAGTGAGTCAAAGTTCTGTCCAGGGCAACCAGTCTTCGTCAGGCAGTACCATCAGAAGAGTAATTGGTTGGAGGGTATCATAACAAAAACCTTGGGAAGAAGGATGTACTTGGTCGAAACAAGTAAAGGTAACTGGCGTCGGCATCAGAACCAGATTCGGACTCGAAAATATGTCAATACAAAACCATCGGTTAACAGCGCAGTTCCTGCGATGATACCAGAGGCAAGTAGTTTTAGTCCTATTTTTAATCGTTTCTCAAATTTCAGAGAAACCGGATCAAACAATCTGCCAACCGGTTTGAATGACTCAGATGTTTTTTTGAATCCAGTGAGTAGGACGCCGAACATTGACCTCACTTCACCTCTCGCGCCTGATCACATATCATCATCAACGCCTGAAAGGCCAGCAAACCAAGTCACACCTCAAACCACATCAAATAAAACAGCATCACCATCGCTCAAAGGACCAGTGGATCCCGTCATCCCTGAAGCAGGGCCGCGTGCACTTACACCGAGGCGCTCAGAGAGGCTGCGCAACAAAAGATTAAAATTTGTTTTGAATTTATGTGTGGGGGTAACTGTTGTAACTACTTTTGTAATTAATTAAGTATGGCAAGCGCGCACAAATTTTTTTCATGTTTAAATGCTCATGCAAAATTTCTCCAATCGGTTTGTTGCTAATGTGCAACTCATCTGCTTCTGCCACATTTTTATTCTTCGATCGGTCAGAACTAATTTTTCAACTTTTCCGATGTATTCTTCAGTGACTACTGACACAGGACGCCCGGTCGTCTTCACAGCTCTCTCGCCCTTGTTGAAATAAGCTGACCCATTTATTGACCATGGTATACGAAGGCCCAGAATCCTGAAGAGTCGATGTCATGTCTTCTTTAAAAATGTTTAGGCGGTTTGCCTTTTTTTCAGCGCGGTGCTCAAAATTCCGAAAATTTCCGATTTCGGCTGACATGGTGGTGTTAATCCAACCATAGATAATAACAAAATGAGATTATTATTGAAACGAGCTGATATTTATACTATAAAGAGTGCCGCAGTTAAGCCCTATCACTAATGAGAAGATGACTCGTTGTTGAGTGTACAGGCTCTATATTATTTATTTTTTTATAACATCAATTGGCAAGTAATTAGAGTATAAAAAAAATCTTTTGGGATTTCCAGCAATAAAAAAATGTTTTGTTTAGAGTGCACAAGTATAGCCGCACGATATACAACAGCAATTTCTCTGCAATTTTCATTCAGTTTTTATTGTGATTTTGACAAATAAGAATGCCGCGTAGTACGCATTTACCGGGAAAAATTCGGGCTTTTCGCGAGGATGGTTTGGGCTTTAGAGCAATCACGAAGAAAATATTAAATAATATTAACATTTTTACAAGACCCGGAGTCTTATGGTACAGCATTCCGACCTGGCCGTCCACAGAAGCTTACAAGACGCGGTCAAAGGCGAATAATAAAGGTTTCGTTCAATTCGGTGCGTTCATTGTCATAAATTCGGAGTGAACTAGATTTAGATGTTGCGGTTTCAACGGTTTCGCGTACTATAAAACGCAGCGGATTAATCGTCCGAAGCAAAATGGTGCCTGCTCTATATCTAACAGCAGCCCACAAGGAAAAGAGAAGATGAACTTCGGCGGTGGAAGTTGTATGATATGGGGGGCTTTCTGAGCTCGCGGTAAGGTTTCGCTGGCCTTTACCTCCACAAAAATGGATAGTGCAGCCTACACCTAGCTACTTGAAGATAACTTGGTACCATTTTTAAGACGATATTGGCGAAATTTGAAATGGTTTCAATCTCAAAACATGACATTTTTATTGCTGTAAAATTGTTAATTGATGCCATAAAATAAAAAAATAAAAAAGGGTCTGTGTCCGTTTAGAGTTTCCTGGAAAAGGCTTTTTACAGGGTGCACTGTACACAGGAGATGATCTTGAAGTAGTCAGGTCTTTAAATATATCGGAGTTACTATTAATCATAACTGATCGGTAAATAAACATTTTGAGTTCAAACTGTCAGAAGCGAAAAAGACCCTATTTTCTCCCTATTTTTTATGTATGCGCTGAAACTTAACACGAGGTTCATAGCCGAAGTCTTAAAGGGCGAAGATAATACGCGACTTACAAAAATGCCTGCAAGGAAAGCTTTAAAAATAAAATGATCATACTATTCTACAAAGACTGGAAGAATATTGCGGATAAATATAGTTGCAGTTTAAACATGGAAGAATCAAATCTTTTGGAGTGGGAAAGTTTAATATGCAAATTTGTCTCTGATGTCGATCAAGCTATGCAGAATGATTTAGTAACAGAAACAGCAAATTTCAACTCACATCGCTTCGCCATGCACAAGTTGATTGTATGGAAGATAATCGAAACAAAATACAAATTGGTCATATATTTAGAGCTGGAGGAGAACTGTTAAAACTCAACCACATGCCACACCGAAAAGACCTTCCACAATGTGGGCTATGCAACACAATAGAGAAAGAAAACATGTTTCATTTCGTTTGCACATGCTCCATTTTAAAGGAAATAAGGAGAGCGCATTTTGGAAAAGCTACTTTACGAATGGATGAAATAAAAAACCTTCGAAATGGAGAAAATATCTGGAACATCCTAATTGAACACCTTTTTGCAGCATACAAATATAGAATGAGAATAATATTGAGGAAAACTTCTGAAGTATCCATGAGCAGGTGTAGATTATTAATATTTTGTTACTATTCTTATAGATTAGTAAATCCAAGGCAGATGACTAAGCCATTGCTTATTTTTGTACTAAATTTGCGCGCGCAATAGAGGATATGAATACTCTTATACTATTACAGGACACGGGCGTTGTGAAGGAGAGAGAGAGAAAGAAAGATTTAGTGTTGTGGTTTTAAACTCAGATAGTATTAAGTTTCTGTAAACTCCAAGGGTAGCTAGATAACTGGGGAACTTGTTTGTTTTGCTTTTGTCATTGCTCATGATTCACAGTATCTTTTTTCCGTCCACCTGATGTCATCATCACGATCAAGTCGCATTTTCAGCCATATGACCACTCTACTGCCAGTGTTATGTTGATGAAATAGATGGTTCTTGACATCAGGATTTGAACCGTGAACCAACAGCGTGACAAGCGATGATGTTTCTACTACACCACGGCCACCCTCCTTATAAATAGTAAACTATAATTGGAAAAAAAAAAAAAATAAAATAAAATAAAGTACTCTCAATAATAAAAATAAAAAATTGAGAAAAACTACACTTTTTGAAAGTGAGTGTGTCTGAGGGCGAATTTTAACAATTTGAAGTCCAAAAATTGGTGACATACGGACGGACGGATATGTATGTATTTTATTTATTTAGTATATTACAATTCATTTGGTTTATCTTAATTTATATAACAATATTTAATTTTACTTTTAAGTTACTGTATTTCGTATATGTGATATTAAAATTTTTTTAAATCTTCTTAAAACAGTTTCATTCCTTATTGCACTAGGTAGTTCGTTAAATAATTTTAATCCACGATATAAGAGCATATTCTGTGTTCTAGAATCCCTATACAACTGTAATCTGAAACCGTAGTTGGATCTTAAGTTATATGGTTGAGAGTCCGGCCTTGTATATATCAAATTTATGGTCAAGTATTGTGGCACCATGCTGAATTCCATCTTAAATACAAATGTTAGCACATTGAAGATGATACGCTGTTTGATGTTTAGCCATTTCGACCATCATTCTACTCGAGGTATAATAGCCACATCGAAGAATTGTTGCCATCGCTTTATTCTGCAGCACCTGCAGTTGATCTACGTGTTTATTATTCCCCATAAACAAAATAGTAGAGCAAAACTCAAAGTTTGGTCTAATTATAGTATTATATATGTTAATTGCACAAATGGTTGTTATATTTTTTCTTATTCTTGCAAGAAAGGACACTTTTTTGGAAATTTTTTTAGTTATCATCATATGGCTATTAAAATTCATTTTACTATCTAATATTACACCGAGGTACTTTATTTCAGGAACTTGTTCAATCTCTTCATCATATATTTTTAAATTAATACATGCGTCACTATTTATAACCATACATTTAGTTTTGTTTACATTAATTTTTAGTTTGTTTTGTTGCAGCCATACACAAAGGTTTTTTAAGTCATTCTCAATATGCTCTTTAAGGTAATTCAAAGCTTTACCACAAACATTAAGGCATCGTCAACGAACAGGGACATTTGACTGTTTCTTAACACTTTACAGATATCATTTATGTAAATTAAAAATAATAAGGGACCGAGTATAGTTCCTTGTGGTACACCGAAACATGTATTTTTGGCACTAGACATTGTATGGCTAGATTAGATATACATAGCTTGTAATGCTGATTACAAATGTATATAGCATCGTTATGTCTCTATGTTACAAACGTTGTATCAAAATTAATATGTATACGCTATGGGTGTGACTATGGAATTGGGTATAAAAACATCCCCCTTAGCTTATGTGCAGCACCTAATACGCATGTACATATGCACCTACTCGCTTAAGAGGAACGATCAGCCTTCCCGCAGAAGACGTAGGAAAACTATTAGAAGCTGGAAGAATAAAAATCGGCTGGGTTAACTATCGCATCCGCGAACGAACATTGCAGTGTAAAAGCAAAGAAGACAGCTCTAAGCTATGTAGAAAATGTGGAACAGAAGGCCACATCCCAAAGAACAGTGAAAGAGAGCCATGGTACATGTTCTGTAGAAAGGATCACCCAGAAGATACGCAACACGTTGCCGGTAGCAGCAAATGCCCGGTCTTCAGGAGAACCATCACAAGCAAGACATCATGAAGATAATACAGATCAATCTTAAACTGCAAGACAGCTTATGAAACACACGACAGTAACATTTGGACTTGCGACAAAACTAAATAAGCTGCAATATGGATATGTGGAGGACATGCTTTCCAAGAAACCAATGAACAGGTGGATGGCTTTGTATGGGCAAAAATAAATGGCATTAACTTTTACAGCTGCTATGCCCGACTCATCTGGACGACGAGTGAATACCAGACAATACTAGATAATACTAGATAATTTAATAAACTATGCGCATGGTAGAACTCCAATGGTCATAGGCGGTGACTTCAACGCATGGGCAACAGAGTGGGGTAGCAGGCTCATCAACGCTAGGGGGCGTATTCTACTGGAAACCTTTGCTCCACTAGAAATAGTACTTGCAATCAAGGGGCGCGCAAACACCTATCGCAAAGCAGGTATGGGGTCAATCATCGATATAACCTTTGTGAGCAACTAATTATAGATATTAAGAAATCAGGTCCAAAATGGAAAAATAAACTCTTCGACAAGGACACATTCAAGGAAATGACATTCAAGGAGACTCTCTCGCACCAGCTCACCTGCACTATCGACACAGCGTGTGATGTGCCAATGCCCAGAAGAATAACCAGTAGAAGAGGTGCACCATGCTATTGGTGGAACGAGGAAATAAAAACACTCAGGGCAAAGTGTTTACAAGCCCGACGCAGAGTCCAACGATCCAGAGGAAGAGTCGATTTTCAGGAGGGACTAGACACATTTAAGCTGGCGCGACGCGATCTAAACAAGGCGATCAAAAGGAATAAGACGATATGTTTCAAACGACTCTGTAACGAAGCAGACATAAACCCTTGGGGCATGGCGTACAAAATGGTGATGACAAAGCTGAAAGGCCATAGGTCTCCACAGATAACTTGCCCAGCTATGTCACGATCCATAATAGAGCATCTATTCCCCCATAGACCACCTACTCGGTGTAACATAATCCTCCCGGTTATTACTCAGGAGGAACTATTCGAGGCATGCAAAAAGATAGGCAACAATAAAGCCCCCGGACTGAATGGCATCCCCAATAAAGCAGTGAAACTGGCTGTTCAAAAGAGGTCCGATATCTTTATAACGACGATGAACAAGTGTCTAGACTAAGATGTTTTTCCTGATCCATGGAAGCTCCAACATTTGGTGCTGCTACCAAAAGGAAACAAGCCGCCGGGTGAACCATCGTCATATCGCCCAATATGTCTACTCGACTCTTTGGGAAAGATTCTCAAACGAATAATATATAACAGACTGCTAGTGGTAGCAGAGGAGAAAGGAGTACTGTCAGATCAGCAGTTCGGATTCAGAAAATCGCGTTCTACTGTTGATGCCATAAAAGCGGGAGTCCATACAGCAGCTGAAGCGATCCAGGAGAAAGATGCCGAGAGGGGACAAAGAAATACTGTGCAGTAGTGACTCTGGACATTAAAAATGCTTTCACCTCGACAGATTGGTCGTTTATAAGGAGATCGCTGGCCAGAATCACAAATTACTTCACAAACAGGAAGTTGGGGTACCAAACTGACGAGAGGTACTACAACGTCACTGTAGGAGTCCCACAAGGGTTGGTACTAGGCCCTCTTTTATGGAATATTATGTACGACGGAGTCCTGCGCCTAAATCTGCCACAAGGAGTTAGGATAATCGGGTTCGCTGATTATATCGCCGTAGTTACAGTGCCCAAACACATCCATGAAATAGAGTCAGCCCCAGAAGAAGTAATCGCAAAATCAAAGACTGGCTATTATCCGCCGGTCTACAATTAGCAGACCACAAAACTGCGACTGTTCTTATAACAAGTCGAAAGGCTGTTGAATATGCGAATATTCGAGTCGGCAGCCAGACTATAAGATCAAAAGAAGCAGTTAAATATTTATGAGTAATGCTTGATAATAGAAGCCCACGTGGAAGAGAACTTCCCTACTGCAGGCGGCCCTCTCGAATAGAATCAAACATCGGAGGACCTAGGTACGCTAGATGAATTTTCTTATCCAGAGTCGTCAGCTCGGTTCTCCTGTATGCTGCCCCGATTTGGTTAGTGACGATGGAGACACGGAGAAAACTGTCGGCAACATACAGGCTCTGAGCGATGAGAACAATCAGCGTTTTCCGAACAATATCGGACGAAGCAGCCTGTGTCATAGCCGGAATGATCCCTATCGACATCCTCGCAAACGAGATAGTAAGGATCTACGAAAGGAGAAGCTTGAGCAATCAAGAAGCAGGGATTGTCAAGAAAAGAAAAGAGGAAGAGAAGGCAATATCAATAGTTATGTGGCACGCTAGTTGTGAAAACAGTACAAACTCAGATGGACCTACAAGCCGATCCCCACTATTAAGGCGTGGATAAGATGAATGCTTGGGGACTGCAACTACCATCTTACACAGTTCCTATCGGGTTACGGTGGCTATCGGAAGTATTTACACACATTTGGGCACGATAACTTACTTTTCTGTCCAGATTGTCAAAATCAAGAGGAAGACACAGAACACGTAGTGTTCTATTGCAATCGCTTCGCAGAATGGAGAAATAACTTGCCGAGTCCACCGCTCCTTATAGACCATATGTTGCGATCAGAGGAGAACTGGATGGAAATTTGCGAAGTCGTAACGAATGTGTAAAAAGAGCTTCGTATAATTGAAAAAGCAAGGAGAGCAGAAGCAGCAATACAAGAAGGATAGCATTAATATCTAACCAGCCCCGCGAAGTAATACCTAACGGCAGTCCCGCGGGGAGAGTGCTAAAAGTGAGCTGGGTGTGGATTAGTACATAGGAGCATCCCTGGAATCGAGTAATCGGGTCTGCGAATCGTACATATTAGTAGGCTACCACATCCATTGGCGCATCCATAAGAAAAAAAAAAAACCGACTCGCTTGACAAACAAAGGTTTGGAACAGTCTCACGATTTTACCCTTCCTAAACGGAGCCCAACTCATAATCCCGGGAAAGCAATCACGGGAAAAATTTCACAATATACATATATTTCTAAAGTATAAGGAAAAAATAAATTTTTGCTGCAAAAACGGGTTGTTTCTAATGTGTTCGAGATACAAAATAAAAAAAAAAAACAATTGATACTGATGTTGAAAAGTATTCGGTATTATTTTGCATGAAAGCCTTAGTCAACACTTAATGTAATTTCCGCAAACTTTTTCTAGCTATCTGAATGTCCGTGTTAAATGTCCTGTTTTATTTTGTGAACTTAAATTTTTTTTTTTTTGATAATCAGTTTTATTTCTATATCGTTAAAATTGAAAAGAATTTAAGTCACCTATAATGATAATATCACTCTTATGGATACCTAGCCATTGTGACATCCCGGGAAACTGTGCAGCTAATGAATTAGCTCGACAAGGTTCACTCGGCACAAACAACAGGCGTACTGAATGTCGACGCGGCAACTTATCTAAGTGGATACAATGCAATAATGCTTTTCTAATTTGATCAACCCTGAATCTTAACAGATCAAAGGTATTGCTAAGACACCGGAGATACAGCGCCTCCAAACTCATAAACATCACAACTGGACACTGCATCATTGACACACATGATCAGAGACTTTTGCAAGCAGTGATTTCTGTAGAAGCTGGTTAGAAGAGTGGGATTACTCGTAGAAGACTGTAGTTCCACTTCCTCTAGGAGAGTACTTCGACTTACAAAATCAGTGGCTTCATGATAAGGAGTAGATGGTTCCGGAAGTAGATATGGATCGTAATCCCTACCTACTATTCCAAATCCCTGAATTATCCCGAGATCGGTCTGATTTTCCCTGAATCCTTGAATTGTGAAAACCCCGGGAAATGGGAAACCCTGCTAAAGATCTTTACACATCAAAAACCTTTGTGTAATGCGGATAGGTTTGCAGTAAAAATGGCGAAAGATCCGGAAGTCTTACCTAACGATTGCTAATCGATGGTTTTACTTTGCCACTAAATTACTCGTATTACCTTACATATGTATGTATGCTTAATCTTTGCAAAAAGTATTGATTCACCAGAAACATTACTGTAAAAAGGAGCTAAGATCTCTAGCACAAAAATCCTGCAACATGTCAGCCACGAAAAGAAGTGAGGTATTAATGTGCTATAATTTTAACCTTCCTAAATAAAATTTGAACCTTGGTCATTACAATAACTGTACGAAAAGTTACTGTGAAGAAAGACGTACTGTTGCAGATAGGCGGAAACCTAGCATACGTTGTACTGAGGCAAATAAATATAAATTCTAAAACCTTCTCAGGAACTTGAAATTAGTCCAAATACTTTGTGGTCAATTCTTCATAAAGATTTGCATTTGTTCCCGTGCAAGATTTAGTTGACTTAACGACTTCTTCCGCAAATTCGTTCATGTCGACATGCATTTGCTAATGATATCCCTGATTTTCATGAAAAAATCGTTGTGAGTGATGAAGTGCATTTTCATTTAAACGGTTATGTAATAAACAAAACAGTCGGTTCTGGGTAAATGGAAATCCACAAATTATTCATCAATCACCTTTACATCCTGGAAAAGTGACAGTGTGGTGTGCTATTTGTTCTGGATTGTCATTGGATCCCTCTTTTCAGAAGGTGGGTATGGATTTACTGCCACTGTTGCTGTTGAACGATACCACCACATAACAGACATTTTATTGACACCTGTATTGGATGCTTTGGGCCTGGGCAACATGTAATTTCAACAGGACGGTGCCACATCGCATATAGCCAACTCAATAATGCAATTACTTCATCACCGAATTATCTTCAGAAATAGTGAATTCGAGTGCCTCCTACGGTCGCCAGAGCTAACAGCCCCGGTCTTTTTTTTAAGGGGATATCTGAAGAGCATGGTATACAAAAACTGCAGCAAATCAAGCTAAATATTCGAATTGAAAAGAGCTCGTATTTGTGAGGCTAATTGAGGCGGACATCTGTCCTACATATTCCATACATATTTCCCAAACTCAATAAAACTTTGTGTGAAAAGAAAATGTTTTATTTTTTTACAAAGTTATTCAAAAAATCGTGTAGAACGACCTATAAAACTATTTGGTTCCAATTATACATGTTCTTTCTATCGTCTAGTTTGCTGGGAGTTTTTGAAAGTAATAGAATTTGAAAAACAGTTTATACAACTAGTTTCTAATGAAGAAAAGGGTTTTTTTTTCTAAATTTTTTGACATTTTTGTCAGTCACATTTTACACATACAGTAGCAAAGTATGAAAATTGGTAAAACTAAATTTGGTGAAAGTTCTTATTCAGCTTTATATTACACTGTAAGGAAAGTCTTCATTTGTGTGTACTAAGATAGATGACATCGATACAAATTTTTCACACAAATAAACATAACAGCAACCTACAGCCGCCTAAGCATAAAAGTGAAACGAATAATATCTAAGTTGTTCTAACCACAGGTGGTAGATATGAACAGCCCTTTGTCGCGCGGTATGATACCACCACTTCTTGCTAATTACGTTACGAAGCTTAACAGATGGATGGGTACTTCAGGAATCTCGGGGCTCTCTCAGCGTTATAGGTTCGCCTATCCTAGGATAGGTTAGGTTAGATTGGAGAGAAGTGCATCTACAGCTGTGGCCAACTAATTAGAAACACAGCAACGCGTCGCATTCCAATCAGCGTAAAATATTTCCTTTCAATATAACGGTATTTGTTTTGGTTTACGGAGGAAGATTCACATTGTATGTCAAGGAATAATGCATTTGGAGATTATTTTCTCTGCTGTGCACATCGTAATACCAGTAAGTGTTAATTTTCATGTGACATTTAATTAGAAACACTAGTTCGAAACTAAAATTCTATTTAATTAATTAAAAAATAAAACGTCAATACTAAATTTCACTGGTAAGGCAATAATTTAACGGGTGTTGAGATTATTTAGGGGTTTATTATTTTGTTTTGTTTTACAACATTTTATGATGGGTAAAGCCAAAAGTTGTGATCCAGCTACTCGGAAGGCAATTGTCGAAATGTGGAAGCTGAAAATGCCATACCGATCGATCGCCACCCAATTGAATTGCTCGGTTAAAAAAGTTTATGGTGCTAATAAGCATTACAAAAGTTTTGAAACCTCCGAGAATATGCTTCGAAGAAAACGAGCACGCAAAACATCTGTGAGGATCGACAGAAAAATTGCACGACTGGTCACATCCAATTCAAAAATAAGTCCAGCGGAAATTCAACGACATATGAAACGACAATGATGAAAATGACCGTCCGATTTCGATTCGCACTATAAGACGACTATTGGTCGAATCAGGATTGAATGGTCGCACGCAAGAAACCGCTTGTAACACCAAACCAAAGAAAAAATTTCTTTTGCGAAGTCCCACCTGAATTGGACAACAAATCAGTTAATCGGATGGGTCAAGATGGCGCTCGGTACATACGACGACCAACAGGTGCACCTTTGCATCCAAAGTATGTGCTGCCGGTCGTTAAGCGTGGTGGGGGATGACTCAATGTCTGGGGTTGTTTCTCGTGGAATGGTGTTGGCCCAATACATCGAATAGATGGAATTTTAACATCTGAAAAATACATCCTCCAGGGAGGAATAAAAGAACACGTTTTCTTTTCGACGATCACAACCAGAATGCCGGAAATTATTTCGTTTCCACGCCTTTCCAGTTCCATTTTATTATTGAATTTACAACATGGCCAACCTAACATTTTTTATTAGTTATAATAGAGAAACAGCAGAGGGCGTTAAGTTAACAAAAGTAATAATATTACAATATATTGAAAAATATGCTGATACCTTGGGCTGACGAAAATATGCCAGTTATCTGGAAATTCCAACAAGGCAATGACCTCAAACATACGGCTAAGGTAACCAAAAAGTTTTTCCAAGACAAATCCATTACCGTTCTTGAGTGGGCGGCATCGAGTGCAGACCTTAACCCGATTGAGCACCAGTGGGGCGATCTTAAAAAGGCAGTTGCTCTAAAAAATTCCACAATCCTGGATATTTTGTATAGCTGCGTGGAAAGCTATACCGGTGGAGCGCTGCAGGCAGTTAATTGAATCTATACAGCGAAGATGCACAGAAGTCATCAAACAAAAAGGCTTTGCCACCAAATATTAATAAAAGAGGCATCCTTGGCACTTTTCTTTTGTGTTTCTAATTAGTTGTCCAGCTGAAATTTTTTACTTCCTTCTTTAAAATTATTTTTTAAATTACTTGTTTGAATTATGTACATATTTGTTTTCTTTTGTTATTTTAGATTCAATTAATCATATAAAAAAAATTTTGTTTCAATAAACAAATCAAAATAAATAAATAAACACGTTGAGAAAATCGTCAAGAATAGTGTTTCTAATTAGTTGGCCACAGCTGTAAGTGCTTATCACGGAGGCCATATGGTCCATTGTGTTTCCCTTTTTTTTGTGTGGAACCTATATTTAAAACCTTTGTCTTGCGGTGGATTCTGTTGCAAACCAGCATGCTCTCTTTATGAAGCCTATCATGTTCCTAAGTGGAACTTGTATGAAATCCCCTAGTTCGTCAAAAAGCGTGTTTGCCATATGACGGAAGCGGCAATTTTGAAGATTTGGGCAATCACAAAACAAGTGTTTGGTGGTTTCTGTCTCCTCTATATCTTGACAGCTCCTGCAGTGGTAGGGTGTGTTGATGCCTAGTCTGGCAGCCATTTCCCCTATCGGGCAGTGAGTGTCCTGTTAGCGAGCCTATCAAGATTCGAATTTATTTTTTATTCATCACCAATAGGCTTTTTGTTCTGTTTTCATCCACTGTTGGCCATAAGCTGCGAGATATGACACAGTCGCTTCTGGCGGACCACGCCACCTATTGGAGCTTCTACTGATATCCGAGTATGTTGAAAATCTAATGCTGATCCCTTTTTAGCTAGTTCATCTGCGTTCTCATTTCCGTTTATATTGCTATGTCCAGGAACCCAGCAGAGAGTTACGCCATGGATGTTGCATATTCTGTACAAGGTATCGGATATTACGGCATCTGGAAACTGTTTTCGATCTGACTTCCTCGCAGTCCAGTGCTTTGATTGCCTCTTAACTATCCACGAAAATTGTAACCTTTGAATGATATAGTTTTTAGCTATGTACGTATATACTCTGTGTAGCCCTATCAATGGTGAAGACCTCACCTTAAAAGATGTTACAATCATCTGGGAATTTGTGTGAGTGGTTGATTTTAAGTGACTCCCAAAAAACTCCAGAGCCAGTTCCCCATTTTAGACCCGTCAGTGCAGAGCTGAATGTTCTGTACATTAATTAATGTGTTGGAGTCCCACTCTTGTCTTTCGGGAATAAAAGTGGAGTAGTTCTTGTCGAAATCTATTTAGGGTATGATATAATCTGTTGTTCTGTCGAGATCGGTTATACTATACTTGTCCATAGGAGCTTTGCTTCCATGCGCCCGATTGTTTGAGACGATTCGCCCTCTTGGTATCGTATGTACTCATCTAGGGGAGGGATATTTAGCATCAACTCTAAACCCGCTTGTGGTATTGATCTCTGTGCTCCAGTTATGTTAATGCGTGCTAATTTTTGTACCTTTGTGAGCATTTTAAGGTAGCTGGTTTTGTATGTTGCATTCCACCATACAATAATTCCGTAGGAAAGGATGGATCTGACAATAGCCGTGTACATCCAGTTAATCATGGGCGGACGCAGACCCCATTGTTTACGAAAGGTTTTCTTGCACGCATAGAATGCGCAAAGAGCTTTCTTCATTTTTTCTTCCGTGTTCACTTTCCAGGTGAGCTTCGAATCAAGGATGGTTTGGAGATATTTAGCTGTTGTGGAGAGATTCAGAGGAATTCCATTCAGTTTAGGGGGATCAAATTCATTTATTTTCCTTCTATTGGTAAACAGAACCAGTTCAGTTTTAGTCGGATTTATACTTAGACCGTTTTGTTCTGCCCAGGAGGTCACTGGTTACCTACCCTAAGAGAAGATTAAAAACTAAAGGGCATAAATGGATCACACGTACAAGCTACATACATATGTGCTGTTCATTCATATATTGTTCAGATTTAAAATTTATACAACGACGACGAAATTTTAGTTTTCGCCAAATGTGTTAAAAGAGTAAAAAACTTTTTTGATCATATCATCCAACCATATCCTTAAAATAGCCAATTTTCGCAAATCCGCTAATAAGTAAAGTACCGTTATTCGAATTTTTAACAAAAAATTGAGTAACGTAATCACATTGCAAAAGTCCGTGTTACCTTAGAAATTAAATTTTATCGAAATAGTCGTTTTCGATAAAAATTCGCTTTCAAAATTGGTCTTAATAAAAGTACCATTAATTTCGCCTCTGGGCATTATTCAAACGACTCCAGATATGAAGTTTGATGAAAATTTGTCCAGCCGCTTAGTCTGCAGTCCTAGGTACAGACAGGCCGACAGGCAGAATTGCGAAACCTACTATTTCGTGTTCCTCTATAATACTTAGTAATATCCAAATTAATCAAAATCTTGAGATCGAAAATTTTCCCAAAAACATGCTTTACAATCCCTCTAGAATGGATCGTATGATACCCTATCCCCCATCTTTTAGCTCACTCCTAAAAAGTGAGCTTGGCGTTGCTAAATTTTTAAAACAGATGGAATGATATCTTTCTGTACAGAGAATATTTTCGCCATTTTTTTCATAAATTTTATCACAAAACTGTTGTTACAACTTTTTCATAGCAGAAAGTGGGCGTGGCTCCCAGAATTAGTAACCGAAGTTCACGGATTCTAATGAGATATTCAGCTTTGAAATAGCTTTGAAAAACGAATATTTTATTTTTTTTGAGAAACACCCTCAAAATAGGCCATACGTCCACGTAAAATGTACGGAAAAAATATTTACCAAGACAATATTTTTCAGTTTCTAGCAAAAATATTGTGAAAAAATACACTTATTTAAAAGGGGACGTGTCTGTGGGCGGATTTGGGGCAATTTTTACACTTTTACTGCTTCGTAAAGAAAGCTTATATGCAAAATTTCATGTTCCTCAAAACTTAAGGCCCAAAAAGTGGTGACCTACGGACGGATTGATGGATGGACGTACATAGCTAGATCGACAAATATTTATATTATTGGGGGTCCATGCTTGTTATTTATCTCTGTTATACACTACGTATCGAACTACAGGTTATAGATAACGATGTACAGAAAGGAAAGTGTATGAAGATTTTGGGTAGATTAAAAACACCGGAGGCTATCACAGTTCGACTTTTATTTAAATGCTTTACCATATACACTGGCGATCACTAGGATGAGGCCATACATTTTGCAATCGATTTTTACTCTTTATACCTATTGGAAATGTTGTACCCCGAAACTTTTACTACCTGTGAACAAGTACATATTTTCCCAACAGGGGGTCATAAAATTAAATGAGGGTAAATGAGAAACTACCGTTGGAATTTCCCAAGATCAAACAATGAACTACTTGAAAAGCGTATAAAAAGATGCAACACTAGGATGAGGCCACATGCAAAATCTTAGAAAGAAAGGAAAAAATGAATAAAATGTTTACATTTTATGGTTTTAAAACATTTATTTATTACGTTTTCCTACATTAATAGTGAGTATGCCCGCTATTTTTCGATATGACCTCTATAAGATGGTTTGGAATAGAATCATACAGTTTTTTTTTTTAAATAATCAAGAGAAATTTGGGCCCAGGTATCACGAATAGCTTCGATTAAAGTGTCCTTGTCTTCAAATTGTCTGCCGTCTTCATACACTTTACGAGATAACCATGCCCAAACATTTTCGATTATGTTTAAGTCCGGTGAATAGGGCGGCCATGGCAAAAGTACCACTTCTGATTGAATCCAACTTCTAACAACCCTGGGAGTGCGGATGGGGGCATTGTCTTGTTGGAATATCCAGGGCAGGGGTCCGAAAATGATTTTCACTTTTGGAAATGACCGTTCCAGCAAACATTTGTAGTTGTTTCCTTTCATTGTTGTGGACAAAAACTCCAACTCGATTGTGTCATAGTAGGTAAAAGCTCCCTACACTATTACACCTGATGTACGGCTATGATGTCTTGCCAAAATAAGCTCCTCCTTTCTTAGATCATGGAAATAAAAGTTGTAACCATCGGGGCCGTCAAGGTTAAACTTTTTTTCATCCGAAAAGACAACGCGTTTCCATTCACTGCTCCAAGCGACATGTTCTCCTGCAAAATTCATTCGATGCTCCTTGCGTACTTGCTTCAAAACAGGTTTCTTTTTAAGTTTTCTTCTCTGTATAGTACCACTTTTTCATATTATCCTTCGGACCGTTGCTATGCTGGCTGATACTCCGCTGTTGGCCCTTATTTTAGTCGCTGGTAGAGTAGAATTTGAGGCAAGCCGTAGAATTAACCACTTTTCTCGCAACGCTGTTGCTTCTGCCGTGCGTTCTTTTTGATTTTTCCCATAGTGTTGTGCATCCGCAAGATAACTGTTTACAACAGTCTTACTTCTATTAAGCCTCCTTGCAATTTTTCGGCCTGAGAGTCTTAACTCCTTGAAAGCATCTATTTTTCCCCTTTATGTCGCTGTCAAAGTCTTTCCGGAATTCTTTTTTTGTAAAAGTTTCCGATTACAACATTTCCAACAGGTATAAAGAGTGAAAATCGATTGCAAAATGTATGGCCTCATCCTAGTGATCGCCAGTGTATGTATGTGGTATTTGAGAGGAAATCGCAGAGCCAGTTTCAGTTGATCGAGCATTACACTGATGCACAGGTTTTTCGAGATCACTAACACTACCGATTTGTTTGAATTTGGTGATTATATTTCGAATAGTTAGGCGATTATGACGACCATAATCTGTCCTTAAATCGCGATACACAGATATTACAGAACTGTTATTTTTGTAGTAAGATGCAATGATTTTAATGCATTGAGTGGTGATTAAAAGATCAATATTGTAAAGTGGCAAGGCAAAAACTAACTACTTGCCACTATTGATGACAGATGGACTTGACAGGTGCCATATGGCAGGGATGTGAAATCAAACTTTACTACTTGTAAACTTGTTCCACCATCCACAACCTGTGGACAAGTCCGGTAGCCTGCAGCTTGGCCTTCGCAAAATGCCTCATATTCCACGATCCGGAATGCGACATTTGTTTCTAAAAGTGATGAATTATTTTGTATTTGTTTCTATTGGTCGCATACAACTTGGTCCTACCAAGCAGCATAATCCAATTAGCAAGCTCTTATTTCCTACTACACTACACAACCCACAGAATTTGTGAAATATTTGTCTTTGACCAAAAGTTTTTTAGATATGAAATAAACATATCTTCCCCCTTTCCTCGAAATAAACCAGAAAACAAATAAATAAAATGTAGAAATGACAGTACGAAACATAAAGGTGCGATGCTCGAAACTTCAATTGTGCTTTTCGCTTGCTACAGTAAATGCATTTTTCTCTTAGACGAGAGTATATAATTTGAAAAACCTTTTCATCACACCCACCCTAGCTCTAAAAATAACACACAAAAATAAATAATTCAGTTTTTTTTTTTTTTTTTTTGTTTTGTAATTCACCCTCATCAAAGTTAGCGCAATCTTTTCATGTACCATGAACCTTTCCGGACACATATCCTCCTTCAAAACACTTCCCTAGTTGATTCAAAGTGGAAATCTAGTAATGGGAAATGTTTGTCTCCACCACTAAACGCTTTTCACAAAGTGCAGGCAGGTGAATGTTCTGTCACGATTTTCTACCTCAAGTAACTTCAAAAACTTTACGAAAGCACACTCGTTCCCATACAGGCACATACCGAGAAAATGTATTAAAAAATAAAATAAGTCCGAACGGAAAGGCGAAAGTATCATCACGTGTTTGCGGTAGATGAAGGGTTAAATCTTTCAACTTGAACAAAAATCGCTTATGAAGGTGATCTGTCGTCACCAGCTGTTGCGGATAGGTTTCCGCGGTACACATTATTTGGTAAAAGTTCTCACAGTAAGAGGAAGGACTGATGTATTTATTTGAGCATATAATTGGACCTAGCTCTAACAGGGTTGGGTGTATGAGTTTTTTGCACATTAAATCGGATTTCATATTTCATATCACAGATACCCACTATGTGTGGTTTTTAATGTAGGAGTATACCACACAAAGTATTTATGCCCTATTCCATAGGTATATTAATTTTGAAACATTGCTTGTAACACAGAGAATTAATAACTATACACACCCAAAAGTAAGCATCTAAAGTTATGTCGTCCGTTCGTCCATTCGTCCGTACGAGTATATCACCAGATTTTGACATTCAATTTAAATTAAATAAGTAACGGGTATTCTATGAAAAGGTATACTGTTTTCGTTTTGACAGGCCGCCATTTTGGTACAGGGTAGTTTTGACAGTTCTTATTTGCCATTCGTGAAGTGTACACGTGACGAATTTATTACGGAACAATGTTCCATGAATCAACGTGCAGTAGTAGCTAAAATGATAGTCTTAATAATAACCTTTATTTTCATGAAAATATCGTAATGAGTGATGAAGCGCATTTTTATTTAAATGGCTATGTTAATAAATGAATCCTGTCTGTTTTCGACAAATGAAAATTTAAAAATTATTCATGAGTAACCTTTACAACAATAAGTGGAAAATCAACGCCGAAGACTCCGACAGCTACCGTCTTACAAATTGAATACTGAGGAAATAAAGGGTTTTTCAATAGGGACATAACAATTTTGTGTTTTAACACAAGCAACTTTGTGAGCGCAACTTTAAGAGCGCTTACTCCAATTTTCAGTCGTAATAATTGTCCCACCAGACAGGCTGTGTGTACTATATATGATAAATCAACATATGCACTATTGAATGTTCCTGTAAGTGCTTCAGTTCAAAAAGAGCCAAATCAGTCGATTCCACGCCGTTCACAGGAATTGCGAATCTCACAGTCAACATTGTGGCGAATTTTGGCCTGCACCCTTAAAAGATCAAATTAACAAACTGAATTTTCTTGATCATTTGAAGCGCCGAAACTTCTCCGATTGGTCTCTGCAAAAGTTTGAAGAATATCCTGAATTTCAACGAAAAATCATCTTCAGCGATGGAGCTCATTTTTGGTTCAAAATATGCATTATTGGACAGCATCAAACCTATATGTGCTTCAAGAGACTCCATTGCATCCACAAAAAGTGACCGCGTGGTGTAGATTTCATGCCGGAGCTGTGATCGGACCGTACTTTTTCGTCGATGAAAATGATTGCCATGTTACGGTCAATGGGGTCGCTATCGTGCTATGTTGGAAGACTTTTTTTGGCTTGATTTCAGTGATATGTAGTTCCAACAAGATGGTGCCACATGCCACACAGCTGGTCAAATAATTGATCTATTGAAGGGTAAGCTCGGTAATCGTGTAATCTCGAGAAATGGTCCGGTCGAATAGCCAGCTTGCTCATGCGATTTAACGCCGATGGATTTATTTTTATAGGGTTACGTGAAGTTGTTGGTTTATGCCAACAAGCAACAACGTTAGAGGTTATAGATCGTCCATGCTGTGAATATCGTTAAACGGGAAATGCTACATAATCTTGAAATATATTCCAAGTATATTTAGTATTTAGTTTCCAGATTTTGACATTTGTTTCACTTCCGAATGTCATTTCAATTTAGCTTTAAGTGTTATTCCGAGATTTTTATCCTCGTTTGCAAACGCAATTAGGACCGAGTTTGTAAAGAAGAGCAAATTATTCACTTTCTTATAATCAAAATGAACAGATTTGGTTTCATTCAATGCGATTCGCCAAATTTTTGTCCACTCATTTACTCTATTCAAATGCTTCTTGCAATTTTCCAGTAGTCTCTTCGATCGTTTTACATACTGCAAAGATGGCAGTTTCGTCGGCAAAAGTTGCTAATATGGTTTATCAAGTTTATATAATATAACAAGAGCGCTTCTTTACAACCCCAGTCATTATTTCTTTAAAATCAGAAAATTCGTTTCTGTTTGACACGGAAGAGTGGTATATCTTAAAAAATGTTATATAAGTGTTCAGGAAGAACTTTACATAATGTGCACTTCAAGATAAACCTTATCATAAGCTTTCTCAATTATATCGGTTATTGTTTAATTGTAAAATGCTCGTTTCTGAATCCTAACTGTTGATCAGGAATGAGACGTTTCCCTTTTATAACTGACTGCAATCGCCCAAGAAATATCCTCTCAAAAATTATTGACACAGGCCTCCCTGTTTTATGCTAACCTTACAAAAGATTAAAAACTTAGATAAAGTCTACGAAATAAAAACGATCCTCAATTTCGCAGTTAAATTCGAACCACTGTGTAGGAATAAGAGATAATAGCCCAATGTAAACGTTGCCAAAGATTCAATTACACGCAAACGTACAACAACAGGGAATAGAGGAACAAACCGAGACGGTAAATACGACGGGGTTACCAATACCATGCGTTACCAATACCCCTCGTCACCGCAGAAGATGTCGGCAAGCCTGTGTAAAAATCGAAATGCGTCTGGTGTCAATGGAATTCCGAACATTGCGTTAAAAGCAGCAATAAATTGGCGCCCACACATATTCGCATTTCCCTACCAGTGGACGAAACAAAGATTGGTCTTACTACCAAAAGGTAATAAACCTCTACCTCTATGCATGTTGGACATCGTGGTGAAAATATTAAGAAAGTTTTCAACACTGCAAACTGGAGAAACCGCCAAGAGAGTACCAGGCTACTTGCAGAAGATAATGACGGACTATTTTAGAAATAGAATGCTGCACTATGACACCGACGATGGAACGAGGCGGTATAACGTTACAAGTGGTATTTCACGACGTCATCAGACTTAGAATCACGAGTTTTTAGAAAATAATTGTCTTCACCGACGACATATCAATCACTGTAGTGACTGAACTTCTTGAGGAGTTGGAGCATGGCTGCAATGAAGCTATCGGGATGATCCACGACTGGACGCATGTGCCTACAACTTGCAGAAGAAAAGACAAAAGTAGTGCTTATCAGCAGCAGGTGATTAGAGTAACAGTGGGCGATCACGTTGTAGTTTCCAAACCAGAGTTGATGTACCTTGGCATTACTATAGATACAAGGCCAACTTTAAACAACATCTGCAGCATGCAGCTGAGAAGGAAGCAAAGGTACCGGCTGTCTTGGCTATGATCATGCCAAATATCGGCGGGCCAAAACATAAGAAGAGATTGCTCTTAACAAAAGTTGAGGCATCGATAATGCTCTACTGCTCCCAAATATGGGCTGATGCTTCAGAGCCTATCTCTATAGGTTTGGACACGACGATAATCCCTAATGCTCAACGTGCACGAAAGCAGTCGAAGACGCGGAACATATCATGTTCCATTGTCTACTATATTGTAAAGAATGGCAGTTGCTGGTGAACGAACTGGGTGAGGACCTAATCCCAGACAACATCACCAGACATATGATGAGCAGGGAATAGGTTTGGGAAGGAGTTAGCCACGCTGTGGCAAACATTATGAAGGAGCAGCGAAGATAGGAGCGATAACGAAATGCACCACAAGAGGCTGCCAACATGAATGAGCCGAGTACCGAGGCTAAAGTACCCTCGCGATGAAATGCTTGACGGCAGTGCCGCGAGATCCATGTGTAGGAGAGGAGGTGGGTTTAGTGGGTGGAAATCCCACACTGTTACTGAGTACGAGCTCAGTTTCATCTTTAAAAGTTTTCCACCTCCCGACATAAAAAAAAGAAGACCTTTACATCCTGAAAAAGTGCCAGTGTGTTGCGCTTTTGGTCTGGAGGAGTCTTTGCACCGTACTTTTTCGAAGATAGATTTGAAGTTACTGTTACTGAAGAAGGATACCATCACATGGCTGAACATTTGTCGACACCTGAATTCGATGCTTCGGGCTTTCTCAACATGTGGTATCTGCAGGACGGTGCTACATCGAATACAGTCAACGCAACAACACAGTTACTCTATCAACTGTTTCCAGACCGAATTAACTGCAAAAATGGCGCCCACGGTTGCTAGCCCTGAACTTCTCTTAATTGGGATATCTAAAAACCAGGGTCTATGCTAATAAAACGCAAACACTGCTGCAACTCAAACAAAATATTCGAGATGAAATAAGTGGAATATCGGCCGACATGTGTGAAATGAGAGTTCGCATTTGTGAGGCAAATAGAGACGTCCTTTCGTTCGACATTATATTCCGCATATATTTCCAGACCCTGAATAAAACATGTGTGTGTTCAAAAAATTATTTTTAGATTTTAACAAAGTTATTCGAAAAAAAAGGGCATGACTTGGTCACACGTACTTGCTCCATATGTGCTTGCTCCATTGTTCAGATTTAAAATTGATGCAATGTTGAAAACAAACAACAACATTTTAGTTTTCGAAAAGCTTTTTGACCATATGTCATTACATATGTCAAAAATAACTTGATATCAATATTGAATCAAATCGTCAGCTTTTAGGCTACAGTCCGAGGTACAGACAAACAGAATTACGAGACCTGTCTTTTAGAGTTGCTCTATAATGGTAACACCAACATTTATCAAAAGCTCGAGATCGAAAATTTCCACGAAAACAATGCTTGCATAGGAGCAAGTAAGAAGTAGTATACCTTCCTATAGAACAACATGTATAAGCTTTTAAAAATCCTAGCAGCAGAAGTGTCAAAATTTCTGAAATCTGCTCAAAAGCATGCCCTCTTTTTACAAAATGTGTTTTTTTTCATTATTTTTCTAGAAACTTTTTCGGTAATTCATTAGTCTATATTTACTTTGTAGAAGGTTTTTTTTTTCTTTTCAGAAACCATATTTTGATTTCTTACAGCTATTTACGATGATGGAAGAGTCCGTGAAATTTCGATACGAATGGGCCACTTTCTCTTAAGAAAAAGCCGTAACAATTTTTCTGATCTCTTAACAATATTGTAATTATTCTGAGAAGAAAGATGTCATTGCATTTGATTTACAAATTTCACAAACCCATTATTACTTTACTAAGGGTAGAAGTTGTGGGTATCATACGAGTGGTTTCAGATGGATTATACTTTCCCGTATGTTTTTATATTTTTTTAGCTTTTAACTGTAGGTACTCTTGTGGATTAACTAACGCTCATATGCAATAACTTAATTAAAATTTTTGAAATGAGTTTTATGTTACACATTCACTGCTTCCCAATTGGAAATAATTTATTTGCAAAGGGTACATAATGTACTATGTACTGCATAATTAGTAATTATTATTTCACAAGTAAGTCATTCGTTTATTGGACAACATGGATCTATGCATGTACGAGTATGTATGTTTATACGTACCCTCTCCAAAATTCGCTTTTATTCATTTGTAATTCGGAGTGAATACGTGAATTTCACATTCTTTGGGAAGATTTTAAGAATGGTTGGGAACGGTTCTATAGCTACATATGTATTTTAGCTGTAGATTATTGTTGTGAGCTAGGGTAGGCCACGGAGACAACTTCGGTACAGGTAAGGAGGACTGCGGAACGCTCACGGTTCCTCGGCTCAGCTGGACGGACGGGGTGGTTCTTGTCTACCTCATTTTGCACCACCTGCACAGCACACGAAATTTCGAGCCAGAATCAAACAAAAAAAGAAAAAAAAAATCAAAAAAAAAGAAGGACTTTACTCTATGCAGACTGCGGGCGAACTCTAAAAGATAGTCCAAGAAAAGTAAAAGAAGAAAAAGCGGAAAATCCGAAGACTTATGCCCATGGCAAGGAGAAAGATCTGGAAGGAATACGCCAAACTTACCCTAACTAGCCTAAACTAAACCTAAACCAACCTAGTGACTTAAGCTAATCCCTAGCCTATACTAAACCCCTATCATGCACCCATCCCACTGTCTCTCCTCGCCAAATACCCAAGGTATCATATCTTCGAGTGACATGTAAAATATTTATAATTTGAATGAATAAATAAATGAAAACACTTAACAGACGGGTTGTTTTTTCTCTGTCTTTCTCAGTTTCCGGGCATTTTTTTAATAGAATTAAATAAAGATGTATGTATGGTTTTAAAGCGTTTCAGTTTTATTAAATCAACACAATTTTTTGGGTTATTTATTTATATGTCTAGTAATTCTGACAAGCGTGATATTTTGTCAAACATTCATCGTTGCTAACTGGAACCTGACAGAATTGACACATACGAGTATACCTTGCTTCGCTTCTTTTTCTTTGAGCTGCAGACTTTACAATGCTTTTGAGGATATTTTTATTTTCTTTCCCAAGAATTTGCTTAAGGATGTACTTCTTTATGTTTCCCGATAATCCACCTGGTGGATCCATTATATTTTTGGAGTTCTCCTAGTTGGTTGAATGTGGATATAACTAGCAGTCTCTTCGGAATCAGAATCATTTACTTGTTGGTCGGTAACCCAGATCGTTGCCACTTCTTTTAGAAAGTTATATGTGCGTTTACTTCTTGTAAATTACTAATGCATTGAAGAAAGCACAATTAAATAGAAACAAGACCACTCTCTTCGACCATTTTTTAGTTTTTCTCATTATGCCGCAATATGAGAGGTACTGATCGGCCCTATCTACGAGTACCTCTTTCATATATTTGTTATAGTAGTTAATGCGATTTGGTTTAACAATATCTTTTCCATCTCTAGTCTTTTTATCAACAACTATCATCCTGGCATCATGAATTGAGGATATCATAAGAACTTCCCTCGTATCTCTCCATATTTGTAACAAGATATACGTATCGCCCTTTCGCGGGTATAAATTTCCACAAACTCTAACTTTCATTGTAAGAAGGCGTTCTGCTATCCGTACACTATTACAGAAGTTATCTTGATTCAAATGGTGCCAAACATCTAGACATCTAGGATCCAAGAAAGTAAATATGGTATTCTCGACCGTTTTGCCTTGAGCCGAGTAAAATTGAAAATTAATTATACAACCAGTTTTACTTTCAGAAAGCATTCTAAATATTTGTCGGGTTTACCAGGGTTATAAGTTTTAGAACGAAGTTTTCCTCTTCACGGGATTACTCCTTCATCTATTGACATCTCTTGATTTGGTTTACAAACACTTTTAAACTTTTCAAGGAAGTAATTTAGTATTGGTTCCTTTTTTTTAAGTTTGTATTTAAGAATGTGTTAACACTAAAATGCCAAATCTGTCAGATTTGATTAAATCGGTCCCTGCTCATAAGTTTTGAAAAACTAGGCATTTCTTCAAAAGGTTAACCAATAATCTTTAAAGTTCTTTTCAGCGTATAGCCCATTAAAAGTATAATTCCCATAAATTTTTTCATTTCATCACTTGCAATAACAGTCATATTTATAGATTCAGATTGGCACTGGTATTTGTGTTTGTTTTGTTCATAATACAAATTACTTTGCTCTGCCATCATTGCAAACAAATCGTCTAGTATAAATAATCCAACGCACTGAGAAATATACTCGGCATTACTGGGTATATTTTGTATACCAGAAGTACCAATAAAAGGTTCTAAGGACAGTAGTTTGTCTCCAAATTCACCTTCTGAAGACAGTAACATCCGCATAATTTTTTTTCTGGGAGCAACAATTTCACTGTCATCACTAGAAGTATCACTTTTCTCATCATAGTTCTCTGATTCATTATCACTTCATACATTAGATAACTTATCTGCATACATTTTCTCACAGATTTCCGCAACTTCCACAGAAAACTCGTTTTACTAAAAAGCACTACCTAAAAAGCAAAATTGAGCAGTAGGTTCAACAGACAGATAGTAAAGGGTGACAGATAGCAATGATAGTTTTTCCAAGTATTTTGTTTCAGCAGCTGTTAAAGTTACCAATGATATCCAACTGTCAAAATATTCAACAAGGTATGCCATTTCATCATGCATCTTCCCGAACGTGTGCAAATTATTAAAAAATATTATCGAAATTCCGTCTCAGTTGTAAATACGCAACGCAAATTTAGTCGTGGGGTCGGTCGTCGTGCTGGGTTTCATTAAAATAAATTCAAAAGACTTTACTGATCCCTATACGTTAAAAACGCCTTTTATTACCTTGTCAGCCCCTATGTTGAATATTATTTTATCATTTGGAATTCATCGCTTATTCAGACTGACTTGAATGAATACAAACAAGTTTTACTAGATTTTTCAATTGAATTAGCGATTCGAGATGCCGTCCTAAAAAATCAGGTGCTCTTTAATAAATATCAATACTATTGAATGTGAATGCCGTCGTAATACTTTTCTGTAAGAGATTCAATTCACATCCAAATTCAGTGTCTGTACTGGAAATGAGCTAACTAACCGTAGCATCAAAGACGTGAACTATATTTTAACATCACTCGACATATTTATAAATTGCTTTCTCGTATATTAATCCAAGTCCATAAAATTTAAAGTTTCTAACTTAGCGGTTGCGGAGGCATAACCCTTTAAAAATGCTTATTTTCTGATACACTCACTCACTGATCATCTTCTATCTATCTATCCAACTTCTATCTTCTATATCTATCTATATATATATAAATCAAAGCGTTAGTCTCACAAAAACTCAATATTTCGACAATGAAGATTCATTTACAGGGTGCGGCATCTTTTATGTTGGTATGTAAACATTGAATAACTTTGACATTTATCAACCGATTGACTTGAGTAGACATGTTTTTGAAACGTCTATTCAGTACAATTTTAACAATGAATCGCTTCATACCGAAATAACGCGCCGAAATAGGGACGCTGTACATTGAAAATAGTAGTACAGTTGTGTTAACTCGACGTGCATATCGTCGAAAATATCGTGGCCAATAAGCACCATCTGACAACATTATTCGTCGGTTGGTGTGAAATTTTGTTGAGCACGGGACAGTGGGAGATCGTCGATATGCCGTTCATCAATGCCCAAGATGATCCAATGAACTGGTTGAAGCGGTAAGAGAGAGTGTTGCCGAGAACCCACATGTGTCGTATAGGCATCGCGCTGAGCATTTTGGCGTAAGTGGAACCACCTTGCGACGCATTTTGAAGGTTGATTTGCATTTGTTTCCGTATAAAGTGCAATTGACTCAAAGAGTATTGCCGACAAACCATCCACGTCGCTTGGAATGCGGCCAAACAGTCGCTCGAATGGTTGACACTGAACCTGATTTTTGGAATCAAATTTTGATGACCGACGAGGCCAATTTCGCACTCTCTGGCGCCGTTAACAAGCAAAATTGCCGTATTTGGGGAACGGCGTTTGCTAAAAAACCATCATTGGTCCATTTTTCAGTGAAGGCGAAACAGTCTATGGGAATCGATATCGGTGGATGTTGGTTTATTATGTCTGCCCACAAATGTGTGAAAAAGGTCTGGACGGTTACTGGTTTCAACAAGACGGTGGACATGCCACACTGCAAATCAAACAATGCAGTTTCTGCAACAAAAATTCCCTGGACGTGTGCTGTAAAAAATGGAGACATGGCCACCCAGATCTCCAGATTTGAAAAGCAAAGTGTTTGCCAGTAAGCCTCAGAAAATTGATGAACTTAAGGCAAACATTCGTGCCGAAATCATCGCTATACCGCCCGAGATGCTCGAAAAAGTGATGGAAAAGGCAGCAAAAAAGGCATATTTTGCTTTGGTCAATAGAGGCGGCCACTTGATTGATGTTGTGTTCAAAAACTAGTCAAAATAAATTGTAAAGGACCAAATTAAATAAAAATACCCCACATGTGGAAATCGGTTATTATTTTTTTTGCAAAGTTATTCAATATTCACATACCGACATAAAAGATGGCGCTCCTTGTATATTCGGACTTCGGACTACTTTCAATAAACGGTGTTGGTGACGGACCTATCGTTTGACAGCTGCGCCATTACAATACATATTTCTGATTCGATTTTAGCGAGACTCGATTAGTTTTGATACACGAGGATTTCAATATTGTAAAGTTCTCATTGAAGAATAACAAGGTATTTTCGCCAGATTTGGTTCGTGTACAAGTGATTGTGAAAACAATTCCGTGTCGTTTTACAGTGTCTGTTAGAAGAACTGGCAACACTGAACCTTGACAGTGGTGGCAGCACTAGCGTAGCCACTGGCTACTGGCTTTCGGGCTGTACGAATATCTGTGTGTGACAGATTTCGATTCGTTGTGCAATTGAATTTGAATAAAAGAAGTACGACCACAAGGGTCAACAATAAATCTTGTTTTATTCTTGCCATCGGGGTCTATTTTAACAGTGTCCATTACAATGCCAAAGAGAAGACGTGCTAATATAGGTCGTCGCAGTCAGTCAAATGCGCGGTAATCTACTTCACGTGCGAACCGTACTGATGACCAGCGCACAACGGATAATGAAAATAGTGATATTGGCATGTCCCAATTATGTTCGAGAGCGACTAAAGATGAACGACAAGCGAATAGATTTAGAATGCAACAAGTTCGTGCACATCAAACACAACGCCAGCGAGCACAACACAATGAACATGACCGATTGCGCCGACTCTGTGCTCCTATAAACCTGGAACGACCGGCATTCCATTGCGATTCGGAAATCGATTGCGGATACCATTTCAACATCAAAATGGTTAATCCATTAACAGGTGAATGTAACAATTTCAAGAATTCATTCATTGATTTTATTACATCGAACCGTATGTCGATTGCGATTGCAGGCGCCGAAACCAATAAAAAAGTCAGTGCTATGAATTTTTATTCATACAGACTTATGATCCGAGAAGGTGAATAAAATCACATTTTGAAGTGTCGCCGTCTTTTTCAGCAGTTTGCGGTTGACATGTAAGTATGTCAAAATTGAGATTGAACGACTGACACATATTCGTTGGAACCAAAAGCAGCTCCGATCTGAAGGATACATTCATCTCCGTGATACGATTTCACCCTCAATGGATCGAAATCAAGAAGGAACTGCTACCCAGCCAAACACCAGTTGACAGACATGACATCACTGTCACAGTTTTAAAACAAAAATTAAAATCTCTGATGGTTTTCATCATAAAGCACGTTGCATGGAGTGGTGACCAAGAATATGATCCATGGACCTTGCGGAGTTTTCAACAACGACTCAACCTGTATGA
The DNA here is from genome assembly GCA_963082735.1 of Pocota personata. Lineage (NCBI taxonomy): Eukaryota > Metazoa > Arthropoda > Insecta > Diptera > Syrphidae > Pocota > Pocota personata. The sequence continues at coordinate 60,011,364 of OY720429.1, read as the reverse complement.
TCGATGGCAAGTGTTCCAAGCGATACCCGAGAGACCTGATTACCGACACCATTACAGGCAATGACGAATACCCATTGTATCGTAGGCGATCAGTTGCGGACAATGGGCGATGTGGTGTGGACAATCGTTGGAATGTGCCATATTCGCCGATATTGTCCAAGGCTCGCATCAATGTGGAATACCGTAACTCCGTCAAGTCGATCAAGTACATATGCATATATGTGAATAAAGGAAGCGATATGGCTGTTTTCGGTGTGACAAATGCAAACGACGAAGTATCTCAGTATCAGATGGGTCGTTATATGAGCAGCAACGAGACCCTACATCATCCCTACAGTTGTACATTTGGCAGTGCATCTGGAAAACAGGCAACCAGTGTATTTCAATTCAATTCGACAACATTGACAAGCTTCTTCTCGGTTTGTTAAGCAGATGCTTTCGCTCGTACTTTGCTGTATGCTGCCACACTACTACACATCATTGAAATCGTTTCAGCGTCGGAAACAAGGAACACCATTTGAAGGTTTTTCAAATGTATTTGCTTCAGACGCTGTGGGTCGCATCTGCAATGTGCATCCAAATAACGACGAATGTTAATATCTCCGATTGTTGTTGGTGAATGTTCGTGGTCAGACGTCGTTACAACACTGAGAACCTTTAATGGGCATCTGTGTGCGTCTTACCGTGAGGAGTGTCAACTCTTACAGTTGCTCCAGAACGATTCGCAATGGGACAATACGCTTCATACATTGTTTGCGATTATCATGTCTACATGTTCCCCTTCGAATCCGAACGATTTGTGGGTCAAATATAAGGACGACATGTTTGAGGATGTTTTGCATCGTGTACGTCGCCAAACTTCAAATCCGACATTTCAAATGTACGATGCATTCAACAACGAATTACGAAGAGAACAACAATACGACACCGAAACATTAGCCGAAGCAGTTCCTACAAATGTACCGCAATTGAATCAACAACAAAAGACTGCTTACGACTCTTTGATGGAAGCTGTGAACAATGAAACTGGTGGCATTTACTTCCACGATATTTCCGGAGGGACTTTGAGACGAATGCACGATGGCACACAAAAGGTCAATAGAGGCGCTGGACAGAACGTTGAAAGATCTTCGTGAAAATCAAAACATTTTTGGTAGAGCCATGATTCTGTTGTCCTGCAATTTTCATCAGACTCTTCATATTATTCCACGTTCAACTGCAGCTGATTAACTAAACGCGTGCTTGAAATCATCAAATTTCTGGCGGCATGTGAAGACCCTCCGATTGACTACTAACATTCGAATGTTTTTGCAACAAGATCGAACTGCAGATGTGTTTTCCAAGCAGTTATTGGACATTGGTAAGAGAAAATCGCAGTTGACATCTCGATCGGATTCATCACATTGCCCACTGAATTCTGCTAGTTGACCGAATAGAAGGAAGAGCTCATTCAACGTGTTTTTTCAATGATATCATAAGGTTTACAATATTCTTAGGAATTGGTGTTTCTCCAACTCTTTCCTCTCGTTCCCGTATAGAGCGTAAACGCACGGAAATATGTGCTGCCAATCTTTTCTGGCATATCCGCAATTAAAACAGATAAGAAATTCGTCGAGCCCAAACCTGTTCAGATACACTCGAAAACATTCATGTTCGATTAGGAGCTAATTGAGTAGAAATCTACTTCTCATGGTAGTGAAGATATCTGCTGGTAGAATTTCCACGATGACACACATATAGCATAATCTGACATCGTCCAAAATACGCAGTACACCTTCAGCGCACATGGTCGGTTAACGGAGTTAATCCTTCTGGCGCAGGAATTAATTTTCACTGCTTTGACCTATATTAAAGCCGCATACATTATGATGGACTGCACCACCCTCCACAGAAATAGTCTCCTTTGCTGTCTGGGTTCTCCAACATTCATCATTATTCTGGATAAGGCTGCACTCACCTGAGCAGCTTTGTCGCACGTTCTTTCAAAGTGTTCCTTATAAGTGAGCTTAGCGTCGATCATCGCACCTAGGTATTTGATAAACATTTTGGATGTTATATTTATATTGTGATCGCCTACCCCGATGGTGATTGTCTCTCTTTTCTTCTGACTGCTTACTAGTAGGGCTTATTGTAGATTCTGCAAAAATTTAGGTAAAAATGTCTTCGTCCAGTGTGTTTATTTTCCACCACTTTCGTTGTGACTTCTTTGGGGGTGTTCCTGGGAAGCTCTCCTCGATTTATTAATGGCTTTCCACCTGGCGCCTCTCGCTAGGAAACTGATTTCAAAGATGATGTTAACTACGGATATTAAGCCATTCCTGCTAAAAGCATGCTCGCTTCCCATATTCAACAGTATTACGTCTAGTGTCGATACGGCTTCTAGCCTCGCCTCGCCTCATCTCGGTCGTGCTTTGAAGTGCCCACGTCCTGTAGCATCATCCACGAGCCTATCCAGCATATCCTGGAATTCCTCAAAGGTGCTGTTTGGGGATGCATAACAACTGTATATGTACAAGTATTCCTTTGTCCTTTGCTGGCACGAAACCTGTTCCGGGTGTCATAATATTTTCTTCGAAGGCGTAGGACTTTAATAGGACTTTGAAAATTAGTACAGGCATATTGCTTGAGATACAGAAACAGTAAGCCTAAGATAAGTAAAATACAACTGAGTAGACACAAAATAAACTCTGAAAATTTAGGTTTTCCTAAAAATAGACAAGGGGCATATATTAATTATTATAGCATATCATCATGAGGTAGAAAGTAAATTCAATATATCTTCAGTTTATTTCAATTAAAGGTTCAGTAGTTACTATTAAAAAACCCTCCATGCGACGTTTTTTAAACGAATTATTTTTGTACTGAAAAGAGCCTGAAGTCATACCTGATGCTTGCATATCGATGGTCTGTGTGCAAAAAGTATTGATGCCATTCGATTACTATTACTTTATGTATCTAATTAGTCTGTTAGTGATTTGTTGTCTCATTCCCTAAATTATCCTCAGTCCGTGAGTGGGTGACATTTGTTACCCTTATTTCATACCTACTTAAAATGTTCTTTGTACAGGGTCTTCCAATAGGGACTTCCGAACAGTTGACAGTTTATAGCGGCCATATTGTTGAAGCTACATCTGTCAAATTGGGTGTCATCTATTCAGTCTGTTTTGCCACATCACCATGGACGGATATAGCGTTCAACAACACGTGCAAATAATAAAATTGTTTTATCAAAATGGGTGTTCTGTTCGGGTAACGTTCCGCGCGCTTCGCTCATTTTACGGTCGTCATAATCGTCCTTCCGAGAGGACTATTCACAGTGTGGTGGATAAATTTGAGTCCACTGGTTCAGTAAACGATCAACCAACACCCGTACGTCGACGAAACGCAAGATCTGCCGAAAACATTGCCGCTGTCCGTGAGAGTGTGCAGGAGAATCCGAGGCAGTCGATTTCGCGCCGCTCACAAGAACTCGGCTTTTGGCAGACCACAACTTGGCGAATTTTGCATCGTGACTTGGGCCTGCACCTTTACAAAATTCAACTGACCCAGGAGCTGAAGGTAAACGACCATAGACAACGACGAGTGTTCGCTGATTGGGCTCTGGAGCAGTTGGAAAGTGACCCTAATTTTCATCGAAAAATCATCTTCAGCGATGGTACGTCAATAAACAAAATTGTCCAATTTGGGACGATACCAATCCACATGAAATCCAAGAGCATCCAATGCATCCCGAAAAGTCACTGTTTGGTTAGATTTTGGGCTGGCGGCGTCATTGGTCCATATTTCTTTCAGAACGACGTTGGCCAGGCCATCATGAATATGAATTTGATCATATGGACACCAACGACACACAGCTCACGCCACATTGGAAATTCTGCACGAGCGATTCGAGGGCATGGTCATCTCACGTGGAGGTGATGTGAACTGGCCACCGAGATTGTGCGATTTGACCCCGTTAGACTTTTTCTTGTGGGATTTCTGAAGTCGCAGGTCTATGCGAATAAGCCACAAACCACAGCGGCCATCAAAGCCAACATAACCCATGTCATCGGTCAAATTCAGCCTGATTTATGCGCCAGAGTCATGGATATTTCGGAAGCGCATCACCCAGAGAAATCACGGCGGACATTTGAACAATGTTATATTCCACACATAATGGCATCGATGGGCCTTTCCAACGATTAAAAGTTTCGATGTTATCTCACACACGCTTTGTTTTATTTAAATTTAAAGATAGGAAGCGTTTAATGAAAGACCCTTTACATACTACAACCCCATATGTATATGTGTGTCTAACAGCATTATAAGGTAGTACCCCTGGTAGAAGTTGAACATAACGCAATGAACTCATAATCCTTGAAACCATCACAAGTATATTTCAGGATTAAAAAAAAAACTCTTTCCAAACTTATTTTGCTCACTTCTGTCTTGTTCGCCCATTGAATATTGTTCCTCGATAGCCATGTTCCATCCACTCTTCTCCAAAAGTAAACGGTATACATACATTCGCTCTCAGCATATCCTCTTTCAGCATATTCAACAAAAAGCCAAAACAAATGGAATCCCATATTCGAATCATAACCACAGATACCCGCAGATAATTAATGAATTGATCCTTAATTACAGTCGGGGTTATGAGCAGAGAATTAATTTCAGCACCACTCACACGTTCAACGCAAAGGGTAAATAACTGGATCAAACCCATTCACCAAAGTAGCCATTTTTCACCTGCTACTGGGAATTCAGCCTTCGAGATGCGGGCTGTAGATTCGATATTATTGCCGATTCGAAATTGATTTACTGAGGGGCCGAATAGGCCCTGTTCTCGAAATGGGTTAACGAATGTTTCCGTAATGTACGACTATTAGTTATTCAGCCCCAGAGGGCTTAAACTATCAGCCTGAGGGCCACTGGAATCTCTTGGAAGAACTACCTATACTGACATTGATGCCAATAATTTGGTAGATATACTCGTATTTAATATCCCACAATACTGGCTGTTAAAAAATGCCTTAAACTTTAATTTAACTTTCCTTGGCTATTAAGCGTAAGTTAAATAAAAGACGAAGGAAATGGCAAAAGAAAATTCGACAAGATTTTTTTTTTGCAAAATGCATACAAAAGAAAACTTGGAGCGGAAGGACTATTTTTCATTCTGGGGAAAGAATTTAAATTTGGGTCGATTAAGTACACGCTTGACTCTCCACAGGAATCATAACTTTCTCTGAATATACGAGTAGCATGAGCAAAAAAAAAAACTGTCAACTTCAATTAAGAGTATTGCAATGACAAATAATTGAAGTAAAGGACAAAGGCAGAGAGTAATTTTAACTTCCGAGAATGGAAATGGAAAAATTATTCTATGAATGCAAAGGTCACTCAATGGTTGTTAGAAACAGAGCACAATTTCACAATTTAATGAGAAACACCACGCTTTTTCATTTTGTTGTTTTAATGCGATTATGAAGAGCTTATGAAGGGTCGTCCTTTACCTTCGGTGTTTTATGAAAGGCAGTTGCATTGCAATGATCGGCTTTTCTATGGCCTTTGTTTTTAGTAATGCGTAATATTTTACGAAATAAATGTGAGTTGCTTTGATACGTAAAAGTACAAAGGAACTTCAGACAGGTGGTTTGAATTAAGTTTGAATACGTCCCTACCCACAATTTGTTTTCACTCTTATTTTGATTTGAAGCTGTGAGAAAAAGGCATTGCGCTGATACACAACTCGGTTTGTAAGCATTTCTATCGAAGAATATTCAACTTACAAAAGTAAACAAGAATATTCCTTAAAAACTTTACATTGTAGGAAATAATATGGGATTGAAAGTATTCAAGTTATACCATCGGTAAGTGCGTACAGTACATAAAGGGTTATTAAAAATGGAGTGCTAGACGAAAGAACAACGCGAGCAATTTTCGTACAAAATATGGTCAGAATTGTTCATCAACTATGAAGGGATTAATTCATAAATTCAGGCAGACTGGATGAATTAGTGATCTTAGACGATCTGGCCGTCCTTCAACAAGTCGTTCAACACAAAACATCGAAGCAGTTCGCGAGAGTGTTGCTGAGAGTCCAGGAACATCAATTCGGCACCGTGGTTAAGAATTGGACATTTCGAGAAGCTCTCTACAGTGTATTCTCACAAAAGATTTGCATCTTCATGCATAAAAAGTGCAACTGACTCAAGAACTGAAGCCTACTGACCACGTACAGCGAAGAGAGTTTATTGAATGGGTTATGAAACAACAACAAATATATGGTTAATGGTGCTCGCTATCGCTACATGTTAATCCAGTTTTTGTACCAAAGTTGCAAGATATGGATATGGACGACGTGTGGTTTAAACGGACATACAACCCAAGAAACAATTCAAATACTGAATGAGCCCTGGTTGTGTAACTTCCCGTTTTAGTGATCAAAATAGGCGGCCCAGATCATGCGATTTAACGCCACTGGACTTTTTTCTTTGGGGTTTTTTGAAGTCTAAGGTTTATGCCAACAAGCCCACGACCACCCACGCCGCAAATTCAGAGCTGTATCAACGAAATTCAGCCACATTTCTGATATTCTATTCCATACATACTCGTAACCGTATACTGTATACCATATGAATCAATAAAACTTTTCTTCTAAAGGAAAAATTCTCTATGAAGTGTCAAATGCATTCGGCTGTTATTTTTATTCGACAGGAAAACCCACCTATTGGCCAACCGACTCAGAAAAAATTTCCGATCTTATCGATTTGTTCGTTTCAAAAGGCATTTATGAGAAGTTTATTACAGTCGAAGAAAGTTTTGATCTCTCTTCTGACCACTATCACTTAAAATACCTTGTGAACTGGAGGACGAAGTTGATCGCTTCGTGCAAGCAATCCAAAGAGAGGCATGAAAAAACACTTCTTCTAGAAGCTATAAGATTAACCGCAACGAAAAGTATCTCAGAGAAATCATTGAACTGGTGAGGGAGAAAAGAAAAGCATGAAAGAAATGGCAAATCACTCGTGCACCGCTGCATAGAAAAGGTCTTTAACCGACTATGCAATCGCCTTAGAGATAGTATTCAGGAATTTAAAAGCAATAAGATAGCGACCTACCTTGAAAATCTCTCCACTGGAAGAGAATCAAATTATTCACTTTGGAAAACTCAAATGCAAGCGCCACCAATTTGGAAAAACGATAGAAATTGAGCCAAGAGCGACAAAGAAAAGGCAGAACTTTTTGCTTTGCACTTAGAGGAAACGTTTAAGGTATTCGGCGGCCCCTTGATAACGCCCGACTCACCAGTGACGACATCTGACAACTTTAAAGTAAAAAAAGTTGCATTGATTGAACTGAGGGAAGTGATTACAAATCTAAAGATGAAAAAAGCACCGGGTTACGACTTGATACCGGCGCAGGTGGTCAAGGAATTGCCGACTAAAGCCCTTATCAAACTACTGTATTTGATTAAAGCTTCATTCAGATTGCTCTACGTTCCGAGACAATGGAAAGTCGCAGAAGTTATAATGGTGCCGAAAAACTACTTTCAAAACTACTACAACCCGTAATCGACGAAAGACGTCTGATTCCTGACCATCAGTTTGGATTTAGAATCAAACATTCTACAATCGACCAAATCCACAAAATAACTGACGTGATTGAAAAAACTCTCGAAGAAAAAAAGATTTGTTGTGGTGTATTTCATGACGTCTCACAAGCTTTTGGAGTATAAATTGCAACGACTACTGCCACGGCAACTCTTTCTAATCTTACAATCGTACCTCACCGAAAGACTTTTTCAGGAAAGAAACTGCGTCGTCGCCACGTTTGCAAACGATATGGCGATATTGACAACGGGTGATACAATTGAAGCAGCAACTGAAAAGCTGCAACATGCTATTAATAAAGTCCACGCTCGGACGAATTCTTGGCGTATTGTGCTGAACGAAAGCAAATCTGCTACCTACAAAAAAGTGAATAGATTACCTGTATATTTAAACTCGGCTCAAATACCGTACGCGAAGGAAGTAAAATCTATAGGAATGACTCTAGACGTTAAGCTTAAATGGAAACCGCACGTAAAAAAGAATCGCGACGAGCTCGAAAATAAATACCGACACATGTACTGGCTACTCGGAAAACATTCGAAGTTGAGCCCACATAACAAACTGCTTATCTATAAGCAAGTGGTAAAGCCAGTGTGGACGTATGGTCTACAAGTATGGAGTTGACCAGGAAAAGCAATAGAAACATCCTACAAACTTTTGAAAATAAAGTTCTTAGAACGATCGTTAGCGCACCGTTGTACGTACGTAACGAAGATATTCATCGGGATCTGGGAATTCCCAGCGTCATCGAAGAGATAACAAAATTTGCTCGTAAACACAAAGATCGTGTTCACGGCCATTGTAACCGTACCGTCATTCAATTACTTGACGCGAACAATTCAATTCGTCGTCTGCAATAAACAAAACCTTGATCTCGCGTCATTGGAATTTAATCTGCATTCTTTTTAAATTGCATACAAACATCTTTTTCCAAAAATCACGAGTCTCGTAAGCGAAAATAAAACTGCTGGATAAGCGGCGGCTAAACTGTAGTACTAATCTTGGAGAGAGGTGTTTTTTAGTGAGTAAAAATCTCACATTATCATAAGCACTCGCTGTCGGCTTATGGTGTCTTTTAGAATATATTCACCTGCTCTCGGCAAAAAAAAAAAAAATTTACAATTTTTATTAAAAACCTGTGAAGTAATTTTGATTATTTCTTGCGTGAATTTCGGGACACCCTTTAGTATACATATAATATTATATTTTTTCCGACCACTTTTTCGAGCAGCTGGTGCCGCATATCGGCAATAACTTGGTGAATGTTGGCTTCCAAGTCGTCAATCGTCTCTGGTTTATCGGTGTAGACTAGCGACTTCACATATCCCACAGAAAATAATCCAAAGGTGTTAAATCACATGATCTTGGAGGCCAATTCACAAGTTCATTACGCAAAATTGTGCGCTCATCGAATGTTTGCTTCAATAAATTGATTGTGACGCTGTGTTGCATGTTTCGCCATCTTGTTTAAACCACAGCTCTTCCACATTAATGCCATTCAATTAAGAAACGAAAAAGTTAGTAATCATGCATCTGTAACGCTCACCATTCACTGTAACAGTGAATTTTTGTGGATGTAATAGCGTCTCAATAATGCTTCTTCAATCCAAATGTGGCAATTTTGCTTGTTGATGTAGCCATTCAATCAAAAATGAGCCTAATTCACCTAACGTATGACGCACACGACGGTCAAGTGGGTTCAATTCTTTCACGAGCTGGATTTTGTAATCTCATAAACCAAGATCTTCTTGCAATGGGCACAGCTCAAATTGCTGTGCACGGTGTCTAATCGACTCATTCGGATCCTACTCAATATGGACACGCTCCACAGCAGCAACAGATTCTTCTGAGTGCACTGTACTATATCTCTGCGGATGCGTATTATCAATTAGAGTGTGCGTGGTGCGAATAAGATCCATGGTTATTTGAATTACTTGGTCGGATGGAAAATTATGTCGACGGTAAAATGGACGTAGCGCACTTTAAGTTTCGCGAACTGAACTACGATTTTCGAAATAAATTTACACAATTTGCAAGCGTTGTTCTGGAGTAAGTGTATTTATCGTACAATGGCAAACCAAACTGAAATTGGCTGTCGCTTGAAAAGTATTGCTAATCCGAAAAACAAACCTCTAAAAAAACACCGGTCTTCTTACTTGGATATATCGTAACAGTAAGGTGTGTCATTTTTGCAATGTGAGGAACCATTATCGAGCTTATTTCGAAAAATATAAAAATGTTTCTTGGCACAGATAATGGTTCTTGAGAACAAACAGACATGTAGAGCTGGAACAAAATGTGTTTATTTTGATCTGACCCCTGCAAATACGATCATAAACATCTATAATGCTTTTCTTTGTATTAACGTAGAAGCCAAATAAGGATATAGATAAAATAACTATACTATCTATCGTTAGAACAAGTTGAAGCTATTTTCTACAATTCGTCCACACAGTATATAATGCCACTAAGTCGTACCCATAAATTAAGCGGTAAGTTGAAGCCAGCGAGGGGCATCGTGGAGTTTTCGATTGGAAACAGATCAGTTGTATGACTGTCCGTCCACTGTTTTAGCCATGCATTATTGGCGTCGAATCCAGTCGAGATTACTGCCGTGGCTGTGCTTGTGGGTAGTTTTCTCTATGACGGGGATATCATCCTGTATTAGCAGTAGAGAGTTATCAGTAATTTTTGCATGCTCCCGGATTAACGCATGACTGCGACGGATCTTCGGTCGTGGTATATGACTGAATTGGTGGAGATCTTACTAGTAGAGCTCCAGTTGTGAGGCGCACTGTGTTGATGCGCTGTTTTTGGTATGCGCACTGTTCATTCATACCCGAGAACATTATTTTGATGTTGGGGAGCCCATGTCGAACCAGCAGGTTTTTGAATAACACTGTTCCTCGTTCTCAGTTTGGCCACTGTATTAGTAATGTGGCTCCGGTAGCTTAGGTATCTGCCCCGCTTCACTTCAAGGTATTTTGCGTTTGGGTTGTGGTTCGGGAATACACCATTGAAGATCACTTCAATTTATAAGACACCATTCTAGAATTCAAAGCAACACACCTCAGTCTTCGACAAGCGTTGACACAGCCGCCATTCTCTGTAGTAGGTGTTCAGAACTTCGAAGTCGGAGTTCAAAATAAGCTCGGTTTTAGCTAAATTCTGGTGTTAAGTGGCTATAGCAATATCATCGGCGTATGAGAACTTTCTTGAAACAGTCCGAGGTATATATGTATATACGAGTAGTAGATGTACAGATTGAATAGAGTAGGCACTAGTACTGGCGTTTGCGGTAAACCATTGCTAAGCTTTATAGTGTCACTTTTAGCATCGCTGAAGACTTGGAATGTCCGGTTAGACAGCATATTGTTGACTAGATGGGCCATTTTGCGGAGTGTATGAATGCTTCAGATTTTTTTTTGAATTTGTTTATATCCTTCAATGTGCGTCGTTAGGAACTGCGAAGTCCAGGCCGAAAGCCAGTTTGGTCGATGGGAATGTACTGGTTTATGGTTGTAGATAATTCTCTCCAAAAGTTTGTAGCAGAAGCGGAGGAGAGCGATTGGTCGATAGCTCCTGGGTGTATCAGCTGGTTTTCCGGGTTTAAGGAGCGCTATGATTTTTTTTTTTTTTTTTTTTAATGCTGCGGAATTGTTCCTGTCTCTATTATTTTGGAGATGCGAGTCATCGTTGAGGATTATTTCCAGTTTATTTAAGAAAAGGTAAACGTTGTCGAAACCCGCTGTTTTGCCTGTCTTCACGTGGGGCAAGACAATTGCTACTTCCAATGTAACAGACCTTGAATACGTTGATTCGCCTAGGCATTCTTGTTTCTAAGTCTTTAAGTCCCGTTTAATTCTGGTGGTGATCGGGACATTTTAAGAATGCCGTTTGCATCATAATTGGGGTTAACTGCTAAGTTTCCTGCGCTGCCTACTTTTAAACATCGAAACTTTCTGAGAAGACGCCATGCCTTGTGACTTGACTGGGCAAAGTTCATCACAGTCTACCACTTTGTCGGCTTTTTTCAAGGGACCTGAGTAACTTATCAGTAATTTTTGAATCCGCGCTTTCCTCGAAATCTTTGTACAGGCGAGTAATTTCAGCGCTCCAGCTATGGATGTATTCCTTCCTATATCCACGAGGTATATGTAAAGCACTAAAGCTTTTATAGTTGGGTACTTCGGAGGGCTTAAACCGAACGCAGTTGTCAAATTGTTTAGAGAAATGTTCTCAGGCTGCTTTGCTGCGCTGTTGATATACAAAGTTAACAATTGGGACTTGAATGCCAATTGTGATTATGAGGGATCGTGCTGGCTATGAGAGAAGTCTTATATCTTCTAGAGTGGAATGTCCTTCGGTCTTTAGCATCGAAGATTAGGTTCAAATTGTTGGAATCGGCCCAATTAACTAGTGCTTCCCCATTCGTAGCATTCGTTGCATACTTCCACGAATTATGATATCTATTGAAATGGCCAATGTACATTGCGCTTGCAGTGCACATGTAAAACATTGGTAGTCCAGGGGATGTTTGGTGGCGTCTATACCTCCACGATATTCAGTCCAGCAGCGGTGATCATGCATTATGTTCAGAGTTCTCAACAATCAGGTAAACATTAGATAGTTTGTTTAGGGCGATGGTGGCTGTTCCGTATACAAGGTGGTATGCTGCACAAATCAATGAGTACCCTGAGGCAGTCACTCACGGTCTTAGACTTTCTTCTGTTGCAGCATGCTTCTCTTGAATAACTGCTACGTCAATGTCGCTGTCTTGTAGAATCTTTGCTATGTATTCGCTTTTAGACTTTCAATGTTTAATAGGCAGATGCCTTGTCAATTGGTGCTTAGAAGTACCAAATGAGTAGGTCGCTATACATTTTTCTCTTTTCCATATTTTTCTCATTTTTAAATATTGTTTTTTGATTTTTGTTACTGGTTGCCACTAGAATAATTAGTGTTGTTATACATGTACACTATTTATCAATATATATAGAGCTGGAGATTCAAGGTTCTAATGACATTAAACACAAAAAAAAAATGTTCTCAAGGTCCCACCTCTCGCGAACATCCGACCTACATCCGAGAGTAAGATTGTCATTAGAAGCTTCTCTTAGTCAAACAAAATTGCACTTCGGAAGTGGCATACAACTCTAGGTCCCAATCGATCTTGCGGCTCACAGCACGATTGGCTGCGAGAAGCTACACCCAGCGCTTGATCTGACTGTTAACCCCAAATATATAAATGTCAATAACTCAATGATATCAGAGTTATAAGGTTTAGAAGAAATGGGTGCAAAGCTACCTCAGTCTATCTATCATTTAATTTTTTAGAGTAATAAAAAATGCATTTGGTAAATGCGTGGTATAATTTAACGAACAAAATAAAACACTCGTAACACTTTTTTTCTTACTTCAACCCAAGGTACATGTACAACAAAAAAATCTCAGCTAAATTTGTATTTTGGCACCCTATGCGTTCTCTGGGAATTGTAGTGCGATGGCAATGATGTTTTGATCCTTGAAAATGTTGCTCTCTTTTTAATCGTTCTTTAAATGTAAATCTTGATCCATGATAACAATGCTCTTACGATTAAATAATTTCAATGACCTCATCTGAATGTTAAACGTAATCTTTTCTATGAGCCACCTTACTTAACCACACACTTCTTGCCTGGAACGTGCTGCACACTCTGTTCATAAAAACAAAGGAATTTTGAACGCTAAGTGCACAATGTAATGCTTGCTCGAAAAACGTTACAAAAGAACAAAACTATGGCAGTTCTACATAAATAATACGCAAGGTCCAATGGGAGACGAAGTGGCGATCTGGCATCGGTCCCGGGAAGCGACATGTGTGTTCACATGGTTCGTTGAACGGAGATGAATGGACAGGGTGGCGTGGGTTAATGTTTTAGATTGCTTACAAAAAGTAATTCCTTCAGCATATCAGCTTGCTGGTGTGGGAGTCGAATTGCACTTGCAGCTGGAATAACAACACCATCAGCAGCAGCAGAAAATCCTATCCTCTATGCATAATCTTTTATCCGCCCCTCTATCGTGGACGCTTTGTTGCCTGAGCATACCGGGGATATACCACGTCGCCTGTGTATATATGCCGCATGTGTTATGAACTCTTTTCCAAGCATTGCCACCACTAAAGCCCGCCATCAAGAATTTTCTTATCGGGGAAATTATGCTAATTTGCAATCATGGAACTGGTCGGGATGGGTATGTGTAGCTACGCTGGTTGCGACAGAGAGGTCAGGCATAACATCCCAGACGAAGGGAATGGATTGAAATTACATGATTCAGTAGATAATTTAACCTTTACTAGTGTCCCGAGCGTTTATGTGGTTTATGGGGCCATCAGACGTTTTGCATGCCGGAGTCGCCGCAACAGCAGCAACTACAGCAGCGTTAAAGCGTTGTTCAGTTCATCTTCGCAAGGGTACTTTGCTGGAGGTTTTTGTGCATGTGGGTACGTTGTACAAATAGTGCGAGCAATTAAAGTTTTTACATCCAATCCTGCGAACCCTCTGGCTCTTCGGAAATATTTCTGTTTCGGGTGTATGTAGCATGGTGCAATTTTAACCCTTTTTTTCTAATATGTAGTCGCGCATTCCTTGGTCGACTAGACCGACATGGTCGCAGATTGCGGAAAATAGGACTTTTGAGAGCAAAAAAAAAAAAACAAAAGGACCTACTACTTCAGTGCTGTGATAACGATGAAATAGGATGGGTCGCCTCGATATATTTTACGATTCACAAGAAGATGCTAATGTGCTCCGATAACATCGGACGGAGATAATACTACGGTAGGTACGATAATGCATGAGGTTACGCGCATATCGCACGAAAGGGATTTTGTTAATATTACAGAGTGGGCCTTAGGAGATGAGATAGTGGATAATTGAAAGTAAATTTATCACCGAAATTCATTAAAAAAGGGTATCCTTAATAGAAATACACTTTTCCACATCTTCTGTTAGTGGGTTTAAGCCCAATCACCAACTCGAGGTAGTACCATGTTAACGTAACAATCGATTTCTTTTTTAGTGAAAGATAGACGGACTCTCAGTACAACGGTTTCTTTCTTACTTTTTTTTCCTTGTGGGTTAGTAACACATTTTTGATTCAAAAAAATTATTCTTCATCTTTTCAGCTGCGAATATTCTGCAGACCAAGTGATTAATGAAGACATTATTCCTAATACACAGAGGTAGACTTGCCGCCCGTACTGATTTTATCAGTAGGGGCAAATGGGGCAAAACGGTCCCTATTAAATGTAAGCTATTGGTTACATTGTATTGAAACTATCTTCCAGCAATAACATCCATCAACTTCCAACTTTAATAATAGGCGTGTTTTATTTAGAATTATAGGTAGCTCAGTAATAAAATCTCAATAAAACGTCCATAGTCACTTTTATACTCACTTTTCATATTTTCAAAGTTGGTAGATATGATTTTATTGAATGACATTACGAGGATGGGTCAATAAGAATTTGACAGTCGAACACATTTGCGATTTCGAGAATTTTTGTACCTTTGCTATCGCTACTGGTGCTACGGGTTCAAATCTGCTGCTCTCTTAACTCCGCTAAAAAAAACAATTCTGTGATACGAGGGTGGGTCAATTTAAAAATTTGTGGGTCAATGAAAATTAACACAAATTGTGTCGTCACCTTAAATTCAATTTTTTTTTGTCAAGAATCATCTTTCAAAAGAACGCACCCAAATTTTCAGACAGATCTGTCAAATAGTTTTGTTGTGGCAGCCATTTTATATAGACGCCTACTAGCATTTTCGTTAAAATGGAAAAAAAGTGAATTTCGAGTGCTCATTAAACACTATTTTTTTGGGAGAAAAAACTATCACGCAAATCAAACAAAAGCTTGACAAATGTTATGGGGACTCTTCACCATCGATTGGAACCATTCACCATTGGTTTATTCAATTTCGGCGCGGTCGTTCAAGCACAAGTGGTCGCCCAATTGAGGTCACCACACCAGAAATGGTCGACAAAATCCATGGTTTGATAATGGACGATCGGCGAGTGAAAGTGCGCGAGCTTGAAGAGGCCACAGGCTTATCACATGGCTCAGTGATTTCGATTTTACATAAATATTTGGACATGGAAAAGCTTTCCGCAAGATGGGTACCGCGTTTGCTCACAATCGACAACAAACGCATTTGTTTGACAACTTTAAAGGTGTGTTTGGCGATGTTCCAGAAAAATTCGCCTGAGTTTTTGCGCCGTTTCGTAACCGTGGATGAAACCTGGATTTACCACAACATACCAGAAACCAAGGAACAGTCAAAACAATGGACTTCTCCTAGTGAATCGAAGCCGAAGAAGGCCAAGGCGGGTTTGTCAGTAAACAAGGTCATGGCGACAGTTATTTGGGATGCGCGCGGTGTTATTCACATCGATTACCTTGAAAAGGGTGAAACGATCACTGGCGTACATTACGCAGAGCTGCTGGATCGATTCCAAGCCGATTTGAGGCAAAAACGGCTGCATTTGGCGAAGAAAAAGTTATTTTTCACCAGGCCAATGCACCGGCGCACAAGTCCGCAGTCGCAATGGCAAAATTGCATGAGTTAGGCTACGAACTCCTCCCTCATCCAGCATATTCCCCAGATTTAGCCCCCTGCGACTATTTCTTGTTTCCAAACATGAAGAAATGGCTCGGAGGTAAGAGATTTGGGTCGAATGAAGAGGTCATCGCTGAAACAAACGCTTATTTTGAGGGGCTCGAGAAATCGTATTATTTGGAGGGCATCAACAAATTGGAGAAACATTGTATGAAGTGTAAAAGCTAAAAGGAGACTATGTTGAAAAATAAAATGATTTTATACCGAAAAGAGTGTGTTTCTTATTTCATTATTCAGGGACTTATTGACCCACCGTCGTATATGTCAAAATCATTTTCTTAGCTGTCACTGCCACAAATATAAAAAAATAATGCCACAAGTTCACCGAAAAAAAAAAAAAAAAATAACAAACTAAAATGGATAATGATACAAAAGAGGTAAAAATAATAAATTATTTCTTAAATTCTTGTGGCAATAAAGCTTTTAATTGCAATCCTAAGTTATTAGACAAGTGATGATTGAACTTTTAAAGAATTGTTTACAAACAGAATGATTTCCGATGATTCTGTAGCAAATGAGGAAAACCACGTACAAATTTGGCATTTCATGGCCATTATCAACGAATATAGTGAGTCCTGTTTTAAGTTAAATTTGTCGTTGCATCATTGCACACGGATCCACAAGTTTAGTATCTCTTTGTTCTGCCCCCTACATCTGCTTCCCATTATAATGTTCTCCTATTACAATGATTCTTTTCAGCAAATTAGTCTCAATCTTATATTTTTCCAACATTGAAACATCCAGGCGAACCAAAGATTGTAGCCAGGAGAGAGGTCTACTTACATACTCGTAAGCAAAACTATAACATTTATGCAATTGGGAAATTTGTTCGGGATTGCAAAGTTTTCAGCTTGGACTTCACTTGGACAAGTGAGTAGCTGGCTAGTTTTGAAAGGTAATGAATACTTCAAGTAGCCTCAGGGAGATACAGTTGAAATTCGAAGTAAAAAAAGAAGCCACCGGGTGCAATTGGTGCCATAGATACTATAGCCACTCCCAAAATTTACGCAAGAAGTAATTTTGATAAAAAAAAACACAGGATTTTTAATTAAAAATTGTAAATGTTTTATTGATTCATAAGGTATATACTCGTATTATAGTATGGGCTTAAGTATGGAATATCATGTAGGGTAAATGGCCTCCACGTGTTTCCTGGCACATACGCATTCTTTTGTCAGCAGTCAATTTGCTCCTTCAAGGCGTGGGTGGACGTCGGTTTGTTGGCATAAACTTTAGACTTCAAAAAACCAAAAAGAAAAAAGTCCAACGCCTTTAAGTCGCATGATCTGGGCGGCCAATTCTGATCACCAAAACGGAAAATTACGCGACCAGGAAATAACGCATGCAGTAATTGAATTGTTTCTCGTTCTGTATGGTATGTGGAACTGTCTTATTGAAACCACATATCGTCCACATCCATATCTTACAATTTAGGCACAAAAATCTGGATTAGCATGTCGCGATAAGCTGGCTCTTCGCCCGAAATGTTAACGAGGCAAGAAAACACGCAAAATAAACGAGAAGGTAAAGAACAGCCTGACAAAATAATCACGCGTGCCGAAGAAAATCCACGAAATAAGGTACGACCACCGCTACCAATATACGTGATCGGAATTGCAGACTATAATAAACTGCATTCTTTTCTCAAACCTTTGTTGCTATCCGATTTTGAAGTAACATCGCTCAACAACAACAAATGGAAAGTAAACGTAAAGGACTCAGACAGTTACCGCTCAGTATCTAATAAACTGAATACTGAAAAAATCCAGTGGTATACTTATGAAAATAAATCTGAAAGACCGATACGAGTCGTAGCTAGAGGACTTCATGCCTCATGCCGAAAGGAAGACGTTGTTCACGATTTGAAGAACAAAAACTTTAAAATCGTCGATGCGGTAAACTTAATTAAACGCGAAAAGCAAAAATTGGAAGGCGAGGAAACGATGGTTAAGCGCGAGCTTCCTCTTTTTATGCTAACCTTTGATAAGGCTGAGAGTTTAGATAAGATTTACGAAATAAAAACAATTCTGAATGTCGTAGTCAAAATCGAACCCATGCGCAAGAATACAAGGTTGATACCTCAGTAAAACGATGCCAAGGATTCAACCATACGCAAACGTATTGCGAAAAGAACCGCGATGTGTCAAATGCGCCGGTAAACATCTTAGTCAAGATGCAGCGTGTATTAACTGCAATGGTAAGCATCCGGCTAATTACAGAGGCTGTGAAGTAGCCAAAGAATTACAAAAAAGAAGAGATCGACTTATGAAGCCGGAAAACCCACCCTCAAAACCGGTAAATAAGGAAAAGTCGAAAACTGCTGCAAGAAAGGTGACTAGAGACAACCGAGCCGACCCTGGCGCGCTTACGTACGCTCAAGCTGCGACATCAAACTCCGATCAAATTCCACACCGCGTTAAGGTAAAAGCGCCTAAAGAAAAGCCATCAGATTCTGACATGCAGACGCGTGCTCAAGCATCAACATCAATAAAAACGAACACTGATAATTCGGAAAACCCCGTATCTCACGTCTTTTCTATTATCCTTGCGAGGCTTGAGGAGCAAACAAAAACAAACACGCTAATTGTCGACAGGTTGGAGAAGCTTGAATATAAGCTTAACAATAGGAGCATTTCAAAACGAACATGACGAAACTTCTTTAAATTGTTGCATGGAACGCCAACGGTCTCATACAAAGACTAGAAGAGCTAGAAATATTTCTACGGGAAAATGACATTGACATATGTTTGATCTGTGAAACTCACCTGACGAAACTATCGCGTGTAAACATTACTGGATACAGTACCTATCACGCTTATCACCCGTCGGAAAGAGCCAGAGGCGGATCATCTTTAATCATAAAAGATTGCATCGAACACTCTGAAGAGATTATGATAGAGCTTGAAACAATGCAAGTGAGCACTGTACGCGTGAAAAATGGACATTACTCTTTCAATGTCTCGTCTATTTATTGTCCACTGCGTTGCAGGCTTGAAAAAAATGATTTTACAAATATTTTCAACTCTCTTGGACCGAATTTTATTTTTTTACCTACCCTCGGAAAAAAAAAAAAAAAAAAAAAAAAAAAAAAAATGTCGCGATAGCAAGCACCACTAACTGTTATTGCATGACCAGCCGCATTTTCAAAGAAGAATGGTCCGATGATGCCTCCAGCCCAAAATCCCCACCAAACAGTGACACGTTGTGGATGGATTTGTTTCTCAATAATCACTCCTGGATTTTCTGAACCACAAATTCGACAATTTTGACGATTAACAAGCCATCAAGATGAAAATGAGCCTCATCGCTGAAAACAATGAAAACGCGTTGTTCTTTCGTGTAGCACTCCCTTTTTAATAACCCTGAACTGTCAGCTGTCACGCAGCCTTTTTTTTTCGTTAGCCTCGTGAGGTACGCCTGCGCGCCATTGTGTTCAGAGATCTGCAACGCGCTTAAGCTCCCCCCAAGACACCCCCAATGATCTAGATTCCTCCTCGTTTGACTGATTAGGCAAATGGATTCCACTGCATGGCGTACTTCGTAATGGAACTGTCTTCGCGCCGTAAGGTGTGACCACAGATAATAAACTACCCAGATGTCACATGCCCATATAAAAAAATTAAGCATATTTTTATCGTGGCAGACAACGTGGTAGCAGACAAAGAGCTTTCAGAATAAGTACAACAAATAAAGCTTTTTCTTTTTCTAGTTTATTATCTGTGGTGTGACCAATCCACTGTCACTTTTTCCTCCGAATTTTTATATCTATTAGCTCCTGGCCCGTTATCGCATGTAGTTTGTCATTCGATATACGAATCGGCCAGAAGATCCTTAGGATATTGCGAAAATATAGAGTAAGATCAAATAAGGTAGAATAAGGTAGTTTAAGATTAATTTTAAGGTAGATTTTAAGTTTTATTATAAGAACAAAAGAAAAAAAAGTGCATACAATAAGTTTTTTGTAATTTTATAAAAAAATGTTTCTTAGTATTTATTAATAATTAAACAATAAGACAAATAAAACAATTAAGTACGGTACGTCGAAAGACATAGTTTTAAGTATTAGGTTTAGCTTACGGCATTCGCATAGGGCCAGTAAGTTAGAATAACATAGTTAAGTTAATTAAGCTAGTTTTAAGCGTTTTTGTCTAGCATTTAAAAAAAAAATATTGCGAAGATATCTGTTTATGAAGGTTTGCAGCTTCCTTGTGACGTTGTTGGTCACTTTCCAAGTACTACCACCCATAAAGTAGCACTGTTTCCAGGTTTGATCGGGACAGTCTCAGCTTGGTTTTTGTGCTGAAAACATTGTTTTTCTAGATTGTAGACAGCATACCGAACGCAGCCCTTGCTTAACGAATTTTGCTGCCCATAATCAGTTCGATACTACCATCTTCTAAGACCATACTTCCTAAATATAGAAAGCTGCTTACTTTCTCGACTTGCTGTCCGGCAATGTTGAGTTGAGCGGTGCTGGTGTTTTGTTGAGAAATTGAAGTGCTTAGGGCCTTTGTTTTTGCTGTATTTATTTTGAGCCTTACTTTGTTCGCCTCTGACTCCAAATTATAGACCATGTGCTGCAAGTCCGTTGTCCAGTGTGAGGGCAGGCAAACGTCATCAGCATAGTCAAGGTGTTTGAGATATGATGTCTTAGTCCATCTCAGCCCCATGTTTCCTCCAGGCAACCCGGAGGAGATATGATTACTACAGGGAATAACAGTGGCGAAAGAATGCATCCTTGTCATACTCCGCTCCGGAGTTCAAATTACTCTGACACCTTACCGTTGTGTAAGACATGACATTTACCGCCTGTTGTATGGTCTAATAGAAAGACATGATAGTTCTTTATTGTAATAAAGATTAAAGAAGACTTAAGATTAATATAACAAGTATAGTATATATAGGTATAGATTATAATATATTATATATAATAGTATATGTAAGTATAGGTATATAGTATAATAGTGTATATGTTTGGTGTAATACTATACTTGAAAGTTCTACTTTATACAACATCTCCCTTTTTTATAAACTATTGTACATTATGTGCAAAATCAAATTCAGTTAATTTATTATAATATATATAAATATAATAAGAAAGGAAAATATCATTATACTTATATGTAATCATGCTCATGGGTAAATCGATATTGTGGCACTACCTGTCTACGGTATCGTGTATCGTGTAGCATAACTTGATTCTGATTCTGTTCTTTGCTAGCCTCTTTTTCTAAATCGGGTGTTTTTATTCTTTCTTCTTTTTCAATATTGCGGTTAGTTTTCGGTACATGATGATTCTAAGATATGTTTCCTATTGCGACGATATTGAGAACCATCTTTAAGAGCTATATAAGGATCGGAGTTAGTTTCATGGCATTTATAAAGCAGCTTCTTGATAGTCTGAATAACTAACTATAATAGCTAACTATAATTTGCGCAATCCCATGTCGGGAAAAGTTGGACTTTAAGTGCGTAACAGTAACATTACTAGAATAACTTTTATTTAAGTGAGCTATCTCTATATATTTTGAAAAATAGTCGACCACGAGAAGGTACATGTTTTTGTTAAATTCAACAAATCAATCTTGAGTGCATTTTAATTGGTTTAATTGGTAATATTTGAAATATCGTGGTATATATTAGGCCAATAAATTGAACTTTTGGCTAAATTCTTACATCTTTCCATACCCATGTGCCCTTCATGCAGTAGGAAAAGTATGTACTTCGTATTCAAATTTATTTCTTCAATATTTTTCCATCATTTCCTTTGCTGCAATCGCTTCCTGCTCCCGGTTTTTTATTGAAAAATACTCGGAACGTGTAGTTTTCCTTTTTGGTGTCTTATGGGCATAGCTGCGTATTGACTAGCACTAGTAGAAGCAGTTACAGCTTTTGACGTAGATGCTAACACAGCCTCAAAAGTTGATGAATCAGTAGCTTCCTCAGAAGTTGCTGGTGAATCCGGACACAAATCGGACAATGTGAAGCCACTAGATGATGAAGGGTATCCGGCCAGATTGGCACAAAAACTCTCTAAATGCAAACAAAAAAAGAAGTTCAATTCTTTCCAAGACTGAAAATGATTTCTTACTATAAACAGATTTTCTGCACCAAAATTCAGTGTCACTTTTCGAGTGAATCCGGCCGAAATCATATCTTCCAAAACATTGGAAAACTCCAATTGCATCTTATAGGATTGGTAAATTTCCTTTTTTCTTGAGCTGTAAAAGTGCAAAACGCCATCGTTTCTTCTTGCGTTCTACGTTTCTATTGTGTAAAAATTTGTATTAATTAAATGTTGTTCATATTATAAGCTTTAAACTTGTTTTCAAGAAGCAAAAAGAACTATTGCCGTTTGATGTATCGAAGAAGGTCAAAGCTACCGAATAATCTTCTACAACCCAATTCAACGCCATCGACAATTCCGATGTTCCAACACTTTATGTTCACTTCTTATTACTACCTAGGTTATCCTCTTTTATTTTTTGTTTACTTTATGTGGAAAAGATTACTGAGCTAGCTACACACTTTTCAATAAAACACGCCTAATGTTTAGGATGAAATGAATTAAGTTCATCAGAAATTGTTTTATTGTTTTATTTATTGTTTATGTATATTCTAGCACAATCGTTACAGTCGATTATGCCTCCCTGGTTGTTAAACAATTTCTTTTGGACCCTCTGTATTTCAGGTTTCTTAAAAGGTAATGCTAACCTTTCTTAAAAGGTAATCCTAACAAAACCAGTTCTTGGTTTCTCTCAAAATTATTTGTAAATTTACTAAATTATTTAGATTTGTAAAGGCCCAACCATCGTAGGGATAGCTAGCTTGCGTCAGCTTACTCAAGCGTGCAGAAACGAAAAAAATTATATCTCACAGCCATAATAGATATTTTGCCAATTTTGTTCGCTCTCAGTAAGACCCTTTTCAATTTTATTTGCATCAAACGTAAAGTGGGAAATATACGGTTCAACGGTTGAACAGCGGTTCCTTGCGACAATTTTATGATATGTTTTCAGCAATCGTTGATTGTACCGATATCGCACGGCCGTATGATCTCGAACAATATACATATAAAACCGCTTGTATGGGAGTCGTGTGCGGTGTGTTTGCTTTATACAGGGCGTTCTTTATGTTTCAGGCCTATGTTTTCTTTGACTAACTATGAAATGAAATACAGTTTTTAATTTTTTTTTTTCTTTTATTGACCAAATGGCCGCCTCTAACGGCAGTGCAGATGCATGTTCTTTCAACCATATTTTGCATAACATTTTGGCACATTTCGTGTGCATCCGGATTGTGGTTGCCGTATATCTTTCCCTTCAAGTATCCCCAAAGAAAGAAGTCGGGAGCAGTTACATCAGGGGATCGAGGGCGCTAATTGATATCACCTCTGTTTGACATTATGCGGCCTGGAAAAATTTCTCCCAGAATATCCATCGCATCGCTAGCTGTGTGTCAAGGGGCCTGTTAGAATCACATGTGTTCTAGACCCAATCGATCCAATTTGGGCACCAATAAGTTTTACAAAATGTCACGTTAGCGGTCACCCTAGTCTAAGGGAGGTACCCGGACTGTCATCAATATTGTCGTACGCTAGAACTCGGTCGGACTTCAATCTACATGCCAGTGTATACTGAGTTTCAAAGTTATACATTATACGCCGAATAATTGAGTGGCACATGATATAAACCAAAAAAAAAAAATAAGCAAATTTCTTCTGAATTTAGATAGAATGTTTTAATAACTTCAACATGTTCTTGAAGGATTAGATGCTCCATAATACATTTTTATCGAACTGCCAAACTAAACTGGCGGAACATGAAAACCACCCTGTGCAATCGTTGGACCAACATCGTAACAACGCAAGTTGACTTAACAGGTGTATCGTGTACTTCGTATTTTGAGTACGGAATTTTGACGATTGTTTCAAATATTTTAAATATTGATCATCAAACAAATTTGTCAGGCGTGAGTCGAGCTATTTGTCGATAGTATTCCACACCATCTCTTTAACTTTTTCCTTATTTTGATTAATTATTAATTCGAAGAGTAAGCGAAGTTTTGATGGTTTTTAGAAGCACGAGGTCAAACTCAATATGAAGAACCACTAAACTAATTTTAAAGAAATTTTGCTAATATTCATTTTGTGATATGTACTCGTACGTAATTTCGTCAAAAATTTGTCAAAATCGAATCTAGTGTGAGTAAAATGCGGGGGCGTTATTTCAAAAATCTGTAATTAATTTTTGTTGGCCACCTAACTCAAAAACCTCTGCACTGATAAAATATTGCTTGGAAGTTAAGACCGATATACTTACTAGTGGTCCTACATGAAAAATAAAAAAATCGGATAGAATGGCAGCAAAATATGAGGAGTTGTTCCAAAAACATTCGAATCATCTTTCTCATACGCCAAGGTCAAAAACTACTCAACAGATCTTAAAGAAATTTATTATTATTATTATTATTATTGTTTCTGCAGAGTTATCTTGCACTGCGACCTAATGGATAGTTCACCCTAGAGCACCCGCTCTAATCAAGTTTCTCTTAGGAATCTGAGAATGAAAAGTGGGTCTATGGTTGGCGTATCCTTGTATGATAGTTGGTACTTACCAAAGCATTTTAATCTTTTGTGTGTCAGTGCACCACAAGACTCCAGAAGATGTTCTGGAATCTCACTGAACTCATTGCAGAATCTGCAAAGGCCTTCGTTTGTTATACCTAGTTTCCTTAATTGCTCCCCGAGTTTACAGGGCCCCGTTAGAAAGCATGTTGCAGGTGTACGCTTAGAATCTTTTCCAGTTGTAGGGTCCCAGAAATTTCTTAGCTTCCCTCAGACCTGAAGTGTTGACCCAGGTTCTCGACCTGTTTTCTTTCTCCATTTCACACAATGGTTCTGGTCTTGCCAAGGAGTCTGCTTCTCGAGGGCAACGAGAAGCAGACTCCTTGGCAAGACCAGAACCATTGTGGACAGGAATCCAATAGAGGGTTACCCTGTTACGCTACCCAATTCATTAAGTTTGTATAGGCATTCCCATACGAGTTTTGGTCTAATGACGGGAGTCAAGTGCCTTGATAGCTGCTTGACTGTCTGATAATATTGTTAGGTCCCTTTTTTTTGTATCTTCTACTGAAATTGAATTGAAAACTCATATCTATAGCGTATATTTCAGCTTGAAAGATTCTGGTACTTTTGCCCATGGGTTCTCGAGCCGTCCGTGTCCCACTTTAATGTGTAGTTATTGAAGAAATTTACATCGTGCAGTGAGCTTCAAGTGGAAAAAAAATGATTGTGAAACTTTTGTAGGAGAGGAGAAATATCGAACTTCTATACGTTCCGGAGCAAGGGATGTTTTTTTTTTTTTTTTAATGAGTATAAAAATGTAGTGAGGTACGTTTGCTGGAGAAATGTTTGCACGACAAGAGTAAATCTTTTATCCGGCGTACGTGTGAGCTTGCCAAAATTATGTGCAGAGATTTGATATTTTAATTATATCTTTCCACTGAACAATTATTTTAAATAATGATAACAAAAAAATTGGGCAATGATAAACTTTGAAGGAAAAATACGTTAAAAACCTTCAATACAAAGAAAAGGATAGCTAAAACTAAACAGGTACATTGTAGTGAGTAAATAATAAATAATAAATAATAAATAATAAATAATAAATAATAAATAATAAATAATAAATAATAAATAATAAATAATAAATAATAAATAATAAATAATAAATAATAAATAATAAATAATAAATAATAAATAATAAATAATAAATAATAAATAATAAATAATAAATAATAAATAATAAATAATAAATAATAAATAATAAATAATAAATAATAAATAATAAATAATAAATAATAAATAATAAATAATAAATAATAAATAATAAATAATAAATAATAAATAATAAATAATAAATAATAAATAATAAATAATAAATAATAAATAATAAATAATAAATAATAAATAATAAATAATAAATAATAAATAATAAATAATAAATAATAAATAATAAATAATAAATAATAAATAATAAATAATAAATAATAAATAATAAATAATAAATAATAAATAATAAATAATAAATAATAAATAATAAATAATAAATAATAAATAATAAATAATAAATAATAAATAATAAATAATAAATAATAAATAATAAATAATAAATAATAAATAATAAATAATAAATAATAAATAATAAATAATAAATAATAAATAATAAATAATAAATAATAAATAATAAATAATAAATAATAAATAATAAATAATAAATAATAAATAATAAATAATAAATAATAAATAATAAATAATAAATAATATTCAACAAATTAACAAAAGAAGCATTTAGTTGGTTTAAAAATGGGTTTTCGGAGATCTCACAATTGTGGAGAAACCGTGTTGTTAGTTTGGTAATTCTGTCATGAATCAAGTCGACATTTGCCTTCTAAGAAGATCAGCGGTTGAGTGATACGAGGGAAGATTAAGCATCATCTTAAGAATTTTATTTTGGGAAACTTGCAGTTTTTTAAGATGGCATTTTGCTGAATTTCCCCAAATTTGGCAATCAAATAGGAGGATCGATTGAAAAATTACTTTAAAGATTAGCTTTCTTTCCGATCTTATTGGCGTTGCTTAGTAAAGACTTTCTGTTTATAAACGGATACAGCATGTTTATCGCTATATTTACTTTGTGTATTGTTTTTGCAATATGTTCTTTAAATGTGAGTTTTTCATCGAGATGAATGCCCAAATATCTTACATATGGAACCCAGTTAATACATGTATTGTTAACAACTAGCTGGTTACTTGGTAGAAAACAAATCTTTCGTTTACTACTGAAAAAGATAGCTTGCACCTTCACAGCATTTAGTTTACTTTTCCAGCAGTTGTCATCCGCAAAAATAGCTACTTCACAATCAGGAAGTCTTGGAATATCAGACATAAAGATGTTGTATAAAATTGGACCCAAAACCGATCCTTGAGGCACACCAGCAATGACACTATGACAAACAGAATAATGGTAATTGACGAAAACTCTAAAAACACGATGGGAAAGAAAGCTAAGGATAAGTTTGATGAGGTATGGGAAAAACGGAGTATCAACATCTTATAGATAAGTTCCAAATGCCACACAGAATCAAACGCTTTCTCAATTTCCAGCAAGACAAGGCCAGTTGATTTTCCCAAGGAACGATTTTTTTTTAATATGTTGACATTCGAATCATAAGGCCAAATCAAATAAATTCATCAATTTCAATTTTATTTTGCAAATATTATACAATTTTTAAATTTGCAAATATTTGACCTGGAATGATAAAAGGATTTTTCTAAGTCCAGTATTTTCAATGCCAGCGGCGGAGCATCACAAAAAATGTGTTATGTCCTCATGAACTTTTGTCATCGTTTTGATTAGTTGCACAATGTGAGCAGGGTATCCCAAGTGATGTTGGTATATAACATATAAGCATTGACATAGACTTGTGTCTTTTGTGAGAGATTGCTGGGTCTGGTACCATCATACTTTTGCAAAGCCTAAAGTAGGCTTTGATTTTTACCAGTTATTTGCTTCTGTTACGATTAGAGCGAAGATTTGACTGTTTGGTAGGTTTGTTCTAGGTTCAATGCAATACTCTTTTCTTGTCAATTAATTATCCGCATCATTGGCCGTAAAGACCGTGGCCCAGCGGGACCAACATGCTACCTTGAGCTCTTTACTATAAAGATTGATATATGTTGGTCAATTTTCGATAGCAAAATCCGTAATATGTTCTCATGTTTTTACCACTACTCTCCATTGACTCGAAACATTTTTTATACAGTTTTTGATATAGCCATCAGAGCCGTCTTGTTTGCCCACAAATCCAGTCTTTTCTGGCGATTTGCTTCACGCAAACGTCTCATAACGGCCAAATAATAAACATTGGTGACTGTCTGTCAAGGATGCCTGGATTGCGTTTCGTACTTATTCACGTCTCGTCTCCAGTAATTATGCTTTTCAATCCGTTTTTAACACAAAATTTGATGCAAAAAGTTAATCCCATTTTTAAAATCGTAAGAAATCGACAGCGCAGCTTTTACAACTCTAACGAAAGACATCCAGCTAACTACAGAGGCTGTGTAATAGCAAAAGAGCAGGCAAAAGATAACAAGCAAAATAAAATGCAAAAGCCTGTAAAAAATACACATCTAAAGGCAAAGAAAACAAAATCAAAAAGGACTTGACACCAATAACGAAACCAAAAATAAATAAACTCTGTCCGTGAACAAAAATGAGAACTTATGTTCCAAAGCCGGGCCTGAGAAAACATATTCGCAGGATATTTAAATCAAGTCCAAGACCTGAAATACAGTAATGTGATGGAAAATATTATGCAAAAAAAATTCTAAGCACAATGGAAGAAAATTCTGGAAAGAATGTCTTTCCTTGAAAAACAAAACAACAACAAAAGAGCTGTGCCAAGAAGATCGTAATGGTTAAAAACATACACATCTTATTATGAAATGCTAATGTTCCCGAGAATCGTAAGGAAAATAAATTAACGCCAAATATCACTCAACGGGAAAACCTACTTACTGGCCCACAGATATATATATTGTAATATGCGAGCTACGGCTCGAGTAGATAAAACAATATTCTGTGAAATTATTTCTTTATTTTCTAGTCTATAGAACAATTCAGGTTCACACTATACTATTTTTCGCAATTCTTTTCTTACAATGTCTCTTTCCTCTCAAATCACTTTATCTCCTTTTAATTACTTAATTCACAAATCCAAACTAATTACTTCTTCTTGTTAACTCTCAACTTTCAATTTATCACAAAATTACAACTTCGCCTATTATCACTTTTCTAATCTCTTCGCAACAGTTTAAAAACTACTGCCCCCTTTTTGATCGCCATCTGTCCTTATATAGCAGAAGTTTCTGATAGCCAGAAACTTCTAGCAAATTCTTCGACCACTGGAACAAGAGAAATTCCAAGATGACAATCATTCTTGCAGTTATAATTCCCTCTCATCCGTGATATTATCCGTCTCTTTCGTAGACATGAACTGTGGAAACCGCAGAC
This sequence comes from Pocota personata, assembly GCA_963082735.1. NCBI lineage: Eukaryota > Metazoa > Arthropoda > Insecta > Diptera > Syrphidae > Pocota > Pocota personata. The sequence continues at coordinate 59,982,030 of OY720429.1, read as the reverse complement.
ACGAACCTCGAATGAAAGGACACTTCGAACCAAAATTCTGCCAGAATGAAAAGACACTTCGGAATTTGTGCATCATACTTTTAGGGGCGTAGTTATTATTATGCTACAATATGTATATATATATATATCCTTAAATACTACCAAAGTACGAGTAGAAGAAGGAAATGATCTTGACTCAGATCACTCATCTGTGCTTCGTACACTTGGTAGTAAAGTTATATTGAAGGAAAACAACCCACGTCTTAATATTTTAACTAATAAGCTAAGAAAAGAGATAGGAGAATTGAAAAATTCTTCGGTGGAAAGATACCATACCAAATTGATAGACGATGCGGCCCGACCGCGCGTGCTTATGGTAGTGTGAGATTTTTACTCACTAAAAACACCACTCTTCAAGATTAATACTACAACTAAGCCGATGCTTATCCAGCAGTCTTATTTTCCCTTACGAGACTCGAGATTTTTCGAAAAAGATGTTCGTATGTAACTTAAAAATAAATATGAAAAAACTAGTACAAATAATAAATGCAGCATTCAGACTAAGGTATGTTCCACGAATGTGGAAAATCGCAAAAGTAATTATGATACCAAATCCTGGCGCACTACCTAGCGAAGTTACCTCATATCGTCCGTTTTCCTTGTTGATAATACTGTCAAAGCTATTCGAAAAAATTCTTCTAAAACGACTTCATACGATCATAGAAGAAAAGACATTGATACCAAACCATCAATTTGGCTTTAGAAATAGGTATTCAACTATAGATCAAGTTCACCGAATAACTGATAGAATTGAAAAAGTCCTAGAAGAGAAAAAAAAAATATGCTCTACAATCTTCCTTGATATAACACGGCTTTTGATGAGGTCTGGAATAAAGGACTAGTAAATAAGCTGCAAAAATATCTACCAAATCAATACTCAGAAATCCTAGAGTCATATATAATGCAGAGATTATTTAGAATAAAGCAATAAGATGAGTACTCCACATTAAGATATATAAAAGCTGGTGGACCCCATGGTATTGTATTAGGACCTGTCTTGTTCCTATTATACACCAATTACCTACCACAAAATGAGGAATCTTCTGTTGCCACATTTGCAGACGATACTGCTGTACTTGCCGTTGGTAATACCGTGCAAGAAGTTACTAGAAAACTGCAAAGGGCAGTAAATGATATATATGAAATCGCAAATAAATTTAAATGAACTGAAGTCAGTCCATGTAAACTTTACAAATAAAAATGTACAACACATACCTGGGTACATAAATAACAATGCAGTTCTTTTTTTGAACTCAGCTAAAGCATGACTCTTGACGCCAAATTGCACTGGAAAGCTCATGTAAAGAAAAAAACATGACGAATACGGTATATAAAAATGTATTGTGTCTTAGGGAGGTATTCCTGTCTCTCGATATACAATAAATTACTGCTCTACAAGCAAGTATTAAAGCCAATATGGATATATGGTCTCTGGTGCACAAGTACAACAAACCTACAAAGCATATAATCACAGATAATAAAGTTATATAGATATCGCATGCAGCAATGCAATATCTTCCAAAATAAAATTGTTAACATGGTTCAGTTTCCTCAATATTATACTCTGTGTGTTAATTCATTACATTTCGGTGGATTGGATAATGAAAAATGGCACCAACAAAGCAAACCATGATTGAAGAATGCAAAATCGCAATTTCTCAATACGAATTGAGAAAAAGTTATAGAGAGATTGCTAAAATATTAAAAAGGAGTCATGCTACTGTCCAATGCATTATTCAAAGGCACAAACGTGAAGGCAGGATTGAAAATAAACGTAAAACAAGCAAAAAAAAATTTTAACGATGCTGATGAAAGGTGGATTGCCCGAAAAGTCAAAGCTGACCCCAAATTAAGTGCTCTTAAATTAGCTACTGAAGCAGAAAATCCTTTAGGAAAAAAAAAGCAAATGAAACAATCCGCCGTGTCCTCAGGAAAAATGGAATTAATGGAAGAATTGACGTAAAAAGCCATACTTGTCTAAAAAGAACATAGCTCTTCGAAAACAGTTCGCTAAGGATTTCGAAAACAAAGATTTTGACTATTGGATCCTCAGTGTAAGCGATGCCAAGGCTTTAGGCATACGCAGGCATACTGCCAGAAAGAACCACGGTGCGTAAAATGTGCCGGTACACATCTCTCGGAAGAGTGCAACATAATCAAGCAGGTCCCAGCGGTCTGCGCGAATTGCATGGGAAACCACCCAGCGAACTATCGAGGTTGCGAAATCGCCAAGGAACTTCAAAAAAGACGCGATACTCTAAAAAAAAAACCGCTACACCCGGAACCAAACTTAAAAGATCCTAAAATCGATAAGCCTAAGACCGGTAAAGCCAATCAAAAGGACGAGACCGATAAAGGAAAATATAAAAATTGCACAAGAGAACGTCGCTGGTCCAAGTCCAACGGAAAAACTGCCACTGGATGGAAGTACGAAATTGTACGCGCAACTCGCATCAAGGTCAGCGACTCAAGTCAAGTTATTTTCGACAAATTGAGCAAGCTCGAGTTCAAGCCTCGCAAGACAAACAACAAAACATGAATATGAAACAGCTGCTAAAGATACTAACGTGGAATGCAAACGGCATTCTGGCAAAAATAGACGAATTAGAAATCTTTTTACGGAAAAACAATATTGATATATGCTTGATATCGGAAACCCACTTAAAAAAAGGACCTGGACCCAGAATAAAAGGCTACAGTGATTATCACGCGCATCATCCTTCGGAAAATGTGAGAGGCGGTTCCTCTATGTACATTAAAGAATACATTAAGCACTCCGAAAACATAAAAGTAGAACTGGATTCTATGCAAATAAGCTCAGTTTCCGTAAAAATAAATCATTTAGACTACCAGATCGGATCGCGTTACTTCCCTCCGGGATATAGGCTGGTGGACGACGACCTCGTTCGCCTCTTTGACTCACTCGGGCCTAATTTTATCATCGGTGGTGACTTTAACGCGAAACACACTTTCTGGGGTTCAAGATGTAATTCAACGAAAGGTAGATTATTGTACAAAGCCAGTATGAAAAGTGGTTTGGAATTTTTTTCGACGGGAAAGCCAACGTATTGGCCAACTGACAATAATAAAATCCCTGACCTCGTCGATTTCTTTATCGCAAAAGCGCTAACTAAAAATCTAACGGAAGTAGAAGAATGTTATGATTTATGCTCAGACCGCTCAGCAGTCATTCTGAAAATCGGTGGAAGTCTAGCAAAAAAAGAAGGACCGCCTAAGTTAACTAGTAACAAAACAAACTGCGACGTTTTCAGAAAAGACTGCAAGGAAAATATTGCTCTAAATGTGCCGCTAAAGACACCACTTGAAATAGAAGACGAAATTGACAAGCTCGTGGAAGCCATTCAGTGCGCAGCATGGAAAAATACTCCTTTTCGAAAACAGCAACACGGAACAGCAAAGTCAAATACCAGCCTGATATCGAAAACCTCATACGAGAAAAGAGAAGAGCGCGCAAGAGATGGCAACAATCCCGCGCGCCACCGCATAAAACTTATCTTGACCACCTTTGCAACAAGCTAAACAATGTGCTGCAGGACTTAAGAAATCGCGAGACTTCTACTTACCTCGAGAGCTTGACCGCTGATAAGTGTTCAAACTACTCTCTATGGAATGCCTTGAAGTCCATAAGGAAACCCGTAATGCACTCGCCACCAATAAGAAAAGCTAACGGCGAAGGGGCAAAAGGAGACAAAGAGAAAGCGGAATTATTTGCCGAATATTTAGAGGAAACGTTAAAGCCATTCGACGAACAACCATTGATCGTAGATCCTAATGCAAATACGGCACCCGACAACTTTAAATTATAAACTGTATCCCTGTCCGAACTTCGTATGACAATAAGAAAACTGAAAAGTAACAAGGCTCCAGGATATGATTTAATCACTGGCGAAGTTTTTAAGAAGCTACCGAAAAAAGCGTTAGTTAAGTTACTCTACATTATAAATGCTTCATTGAGACTTCTATATGTTCCAAGGCAATGGAAAGTCGCCGAAGTAATAATGATTCCGAAATGTACAAACGACAAGAAATCATACAGACCTATTTCGCTTCTGCCGATAATATCTAAAGTCTTTGAGAAACTTCTGCTAAAAAGATTGCACCCAGTAATTGAAGAAAGGCGATTGATCCCGGAACATCAATTCGGGTTTCGGGTTAAACATTCCACAATCGAACAGGTGTATCAAATGAAATTGAAAAAGCTCTAGAAGGGAAAAAGATATGCTCTACCGCTTTTCTCGACGTATCGCAAGCGTTCGACAAGGTATGGCACGAAGGCCTGAGATATAACGAGACCAAGTCAACGCATGTCAATTTTACGTACAAAAAGATAAACAACTTACCTATTTCCATTAACTCGGTACAAATACCGTACGCAAACGAGGCAAAATATCTAGGAATGATACTAGATGCAAAACTTAAGTGGAAGTCACATGTTTAAAAGAAGCGCGACGAGCTCGAAATCAGACTTAGAGAAATGTACTGGCTACTCGGGAGATACTCGAAGTTAAGCGTATACAACGAACTGCTTCTGTACAAGCAAGTGCTAAAACCATCTTGGACATACGGTATACAACTTTGGGGTTGTACCAAGCCAAGCAATATGACTGTTCTGCAAACATTCCAAAACAAAACACTAAGAGCAATTGTGAATGCTCCATGGTATATAAGGAATAGTGATATTCACAGAGATCTAGGAATTGCTACCGTGAGGGATGAAGTAACAAACTTTGCTCACAAACTGCGTACTCGCCTTCATGATCATTGCAATAATGAAATAATCCGTACTCTGGACGTGACAAACCTCGAGCGCCGACTACAAGGAACAAGACCGTACGATCTGGCGCAGTAAGGGAAAACCGCATGTAATGACGGTATTAATAGGTGCCTTCACTGGAAAGCTACCTACCTAACGCGATTAACACTACAGAAGCGTAAAGTACTTGTTAAGGTAACTTAGTCGTAGTCACCACAAAACGAAAAAAATGAGAGGAACGAATTTCCTACTACTATGAGCACGAGCGGCCGGTTCTCATAGTGCCTCTCTGGGGGGTGAGTTTAGCCCGTAGGCATATACTGGCCGACGCTTATGAATCATCAGGTCAGATATATGAATCGGGCATAACCAATGGTACGGGCTTTTGGTATATTTTGAAGATTCCTGCACCTCCAGGCGCAACCAAAAAAAAAAAAAAAAAATATTTGGATCCGATGGACGAGTCAATGTTTGGAGAAAACCGGTGAGGACTTAAAATTTAAAAATATGAGACCAACAGTAAAGTATGGCGGAGGACATGTTATGGTGTGGGGGTGCATGTCAGCTTCAGGAGTAGGAAATCTGCACATTATAAAGGGAAATATAGATAAGTGGAAGTATTTCGACCTTCTAAAAAGCAATGTAAGAGAAAGCTCGGAAATTGGGAATCCTGGACACATTCCATTTCTACCAGGATAATGATCCCAAACATACGGCGCTCGTTGTAAGGGAATTCCTATTATATAACTGCCCAAGGGTGATAAGAACGCCACCTCAGTCACCAGACTTAAACGTCATAGAGAATTTATGTCATACGGGAAGAATGGTCAAAAATCAGTAGTGAATACACAGAAAAATTGCTTAGGTCAACGGAAAATCGCCTAAAAGATGTCATCAAACAAAAAGGATTACCAACCAAGTACTGAAAACTGAATTTTTAGATTTTTTTATAATATTTTTATTGATGTATGATTTTCATTGTGAGCTCCAAATATCGATTTATGTTTTGTTTTTACTGATTATTAAGTATTTAAAAATGAATTATTTATTTTGTTATATTTTGACGTTTAAATATACTTTGGTTTACTATTAAATATCAAGATTTCTATTAAAACTCCAAGCACTAGTTTTTTTTATTCACCTTCAAAATCGAAAAGTTCAGGTGTATGATTTTCACTGTGACTTACTGTATGTATAAAAAATGTTACAAAGAAACGCAAAAACCAAAAAAAGCTTATTTGCTTGCGTACTTTTAAATTTGCGTGTTTTTACGCGAGCGTATTTAAATGTCAGTTCGGAAATTGTGAAATGAAAGAAGGAAAAAGCTTTCAAAAATGGTTCAGTATTGAAAACTATCTACGCAATCGTTTTATCTAGAGAGCTCACATTTCGGGCTTACTTGTGTAAATTTGGACAAAATAGATGTACGCGTCGTTTGTAATATCCTTGCTTTTTTCAGGTAAAATTTAAGTAAATACATTACAACGAAATTTTACTTCTATTAAAGAACACATCTTATGTTCATTAATGCTGGGTTTTTGTGACCCAAAGTGGGTTCCATCAACAAAGCCTATAACTAAATAAAAAATAAATGTACTATGTTACAGTTTAATATTCGGAAGCAAAATAAAATTGCAGGTAACTGCAGCGGAACTGGAACTGCTGCAGTTATATATAGTGTTAGCTACCCCGACGGGACTCGGACACAGATCAGTCGATTAAAATAGTGTGGCAGCCCACTAGCCATCTCGGCCACGGAGGTTTTGATATTGGTGTAGTCAAAAGCTATACTGTTTCTTCGCATACGTATGCAATTTGCATTCATACCTTCTCAAGATTTGATAAGGATAACGGATTATTTTTTGTTCCCTTAGGCACCTCTGCTCAATTCTGTGGATGCGTTCCTCTTCCATCTTGGGCGGTATTAAGTTAATTCATTTTACTTTTGAAACAAATTAATCCTTTCAGCATTTTAAAATTCGCAAAAACTACATCTATCAGATGATAATCGTTGTAGTAAATTTTTACTAGTACAATCTGCAATGCCCATACGATACGTGAACCAACGTACGTATGTCATCATCCAAATGTGGTTACTATTGTAGATCATTTGGTCACTGATGTCACTCACAGGTTAAATGATGCCGCAATTCAGTTCCAGGCTAAGGTGAAGTGCATACCGTGGGTCCTGGCCAACCCAAAGCATAATCTAAGTTACGCAAATGTTTATATTACTTACATAAGCATGACTGAAGCTAGGTTCAACTCAAATTGAAATTAAGTATACGAGTAGGTTAGAATGAAAATTCCCATGTTGCCCCGGGGTATAAGCCCGCAGATCTCAGATATAAAATTTGAAGTAAATCCTTCCAGCCGTTTAGATGGATAGAATTCTAAACCTACATTTCAAGTTTCTCTATAAAATGAAAAAATCTCGAGATCGAAAATTTTCACAAAAACAATACTTGGTCTTGAAAGAAGCAAGTAAAGATGAAAAAATGTTCCTTAATTTTCGTTTTAACCACTAAATCATGTTGGCTTATCGAATACCGTTCAATTATAAATTTGCCACGTCTACACTTTATAAATGCCAAATAAAAACTATCAAATCTGATGTGTACTAAAATGGTGGCCTTTCAAAGTAGTATACATTTCTGTAGAACACCCTATACATGATCGTTCTAAATACGATATAACATGAGAAACTTCGACGGATTACACAAATAAGGCAAGGAAAATGGTAAAAACTCTTTTTTGTGAATGAAATTCCGTCTGACATTGAGTGTAAACTATTCCATATCCTAACGACATTAGCAAAGGATTGTCTACGCGAATCTAGACATATACCCTTAGGAGGTCTTATAGAGAGACTACGGATAGCCTGTAAAAAATAAAGTTGAATGCTGTTTGAGAATGAGCTTGTGGAGAAAAGTTTGTAGACTTCATCCGAGAATTTGGTGAGTGCAAGCTGAAACATAATCATACCTACAGGGTGGCCCATAAGTCACGTCAGTATTTAAATAGCTTATAACTTTTTTGTCTATAATTTTTTTCTTTTCTTTTTTCTTCACAACTAATAGACAATATTTAGGAAATTCGTCATAGAAAAATTTAAAGTACTACAGCGCACCAAAATTATACAGTTTTATTTTGAAAACAACCAATCGATTCTCATGACGCAAGGAGCCTATAGAAGACATCTTAATGTTAGAGTTGCTCTTTCAGAATCAACAATTCGTCGCTTAGGGTTATGTGAGTGATCTTCCACGTGCCGGAAGACAACGTTCAGATAGGACGGAGGTGAATATTGAACATACGTTCGAGAGTGTCACAGAAGAGCCTGAAACTTCGACCCGGAGACGATGTTCCCAATTGGGTATTGCTCGCATGTACTGCAGAATATTTTACACCATTTCCCGTACAAGTTTCAACTGGTACACACACTTTCACCTCAACGGTTTTGTCAACAGGCAGGATTGCAAGATTTGGAGTACAGCAAATCTAAGGGTTATAAATCAGACGGAATAGCATCCCCTTAAGTGCACAATTTGATACGAAATAACGTCACGAGAAATTATTGGACCATTCTTCTTCCAGAATGCTGGTGGTAATACTGTTATTATCACTGGAGAACGGTATCGGGGCATGTTTCAAAATTGTATGCGACCTGCAGTGGAAAATCGCTCTGGATTGTGGTTTCAGTAAGATGGAGCCACTTGCCATGCTGAAGCTACACGCATAATTTCGAGAAGGTCAGCAATCGATTGGCCACCACTTTCTCTAGATCTAACGGCCCCTGACTTATTGTGGGGTTATCTAAAAGAAAAGGTATACGCAAATAAACCTCGGACAATACCACACTAATGGACAACATGCGTACGTATAAGGGGACTGCAACCACAGAAACTTGAGTATTGTTGGAAATTATGCCTAGGTTTTTAGATTTATTTAAGTGGTCAATCGGAACATTATATACTTACGTTTAATGAAGTTAACTAACTTGAGTTCATTTTACATCGACCACCATTATATCGAAGCCAGATCAGCATTAATTTCCTCAACTTCCTCAACATCGTCACCATATATGTATGTGAAAATAATAGTGAGATATAACTAAAAATAATGACGCATTGATTAGAATGGAAACCGGATTGTAGAGGAGAACATTTGTCTATCGATGTGTTCTTTCTCGATTTCAGTAAAAGAATGTTGCACATATTTTTCTCCCAAGCCTTAATTAGATGTTGTATACAGTTTTCATTTCCATCAAGAAAATGCTCTCTCTTTTCAACTGCAACTTCAACTGGAAATCTTGGAAAAGTTAAACGAACAACATAATTAAAATGAGATCCTTTGTACTACCAAACTATTTTGATAATCCACACTAATCTCAACAGTTGCATGCAAATCTTAATCACACACACCGAGAAAACAAACAAAAATGTTTCCATAAAGGATAGTTATCCTGCAAAGGGAAAAGTTAATATTCCCAAGCTAAATGAGAGTTCCTTTCTCTCTGTATTGCATTTGTCTGCATGTGGTACGACTTTGAAATGCATGCCAATTCTCATTACAAAAAAAAAAAAAAAAAAAATAGAACTACGAAGTGAAAACTCTGGATTAGAACCCTTACACTTTTGAAATCCGATACTTCCTCTTATTCCTACATATGTACAATATTTGTATATGCTAATGATTTCACAAGTTGAATCCACAAGGATATTGCATATATACCTACTAAACAAATTTAACTTTAAATGGTGCAAATGGTGCTCTAGGAAAATTATAAAATCAGGCAGTATGGCAGCCGACTGTGCGGAGTTTTATTAAGGGCTATTTGAAATTTTCTATTAAACATTCTAAGCTCCTTTTTATATTTCTTCAATTCGAAGACCGTAGAAAATCACTGTGTGGCAATCTAATATTTTGCATGGGTTTCACTTGAACAATTCATTCTCCATTTTCAAACGTTCTGAAGTCGGTTAGATTGATGACAGTGGCAGTTGTCATTTGTTTGCAAAGGACTATACTATAAGCAGAGTGATTGCCAAACCCGGGACAGTCATGGTCTTTTCTATTCGACTTGGCTTACCAGTTTTCACTATGTTCCGGAATATTCGACACTTGTGGAAACTCAATACAATTCATCAACCGACTGCACCTATTTCGGTTCAAAAATTTAGAAGGAAGGCATCTTTCGAAACACAGTCGGAAAATACAGCCTGCATGGCGACACCTCCGGAAACAAACTCACGTTAATCGACTTTGCTAGCGCACGATTCAACACTGTAGCTAGCACATGATTCCCCTACCTCAATATTCATAAGAAAACCTGGCGCTCTCTGGATCAACTAATTGCCAACCAAATTAATCACGTCGCGATTAATGCAAGGCACTTCCCCAGTATTTTGGATGTTCGCACCTTCCGAGCAACTAACATTGACTCGGATCACTAGCTTGTTGCTGCCAAGCCACATATGCGGATATACCATGTACTACACACCTAAGAAGTGCGGTTATAAAAATGAACATCCAACTGCTACAATCGTAAGAGACAACCAGAGCCTTCGCCGATCGAGTGTCCCTGAACCTCTCAAGAAGTGCAATGCAGCCAAAGTTAAGCGCGGATGAGCAATGACGTCATTGTCAGCAAGTTATCAAGAATGCCGCTTCGGATTTACTCGGTTTCTCTAATCCACCACTGGTTTGACGAAGAGTACCGCCATCGCACGCAGCAAAGCAAGAGGCTTGCAAAGCGACGCTGCATAGGGAGGCGAGAGAAGCTTACGACATCTAAAGCAGCCGGAGATGATTTGCTACGGAGCATACACCAACTCATCTATAAAATAAATTTATGTCCGACGTATGGAATCTCAGCATCTTTTGCCGATGCTTAAGAAATATGTCTCCTCAACTTAGCGTACAAGACCCTATCTGCCATATTATGTGAACGCCTTAAAGGTTTTGTCAACAATAAGATCAGTCCGTATCAGTACGCTTTTAGGCCAAGAAAGTCCAGCACAGCCGTCAGAACTGCCATCTCAATTATGACCGTAAGATCAGAGGGCAAGAACTGGCAGGACTATTTACCAGCTATCCAATGGGGTTTAAATTGTTTAGAACATCGAATTACAAATCGCACCCCTCAGGAACTCCTTTTCGATTTCAAACCTAAAAATATATTGGCGAACCATCTTTTCGAAAATCGGATGATGACGACGATAATGCTCCACTTACTGAAATTTGTTAAAAAGCTTCATTACGAATGCAACAAATACAAACTACACAAGCTGACAAATTTAATCATTTACATCGAAGTCCACCGGCAACGGGTCAATCACGCAAGCTGTTACTAACATTTAAGGGACCATACTCGTATGAGATTAAGAAAGTCCTTCAAAATGATTGATACATCATAGGTGATACTTCGACAATGATTGTCTCCTCGAAGCGATATGAATATTTCCATTCAGCCAATAATATAAATCCATGGGGGAAACTTCAAGACTTCGACCTTACCGATTGGGTAGAACTGCCTGGGGAGGATGAAAGCTAAAGAACTCAAAATAATTAAGTTCGATGTAAATATAATTCATAACTTATTTGTCCACTCCAATTGCTCGACTATGACAACTACTCGTATGTATGTACATACACTCCCAATCAATAGGATAGATCCACGCTTAATTTCCTCCTAATTTGAAAAGTATAAACTGTATCACGTTGCAGGCTTGTAAGATTATCCACACTGACGCACTTGTTGGTTTTAGTACATGAGACGTCAAAACGTTAGAAGAGTTACGGTTTGGGTACGATTTTTTGTAAAAGAGGTGTAAAAAAATTAATCATTAGGTTAGATCCAGTAGGTAAAACACAAGAAATAAGCGAACAAAGAAGAATTTTATTTAAAAGGAATTGCTAGTAATGCGTATGACCTCCATTCAAAAATTCTGTCAGGAACAGAAGGTAGCTTAAATTAGCGTATTTCCAGGCATCCTTAATCGCAATTAATAGCTCGTTCGTGTTATGAAATTCACGTCCACCGCTATAAACTTTTTTGGACATTCATCCCCAAACGTTTTCTATAATGTTTAGATCAGGAGAATAAGGTGGCCATTGCATAACCTCAATTGATTGCCCGCGAAACCAGTCTTTCACTATTCTTGCATTATGAATGGGCGCATTATCTTGTTGGAAAATGACAGGAATGTTATGGAAAACATTTTTTAATCTTGGGAATTACATCATGCGGAATATTTTTGTAGGCCTTAGCATTCTGCACGCCTTTCATTTCCATGAAGTCATAGGCCCCATACCAAGATATTGCACCCCATACCATAATACTACCTCTTTTTGCATGATGCCTGGATAAAATCTTTTCTTCTTTTCGCGAATCGTGGAAATAATAATTATATGCATCGGGACCATCCAGGTTAAACTTTTTCCATCGCTAAATACCACTTGTTTCCATTTATTTGTCCAATCCATATTATGTCTGGCAAAATCCAAGCGAATAACCTTATGATGTTCTGTAAGAACAGGCTTGCGCTTCATTTTTATCCGTTTGAGGTTAGGCGAAGCCTTCAGAATTCGTCGGACAGATGAAATGTTAGCTGAAGTACCGGCTTGTGCAACAATTTTCGGTGCCGATTCTCTAGAATTGGAAGCAATCCGAAAAATTCTTCGCCTTTCAGCAGCTGTCGTTGCACGAGAAGTGCGCCCTTTTTTATTTTTCCCATAATTTTGGGGGTCAGCAAGAAAAGAATTAACCACTTTATGACTTCGACCAATTTGCATTGCAATATTGCGATTTGAATAACCTTCTTCCTTCAAGGTTTCTATTTTTACGATCTCCTCTTTTGAAACACATTTCCCACGTCCCATTTCTTGAAATAAACATTTAATCAGATCAACAAAATTGAAATAGCACTTGAATTAGGAATACACTACCTGCTTTGTCCAAAAAAATCAATTTCTCGCAATAAACAAACAAAATCTTCTTGTGGATCTATCCTATTGATTTATTTTTTCACACCGTTCAGCAAAATAATGTTATTTTAAATCTAACCGTACTTCATTTTTTACGCTCCATGCACTGAAATGTGCATGCACTGAAATGTGCATCAATGTACACATTCTAACAGTGCTGCCAAATTTCAAAATTGTATACTTATCAAGTTGGAGAAAAATTTACTGTGGATCTATCCTATTGATTGGGAGTGTATGTATGTAAGTACTTCCTGCATTTTAGAATTTAAATCGAATTTTATTTTTTCTTAAAAAGCACCTACCATGTTTTTCTGACCAAAATCTATTTATGTATGCTTAGGCAGAGCAATTTAATTTGACGTTTGATTATTTGTCAGTTTCATAATAATTGCTACATACTTACTTAACGGGCTCCCAACCCATGAAGGGTCCCTGCCTGAGACACGGCAGCCTCCTATTTTCTTCGATCCTGATCACGCTGCTTCCAGTTTGCCAGACCAAGCGCTCTGGCATCCTCAATAGCTTGGTCCATAAAACAGAGGTTCGGTCTTTCTTGCCCTCTCGAACCTGGGGGCTGGGATTTAAAGATCTTGTTAGCTGGAGCATTATTGTCCATTCGCTCGATGTGGCCGAGCCAGTGTAGTCGGCGTGTTTTGGCTTTTCGGACTACATCCACATCTTGATACAGCTCATAGAGTTCGCGGTTGTATCTTCTTCTCCATTCGCCGTCCTCGCATATGGGACCGAATATTTGACGAAAAATTTTTCTCTCGAAAGTATTCAAAATCTACTCTGTTTTGCTGCTTATAGTCCAGCAGTCGGCACCATAGAGCAGGACTGGCAGGACAAAGTTTTGTAGAGTACGAATTTCGTCTTCCGAGTTAGGAGTTTTGAACCCAGATGTTTCCCCAAACCGGAGGAGTCTTCGTCGAAACTCCACTAAGGTGTCGTTCGTGGAGTTGATGTTTACTCCGAGGTAGGTAAAGTCCTTAATCACTTCGAAGTTACTGTTGTCAACAGCTACGTTTTGTCCTAGTCGGACAGATGATGCTTTGTTTGCTGACGACATGTACTTGGTTTTATCTTCGTTTACTTTAAAGCCAGCTCGTTTCGCCTGCTCTTCAATTGCCGTAAAAGCCTCTATGACAGCACGCTGGAAACGACCGATGATGTCGATGTCATCTGTGTATTTCAGCAGCTGGACGGATGTGTTGAAGATAGTACCTTCCGTGTTGACGCTTGCATTGCGCACTATCTGTTACAGCACTTAATAGAAGAATTCACATGATAGCGCATTTACTTGCCGAAATCTGGTATACGAGGGCCGCGGGATCCCGAATGCGGCCATGACGATGGATGCGATCATATGCGGCTTTAAAGTCGAGGAAAAGATGGCGAGTCTCGACTTGAAATCCGCTGGTCTTTTCCAGGATTTGTTTTAATGTGAAAATTTGGTCTACTCGTATTGTAGATCTGCCGGGCCGGAAGCCACACTGCACCTTTTTTGTAGATGGGACATATGGAGCTGATTGTCCAGTCATCGGGCATCCTCCCATTTGTTGATGGGTTGGTGTATGCACCCTACCAAAACATCGCCACCGTATTTGAATAGCTCTGCAGGCAGTCCATCAGAGTCGGCGGCTTTATTATTCTTTAGCTTTTTGATACCTGTGCCGACCTCTTCTATACTTGAAGGTGAGACTGTTTCTTCGTTGTCTGGATGCGGGTGTTCTTCATCCCATGCCACTCTCTCTGCATGATGCCCATTTCGCAGCTGCTGGAAATGTTGCTTAAAGACATCTACTATTCCCTGTGCTTCTGTGACTAGGTTTCCTTCACTATTTCAAAGAGCCTGCGTTCCGGCCTTAAAGCCAGCTGCCAGTTGCTTGGCTTTCTTGTAGAACATTCGGATGTTATTTCTATCGCGGGACTTTTCGATATCCTTCAGCTGGGAAACTGCGTATGCCCTTTTCTTCCTACGCAGGGTCTTCTTCTCCTTCCTTCTTCTAGCTCGCTACTCTTCCATCGCTGCTCTTGTTTTGCGCTGCAACGTTTGTTTGTGTGCATTCTCCGTCACCTTTTTACGGCATACGCACTCTTCATCATACCACGGATTCTTTTTGGGTGATGGCTGGTATCCAACGGTGGTCTCGGCTACATTTTTGATGATGTCGCGATACTGGTTTCACAGATTGTTGGCCTCTGTGGATAGTAAATGCACTACAGTTTCTCGCTCAGGCGCTCTCTGTAGTCTCTGGCTTTCCTATGCTTGCTAAGGCGTCCATTGTTAAATTTATTTTTCTATGCGGTTCGCAGCTTTTTCTCGATGGACAGTCGAGCTCTGAATTTTACTGCTACAAGAAAATTGTGTCGACGTTGGCCCCTCTGAATGTGCGTCTCGATTAGCAGGTGGTCGATTTGATTTTCGGTTCGACCATCTAGTGAGCGCCAGGTTGCGGTGTGGATTCGTAGTCTAGGAAACCTAGTGCTACTTATCACCGTATTACGTGCTGCTGTAGAGTCGATTAGTCGGAAGCCGTTATCTTTTGTCGTGTCGTGGAGGTTGTGCTTGCAGAATAAACCGCCGAAGATGGTTTCCTTACCGACTTTGGCGTTGAAATCCCTAAGTACGATTTTTGTATTATACTCCGGACAGTCTCCGTCCAGAAGGTCTTAAAATGCACATATAAGGAAGGTGTTGTAGAAAGCGCCTCTGATGCGGATTACAGCTATGTGATCGCTTATCAGCTTGGAGCCAACAACCTTTGACCGAAATCGGATTCCCACGACAAATCCGCATCCTAACATGTGCAGTATTTTGTGACAGCTGTAAAAAACGTCGTAGTTTTGTATTTTTTTTATATCTGATCCTATCCATCGTATCTTCTAGATCGAAGGATTATTTGCCTTAAATGATAAAACAATGCCTTCCGTGGTGGAGATGATATTAGATAGGGTAGTCAAAGAAGACTTTCAGTATAAAAATGAAACTATTCCTTCCGTGGTGAAGAGGATATCAGGCAGGGTAAAAAAAAAAGTATGAATACGAGGTGTTCCAGACACTGTGACGTCATCAGGCAAAAGGGCCTCACATGGGACATACCTTGATGTCAACAACGCCCCCACAAACGTCAAGCAACCATGTACAATCATATATAAATTGTATATAAAAAAAAAGAATTTTATGAAAAAATACACTCCAGTTTATAACGTTTAAAGAAGCGGTGTTTTAATTCGGTCTTACGCTAAATTCATTTTACAGTAAATTAAACACAGTAGATTACAGTTCATTATTCTTACTAGAAAAACGTTCATAGCCGAACACGAGGAGCTCCAAGAAGTTGCTTCATATGAAGATGGTAATATTTAATGAGAATACTCAAAAGTCTTATCGAGAAAGTACATATGAAGCTTACACTGGGGGCAGTGCAAAGTCGGATTGCCGAATGTAAACTAAGGATAATGGGTACTCAAGAAAGTCAGTAGATCCACTCTGCTACCAAGTACTTTTCGTAGTGCCGATTGACAATTGGCAGCTCTGGCATATGAGTAGTGTGTATGAGTTGTGCAGTTCAACATCGACACACGGCGAACGATGACATGTGCCCGAGTTTACTACAGAGTAACTTGGTAATTTTAGCAATATCGTTTATACTCCCTATATCAGTTTATGCCTTCATTCTGTTGTTTTTCTTAAAACCCTTTACCTGTTTTGAGATGTAATAATGTCTACTATCGACTCTAATAGGATTTGGAAGATTTTTTTTCATTTGAATTTTGCACAATTTGGAAAAAAAAAACGGTTTGTTTAGAAACTAATGGACGACAGTGTACATACTAAAGGGTGACCAAAAATTGACGCAAGAAATAGAAAAGACAGGTTTTTAATTAAAAACTCTAATTTGTTTATTGATTCATAAAGTACAAAGTATAGGGTTATGTAAAGAATAGCATATTGGGTAAACGGCCTCCACGGCATTGCTGGCACATACGCACTCTTTTGTCGAAATTTCCCATGACTGTTTTGTATAAATGTGGCTGAATTTCATCGATACAGAGCTCAATTTGCTCCTTCAAGTAGTGGGTGGTCGTGGGCTTATTGGCATAAACCTTAGACTTTAAAAAATCCTGAAGAAAAAAGTCCAACGGCGTTAAATCGCATGATCTGGGCGGTCAGTTCTAATCACCAGAATAGGAAATTACATGACCAGGAAATGACTCAGTTTTTGTTATATCCTGTATCCCCTTGTGGGTCCTAGGGCCTATACAACGCCTACGCGCCATCGTGTGCGATTTCTGGAAATGTGCCTCAGCTCTCCCCAACTCTTTCCCAGTTGCCGTGCTTCCTTCTCAACTGTTCTGCGCCGCGTACTCCTAGGACCGCCGCGTATCCTGCCATCCTGGATATGCGGGTTCCATTGCATCGCTTGGTTAGCTATGGCCTGTCACCCTTTCGGAGAGTGTGACCGATCCACTGCCACTTTCGTCGTCGTATGGTTGTGCCTATAGGTTCATGGCCCGTTCCCTGATAAAGCTGCTCGTTAGAGATACGGTTTGGCCAGAATATCCTTAAGATGTAACGTAGACACCTATTGACAAACGTTTGCAGCTTCCTCGTGATAGTGACGGTCACTCTCCAGGTACCACATCCATATAGCAACACGGATTCAACGTTGGAACGGAACAGTCGTAGCTTGGTGTTTAAGCTAATTGCATTACTTCGCCAAACTATGGATAGCATCCCAAACGCAGATTTTGCTTTACCTATTCGGCTGGCTATATCCAGTTCGGTTCCGCCATCGGTTGAGACAATACTCCCAAGGTATTGGAAACTCTCTACTCTCTCAACCGTTTGTCCAGCAATGCATATATGAGTTGATGAGTTTGGTCCTAGGCTGATCATTTTTGTTTTTGCCGAGTTAATTTTCAGCCCAACGACGTCTGCTTCCCTCTCCACCTTTGCTGTCATTTGGTGAAGGTCCATTATTCTGTGAGACAGTAGGCATACATCGTCGGCGTAGTCGAGGTGTTTGAATTCAGATGTAAGAGTCCATCGAATTCCTCCATTTCCTGTTGATAAGGCCGCATTCAGCACATCGCTAATCACCAATAAAAACAATATTGGTGAAAGTATGCAGCCTTGCCGAACCCTACTTTGGACTTCGAATTCCTCAGACAGCCTTCCTCTGTGCAAAACGTGACATGTGGACCCATCATATGTAGCTTTGATAATTGCTATTAATTTATCCGGAATGCCTCTCCTGCGCAAGGCACGCCAAATAAATTCCCGATTGACACTATCAAACGCCTTTTCAAAATCGATGAACAACAGGTGAAGTGGTGATCGATATTCAACACATTGCTCGATGATGATCCGCAGGGTGTTGATGTGGTCGACACAGGAGGATCCAGAGCGGAAACCTGCTTGTTCGGCGTCGAGTGTGTCTTCAAGGTGTTCTTTGATTCGCTCCAGGATGATTCTAGCTATTATCTTGGCCACAGCAGGCAGCACGCAGATACCTCTCCAGTTTTCGCACTGCATTAGGTTGCCATTTTTAGGGAGCTTGACAATCATTCCCTTTTTCCACTCATCTGGAAAACTCTCGGCTTCCCATGCTCTCCCGACAAGTGGGAACAGTAGCTCTGCCGATGCTGTTGGCGCAGCTTGAAAAAGCTCTGCGGGTATGCCGTCAAGTCCTACCGCCTTATTAGTTTTCAGTGCTTTGATTGCGGTAATAATCTCCTCTTTACTGGGGGTTGTGGTGCGAATTCGGGAACTTCTTTCTACGGACACTTCAGTCTGACTTGGGTGCATATTGCTGGCGAATACTCGGTTTAGAACTGAAGCAAAATGCTCCTTCCATCTCTTCAGTTGATCCTCATCCGATATTAGCAACGAACCGTCTAAGCCTTTCACTGGGTGTTGAGTAGAGCTTCGGCCACCTATAAGCTCTTTAGTGGTTCTATAAACGGTTCTGCTGTCGCACCTCGCTGCTGCTTCTTCTGCTTCCGTAGCCAGCCCATTGATGTAATTGCGCTTGTCACGTCTCACGCTACGCTGTACTTCTCTCATCTTCATGCGATATAGGGACTCAAGCTCGATCCTCCCTGCTGCTGGAGTTGCTGCAATTCGAGCTCTTAGCTGTTTTCGTTCGTTAATCCTTCTCCAGGTATCCTCAGAAAGCCACGCCCTATGGTTTCCCTGCGATCGACCGACAATCCTTTCAGCACCTGATGTGAAAACAGTTTTCACAGCGCACCAATGGTCTTGGATGGTGGCGGGCAGGGAGCTGCTGATTGTTTCCACTCCACGTGAGATATGGTCCCTTAATTCTTGGCGCACTGTGGGAACTCTCAGTCGGTCTACATTGAAATGACTCAGGCATTAATTGAATTGTTTCTCGGGCTGTATGACATGTGGCAGCGTCTTGTTGAAACCACATGTCGCCCGCAACCATATCTTGCAATTTAGGCACAAGCACCATTAAGTGTTATTGTTTGACCAGCCGCATTTTCAAAGAAGAATGGTCCGATGATGCCTCCAGCTCAAAATCCACACCAAACAGTGACACGTTTTAGATGCATTTGTTTCTCAACAATCATTCGTGGATTTTCTGAAACCCAAATTCGATAATTTTGACGATTAACAAAGCCATGAAGATGAAAATGAGCCTCATCCTTGAAGATGATTTTGCTCGAAAAATCAGCTTCCACTTGTTGTTGTTCCATAATCCATTCAACGAACTTTCTTCGTTCTGCGTGGTCAGTAGGCTTCAGTACTTGAGTCAATTGCACTTTGTGTGCATGAAGATGCAAATCTTTCGTGAGAATACGCTGTAGAGAACTTCTTGAAATATCCAATTCTTGACCACGGTGCCTAATTGATGTTCCTGGAGTCTCAACAACACTCTCACGAACTGCTTCAATGTTTTGTGTTGAACGACTTGTTGAAGGACGGCCTGAGTGTCTAAGATCACTAATTGATTCAGTCTCCATGAATTTTTTAATTAATCTATTCACAGTTGATGAAGTTAAATCATTATTCCGAAGAAAATTGCGAATTATAGCCGCCAAACCTTCATTATATTTAAAATATTGCTCAACAATGAAAATGTTTTGTTCTTCCAGGTAGCACTCTATTTTTAATAACCTTGAACTGTCAGCTGTCACGCTGTCTCTTTTTTTTTTTTTTTTTTCGTTGGCACTTTACCGCACAATTGACTCAAAATTGAAATCTTGCGTGAATTTTGGGACACACTTTATAACCGAATTATCATGTAGCGTAGATTCTATTGCCTGTATCTCATACCTATCTAATATATTTTATCTAATTTCCAATGGCAGCGTGACGTTGATTGGCAACAATTCAAACCTCCATAACATGGCAATACGTAAAATTCCAATTAAAACTAAAAGACTATTTATTCGAAAAACATCAACAGTGGTTTTGTGCAGAATTGCATTCTTCCCTATCAAGTAATAAAATTAAAAATATAAAAAACACAGTGGACCGATTGGCACGACAATGACAGCGCTGATTCCTACAAAATAAATAGCGTAGTGGAAGGGGTGGTACCATTTCACGTCACCGACCCTGCATAATAACACATATCACTGAATTCCCTCACGCATTTAAATTG
Source organism: Pocota personata (assembly GCA_963082735.1). Lineage (NCBI taxonomy): Eukaryota > Metazoa > Arthropoda > Insecta > Diptera > Syrphidae > Pocota > Pocota personata. The sequence continues at coordinate 59,961,588 of OY720429.1, read as the reverse complement.
ATATTTTCATAAAATCGTCCCCCAACCCCATCCTCAAAAAAAAAAGTTAACTGCAATACCAAAAAATAAACTTTCAGTCGTATCACTCTATCTACAGAATTTTATTGTTCTCCACTTGGTAAAAGCTGCGTATGCAAGTAGACAATCATATTGCCACCACTGTAACGATTTATTAAGGCCATAATAGATATTCAATTTATTTTGCGGAAAAATCGCCAGCACATCCCGGAATTGGAGACCCGGTTGGCTGGCAGTTGTTTCCCGAAATGATTCGGTCATCCAAAAAACCGACTGCCACACAACAACATGGGATTTATTTATTTATGGATACACATCCCTTTAACATTTAATAATAAAAACAACCACATAAAGCGATTATCATTTTAATACATCAGATGTGCCACAGTGTGTCATATCAAAATGATAAATAGGCAGCAGCCCGCACCCTTTAACTTGCTGCGAGATGTGTATAATCTTCATGGTGATGCTGACTGCCTGCCCCCGGTTAGCCTATGTATGCGCGTGCCTGCGCTGCAATTGAATGGAAAACGCAAGCGACACATGCTAAGCCAGGATGATGATGTTTTTGTTATTATTGTAATATATTGGGATGTACATTGTACATATGTACATATTTAACTTTTTTATAGTAATGTATTGCGGGTTGACATAGGGCGGGCAAGTGAAGTGGATGTGTCATCGGATTTGCTTTTCGTTTGTAAGCTGTTTGTCCCGATGTCAAAAAGGATTCAAATAATTTATTCATGTAATCAACCCAACGACATTACGATTTGACATTTCAAGAGATCTGTCCCTCAAATTACTGACAGAGTCATGCCAACATTGTGCTTTATATGTAGAAACATGGAATCTTCTGAGACAGCATAAATGAAATCGCGGATGGACCACAACTATGGTTAAATTTTTTTAAACAATTTAAGCGGTCATTGTTAAAAGCGGATGTGTTATATCAATATTATGAGCTCTTTGTGACAGCTGACAGAAGAAATTGTTCATTTAGGGCAGATAGGTAGAAGTGGTTGTTTCAGGATGACTTGTTGGAACCCAATTAGCTCTTGAAAACTACAACTCAAGTGACCTGGATGTTAATGTGTATGTGTGTTTCTGTTATATCATGATGATTATATGATATTACCGACTCCCATCTCTGATACCTTACTCAGGTCGTTGAAGAAGGGTTTACTCAGTGTTAAAAGTCTGATTCTACCTAGCGCCAGGCATGCGCAGAGGTAGTGGAAGGGAGCCTCTTTCTCGGAAACGTTCCCACAACTGCAGCAGTGTGTGTTAAAACGGATGCCGAGTGTGGCCGCAAGTATCCCTGTTGGCAAGTAACCCGTGCTGATTGCCACAACCTTGCAACGCTCGAGCTAGTCCTGTTTAGAAGCTCTTGTGTGTTGATTCAATTATAGCGGATCCATATCTTCCACTTAGGCAGCCTGTCCCATCTATAGTCGGCCTTTGATGAAAGTGCAAGAAGTTTTCTCTCTTGACAGATCCCAGAGAAACGTGTACTTCCGCAATTGATCTGTCAAGAGTCTATCATCGGTTTGCCAGTTCGTCAGCCCGCTTATTCAGACTGACCTTAACCGACGGCCCAGCAGGTCCGCAGTTCCTCCCTACACTGTTCTACCTGTTTGTTTGGAGCCGAATCTATGGATTTGATAGCAGCCTGGCCATCAACCAAAATGGAGACGTTTCGCTTGGGTGTAGGATTGTTTCTTAGTGCCCAACAAAGTTGGCGTATCGCCATCAATTTCGCCTAAAATAAACTGGACGAGTGCAGAAGGCGGTAAGACTCCGAAATTTTCAGTGGTTCTGAGAAAATTCCCGCACCAACCCTACATTCCATCTTTAAACCGTCGGTGAAAATTGTTGTTTCGAACTTCCTCACCACGTAGCCTCTTTCCCAGTTCGCCCTGCACGGAAAAGATACCGAATATTTCTTGAAGTTCAGTTTGGGTGTGGTATAATCAGTAAGAGTCGTAAGAGATTGTTCTGGCTGTCGATGGAAAAGATGATGTCAATGCATATCAGCCTTTGTTGTTTTGGAGATGGCTGAAGATTTTGCTGGTGGTATTAGTAAGTATACTAGTGCGTGTACATCCATTAGATGTTTTTGGGACTTGGTCCCTAGGTTTTTCCGAATATTTTACTGCACAAGTAGAAAGCTATAGTAGTCTTCTTAATTCTTTCGTTAATGTTAAGTCTCCAATTCAACTTTTTGTTAAGTATAAGCCCAGGTAGTTTGCACTGAAAGAGATTCTGAGGGAAATTCTCCGAACATATGGTTTCTTGAATTGCGGTATCTTCTTATTTTTTGTTTACAGAAACAACCCAGTTAATCTTTAAGGCTACTCGTACTTGTTCGCCAAAAGATTGAAGAATTATTCTTGTCGCTAACAGCTCTACATATACTGAGCATACTCTAAATTTGTGGTGCGGTCCATTCAGAACAATAATCCATAGCAAAGAGGAAATAAGCACACCCTGTGGTGGTGTGCCTCTCGTGCTCAAGACACCAGCATTTATTTTCCAGTTATTACCCGAGTACCGAAATATAGGGTACTTTCTTTACTCCGGGTGCATATTAAACCAAATCGCGAAATGTAAGACGAGCTTCTTTTGGTTAGTACTCCGTCACGTTATTTTAACTGTGTCTTTTGCTTCCTCATTTATAGAGAAAGCTGTGTTCATATGTGTTGGTCTGGCTCGCTTGAGGACTACTTCCTATTTCCCCGAGAGTAGGTGAAAATCGTCCATAGACACTATGAGGATCGCTGGCGCTTGCTTGTGTGAGTATCTTACTCACCAAAAACACCTCCCATCGATATAAATTTGTTAGTTACAGCAACTAACAAACAATTTTGTTTATCACGAAATGAAGACGTTTGGCATGTATTTTTCCAGTAAAAATTCCAGTATGTTCCACTATTTAAAGGGTGCCCCAAAATTAACACAAAATTTGAATTTTGCGCCAATTGTGCGGTAAAGTGCTACCAACAAAAAAAAAGGAAGCATGACAGCTGACAGTTCAGGGTTATTAATAATCAGTTCAGGGTTATTAAAAATCAGGCTACACGAAAGAACAACGCGTTTTAATTGTTGAGCAATATTTTAAAAATAATGAAATATGGTCGGAATAATGATTCAACTTCATCAACTGTGAAGAGATTAATTCAAAAATTCAGGGAGGCTGGATCAGTTAATGATCTTAGACACTCTGGCCGTCCTTCAATAAGTCGTTCAACACAAAACATCGAAGCATTTCGTGAGAGTGCTGTTGAGAGCCCAGGAACATCAATTCGGCACCGTGGTGGTCTGGAATTGAACATTTCGAGAAGTTCTCTACAGCGTATTATCACGAAAGATTTGCATCTTCATACATACAAAGTGCAATTGATTTAAAAACTGAAGCCTACTGACCACGCACAGCGAAGAGAGTTCGTTGAATAGATTACGGAACAAGAAGAAGTAGATACTGATTTTTCAAACAAAATCATCTTCAGCGATGAGGCTCATTTTCATCGTGATGGCTTTGTTAATCGTCAAAATTTTCGAATTTGGGATTCAGAAAATTCACTAGTGAAAGTTGAGAAACAAATGCATCCACTGTGTCACTGCGGATTTTGGGCTGGAGGCATCATCGGGCCATTCTTCTTTGAAAATGCGGCTGGTCAGGCACTAACAGTTAATGGTGCTCATGATAATCCATTTTTTTGTGCCTAAATTACACACCACATGTGGATAACATGTAGTTTCAACAAGACGGTGACACATGCCATACGGTCCAAGAAACAATTTAATTACTGTATGAGTCATTTCCTGGTAGTGTAATTTCCCGTTTTGGTGATTAGAATTGGCTGCCCAGATCATGCGATTTAACGCCGTTTGAGTTTTACCTTTGGAGTTTTTTGAAGTCTCAGGTTTATCCCAAGAAGTCCACGACCACCCACGCCTTGAAGAAGCAGATTGAGCGCTGTACCAAATTCAGCCATAGTTATGCAAAACGGTCATGGAGAATTTTGACAAAAGAGTGCGTATGTGCCAGCAAATCCGTGGAGGCTATTTATACTGTATACTTTATGAATCAATAAAACATTTACAATTTTTAATTGACAACCTGTGTTTTCTATCAAATTTACTTTTTGCGTTAATTTTGGAACACCCTTTAGATGCCGTTAATTTTTAACATGCTAAGTCAAAAGATTTGGTCCTTTGTAGGCGGCGCAATCAATTTATCTCTTCCAGAATTTGTACTACTGTACTACTGTTCGTCTAATCGAATTTTATGCTTTCGCGCGAAGTTTTTGGTTTCACCTCCAACTGTAGAAATTTTGTCATCTCTGTGTACATATGCGAGTAGTATTGTCTTCTGCGTACCACGCTGCATGTACAATTTAGCACTTTATTTTTGTTCTATTTTATATTGTCATTAGTTTTCTTGGTACAACTCCAGAGTTGTATATCATATTTCCACACTGGCTTCAGCACTTGCTCCTATAATAGCAGCTTATTCCCAATGCTATGATTATAATATTTTACAAGTAACTAGTACATTTCTCCGTATTTGTTTTCGAATTTTTTACATTTCTTCTTCACGTGCGACTTCCAATTCAGTTTTGCGTCGAGTATCAATCCAAGGTATTTCGCCTAGTTAGCGAACGAAATACTAAGCAATCTGTTCGTTTTCCTTTAGGTGAAATTTACATGAACAGAACCCTAGGAACAATGTACGATAATTTTATCAATCTGTTGATTCACGGTTTTAATCCTGTTGTCAAGTATGATATTTATTTTGCATGAAATAAATAAAAAAGTAGATCAATTGCGAAAGCTAAGTCAAATCTACTGCAAAGGGATAACACTGGCAATATGGTGGTCATATGGCTCAAAATGCAACCTGATCGTGATGATGACATCAGGTGGACAGAAAAAAATACTGTGGTCAAGAGCAACGACAATAAAAGCAAAACAAAAATGCTCCGCAGTTATCTGGACGCTACCCTCGGAGCTTACAGAAACTTAATACCATCTGAGTTTCAAATCACTACACTAAATTTTTTTTTCTCTCTCTCTCTCTGTCTATCTACACTACGCCCGTGCACCTTTGGCGCGTGCAAATTAGAAAAAAAAAAATCGCGAGCAATTTGTGTGAACGCCAGTTAAAATCTGATTGGTCCCTATTCGTGAGGTTTTAGACCAGGAAAGTCCACAGTCGATCAAACTTTCACACTTCGTCAGATCCTGGAAAAAACACAAGAAGTAAGATGACGATGGAGACCGATCGCTGCTCCATGAAGATCAGTATCGAACTTACCGAAACCTTTGATGCTAAAAAAGGATTCAGACACATTGTCATGTGACTTCTTTAACATCATACTTGAAAGAATCTATCAAAAGTGTGTGCAACTACTAGCGCACGCCGACGATATTGACATAATTGATAGCACACAGGGGGCTGTCAGTGACGTGCGTTCACTAGTTTTGAAACGGAAGCTGTCAAAATAAGTTTAGCGGTAAACAAGGGCAAAACAATGTACATGCTGTCAATAAGAAGGGGCACACAACATCGGAAAATTAAACAGAACGTCACAATCGACAACTGTAACTTTGAAGTAGTAAGGGACTTTGTCTTTCTTGGATTTGCTATAAATTCTGACAATAACACCTCAGCTGATATAAAGCAAAGAATAGCTATTGCCAACCGATGTTTCTTTGGGCTGGGAAAGCGAATGACTAGTAAGTCCCTATCCCGAAAAACGAATGAGATTCTACACAAGCATGGAATCTATCGGTCGTTGCGAAAGAAAAATTCTTCGGAAATTATTCGGACCCATTGGCGTTAACGGGCTTTGGAGGAAAAGATTCAACGACGAACTTTACGAACTGTACAATAACATCGACCTACTAAACAAATTGCTCATCAGTCGCCTAAGAAAGTTAGGACATGTAGAGCGAATGGGCACGAATGCTCTAGCCTGCAGAGTCTTTGCATCTAACCCGAAGAGACATCGCAATAGAAGACGACCTCTCTTAACCCAGATAACACTGAATTTTTTTTTTATCTTTTCTGGTTTGTGTGGTACTAGATATGAGAAATAAGTCAAAATAACAGATTCATGAAGTTAAAAATTTAATTTCGTATCTGGTGATCTTGGAAAAGACCATCCTTCCAGAAGGATTATAGGAAAATGTAATATAAAAAATAACAATCATATTAATTTTTTGTATGGTAAGGTATAAAACAGTCGACGTGTAATATTACTTTACATTTTACACAAGTTGTTGTTGCCTTTTTCATTGCACAGTTTGCAAATAAATTGTTGCTTTTTTCCCGTGTAGATATTTTTTACAGGTAAGCTTGAAATAAGATTGTCAACACCGTCAAATCTCGTTTCTACTTCGCGCATATTGCTAGTCCTTCCACTACGCGGTACAGCTCTTTGATTGGACTTCAAAATACTAAGGACTATTTGCCGTCAAAAAGTTAGATTATCTATTTGCTCTTCTTGTCTTTGGTACAATTGCCAAGCATTATTTTCACAAACATCGATGAGATGAGCAATAAATAGAAAGTACCACTTATTCCCTATACTCGTAGAGTGATATATTTTGATCGGCTCGATCTATTCCGCCCATTTTTAAATTGTATGTGTGAAAAGCTTTGGCCTGTTCAATTATAACTTTTTTTTGGCTTCTCTTGAAAAGCAATTGTTGCGTATTCCCAGTATCCTCTTTTGAGAGATTTTATAATTTTAGGATGTTTGAGGGGACAGTTTTTGGAAATCCTATTGCTGCGTATAGTTCCAGACGCGTTCTTGCCTTTCTTCTTTAGGTCAAACAAACGACGAAAAGAAGTTGTCAAAGAAAATTTTTTACTCTATGTTCTTTGGGAGAAGATCTGCATATGACATAACAACTGAGTAGCCCAATCCTTTCTCATCATACGAGTACTTTCCGCAAAATGTGTTTGCTCCCTGATAGGGCTCGAGCCAATTTAGATATCCAGTACTTGTCCTACCGCACCAGAATTTGAACCCAAACCGAATAGGCCTTTACCTTTGATAAATCGCTTGCATCCATGTCCCCCGAAGTATGGAACCATAGATTCATCTACTGAATGAAATTCTTCATGCGGTGCGAATTCACGAAAGTTTGGGTTCAAAATATCTATTAATGGCCGTATTTTTGCAAAACGATCCAATTCTTTAACTTCTTAATTAATAATGGTATTGACATAGCTCTCGTAACTGAAACTGGTCTAAAATCAGAAATCAAATTTGCTCACACCAATTATGCATGCTACAGATTAGACAGAGAGTGCATGCGTGGTGGTGGCGTTGCAGTTGTTATAAATAAACAAATAAAGCATTCTATCTTAAAAATTCCAAAACTCGATGTTATAGAAGCATTTGGAATTGAAGTTTGTCTGGAAGATTGTTCAAGACTTGCAATCTTTTCTACCTACTTCCATGGAGGAAGGAGTAATAATAAGAAAAGAAGCAAATTTCGAAGAGATATCTTAAAATTGTGTAGACAAAACACGAAATTTTTAATCGGTGGTGATTTCAATTCCAGGCATCAATCTTAGGGTTGTCTAAGAGCAAACTGTTGGGGAAACATCTTGAACGATATTCTAACCACAAACAGTTTGCTTGGGCTCCTATATCCAACCGAACCAACATTTATACCTAGTATATCTACAGCCAGTCCTTCTACTTTGGATGTATTTATTGCAAACACTCATTCTTTATTTTCGCAACCTATTGTATTAAACTCTCTTGGCTCGGATCACTTGCCAGTGTGCACTACTATTAACATAAATGTGCCAGGGAATTATTTCATTGGCAAATTTAAATATTCGGCAGCAGATTGGATCAGGTTCCGGTCTGTTGTCGCGAGAAAAATAAATCCCGAAAACTTTTTGTTGCTTAATACCATTGACTCCACTCAAGTTGAATCTCACATCGACAATTTTATAAACATTGTTAGTAGTGCGGCTGACGCGTCCATTCCCAAAACAGTTGCTCCTCCTTCTCAAACCTCTCCACTTCCTCCCTACATTAAGCGCCTTATACGACTTCGTAACTGTGCAAGAAGGAAGTGGATCAGATACAGGGAAGATGCTTATAAGGATGAAATTAAATTATTCAATACTCAAATCAAGTATGAAATAACTGTATTTCGAAACAAAAACTGGAACTGTTTGTTGGCAAATTTCAATAAAAGCTCGAAGCCTTTTTGGAAAATTACAAAAATTATTAAGAAAAACACCTCTTTTATACCACCACTCAAATATGGTGATACTCGATATGTCACGCAGGAAGAGAAAGCAAATCTGTTAGCAAAAACTTTTAGAGATAATCATACCCTTTCCGAACACCTCAGCAACGCAGAAACAGAGCAAGAAATTGAAAATTCGATTGTTGAGTTACGAAGGTTAACAACTACAATAGACGACAGTTACTTAACTAACTCAGCTACCGTGAAGTGCTTAATAGACTCCACAGTAAACAGAAAGTCGGTAGGGCTCGATAAAATATCTAACAGACTTCTGAAAGATTTGCCTAATAAAGGACTACAATATCTAACATTCATATTTAATGCATGTCTTAAATTAAACTATTTTCCTAATGCGTGGAAAAATTCCAAAGTGGTTGCAATAGCCAAGCCTGGAAAGTCAAAGGATAATCCTCTTAATTATAGACCAATAAGTTTATTGAGCTGTGTTGGAAAAATTCTTGAAAAAATAATCAAATCCAAACTTGTCCTACACATTGAGTCTTATTCCATTTACCAAAAGGAGCAATTTGGTTTCAGAAGTGGCCATTGAACAAGCCATCAAGTCCTTCGAATAAAAAGGCATATTAAAAACGGATTTAAAGAGAAGCAATCAACAGGATTAGTTATCTTAGATATTGAGAAAGCATTCGACACCATCTGGCACAATGCACTAATACATAAATTAATGACATACAGGTTCCCTATCCCTGTTATCAAAATAGAACAAAGTTTTTTGAAAGATAGATACTTTGCTGTATATTTCGGAAGTGTCAAATCCTCCTTGCAGGACGTTCCGTTTGGTGTTCCCCAAGGATCTGTACTTGGACCTATTGTGTTCAATATATTTATTTCCGATATGACTGGACTAAGTGCTAACACTCAGTTAGCACTGTTTGCAGATACTGCTATATATTCAACGCATATACTGCCTTGTGATATACTACAAAGCTTACAAAATTCGCTAAACTCAGTAGAAGCCTTTTTTCATAAATGGAAAATAAAAGTAAATGCTCAGAAAACTCAGGCTGTATTCTTTAGCCGGCGTAAAAAGATTTCATTTTACCCCACAACAAAATTGAAAATAAATTCTATCGATATTGACTGGAGTGATGAATGCAAATACCTAGGTATAACACTGGACAAGAAACTATCATTCGAAAAAGGCGTTTCTAGAACAATACACAAAGTTAATCTAACGATTAAGATACTATATCCATTTATCAACAGGCACTCTGACCTGCGTATTACTCACTGCGCACTACTCAACAGCCCAGTTACATGAGAGAGCTAATGTCAAACTAATTTCATCTCTAATAGAAAAATATCAGTCAAAGTTTATAGAGAAATGTTCTTATTCCGACAATGAACTTATTTTACAACTCTTGTGCTAACCTAAGACTTATTTTGCATTGTTACTTAGTTTTAAGCGTTATTTAGTTATAAGAGTCTAATAAGTTTTTTTTTTGTAGTATTTTCCCTTAACTTAAATTAAATTAATAATTGTTGTAACATATTTTCTCATTTTATCCATACATAAAGTATCATAGTTGTAAAGAACTAGTTTCTATAACTCTAAAATATACTGTACGAAACATTGTCAACACTACCCCACAAAGAAAGATAAATAAATAAATAAATAAAAAAAAAAACAATCCGATTTGTTCAAGTTATCGTTATCACATGTATGAATATTTGACATGATAAGCTGGAAGCGATCTCTTGAAATTGCGTTTGATATTAGTTCATTGTGTACATCAGGCTCTTTTTGACAGTACATGTTTTTCCTTGGAACTGCTGCACATCCACTCAGTAGTAGGTTTGCGGCATACTGATTTGTGTTTTTCACCAACAAATTTAGGACCTCGTCATCAAACAACATACGGAAGTATTCGAGTGGTGATTTTCCTGGCTCTAAATTGCAGGACAAGATAGCAGGAAATGCTTCCATGGTTTGAAGTAGCTCATTTTGTGTTCAATTAAAAGACCATGCGGCAGTCTTTTTGGTTCCCAACTTTCTTCGTTTTTTACCTTCTGGTGGTGCAGGAGATACCTGTTGTTCGAGGCGGGAACGTTTGGTATATTGACTGCAGCAAGGGTCTGTATTTGAAGACGTATCTGCTTCTAGTATTTCTTCGTTGTCCTGATTGGTGATGTCGACGACAACTTCCGAGTGTAGTTGACTTTTTGGCACATTATCTATGATCGGATTATCTTCAGCCCCTTAGTCTTCGTCCGTCAAATCCTCATTTGCATTAGTAGGAAGTAAGACTGTCATATACAATCCATTTTGAGGTATTTCATCTTCATGAGCCTCGAGAATATCAAGCAACTCAAAAAGCTATAATTTTTTTCTAAAGAAAAAAAAACTAATTGTGTTGTCCTAGAGTCCTTTTAGAAGGATATCAAAGTTTGGTGCTCTACGGTATGCGATAATAATGTGTTATCGTTGAAAATTAGATACACTAGTAAAGATCAACTTTTTTGAAGTATATTTCCATCAATGGAACACCGCAACACCAATAAAATAAAAAAATATACTTACCCATCAACTATCAATGTGGTCAAATCTTCCATTGCAAAAAATCGCACTACTTCGGTAAATAATTAAATGAAAACTAACACGAATTGCGCCAAACCAAAAATAATTACGGTAAATATACATGTTCACATGTATCATGCTTCACTAATCATGTGGTTAAAATAATGAGAAATATGAAAACAAAAATATTTCCGTTAGTTCTCTTTAAATCCTTCTGGAAGGATTACAGGATTATCTGGGTTAAGATGGCGCACACAAGCAGAAGGGGACCATAATGAACTTGAAGTGCGCAACTGGAAGCAGTTAAATAAGGTCTGGGCTAACTTGTTGGTTGAGGCCCAGGTTCACCCCGAATTGTAGCGCCACATAAGTAAGTGAGTAAAATTTGATTTCGTTGAGTGACATTCATTTACATTATTCACAGCGCTTTGCAGTTTTACAGTTGTTTCTTCGATCATTTTACATATTGTTAGGATACTAATGCCATCGGCAAATGTAGCTAAAACGGTGCCTTCTATTTGCGGTATATCGCGAGTATAAAGAAGACACAGAAGCGGGCTAGGAATGCTGTACCCCAGCTGAAATTTCTTTGAATTGCGAGTATTCGTTTCCGTGCCTGACACGAAAGAGTCTATTCTCGAGATATGTTGTCAGTATATTATATAGGCGTACAGACAGAACCTGTTATAATTTCAACTTCAGTCCCTCATGTCACACCTTATCAAAAGTTCGCGAGACATCAAGAAATACGCTTGAGCAAATCTTGTTTTCTTTCAAGAGCTTTCTCAATTACGTCATTTACGTGATTCTATGTACCTGGTCAATGGTTAAGTGTTTGCTTTTGAACCCAAACAGGTGATAAGGGATAAGATATTTTTCCTCAATAACCGGTAAGCGCTTTAGTAATATCCTCTCAAAAATTTTGGATATTGGTACTTATTTAGCTTTATACGTAGTTTTGTCATTGTTAAAGTCGGATGGAGTGTGAGTAAGTAGAGGGCTCTTATTTTCGCAATCAAAAATGTCTGAATGAATTTTAGTAAAATTTGGCTCATAAGTTTAGACTGGTAGGATTGTTGTTATACTCCTGCCAAAAAATTATCAAAATCGGATTAAATGGAGACAAAATATTAGGAAGTGTTTCAATACCAGTCAAAAGATGAAGTTTGGATTTTGAGTAAAGTCGGATGTCTAGAGATTAGACATTATCTGAGAGACTGTTTGGGCAGTAATGTAGTTCAAGAATATTTAAAACAACACGTACAGGTGATTACGCTAAGCGAATACTGGAGCGGATAGCAAAAAAGCAACAGTAGCAATGCGGATAGAGGCATGGTTTTCACTTCTGCTTTCAACTTTGCGGAACCGCTATGACAATATTGGTATACGGAATCTGATGCTTCACAATCTGACCAAGCTTTCATCAAACCGTTGAGCTCATACAGAAATCACCTCAAAGATGGTATACGGGTGTATGGGCATAATTGGTTCAATTTTGGTTTGTGTCTCCGGATACCACGACATAATTACTTTGGTGTAGGAGTGATCGCAGTTGCAAATAAGCTGATTGCTCACCTAGTTCCCTTCTCTGTAGGTCAATAGTTCGCTAAGTTAGCCCCGAAAATGGTATATGGTATACGGGTATAAAACAGTTCAATTGCAATCAGAATCTCTGAGAGAGCCTACAGTTACAGTTTCTCATTCACAGAGATACCATGAGCAGTACTTGGCTTTCTGTGTCTCGTTTTTGGATTTCCTGTGGAACTTTTTCTTTTGGCTGCATTAACAAGTTCCCTGTTTTTTTTTCAAACGCTGCCTTATTCCGTAGTCCACAACGGAGATATGTTTTTGACCTACTTATCGTAACTTGACAGGGCGTATTTCAGGGACAGTTAAAAATTGTCCGTGCAATCTCTGTTGGTCCCTGCTTACCGGCTCGTTACGTCTCTGCTAAAAATATTCTACATAGTTGACTATCCTAGGATTCCTATATGGTTTAGGTAGGTCCGTAGTGTTTTCTACGATGATTTCTGTGATTTAGTATTCAGAGAACTATTCATTTAAACTTTCCACTAGTTTATAACGAGAGTTTTTGAAACACTAATAAGTTTATTTCTAATACATCCTTCCTAATCCTAATTAAAAAGGTCATCCATAAGTTATAACCATTATTTAAAAAAAATAAAAAAATAAAATAGTAAGTCATACCGTGGATAAGTATTTACGCTACCCCATTGCATATGATGCGAGAAAGTGGTCCCTATACAGCGTCGTAGAGCTTATAAATAGATGATACAATCAGTGAGGAAAGGTTTAATTGAACTAGCCGGAGCTTTTTATGAAGCAGAATACGCCTCTGATGTCAATGTTCGCCAGGCCTTCGAGGTGGTCGAAAAGAAGGGGTCACAGATGGAGCAGTTTTCTTTTGGGCATAATTATGCAGGTATAAAGCAAATGGAGATTCCTCTTCGTTTGAAAAGCATCCAAGTTTCTTCTCCTGTAGACCTATAGAATGGTGATACTTATGGCATACCTAATCTTTGTGTTTTCTGGCAAGTTCATCTGTTTCCCGGAATGGCTCTGAGGCCTGGCTCCCACCACAGTGGGACGTTAAATTCCAATGCCATCTCCGTGACAAACGAGCGGTCTTGATAGTATATGAGTGAGCATAATATCATGAACTTTATTGCCGCTTGGCTGTCGGTGAAAATGGTAATTTCCTGAACAGATATTACATTACAATTCACCCAGGACAGCATTTCCTGACCCGCCATTATTTGTTCCTGAAATAAGATCTCTTATTCATATAATATTGGATCTTTGGAGTGAAGCCCATTTGTTTTTCCTTGGGACATTCAATGTCAATTTTTCTTTTTCCCATGAAATAGATAAAATTGACGCTAACTGCCCTGCTGTGATGAAGCTTAATCTGTAATATTTCCATCATCATCAATCACTGGCCTCCTATAAACCATTCTGCTATCGTTCTAACATTGCAGCGGGTAATTCCAATGCGAACCTTATTATTGGACTTGGCAAGTACTGAAGTACTGGCATCGATTTGTTTTTGAGTGAAACCGTTTTTCAAAGTTGTTTCCGTGTACACACCGATTTCTACCGCACAAATCCTAAGTTTTACCTGCTAATGGTAGTCCCCAAGCAACTATGCGTATAAACCCTTATGCATACATGTAGGCTGAAATTGCAAGTGCGGGGTTGTCTATGGCCTTAATTCTAGACTAGGTAACGTGGATAGCAACCTGTGTTACCGAAAATTACCAGCTACAGAAACCGACATTATGCCTATAACAAGGAATGATCACACGTTGACACATAGGACCTCACAATACCAGATTCCTCCAACTGGAAAAATAATTCATGCAATATATACTGTACATTTTGGGGGTAAGTGAGATAAGATGGAGAAGCGGGCGAGTATCAGTCCCCAACTTGTAACACACTACTACTCTAATCTGGAACTCTATCCGGAAGTTCGGCGGAACATGGAGATGGACTGCTGCTAACACCAATAGCACGCAGCCGCCTAATTTCCTGGCAGCCTTATGATGATAGGTTTATGATGGCTAGATTTCTGATTAGAGAACCACGCGTCACCCACGTATCCACCACGCGTATAGTGTGGTAGATATAGGGCATGGCTTCTGCGGATATCTGGAGACGGATTGGCGAACAAAAACAGCTGAAAGCTCACATAGCAGCTGCTACTCCAGCAGCAGGGAGTGCGACATGACAAGCGTAACTACATCAACAGACAGCAGGACCGTCTGTAGAATCACCAAAGAGCTGATAGGCGGTCGCAGCGCCAGCCAATACCCAGTGAAAAGCCTAGACAATTCTTTGCTCATTTCGGATGAGGACAAGCTCAAGAGTTGGAGGGACCATTTGCTATGGTTTTGAAATGTGTATATATGCTCTAAAATCAGACTAAGGTGCCCGAAGTAAGAATTTTCCAAATATACATCACGATCCCAGTAAGGATGAGATCACTACTGCGATCAAAGCACTGAAAAGCAACAAGGCGGTAGGACTTAACGGTATTCCCGCGGACCCCTTACAAGCAGCGCCAACAACATCGGATGAGCTACTTATAGAGCGAGCTTGGGAAGATGAGGTCTTTCCTGATGAGTGGAAGAAGGGAATGATAGATCAGTGCAAAATTGTAGGGATATCTGCGTGCTATCTGCTGTACCTAAGATAATAGCTAAAATCATCCTGAAACGAATCAAACAACATCTCAAAGACACACTCGATGTCAAACAAGGAGCTTTCCGATCTAGATCCTCCTGAGTAGACCACATCAACACCATACGGGTCATCATCTAGCTTCTGTTCATCAATTTTGAATATCCGTTTGATAGTGTTAACAGGGAATTTATTTGGAGGGCCTTACGCATGATTTTAAAAAATAAAAAGGAATTTGAATTGACTTTTATATAAGCCTTATAAGATAATATTTTACAAAAGATACAAAAGAAGGTTTCGAAAATAATCGATTTAAGTTTTCTTTCATTGAACCTACAAACTGAAGAAATTCACTTATAATTTTTTTTTTTATTATCAGAAGTTCAGCAATCAAAACATTAATTAAAATGTTTGCGAATTGTCAGTATGTACAACTTCACTCAATTCAAAATTAGGGACTGCATTCCTTTACATCTATATCTGAACCCACTCCACATAAACACATCTCACCGCTGTCTCACGGGGAACGACAATATTCACTTTCGGAACGTCAGCATCTCCTACAGTAAGAAATACCATTTCATGGTGGCTCTACAGAAGGTTATATTGAAGTCACACCTATACACCTCACGGATATCCTTTATTCCATTTTTAAATAAACAAATCACGCCCTAAATTTTGTTCACCTGTGAGACGAAAATGTCGACAACGACGATGACGATTGCGACCTAGAAGCATTGGTTCAATTACACGCTATAACTGTATGCTTGACACCCTTTATCAGGGAGTATTATGGAGTGCACCAGGAGTATGGTTGTAGTAGTAGAGGATAGTACTACGATGAGCAGGATATCAGCTTTCAATGTCCTTTAGAGATGTCTTAAAAGTGCACCGATCCCTCCTATATCACTGCTTTCTGCATTGAAATGATGACTGGGATACAGGTATGAGGAAAAGGAAGCGACAGAATGAGGTTGAGAGATTGTCTGCCATAAAATACAGAATATATGTATGCACATTCTCTTCAGATGAAAGGCAACATTGTTATATATTCGCTAACCTTTAAAAGTCATAGATTGTCCCTTAAGACCGTACGAAAAGTGGCAAGCATAAATGTCGACAGGACCTGCGAAACTCTGATGGTTCCAAGACTGCTCTTTCCTTGCACTTTAAAAGCAATGAACCTGCAAAATGTTAAATGCACTTTCATGCTCTATGTATTTAAAGATATTAAATTAATGGCTTTCTGATGTGTCTGATAGAAAAATCGTTGGTCTTGTGCTTATATAGTGCGCTGCTCTTGACATGCCGTAAATAGATTTTAAAGTAATGGAAATATTTTAATAGCATTTTGCTTTTCCGCGGATAATTTGTTATTTTTGCTTGAGAAATTGAAAGCTAAAAATTTGACAGAGGAGTTTCTAGCAGAACCGAATCGAAAGAAGAAGTGCAGTGTTTTGCTTGTGGAGGACTGTTAATACTGTTATAGAATTAATTCCGTTCACAACTTACGAGTAATTCACTCAAATACTTTCATCATAGTATTTATTACTCCTTTAGTATTTATTATTACTTCATGGAGGGTAGACCACATAACTCTTCTCTTCTCTTTTAATTTGGTCAAGTGCGAGTCGAGACTTTTTGTTATTCCCTGTATTCTAATTGGACTTCTGTGTTATTACATACATGTAGAAAAGGATTAAAAACATTTTGTTCTATGGCTAGGTATGTGTCTGTCTATCCTTACATGGCTCGCTCGGGAACCATTGAATAAATTTTGATGACATTTGATTTGTGTGTTTGTTCTGATATGTACAGGTACATGTGTAGGGACGTATGTATTCATGTATCGTAGCTTCATCAAAAAATGTCAAAATTGGATAGAGTACGGGTAGATGTGTGAGGCGGGGTATAAATATTTAAATCATATTTATTGGCTACCTAACTCATTTTTGTGACACATAAACTAGAACTAAAACTATCTGAATAAAATCTAAATCGGATGAAGTTGGGGTGAGATATGGGAAGGAGTTTTAAAAGTCACATCTAACACATCTAACTCAAAAACCTGATGAAATTTGTCAAATCAAAATCGGATGAAGCAGTCGTAGAATACTTAGAGTGGGGTGATTTTTAACTCCACGTCAACCAACTTTTTGGAAAAAACACCAGGAGCCCTTTTATATTTTTCGTGTAGCCTTCTCATGACTTTGCAAACTCTCAATTTTTGCAGGTTTTTCGCGTTTATTCTTTTGATGATAGAGGGTGCATCGCCTTTGCTTTGGTTATTGCGGTTTTTTGTTAAACTATTTTTATCCAAAAAAAATATTTTGTACATATATGTACGAATTCCTTGGAAGTACAGTCAAAATATCTGATATGTCGAATGTTTTTCCTTGCGGTACATTATATCCCAAAAGTTATCCAAAAAAAAATATTTTTGTTCAAAATTTCAGTTCTCTAGGTTTAACGGTTCAAGTGTGTGACATACTGACGTACATACCGACAGGCAAGCAGACACCGTGATGAATCCATTAGTATTCCTCTTTATACCGTTCTGGTGAAAAACACTAAAAGAATACTCGTAACACAATAAAAAAAGAACAATTTCATATAACATATACGTACATATATACATATATTCTCCCCAATGTATTATAAAATTTTTTTTTTTCTGACCGCGTATAACTCAAGAAACCCTTGACTGATTTTGGCACGGTTTTCTTCATTGCATCGGACAATTTTCTGCGAACTGAACCCCGAAGGTATACGTAGATATATGTGTACCGAATTCAGGTAAAAGTGCCATGCACTTAATTCGATATGACAACTAAACTATAAATGGTATATCAAACAATGTGCGAAAGGCTTTTAATGATTAAAGAATTCTATGAAAAAGCCCACGAGAGCATATACCTCAGATAACTATGATGCCGTCATACCATTAATCTCGAGAATGGCTGAATGGATTTTAATGCAGTTTTTTCCCACGTATGGCTTATTTCTCTAGGAAGAAGCAGAAGCTACATTTCATTATTTCCTGGCATAAGGTTTTGCAAGCCGGGGGACATTACTTACTCGCTAACATTTGGAAAATAAAAAGACCTAGAAAATAGTCAGAAAGACATACGTTTGTACGAGATCCGGCTGATAAGTTCGCGACCCAAAGTGAATTCTATAATCTTACTCGAGTGAAATACATTTCTCACATTGGGCATACAGTGCCTTAATACCACTAATTACTTTCTACGGCCCCCTTGATCTCGTTCTCATCTCCTGCCTTGTAACTCCTTTTTCAAATTTGAAAAATGAAAAAGTCGCTCGGGGCCAAGGTGGGTGGCCCATCGTTGAAAAACCTGTGTCTTTTAAAGCTCTTTTTTTCTTTTTTTCTTTTTCTGTCGGGGCTTGTACACCCTACTGGAGCACTCATACTCAAAAACAGGTCCATTGTACAACCAGGCAGAGATCCCAATTTTAATGTTTTTTTTTTTTCGTCTTTTTAAAAAGACGAGTAGACGTGTCAGTGATGAAGGGCTTAGGTCATCAGCACAGAAGATCCGCCACCTGATCCGAGCAAAGACAGGACAATCACATAGTTCCGCAGTGTCATCACCCTCTCCACAGGAGTCGCAGACAGGGGTAGTGCCCAAACCTAGCACATGGAGGTGCTTGGCAAAAGCGAAGTGGCCCGTAAGAACGCTAGTAAGTCGTCTGCGGTCTTTTCTGCATTGTGTTCATTGAAAACCCAATCGTCAATGGAAGCCCTAACCGAGGACGCTGGCAAACCCAACATGGATTCAGGTCCAGAAAAATTCTCTTCTGAGCCTTGTCTAGCAAGCTCGTCAGAGATCTCATTTAATGTTATCCTTTTGTGTCCTGGGACCCAAACAGCCTTCCGGCCGAATTCAAGGATGTTTTGCATTCTCTAACTATTTTGGAAGTGGTTAAAGGATTGAGCAAGGCCTTAAGCGCAGCCTGACTGTCACTACAGACGCATATACTTCGCCCCTTCCACCTGTTCTTCAGAATATAGTCCGCAGCCATTAGGATAGCATATATTTCTGCCTGGAAGACAGATGTGTGTTTTCCCAATGAGAAGTGAAGCCTAATGTTGTCGCATTCCACGAATACACCAGCTCCAGACCCCTGTCCAGATTTAGAGCCGTCCGTGAAAATACGACTACATTCCTTTCCTGGCTCAGACTCTGGGCGAAGCCAATCCTGAACATGGGGAAATTTGACTTCAAATTTGCACCGCATCCGCAATTCAAGTGTCATTGCATCAGACGGCATATCCATGAGACAGGTGTCGTAGGATACTCGTCGCGCAACGTCATCAAAACTCCAGTGCAAGTCGTGCCAGAAACCACTTCTTTTTAAACGGAAAATGGCTCTGAGTGTACACCCCATGATATAAATATTAAGGGTGGGTAGGTTCATCAAAGCATCCAGAGCAGAGCCAGTCGTACTGGGGAATACTCCCACGCAGCCGAGACAGACCGTTTGGAGTATGGCGAAAGTAGCAGTAACGTATTTACGTGAGAGCTTATTTCAGCAAACAACTGAGTGGAAGGGTCTTATCATTGCCATGTAGATCCAAAAGAATTTCCTTGGCGAAAAGCCCCATGTGTTGTCGAAAACACCTTTAGATTGCCGAAAGACTAACAGAGCTTTGGAAGTTTTCAGCTCGACATGTTTCGTCCAAAGAAGTTTGCTACCTAAGATTACTCCTAAATATTTGGCTTCCTTGGAGAGTTGAATAGTGACGCCTTTAGAACTCAATTTCTTCCTTCTCGTAAAGAGAGCCACTTCGGTTTCGAGAAGATTAACTGAAAGCCCATTCCTAGCGCACCAATCATCGATTGAGTCTAGGGCCATCTGCACCTTAGAGCAGACAGTCGCTAGGCACGATCCGACAGACAGAACGGCGACATCACCTGCATATGCTTGAGCGTAGACATTAGAAATATTGAGCGTGTTTAACAGGGGGTCAACCAGCATGCACCAAAGCAGTGGAGACAGAACACCGCCTTGTGGGCAGCCCTCTTTACACCTGCAACAACACACCGGCCACAGTCTGCATCTATAGTCTGTTCTGTTCACCTGCATTGCTTTAATCCACAACACTAGTGATTCTACTACACTGTGATTTCTGGCGGAGCTGCACATGCTGTCAAAAGCCGCATTGTCAAAGGCACCCTCAATATCTATGAAAATGCCTATCGCGTACTCTTTCCTGTCAAGCGCACATTCTATTCATTCTATTCTTCACAGCCTTTCGCCCTTGTTGAAATAAGCCCATTTTTGACAATGGTATATGAAAGCCCAGAATCCTGAAGAATCGATGACATGTCTTCGAAAATTTATTTAGGCGAGTTTCCTTTACTATATCACGGCGCGGTGCTTAGAATTGCGAGAATTTCCGATTTCAGCTGACATGGTGATGTTTATCCTACCACAGATACTCGTAATAACAAAATAAGATTATTATCGAAACGAGGTGATGTTTATACTACTAAAGAGTGTCGCAGTTAGTGCTATCACTAATGAGAAGATGACTCGTTGTTGTGTATCTCATTCCGCGAACTTATCAGAAGCCCCTCATATATCTCAGATGAGCAGAAAGCTCACAATAAGTATTTTCATGTTCTACGCTATTTCAAGCTCAAAACGGCATAGTCGATTTGAACGTATGATAATTTATTTCATTACCTAGGATATTAGTTTACGAAGGGCTTAAGGTATATATGCTCACTGCACGTTATTTTGTTTCTTACTTCACACCCTGATAAATGCACCATTGATGTTTTAGCGCCTCAAGACCGGTTTGACCATAATATCGTAAATTCTCGTACTCTGACCACTCAGTTAAAGAAAAGACTCATAAAATGAAAGTATTGCAATACGAGAAAGCCAACTGGGATATTCTTAATAGCTTCTTCAGGCGGTTTAACTGATCGCTATGCTTCCTCGATAGCTATGTGGATGCCGCTGCTGATATGATCACTGACACTATCCTCTTAGGTGTGAATGACTTCATTCCTAACACAGTAAAGAGAGAAATGAAAGTTTAAACAAGCCGAAAAAACTGCAATGCCCATATTCGATGTGTACGAGGGCAA
This sequence comes from Pocota personata, assembly GCA_963082735.1. NCBI lineage: Eukaryota > Metazoa > Arthropoda > Insecta > Diptera > Syrphidae > Pocota > Pocota personata. Next base: position 59,940,420 of record OY720429.1, on the reverse strand, counting down.
GGTGAAAAATTCTCGGTCTGACAATGAAAGACTGCGACTTTCAGTTAAAAAATTATTTCATTTTGACTTCAACACACTTGGTTCAGCGTTTCTCCAACATCAGTATTCCTTCTCGGAACTGAGGGTCTGGAAGGCTGTGAAAATATTCATCTACGGCCCTCTCAACTTATGCATTGGATGCGAAGCGCTTTTAAGAAACAAATTTCTTCAAGTTTGGGAACAGATCCCGCAATTTCCCCATCGCCAACGCACTTGTGTACAGGTGCATTGTCCTTGTGAAAGATGATTCTTCTTCAAGCCAGCTTCTTCTAGCGAATTTTTGCATCCAGCTGGTCAAGAAGGTTGGAGTAATATTTGCCTATAATTGTTCTGCAATTCTCAAGCTAATCAATTAATAGGATCCCTTTCGCATCCCAAAACACACTGGCAATGACCTTTCAGGCAGATGCGATCGACTTCACTTTCTTTGGCGCTGAACCACCGGCTTCCACTCACCGTTTCGATTGCTGTTTCGTTTCTGGCGTGTAGTGGTGGACCCATCTCTCAAATCGCCGCACAAAATCGGTCGGATCCCTATTGAATTGGTCCAAAGATTGCGCGAAAATAGTTTACGCATTTGCTTTTGATCGGCATTCAGCAAATGCGGCACCCATCTTGCGCAGAGCTTTCGCATCCCTAAGTTTTTGTGCAAGATGTTTCGCACCCTCTCTTCCGACATACACACAGCCTCAGCTATCTCACTCACCTTCACTCGCCTATTGTCCAACACGATATCATGCACGTTTTCGATTTTTTCAGGTGTGGTTGCGGTTTTTAGCCGTCCTTCACGTGGGTCATCTTCGAGGGACGTGCGGCCAAGTTTAAACTTGGTCACTTTTTAACGGTTGACATGAAAAGAGCAGAGTCCCCGTAAACTTTCGTCAACTTTGGATGACTTTCCTTAGGGGTTAACCCATCCAAAACGAAGAATTTTATAACCGCACGATATTCAAGTTTATCCATTTTAGCGAAAAACATGCAAGACGTCTACTGCAAAAATTCGTGAAAAAAAAACTACTTGAGAGAACAAGTTGAAACTTGTCGTACGAACTAATAAGAAGTGCACCCAGGCAGGAAACATAAATTTTTGCTGATTGGAACACCATCTCTGCGTCAGGTCATTTCACATTGTATAATTCTTACATGATCAAAAATTGAGGCAAAAATCCTACAATGTCCCAAATGCAGTAAAAATTGTTGGTCATTCGTCAAAAATATTAAAAATTCTGCCTCGTCTGCCATCCCTACACTCATTGCACAATGATATTCCAACTGTCAGCTCCTTAGACAAAGCCAATCTACTTGCTGCTCCTTTTGCAGAGAACTTCACACTGCCAGATAGTACTTTGTCCCCGACTGTACTTAAACGCATAAAATTTTCCATGAGACACTGAAAGGTCTTAACATACACAAATCCGCTAGTCCAGATGCTATCTCCCCCATAGTTCTGAAAATGTTTTCTTCCACCCTGGCAAAACCTCTGTCTATCCTACTCTTCAGGGCTCCTTCCGAGTAAATGGAAAACAGCATTTGTCCAGCCCATCTCTAAAAAAGGCGAATCTTCCTTCCTATCTAATTACCGACCTATTGCACTTACGTACCTTCTTTCCATGGTCATGGAAACGCTGTCAGCTGTCAATGACCGGCAGTGGTTTTCATAGCAACAGGTCCACTGGTAATTTGATGGCATATCTTTTTTTTTCCAGGGATGATGCTTTAAAACATATAAATTAGACAAAAGTTTAGGAATAAAATAATATGGTGACATTCTATAGACTTATAAAGACTAGAGGCGAATGCCCCATTCAATAAATAAATGTACAATAGCTGTGGGTTTTTTTTCTTTTTTTCAAATCAATCAAACAAAAACAAAACTATATTAATTTAAGACTAAATGATAAATGAAAGATACATATTTACGGAAATTAAACGATAAAAAGAAAACAAGTTAAACAGTGCTCATAAACAAATTTCGGACTTGAGAAACATCCATATTTTGAAAATACGTTGTATATTAATTATTCTAATTTCGTATAAAAATTGATTAAATAATGTAGGTGCTGATACAGTATAAAAGTTGGAAAAAATTGTCTTGTTTGCCACTGGTACCTTTACTAGTTGCTGAGAGTTTACTCTTAACCTGTATATATTTGAATTTCTTAGTATTGAGCTGTACCCGATGATAGATGTTTTATTGGTAAAATTTGAAGGAGCCGAAATAATGGCAAACTACTTGTTAATCTACTTTTTTTACAAATAATTCTGACAATATGCTTTTGTGCCACCCCAACTCGTTAAACCATACTGTAGTTTTGTGTTAACAAGACCATAGAAAATTACTTTGAGAAGTTTTTTAGAACAATAAGATTGTAACAGGAACATTTTACGCGTCGCACACATCATATACTTTTTTAAGTCAGCTGCATGGATTTTCCAACTGAAAAGCTTATCTATTGATACTCTCAGATACTTAAAACTTTCAACAGATTCTATTTTAAAACAATTAGAACAACAGGATACATCCATACGGAAATTGACTTTACCACAGTTATTAGCGGACATTGGAAGTTTTGGACAAATAGCGGAGTGAAAAACAACATTACTTTCAAGCAGACTTGAATTTTTCAAATTGAAAAACATAAGCTTAGTTTTTTCGCTTACAATTAGTTCGTGTTTTGCAAACCAATGCCTTAACAGTTGCACGTCAGTCTCTAATTTTTACCACCGACTCGAATATTGAACTGTTTACGTATGTAAATGCCATATCGTCAGCAAAAGCTGTTATATTAATACTCAAATTTTGTTTGAATATGGAGTTTATATAAATAAGCAATAGAATAGGTCCTAAAACCGAACCTTGAGGCACACCAATCCGTAAATGCAACATATTACTAAAAACTCCGTTAATTTTAACTCGTTGAGATCTTTCTGATAGATAGGACTTAAACCAATTTAATATTGAATCCCTGAATCAAGCTCTGTAGAGTTTGTCCAGAAGAATCGTATGATTAACCATATCGAAGGCTTTCGTCATGTTAATAAATAATGCGATAGGACTACTATTGCTATTAAAACCGCTGCATATCTCACTACATAATTTTAAAATAGTATCTTCTGTCGATTTACTCTCGCGAAATCTAAACTGTTGATGGCATAAGTAATTATTCTTGTTTAAAAATGACAAAATACGATCTTTCATTGTTTTTTCAAATAGTTTAGAGAACGTTGGAAGTAATGAGATTGGTCTATAATGGCTCACTGATTTTCGACAACCTTTTTATGAAGAGGAATAACTTCAGCAGCTTTTAACGCAGGCGGGAAAATACCACAATTAACACTCAAATTAAATATATAACATAGAACAACAATATATAAATTAGTTATTCCATCCGAGGTACACGAAGAAGTGAAACCAATCTCTTCACCACTTCGGCGAAACTAAGATGGTTGTGCTTGGTATTTCAAAGGCATTTCACAGAGTTTGACATCACGCTCTTTTGTCGAAAATGCGTACATATGGCATCGAAGAGTACTTCCTTCAATGGATTAGAAATTACCTTTCGGGGCGTTCAATACAAGTTGTCTTGGAGGGTTTCAAGTCTGCAATTCACCATATAAAATCTCTTTTTTTATTTTTATACATGATCTCTTGTATGTAACTTCTAATCCAATCTTCGCGGGTGACAGTACCCAACGTATATTAAACATATTAAATTCCGTCTTCTGTCTTCTGTCTCTCAAGCGAAACCAAAACCCTCAACCATTATCCATGGACGGTACTTGCATCATTGAAACCGAAAGACTTGCCATTATCGGTATGTGTATTAATAACCATCTTCGATGGAACGATCACATATTCGAGGTCGCCAAAAATGCTGCAAAATGTCTAGGATTCCTTAAACGGCGCAATAAATATTTTGCCCCGGCTGATCTGGACTTAATTTATAAGGCATTCATCCGCCATACGAGTAAGCTGGAATATACCGCTCATATCTGGGCTAGTGAACACAAGACCGTTCTGCACATTCTAGATAGGGTACAGAATCGCGCGATAAAACTTATAGGTGATTGAGACATTGTGAATTCCATACATTCACTTGAACATCGGAGAAATGTCTCGTGTCTCACCACTACTATTTTATCGCTTTTTCCATAAAAAATGCTCCAGCGAAATAGCCAGTCGCATTCGACCTCTTCAAAATTTCCCCTGCAATACGCGTCATGCTTCGAATGCATATCAGTTCACCCTTAAGCCCAACTTCGGTCATACTATCAAATATAAGGATTCGTTTAAAAGCCGAACGACATGAATGTGGAATGATCTACCAGGCTCTGTATTTCCCATTCAATACAACCTTCCAACATTTAAAGCCAACGTCCTCTGTTCCTCTTCCCCCTTTTCTCCAACTCCTGTTCTCTGAAACTATAATATATAAGTGTATTCATATCCCTTTTGGTGAGCGCAAATTATAAAAAATAAAAACTAAAAATCACAAGCTGACCGGAAACCATATGAAAGTCGTTTTTTCCTTCTGTTCGTTTTTATTTTTTTAATACTAATTAAAAGGAAAATTAAATATGGACACTAACACGTCGAAAAAAAAACTACACTCGAGTAAAACATACAATTTCGACTGACCTGCTCTGTTCACTATGGTATTGAAAGGATGATTTAACCAGAAAAACCAACACTAGGGTTCTATTATTCCAGAAAAAAAATCCGTTAGTAGTTTTAACCTATAAAAATTAGTTTATGGTTTGTGTGTTTTATTGTTTTATAACAAAATATATAGATTTAACATTAATAATATGACGTGATAATAATATAATAATAATATGGCCTTTGGCTTTTAGAAGGGCTTCAACCCTTTTTTGGCATGGAATCGTAAAGGCTGGTGATGTAGTAGGTGTCTATTTCTTCATACTAAATTTTTTCTATGTGGGTTCTCAATTCTTCGACATTTCTTGGCCGTTTGTTCCTTAATTTTACACCCATTCGATGGCAAATGTGCTCAATAGGATTCATATCCGGACTGTTTCCGGGCCAATGGAATGAAATCATACCCAGTTCTTCCTTGTAACCTTGAACCTAGAAAAAGAATTAATTAAAATAGATTATCTGTCTTTCTCGGTTTCCGGGTATTTTTTAAGACAATTAAATAAACATGTATGTATGGTTTTAAAGCGTTGCAGTTTTATTAAATCAACACTGTTTTTGGTAAAATTTTACAAAGTTATTTATTTGTATGTCTAGTATTTCTGACGAGTTGACCACCATCGTCTATTTTGTAAAATATTTGCCCTTGTGAAGTGGAACCTGACAGAATTGACATACGAGTATACCTATATATCTTGTTTCGCTTATTTTTTTCTTTGAGCTGCAGACTTTGCAGTACTTTGGGAATATTTTTCCTTTCCTTTCCCAACAATTTGCTTAAGGGTGTTAGGTTAGGTCAGGTAGATGGGTGCCTTGTGACAAATAGAGTCTTAGACCAACAAATTCGGGTCCATTGTGCCCAATCGTTTAACCCTGGAAACGTTAAAAGTCCGCTGTTAGAACCACCCCGATAATGATATAAATCTCAGGAGGTCCGTAAACTCTATATTACCTAAGTCCCCCAATTCCGAGAAGATTTAACTTCCGAGAGTCCTCATTCTTGTAACGGATAGGGCAGGACAATCACACAGCAGGTGACTTCTTCTTCTTCGTCCCTGCAGCTTCTACAGTAGTCGTTATGTAGCACACCGAGTCGCTCTGCGTGAACTCCAATGGCACAATGACCAGTAATTATTCCAGAAACGACCCGTGTATTATAACGACTAAGTTTCACCAGAGAAGTTGATCTCTTCTTGCTAAAGGCCGGCTAAAGCGCCCTGGCTGTTGCGCATATTTCCAGATGAATCCAACGTCTGTTTGCTCGATCGGTGGTTTCGTCTTCTATTTTCTTCCGTAGGGAACTGATTGGGGTTACTACAAAAGGAAGGGCCTGCGATAAGTGCAGCGCCGACCCATTCCTAGCAAGCTCATCAGCCCTTTTATTTCCTTCGATATCCATATGCCATGGAATCCAGCAGAGGGTCACCGCATTGGCTCTGGGTATTCCATTTAAGACTGATTTGCAGGTCCTCACAAGCCTTGATCTAATTATAGCAGAGCCCAGAGCCTTAATGGCTGCCTAGCTGTCTATACAGACAGTTATCGTTTTACTCGTACCAACGATATTACTCTCGCGTATAATTTCCGCAGCCTGTATGATGGCTGCAGTCGTCGCTTATTCTAAAGGAGTTATTTATTCCTAGGGCCTCACAATAAACTCCGGCTCCCGTGATAACGTCCATCTTCTCTCAGTCTTACAGCGGTTTTAGCCGCCAGACTGCTACAGTATATATCAAGCGGAATGAAGCATGGTTTCCATTGCCGCTATTGGTGTTGTTCTTATTGACCCCATGACTCCGATACACGCTGCCCTCTGGATTTTGGCGAAGTTTGAAAACTGATATTGCTTCTCAAGAACCATCCACCAAACTAGTGTACCGTATGTGAGAATGGGTCTTACGACCGCTGTGTATATCCAGTACACCACAGCTGGTTTGAAGCCCCACGTGTTGCTGAATGCCTTTTGCAAGAATAGAAAGCTACGCTAGCTTTTTTGATGCGTTCAACAGTGTTATCCTTCCAGTTCAGTTTGGAACCTGAAATTACGCCCAGGTATTGAGCTGAATTTGAGATAGTTGGTACAATACCACCGATGTTTGGGGGTCTGAAGGTAGGAATTGATCTCTTCTTAGAGAAAATAACTACCTCCATCTTTGACGGGTTCACTCCCAGCCCTTTGCTGCTGACCCAATTATTCACTAGTCATAGTGCAAGATTTAGTCTTTCGCTTAGGACTGAAGGGAATTTTCCCGAAACCAGGATGACCTCATCGTCGACATAGGCCGTCGCGTTGAAGCCGTTTTTCTGCAGTATCACCAAGATCTCATCCACTACGAGCCATAATAAAGGAAATAGAACTCCGCCTTGCGGGGTTCGTCTGCAGATGCTTCTCCGGGTGGTTACATGTCCTAGCTTTGAAAATATAACCCTCGATTGAAGCATCTGTGCAATCCAATTGCAGAGACCCATGTTTAAATGAGCTCTGTGTAGGCTGCCCTGGATCGCGTCAGTGTTTACGTTGTTAAAAGCCCCTCCAATGTCAAGGAACGGCCCGAGAGTGAACTCTTTAAAGTGGAGGGATCTTTCTATACTTGATACGACCCTGTGTAACGCAGTATCTACCGATCTGCCGCAGATGTATACGTGTTGTGATTTAGATAGGTAATTATCGCCGATCACGTTTCTTATGTATACATCTATTAAACGTTCAAGACGACAGACTGATAGGTCTCAGGTCTTTTGCGTTTGTGTGGCTCGCTTTCCCCGCTTTGGGAATAAATACGCGCCTTTCGCCATGCTTTAGGAACATATCCTAGCTTAAGGCACCCTGTGAAAATGCGCTTGAGCCATAGAATAGCAAGAGTCAGTGGATACTGTCTCTTGCAGCATTACAGGTCGATTGTTATCCATTCCTGGTGCTTTATTTGGAGCAAATAATTTAATTGCCCAGGCTACCTTGTCATCATCTATTATAATTCTCACGTCTTCCGCGCTTATTCCCGGTGTCGTCTCTGGAGTGGGTAGATCATCTTCGAAGATTGATGTACATCCGGGAAAATGAGTACTCAATAGTATATCCAGCGTTTCCTCTTGTGACTCTGCCCAGGTACCATCACCTTTCCTAATATTGGATGCCGGCGTTGGTGTCTTGGCCAGAATCTTCCGTAAGCGGGACGCTTCGTTTATTGATTCTATAGATGTTCAAAAGGACCTCCAGGAGTTCTTCTTTGCGAACCTAGCAACTTTATGCTTTCTTTATAGGTGGACCACTCAAAAACCCCATCTTTTGCGAGGTTCCATCCTACTCTTTAAATGCGAATGAGTTCCTCTATTTTATCGCTCCACCATGGTGGACGCTTTTTACCGCTATGCCTACTAATCACACAGGATTTCTCGAAAGATTGCGTTAGAGAGTCGGTCAGTGTATTGACTGCATTGTCAACTGCTTCTATAGAGTTGAGGTCCTCGGTGAAGTGATTCACCGATTTCCTTATTTCTCTCTTGAATTTTGATCAATTACCCGTACGTGGATTTCTAAAAGTCCCTTTCCCACAAGTAGGTGGTTGTAGTTTGAAGAGTATCCAACAATGATCGGATCAGTCAACAACTTCAACAGAGCTCTGTTCTGAAACAAACGTAATATCCAAGACTTTCTTTCTAGTAGACGTTACAAAGGTGGGGTCATTGCCTCATTACATATAATAAGATTGGATTCTAGAATATAGTTAAACAAAACTTCGCCTCTGGCATTGATATCTGTGCTACCCCACAAAGTGTGGTGAGCGTTAGCATCACATCCCAAGACTAAGTTTTTCTTACCTTTTTTGAGACGCTGATATGAGCGACCTCAGGTCTTCCGAGGGGAAGTTGATGCCGTCATCGTATGGTAGGTACACAGACGCCACCATCTAGTCCCCGTTCACCCCTCTCAAGTTCACCACTGTCAAGTCGCCGGAGCTGAAATGAGACTGCATTAAAATTTTAAGACTCTTTTTAGCCACGATACAAGTCCTAACCTTGCAAGCTTCACTTCTATAATATATATTATAGTCCTTTGACCCTAACCCATCACATGATTGTTGAGAATCCACAGTTCCTGGATTAGGGCCAGATCCAGCTGCTCCTTCATGAGAAGCAGCCTCAAGTTGTCGGAGACGACTGTACTATGATGGAGGTTGATTTGCACTACCTTCATTGATTGTCGCAATTTCGACTTCCATAGCGTCATTCGCCCCATCGTTCTCTGCCTGTTGAGTCCGCTTTAGGAGTTTCAGCTTCTCCTGTTTATCTTCAACTGTTTATCTTCCAGAACTGAGGCCGGAGGTTCATTCATGAGGATGATGAATGCCTTGGTCCCATTATTCGATTCTTCCTCCACAACGACCTCCCAGCTCTTCATATCAGTAGATATGACACACACATTCCTAGTTGGTTGAATGTGGATATAACTAGCAGTCCCTTCGGAATCAGAATCATTTACTTGTTGGTCGGTAACCCAGATCGTTGTCACTTCTTTTAGAAACTTATCGTAAGTTATATGTGCGTTTACTCTTGTAAATTACTAATGCATTGAAGAGAGCGCAATTATAAAGAAACAAGACCACTCTCTTCGACCATTTATTAGTTTTTCTCATTATGCCGCAATATGAGAGGTACTGATCGGCCCTATCTACCACTTTCATATAATTATTGTAGTAGCTAATGCAATTTGGTTTAACAATATTTTTCCATCTCTAGTCTTTTTATCAACAACTATCATGCTGGCATCATGAATTGAGGATACTCGTATCATAAGAACTTCCCTCGATTCTCTCCATATTTATAACAAGATATACGTATCACACTTTCGCGGGTATAAATTTCCACAAACTCTAACTTTCCTTGTAAGAATGCGTTCTACTATCTGTACACTATTAAAGAAATTATCTCCATACAAATGGTGCCTACATCTATACAAGGATCCAACAAAGTAAATATGGTATTCTCGGCCGTTTTTCCTTGAGCCGAGTAAATTTGAAAATTAATTATATAACCAGTTTTACTCCCACAAAGCATTCTAACAAGTAAGCTATATTTGTGGGGTTTAGCAGGGTTATATGTTTTAAAACGAAGTTTTCCTCTCCACGGGATTACTCCTTCATCTATTGAGATCTATTTGGTTTACAGACACCTTTAAACTTTTAAAAGAAATAATTTTGTATTGGTTCTATTTTATAAAGTCTGGGGGAGTTTTCATTTAAGAATGTGTTATCACTAAAATGCCAAAACTGCAGGATTTGCATAAATCAATCTCTGCTCATAAGTTTTGAAAAACTAGGCATTTCTTCCAAAGGATCAGTTGACCAGTAATTTTTTTTCACCTGTATATAATACTCGTAACAGTCATTTTCCTAGATTTATGTAGATTAGCACTGGTATTTGTGAATGATTTGTTCAAAATACAAATTACTTTGCTCTGCCATCATTGCAAACAAATCGTCTCGTATAAATACTCCAACGCATTGAGATATATACTAGGCATTAGTGGGTATTAATTGTATACCAGAAGTGCCAATAGAAGATTCTAAGGACAGTAGTTTGTCTCAAGGTATTCAAGTCACTACTTTCAAATTCACTTTCTGAAGACAGTAACCTCTGCAAACAAATTTTCCTGGGAGCTACAATTTCACTGTCATTACTAGAAATATCACTTTCTTCATCATAGTTCTCTGATTCATTATCACTTCCTACATCGGATAACTTATCTGCATAAATTACCTCGTTACAAAAATTCTTTCGTGCTTCCCATTTTCGAAACTAAAAAATACTACCTAAAAAGCAAAACTTCGCAGTTGGTTCAACAGACAGATAGTACATATTACAACTAATGGTAATAAGAAAAAAAAAAAAAAAAAAACGAATACGCTTAAAAATGAAAAATTAACGCAGCGTAATAAATAAATCCAAGCAAAAACTTAATCTACGTGACCCGTCCTAGGAAGTCAGAATAGAAAAACATTAGCTTACGCGACCCGTATGTTAAGTGTTAAAAACACCATAAAGATTGATAAAATTATCAAAATAACAGTCGAAAGTTCATGGTTTACTTACTATCTTAGCACGATGGCAAGGTGCGGAATCATCCTGAAACACAGCACCCTGTATAGTACTGTCTCACTTCCTCTATAGTGGGAACTACTTCATTTTCTATGATCTCTTTATATTTTACAGAACTATAGACCCATCCAATATCAAAAGAATACCAACTCCACCGGCAGTTATGATTCCCCAAACTATGACACCTTTTTACTTTTTCGGGCGAGCTGCTACACATTCTCGAATTGTGGTCTTTCCTCTGAAAATTCCAGGTTGAATTTTGACTCATCTGAGAACACTTTGCCCGTCACATCTGGTCCAATTCTGCCTTTCACGTGCACATTCTAGATGTATCCTAGGCGTAAGAAATATTTTTTTAGCCGTCCGGTAGGCAACAAACCTGCTTCGTTAAGTCGTCTTTGAACTGTTGTTACAGAGATGTCTATTGCAGTGTCTATTGAACCGGTTCCTTAGTGCTGTCCTCTTTATATGATCGTCGATTTTAAGAGTAATGCATCTCTTACGACCGCTTCCACTTTTCGCTCTAAAACACCACTTTCTTGGTATTATTTTGCCTCCTGTTCATTGCGCACTTTTCACTTCATGGTCAAAAAACGATTAAAAAACCTAAGTGACCTAAGGAAACCTCGGTAAAAAAAAACTACATATTAAGAATCCTGATTCCTCGATAATGAAAGGCTTTTCTCCGTTCAATAAAAAGACTTACTTATTTTACTCGAGTGCGGCTTTTTTGCTTGTTAGTAAAACATGTAAAAAAATACGTATGGAAATAAAAAAAATATTTTCACTCTGAATCAGCGCGGCCACTTTGCCATGATCGTAACAAATTTGCTACGTTTTTAAAAAGAAAACCCATTTGCTACTTTCTACCCACCTTCACTAAAATTATGGGTTTTACTACGTTTTAGATTTTTTCTTACTTGGATATCTTTTTTCGCTTTTCCCACAATCTTTTTGTAATACACATTTTTTATACTCGTAAGTCAACAAATTAAGAAGTGAGTGTTTCTAAGTTCAATAAAATCATACACGTACCTACACCTATTTAATTTTAACTTTTAATTTTCGTAAAATTTGTACGCATAGAAAGGAAGCCCAAGATTCTAAGGTGAAACCAGAAATTTAATGTTTCCCAAATGTCAACAATTCTGTCCAATTGATGTAGGAATCATTGCAATTGGTAGCTTTGTTATATGGGCATAGCAAGGCTGTTTTTTTTTGCAGAAGATTGAGAAAATAAATATATATACATACTGGTAGATATATAATTTTGTTTCGAAATTTGCAAGTCAAGCTCACCAATTTCTAGAGGCCTAGATGAAGGGAATAATAGTTGACAAGCAAACCTGGCCCCCTGTCGCAATAATTTACAAACACTAGGAGAAATGTGAACGATATCGCAAACACCTATGTTGAACTAAATCCTGAGAAGACTACTAAGAATAGAATAGCTTTAAAATTGCTGAAAGCTTTAACATTGTTGAAGTCCCCTAAGTATCAAGAAATACTCAGAGGAGAATTACATAAGCTACGATTACCCGGTCAACGGAAATTGTCAACGCATTGACTCTCTAACGTCAAAATGACGTGAGAATTTGTCTCAAAGAGGTCAAGTCGTAAGATCATCAACGTAAAACGCTGTCAACGCACTGACGGCTGCTTTGACAGCCGCATTGACGCCAATTTTTGGGTTAATGTGTTGATTATTTCCGTTGACTGTGTAATCACCCTGTCAACGCTGTTGAGACCCGTTGACTGATTTTGTCGGACTCCTCGTCAAAGCGTTGATCATGTCCCAACGTTGATATGGCAGGATAGCCTGCGTTGACCACATCTCGCCGTGGTGTTGTTCTTGCACACTGCGTTAACGCTCTTGTCGATTGATAGCACAACCATTCTGTATTTTGCACGAAGCAGACGTATGTATTTTGGTTGCGAAAATCAAATTGTGTGTTCTTAGTGCATTTTTCGATTGTGCTTAAAATTTTAAAAGTAATTAGATTGTTTGAATTTTAATTTCGGCACAAGCACAACAGCGATGAAATGATCTATGAAGTGGTGCCGATGACACTGAATTTGATTTTACACCAGCCGACAAGATGGCGTCTCAGGAGTCGTCGTCTGCTGTGAACCCCACAAGAAGTCAAAGGCGGCACGCAACGTTGCGACCGATAAACGCAACCGAAAAATATCATACCCCTGCAGAAATGGCCGCCGCTTTGGAATGGCGGCTGCAGCGAGTACTGTACCTTAATAAAGCGACAAGAACCTTGAAAATAGCGCCGAGAACTTACGGAATAATTGCATGAAATCTGGCAGGGAAATGCGGAAAAGGTATTGCAGCGCACGAAAATTGTCGCCAGTGGCAAGTAGCGCACCTCTACGGAAATGCTCATTCGCATATTCGTGTTTTCTTCCTCTATGTGCGACTTCATTAAAGTCAAGAAATGATCGAATTTACCGTCCGACATACCCATGAAATTTCGATACAAATCTGGTTCATCAGCGTTCAATTCACGCAACAATTATGCGCAATAGTCTTCCTTGTCCGTAGCATGCATGTGGGTGAGTTCTAGCGGCAACCTCCAAGTACTCTCTTCCGATGGGAAAACAAAAAAAAAAAACATCTTGTATAAAGAAGCGTTAAGATACTCGTAGGCCTGATTCACTTACTACTTGCCATTAATTAATAACTATATCATACCACATAAAATTAATCAATAACTTCGATGTAATATGTTGGGGTGCTTACCCCAACAGTGAGACATACGGGGAACTCACTAACAGATACATTTGATTATTATTACCATGCGATTTACAATTCGTTTTAGATGATACTACATTATAGAAATGTTGAACTTTACAAGACCTCAAAATATTTACATAAGATCTCAATATTTTGTAAACCGAACTGACGGTATACCTTGATCAAAAAGTTTCAGGAATGACTACCGTGTGACGCTTTCAGTCATCTGATTGGAGTTTTTTTTTTTTTGGGTTGACACATCTGTCATTAACATTCCCTCCAAATTTTAGCGTCTTAGCTTGACATTTCTAAAAGCTACGCCTCCGTGTGTGTTTTCGACTTTTTTACGATTTTAAAAATGGGATCAACTTTGCAACAACGAGTTTGCATCAAATTTTGTGTTAAAAATGGATTCAGCGGTGCGAAGACTTTGGAAATATTGGATAAGTGTTTCGGCAATGATACTCTATTGAAAATAAACGTTTTTGCGTGGCACAAACGCTTCAAAAGTGGTCGGGAGTCCGTCGAGGATAATGAACGCAGTGGTTGGCCGTCGACATCGAAAACCGATGAAAACATCAATAAAATCAAAGAAATATTGGCCGAAAAGCACGAACTGACCATCAAAGAACTGACAGATGACTTGAACATTACTTGTGAATCCATTCGAAACATTTTGGTTAAAGATTTCGGCTTCAGATATGTTGATCAAAACTGGTGCCAAAATACCTGAATTTCATACAAAAAAGGGACGGCATTGACATCGGGAAAGACATGATTTTAGCGGCTGAATCCGACCCAACATTCATCAAACGCATAATAACTGGAGACGAGACGTAGGTTTGTGAATACGAAACGCAATCCAGGCATCAAGCGAGTGAATGGTGTACACCGAATGAGCCAAGACCGAAAAAACCACTTCGTTTTCAATCGAAAAAGAAGGCGATGGTCACGGATTTCATGGATTACAACGGTGTTGTGCATCATGAATTCTTGCAACAAGACCAAACAGTCAACAAGATTTATTATTTGGGCGTTATGAGACGTTTGCGTGATGTAATTTGCCAAAAGAGACTGAATTTGTGGGCAAACAATTCGTAGGCTTAGCACTACGATAACGCACCGTTCCACAATGCCATCCTTATTCGTGAGTTTTTGACCAAGAACAGTACGAATACCATCCAACAGCCACCGAATTCGACTGATTTGGCGCCCTGCGGTTTTTTCATGTTCGATCGACTAATGAAACCGCTTGCTCTGCCTATATCAAAATCCGATTATAAAAAATGTTTCGAGGATTGGATCAAGCGCTGGCATAAGTGAGTTTCAGTCAATGGAGAGTACTTTAAAGGGGACAATATCGATTATCAAGAATAAATCTGTCTTAAAGTTGTCTGCCAAAGACTATCAACCTTTTAGTACAATTTTATTAATATTTTAGTAACTTCGATAACCTAACGTTGATTTGAAGTATGATGCGATAGCTTTCCAATTAGAACCATTCAATAACTCCTGTTCGATCGACAATATGTGTTTTCCAAAGCAAAGTCTCTTTCTATCCCGGAATATTTGGACAGATTCACAAGAAATGTACAGTATTCTCCTTCCGTGCTAAGTTGCAGATTGAACAGAAAACTTATGTTCGACGAATGTCTCCGCTATGTTTCGCAGTACAAAGATGTGGTCCGTTGTAGAGTAACACACTAAACGAAGCAGAACGCTTCTAAAGATTTTAGTTGACTCATTCACAAATTTTAAAGCAATACTTGTTCTTCGCATAAGTATACAATAATTCATTGTATGTACATTCTCTAAATAGCCCGGGAACAGTGTACGTCATAGTCGGTTTCTTATCCGCAATATCTGCGCTATAGCCTTTATATAACGTATCATATATGGCAGACTGATCGCGGTGGTAAAGTATAGAGGAGCTCTGTCAGATGACCAGTACGGTTTTCGATATCGCCGTGGTTACTGTAGCCAAACACATCCACAAGAAAGAGTCTGCCACAGATAGAGCAATCGCCAAGATCAAAAATTAGCTCGAGTCTGCCGGCCTAGAACTAGCTGACCACAAGACCGAGGCTGTCCTAATAACCAGCCGAAAGACTGTGGAATACGCAAATTTCCGGGTTGGGAACCAGACAATCAGGTCTAAAGTGTCATTAAGATACTTAGGAATAATGCTCGACAACAGACTGATCTTTAAAACGCACGTTGTGTACTCAGGTAAGAATTTGTCACAGATGCAGGCAGCACTTTCCCGAATGTTGTCAAACATCGGTAGACCTGGATACACCAGGAGGATCCTGCTGTCCACAATGGTAAGCTTAATTCTTCTATACACTGCCCGACCTGGGCTGGGGTACTCACAATTAAGAAAACAAGAAGGAAGCTCTCGTTTGCATACAGGCACTGCGCAATCAGAACTATATGCGGTTTCCGAATAATTTCGGATGAAGCAGTCCATGTTATAGCCGGTACGATCTCCATCGATATTCTCGCCAACGAGTTGCAGAGTTTACCTTAAATGACCCTGAACCGCGAACCGGCAAGAAGCTAGCGTTAAAACCTAGGATAAAACCAAAAAAAAGCGGCAACATCTGTAACACTGTGACAACCCATATGGGATAACACGGCAAAAGGCACCCACAAGCTGATCGCCGCCATCGAGGCCTGACCAAAGAGAGCACGCGGGGACTGCAACTACCACCTTACACAGTTCTTCTCCGGGCACCTCGGCATAGAAAATATCTCCGCAGATTTGAACACGATAGCTCGCTCTTCAGCCCGAAATCCCCAGATGGAGAGAAAATCAAGAAGCATACAGCCTCCCACTGCAATGAACCTGTTAAGCTCACAGCTCCTAATAAGTCATATGATGAGGTCAGGGGACGACTGGCTGGAGACCTGTTCCTTTATAACGAGCATACAGAATGAGCTGAGGAGAGTCGACAGACAAAGAAGAGTCGAAACTAGCATCGATTTTTCAGTACTGCAAATCGGGCATGTACCGAGTGAAGTGGGTCATTTTATTTAAATTCGCCCATGCTGGTAGCCTGGGCTAGTAGTATCTTTAGAAGATTACCACATCCATTGGAGCATCCAAAATCTTATATTTTTTCCTATTTAATTAGAGAGTTTCTTCATAATAAACAACAGCAATAAGTGGAACAGGTACCTACCCAAACAAGTAATTACAGCCAGCATTCCGTCACCAGAGCATTCCGTTCTAAAAGTTCAACAAACTATAAATTGAAATAATATGTACCTTATTACGATATTTTGATCGTCCTTACTCAAAATCATAACTTATATTTGTTCTTATCATATGCAAGATGTCTGAAAAAAAAAACCCTTACGATATGTGCGGATAGATGCCATTCAAAACGTTCGCATGAACTTTACAATCGCACCAAAGATTCTTGGGACGATCCTAATACTCACCCTAGAATCTCTGAACGCAAACTACCAAAGAGTACTCGTATGTGGGAAAATGAATATAATTTACATTTGTACATACAAAGATATCACCTGCATGGGTTCCCATCGAAGGAATTACATTTTCTTCAACCTCAACCAGAAGCACTGAAGCGACCTGGATCCCATACCACACATACCTAAGCTCACCTGTCCATTGCTTGCCGAAGACTCACATGGGTGTATGTATATTCTCAGATCCACTCTAAGGAGATTCACTTCGACGTCTACGCTCATTCAGAAGTAAGGACCCCCCCTTCCTTATCTCGAAGGGCCAGCACACACGAGGAGAAATAGCAAAAGTGCTTGTGAAACTGAATCTAATGCATAAATCATCACGGAACAATAACATAATTGCAAAGTCATGTTCTCCGAATGCTAGCAAACTTAAAGGATGACATTTAATGGTTGTAAATCTCCCCAAAAACCTTTTGACAAACTTGAGACCATCTCTCGCCACTTAGACAATTCCATTCCCCACATTGTCCGTCGTATCGTTCCCCTGCTCCTTTGTCTCACATCTCGGTGAGAAAATAGACAGGAAATCGAGGCTGGTGGAAGTGCCGAGTGAAGTGGGTAATTTTATTGAAATCCGAGATGAATGGTGTCGAAGGGATTATGCGATATGATGATGTAATGCGTATTACACCCATCAACGCATGCTGTCATATTCAGAGATGTGGAATTTTTTAATTGAAGGCGATTCGAGTGATGGGCTAGAGTGGGGGTGGAATAAATTTAAGAAAAGTCTGTTAGAACAAACAAGACAGAAGGGTATGGAGGGAAAAACTGTTTAATCCTTTTCCTTTTGCCTTCTTGAAAAGTTTTCTGCTGTGAAAAATGTTTGTAATGTTAGATTCTTTTGATGGAATTTCATTGATTTTAGTAAAGGCAAGAAAATTCTTACGTCTTTCTGTGTAGTGGGGAAGTAGATGAAGATATGCTTGAAGGTTACCAGTTGGTAGTAATTCAAGAAACATGATGAAGTAAATTCGTCCAAGAGTTGTCGAACATAAAATTTGTACTTAGCAATGGTGGGATTAGAAGAAAATCTCTCGTAATGCGATCTGTGGTCTGGGGAATTAAGTATTTTACAAATTTTTAAACTGGGACTTAGGGGGGGGGAGTGTTTTTTGTGGATCTAGAGTATTCCCCTATATATTTAGTCTTAGTGACACGGATCGTGCTTTTTCTTTTTAAATGGGAAGGGTTATCTAACTAGTCAAAAGCAAATGGAAAATTATTTTGCAGATATTTTTGAAAAATTAAGTTGATTTCGAAAGATTGATTTTTGTATAGACTTCTCTGATGATAGACAAATCTATAACGCTGTGAAAGCCCCACCATGCTCATCTGTTAAGCTCATCTGTCAAGCTCAGAAACGTAATCACGACTACTTTACGCAGCCAATAGCAAATATTGATTGTATCCCACTGGGCCACTTAGGAGTGGGTCTACCATCTGTTTTTCATCCTTAAGGTATAATCATAAGGATATGTACATAACTAAGGTAGGGTGGGGTTAGTAGGGCACCTTTTATTATATTTGACGTCTTATAAATGTAGAAAACAACTCCTCGGTGTCACTTCAATTAGATATATTTATTTTAAGCAATTTAAGTACATAGGTAGATTTATTATAGGTAATTAGAGAAAACTGTTAATGTTAATTAAAAAGAATACAAAAAAAAGGGACGCCTTCTTCTCTCGGCGTATGCTCAGTCACTCCCCGAATGCTTCTGCCAAGGGATCGTATTTTCTTTCTCTTCTTTGCTTCTTCTTCTATTTCGCCGCATTCGGAACAATACAGGGTGATCCTACAACTTCGGCCATCCTGCAGCCTTTCATCGTCCTCGGGGAAGGTTAGTCGTCGTATATCAGTGGAGTCTTCAAGGGTCCTTTGATTCAGCGGTCTTGGCATCATACAGAAGTCGTTTATCGTCCTAGCAGTGTTAGTTCGTCGTCGATTTACTTCTTTAAGGATTCGATGATAGGTCATCATCGGTTTCTTCTTTATTTTCTCATCGTTTTCATAGTACTTCCTCTTTCGTCTTGGGAGCTCTTCATTTTAGTCACAGTAGGTTTTTGTTTTGTTTTCTTCGTCTTGTCAGGTTTTTCTTCTGGTCACGGCTAATTTTATTTTTCGTATTGGCAGGTTTTTTCTTTGTCACAGCAGGTTTTGTCGTCTGGGCAGGTTCTTTTTTTTCTTCTTAGCGGGCTTCATTGTTTTCATCATGGGGTTCTTGATCATTTTCCAAAGTACGATCAGCGTGGCACGTTTCGTGATTTGGAGACATCTCTATATCTTAGTCGTCGTATGAATCAATTCCAGTATATGACCACGGCTTCATATTGTCTGCGCTGGTTGTTGTCGTTCGAGGGCCTTCTTGACCACCGACTTTCCGCACTTCATACCTTTCGTTGGGAGAGGCTTTGGTTATACGATATGGGCCTAAGAACTTTGGGTGGAGTTTAAGAAGTGGTCCGAATTGGGTACGTCTGACAGCTACCAAATCGTTGATGCTGTATCTAGTTGCCGCTTTTCTCTTTCTATTGTAGGTGGTTGTGTTTTCTTTTTGAATTTCTTCGATGTTCCTACGAGTTTCTTCTCTAATGTGGTCTCTTTCATCTTCAAATAATATTCTGACCTCTTCGTCGATGCTTGCAGCTAAGGGTATATTTTGCTTGCTCTACATTCTTACTCCTAACAAAACTTCGAAAGGACTTCTTTTTATACTACGCTGATATGTTGAATTCAGTAACATCTGGAGCCTGGGAACATAGCGGAACCATTTGGTGGGGTCGTTCATCGTTAGTTTCGTTAATACAGAGACAATGATTCGATTTATGCGTTACACCTGGCCGTTTGCTCGAGGGATGCCCGTCGTAATAAGTAGGTGCTGTATGCCTTCAGCTTCACAGTACTCTTTGAAAGTTGTCGACGTGAACGCAATGCCGCGATCGGAGATGATCCTTCCTGGGTTCCCGAAAACCGCTTTTGGAGATCCAACTTGCTGATTTCTTCCACCACCGAGGTAGACTTACAAGGATAGACCCAAACAAACTTCGAAAAGGCGTCCACTACACAAAAAATATAGCAGTACTGTTTGTTTGTTGGGGACAAGGGACCAAGGTGGTCAATGTGGTACGTGTCCAACGGCAACTCATTCTTGGGGATGGGATGGAGGTATCCTTCCTATTTTCCTGCTTTCTGGTCACTTAATATACAAGGAACGCAGTTCATCCTTACCCGTTCGACCTTACTTCTGAGTTTGGGTATGAAGTATTCTCGGCATAGGAGTTCTTCCATCTTCCTGGCACCAAATGCCCCTCCTCGTGCGCCGCCTTTATAATCTCATTCGCCATGGCTTTTGGTATGTAAAGGAGTTTGCCGCCTTTATTATCGTCCTTGTAGAGAAGATCGTGTTCTACGAAATAGCCTTCGTATGGCCCCATTTTAAGTATCCCCTTAATCAGCCGAATATGCTCGTCATTATCTTGTGCTGATCTAACTCGATGAAGGAGCTCACTGGTAATCGCAATGCTTACTGGGTTTCGACTGAGGGCGTCGACATGTTTCATACGTACTCCGGGTCGATGTTCCATTAGGTAGTTATAGTCTTGCAGGGTTAAAGCCCAACCAGCGACCCTTGGTAGTATTTCCTTCTTCTCCATGGTGGCTTTAAAAGCAGCACAGTCTGTAACTATTTTAAACTTTAGACCTAGTAAATATATCCTCAACTTTTTAAGAGCATTAACTACGGCAAGGGCTTCGGGCTCATAGCTGCTATAACGTTCTTCAGCTGGGCTGGACTTCTTGCTGTAAAAACAAACCGGATGGAATTTCCCGTCCTCTGACCTTTGTAGCAAAACTGCACCATAACCCCATTTGGAGGCATCAGTATGGAGTTCGGTTTCGGCTTCCGCATCATAGAGCTTTAATATTGGCTTCGAGGACAAACACCTTTTGAGTTCTTCCAAAGCCACCCGTTGGGCTGCGCCGAATCGGAAAGGTTCGTCTTTTTTTAAGAGCTGGGTGGGAGGGCGAGCTATTATGGAATAGTTTTTGACAAATTTCCGGAAATAGCCGGTCAGTCCTAGGAAGCTTTGTACTTTCTTAAGTGTATTGGGCTCTGGGAATTTGCTAATAGCTGATGTTTTGTGAGCAGATGGTTTGACGGTTCCACTTGAAATTTCAAACCCAAGATATTCTATTGTTCGACACAGAAACTGACATTTGGCCCATTTGATGTTAAGTCCATATACCTCCGCTAATTGTAATGTCTTCCTCAATCGCTCATAGCATTCATCGTCATTGTTTCCCAAAACAACTACATCGTCCATATATAAAAGGAGATACTTCTTTTTAATCAGGGGATTGAAGAAGCAATTGATAAACTTTTGAAAGATGGTTGGCGACGTACATAGCCCAAATGGAACACGTAAAAACTCTCACTGACCTGACGGGGTAACAAACGCGGTGTATTTGACACTCTCTTCAGACACACGCACATGGAAGAATCCATTTTCTAGATCTAGAGTGCAAAAGACTACTGCTTTACTCAAGGAGTCAACTTGGTCCTCAACGGCAACGGATAGTGATCCCTAATGATATGTTTGTTCAGACGCCGATAGTCTACACAAAGGCGCTTGCTACCGTCTTTTTTATTTGCCAGAACCACCGGACTAGCATACTCAGAGGAGCTTGGCCGAATGATTCCATCTGAGAGCCACTTAGATACTTGCTCATCAACTATCGTCTTTTCTAAGGGTGCTAATCTTCTGGGTGGTTGAGCGATAGGCATGTCCGATTTCAAGATTAATTTCATTTCGACGCAAGTCGACTTCTCTTCCCGGGGACTGTAGCTGGCCACTAGATTCTCGATGTCATCTTTGAATTTCGGGCTTCCTATATTCAGGGCAAGCTTGTTACTACTTGCTGCCGCTGCATAAAGTTCGCAAAACTGATCAGCGTTTATATCGGTGCTAGAGACAGCTATATCAATAAGTCCGTCTAACTCGCAGTCATTAACGAAAACTGATTTCATAGCGCTTGCACCAGGCGTCTTTACAGAGTTTGCATTTTTTTTCTCGCGGTCGTCTTTTCGGACAATTTGGTGATTTGTGGCCGAACTCATTGCACACAAAACACTTTGGATCTTTTTCAGCGCACATGTTACTTTTGTGACCTTTGCGACCACAATTAAAACAACGCCCCTGTACTGGTACCTCCGAAACTGAACGACCCCCCCTCGGTTGAGCACTATTACCTAAGGTGGTTCTATACCTTTGATAAACAATCACCTTCTCTTTGAACTCTTTCATGTCCGTGGCGCCATAAAGGATTATCTTATTTTGCGGTGAATCGTTTATACCGTCAATGACGTACGCAATGATTGACGAGTCGTCCAAACGACCCTTAGCACCTAACTCCCTCATTAATAAAAAGTAATCAGTCACAGTTTCGTTCTACTGTTGCTTTCTCTGCGACATTCTCTTGTGAATATCCGCCGTAGTTGTCTTATCAGAAAATTCCTCTATCAGAAAGCTTCTAAGATCAGACCACTTCATAAGATTCGGTTTCGATCTAATGGTTAATTTGGCTGAACTCTTCAGTAATCTCTTTCCGAACAGAACACGTTCTATATCAGACACTGCATAGTTTCAGAAACCTTTTCAACATCTTGGATCCAACTTTCGATGTCATACTCATCGCTACCACAATATTCTGGTACTACCGCCGCTACATCTTCGAATGTCATGTTAATTGTTTTATTTTTAAGCTTATTAATTTCTTCCTCCATTGATGTCTTTAAAATAGACATCTCCACCCTTAACCGCATTTCATTTTCTTTTTCCCTAACCTCACTCTCCCGACGAAGTAATTCTATTTCCCTATGCTTTCCCCTTTCCAAACTTTCTTTCTCTATAGCCAAAGTTTCTGCATGAAGTGCCAC
The DNA here is from genome assembly GCA_963082735.1 of Pocota personata. Lineage (NCBI taxonomy): Eukaryota > Metazoa > Arthropoda > Insecta > Diptera > Syrphidae > Pocota > Pocota personata. Next base: position 59,917,446 of record OY720429.1, on the reverse strand, counting down.
GTTCCATGCCACGTAAAACCTCGGAGAAATCGACAGTAGAATTATTGACTCCCGTGCTATTTTTATTTCCTCTTTTCGGCATTGCAAATTTTCTTCTAATTTTAATAAATAAAATAGGATATATTTGAAATATATAGGATATATTTTCTAGAGCAGCCGTCAATGACAGATGGTGGGATGTTAATGACAACTAATTTCTACTGTTGGCTAGATGGCGGCACCAACGCAATAAAGAGGTCAGAATTATTCCGAATTACCCGTAGTGCAGCAACAAACAATCTGCTGTTCCTTTCGTTTTCGGTAAATGCAGATACCGAACCAACGGGAACTTCTTCGTTCTTCTATTCCTCTTAACGGAATTTTGAATGATTTTTCTCACGTGCCAAGCCGACGACTTTTGCGATGACTAATTTACCCTTTTCGTTTTGTTGCCCTGTATGAACGAATTTAAGATGATGATGCCAATGATTTGATCCGTAACTGCTGCTTATCCTGCTTGAAGGTGACTGCGAGGCGTGGATCCCGGTTGAGCCCCAGATTTATTGTAGAAAACAACTCCTCGGTGTTACTTCAATTAGATATATTTATTTTAAGCAATTTAAGTACATAGGTAGATTTATTATAGGTAATTAGAGAAAACTGTTAATGTTAATTAAAAAGAATACAAAAAAAAGGGACGTCTTCTTCTCTCGGCGTATGCTCAGTCACTCCCCGAATGCTTCTGCCAAGGGATCGTATTTTCTTTCTCTTCTTTGCTTCTTCTTTTATTTCGCCGCATTCGGAACAATACAGGGTGATCCTACATAAATATAAATCTATTCATAATACTTACTTACTTACTTATTTAAGGTGGTGCTACAGTCAGGGGTGGACCTGGTCCCCGAGCAACAAGCGTCTCCAGGCAGCTCGATCTTTAGCTAGCTGCCTCCAGTTTCACACTCTAAGTTGGTTGAGGTCCCCTTCAAGTTGCGTGCGCCACCTGAGTCGCGGTCTTCCTCTAGTGCGCCGACCCTCGGGAATGGATTCGAAGATTTTCCGGGCCGGAGCATTGGTGTCCATACGCTTTTTTTTTAACTTTTTATTTTTTAAACTATAAATTTTATTTCAAAGCAAAACATAGAGCTACAAATTTAACAAATATTGGGGTAAAAATACATTAGTTTTAAATGATTTTACAGTTTTTGCATGAAATACTATAAGATACACTCAGTTGTCAGGTGACAAGAGGCGTATGTATCAGATAATAATTTAAGTATTATTATAACAGTTGATGGGGAGAATTAAAAAAATAAAAATAAATAAAGTTAGGTAGGTTACTACATGCTATATATGTACATATTCTTGAAACAAAGTTAATATATAAACGAAAGATAAATGAAAGATAAAAAGCAAAAATAAAGCAGAAGATCCAAACAAAATCCAATTAAATTATATCATAGGAACAAAAAATTCATCAATTGCAGAATAATTAAGAGATAAAAGTCAATTTTTGATATTAAACAAGAAAACTGTTTTCACTCTTTCGCATCTAAGGTTTTCATGTGGTAAATTAAACAGTCGAGGCGCAGTGACAAAGTAAAACCGTGAAAAGTGCGTTTTATTGACAATAGGTAATGCGACAAAATTTCTGGTATTGACACGTAAATTGTAGTTTTCATCAAATCTAACAGCATAGAATCCAGAATTTTCAAAAAATATTTTTAAAACTTTGTAACAATATAAGTGCCTTAATGGTAGAGTTTCAAGGAACATGAATAACTCAAAACTAGGTGTGCAACGATTTACTTTACACATAATTCTAACTGCATGTTTTTGTTTTATTAATAAAGGTTTTATAATAATAAAGTACGAACCACCCCAGCAAGATAATCCATACTGCATGATTTTAACAAACCATTGTAAACAAATTTTAAGATGGGTAAACTACAGTAGAGACTGGTATGATAGAGCTGTTTAACTACTCTATTTAGATACAGCTTCAGATAAAAAGTATGCTCCTTGCAACTGAGCTTATAATCCAATATAATACCCAAATATTTAAAATTGAGGACACGTTCAATTTCGAAGCAATCGTCACTACAGCTTTGATTGTCTTTAAAGGTAACAAAATTGTGCTGGCAATCAACTAAACAAAATCGTGTGCAACTCGGCGAATGAAAATATAGAGGGAAATCATCACAGATTGTACCCTTAATATTAAAAAACATAAATTTGGTTTTCGTGCTGATTATGAGTCTATGCTGCTTGAACCACTCTCTTAGGATATCTAAATCATTATTAACATCCAAAAATAGATTAAAATAATTGATATTAGAATACGAAAGAGCAGTATCGTCAGCAAAAGCAGTTATTTTACCTTTAAAGGATTGGATAAATAAAGAATTTACATAAATTAAAAATAAGATGGGACCCATAACAGAACCCTGTGGAACACCCATGTTAATAGACATTCGTGAACTGAGGCAGTTTTTTATCTTTACCATTTGCATTCGGTTTTTTTAAATATGAAGCAAACCACTCATGGATAAAACCCCTAAAACCCGCGTGATAAAGCTTATCTAACAGTAAAGTGTGGTCCACCATATCGAAAGCTTTGGTAATATCTATGAATAGGGCAGCAGAGATCTTAGATGCATTTACACTATTATGTATTTCTCCAGTTAATTTAAGTAAAGCACTCTCTGTAGATCTGCCACTCCTAAAACCAAACTGGCAATCACTGAAAAACTTCGTGCTGTTTAAAAAAGATATAACTCTAGTCTTCATGCCTCTTTCGAAAATTTTCGAAAACACTGACAGAGGGATATAGGACGGTAATTGTTTAAAACCATTGTATCACCTTTTTTATGGAGTGGTACCACAACCGTTATTTTCAGTGCCTCGGGAAAAATTCCACGCTTGACGCAGATATTAAAAATGAAGCTCAAGATATATGCAATCTGAAAAGAAATTTGTTTCAAGACATATATAGCTGGAGATCTGGTCAAAAGAAGATGAATTAATAGTTTTAAGAGACATAATGATTTTATGAATCTCAAATGCAAAAAATTCTTCAAAGAAAAAGGTTTGTGATTGAGAACATGCTTCTTTTATACTGTGATCACAATGACAAGTAGAACTATCATCATTTGCAAAACCAAGCGAAGAGTTCAACTTGGAAAAAAAGTCGTTAAACAAGTTAGCAACTAGTAAAGGCTCAGACACATTAGCATTATTATTGCTTAAAATTATACCGTCATTCTTCTTAATTCTGTTTAAAATCACGTTAACAATTTCCCATTCCTTTTTAGCGTTGCCAATCATTTCAGCTGTTATAATAATTTTTAAGTCTAGCATTGTTAGGATGTTTTTTAACTCGTGAATATAGTTATTTTTTCTTTCTAATTTTAATAAGTAAAGGACGAGCCATACACTTCTTAAGACACCTTAACTTGTTACTCTTACTCTGACTACAAGTTGATAAATAAAACTGCAGCTTATTAAGAAACAAATCAAAAGCAATGGGTGGATCCTGTGAATCAAAGACATCATCACAAAGCTCAAAATTCAGCCTTGATTTCAGAGCAGCAAAGTCAATTTTATTGAATTTCTTATTCAAGGATTGTTTAATTCTAGGTACCTTGCAATCGAGTTGAATACCAGTTGATCTATGGTCCGTTATTCTCAAATCATAGGTCACCGCTTTATAATTAACGTTATTGTTTCTATGAAGCCTTATGAAAATATGGTCCAAACAAGACTCTGATCTAGTAGGTTGGTTCAAAAAAGAATCAAAACCAAACGAAGCCACAATCGATAAGAAATTGTCAACATCGGAAGAATCAGACAAAATATTGTATTAATATTTAAATCACCCAACAAAATCATGTTCCTACAAAATTTAAGTTCCAAGTATCCTGAAAACTCATTCAAAAAGGCCCTTACGATACACTTATGAAGTCTGTAGATACATACAAAACAATAGGGAACACTAGAGTTTTCACAAGAAATATCAATAATTTTCCATTTTCGAGTTTTTAATTTCACATCCTATTAAATCACTTCTGTAGAATACTGCCACACTACCGGCTGCATAAGAGGCGTTACAAATAGCTACAAAAATATAATTTGGTATTTCATAGTCGGAAATCTCTTCTTCGAAAATCCAAATTTCGGAAAGAATATAAGATCAGGTAAATGACCCAAAGATGCAAGATGAGTGGAAAAAGAATCAAAGTTAGTTCGCATACTGCGAATATTTTGGTGAATGACTGAAAAACCTGAAAACTGCTCATTGCTTGGATGATCTATACAAAAGCAATTAAAGGTATTGGAAATTGAAGAGGAAAAGCTGTTATTACCACTAGTATTATCATGAGGATTAGTAATTGAATTAGTATTGTTTAACATAAATCAGAAAAAAAAAACAAAATTATATAATATCAAGTTTGGAAAAATCCTCAAAAGTGCTAATTTTAATTACTTTCCCGCCTTCGGTTTTCCCGATGAGTATAGTTGAATTCCTAACCCAAACAAATTTGCATTTGGTATAATGTTTGAGGTCATTCGCCCTTTTCAGTAAAGATCTTGTGTATGTAGTGAGACAATCATCAATGCAGATATTGCTGTTGCTGCTGCTGCTTCTGTTGATGTTGCTGTTACTGCCGTTACGATTGCTGTCAATATTGTTTAGAGTGCTAAAAACATTGGCCGAAGAAATGTGTCTACCCTGACGCATCTTTTTCATCTGAGTTTTTTTTACGTAAGAAAGATAGGGAATTTTACACACACGATGTTAGAAGGCGTATTTTTGTTTTTGTTTATAGTGTAATATGCTCGAGTAGATAAAACGTTATTCTGTGAAATTATTTCTTTATTTTCTAGTCTATAGAACAACTCAAGTTCACACTATACTGTTTTTCGCAAATTCTTTCCTTACAAGGTCTCTTTCTTCTCAAATCACTTTATCTCATTTCAATTATTTAATTCACAAATCCAAACTAATTACTTCTTCTTGTTAACTCTCAACTTTCAATTTATCACAAAATTACAACTTCGCCTATTATCACTTTTCCAGTCTCTTCGTGTGGTTCGAAAACCAACTGCCCTGCCTCGATCGCCATCTGTCCTTATATAGTCGCATTTCTGATAGCCACAAACTTCTAGCAAATTCTTCGACCACTGGAATAAGAAAATTCTGATGTAATAATTCCAAGATGACAGCTGCAGCCAATAATCTCTTGTGGTTATAATTCTCTCTTAATTCCGCGACGTCGTCTTAGACATAATCCGTCTCTTACCGTGGACACGAACCTCGAATGAAAAGACACTTCGGAATGTGTTGCATACTTTTGGAGCGTAGTTATAATGCTACATTATGTTACAATAGTATTCACTCTAGTAAAGTTGAATTCCTAACCCAAACAAATTTGCATTTGTTATAATGTTTGAGGTCATTCGCCCTTTTCAGTAAAGATCTTGTGTATGTGGTGAGACAATCATCAATGTAGATATTGCTGTTGCTGCTGCTGCTTCTGTTGATGTTGCTGTTACTGCCGCTACGATTGCTGTCAATATTGTTTAGAGTGCTAAAAACATTGGCCGAAGAAATGTGTCTACCCTGACGCATCTTTTTCATCTGAGTTTTTTTTACGTAAGAAAGATAGGGAATTTTACACACACGATGTCAGAAGGCGTATTTTTGTTTTTGTTTATAGTGTAATATGCTCGAGTAGATAAAACGATAAAACGTTATTCTGTGAAATTATTTCTTTATTTTCTAGTCTATAGAACAATTCAAGTTCACACTATACTGTTTTTCGCAAATTCTTTCCTTACAAGGTCTCTTTCTTCTCAAATCACTTTATCTCATTTCAATTACTTAATTCACAAATCCAAACTAATTACTTCTTCTTGTTAAGTTTCAACTTTCAATTTATCACAAAATTACAACTTCGCCTATTATTACTTTTCCAGTCTCTTCGTGCGGTTCGAAAACCAACTGCCCTGCCTCGATCGCCATCTGTCCTTATATAGTCGCATTTCTGATAGCCAGAAACTTCTAGCAAATTCTTCGACCACTGGAATAAGAAAATTCTGATGTAATAATTCCAAGATGACAGCTGCAGCCAATAATCTCTTGTGGTTATAATTCTCTCTTAATTCCGCGACGTCGTCTTAGACATAATCCGTCTCTTACCGTGGACACGAACCTCGAATGAAAAGACACTTCGGAATGTGTTGCATACTTTTGGAGCGTAGTTATTATGCTACATTATGTTACAATAGTATTCACTCTAGTACTCTTGACGTAACAAGATTCAAGTTCGTTCGCATCGATTTCCTCCCCATTGAGAGTGGTAAAAAGTGTTTTGACTCTCTCTATAACATTAGCATAGCTTTCATCGGGTATACCAGCAATGTCAACCCAACATTGTTTCTCTCTCTGCTCGAGTGCATTCAACTTTAACTCCAACAAATCTACCTTCCTATTAATAGAAGCATTTCTTTCTTCAAGGCAGCTGATTTTAGTGAGCGCCTCAGTATTAACTTGCGTCAGTTTAATAATCATAGCATACAACATTTGCATTGTTATTGTTTGCTCACCCATATTGTTGACGTCATTGGAAGCAAGCGAAGAGATTGGAGGTGTTGGACTTTTAATTGCCGTTGGTGTGCTTACAATAACATTACCGTTGCCAAAACCAGAACCAGAAGTAGTTGGAGTACTCGAAGAAGAGGTACTTTTGGAAGAGACGATGTCAGCAGGTGGATTTATGGGAGCATCAATCAAAATTGATTTTCTCCTCTGTGAGACGCAACTACCACATTTGTAACCTTGACCATTTGTCTCGAAATATTCAATCTCTCTTTTTTCTAATTTTACGCACCTTGCATGATAGTATTCGTTGCAATTAATACACCGTATTTTTAGTTCATGTCTATCGATTTTAAAATTGCAAAAACCGCACTTAATTTTGAACACTTGGAAAAGTTATATAAATTTTCACAGTCAAATAAAGTAGGGCAAACAAAGCCGTGGGAGTTTTACTTAAGCTTAGGTTTAAACTTAAAAAACAATTTGGAGGTATTCCCTATGCGTGTGTCCCCATCAACACTCAAGAGAAAACGCTCTACATGACCACCCTCCTCAGTCGTTGGACCTTTACTCTCCTGGCTAAGTCGATGTCGCTGTACTGCCCGTACAGTTCGTCGTTGTATTTCTTCCTCCACTCACCATCTATGCAGACAGGTCTAAAAATCACCCGAAGAATTTTCCTCTCAAAATAAGAGCAACCTCATCCACTTTTGATAAAGTCCATGCCTCTGCGCCATAGGGTAGGACTGGGATAATTAAATCTCGAGAGAAAATGGTATTATTTTTTTTAACTTTTCCATCACATCATCTGCAGCCGTGTGATGATTAGGTTTCAGCATGGGATGCTGTTACAGCCACTCTTACCTACCTACCTACCTGGTCTAAACCAATCCTATATGCGTTTCCAATACCTTTGTCCTAAGCTGTTTCGTGTAGATAAGGTAATTTTACACAAGTAGCTGGAGAACATGGCGTTGGTCTTGATTTCGTGATGACTTCTTTTTAGCGTTCACCTCATCTAAAGTTCTCTTTTCATGACTAACAAATCCTGATCATCTCCTAAAAAAAGTAGAGTGACCAATGCCCCAATTATAATGTACGTATACACTTCAATAGCACACTTTTAACTACCTTAAATTTCCCATATCGTACCCATCAATCATTCATTCATTAAAAACAACACTCAAATTGCACAAAACACAATTAAAAAAAATATATACATATGTATTTCTACAGCCAACGTACATTCTAATAAAATTGGTTAAGAAAAAATCAACGCTCTTGTAGACAGGATTTTATATATGTGTTTGCAGTAAAATCGTCAATTAAAATCAAACTTAATCAGAATAAAAAAATCTCTTAATCCATGTTAAGCGTAGCGAGAACAACTATTCGGTATTGATTTTCAAACTGGAAAAAAGTGCAGGCAAATAAATTAAATTACTTCCATTCGCAAGCGTTATAGACATCCAACTATCCGATCATTCCCCAGCGATATTTATACACGTAAAACATGAGATGAATAACGAAATTTCACACTGAAAATGAATAGAATCAAGCCTTGAACATGAATTTAAACTGAAATTCCAGCGAAAAAGAAATCGAATATTTACAATTTTCACTATCGCGGCTACTTTTTTTTGCTAATACCTACCATTCTATTTCTGCCAGCGACATTATCAATTCTGCACTGAAATCACCGGGGAAAAAAAAGCTACCTACAATCCTAGGAAACTATATTTTAAATTTTCATTTAAAAATAAATTTCAACTAAAGCTCTAGGCTCTGACAACCAAAGCAATTCCACGCATTCTTTGCGCAGCTTCAAATACCGAACTCAATTAAAAAGAATGCAATAAAACCACGGGGTGCACAAATAAAATAAGGAAGACTACTGGGTCGCACATACTTGCACCTGTATCCTGTTTATTTGCAAATCATTTTGTTTCAAAATCTAGCAAAGTTGTTAATTTAAAAAAAAAAGGTGTTGGTTTACAATTAAAAGGTAAAAACATATTTTGAAATTTCTCTCCGAAATTTACAATATTAAATTTTATCTACAGCCATGGATACATTTATTATGCACCCTTTCTTCTAATTTTTTTTTTTTTTTTTTATAATTCGCGCGCGCCAAAAGGAATATGAATACCTTTATACTGTTACAGGGCACGGACTTTTAAGGAAAGGGAGAAGAGGAACAGAGGAAAAGCCTATGCACGTTGGCTTTACATGTTTGAAGGTTGTAGTGATGGGGAAATACAAAGCTTGGTAGATCATTCCACATTCGTGTCGTTCGGCTTATAAATGAATCCCTATATTTAACAGTACGACCGAAGTTAGGCCTTAGGGTGAACTGATGTGCATTCGAAGAATGTCGCGTATTGCGGGTGAAGCTTTGAAGGGAAGGAATGCAGCTGGCTATTTCGCTGGAGCATTTTTTATTAAAAAAACGATAAAACAGGGAGAGACAGGAGACATTTCTCCGATGTTCTAGTGAATGAATGGAATTCACAATGTCCCTATCACCTATAAGTTTTAACGTGCGATTTTGCACCGTATCAAGAATGTGCAGAACGGTCTTGGGTGCACCAGACCAGATATGGGCGTTATATTCCAGCTTAGGTCGGATGAATGCCTTATAAATTGAGGCCAGATCAGACGGGGTAAAATATTTCTTGCACCGTTTAAGGAATCTAAGACATTTTGCAGCATTTTTGGCGACCTCGAATATGTGATCATTCCATCGAAGATGGTTATTAATACACATACCGAGAATGGCAAGTCTTTCGGTTTCAATCATGCAAGTACCATCCATGGATAATGGTTGAGGGTTTTGGTTTCGCTTGAGAGACAGAAGACAGTATTGTGTTTTGGAAGCATTAAATTCCACTCTGTTGGTTGAACCTAATTTAATTATGCTGTCCAGGTCGGAATTTAATGTGTTCAACATACGTTGCCATTCCCTTTCTACGGCCGAAGAGCAAGGACGTGAGTTAGGGAACGAATATGAAAAACTGAGGATACTGTCATCAGCGAAGGAATGGATTGGATTAGAAGTTGCAGACAAGAGTTCATTTATAAAAATAAGAAAGAGAGTCGGAGACAAAACAGAGCCTTGGGGAACACCAGAATTTATTTGGTGAATTGCAGACTTGAAGCCGTCCAAAACAACTTGTATTGAACGCCCCGAAAGGTAATTTCTAATCCATTGAAGAAGAGACTGATCGACGCCATATGCACGCATTTTCGACAAAAGAGCCTGATGCCAAACTCTGTCAAATGCCATTGAAATATCAAGCGCGACCATCTTGGTTTCGCCGAAGTGATGCAGAGATTGGTTCCACTTCTCGGTGAGATATGCCATCAAATCACCAGTGGACCTGTTGCTACGAAAACCATACTGCCGGTCATTAAGGAGTTTTCGTGAATCATGATATTTCATAAGCTGACGATTTATCAGCGTTTCCATGACCTTGGAAAGAAGGGACGTAAGTGCAATGGGTCGGTAATTGGACGGGGAAGAAGATGCACCTTTTTTGGGGACAAATGCTGTTTTGCATCTACTCGGAAAGAGCCCTGAAAAGTAGGATAGAGAGAAAAGCTTACGCAGAGGTTTTGCCAGCGTAGAAGAACACCTCTTCAAAACTAAGGGGGGGATACCATCTGGAACAGCGGATTTGTGTATGTTGAGACCTTTGAGTACTCCTGCAACTGTACGAGTGCGAAAGTGGACTTGTCCCATTGAAAATTTGACGCTCTCAAATACAGGTGGAGACAAAGCTTTATTTGGCAACATGGAATTTAGCATTGTTTTCCCAACATTGTTTTCAATTCTTTTTGCTGTTTTCTGCTAATAGTGCGGAATGCCATAACGGTACGTTTTTGAAATCTGTTATACTTCTTTTGAAGAAAAACAATTTTTGCGTAAAAATGCATCATTTCGTGTGGAGTGTCAACTGGTGAAGGTAGCTTTTAGAATATTCGATTTTAATAAATTTCGGTATTTTGCTTGTGATTAATTGAAGGCAATATAAATAAATAATAAAATGCCAAAAACAAGGGAGTTAAGTAAAGCCGAACGTACAAAGATTCTTACTTTACACTCAATGGGAATTTCTCAGTTCCGGATTGCAAAGGATGTGAAGTGTTCGCGTTGTGCCGTGCAAACCACAATCAAAGGAAATGCCGAGACCCAATGAGTAAGGACTAAACCATGGAAAGAGAGAAAACGTAAAACCACAGATACAGAAGACCGCATTATAGAAAGGGAGTCATTGGAGAATCGTCGGCAGACAGCTTCTGACTTAGCGGTTACCATTGAATCGATATTTCCTTTGAAACTGTTGGCAGACGACTCAACGAATTCTAGGCATAAGCCTTTGCCTTCAGAGACTAACAAAAATAAACGACTTGCTTGGGCCAAAAAAGTACAAGGATTGGACAGCTTCAGACTGGGAGAAGGTCTTATGGTCCGAAGAATGTAACATCGAGATAAGTTCATTGCATCATAGTAATTAATAATAAACCACAATCTTAACTGGAAACATAAGAACATACAAATGTGCGAAAGAATCAAGTCATTTTCCAACAGGATAATGCTCCGTGCCACACTTCGAGCAAAAGTAAGGTTTGGTTCCAGCAAAATCGGGTTAAGGTCTTAGAGTGGCCCGCTCAGAGCCCATACCTTAACCCAATTGAGCATCTATGGGCTACAAGTGCAAAAACAAATTGGAGTTAGAACGTACAATTCATAAAGTGTGGGAAGTATAATATAAATCCTTCTATATCCAAACGATTGGTGGACAGCTTAACCCACCGCATTCAAGAAGTCATCAAAAACAAGGGTGGGTTATCAGAAATAATGAACTTATTTTGAATGGTTTTCAAGTACGAGTGAAAGTTTAGGGGTGCCTAATAATTTTGTCCATGGCTGTAGATATGAATTTTGAACGAAATCGACTGACTCATAACCGAGTAGAGTAAGTGCGGCAATTGTGGACCATTGCTTTCATTTTTATTTATGTTTTGTTGTTTTTGGCTCTTTTTCAAAAGTAATAACTTAAAATCCAGTACAAAACATTTGCTTCTCGCTTTAAGGTAGGATCTAATTTAAACATTATCTATTAAATCTAAAGTATCTTTTTTCTTTAGACGTACATGACTATGTGAAAATAAAAGGTTTCTAGCGAGAGGATTTGGATGGATTTCTAGTTTGTTGATATACTTGGTAACATATCTTCGAATTTCTTCTTGTACTGGAAGGATTTTCAGGTCACATAAGATATTGGCATTTCTAATGAACCACGGGACGCAGGTGATGGTTCGTAGTATCTTTGATTGTCTTCTTTCTAGTTTGATAATGTTGGAAGCGTACCCCAGACTTGCATTCCGTATGACCAAATTGGGTTGATAATAGTTTTATAGACCAGCACTTTATTTTCAAGGCTTAGTTTTGAGTTTCTGTGTCATAACCAGTAGATTGATTTGAATTTTAGCTTGATTTGAGCTGATTTCATATCTATATGTTTACTGTTATTGAAAATCTCTCCGCCAAATGATAATCAAATTATTCACTTTGGAAAGCTCTAAAAGGCATCCGGAAACCTCAAATGCAAACGCCACTAATTCGGAAAGACGATAGAAATTGGGCCAAGAGCGACAAAGAAAAGGCGGAACTTTTTGCTTTGCACTTAGAAGATAGGTTTAAGCCATTCCACGGCCCTTTGATAACGCCCGACTCCCCTGTCACGATATCTGACAACTTTAAAGTAAAAAAAGTTGAATTGATTGAACTGAGGGAAGTGATTGAAAATCTAAAGACAAAAAAGCACCGCGTTATGACTTGATAATAACGCGTCAAGGAATTGCCGAATGAAGCTCTTTTCAAACTGCTATATTTGATTAATGCTTCATTCAGATTGCTCTACGTTCCGAGACAATGGAAAGTCGCCGAGATTATAAGGGTCCCGAAACCAAGCAAACTGAATGAGAAGAAATCATATCGGCCTATTTTCTTATTGCCGGTTATCTCTAAAATATTCGAAAAACTACTTTCAAAACGACTACAACCCGTAATCAACGAAAGACGTCTCATTCCTGACCATCAGTTTGAATTTAGAGTCAAACATTCTACAATCGACCAAGTCCACAAAATAATTGACGTGCTTAAGAAACTCTAGAAGAAAAAAAGATTTGTTGTAGTGTATTTCTTGACGTCTCACAAGCTTTCGATAAGGTTTTGCACGAAGACTTGGAGTATAAATTGCAACGACTACTGCCACGGCAACTCTTTCTAGTCTTGCGATCGTACCTCACCGAAAGGCTTTTTCGTGTTAAACAAATGATTACTCTGACTTCAAGGAAATTGCGGTCGGAGTCCCACAAGGAAGTGTCCTTGGCCCGCTTCTATATGTACTGCGTCGTCGCCACGTTTGCGGATGATACGGCGATATTGACAACGGGCTATACAATTGAAGCAGCAACTGAAAAGCTGCAACATGCTATTAATAAATCCACGCTTGGACGAATTCTTGGCGTATTGTGCTGAACGAATGCAAATCTGCCCACGTCAATTTTACCTACAAAAAAGTGAATAGATTACCTGTATTTTTAAACTCGGCTTAAATACCTTACGCGAACGAAGCAAAATCTATAGGAATGACTCTAGATGTTAAGCTTAAATGGAAACCGCACGTAAAAAAGAAACGCGACGAGCTCGAAAACAAATACCGACACATGTACTGGCTACTCGGAAAACTTTCGAAATTGAGCCTACATAACTATGCTTATCTATAACCAAGTGCTAAAGCCAGTGTAGACGTATAGTTTACAACTATGGGGTTGTACCAGGAAAAGCAATAGAATCATCTTACAAATTTTTGAAAATAAAGTTCTTAGAACGATAGTTAGCGCACCATGGTACGTACGTAACGAAGATATTAATCGGGATCTGAAGAAATTTAACCTGCTTGGAATTTAATCTGCCTAAAGTGCTACATTCTTTTTAATTACAATGCATACGAGTACGAACATCTTTTTCCAAAAATCACGAGTCTCGTAAGCGAAAATAAAACTGCTGGATAAGAGTCGGCTTAGTTGTAGTATTAATCTTGGAGAGAAGTGTTTTTAGTGAGTAAAAATCTCACACTACCATAAGCACGCGCCGTCGGGCCTTGTGGTGTCTTTAGAAGATTTCCACCCTCTCGGAAAAAAAAAAAAAAAAAATTTTTACTCCAATTGAGACGGTGATCGAGATGGGTGCCTAAGTGTTTAATCTCGGAGTGTTGTGGAATGGTGAGACCATTGATTTTACCTCCTCAGGGTAAATGTAATATGAGCACATTTGGTTCGTTCACTTTTATTCTCCAAGTTTTCTACCATTTAGTCGCGGACGTGACTTTGAAGACTTTGAGATGCGTCTTTATGAGAACTGATAATTGCTGTGTCATCTGCAAATGTTGAGGGGAGTGTGAAGTGGTTAGTTGGCATATCATATGTATTAATTAAATACAAAAGCGGGCTCAACGGGCTCCCTTGAGGAACTCCGGCTTCAATGTTTAATAGTTAGGACGTAAAGTTCTGTACTTAATGTGGAACTTACGATCTGAAAGGTAACTTTCTAGAATGCCGTGATATTTTGCAGAAGCATTATCTTTATTTTGTGTAATAGTCCCCTATATGAAACCTTATCGATGGCTTGGGTAATATCTATGAACAAAGCGGAACAATATTGTTTATCTTCGAACGCTCTTCTAATTTGTGTAACTATGCGATGCACTTATTCAATAGTATTATGTCTTCTCCTGAATCCAAATTGGTGAAGTGGTATTGCGTTTGTATTATTAGTGTGTGACATAAGTTGTTCAAGCATGAGCTTCTCGAATATCTTTGATGCAATGGGTAGGAGGCTTATTATATACTCGTATCTTTACCCTGTTTAGCGGTAACAATGATATTGGATTGTTTTCATAAGTTCCATAAGTTTGGGAAGTAACTAAGACGTAGTGATGCATTTAATATATAGTATGTAGAAGCTGAATTACGGCAGCATTGGATAGTTCCTTCAACATTTTGGGAGTAATACCATCGCATCCAGGTGCTTTTTTTATTTTTAAGGTTTTGATTGCCAGGGATTTCGGGGAGAGATCCGGGATTTGAGTATTTGTTTGGAGTAAAGACTTTACGGAAGTGTTCGGTAAACACTAAGCCTTTCGCGGAATCGTGCCTTGCTCAGTTGCCATCAGGTAAACGAAGAGCGGGTTCTACTTGTGCGAGTCGTTTAAACTGTTTCGTGGCTATCTATAGAGAGTAGTCTGTTTTATTAGTTGGTGTTAGGTTTGTGAGAAAATTCTGTAATTAAAGGTGTCCTTCTCGACGTGATTATGATCGGAGAATGATCTGATTATTTTAGCATGGTAGTAGTCACGATTTAGGTTTCTTATAATGCCGAAGTCCAGATCTGGAATTTTTCGTCGATCTGAATGCCAGTAAATTGGATTATCAGAAGAGATGGTGTCGAATCCTTTATTAAACATGACATTCCGGAGCCTATTGCCCTTTGGGCTGGTTAGCCTTGATAAGCAGAAAATGTGTTTCGCGTTATAGCCGCCTGCAGATAAAAATCTATTACCAACAGTATTGAAGAATTGAACGTACTGCTCTTCTGTTATGTTGAAGTTTGGAGGGCGGTATATAGCCGATAATGTGGTCTTTTTTGGTAGTTCTTCAAGGCATATAGAAGTTGCTTTTAAGTATTCCTTGCTGAACTCCTCCATTAAATGGTGTTTTACCCTCACCTCACTATAATACCGGTACCCCCTCGTGCTCTGCCTGATGGGTGTTAAAATATGTAGTCCCTAATTCTAAAGCAATTCTTTTGAGTTAAATGAGTTTCGGAAACCAACATAATATCTATGTAGTTTCTCTTTATTAAGTACTCGAGTTCGAGTTTTCGCTGGCTCAGTCAGTTGGCATTCCATTGATAAATTTTTATGAAATTCATGGTTTTGTGAGGATTGCTTGCATTAACATTGTTGGATTTTTCAGAATCCCCTGTATCATGTTTTGCATGCTTGTCATGAAACCATATACTGTTTGCATCAGCGTTATTCCTATACTAACCTAATTATGCGATTGTCTTTATTTGTAAGGGATAAAATGTAAAAAAAGTCAAAAGCCCTTACCTTCGGAAGTTTGCGGGTAATGTGGATCATACGGTCGGATAAAATGGACTAGTGATTCACATTTTCCGACTGAACCATTTTTTCGTTATTTAAATAACATTAAAAATTTTATGAAGATTTTATGACAAACAAAAAGGTAATTTGTGCAACAATTCAGGTGGATCCAATTGGAATCGCATTGAATGCAAGCAATCCATTCTATCGGAAACTTGTCAAGTTTCCATTCTTGCGAACAAATTTCGTAAACTGTGTCCTCTAAAGACGGAGTGGATACTTCACAGTCACTGAGTTCATCGTATTGGATATCTACTTCGCTTTCACTGGAACTGAGCTTCAGCCTTTCTCCTTGACTTAGCTCTTTTTTATTTTCGGAGGGGGTGAAATTTGCCAAACCGTGACGGTCTTGCTTGAGTGTCAGCATTCTCGTTTTAAATTTCATTGTGGAAAAGAAAAATTATAAAGTAATTTTAAATCAAAAAGGATAAAGCAAAGGAAAAATACCTTCAGTTTCCACTGCTAAAAGTGCTGAACTTTACTGAATATTAAGGCTCTCAGACTCCGAGGGCACATCTGATTCGGATAGTTCGACAGCTATGAAACATGTGTCTTTAAAAATACTTCTGTTTAAAGGATATATGCCTGTAGCTTCGAAACCTTAATCAACAAAATAAAAAAAGATTTACATTTATATTTGATGCAAAAGAGGAAATGAAAATCAAACCTTTGACAGTAAGGTTTGAACTTTTAAATACATGCTTTTCCAAAATGCTCAGTAATATCGTAGATATTGACTTTCATCCCAGTTTCTCTAATAAATTGCCTCACGATCTCACTGTAGTGTGTTTTCAAAGGCCCCATAAAATTTTAGTCAGGTGGTTGTATTTTGTGAGACGAGTGTGGAAGCAGAGACATTATTGAAACATGGGGTGGCCGTGGTGTAGTGATAACATCATCGCTTGTCACGCTGTTGATTCAGGATTCGAATCCCGATGTCAAGAATCATCTATTCATTTCGCATGAAATAAATAAAAAAGTCGATCACTTGCGAAAGCTAAGACAACTCTACTGTGAAGGCATAACACTGGCAGTAGGGTGGTCATATGGCTAAAATGCAACTTGATCGTGATGATGACATCAGGATGACGGAAAAAAATACTGTGAATCATAAGCAACGACAATAATAGCGAAAACAAAACAAAATACTCCCCAGTTATCTGGACAGCCACCCTGGAGTCTACAGAAACTTAATACCACCTGAGTTTCAAACTACACCACTCTGTCTTCTCTCTGTCTCTTCCCCTTTCCACGAAAACGCACGTGTCCTAAAAATTAGTATAAGGGTATTCATATCCCCTTTAACACGTTCAAATTATAAAAAAAAAATAAAAAAAAAGCAAGGTCTATCAAGTTCAAATTCTTTGTGTGACTGTAATGTCCATCTAAAGTTAGTAGGACGGGATTTTCTTTGCTAGGTTTTACGAGCTCCGAAAAATGTTGAACTAAACCGTAAAAATATCAGTTTGAACCCAACCTGACTGATGAATTCAGGCCTCGTATCCAGCTGGGGCATTTATTAATAACAACATATTTCTATTTTTCCTCGGAAATAGAAAAAATGGAGGTACGAAAATACCCCCAGCGCTTACGCAAGTTATAATGATGACTTAGGACCCGATGTCATAATTCAAAGATTTGATGCTTTCCTTTTTTCGCAAGGATTTGCTGCACTTGGCTTGGAACTGCCGATACTCCTGTTGCATCCACATTAAAAATTGTGTTAGCAGAATAGTTGATTTTTTCGTAGAGGCTCTCCAATAAATCAAAGAATTTTGCAACGCTTTCTTCATTAAACCCTTGCGTGCAATCAATTGATGTACCAGTAGGTTTTCACAGGCTTTTCTTTTACCTTAGAAAAAGTGTTTGGTATTTCGAAAAACTGCTAGCTGATATGCGAAATATTTTATATCACTTCGTGTTGGGCCGATTTTGTTTTCCATATTTGGAGTAAAAACAGGTCTTCTTCCCGAAGGTTTGGGCTCATTTTTTTTTGTTGCTTTCATAATCTTCATACAACACTAAGCGCCTTGTTTTTGGAACACCAAATAGTTTTGACGCTCTTAAAAATCCCATATGACCACTTTTAACTTCTTCAGCTTCTTTTAATTTTCCATGTCGCAGTTTTTGATTAGATTCTGGCATTTTCCCTAAAAGAGTGTGAAGATCAGGTATTTTTAAACATGTGGGGGTAAACTGGACCACTGGTTCACAATATCCGCCTCCATTTTACCCGAAAAGTGATTAGTTCTGATTTTATTTAACAAAAATATATAAGACTAAGTCAAAATCGACTTTATAAAATACTATATCACTTGAAAAAATGAAAATTCTACATATATCTTCACTTTTGTTACAAACAAAGTCACAGACATTTGTTTTTAGAATTTGAACTACAGAGTGATCATTAGTGTTTTTGTTAGCACAACAACCTTTTACCATAAAATCACTAAACCAAGTGAGCTTGTAATGCAACAATTATCTTTTACTAATGCAGTCCTTTTGCGTGTACAGACATAAACAGTTATGCATTTAAATGCAAGCTGTTCGATATATCCAGGTAGTCCGCATTATCCGACTGGTCCATATTACCCGCCCTTAGCCAATTTTTTAAAATCAGTCAATAAAACTTGGTATGTCACACATACAAATACTCCTATGTAAGCGTAACTTGACATCCGAGGAATTGTATTCGAAATTTGGGTGAAACCTTGGAAAAATGAAAATGTTGAAATAGGCATAAATTAAGTGTACCGAGAAACATACTAAAAGTTCTCTCATTTCTCATGCATCCTTAAAATTGCCTCTCATCGACATCGCTTAATACTTCACTCAATTAATTCATTTAAATTTGTTGGAAATGATTTCGGACCTGTTGAAGATGATAATTAAGGAAATCTCAAAAAATGTGGGTGCAGTTTGAAGCCATTTTACCAACAAAAAAAAACTTCCGCCATTTTAAAAATGTGGTAGTCGATACGGTATCTGTATCTCTCTGTGTATCTGTCTGTCTATCTGTCCGTTTTCAAGTCACACGAATTGTATTTACCGAACCGAAACATTTCAGAAACATTGTTTAAAAAATGATTTTGAAATGTCTCCCTATTGTTTCCCATTTGCTCCAGAAACATTTCAGAAATGTTTTCGAAATATTTTTTTTTGGACGCGGACGCTGACGAGGCATGTCTGAAATGTCTCTCTTTTATCCATTTTTGCACTTGAAGATGATGTACTCAAAAGAAGTATAATGAAGAGCGTCGTGCTTCATTATATTGAGAAAATTAGAAAGAAAAAAAAAAACAGTGCCAAAGAAACTTTTTTAAAAGTAGAAACATTTCATGAGATTTAAACTCAAAATCAACAGTGGATACAGAAATTTCGCGTGGGTATCAAGTGATGACTTTGAGTTTTCTTTTTTTAATTTGATCTGTTCTAGAATTAGCAAATGTGATACGAACTACAGAGCGACCATTAGTGTTGAAGAACGTTTAGCAGTAGCTCTTCGATTTCTGGCCATTGTTGATTCATGTTACTCGTTGATGTTTTTATTTAAAATCTCAAAACAAAGTTTGCGAAGCATTTATACATGGATTTCAAAGTTGTATACAAGTAAATCACATGGATATCTATTTTCTTAAGGTATTATTTTATTATTTTGATTTATAGGACCCGACGACAAAATCAGATTGGCTCAAAATAGTAGATGGCAGTTTAG
Organism: Pocota personata; assembly: GCA_963082735.1. Taxonomy (NCBI): domain Eukaryota; kingdom Metazoa; phylum Arthropoda; class Insecta; order Diptera; family Syrphidae; genus Pocota; species Pocota personata. The sequence goes on along the minus strand of OY720429.1, from coordinate 59,897,918 downwards.
AAAGTGTATTGGTGCAATGGATGGTCATTATATAGTTATAGAGTCACTTCTAACAGTGATACTAACTACTTAAACTACAAAGGGACCTTTAGTGTTATACTTTTCGCCGTAGTAGACTGATGATATTCCTTTATCTTCATCGATGTTGGATGTAAAGGCCGTATCCCTGATGGGGTCGTTTTTAAACGGCTCTCAATAACGGGACGATGAGATATTACCAGGAAGAGAAAAACCAGTGTCATGCGTTATCGTTAGCGATGCTGCATTTTCTTTATTTACTCATGTATTGAATCCATTTAACGGTACTCATCCAAAAGGTTCCTTGAAACTAATTTTCAATAATAGGCTAAGCAGCGCACGTAATGTGTCAAAACATACGTTCGGGATTGTGACCTGCAGTTTTCCGTGTACTAAGAGTACCAATGCTTTTAACCCCTCAAAAAGTAGACTCCATTGGCAGGACATACGCTTATTTGTATAATTTCCTTTGTAATAGCGAATCATCGCGATCAAAATACATAGAAGGTATTGCTAAACCGAAAAGATGGGAAAAGCGTCAAACATCCTTCCTCCCACTGAAATCTGTGTCTGCTGCAAAGTAAATTCGGTAAATTCAGTATTTTCCTAGTCCTCAAGGCACTTTACCATAGCGAGAAGATTATGCTTGATAACTGAAACACAATTTTATTGAAAACAACAACTTTTTGTTATCATTTTTTACAACAAGGTAACAGCATAATTATAAGCTTATCCACGTAAATCACATTTGACGGCAAAATTAAAGTAAATAAAGTATTCATATACACAAAGTAAGTAAATGAAAATGTTCATTAAGAAACGTAGTTATTTCAGTTCTTATTCAGTGCTTTCAAAGGCTGAACAAAATTATTACAGCCCGAGGTTCTCAATATTAATAGTCTTTGCTGCTTGTTCCTCGACTTCTACTATCTCCGCTTCAAATATTAAGTTTTTGTATTTGAGCAAGCATTCTCTCCTGATATTTTTCATATTCGCAATATGAGCTCCTATCATTTCCCCAAAGATTTTATTTTCTTGTCTGTTCTTCGATTTGTGGAAACAACTTTTCATTATTCCAAATGCTTCGTTCAATTTTGAATCATGTTCGTCGTTTTTGACTTTTTTTAGTTTTTTTTTTTTTTTTTTTTTCTTAGGAGTTGCGCTTAATTTTGAAGTAGATGGAACCGGAGTTTTCGGTGTATGGCCTGAAATCATGAAAATCATTTTTTACAATTAACTTGATTACATTATATGTACGCTACCTCCGTATGTACGAGGGGCGGTTAATAAGTTCGCGGCCTAAGGCATTATGTGAAAGAAGAGATCCGATTAAAAAATGTAATTTCTCAATATAATCTCCCTCGAGTGAAAAGCATTTCTCACATCGGGTGAGATTAAGTGCCTTAATACCACCGAAAAAATATTCTTTTTCTTCGCCTTCAAAATGACTTTCTACGGCCACCTTGCTTTCGTTCTCAGCTGCAAATATCCGGCCTCGTAACTAAACGTAAATTGGAAAAAGGGAAAAAGTAGCTCGGGGCCAAGTTTGTAAGGTGGGCGGTCTACCGTTGAAGAATCTGTGTCTTAAGACCTGACTCGAATCCCGCGCCGTATGAATAGGCACGTTATCCTGCAAAAACAACACTCCGTGCCTGCATTTCCAATGTCGCTTCCATACGACTGATCACGTGCATGAGTCATTAAATTTGCGTAATATTGATCATTCATCGTAGTCCCCTTTGGCAGGTAATCAATCAGCAAAACACCTTCGCTGTTGCAAAAAAACAGTCACCATAAGCTTCAGAGCCGACTTTTTGACCTTGAATATCTTCGGCGGCTTCTTCCCTTTTCCAATCCACTGCATAGACTCTTGTTTGGACTCCGGATCGAGATTGTCCCCGGCTACCTCCAAGAAATTGCAGCACTCGAGTCGTCGCGTCGTTGCTTCTTGAACGGCGTGAGCATTTTCGGTACCCAGCGCGCACAAATTTCTTCATGTTTAAATGCTCATGCAAAATTTCTCAAATCCATTCTTTGCTTATGTACAACTCGTCAACTATCTGCCACATTTTTATTCTACGGTCGGCCAGACCTAGTTTTTCAACTTTTCCGATGTATTTTTAAGTGACCACTGACACAGGACGCCCGATCGTCTACACAGTTTTCTCGCCCTTGTTGAAATAAGAGAGCCCATTTTTTGACCATGATGTACGAAGGCAGAAAATCCTGAAGAGTCGATGACATGTCTTCGAATATTTCTTTAACCGATTTTCCTTTTTTCACGATGTACTTGCTCAAAAATTGCAAGAATTCCCGATTTCGGCTGACATGGTGATGTTTATCCTACCACAGATAATAACAGAATAAGATTATTATTGAAACTAGGTGTTATTTGTACTACCAAAGAGTGTCGCAGTTAGTGCTATTACTAATGAGAAAAAGACTCGTTGAGTATCTTAGGCCGCGAACTTGGCCGCCTCTCGTATGTTCAAATATGTTTCTGTCTTTACCTGTTCTTGATTTAATTCGTCACTGTGGCCACTACCCTGAAATTGATAATAAACTGATTATACATTTTACAGATAAAAATAATAACTTAACTTACCTCCAAGTTTTTTTAAAAAGTGCAAGTGCTTAAAAGCTAACCAACAGTTTTTTTCTCCTTCGCTCCTATGTCGGATCTTTATGGGTGGCAATGGTGTAGTCAGCTTGTCATGCTGCAGGTTCACGGTTCAAATCCTAATGTCAAAAAAAGTCGATTAATTGCGAAACTTAAGTCAACTCTATATGGATTAAAATGCAACTTGATCGTGATGATGACATCAGGAGGATGGAAAAAAATACTGTGAATCATAAGCAACGACAATAACAGCAAAACAAAAATGTTCCTCATTAAGCGCACAAAACTTCTTTTCTTCTTCGTCTTTTTGGCACTTGAGTTCTTCACAAATTTCATCTGAAGTATCGGCTTTTTTATTTTCGTAATTTTCGTCTTGCAGATCCCATACAATTTTTTTCGTTCCACACAATTTAATTAAAGTATTTGTATCCTCATTAATCCAGTAATTTTTTCACATATTTATTTTGATTTTCACACAAAAACATTCACTTTCTGCACGTGGAGTTTGAGAAACAAAAATAGTTTTCCATCGCAAATGGGAACTGAGAAATATTTCAGTAATGTTTCATCGGCATCCAACCAAAGGAAACATTTCAGAAATGTTTCTTTTTTTCTGAAAAGCTTCTGAAATGATTCTGAAATATTTCGGTCGGTCTGGACGCACCTTGCAGAAGAACACAACGTAGCCAAATTATTGAATTTCAAAATACAAAGTATTTTGCACAGAATATTTTTCTTTCGATTCGTATAGAATTTACTTATTTTTCAACGTCTACGCGCTCCCTCACACAAATTATCGGATGACTTAAAAACTGAAACTTAGCGGACTTAATTTTCGATTCTACCTACATATTTACATAAATTTTTCTATATGTGAGCACATTTCAGCATTGCGCATAACGTCAACAGCCCAATATTACGCGAAATTAGATAACCCAAAGTTATTTAGAGATATAGGGTGTTACAAAGACAATTTTTCTTCAAAGTGTATGATTTTTTCACCATCCTTTCGGATGCTCTTAGATGGGTTTCGAAGATGAAGCTTTACTCGCTTATAAGTGAGATTTGCGGAACAAATGTAAATCTTAAAAATTTTTGAATTTCGAAAAACAAGGTGCCAAACATTTTCTAACTTATGCACAATTTCCACATGCGTACGTTTTCCCACACCCCCCAAGAATTCTCCGGATGACCTAGTAAGCTGGAACCCTGTGTGTGGAACATAATCTCAAGAAGTCAGATTTTAGATTTTCAAAGTTTCGCGCATATGGGCAATCAGGCGACTTTTAGTATATTAATCCCTACACTTACACTTAATCTAAAAATTCGTGGATTGTTGCAGAAATATAAAATTTGAACAAAATCGCTAAGACATTTTCGATTCCTTTTCAAAATCGCCCGGTAGTAAAGTTAATTTTTGGGGTTAAAGTATGAATGACAGAACATAAGATTGCGAGCTTTCAAATTGTTTTTTCTTGAGCGGCTACGTCATTGGTGCGCAGACTACGTGTGCAATAAGGACAGCAACACTGCACTACATTGTTGGTGCTCGATTTAAGAGAGTTTAAGAAACAGACATTGATTTACAAATTCTAACTACAGACCCCAGATATGAAGTCTGAAACAAATTCGTCTAGCCGTTTAGGCTGCAGTTTGATTTAGAGGCAGATGAAATTGCAAGACAGATTTTTTTGAGTTTCTGATCGGAAATTTTCACGAAAGCAATACTTATCCTTTACAGAAGCAAGTTAAAGTAATCCTGTCATCCTCTCGTCTCGAATCTATTTCACCCACACACGATTAAATCGAAATCTGGGCTTCTCGACCCAACCCCACAACTCAATTCTCTAACAAATAATGCCATTCACATATCGACAGACAACAGAAATCTCTTCATAAGGAAAATTTGATTCCCTGCACGTATGCATTCGCGAGAATTGAACACATCTACATATTCAAATCTTTTAAATATGAATTGCTGCTCCATTTTTGAAATGTGTTCGCTTTACTACGTGGAAACCCCAGGCACCTGATATAGTGAAAGTTCAAACGACATATAAATCAACACCTGTGATCCGGCGCATTCCTCATCCTGTTCTAAATATTTCCAAAAAAAAAACGAGTTCATCCATTGCTGGTGGTAGGTATTTGGAACAGATTGTAAAAAATGGATGCAAATCGCAGTCTTAGACCATCGCGGGGATTACGCGAGTAAACAAGACATGGATAATATTTCCTCTGTGTTCTGCGTACATTCCGGTCCGACGAGCATTTAATAAAACTTGACCAACCATTTTGAAAACTGTCCTTCCTAGAGAATGAAATGACGGACTGAAAAAAAAGAACGATGGCACTAAGAACACACCTTTGTGTGCTTCGTTTATGCAGTCTCCTCCAGGGTTGCATGTCATAAATATGTGACTAATCCTGCATATCGTCATCAAACTTCGCTACTGAAGTACGAGTATCTACTCGTACAATAGACGAGCTAGTATCTATGTGTGAGTTGATTGGATGGCCTGTTACTGGAATTTTGTTATGATCCGTTGAACGTCGAATAGTTTTACATGGACTATCCCTTGGGGGTGGCTTCCTTCTTTTTTTTTTTTTCTTCCTGGTGAGTTGTCATTATTGATGCAAAAGGTAGATGGACATTGATGGAAAGTGTTGAAGCAGAATGTGTGCAGGTGAAACTTGTGTCGTGTTCTACTATTTTTTATAAATACCTATATCAGTATCTACGAGAAGCTATCTCGTTTTTGGATGCTAGTGTTTTTGTGCTTGCTGAATGGATAGTACTTGATATTTTATGGCTTCTTAGGAGGAATGGAATTTAATGTTGGGTGGAATTTTCCCTTAAATTATGAAACTGCATAACTCATAAAGATTTAGAAATGTATTTTATGCAATGTTTTGGAAATGTAGTCATGCTAGTCATTCTTAAGTGATTGATGTAAAATATAGAAACATACGATGATGAAGCCTTATTATGAATATTTCACTGGAATTTGTGAACTGCGATTACAAGGGGCGAAAGCCACGCCCACTTTTTTCTAAAAAAAAAGATGTAACAACATTTTTTTTTCTGACCATATATCTTAAAAACGCGGTAATAGCCCATAAGTAAAAAGCATTTCCATTAGAAAGTGCACGCCCCCACGCCGACTTTATTAGGGAAGGGTTAGAAGATGAGGGAGAGGATATAACAAGATTCATTCCAGATGGATTGTAACTTTTCTGTATGATTTTTTTTCTTTAACTAAAACATTACATCACTTAAAAAAAAGTTTTCTTCTAGTTTTTTTTTGTCTGCATTGTAAGCATACTTACGAGTATGTGATAAAAATCTGAAACGTTTTGCATTTACGATATGGAAATTGAATATTAATCTTGATTTTTATATTGCAGTGTGTTATAAAGAAAATATTCTTCCTTTTAAACTCAATACCTCCCAACACCCTGTATTTATATATACAAATGATTTGGCTCTAACAGCCCATACAGGACCATTCAATCTGAAGGGCCATTTTAACTTCTGAGATAAGTTTTTCATAATAAATTCACTCTTGGATGCTGGTCATGCATACGCGTGTTACTTGTAATTTTGATGAAGATTTGATTAGAAAATTAATTTGTTGAGTAAATTTGCACTAGAAATGTTTACATAATTTGACGCGCATAACTCTGATATTTTTTGTTGTAGATACAATTGTTAATTCATTAACTAAGTCACACTCGAATGGGAATAAAAAGAATTATTTCGGTGTCCGCAATGTGTTTTCCAAAATTGGATCAATTAAACAAATTTAGAAATTGGCATGTAAATTATTAAGGTATGTAACAAAGACGTTCATGATATTTCATTTGACTCAGTAAATCAAAATGCACGTTAGTGCACCGCCAAGTTATCCAGCACCTTGTACACTTCCACCTTATTTACACGAACAAATTTAAAGGATTTTTACTGTAAAGTTTGTCGTTGAATTTTTTCTTTCAAAGCCTGTCAACGCAAAAGGGACGGTGACATAATTGGCTGTGTTCTGGCATTTTTTTTTTTTTTTATAATTTGCACGTGTGAAAGGGGTTATGAATACCCTTATACTAATTTTAGGACACGGGCGTTTTCAGGAAAGGGGAAGAGACAGAGAGAAAGAGAGATTGGTGTAGTTGGTTTGAAACTCAGCTGGTATTAAGTTTCAGTGAACACCAAGGGTGGCTGTCCAGATAACTGGGGAGCTTGTTTGTTTTTGCTTTTGTCGTTGCTCATGATTCACAGTATTTTTTTCCGTACTCCTGATGTCATCATCACGATCAAGTTGCATTTTAGCCATATGACCGCCCTACTGCCAGTGTTGTGCCTTCGCAGTAGACATAAGCTTTCGCAATTGATCGACTTTTTATTTATTTCATGCGAAATAAATAGATGATTATTGACGTCAGGATTCGAACCGTGAACCTGTAGCGTGACAAGGGATGATGTTACCACTACACCAAGGCCAATATCATCGACGTACGCTTGTAGTTGCCCGGACTTTTGAAAGATTGTGCCTCCTGTGTTGGCTTGTGAGTTTCGCATAATACTTCCAAGTACGAGTATGATGTTTAAGTCCTTTTTTGACATCAAAGGTCTCGATGAGGTCGTTACCGACCTTGATAGTGCAGCGCAAATGGACAAGTTTGGCAGGGATGGCAAAACTAGACATGGCTCTGTATAAGTCGTCTCTGTAAATGCTGTCATATGCGGCTTTAAAATCGATAAAAAGAAGGTGGGTACCGATTTGTGCTTCTTGGGTTTTCTCCAGGATCTGCCGAAGTGTGGAAATTTGATCGAATGTGGATTTTCGTGGCCTGAAACCACACTGATGGGGGCCAATCAGGTTGTTGACGAAGGGTATCAGGCGTTCGCACAATATGGCAGATAAAATCTTGTACGCGATATTAAGGAGACTTATACCTCTGTAATTGGAGCAGTTGAAGGGTCTCCTTTCTTGTGGATGGCTGTCAACGTCTATGTTGAATGGTCCATTTTGTCTGACAGCGGAATGATGGTCTTCGTCGCCGTCTGCAGAAATTTTTTTTTTTTTTTCATATTCTCAGCACCGACGATTTCCCGAATACCCAATATAACACAAAATATCCCAACTTACACTGAAATATACCAAAATATCGCAACACATTATCAAAACATGACATTTAACAATGTATTTAAATAATACCCTAATATATCCTAAAATATCCCATTCAACACTAAATACGTTGAAAAATATCCAGAAAATACCTCTAAATGTCTCGAAATACGACCAAATATCCCATGTAACACAAAATACCCCAATAAAAATTAAAATATCCCGAAATACCACCAAATATTACATCAAAAACCTTTTTATAATGCAGGTAGGTTTACAATAAAAATGGCTCAAGAACCTGAAGTCTTCCCTAACGATTGCTAATAGTCTAAGAGCCGACCGCATAGTCATAAAAAAGGAGGATGATTTGAATATAAAATGAAAGTTTGCTTGTAGACGTAGACAGAACGCCAATGGTTGGCTGAATTTTTTGCCCAGGAATTAAAAAAAAGGCAACTTGCCGTAGGTTTTTTCGTTTTTTTTTTATTTTCAAAGGCATAAAAAAGTAGAATGAATGAGTAACCATTCGATAGAGGACCTTAAATAAATAGGCAGCTCCTACCCGGCCACTAACCCCTTATAACCCTCTTTCAAATCGTCCATTTTTGTTGATTGAGTATAGCCATAAAAAAGTAGGAACAAATACCAAATTTAAGCTAAGGTCTTACCATTAACAAATATATGGGGTTGTCTCTAATAAATTGGCCGTATACATTGACACCCCACGATTTTTGGCGCAGTTAGAAAATATAGTGCACGACTGGGCCGTACGTAACTTCCTCATCTTACGTACAATACTTTTAGTAAAATGCAGTTATTTGCATGAATTCTTTGCACATTAGATTATTCTTATTATTTAATTTTTTTTTTCTCACTTTTAACACAATTTTTTTCATACATTTTTACAACATGACCCAGCCATCTTAGTCGTTGTATATGAACTCTTCTGGCTAAGTCGATGTCATTGTAAAGGCCGTATAGCTCGGCGTTATATCTTCTTCTCCACTCGCCGTCTATGCAGACGGGAAAAAAGATCACTCGAAGAACTTTTCTCTCAAAGTAACCAAGGGCATCCTCCGATTTTGACAAAGTCCATGCCTCTGCGCCATACAGCAGGACTGGGATGATTAGCGTCTTATAAAGAGTTACCTTAGTAGTTCGAGATAGGGCTTTGTTACTCAGTTGCCTTCTTAGCCCATAGAAACAACGATTGGCAAGAGTTATTCTTCGTTTGATCTTCCCACTGGTGTCATTTGCGGAGCTCACCATAGAGCCTAGGTAGACAAATTCCTTTACCACCTCAAAATTATATCTGTCTATTGTGGCGTTCTGTCCAAGACGACGATGTTGGGTATCCTTTTTTGTAGACAGCATATATTTTGTTTTGCCTTTATTGACCGCTAAACCCATCTTCGCTGCCTCGGTCTCAATACTCGCAAACGCCCCACTGACGGCCCGCTGAGTTCTTCCAACTATGTCAATGTCGTCGGCGCAAGCGAGTAGTTGTACAGACTTGTAAAAGATTGTACCTCCGGTGTTGACTTGTGAGTTTCGTACAATTCTTTCAAGTATAATGTTAAAGAGATCACATGATAGCGCGTCACCTTGTTTAAGACCTTTCCTGACATTGAACGGTTCTATGGTGTTCTTTCCGACTTTGATGGAGCAGCGAGAGTTCTCCATCGCCATCCTGCATAAACGGAAAAGTTTGGCAGGGATGCCAAGACTCGACATGGCTCTATATAACTCGTCTCTATACACGCTATCATAGGCAACTTTGAAATCGATGAAAAGGTGGTGCGTTTCGACTTACCGGGCCTGAAACCGCAATGATAAGGACCTATCAGCTTGTTGACGATCAGTTTAATACGTTCACATAATACGGCAGATAAGATGTTATATGCGATGTTGAGAAGACTTATACCTCTGTAGTTGGCGCAGCTCAGAGGGTCTCCATTCTTCAGGATCGGGCAAACGATGCTGAGGTTCCATTTGTCGGGCATGCATTCTTCCGACCAGGTTTTACAGATGAGCTGGTGCATGCTCCTTACTAGCTCATCACCTGCTGCCTTAAAAAGTTCGGTGACAATGCCGTCGGCTCCAGCAGCTTTGTTGGATTTAGGTTTAGATATCGCTATCCTGACTTCATTCTGATCGGGTTGACGGGAATCTTGGCTATCATCGTCACTGTTGAATGGTTCATTCTGCTGACAGTGGAATACTGGACATCATCGCCGTTTAGCATTCTGCAGAAGTATTCCTTCCATATCCTCAGCACCGACTGCGATTCTACTATTATGTTACCATTTTTGTCCCTGCAGCCTTCTGTTCTGGCTTTGAAACCCTGGAATGTTCTTTTTACCTTCTGGTAGAATTTTCGAACATCATTCCTGCGATAAAGTCTTTCAATCTCCTCCGATCGAGCGCTTCTCATGCTCCTCTTTCTTCTTTCTGAGAATTCTTTCTTTTCTCCTCTGCTCGTAGAGCTCGTGAGCAGCTCTGGTCCTTCTATGCAGCGCCGCTTTGTACGCCTCTTGTTTTGCTGCATGTACTTGCCGGCATTCGTCATCAAACCAGGGGTTTCTTTGTGGTGGCCGAGAGAAACCCAGTACATCGGAGGCGGCATCTCTAATGGCTTTCTGGCAACGCTGCCACTGGTCTTCTACATTTGCTGCAGGCGGCATAGGACTCAGATTGAGATTGAGGGAAACTCGATCGGCAAAGGCTCTGGCGGTCTCTTGCGATTGTAGCCGTTCGACGTCAAACTTCCTCACAGTATTTCGTTGATTTCGCTCCGTTCTGGATATTCGCATCCATACCTTGGCTACAACTAGGTAGTGATCCGAGTCCACGTTAGTTCCTCGAAAAGCCCGGACACCCAGAATACTGTAAGAGTGCCTCGCATCGATCGCAATGTGATCGATTTGTTTGACGGTTTTTCGATCAAAAGAGAGCCATGTCCCCTTATGAATATCAAGACGCGGGAACCGCGTACTAGCTACGACAACGTTTCGTCCCGCCGCAAAGTCGACTAGCCTGAATCCGTTGTCGGATGTGGTGTCATGCAGGCTGTGCTTTTCGACCACGCTACTAAAGACGTCCTCTCTTCCTAGTTTTGCGTTAAAATCACCCAGAACAATTTTAACGTCGTGGCTAGGGCTTTGCTCATACGTGTTGTCCAAGAGCTGGTAGAAGTCATCCTTCGTCGCGTCGTCCATCTTCTTATTAGGGGCGTGAGCGCATATTAGGCTAATGTTGGCGAATTTAGCCTTGATGCGGATAGTCATGAGGCGCTCGTTCAAATGCAGAAAACTCAAGACTTCTTGCCTAAGTCTGCCTCTAATAACAAATCCGCATCCAAATAGACGTAGTCCTTGTTGTCTGTAGCAATCGCCGTAGTAGATATCACAGTTTTACATCCTTCTTTTGCCCGGCCCATCCCATCGCACTTCTTGGATGGAGGTAATGTCTGCTTTACAGCAGCCTAGGGCCTCCGCAAGTTGTTCGGCTGTACGTGGTTTGTAGAGCGGGCACCACGGGGAGGTGATGATGCGATTTTGCCCGCCGATATGGGCACTCTAAGACAAACTTAATTCTTAAACTATGTATGGCTTTCACCGTAAATGTACAAACCTACATGCCTAGTCTGAGTCGGATTCTGAATCGTCAAAAGTCTCGTCAAAGATGTCATAATACTTCTAGAATATCATCTACATTTAATCGCGTTGGGTTTTCTAAGTACCATACTGGTTCAAGCCTTTCTTTTAAAACCCATCCACATTCATGAACATTAAATATGGTGCAAGTGGCATTTATAGCATTCTGCCACATTGAAGTTACATAAATAATGCTTAAAATTGTGTGTTGCAGAGAACTCCATCATGGTGCAATGAGACTGGAATCAAAGCCTTTAATCATGTTGATAAAAAATTTTAAAATTTGAAATACGAGTATTAGATCTTTACATATGAAATTGTCAATTTATATGTGGATAGTTAAATAACGCTATTTCAAAAATTAACCAAGATTATTCCAAAAAATAATCTCCATTTACAAATATGATATTTTTCCAACGTTCCACTAAAGCAAATATGCCTCTTTTGAAAAAGTCATTATACTTTTGTCCCAAGAAGTCCTTAAAGTACTGTTTTATGGCAACAGGGTTTGTGAACTGTTTATTTTGAAGGTGATTGCACAAACTTCGGAAAAGGTGGTAATCGGTCGGGGATAATAAGTCTGGTGACTAAGGCCGATGAGGCAAAACTTCATATGCTAACTGCGCCAGCTTCAGCAACGTTGACTGTGCTGTATGTGATCTGGCATTATCATGCAGCGGTATGGGACCATGCCTATTTAACAGTGATGGCTGTTTTTGGCGCAATTTGTGATGCATTATATCGAATTTTCTATAGTACGACTCCCTCACTCGTCCACCATACTGTCGCCATTCCTTTTTTTGGGTTTGGTTCTGCCTTGGCAAGTCCCTTGGGAGGCTCACTCGCGTCAACTTATCCGATTATCGTATAGGATCCACTTCTGGTCGCAGGTGATGACGCGATGCAAGAAAAGATCCACACGGTGTATGTTGGTCAAAGATATTGCAACCAAACGTCGTAGCGTATTCGCTGGTGTTAAGACGTGGGGCACCCATCTCTCTAGTTTTGTTACCTTTCCGATGGCTGAAAGGTGACGACTTATGGTTACAGTTCAGACTTTGAACTTTGTAGCAAGGTTAAGAACAGTCGTAGCTGGATTTTCTTCAACAGCTGCTGCAAGTTTTTGATTATCAATAGCCTCCTCTAGTCTACCTCTTGGCATATTTTGGAGCGAAAAATTTCCTAAACCGTACTCTTTTTTTTAAAAAAAAAAAAAAAAAGACTTTATTCACAATTTCTCTCCACAACGTCACGCCACGATCACTTTAGGAATGATCATTAGATCGGAAATTGCATGTGTAACGACCTAATGTTTATATAGTATCTTGCAACATTTACACTACTGCAGGTTTTAACTCTATACATCAGCGAGGTAAACTCTTGTAATACATTTACTTTTGCATCATCCTCAATGTTCAAGAAGTAACTAAGCTATTTATGGTTAACAAACAAAAGTTACAAAAAACAAATATGCCAATGAGTAAAACAAACAGATACAATACCCCAGGTGGCAATCCAGTTAAACTGGTGAATCCACTCTCGGAGATCGGTCCTGCGGATTCTGGGGAGGACCAATTATTGCTTATAGGAAATAGAAAGAGTTCAAAAACACCAAGAACTCCACCAAATCGTATTCTCCTCAAGGGTTATTCCATCGATAACCCCTACATAAAAATTAAATGACATAGAAATCATTAACGAAAAAGGAACCAATAACTACGAAAAGTTCGAAAGAAAAGATCAGCAGTGTTCCAAAGAAAATAATGAGATCCACCAAGTTGAATTCAAAAATTATTACGAGGAATGGCAAAATGAAATTTTAGCCAGTAAACAACTTGAAGTTCTCGTTGAAAGTCTTCAGCAACAAGTTAAGAGGCTTTAAGAAAAAGTCAGCTTGCTAGACAAGAAGACCTTAAATGCCAACAAGTCAAGTCCAAAAACACTTGTAGTGAAAAGCCCACAAAAAACTGCAATTGAGTTTCATACTGATGAGGAGCTCCTTCTTGAAACTTATGGTAACAGAAACAAACGTAAATCCAAGAAACGAAAAGCAAAGGGTAGCCCAGAAACTGTTCTAAAAAGTCAGCAGACAGCTTCAAAAGCAGAAACTGTTGCAATTATGAAAACATTCAATAAAGAAATAGGAGATGTACCTCAAAAGTCTTATGTTAAAGGCACTAAGCAAACTGCACCACCTCCAATCATGATTTCCGGATTGGCAATGTTTGGCAAGCTTAAGAGCATAGTTGAAAAATGCACGAATAAGACATGTAAATATACATCATACAATAAAGACAATCGGAAAGGCATTGTTGAAGACGCCGATGCGTATAGAGCTGTCACTGATGAATTGAACAAAAAGCTAAGTCAGTGGAACTCGTATGAAAATAAAGCTACAAGATCGATAAAAGTAGTAGCAAGAGGCCTTCACTCTCCAAAGAAATTGTCGAAGACCTTATACAAAAAGGCTTTCAAGCTCTCGATGCAAATAATCTTATTAAAAATGAGATAATCAAAGACTCCACTGTGATATCAACGACAAAAAAGAGATCTCTACCTTCAATTATGCTCACTTTCGAAAATAATGAAAGTCTCTAAATGATTTACAGTCTTAAATCAATTATGGGCATAGTTGTTAAAATTGAACCACTGCGAAAGTCAAAGTTTGTTCCACAATGTAAGCGCTGTCAAGCCTTTGGGCATACACAAAAATATTTCAATCGCGAGTTTGCTTGTGTTGAATGCGAAGGCAGGCATGCAACTAAAATCTGTCCCGTGGGCAAAGAACAGAAAGCGAAATGTGTTAACTGCCAAGGCAACCATCCTGCAAGTTACAGAGGGTGTCCAGTCGCCAAAAAATTCCAAGACACAAAAAGAAAAAAACAAATCTGGAAACAAGCTTAGAAACTCAACAAATACAAAAGCAATTGTTAAAAACAAAAAAGCAACGGTCGAAAACAAAACTAAAAATCGACCGGCAAAAGCAATTGCACTAAGCAAAAGTGATGAAAATAAATCCTATTCTCAGATTGTAAAAAATGTGCGGAAGAACGAGGAAACATCTATAAAAACAATGCTGGAACTTATCCTAAAAAAGATTGACAAACAAGATTTAAACATAAAACAGCTAAGCGAAGATGTCACTCTTAAAAAACAACGATGGACAGAACACTTAAAATCGCAACATGAAATGCAAACGGTCTTTCACAAAATGTATCACAACTAAACATCTTTTTAGACATAGAGCATATAGACATTTGTTTGGTGTCCGAAACTCACCTCGCTATAGAATAAAGTCTTGATAACAAACTACCAAGGATCAGCAATACTTATAAAAAAGTATTTGAAACACTATGAAGAACCAATGTTTACTAATGAAAACATGCAAGTAACAACATTTAGTATTGGTATAAAAAAGAAAGAGTTTAAAATAGGAGCTATATACTGCCCTCCGAGGCGCTCTCCAACTGAAGAAGACTTTGCAGAACTCCTAAATTTGTTAAGACATAACTTCATTGTTGGTGGCGACTTCAATGCTAAACACACCCACTGGGGGTCTAGGCTCATAACTACAAAAGGTAAACGGCTATACCAAGCAGGCCGCAAATTCAACTGCGAATTTTATTCTTCTGGTTCGCCAACATATTGGCCATCTGATACTAACAAAATACCAGACCTTATAGACTTGTTCGTAGTTAAAGGTATAAAGCGAAATCATATAAGTGTCGAAGGTAATTACGATTTATCGTCAGATCATATTCTAGTAATTTTATCACTGAGCGAAGCAGAAATAAGTGAATAAGAGAACAAACTGGAACGAATTCAGAGACAAACTTGACAGTTTTATAAACCTAAGACCCCCTATGCAGACAATTGAACAAATTGATCAAGAAGTAGAACAATTTATTGCTGATGTGCAACAGGCTGCAGAAGAAAGTACTCCAACTATTTCGAACCCGAGAGAAACAGAAATAAAATATCCTGTCGAAATAAAGGAGCTGATATCGGATAAAAAAAAAAAAAAAAAAACAATCCTCAATGTCCGTCACATCATTCAACGAAGGAAAAACATCCTGAAATTTTATATTTTTTTGGAAAATCTGAAACAGTTTTGCTTTGCCTTTACGAAAGAAACTTGTTGTATAATCACAACCGGTATATGCATGAAAAGCAGGTAACGCGCGACATAAATTCGGTCCAAGGGCTGCTGCTAAAGCAGTGCAGTTAATGCAATCGTGGCCTGTGCTTTTAGAAGTAGCATTTACCATCCAAATCTCTATGTTGACAAATTTGTGCAGGTTACCTAACAATATTACCAAAATATCAGTGTCTGAAGCCTTTACGATGATTATCGAATCTTCAGTACACTTAAATTATCCTTGTATCCGCTCCCTCGTGGTGACACTCAAAATCATTTTCGTTTGTTTTAATAATGGAGTTGTCTTCTGAACGATATGTCAATGTATCTGGCTAATTAATAACAGACAACCTTATATATTTGTTAATGGTAGACCTCTGCTTTAATTTGGAATTTGTTCCAAATTTCCTTTTTATGGCTATAGTCAATCAAACACAAATAGACGATTTAAATTAGAGTTATCGGGGGTTGGTGGCCGGGTGGGAGCTGCCCTCCCAATTGCTTCAACTACTATCATATTTAAGGTCCTCAAAAACCTGTAACAAATCAGCCACGAAGAGGATTGAGATAAAAATGTTGAAGACTTTGACGTGAGTAGATTTAGACATGTGTCAAATTTTATGATATTATATATATATATTATACTTTTATATCCCACTCTGGCCACTTTTTACAATAATGTTTTTGGTGAGGTTCTCTTTTCAAATTTAGCAAAACGAACCTCATAGTTGTAACCCTTTAAGAATTTCAAATTCAACGAAACCAGATTAGAGGGTGAAATTCGAAGCAAAAAATTAAATGAGAACACATAAAAATAAATATGATGGCTTTAACAGCTCATACAGGGCCAGGACTACGTTGGGACCTACCATTTTATGACATTTCCGAAGGGCAACTTTTTGGATGAAGAAAAGTTTCACAAGACAAATTTACTCTCCGATGTTTGTCAGACCTTTGCGAGAATCTTCCGCTCAGTGATCGCGCCTGAGCTACTGCGCTTTTCCTCCTTTTTCTTATTCAAATATAATAATAACAATGGATAATAAATGTTTGTTAACACTGCGACTAGTTATATAATTAACGAGCAGTTTGCTTTTCAAGATAAGTAGAGGGGGGACAAGTAAATGGCTAACGGTTTACTATTTTTCAAATACATTATAATTGTGTAGGGCGACCAGATATGAATGATATGAAAAGAAATTTAAATAAAACAAGCGTAAGGTATCAAATTTATTTTAGCTTTATTTTGAAGCTACGTCAATAGCCACCTCGGCTTCGCTGGCAGTGCTTCAAGCAGTCGGTCCAATTTTTGATGACTCGGTCCAATATGTTCGGCGTTATTCCGGCAATAGCGTCTCGAATGTTAGCCTCGAGCTCGTCCAAAGTGGTTGGCTTGTTAGCGTAGACTAAGGACTTGACATAGCTTCAGAGAAAATAATCGAGTGGTGTCAAGTCACACGATCGCGGGGGCCAATTGACGAACGTTCGCCAGCCGCTAAATTTCTCCTTCACCACTTCGAGCGTTGCGTCGCTGCGTATGGCATGTAGCGCCGTCTTTTTAGAACCACAGCTCGGATATATCAATGTTGTTGAGCTCTGGCCACAGAAAGTCGGTTAACATCGCTCTACACCGAGGACCATTGACGGTAACGGTGTCTCCTTCCTCATTTCGAATGAAATAAGGTCCGATGATGTCGCCGTGCCATAAACCGCGCCAAATAGTCAATCTTTGTGGATGCATTGATGGTTGGTCGGTCGAACACATGTGGATTATGGTCGCTCCAATTTTGCTTGTTGACAAAGCCGCTGAGTCATAAATTTGCCTCGTCCGAGAGTATGATTTTTTGGCCAAAATCTGGATCTCCGTCCAACATTTCCAGCGCCCAAGTAGTGAATTCACGGCGTTGTCTATGGTTGTTCGGCTTCAATTCTTGCGTCAACACATTCTTATACGGACGTGGGCCTAAATTCAACCACAAAATAAGCCTGGTTGACTCTCTGGTGATCCCCAATTCAGCTGATCGGCGCCGAATCGACATTTCTGGGTCTTCTTCGATACTATTTTCTTCACTTCGCACCGATCTATGTCTGGTTGGTGGCTTAAGGTCCAAAAGAGTGTACTCACCCTTAAACTTTTCGACGGTGCGACAAATTGCCTGCACACTGAAGCCATGCTGACAACCGACCTCACGACGAAATTCATGTTGCGTATTTACAACTGAGCCGGAAATTCGATAATACTTTTTAATAATTTCCACACGTTCGGGAAGCGTCAAACGATCCATGATGAAGTGGCAAACCTTGCTGAATATTTTAACAGCTGGATGTCATTGGTAGCTTTCACAGCTGCTGAAACATAACAATTGGAAAAACTAGCGTTGGATGACTGCAATATTGGTTTGACTGAAAAATCCACAGAGGTGAGCGCCAAAGTTCCACACTGGTTTTACGACCTGGTTATATAAAAGATAGCCATGACTTCCTGTCTAAAAGCCTATGTCCTATTCTATTCTGTTGATTTTAATATGCTGTTTGCACCGAAGCTTAGCATCTAGGATCATACCTAAGTACTTCGCTGTATTAGCATATGGTAAAGCCGCGCCTGATATTGCTAAAGGGGAGTACGAGACAGATTTGTTTGTGAAATCAATATGTCCGGATTTGCTTGAACTAAGTTTTATTCGCCATCTTTAAGTCCACCTGACTATTTGAACTGTAGCAGCTTGCAGTTTTTGGGTCGAACATAGTGCTGTATCTCCTACTGCTAGGACTGCCGGGTCGTCGGCAAAGGTTGCAGTCTTGGTGCAGGGTGTGGTTGGTAAATCTTTGGTGTAGAGGAGGTATAACAGAGCCCCAAGGACACTTCCTTGGGGAACTCCGGCTTTGATCAGCACTAGCTTGGTGTAACCATTTTCTTGTTTTATACGAAAGTAAAGCGATGCTAGATAAGACTCCATTAGATGGAAGTACTGCTCAGAATACACTTCTAATTTATTATGTAGACCTTCATGTCATACTCTGTTGAAAGGCTGTGCTACGTTTAAAAAGATTGCAGAACACAATTTTTTTCTTCTAATGACCTTTCGATTTCAGTCGCTATTATGTGTACTTGTTCTACTGTGGGGTGCTTGTTTCGAAATCCAAACTGGTGAGTTGGGTATAGGTTTCCTGACTCTACGATTGGTTTGAGACGCTTAAAAATCAATCTTTCAAACAACTTTGAAGTTAAGGGAAATAGAGATATTGGCCTATAGGACGATACCTCATGAGGGTCCTTACCTGGTTTAGAGACTACAATCACATCAGCTACTTTCCAAACACTTGGTACATACTCAAGGCTAATTGTTTTATTCAACAACAGTAAGAGTTTAACTAACCCTTTGTTTGGTAGTTTCTTCAGGATTTCCGCAATGATCAAGTCAAAGCCTGGAGCTTTTTTGTCTTTTAAACGCCTTATCTCATACTTAAGCTCGCACGTCGTGATCGAGGGAATCATAGAACTGTAATTTTCATTGAGATTTAGAAACTCATCACAGACAATCCGCAAAAACAGTAGCCCGTTATCGTATCTAATTGGTGGAATATGATTTGTTGGTCGCTTAAGATATTTTGTGCTTTTCCAAAGTGAATATTCAGTGCTCTTATCAGCAGATAGTTCTGAGAGATATTTTCTCATTGTCGCATTCCGGATTAGCTTTATCTCGAATTTAAGATCTTGTGTGGACGTGTTTAGTCTCGTTTTATCGGAAGGAGAGCGAGTTTGTTGCCACCTACGCCGAAGTTTTCTTCTATTTCTTATGAGCTCCTTTATTTCTTTTGGATTGCTACCCATCGGTTTTTTATTTGATGGAAGAGTACAGCTTCAAGCCGCACATTGGATTAATTGGATAAAATCATATGCTTCGTTTTCCAGCTGGTCTGTAGTCTCTTTGTAGTATTGGCTTTATTTTGTAAGATCTGTTTAAAACTAAACCAATCTGTGAATTTGTTTGAAAGGTATGGATTTTTCTCTTTGACTATAATAGTTTCACTGGTATATTGGCGAGTGGTCCGAATTGAAGTCCAAACTTAATTGTACCTGTATAAAGTTTCTTGATCATTCATTTATCACAAAAAAGTCAATCAGATCAGGAGTTTTTCGTAGGCTTACCAGTAGATACAAATTCGCACCCTGTTCTTTGAGCTGCCTTGTAAAGTCCACGACCTTTTGTTGTAGTGAGTCTTGATCCCCAGTATGTATGATTAGCATTGAAGTCTCCTCCCATTATAAACTTAGAACTGCGCCGACTGAAATGAAAACATATACTCGTATATTTGAGAAACATTAAACCGTTTAGAAAGAAAGCAGCATATCCATTTCCTATCAAATTGCTAAAAGGACTATTCTAGGGAATTGTTATGGTTGATGTTAATTGTGTGGCTTTCTATATTTTTGAAACATTGTTAATATGAGAAATCAAACCCTGTCCACATACTTCTTCTTGACTTTAATTGCATGAATCTCAATCGTATGACCACTGAAACGGAAGTATCAGTCGGAAAAATTTCTGCAAATGAGTTTGTTTTGTAATTGCCAACGGAACCCCAAATGAAACGTATCACAGAGAAGTAAATTAATTGTGCCCAACACAATGCCAATCGGAGTACCGACAAGGCCCGAAATACGAAACTCTAATTGCCAACCATGTGGGAGTAGTTTCTGTGTGGTACCCAACAATTATGGATTCGCAAATTAATGATTAGTTGTCCCGCACAGGATGTGATTATGGTAGTCAAATTCATTCAATACAACTGTCGATCCGCCGGATGTTAAATTTACTTCTGCTTCTAGCTATGTGAGTGAGGGAGTGTGCTTTTGTGTGCAATTGTAAACAATGACATAATGATTTACATTCGCGTCCGACATTGATTGATGTACTATTGGTACTGTTGACTAAATACCGACCAGGATGCCGATGGAGTGGGTACACGAACGCCCGCTGTGTCATCCCCTGCAGAATTAAATGCGAGTTTTCAAAATAAATCTAATTGAGGAGAAAATCTCTGATTTGCGAGATGACGGTCTGTTGTGATGTGTTGCTAGTCATTATTCATGTCGCAACTGATATATTTTTCTCTGTGTCTATGCTTGTTTGTCTGGGATGCGGGGTGTTTGTTGTTTCGTTGTCCAATGCTTAGTTGATGTGTCGAATACTGGAACTGTGGCTTGTGGCATCGATTGATTGAAAAACATTGATAATATGATTTGCATGTGAAATTTCGGGTCCTTGGATGAATATCAAATGAGTGCGGCTGTATAAATAATTCAAACTTATTGCAAATTTTGAATAAATTTGCGTATTCTGCTCCTCTTCTGGTTACAGAGTACAGATGTTTAATATTTCGTAAAATGAGTTTGATTTATGAACTCGAACATCAAAGTGTAATATGATTATTTCAACCACTGAAGTGGGTCTCTGAGTTGTTTTTGAGCTGCGTACCTACACTAAGATGCCTAATGTTGCATGATCTGTGTTAATTTATTGCAATTGTAGGTATTGTATTGCAAGTATTGACTTGAAATATTGATTGAATTTGGTAAATTAAAGGAAAGTTTACGAGAATATGGTGTGAGAGTCGTCCTTATCTCAAACGGCTAGTCCAACTAACTGCTGAGCATGCTGAATATTTTTGGTAATGTTTTGAATTCCAACAAAAAACTGTAAGCTAGTAAGTAAAATAGAACATCTCCTACTACAGCAATTAACTGTCACTCACAAATCTGCAATACGAAAAGCTTGTACTTCTCACCGTTCAGCACACACAATTGCCATTCAAACTTTGTTCTAAATGTTCCTGCTTTTCACAATACAATTTACAGAAACTCTTACTCTAAGTCAGATTGCCATTTTGGACAATGAATTGTCTACCTGTGAGCATGTTATGAAGTATGTACAACAGTGGTTTGCTTATGCCCAGCCTGTGCAGCTTGTAGAAGAGTCCCTCTAGCCATACGGTGTCGAAGGCCTTCTCCAAGTCAATCAGGCAGGCACCCGTGCACTGTTTCTTGCTTTTATTCCATTGGATATCCGATACCAGTTTAGACGCGGCATGTATTGTATCATGCCCCGCCTTAAAACCGAATTGGTTATCCGGAATTATATTACTGTTCTCAGTCCACTTAAACAGGGCTCTATTGATCACTTTTTCGAATACCTTGCTGATGTTCGGAAGGAGACTTATCGACCGGAGATTTGCCGGATTGGAAGTGTCCTTACCCCTTTTTGGGGTTGGGTTGTATCCCTGCTGTTTTCCAAAGCGCTGGATAATGTACGTTATTCAGCGCATTGTTAAACAGAGTGGTGTAAATGTCCATCGCTTCTAGAGGGAGCCGAAGCACAATGTTCGACACTCCGTCGATTCCCATAGATTTCTTTCTTTTCAATGATTCAAAGATCGCTTGGAGCTCCACCATCGATATGTACGGGGGATGTACCCTTTCATCGGCGATGACATTGTTTGCCATAATATCGTCATTGAACTCGGTAAAACCTATGTTCTCGGATCGCCAGTGCTCTATATCATTTCGAAGGCAGAAGTTATGCACAAAGACGCGATTTTCCAATTCGCGGTTCGGGCAAATGGTACCATTCATCTTGTACACTTCCTGGAAAGTCGCTCCTATAGCCTCTATCTTCTCCTGCGGATCTTCGATTACAAAGAAGTTGTCATCCTCTACTGCATTATCTGGATCTATACCTGGCGTTATCAGTATTCGTCCATTGTTCGTCGTTCGAGGGATCTTAAGACACGGAAGGTCGTTTGGATTGTTCCTCCGAAATATTTTATTTATTTGCGGGAACACACTCGGGTTGTTGGCTTTTACAGCCCGGATATTATTGTTCAATGTAAATTTACAGCAGTTTTCCCTGCTTAATTTCTGGAGGTTTTTAATCGACGACTTCAGCGTCCTAACCTCCGAGTTTTGTCTGTCAGTAAACTGTCTGTACAAGGTTTTTAGTCTCGACAGCAGTCTACTTTTGTGTTGGTGTAGTGCTTCAATTGTTGCATTGCGGAATATATCTTCGTTGTCAGTATGTTGATACCGAGGTATGGTACTGTCCATAGTTCGTTTAATTGTCTCGTTCATTTATTTTAGGTACCAGTCAATCTCCTCGTTGAACAGATTCCTATTGGACGGTGGGTAGAGCGAGTTCGAGGAGAGTGCTCTTGTCAAAGTTCTGGAGAAGCAAGTCCAACGCGTCCTACTATAATTGTAGAAGTACATTTGGATAAACTCTTCCAACTCCGCAATTTCGTTGGAAATCGTTATTATGGCACTGAGTCCGCAATGGTCACTGTCGTACACAAATGTCTGCAAATGTTCCACCATTTATAATATTATTTTAATGTATCCTTTTTTTCATTTGTTAAAAATTACTTTCCTCCCTTCAATTATTAGAATTTTTATAAAATTGAACTTCTATTTATCTACCTTTGTACTCGTATACCCCACACAAAGTTAAAATTATTATAATGTGGCATCATATCTGGCATCATATCTATTTTCTTAAATAAAGATGTCACTAATTATTCTTTATGTATTATTTGCACGAATATTTTTTGTAAAATTGTAAATTTATTTTTGTACATGCTCGTATGTATGAATAAAGGTCTCGCAAAGAAGAAGTGCGCCCAATTTCAAGCAAAAAGTATGGAAGGCCTCTATCGGAAGTTAGAGGAAATATCGTCTTCGTCGTCTTATAGGAACCAGGCTACCCAGGAGCTTCAACAAAACAACTTGAATAAGGGAACAACTATGTTCAAAATAGCCGCCCAGAGAAGAAGAAATGCTCAGGAGATTCGTTCCTAAAGTTCGTTAGCAATGCTCAAGGCCAACTTCTTGTGGAAGACGACAAAATTCTCCACAGATGGCGACAGTATTGTGAAAGACTTCTGAACGAACAGTTTCCCCCTGTATACTTTCCAGGAGCCGCTTCTAACCCTGACGAAGTATTCGACATTACTGTCGAAGAAGTTAGAAATGCGGTCAAATACTCAAAAAAAAAGGAAAGCGGTTGGCCCAGACGAAATACTTTCTGAGTTCTGGAAAAAGATGGGAGACATCGGGTCCAGGTGGCTCATGATTCTTATCTCCAATCTCATGAGCGGTGATCCAATGCCTAATCAGTGGAGGGGAAGACATCTTCTCCATTTGCCCAAAGTAAAGGGCGATACGCGAAACTGCGATAACTACCGTTCTACCAAGCTGATGTCACACACCATTGAGCGGGTATTAAATGACCGTCTGCGGATGACCAGTGCGGGTTTGTCTCGGATAAATCAACAACAGATGCAATCTAAAGTATAAGGATCATAATGGAAAAACATCGTGATTCCTTAAAGGACTTGCATATGGTATTGGTTGGTTTTGAAAAAGCCTTTGATAGGCAACCAAGATATCTCTTATGGGTGGCGCTAAGACAACGAGGAGTTTCAAAAACCCACGTGCGCATGGAAATGTATGAGGGAGCAAGGACAAGAGTAAGATGTCCCGCAGGAGTCACCGGAGAGTTCCCAATCAAAGTCGGTGTACACCAGGGAAGGGTCCTCAGTCATTTGCTATTGTATTGATGTATGGGTGGATGTTTTGGAGGGAAATGGCTACCGTATTACTTCAAAAAAGACAGAGTATCTGTGTGCCCGTTCTCTGATCCACACCGGCATATTCAAGTGCGAAAAGTTCGAATATCTGGGATCTATGATCAATAGCGAAGCAACTTGTGATGATGACATCAATCATCGCGTAAGCGTAGGGTGGATGAAGTGGCTGGAAAACTCTGCAATCTTCTGTGACCGAAAAATGTCCCCTAAGCTGAAAGGGAGACTCTACACCACAGTTGTACATCCGGCGCTCACATACGGTTCACAATGCTGGACAATGTACGAAAAGTATGAGAGCAAATTAACAGCAACTGAGATGAAGACGCTTCGCATGACAGCAGGAGTAACAAAGCTTGATTAAATAAGAAGTTCGAAGATTCTAGGAAGCCTTCATGTAAAAGAACCCATCATTTCTGTAAAGGAAATAACGTAACGCAAGCTCTCAATGGTAGGATTAGAAAGGTGTGGTGCATTTTGAGCTGCTTCAAGCTAATCAAACGATAAATTGGGATGTGTACTGTCAACAACTCGACAGATTAAATACAGCGATCAAAGAAAAACGGCCAGAGTTGGTCCATCGAAAAGGTGTCATTTTTCACCAGCTTTCAACGCTGGGCCACATACATACATTTTGGTCACGCGTCAAAAATTATTGGAGCTTGGTTTGGAATTGATGTTACATCCACCATATAGCCCTGACCTTGCTCCATCAGATTACCATTTATTTCGATCTTTGCAAAACTCTTTGGATGGTAAAACTTTCAATGACGATGGCGCTGTGAAATCGCACTTGGTTCAGTTTTTTGCCGACAAAGATCAGAAGTTCTACGAACGTGGAATAATGAAGTTGCCAGAATGATGGCAAAAGATCATCGAACAAAATGGAAAATATATCATTGATTAAAGTTTATTCGTTGTATTTTATAACTTAGTTGCCAACCCGATAATAATAATTGTATTGTATTGTGGCAATTCTGCCACTGTTGTACATGTTATCTAACCTAATGATAGTTTATAAAAAAAATAGGTAATATTAAATAATGAAAGTTGTGAGAAGCAAATGTAAGCCAAAATTAATAAATATAAGCTAATTTAAGTTAGTTAAGCAAATATCATGAACATTATTTAAAAATAAAAACTTAAATCATTTTAACGATTTTGTTTAAATTTCAAGTCTGAATGAATTGCAAATAAACAATATGTGTAGGTGCAAGTACGTGCTATCCACTCGCTCATTTAAATTTGCTTGTTTTGTGTTCATTTTTGTGCACTTTTTTGCTAGCTTGATGTGGTAGCATGATAGCCTTTCATTGCATGTTAATTATTGCATATGTATATAAAAAGGGCAATTGAGTATGCATATTACTATGAACAATTATGAGTACTCAGTGAACTGCATATATTCGGAAATAATTCATTTAATATCATGAATATTTATGGGGAAGATATGAGTAATACCTGATTTTTTTTTTTTTTTAATTTTGGAGAATCGTATTTGTGATTTTTTTTTTATATCAATTGTATCGAAGAAGTATTATCATGTTGCATAGATTTGTTGAACAGCTCAGTAATCTTTTTGAATAGCTACCAATAACCGCACGATTCTACGCTATTTTGGGAGGAAGTCTAGGCCGAACGCAATGTTTCGAAAGCTTATGACATTTTTCAACAAATCTTACAAAACTATGTTAGATCATCTAGCCACAATGTGGTGCGAAAAAAAATCAGAATTTAGGTTAAAACCCTGGATAAACCATACCATCCTTAAAAACATTAAACTCAAAAATCATCTACGGAAAAAATGTTTTAAACATCCACTTAATTCAATATTGTTAAGCCGTTTCAAAAAAATGTGTAAAAATGTGGAAAGAGGTAAATAGTATCCTAATCAAGGTACTGATATTATAGATCCTACATCTATAGCCAATGAATTTAATGACTTCTTTGGCTCAGTAGGGCAATTGTCAATGCGGTGCGGAAGTTTCTTTTTTGAACAGATTACTGGGCTTGAACTTTTACGCATTATTAACTCTCTGAATAACTCGTGCTCCTGTGGTGAATATGGGCTCTCTAATATCACCCTCAAGTGCATCGCTTCGAACTTAGTAGACATTTTGGCTCACCTTTTTAACCTAAGTATTTTAACTGGAATTTTCCCCAGACAAATTAAAGTGTGCTAACGTGAAACCTCTTTTTAAAAAAGGTAATAGAAAGGAGAAAAACAACTATAGGCCAATTTCTCTATTGTCTACGATTTCTAAAATTTTTGAAAGAGCTGTTAAGAGTAGAATGTTAAATCACCTCAAGAGGATACATTTTTTTAGTCGTGCGTAGTATGGGTTTAGGGAGGATCTCTCTACAGAAGATGCACTTCTAGAGTTCTGCTCGTTGATAAACAAGGGACTGGATGAGATGATAAAAAGTGTTTCGCTGGTCTTTTAGTAGACTTAACAAAAGCGTTTGACATGGTTGACCACGACATTCTTCTGAACAAAATATATAATACAGGTTTTCGCGGTTTTATGTTTAATTGGTTTGTGTCTTATTTAAAGGACAGAATACAAAAAGTAAAAATTGGTGACTGCTTTAGTAACCCGATGGTAATAAACGTAGGTGTACCGCAAGGTTCTGTCCTTGGCCTCGTTTTGTTTTTAATTTATATTAACTCGTTATTTAGTCAACCATTTATTGGAAAAGTAACTGCTTTCGCAGATGACCTTGGCATTGCATATGGTTCAACAAGCCCTTTGGATCTCATTGCGGATATAAACTTTTATGTTGACTTACTAAGAATCTGGTTTGCGAAACACAAACTAGTTGTTAGTAATAAAACAAAACTCATGTTTTTCAGCCTAAGTATGAAGGAGTCTTTAGATTTTCCAATTTACTTTCATGTACAGGATTGTGCTCGCAACTGTTTGCTCAACTGTATATGCAGTGGAGAAAATCTTAAGGCAACATACAATGAAGATGAAACTTATAACGTTAAGTGTTTTAAAATTGAAATAGTTCAGCAATTCAAATATCCAAGTATTCTAATTGGCCAAAATATGAACTGGCCTGAACACATTCTTTCGTTGAAACAATATTTTCGTTCGGTCATCCGTGGTTTTTATCGCCTTAATAAGAATGGTCTACTTTGGTCTGTCCCACTCTAAGTTACAATATAGAATAACCTGTTGGGGGGGGGGGGGGGCGCCTACCAAACGAAATTCAGCCTTGTTGTTTTGCAAAAGTGCGCTATTAGGAAAGTGTGTACTGCTAACCGTTTTGCCCACTCTATGGTGCTATTTAAAAAATTGAAAATTTTGCCAGTTAGACATCTATACTACTACAAAGTAACGAAAATTTTCTTTATGAGTGGTGGCTACATGATAATTTGCGTAGCAACTCAGGCTCCTTTGTCAGCATTCCCACTTTTCGCACCTCTCACTATAGAATCTTTTACTCTATTGTGTCCTGCAAACTTTTTAATAGACTTCCGACGGATTTACGTTTGTTAAGAATACTGCCCGAATTTTTAAATGAAGTTAAAACATGGCTTTTTGATTTTGATCACGAACAAGTTGAAGTTTTGCTACCCTATATTGTGTAACATTAGTATGTATATATAACTTAAAAAAAAAAATTGTATATTTTGCTCATTCACCCCACATTATTTCCTCATTATTTCCACATTATATTTAAATTTGCTATTTTACATTGAAGTTTTCCTTTTAAGAAGTTGTTTTGTTATGAATATGTTGTTAATGAAGTGGCATTTATCACTATTTAAACTAGTTAAATAAAAATGCCACTAGCTGTTCTTTATATAATATTGTTATGGAAACCTAAGTAAACCCAATTGTGAAAATATGTTAAAAAATATATACACGAATAATGAATAAAAAAAAAAAAAATTTTAACATTGCCTAACGACTACAATAGGAAACCGCAGACATGCCGCATTCTCAAACCCGAAAAACTGTTCATCTAATTTTTTGTTTGTTTTAAAAATCAGTACAAATCAGTAAATTTTATTTGGAGTGGAAAATAGTTTTTTTTTTTTTTTGTTTTTAAAAAAAGGAAATTTCCAAATCCCAGAGCACTCAGACCCAATTTTCTGTGTCCATTGTACTACCAGGACTCCTTTTTTGGTGTAGTGGCTGGAGAAACACAGATTTTATTCGTTTCTCTTTTATGTTCGGGTGGCTGTGGTTGCTGTTCCCCGTCCGGGCTTGAACCTGCACAGTTCGGATCACAAGTGAACACAGTACCCACTACACCGTGGCCATCCACGGAAAATAATTAATTAAGAAATAAATTAATTTTGTTTAGAGGAAAAAATTTAAAGAATTGTGGTAAATAGCAATTCGAAATCACATCGTGAAATAGTTTTAAAAAATGCAAATATTACTTGAAATTATCATAGATTGGGGAGCTTCAAAAAATTATGCTTAAATTCGGAAGTCTACCACTTTAACCGTTAAGTTCATATTTATCGCTCTTGTAAACTTTCATGTCCAAATCAAATTCGTTATATTTTTGTTTGACTCATAGTATTAATGTAAGTTATTCGTGCAGTTAGTTTAGTTAGTTTAATTGACTACTTTATTTCATATAATATAATTTCATCTTACAATGCTTAATTTTTAGTCTTTATGGTTTTGCCTCTTGGCCGTCTACCAGATTGACCTTAACAAAAATCTTAGTATAAGTATACATAATAAAAAAAAAAAGTCTCTTCTATTATTCGGCTCCTGTAGCGTAGTGCATTTACTGTGTAGCCGTATAGTTTGTCCCAGCCTCGGCCACCATTTAGGATACGGATTGTTTCATCTAGCTCTAGTACCTGCACACCGAAGAAATTTTGGCAGAATTCCTTAAGAATAGGGCATTTTGCAATGAAGTGCAACACAACTTCCCGTTCTCTGAGGTTACATAGGCTACATAGAATTGGTAACTCTTGGCGGTGCGGTATGTAGCTAAGACTCAACAGTTCTCCTGTTATTTTGAAGATAGCGCTAATCTTATCTGTAGAGTTGCTAGTCAAAAATATACCTTATCTTCTAAACAATGATCGAGTTGGCTATAGTGCGATCTATGTTGGGTTGACTGGGCTTCACTTACAAAACTGTCATACAGTCTGTGTCCGATTTTTTTCCAATAAGATGTTGAGTTTTTGTTTGAGTGAAGCCGACTGCTCGTTTGGTGTAATATTTAAACTGAAGTCGTTTTTCGTTTCTAGCTTTTTCCACTCCTGAATACATTTTACTCTGTTCCGTAGCATTTGCAGAAGCACTAACCTCGGTATTCTTTCAGATTTCATCGACATGACTTTTACAACATAATCAAAATGCAGTTTGAGTGTGTCCAGAAACAGGGATGCTACTCCAGACTCCAAGAAGTCTTGGAGTTTAAACACTCGCTTTATAAAGTATCGGAGGAACTTTTCCACAATATCAAATGAGCAAAAATCCCAAACTTGTGTTGCGTATAGAAGGACGGAAGTAGCCGTAGCACGAAATATTTTTTTGTTTTGTGATATGCGACACGTTTTTGTTGTTAATGCAACTTCCCCAAATTGCACAAATTGCCCGTTTGGCTTCAGCACGTTTAATTTCAAGATGTTTTTTCTTGAAACACCCACTTATCGCTTCTAGCATACCTCCCGCCATCATCTCTGAAAATCATCATGTTTGGCTTTACTAAGTTTACAGACAGGTTCCAAGTTGTACAGGATGTATTTCCAGCCGATTTATCATTAACTGCATGGTCTCTACTTTATCAGCAAGTAAAACGATATCGTCTGCAAAATTAGTGCTGGAATTTGAATTCCACTCAGCTCTATTCCTCCTTTAACATGCTCAGTTATATCATTTATGTACAAAATAAATAGTAAAATACTCAGAACGCAACCTTGTTTAACAACCGCTGATGCTTCGAAGTCCTCCGCCAGATGCCTTCCATCCCAAACACATGCAATTTATAGAAAAGTGCTTCTCGTGGGATCAAGTCGAAAGTAGCACGAAAATCTACGAAAAAAGCGTAAAGTTTTTTATGCTAGAGAGGGTGGCCGTGGTGTAGTGGTAACATCATCGCTTGTCCCGCTGTTGATTCACGCTTCAAATCCTGATGTCAAGTATCACCTATTTATTTCACATGAAATAAATAAAAAGGTCGATTAATTGCGAAAGCTAAGTCAATTGCGAAGGCATAACACTGGCAGTAGAGTGGATGGCTGAAAATGCAACTTAATCGTGATGATGACATCAGGAGGACGGAAAAAATACTGTGAATCATGAGCAACGACAAAAGCAAAACAAACAAGCTCCCCAGTTATCTGGACGCTACCCTTGGAGTTTACAGAAACTTAATACCATCTAAGTTTCAAACCACTACACTAAATCTTTCTTTCTCTCTCTCTCTCCTTCACAAAACGCCCGTGTCCTGTAATAGTATAAGAGTATTCATATCCTCTTTGGCGCGCGCAAATTCTAAAAAAAAAATGCTTCTGCTTATAAATTTCTGCAATGTTCACAAGCGAAAAAATTTGGTCTATTGTTGAATGATTTCTCCTAAACCCAGCTTGGAATTCAGTTAGGATTTTCTTATTTTCCACCCAGTCTGTAATTCTACCGAAAAGCAAACTTCCAAACAATTTGGCGGACGTACTCGTATTTAAGAACGAAATTCCTCTATAATTTGTTGGGTCATCGTAATCACCTTTCTTGTACAGAGGGAAAATGATTGATCTCCGTTGTTTCAAATATTCGATTAAATTCCTACGTAATAGCTGTTAGAAATTCAGATCAGCAATTCTTATAGAATTCAAACGGGATACGATCCATTCCTGGTGCTTTGTTTCTTTTGGTTTTCTGGATGACCTTCGGCCACTGTAAACGGTGCGTCAAGAGATTCGTCCACCATCATAGGAGCTGCATACTGAGGGGACCGAGATATTTGTGGTGTGTTAAGAAGAGTGATAAAATGGTTTCTTAACTGTTTAGCTTGCAGCCCTAACGCGATTACACTCTTTTTACCATTTATAAGCTTTACAGCCTTCCAAAAATCCGCTGATGATGTTGATCCGCTTATCAAGGCAATATTTCGTTGGTTGAAATTTGTATTTGATGTTGCGTAGAGGACTTCGAACGTGCAACTATTATTTGTTCTTAATAATTTTAGAAACGCAAATGACGTGTCCCTATTCGTGTATTTTATTCAAAATAGAATCTTGATTAAAGTAGGCTGTAACCAACTGTTGCCATAACTTTGGATTAGTGGGACATCAAGCAAATTTTAGGCATTCTATGCTAGCATAAGATGCAAACATCATCCAATTAAAGGGCTTGGCATTTGGTGTGTGTTAGGCTTAAAACTTAAAATGAATAAAGTTTTAAGGATTTTCAAAGTGTCTAATCATCTTTTGGAATTCTGGAAGGGTACGCCAAACGTACTCTTTGATACATAGCTTAATTAAAATGATGAATGCTAAGCAGTCAAGAGGGACTTCTACGAGTATATTAGGGCATGGTTTCCTGCAAACTCCGCCGTAGTCCTTTGTTGACCAATCAAGATACCGCAATAATAAAGAGATCGCGGCGTTGGAGTCTCTATTCTTCATTCTGCGCATTGCTGGATTGGATGGAAGGGGTAATGTAAACTGGATCTTTAAATTCGCGTATAAATCTCGGGGATCTGGAGCTCCAAATACATGAAGCCTTGTGATGCATACTGCAGCAGACCGCGTTTCAGTTTTAGTGAAAGTATTGTACGTAATTACCAAGTATGTAAAAATAATAAATACAGTCAAGATTTCTAGTTTATTACGTGTGTATCTATTATTTTTTTTAATCTGATAGCAGTTAGAAGAAATGCAAACCAATTGCTGGTAACACCGTATAACCCAAAAATCAGTACATTTGCGAACAGATCTCGGAAATGTTAAAGCAGTATAAATTATTTACAGAATTAGGAAATCAGTACGTGTACTGATGAGATCACTACAAAATCAGGCCTAACTCTGCCAGTGACGGTCCTCAAAATGCCAGATTCTTCCAAATAGGTGCGATATAAGTTAGATATCTTGTAACTGAGCGAAATAAGATGGCACGACGGGGGAGTATGCCAACTGAAATTTACTATTCAGCGTAACACCCTGACGTCAACGGAAGATTATAAGACAAATGGCGATATGAGAAGCAGTACTTGTTTTTAACTGTTTGAGCACAAGACCTATCAAAACATTAGTTGTATCTGAACCGACACGCAGCGAACATCCAACCAGATTGACCATTTGGCTCGTAGAATGGCATCCAATCACCATTTTATGAAAGCTCTCATACGCCTTCATACTGCAGCTCTTCGTAGCAATCGAACCAAAATCATTCAATACAAACAGACTTTGGGATATCATTTCGCCGAAGGAGCCGAAGGAGCCGAAGCAATTAGAAGATCAATACAGCCGAGCAAAGTTGAGCACTCGACAGCTGTGAAAAGTGTTTTTACAACTGCTGCACACAATTTTGTCGACGAAAGGCAGAAAAGAAAAACAACAGCACATGGCTATTTGCGGACACCTGGAAACGGAGCAAGGGACGTATTCAACTCAAAGCTCTAATTACAACTATCTCAACGGTAGAAAGAGTTGACCTAGAACCGCACGAAGAGGGAAATAATTAAACCGCATCAAAGAAGTGAGGCAGAAGGACCTGCGCTGAATACAGGACACTGACCAATCGGGAATGGAACAAAACACAAATAACAGACTTTTCAGGCGTTTCGATATTGACAAGGATAAAACGTGGAATTATGGGGTGTCGATATGCATAGGTATACTCGTATACATATTGTAACATCGTCTAAAAGTATGCAACAATAATGTAGAATAATAACTACGCTCCTACAGCCCATTCCAAACTGTACTTTCATTCGAGGTTCGCAATAGCTGACAACGCCACGGATAAAGAGAATTATAACTGGAAGAAATGATTGTCATCTTGGAATTATTTCCAGTGGTCGAAGAATTTGCTAGAAGTTTCTGGCTATCTGAAACTTCTGCTATATAAGGACAGATGGCGATCAATAAAAAAGACAGTAGTTTTTAAACTGTGGCGAGGAGATTAGAAAGTGTGCAGTGGGCGAAGTTGTAATTCTGTGATAAATTGAAAGTTGAGATTTAAGAAGAAGAAGTAATTAGTTTGGATTTGTGAATTAAGTAATTGAAAGGAGATAAAGTGATTTGAGAGGAAAGAGACCTTGTAAGAAAAGAATTTGCGAAGAATAGTATAGTGTGAACTTGAATTGTTCTATAGACTAGAAAATAAAGAAATAAATTTCACAGAATATCGTTTTATCTACTCGAGCCGTAGCTCGCATATTACAATATATTGCGTAAAACTACTTTCACCCCTTTTTACAGTCCACTTGACTTACGTAACTATAAGATTTTAGTATGCTTACTGATCTCGTTTAAAGTGAATGGACAAATAGACTTAAAGGTCCCGTGAATAAAAATACACATTCACAAGGATGTACCACACAACACCCGACGAAGACGAGCCAAATTAGTTCCAATTATGAAAATATTTCTTGAGGGACTTTGCAATATTAAACTTGTTTTGAAAGACGATAGGCTGTTCGCTGCGGTTAATCTGTTAACTTGGGATTTATCAGAGGGATTAAGACACGTTGAATAGGATGGCATTAATCTTCTTAAAAAAATATTTGGAAGTACTCCTGTCTGAATAACAAATTAATTAGAATCTATGCAAAACATTAATGTCAAATGGAGCTGTTCACGTAGCCTATTACATACTCCCATAACACCAGGAGAGGCAGCAAACAATGAACGCGATT
Organism: Pocota personata; assembly: GCA_963082735.1. Taxonomy (NCBI): domain Eukaryota; kingdom Metazoa; phylum Arthropoda; class Insecta; order Diptera; family Syrphidae; genus Pocota; species Pocota personata. The sequence continues at coordinate 59,863,877 of OY720429.1, read as the reverse complement.
TGGGTGGAACCACAAGCGAACATTTACACGATGCGCATTTACAAGACTCGAATCATAATTTTACTACCCATTTATCTTAACTGTAATCACTGGCAACGCGACTATGTTAAACTATTACACGAATTAAATAACTCAGGATCAACGGACTTAATGCTGTTAGGAAACTTTCACGTGGTGTACGAGTATCAAAGAATAGTTTTATAAGCGGACTGCGGAATTGTGCGCCGGTGCGTTGGCCTGGTGAAAAAGAATCCAGCAGCTCTGCGTAATATGCGCCGGTGATCGTTTTACCCTTTTCAAGGTAATCGATGTGAATAACACCGCGCGCATCCCAAAAAACTGTCGCCATGACCTTGTTTGCTGACAAACCCGCCTTTGCCTTCTTCGGCTTCGATTCACCAGGAGAAGTCCATTGTTTTGACTGTTCCTTGGCTTCTGGTATGTTGTGGTAAATCCAGGTTTCATCCACGGTTACGAAACGGCGCAAAAACTCTGCCGAATTTTTCTGGAAGATCGCCAAACACACCTTTGAAGTTGTCAAACAAATGCGTTTGATGTCGATTGTGAGCAAACGCGGCACCCATCTTGCGGAAAGCTTTTCCATGTCCAAATATTTATGTAAAATCGAAATCACTGAGCCATGTGATAAGCCTGTGGCCTCTTCAAGCTTGCGCACTTTCACTCGCCGATCGTCCATTAGCAAACCACCTTTTCTCCACCTTTTCTCCACCTTTTCTGGTGTGGTGACCTCAATTGGGCGACCAGAACGTTCGGCATCACTTGTGCTTGAACGACCACACCGAAATTGAGTAAACCAGTGGTGAATGGTTCCAATCGATGGTGAAGAGTCACCATCATATTTGTCAAGCTTTTGTTTGGTTTGCCTGATAGTTTTTTCTCGCAAAAAATAGTGTTTAATGAGCACTCGAAATTCACTTTTTTCCATTTTAACGAAATGCTAGTAGGTGTCTATATAAAATGGGTGCTGCAACAAAACTATTTCACAGATCTGTCTGAAAATTTGGGTGCGTTCTTTTGAAAGATGATTCTTGACAAAAAAAAATTAAATTTAAGGTGACGACACAATTTGTGTTAATTTTCAGAGACTTATTGACCCACCCTCGTATCACTGAAATGTTTTTAGATTTGAACCCGTAGCACCAGTAGCGATAGCAAAGTTACCAAAATTCCGGAAATCGCAAATGTGTTCGACTGTCGAATTCTAAATGGAGACTTTGAAGTTGATCCTAGAGGAGAACTTAACTTTATTCGAGGAACGGCGTGCTCAGTTATCGACTACTTCCTTATCTCAGGTAACTGGTATCTCTTCTTGAACGATTTTCGGATAGCAATGAAATCCTATTCAAATCATATGCCGCTACAAGTTACGTGTTGGATGTGCTACACTATAAGTGAGGAAAATATGAAAAAAATATTACTTCCGCCAAAAATACATTGGAACGACAGCTTCCGCGTTTCATTTCAGAACAATCTGCAAGTAAGGCTCGAGAATTTTTATGCATCAAACACCTATCCAAATATAAAGGAACTAACAGAGGTAATCAAAAAACCTACAAAACAGACGAAGGAGGAAAAATGGAACTTTTAAGCAAAAGTGGTTTGATGAAGAGTGGTCTTTTAACACTGGGACTTTCAAGTCTCTTTATGGAGAAGTAAACAAATAATTTAAGCGCCTCTGTGACAAACAAAAAGTAGCTTTTGAGCAACAAAAATTAACGTATTAAAATGTCGAGATAATCTACCGAATTTTGGAAAGCCCTAAGGTTTATAAACGGTCAGTCAAGTATCATTGCTCGATCCTTGCAGGCACCAGAATTAAAAGGCAGCTCCATCAATCTCACCAGTTTTTCAATATGTGACACCCATGTTTTTTGACGAGTTCTTGGATGCACCATTATCCTTGTATGAAGTGCAGCAGGTCATCAAACATTCTAAAACCAAGAAAGTCCAGGAGATGACCGCATTTATTTTGAACTGTATAAAAATTGTTCGACAGAATTTTTGGTTGCACAGAGAGGACAAGAAAGTTCTAAATGATTTCCAAGCTGGAAGAAGAAAAAAAAAACATAAAAGCCTTTATGCCTTTTTTGTAGACTTCTGTGCGGCGTTCGACTCCACAGCTCGCGCTCTTCTATATATCTATATATATATTATAAGATCTATAGATTCGGGATGTCAAGCAAAGTCATTAATATCCTGAAAGCGATGCACTTATCTCGGAAGAATTTGAAACGACAATCGGGGAAAAACAAGGGTGCATCCTAACTGCACTACTATTCATCAGGTTAGGACATAATGGACGCTGTATGAGGTTATATCAAAATATACTGTAGATCTCGAAATCTCTTTATAAAACTGGAAAAATCACAAATGATGATGTGATGGAGTGATGGCGGCAGTAATGAAAAGTGGACCTATCAAGAACAGGATATCGAAATCATACGTGAGTACAAATGTCTGTGATTTTTGATCTCGGTGAACTTGAGTATGAACAAATATCTTACGGTCAAACTATAAAGAAGTTAAAAGTGCAATCTATTCAGATTGGTACCGCTGGATTTAAAATAAGTACATAACCTATAACTCAAAGTAGAAAATATTTTGCCCAACTTTAAAGTCTATACTTCTACTCGTATTTATATGGAGCTCAAGTGTGAAGAAGTCGAAGTCGTTTTTCATCAAACGAATTTTCCACCTGCCGAGGAACACTCCTAATTATATGCTGCATTTGGAGATCGGGATACCACCTCTTTTCTTGAAAAATTTTAAAAATCCATTTTGATTATGTTATGAAAATTATGGCTACGGACCGAGAAAGATTGCCAATATTAGTACTAGTTCACATCCTTTTAACTAAAGCAAGCTCTGTCCCAGTTTGGGAAAAACTAGCATCTAACTGCAGTTTGTATTTGTACATAATACTAGATGAGCAGTATACATCTGTAAGGGCACAACTCAACTCTCTACTAGAAGAACTGGAAACCTAACCTACAATAAATACGTAGCCGATGCCCATCAGTCAATCTATAGTACTACAGCGGCTTGGGATATAACCTCCAAAACAGAACCTACTTCTTAAATTCTACTACACTACAAATTCAACTGAGATGAAAAAGTACCATTTTTGAAATAAGAGAAGACTTTATCAACCTGTATCGACCCTATCTCCCAATTCTGGGTAATATCTACAACCTCAAGGAGAGAAAGATTTGTTTCATTTCCTTGGGCTATGTCCAGTGCTAAAGAAATTCCGCCAAAGATTCTTCAGTGCAAATGTGTCGGAGATATTGAATATAGCTGGGACGTGTTGTATAAATTTACCGTCTGCTATAGAAAAGATATTATTGAGGAAACTCTTTGGGAAACCCTTACTTGCTATTTTCTATTTCATATTTTCAAATAAAAAGAATACAAATTAAATCAAAAGGTATACTTCTTTAATAACCTAGTCTATATATCTTGTCAGTCTGGTAGATGGCCTAAGACAAACTCAATTAGACTTATAATCCTTATCTAATCACAGGTCCCGGAATCCCCTTCCACTAAATGTTAGCAATTGGTTCGAAATATTGACTTGAGCAGTTAGCAGTTTTCTGACCAATAGCAACCCCAGTCCTCGAGCGAATCTTGAAGTAAAACAGGTATAATACTGTAATATGCTGGCTACGGCTCGAGTAGATAAAACGATATTCTGTGAAATTTATTTCTTTATTTTCTAGTCTATAGAACAATTCAAGTTCACACTATACTATTCTTTGCAAATTCTTACAAGGTCTCTTTCCTCTCAAATCACTTTATCTCCTTTCAATTACTTAATTCACAAATCCAAACTAATTACTTTTTCTTGTTTACTCTCAACTTTCAATTTATCACCAAATTACAACTTCGCCCATTATCACTTTTCCAATCTCTTCGCCACGGTTCTAAACCAACTGTCTTTTTTTGGTTCGAACTGTCCTTTCATTCGAGGTTCGTGTCTGGGACGAAGTCTCCACAGCTCATGTCAACGAAAGAGACGAATAATATCAGGGATAAAAGGGAATTATAACTGCAAGAATTATTTCTCTTGTTCCAGTGGTCGAAGAATTTGCTAGAAGTTTCTGGCTATCAGAAACTTCTGCTATATAAGGACAGATGGCGATCAAAAAAAGACAGTTGGTTTAGAACCGTGGCGAAGAGATTGGAAAAGTGATAATGGGCGAAGTTGTAATTTGGTGATAAATTGAAAGTTGAGAGTAAACAAGAAAAAGTAATTAGTTTGGATTTGTGAATTAAGTAATTGAAAGGAGATAAAGTGATTTGAGAGGAAAGAGACCTTGTAAGAATTTGCAAAGAATAGTATAGTGTGAACTTGAATTGTTCTATAGACTAGAAAATAAAGAAATAAATTTCACAGAATATCGTTTTATCTACTCGAGCCGTAGCCAGCATATTACATTGGTGTCAGAAGCGGGATAAAACTTATTCTGTGAATAACTATTTCCGTGGTGTGAAATTGCACAAAAAAAAAAAAAAAAAAAACGATTTCTGTGTTGAGTTAATTAGTTGCGCAAAATGGGTCGCAAATTGGGAAAACTAACTATAACTCAACTAAAGGCAGAACTCAGTAAGCGGAACCTCGACACAACTGGGGGAAAAGATGCCCTGCTGATTCGTCTGGAAGAAGCAGTAACGCAGGAAGGTGAAAATCCGCACGACGTAGAGTTTGACGTGGAAGAGGAACCAGCAAGTACAGCAGCCGACCCGGGTATAACAAGTCTGCTCCTGCAACTTAAGTTAGTCATGGACGAACAAAAGAAAGCAATAGAAGACCAAAGGAATTCTATAGAACTTAAGCTGGACGAACAAAAGAAAGCAATGGACGACCAAAAGAAAGCAATGGACGACCAAAAGAAAGCAATGGACGACCAAAAGAACTCTCTAGAACTTAAGATGGACGAACAAAAGAAAGCAATGGACGACCAGAGGAATTCTCTAGAACTTAAGCTGGACGAACAAAAGAAAGCAATGGACGAACAAAAGAAAGCTATAGACGAACAAAAGAATTCTCTAGATGCTCTGGAAAGTAAACTTGATGAGCAAAACAAGAACTTGGAATCCAAATTCGAAGTGATCGAAGAGAAAATCGAGAAGGTCGAGACGCAACTCGAAAAAGTCGAAACTAGATTCGATGAAAATTTTGAGAAACATGAAACTCAGTTCGGGAAGATAGAGACTCAGTTTGAAAAAGTAGAAAAGCAAGTCGAAAATCTTGCTAAGGAGCTCAGCAACGTGAAGAGACAGAAAGCACGGGAATATCCCACTTCTGACACCAATGTAATATGCTGGCTACGGCTCGAGTAGATAAAACGATATTCTGTGAAATTTATTTCTTTATTTTCTAGTCTATAGAACAATTCAAGTTCACACTATACTATTCTTTGCAAATTCTTACAAGGTCTCTTTCCTCTCAAATCACTTTATCTCCTTTCAATTACTTAATTCACAAATCCAAACTAATTACTTTTTCTTGTTTACTCTCAACTTTCAATTTATCACCAAATTACAACTTCGCCCATTATCACTTTTCCAATCTCTTCGCCACGGTTCTAAACCAACTGTCTTTTTTTGATCGCCATCTGTCCTTATATAGCAGAAGTTTCTGATAGCCAGAAACTTCTAGCAAATTCTTCGACCACTGGAACAAGAGAAATAATTCTTGCAGTTATAATTCCCTTTTATCCCTGATATTATTCGTCTCTTTCGTTGACATGAGCTGTGGAGACTTCGTCCCAGACACGAACCTCGAATGAAAGGACAGTTCGAACCAAAATTCTGCCAGAATGAAGTCACTTCGGAATTTGTTGCGTCATATTTTTAGGGGGCGTAGTTATTATTATGCTACAATACTATATAAGCTTTACTTACGAGTATATGTAATATTTATAGAATCTTCTCCTATATGGGTAATTCAGACTTGCAACTAAACGATAAATATCAGTTCTCCAGTTGCCCATTACTGCAAAATCTACAACCATAAGCAAATTCTACCCAACCAGTCCTGCTACTAATTTTTTTTTTTTTTTTTTTTTATAATTTGCACGTGTGAAAGGGGTTATGAATACCCTTATACTAATTTCTAGGACACGGGCGTTTTGTGAAAAGGGGAAGAGACAGAGAGAAAGACAGATTGGTGTAGTTTGTTTGAAACTCAGCTGGTATTAAGTTTCAGTGAACTCCAAGGGTGGCTGTCCAGATAACTGGGGAGCTTGTTAGTTTTTACTTTTGTCATTGCTCATAATTCACAGTATTTTTTTCCGTCCTCCTGATGTCATCATCACTATAAAGTTGCATTTTAGCCATATGACCGCCCTACTTCCAGTGTTATGCCTTCGCAGTAGAGTTGACATAAGCTTTCGCAATTGATCGACTTTTTATTTATTTCATGCGAAATAAATAGATGATTATTGAAAATCAGGATTCCAACCGTGAACCTGTAGCGTGACTAGCGATGATGTTACCACTACACCATGGCCACCCAAATATAATAGTTTGGAGAACTGCTTTCTTTAGAAGTCGGTTGTTGGCTATATTTAATACTTTAAGCACATAGCCAATTTGGAGCTTCAAGGTGTTTACACACACTGGGGGCAAACCCGTTTCAAGCATAACCATACATATGAGTATAATTAAGAGTGCTAGGAGGGAGCCGAGAAGTTAGCTTAATATAAAATCTGAGAGGAGTTTTTTCATTCTCCCTAATACCCCATGCCTGCGCTGTGTAAAAAAAATTGATTCAGAAACTGCCTCAAAGACCTTAAATTTACTACTGTGAGCTATAAACTGGTGGGCAAAACATCCTTTCCAAGTTACATATTTTGTGATATTTGTATTCCTTAACCACATCAATACTAACTCTATCATAAGTCCACTTATCATCTGCGCAATTTCTTTCTCCACCCTTTTCGAATATCATTGCCTTAGATTGGTCTAAGTTAACTATCAGGCTATAAAGACAGCAATAATGCTGTAGTCGATCTGTCATAAGTTGCGAGGCTTCCGGAGAAGATGCGAGGGACTTTAAGGAGTAATCCTGTACACTGGATACTTTCTGGTAGATAGTCTACTCAGTCTTCAATTAAAAGGGCAAATAAAAACGGACTTAAAGACACACAGCTGCCCAAGTATCTTCATATGTATATGTTCTGTGTGACTCTGCCAAATTTCAGCGATATTTCCATTGCATACAATTTGTAGATTAATGCGTTACAGTTAATTGTGTTGAAGGCTACCTTAAAATCTACGAAAAATGGGTATAATTTTCTATTCCTCACAATATGTGGTTGATGGTGGAATTTCCTAACTTGAAACCGGCTTGATACTCTCTTACAAATTCGTTGGTGTTAGTCCAGGAGGAGATTTGTCTCTAGAATTACTGTAAAAATCTGCTCCAGGAGCTTTACCATCCCTCATTTTCGAGACTAGGGTATTGAAGTGAAAACCCACCAGCCGTTGGGTACAATAAATCTTTAAAATGAAGAATACTGGAAATAAGGTCAAGTACTTCCTGCCGTTAAGTTTCCGAACCAAATTCCAAAACTGTGTAGCATTGATACAATGGGCTCGCCTTTTAGCTTCGGCTTCTTCATCTTCGTCTTTTCTTTCTACCTTTACATAGGGCTCTGTACTGCGTATTAACTTCGATATAAAGATTTTCGAAGTGACCGTCGTTGTATAGTGGGAACAGTTTAAGCCACCAAATAAGCCTCGTCCTATTGCACTCCGCATCAAACCATAGGGGAAACATGGGGAAACAGACGCTGTTCGCAGCCATACATTTTGGGTGAGGGGGAGATCATGGTGCTTATTTGAAGGAGACATATGCCCGCCTTTTCGATACAGAACCCAGATATATATAGCTTTTCTTAGAAATAACCAATATCCAATATACACTGCTTGTTCGACACTGATTATTTGTAAATAAAGGGTGAGCCAAAATTCAGGCAAGAAATAATTTTGATAGAAAACACATGTTTTTAATTAAAAATTGTAAATGTTTTATTGATTCATAAAGTATACAGTAAAGGGTGATATATGGAATAGCATATCGGGTAAATGGCCTCCACGGCTTTGCTGGCACATACGCACTCTTTTGTCGAATTTTTCCATAAATTTTTTTTTCAAGGCGAATTAATGTTCCTAGACTCTCAACAACACTCTCGCGAACTACTTCGATGTTTTGTGTTGAACGACTTGTTGAAGGACGGCCAGGGTGTCTAAGATCACTAATTGATCCAGTCTCCCTGAACTTTTGAATTAATCTCTTCACAGTTGATAAAGTTAAATCATTATTCCGACCATTTTTTGCTCAACAATGAAAACGCGTTGTGTAGCACTCCATTTTTAATAATCTTGAACTATCATCTATTACGCTGTCTTTTTTTTCGTTGGCAACACTTTACCGCACAAATGGATCAAAATTCAAACCTTGTTTGTACGAGTATTTTGGGTCTATTCACATTTAGTCTTTATACTCGTATCTGAATGATGTTCCACCATCCACAACCCGTGGATTCGTCATGTAGTTTTTCTGAAAATTCAGAACTAATATACGAGTATGTAGGTAAGCAGGACATTAAAAAAGTGTTGCTTTTAAAATATTTAATTTATCGTAGCTACACATTCCTTGACTATTGTTGTAAAAGCGATGTTATATTATTTTATTGCGACGAATTCAAATCAAATTATTTAACTTGCACCATTTTTTGCTTAGCATAGCGCTGTGAAAGATATTATATCATACTATATGCATACAACTAATTCTACAAAAAACACAGCATTTTACCTTTATCATATTCTTTTCAGGGGGATGATAAAGGGTCAGCAGGAGTGCGATAACTTACATATTTCTTTCGCTTAAATGAACTTTCCTTCGAAACCGTATTCTTTTTCTTGGATTAAAAAGAAAGGAACCCAAAAAAAAAAAAACAAAAAAAACCGAAATCATAGCTGACATCCGGGTGAAAAAGCGAAAAAATTCTAAAGGATTCACCAAGTGAAAGTAAAACGGACATCAGTTGAGTAATTTATGGCTCGAGAACGTCTTCTCAAGAGGACGAATGCGCACATTTCAAAGGCGATCCGCATACATGCACCTACAAGAAAATAAAAACAAATTTCATCCTTGGTCAATTGAATCCCTTTTCAGTCTCCTTTTCCTCAATTTTGTTTCCATTACTTACTTTTTTTTTTCTTTTTTTCTTTGAAGGATCATTAAATGACTTTTTGGATTAGCCGTAGCTGTTTGTTCGTTAGTTTATCCTTCATCTTGTTATACATTTTCATGTTGTGGGCATAAGCCCTGTGAGACCGAAGGAATATCTCTCCTTTCTATGTATATTGGATGCAAAATGGAGTTAACAATATTTCTCGGTCCATTGGACAGAATGAATGAAAGCAAAATAGCAAAGGGAAGACAAGTTGAAAACCGATATTGGTTATCGAACTTTAAGATAAAAAAAAAAAGAAAATATATGTGTGTATGAGCGTCAATATACGGGGTTTATACGGTATCTTCCAGGAGTAGAGAAAAGGAAAGTGTGTGTAGAGATTTTGAAATATTAGCTTATATTATCAGATCAGAAGATGCTTACATTTTCGAAATCGCTTTTGGAAGGGTTAATATACATAGGAAAGAAAAAGTGGCTTCAACATTTTTTTTTAAAGTAAATGAGATTGAACTCTATATCCCCTTATCACAGAAATAATGAATAAGGTTAAAAAATTGTTACCTCTAGGATTTAGCTATTACTTATATTTATTGTTTAAATCTTTTAGGATATACATACACGTATAAGGAGCATAATATTCAATTTTCAACGTGTGTAGGTCTAAAAGTCACTGAGCAAAAACGTCATAGTCGCAATTTAGCATCGGACATACACTCAGTGCCAAAAAGGAACGTCGCACCCATGCATCTTTTCTAAAACAGAAATTTAAATATATCTATAATTTTTTTATGAGGCATTGTCGTTCCTAACAAATATGTAGATATTTGTGGCCAAATTTCCCATAAATGCGACAAAAGTGCAATACCAGGCAGACGCTAGCAGAAAAGGGTATGAAATAGGAATTTTTATGGTACTACACATGAAATAAAAAAAAGAGTCACCGTATAACTCTTGAATCATGACTCTTTTAAAATTACACAAGTGCAAAAGAGAAAACAAATGAGATAGTCGTGGGTAGAATTTCGATGGCTCTTTTTTGACGTTTCTCCTTCTCCTTGCTCGTTATTTTTCCATTTCGTTTTATTTCTTTTCATTCCCTATGGAGGGCAGTCGACAAACAATGACGGAAGAAATTGATTGGTCGATGGAAATTGACTATAGAGTTTTAGAGAGTTCTAAACACTTCACAACCGAAAGAAACAATAAAAGAGAGCTGTCAAATTAGAGATATGGAAAAGAGTCAGCTTGTAATCGCAATGAGTCAAAGGGTAGTCGAGCCTCACAGAATGAAAGTTCAAAAGAGAATAGAGAAAAGAGTCATAACTCAAGAGCCACGTGTAATGCAGTCTCAGGGCATTTTTTTTCAATTTTTTTTATTAAAAGTAATTAAGAGAACTTTGATTAATACTAATTAGTAATTATTACGGGTAATCCAATTTGTATTTTTCCTTAGTACTTTGTAGCACCGCCTTTAGCCTTTATGAGTTCTTGGACCCTTCGTGGCATAGAGTCATAAAGTTTTTGAATTTCCTCTGTTGTTATATCTTTAGTCCACACTTCCTCTATGACTGTTTAAAAGTCTTCAATTATTTTAGGTGCCTGTTGTATACTTTTTGACCTACTATTGAGCACAAGTACTCTATTATATTAAGATCAGGACTATTTCCTGCCCAATTTAGGGATTCAAGGCATTGGGTTATCTGTTGAAAGAAAACAATATTTATAAGTGGTTTTGAGTTTAAATTTTAGGTCAAAATTTGTTTTTTACTTACGGAATGAGCACGATAAGGGAGTGGATGCAGCAGTATAACTCCACTATTGTAGGAACGACACCATTGGCAATGATTTATTTGTATTTCGCTGTATTTATGGAAGCGTCCAAAAGGAAAATACAGCCAAGACCCCAATTTGTCATGCATCCCCAAACTATAACATATGGTGAATGCTTAACGGTGGGAAGCAAACATTCGTCTAAATATCGCTCCTTAGCTCTCATTTGCACTGTTTGGTTTCCGTCATGCCCAATCAAATTCTTGATTCGTCACAAAATATGACCCTTTTCCAATTGTTGGTGGTCCATTTCCGGTGATGTTTGGCCCATATCAATCTTTTTCTCTCCATCACTGCAGAGAGAAGCGACTTTTTTGCTGGTCTACGGGCCTGAAAACCTACTTTATTTAGCCCGAGTTGAACTCTCCGCGTGCTGATGTTAATAGAACATCTCTCGTTCAAAATTTAAGAATTTTTATTATTTAGTCGTTCTCTCCCAAATCCGATCTTGCTGTGTTGTCGTTTTTTTTTTGGGCCTTCCGCTCCCAGGTTGTCTCTCCGTCCTGCCCGTCGACCTTAATTACTTTAAACCATCTCACATTGCTTTCGTGGAATCCCACAACGTCTGCGATTCGCCTATTTGACAAATTGTCCCCATGAAGAACGAGAATATGTCCTTTATCTGCTCTGCACAAAACCAAAGTAAAATTCCTTAAATGTTCACAAAACACTTTGTCGCGTTATCGGCTTGAGTGTTTTTTTCTTTTATACATCAAAAAGAATACGAGTAAGCATATCACAGAAACACTGCAATCGTACCTATATGCACGTGTGTTAAAAATATGAGAGGAAGGCACCGGGAAGTCATAAAATCTATCCCGGACTTCATGCTGCGGACTCTGGGGGACTAAGAGCGAAATTGAAAGTCGAAATTTACACCGCAATTAAGTTTCAGTTCAAAACACTTATTACGAAAGTACTTTCGAAAGTATTAATTACATTTGTTTAAGCATAGTTCCACTTTTACACAAATGGGGGATACTGCAATCATAGCTAAGTTCTGTCAAATAGAATAAATTATTTAAATATTTTTATTTTACTCGATAGCCAAGGAAAAGTAGGGTTTGACAGGAAATTTAGAAATATACCTTTATTGATTGTGCTGAGTAGTTTACGAAAAGTCCTTTCATTTCCTATGTACGTGTCATATTTTTTCCGCGAAATATTTATTTTTCATAATAAAACATGTTATTATAAATTGACTTTATTATCAATGGGCATCAGGTAGCTTGGGAGTCATCAGTAAAATATCTAAGAATATACATATCCAGATATGAAATTAACCTTCCAAGAACACTGCATAAAATAAGTATTGCCACTAGAATGCGTGTATAAACAGAAAGTCTCCATTATCCGATCAAAATAAAATAACCACAGTCAACGTCTGACTCTTGTAGCGTTAACATCTCGTTGTTACCCGCTGTGCTCTTCTTGACACTTAGTTTTCTATTCTCTCTGGACAGTTAACTGTCCCCCCGTTTTTTTTTCCACTTTCCCCAAATCTTCTCTTTAACAACCTCGTGCTTAATAAATAGACGCTATTAGCACCGAATATGATAAGATATCAATATTAGCATCCTTCTGTTAGCAAGAAACCAACAAATTGCCAATACATTTTTAAAAACAAGTAACTTACGAGTAGTTAACCAAATCCCCATGACAGCGACTTTCCACAAACAACTTAACTCCTCTAAAGGCATTCAGACTGTTTCTGAATCAAAAATTATTTCAAAAATGAAATCACAAGGAGTAACCGAAGTGTATAAATTCACTAAGAGAATTAATGATGAAGTTGAACCCACTGGTCTCGTAGTTTTTACCTTTGATCTCTATCAAACTCCCCAAACGGTAGAAATTGGATGGTACAAGGCAAAGGTAAAGGAATATGTTCCTTCATCAATGAGATGCCGTAATTGCTAACTACTTGGGCATACTACAAAAAGGTGTACTAGAATCAAAGTATGCGTCAACTGCAGCCTACCCCATACGATAATGAACAACATTAATGTGTACAAATTTTCTAGTTAAGTATCCTTCATCCTCAAAAGAATGTCCTAAATTCATACAAAAAAAAGAAATATTAATTACAAAAACTAAAAACAAATGCAGTTGCAGTTGTTGAGGCTAGACGCACATACAACTTTTTTTTTTTTTTTTATAATTTGCGCGCGCCAAATGGGATATGAATACCATTAAATTATTTCAGGGCACGGGCGTTTGCAGAAATTGAGAGAGAGAGAAAGGAAGATTGGTGTAGTGGGTTTGAAACTTAGGTGGTATTAAGTTTCAGTAAACTCCAAGGGTGGCATCCAGATAACTGGGGAGCTTGTTTGTTTTGCTTTTTGTCGTTGCTCATGATTCACAGTATTTTTTTCCCTCCACCTGATGTCATCATCACGATCAAGTTGCATTTAAGCCATATGACCACTCTACTGCCAGTGTTATGCCTTCGCAGTAGAGTTGACTAAGCTTTCGCAACTCACAAAATCAAGAGCACATTTCTAATTCTTTATCTCTCGCTGAGCGAAATAAAAAGTGAATTGCTAATAATACTCCACAATCTCTTCTCAAACCAAGACTGCCGGAGACAAACCACCACCACCAGCACAAAAGATCAACCAACCTCCGAATTCCACTTCAATCTCACCACCACTACTCTCTAGTCCATCCTCATCACAATCAACAACAGAACAGTACGATCAAGAAATGCTCTCTCCTATCTTGATAAGATCTTGATAAGAAATCCACCTTACCAAAAACAAATTATCCCACTTCATTCTCTAACACTAATAATCTTACTCTTCCACAAACCAAATCTCTCTCTTATCTTTCAAACACCAACTCTCGCTCACCCTTTGAGGGTGGCCGTGGTGTAACATCATCGCTTGTCACGCTGTTGATTCACGGTTCGAATCCTGATGTCAAGAATCATCTATTTATTTCGCATGAAATAAATAAAAGTCGATCACTTGCGAAAGCTAAGTCAACTCTACTGTGAAGGCATAACACTGGCAGTAGGGTGGTCATATGGCTAAAATGCAACTTGATCGTGATGATGACATCAGGATGACGGAAAAAAATACTGTGAATCATAAGCAACGACAATAATAGCGAAAACAAAACAAAATACTCCCCAGTTATCTGGACAGCCACCCTGGAGTCTACAGAAACTTAATACCACCTGAGTTTCAAACTACACCACTCTGTCTTCTCTCTGTCTCTTCCCCTTTCCACGAAAACGCACGTGTCCTAAAAATTAGTATAACGGTATTCATATCCCCTTTAACACGTGCAAATTATAAAAAAAAAATAAAAAAAAAAGCAAGGTCTATCAAGTTCAAATTCTTTGTGTGACTGTAATGTCCATCTAAAGTTAGTAGGACGGGATTTTCTTTGCTAGGTTTTACCAGCTCCGAAAAATGTTGAAACTAAACCGTAAAAATATCAGTTTGAACCCAACCTGACTGATGAATTCAGGCCTCGTATCCAGCTGGGGCATTTATTAATAAAAACATATTTCTATTTTTCCTCGGAAATAGAAAAAATAGAGGTACGAAAATACCCCCAGCGCTTACGCAAGTTATAATGATGACTTAGGACCCGATGTCATAATTCAAAGATTTGATGCTTTCCTTTTTTCGCAAGGATTTGCTGCACTTGGCTTGGAACTGCCGATACTCCTGTTGCATCCACATTAAAAATTGTGTTAGCAGAATAGTTGATTTTTTCGTAGAGGCTCTCCAATAAATCAAAGAATTTTGCAACGCTTTCTTCATTAAACCCTTGCGTGCAATCAATTGATGTACCAGTAGGTTTTCACAGGCTTTTCTTTTACCTTAGAAAAAGTGTTTGGTATTTCGAAAAACTGCTAGCTGATATGCGAAATATTTTATATCACTTCGTGTTGGGCCGATTTTGTTTTCCATATTTGGAGTAAAAACAGGTCTTCTTCCCGAAGGTTTGGGCTCATTTTTTTTTTGTTGCTTTCATAATCTTCATACAACACTAAGCGCCTTGTTTTTGGAACACCAAATAGTTTTGACGCTCTTAAAAATCCCATATGACCACTTTTAACACAAACTGACATAGAGCTTGCGAAGCAAGAGATCGAGGGTTTTGAGTCATGGATTCATTCTGAATTTTTAAACTCATTTGACTCAATCTATGAGAGCGTAAGTGACTGCTCAGATCCTCCACGCAAACGCCGACTACTTAATATTGATTCAAATACAAATTATAGCCGAATTTTTGTAACAATTATAGATAATGTTACAAGTCAGATTAAGAATAGGTTAATTTAATATAGGTTTAGTTAATATATTTCCTTTGATTTATTAAACAAATCAAAATATGAATATTTTTCTAATTCAATGCCGGATTACAAAATATCTTCTTTAATTACCCTATTTCATGGAATTTTTAATTTTACTACTTTAAAAAATGAACTCAAAGTTTTATACACTACCCCTTCACTTAAAAAGCTTGATGTTTTTCAACTTTATAAGCATTTTAATACGGAATGCTTGGAGATACTTTTTCTCAAACTCTAACATTGTGTGAAATCTTTTTAACCCTGCCTTTGACTGTGGCCGCTGTCGAAAGATCTTTTTCGACTCTAAAAATAGTCCACACTTAAGAAATTCCCACAAAGAAGAAAGACTCTCAGACCTGGCACTTTCATCTATCGAAAAGCACCTTCTTTTAGAAAAAAAAAAATGACTCAAATTTTTAGCAGAATTCGTAAAAAGAATCGTAGGATAGCTTTAGAGTACAAATAGGTAGTACATAATTGTAATTGCTAAATTTTTTATATTTAACAACGCTCCGAGTTATCAATAACTTATATAGATTATTCTGCCCAGAACGGCTTCTTTCGAAGCCACTTTTTTATGCGATGAGCTCATTGTCTACGTAAATTCCAATAACTTAAAGTATAACAAAGGTGACTTGGATTGCATATCTTAAGTCTGTGTTTCTAATAAGCACCAAAATGGTAAGTCTTGAATAAAACATTTTACTTCAACTTTTTTCGGCTTCCCTCTCTTGAAATTTCACCCCAAGCCACTGCTATCTATCTATCTTTTTTTTTATAATCTGCGCGCGCCGAAGGGGATATGAATACCCTTAAACTGTTTCCTGGCACGGGCGTCAGGGTAAAGGGGGAAGAGGAAGAGAGGAGGTACCTATGCACGTTGGCTTTGAATGTTTGAAGGTTGTAGTGATGGGGAAATACAGAGCCTGGTAGATCATTCCACATTCGTATTGTTCGGCTTATAAATGAATCCCTATATTTGACAGTACGACCGAAATTTGGCTTTAGGGTAAACTGATGTGCATTCGAAGCATGTCGCGTATTGCGGGTGAAATTTTGAAGTGGAGGAGCATTTTTTATAAAAAAAAACAATAAAACAGGGAGACAGGAGACATTTCTCCGATGTTCTAATGAATGAATCTAAATAATATATTTGTAAGCAATTCTGTACACACAGTACATCAGTCTGTTGGTGGAAAGCCAAGCAAACTTGTATTATATACATATAAAAGAAAAGAACGATGGCATTTGCAAATATCCTGCTACCTAGAAGTACAATGTTTTTGAGAGGAGTGGGAACACTTAAGTACTTTGGAAAATTGTACCTATACACAACTCTTTTGAAACAATAGCGACAAGTTTTTTTTTTTAATTCAAAGATTCAATCATGAGCATATTACTTATTACATTCCTTTCTATAATATTTTCGAACGGAACGCACTAATCTTTTTGCTTTAATTGATCGTCATATACTTAAGTTTTGGGCAAAAGTGGAAAGTATACCTTGCAAATCCCCAAATCAAACAACTTTTCTTAAAATTTTAACTTACAAACTACAATATATAAACTTTAATTTATAAAATGTTTGAATCGATAATTTATTGTATTCGCAAATAATTTCGTCCCATATGCTAACATAAAATTAAAACGTAATTAAATTTAAGAATTGTACTTGTGTATTTTTTAAATTACACTTTTATCGACCTTTCCATCGCTATACTAAATTTCGTTCTTTACAATCAGTTTGACAGAGAGGTAATGTCTGTAGCTGTCATTGTTTTAACCATAGCAACGGTTAGAATGTATGCGCGCCAAAAAAAGTATATCAATGCTATTTAAATGGAACCTCTACGACGATGTTGTTAATATGGCCATTCGGCTGAACAAAAAGTTTGGGGGCGAATTGAGAGAGGCCTCCGAAGTTGACTATCTTATTATAATTGACCTCTGATTATATTTATAAAATATAGCTCGACCTAAGTGGTTGTTTTTCAATATAAGTTCACTGAATATAGTATTCTACATTTTGACGGCATGGATAAAGAAAAACAGTAAAATTGGCTTTTCAATTTAAGAAATTCCTGCATAAGCGCATAATATAGGGTGACCAGATAAGAATGATAGGAAATGAAATTTAAATAAAACAACGGTGTGAGATATAAAATTGATTCTCACTTTATTTTAAAGCTACATTCATGCTATTATGTATGGAATAGCACATCATTTAAATGATCGCCTTGGTTTTGCTGGCAGTGCTTCAAGTGGTCGGTCCAATTTTTGATGACTCGGTCCAATATGTGCGGCGTTATTCCGGCAATAGCGTTTCGAATGTTGGCCTCGAGCTCGTCCAAAGTGGTTGGCTTGTCAACGTAGACTAAAGACTTGACTTAGCCCCAGAGGAAATAATCGAGGTGTGTCAAGTCGCGTGATCGCGGCGGCCAATTGATGAACGCTCGCCGTGAGATGACCCAGTCACCAAATTTCTCCTTCACCACTTTGAGCGTTGCGTCGCTTGTATGGCATGTAGCGCCGTCTTGTTGGAACCACAGCTCGGATATATTGATGTTGTCGAGCTCTGGGCACAGAAAGTCGGTTAACATCGCCCTCTACCGAGGACCATTGACGGTAACGGTGTCTCCTTCCTCATTTCGTTCCAAACAGTCAATCTTTGTGGATGCATCGGACGAACACTTGTGGTAGCTCCAATAATGGCAATTTGGCTTGTTGGCCAAAATCCGGATCTCCGGCCAACATTTCC
Source organism: Pocota personata (assembly GCA_963082735.1). Lineage (NCBI taxonomy): Eukaryota > Metazoa > Arthropoda > Insecta > Diptera > Syrphidae > Pocota > Pocota personata. Next base: position 59,845,747 of record OY720429.1, on the reverse strand, counting down.
AGCGCCCAATTAGCGAACACCAATCTCTGCCTGGTTGGTGGCTGAAGGTCCAAAAGAGTGTACTCATGCTGAAACTTTTTCACGGTGCGATGAATTGCCTGCGAACTGAAGCCATGATGATGACCAACCTCACGACGAAATTCACATTGCGTATTTACAACTGAGCCGGAATTTCGATAATATTTTTTTTATAATTTCCACATGTTCGGGAAGTGTCAATCGATGCATAATGAAATGGCAAACCTTACTGAATATTTTGATAGCTATGTATGTCATTGGTAGCTTTGACAGCTGCTGAAACATAACAATTAAAAAAACTACCATTGCTATCTGGTCGTCACCATTTAGATAAGATTTCCACAAATAATTCAATTTTGGTTAAGCTGCACGATCAATGTAAATCGAAAGAAATTGGTATCGGATTAAATTCTTAATTAAGATGTTTGAGTGAGGGATTAAATTCGTTAATCATTCATCCATTAAATTAGTTTTGAATGACTGAGAGATTAAATTCGTTGATCATACATGATTAAATTCATTTTGCATGGTACATTCAACCAATGAGATTAAATTCTGAATTGAACCTATATAGGTACCAGTGGCGTGGGGTGAAATTTCAAGAGAGCCGAAAAAATTTTAATTAAAATGTTTTATTCAAGACTTACCATTTTGGTGCTTATTCGAAACACACAGACTTTGTTATACTTTAAGTCATTGGAATTTACGTAGACAGTGAGCTCATCGCAAAAAAAAAGTGGCTTCGAAAGAAGCCGTTCTGGGCAGAATAATCTATATAAGTTATTGATAACTCGGAGCGTTGTTAAATATAAAAAATTTAGCAATTACAATTATGTACTACCTATTTGTACTCTAAAGCTATCCTACGATTCTTTTTACGAATTCTGCTAAAAATTTGAGTCATTTTTTTTTTCTAAAAGAAGGTGCTTTTCGATAGATGAAAGTGCCAGGTCTGAGAGTCTTTCTTCTTTGTGGGAATTTCTTAAGTGTGGACTATTTTTAGAGTCGAAAAAGATCTTTCGACAGCGGCCACAGTCAAAGGCAGGGTTAAAAAGATTTCACACAATGTTAGAGTTTGAGAAAAAGTATCTCCAAGCATTTCCGTATTAAAATGCTTATAAAGTTGAAAAACATCAAGCTTTTTAAGTGAAGGGGTAGTGTATAAAACTTTGAGTTCATTTTTTAAAGTAGTAAAATTAAAAATTCCATGAAATAGGGTAATTAAAGAAGATATTTTGTAATCCGGCATTGAATTAGAAAAATATTCATATTTTGATTTGTTTAATAAATCAAAGGAAATATATTAACTAAACCTATATTAAATTAACCTATTCTTAATCTGACTTGTAACATTATCTATAATTGTTACAAAAATTCGGCTATAATTTGTATTTGAATCAATATTAAGTAGTCGGCGTTTGCGTGGAGGATCTGAGCAGTCACTTACGCTCTCATAGATTGAGTCAAATGAGTTTAAAAATTCAGAATGAATCCATGACTCAAAACCCTCGATCTCTTGCTTCGCAAGCTCTATGTCAGTTTGTTTATTTTGAACTAAACTAAAAAGAATATCTGTTTTTGCAAATATGACCGAAGTAACAGGCAATAAAAACAGAATTCTTTGTCTTGCAGTTTGTACAACAAACTTTCGGACATACCCAGAGTATCGTTATCCCATTCTCCTGGTTCACATAAAATCTGTTCAAAAGTTTTTATAATATCTTCTATGTAATTGAATAAGACGTTCACTATACGCGAATGATATTGCTATCGAGTCTCTGATACCCCGGAATGCCAGCTCTTGTTTTCCTAGAAGAACTACAGTGTCTATGAAACGCTTCATTAAATCGCGATTGGGATCAACTTTTCTATTATGAGCCTCGTAGGAATTCCCTAAAGAAGTCTCTATGCGATATTCGCCAAATTCATGCAAATGCAAGCAGCTGCGTATATACTTTTCCGTTTGAATATGTTTTTTAGAAGAATTAATAAAATTGTTTATATCAGAGAAACCTGTGTGACTCCAAACACTAGGAGAATTAGAATAAAGAAGACAAGGAAAACAAAACATTCTATTTAATTTGCAACTGCCAGTCAGCCATGGATTCTTTTTGTAAAAAGACTCATGAAAATGTTTCTGATACCCATCCTTTCGCGTATAATCAATTTTCATTGATGGTGTCGAGCGACCTAGTTCTATAACTTTATACTTTACAAAAAAGAAAGCTTACTGAACTCGTGGGTTTCTTTTAGAAGAAAATCAGTTAAACAACACTCAAAATTAACTAGAGACATCTTGTGTAAGAATAATAAAAATGTTCAATAGGTTCCCCATTGAAGTAGATTTATAAATTACTTACTTGGTATATAGCTAATAACTATTCACTTAGCTCACTTACTATTTTAAAATAATTTAATAATTTAAAACACTAACTTAACTACCAATATGTAATTGCTAAATTTTTAAAATTTTCTAATAATTAGCAGTCACAAAAATCACAAAAATTTGCATCCGAATTTTCAATAAATCACGCACAATTATACAACCGTCATTTCAAATTTGCAAAAAAAAAAAAATACCCAACAAGTAAGAAACACCTCAAACGCCGTTCGAACCACTACATCACCCAATAACTCGATTTTCGTCGGCTTATTTTGTTGCCTACAATAAAAAAAAAAAAAAACCCCTTCAAACTAAAGCCTTTCTCCTCCACCAATGTTCATCCTCAAAAGCCGAGAAATCGCGGGGTATTTTCCTCATAAGCGAATGTATGTCGCTGTGTGCGAGTTTGTGTATGATTAAAAATGAATAAACAACCGAAGTGGTCGCAACATTTCATCTTCGAGCGTGTATAAAGTTATGAAAAATGGTTTGATGAACAAATAATTGAATGTGATGGTTGGCAAGTGGCAAAAAAAAAATGTTTCATATTTGAAAAGGGAAGCCGGAAGGAATCGGCTTGTATGAACGCCACGCCACTGATAGGTACATATATGTAAAATAATAATAATGGAATATTTTATACTTCTTCATATATGAGTATCATGTATTCAACAGTGTGTCAATACCGTCGAATAAACCTAAGTTGGATAAATTTGAATGAAATTCTGTTGCGCAATCATTGAGAAAGAAATGCGAGAAATGTTTGCGAGCTTTTGAGGTATGTGCATATATGTTCAAGTGACTGTTCGAGGAACGCCACAAAATAAGACATACTCGTATGTATGTATGAAAGACATATTTTTAGGCAAAGTTGTCAAGAAAATCACAATAAACTTGAACGATTTATTGTTCGTCTTAGATGTAAAGCTTTCAAGTGTAAATTTGAAAACACCGAGGACGATCAAGGACCTAGTGGTCAAGAAATGTTTTCTGGAAAACTAAGGTACAGGGTGACTCGTAAACATTTAAATGTAAATAACCTCTTATTAAATGACTTAAAGTAGACAATTATAAATGCGTATTTTAGGAAATTATTTGGTTTTTTGTTTGCAATATCAGACGATGCTCATTTTCACTTTAACTGCTATGTAAATAAACGAAATCTGCAATTTTAGCGTGTACAAAATCCAAAGTAATTCAGAGACGATAAAACCACCCATATCGAGTAAACTAAACTGTTTCGCCCTTACTTTTTTGAGGATGAAAATGGGAAATGCGGAAAAAGTTACTGCCGATTCATACAGAACAATGTTGAAAAACTTTTTGCAGCCACAACTAAATCAACTGTTCACGGGACATGTGGTTTTAACAAGACGGCGACACTGCTCACACAGACAGAGAAGACATGGCAATACTGCTACAAATGTTTTGAGGTGGATTGATCTGTCAAAATGGGGGCATTGTTTAGCCTGCTTCGGATTTAAAAGCTTCCGATATTTTCTTATCGGGTTATTTGAAAGATAAAGTCCATGCAAATACGAGTAGGCCCCAATCTGTAAATGACTTGAAAAGAAACACCACAAAAGTAATCGCCTTGAAACGGGCCATCAATAAACGACTTGCTTAACCTCTGGGGAGCAATTTCTGAACGAATTTAATTTTTTAAGGAAAGGCAAATCTTATTTTTTTTAATCAGCTAGAATATTGCCAAAAGGATGATTAATTGTCATAAATGCCGCCTAGCTGATGTGCTGGGCTCTTCCTCGACAGACAGGCGCACGCGGCTTATGTTTTCACGTGAACGGCACAAACTACTTCTCCAAGTCGGTTTATGATGGATGAAGGAACTGTACCTTCTTCTCGAAAACGAAAAACATATCGTTTGATTGCGTCTTTAGGTGAAGAATTTTCAACGTTGAAATGACGGCGGAACTCTCACTGTGTGGACTGAGTTGAGGCGTTATTTGAGAAGTAGTATTGGACTATGAAGATACGTTGTGGAACCGCCCAGCACTTCATGATATGATGGTGCCGTAGTAAGGCTAAATTTTAACTTTTGGGTTTATTTCACTTTGCGAAAGTGGAATAAGGACAATTTGGCATTATTTCACTTTCCATTGTTTTTAATTTTGCTTAACAAATTAAAATTTGATGTGAATCAAACAGTACTTGTGTGGCGCCAAAAAAAAAAAAAAAAACTATGGACACCTTTTCGACTCATACACCAGACGGCCTTCGGCCTCACATGCAGGTGCTCAGGGCTCAGTGACTTCGTTTGGCCTTATTTCATTTTCACAAAGTGAAATAAAGCCAAACGTTAAAATGTGGCCTTATTTCACTTTATCAATGAGCACTTTATCTGACACAGAAAAAAGAAAACCACTGATCGATTCTAAAAAGACATCATGTGATGTCATTTTACTGGCAAATTCCTTGGAAACCGTAGAATTTCAAATAGGAAATTCGTCTCGTTTGTAAAATGCTCCCCGCCCCATTGACTAACGAAGATTGAGTCCAGTGATATCAACGCCTTAATCGACCAGGATTCACACCAGTCTGTGTGAAACATCACAACAGTATTTAATATATTTGAGGGTGGCCATGGTGTAGGGGTAATATCATCGCTTGTCACGCTGCAGGTTCACGGTTCAAATCCTGATGTTAAGAATCATCTATTTATTTCACATGAAATAAAGAAAAAAGTCGATCAATTCATGTCAACTGCGAAGACATAACACTGGCAGTGGGGTGGTCATGGACTGAAAAAAATAATGAGAATCGTAAGCAACGACAATAACAACAAAAAACAAAAAAAAATGCTCCCCAGTTACCTAAACGTCACCCATGGAGTTTACTGAAACTTAATACCTCCTGAGTTTCAAACCCACTACACCAATCTTTGTTTCCCTCTCACTTTCCACAAACGCGCGTGCCCTGAAATAATTTAAGGGTATTCATATCTCCTTTGGTGCGCGTAAATTATAAAAAAAGGATCCCATAAAAAAATATCCCATACAAGCGTGGAAAACTTGAAGAAGCTAGGATACATTCCTCGCTTTAATATTTGGGTACCGCATATTGTGACTGCGATCTATTGCCAAAACGTGAGAGCAACGACCCATTTCTTCAACAGCTGCTTACTGGCGACGAGAAGTGAATCATATGCGACAAAATAACGCGGTCCTAGCGACATCGGAGGATGGATTGCATCCTCGAAAGGTGGGATTTCAAGAGAATTATCCTCTTTTAGCTACTGCCACAGGGCACTACAATAACATCAGATGTGTTCAGCAGTTCACAGATGAATTTAGCAGTTCACAAAGTTGTCGTCACTTGCGACGCGCCAAAATTGATTGAGCCATATTATCCTGATCTTGAACTATCGGATTTTCGGTAGTTGCTGAATAACTTGAATGGAAAGCCTTTTGAAAACATGGATGCCATCAAAGAGCACCTAGTGGTTTGCTTCAAAGTCACAAGAATTCTATGAAAATTAATTAAAATTAATAAAAGTAGATACCAGAATACTCGTATAAGTAACAATGGCTAATACTTTATTGAAATTACTTTACAGAAAGCAAAACTATCACTAATGAGATTATTGGAGTGTGGTAGCGTACTATTGAATCACGGAGGCTCTGGGGAGCGATTAGTTAAAATGCCAAAATACCTTTAAACTCACCCTTCCCGTTCCCATTCTAGTTAATCTTCGTTTTAAAGGAACCTGTTTTTTGTATTTTTTTTTTTAATTTGAGACTCCTTTTTTTAACTTCCTGTTAACAAAGAGTGACCTTTAGGGACATTTCTATTACTAGGAAGTAATAATTTTATATGAGGCGTTTGTATAAAATTGTTTGTGGATTCCATCAGCGAAACAAAAAAATTAGGGATGACTTTTAGAGATAATCAAGTTGGAAGTAAAGATTAGGAGGAACGAATTTATTATATCCAAAATTACATATAGCCACTCTATCTTGCTTGTTTGTCAAATTGCAAAGGTGTTACGGCATCAGTTTACCTGTTATATTACTAAAATAAACATCGTAGCTCTAACCGTTTAAAAGCTATAGCGTGATAAGCTATGGCATCTCTATGTCCGATTTTTTAAATTTCAACTAACGGCATCGGTAAAGGGATATTATTACCCTAGAATACTGTTGTTAATGTGTATTTTTGGTAATGTTCTGATAAAAATGCTAGAATAAGTCAAAAACTCTTAAACTCGTCCTGTCGAATTTAGGAAGGGGATAATCTATGCAAGACTTCTGAGAGAGATCTCATTAAGATCCTCTAAAAGAGCGTGACTAGTGCCTGACATTTAAAAAAATACTCTGTCTCGTTCGTCAGTCGACAGCTCTGTTGGTATTGTAACGACTCCAAAACCGTCAGGCTTAACAGGCAACAGTTAAAAGGTACAAAAACATACTCGTACTCTTTGTTCTGTGAACCTTCCCGCCAGAATAATGTCCTATAAGTGAGAGCTGAAATACAATAATACGTTCATGATGTCATATTCGCTGCTTTGTTTCAGATATATTTTTTTTTTTATAGGTTTTCATTAATTTAATTCATTTATACTTCCATGCTAGGCAAAAACGCTTAATTAACTAACTTAATTATCTTATTCTAACTTACTGGCCCTCTGTGGGCGCTCTAAGCTAAACTTAATCCTTATCTATGTCCTTCGACTTAATCTATTACTTATTACTATTTTATTGGAATAACAATTATGACTAAGAAACATTTTTTTATTTTAAAAAACTTAGTATCGGTACTATTTATTTTATCTTATATATAAAACTTAAATGTTACCTTAAAATAAGTAACCTAACTTAACTACCTATGCATCAAATATGCACTTTTTTTTTTTTTTATATCCAAATGCTGTGTTTTTTTTTCCGCATAAATAAACTTAAACTTTACACTACCTAACATAGACACCTAAGAAAGGTGTAAGTTGGCCAAGGCAAAAAATATGGCGGCCAACTTTGCCGTACTGCATCTACCCCGGATCAAAAGGGATCGACGAGGGAGCTCTCTCTAGTAACCACCAGAATTGCTGGTGCTGCTTCTTCACATCTTTAATATAGCGCCCCGATACCGATCTACTGAATCCTCCTCAGTGCTCTGTGCGACGTCTAGGCTGTAGTTGAGCCGCCTGTCCACAGTTGTCCGGGTAACGTGGAACATTAACGGCACCGCTGATCTATCCTGGATCAGACTTGCCTGATCGAAATAGGGGAATTCTTCTGGGGGGACCCTGTCATGGTAACTATGGTTGGGGTAATAAGCCCCGAAGATCAGGTTATTAATCGAGGTCATTGCTCTTGCAATGTGCCTTCGAGTCATCTTAACCAGGAAATTGTCCACTCTTATCAGATTCGCCCTGTTGTATAGAACCTCATTAGAATAGAATTTTATGAACTGAGACTCTGGTGTTCTGTACAAGTGAAGGCAAGCCCGAAGACAGGCCCTCTCAAACACCCGAATCTATTCCCTCCTACTTGCCCCTATGTTGAACTACACGGGACATCCATATGCGAGCATGTGCCGAGTGAGGGCCGTGTAGCAGATTACCTTTACCCTTGCATCGAGTTGCTTGCTACAAAAAAGTCTCTTTGTAAGGGCGAAGGCAGCTCGGGCTCTGGCCAGAGCAGCATCTACATGTTTGTTAAAATATAGATATTGATCTAGCCAAAGTCCAAGGTATCTGACCACATTTTGACACGCAAGTGGTCGCCCGTGCTGTCCAACTATAGAGAACTTTCGCCAATTCTTTCTGGTATCTCTAGAGGTCAGAGACAATAGCGTTTCGGACTTCTGAAGGTTGATCTTCAACTTCCAGTCGTCGTAATATCGTTGAAACTTATCGAATTTACTCTGCAAGAGTGTTGCAATGACGTCGACCTTAGGTCCTGATCTGTACGCAACCAAATCGTCTGTGTATGCTATTGTGTGCGGAAGAGATCCTATCAGATCAGCCGTGTAAATATTGAAAAGTATCGGTGAATTAACCGCACCCTGTTGCAGACCATTTTTAATTTAGAACGTCCCAGCAGAAATCACATTGCCATTTTTCACAACGAACTTTCTACTGGTGAGCATATTAAACAACATGTACAGCAGTGGTTTGCTTATGCCCAACCTGCTCAACTTCTAAAAGAGCCCTTCCAACCATACGGTATCGAAGGCCTTCCCCAAGCCAATCAGGCAAGCCCCCGTGCATTGGTCCTTGCTTTTGTTCCATTAGATATATGATACCGGTTTGAAACCGAATTGGTTATCCGGAACTATATTATTGTCCTCAATCCACTTAATCAAGGCTCTATTGATCACATTTTCGAATACCTGATATTCGGAAGGAGACTTACCGACCGAAGATTTGCCGGATTGGAGGTGTCCTTTCCCCTTTTGGGGATCGGCTGTACCACTGATGTTTTCCAATGCTCTGGATAATGTGCATTATTCAGTGCATTGTTGAACAGGGTGGCGTAAATTTACACCACTCCTAGAGGAAGATACCGAAGCACAATATTCGATATTCCATCGATTCCCACTGATTTATTCTTTGTTAATGCTTCGAAGATCGTTTGGAGTTCTACCTTCGATACGTACGGGGGTGAACACTTTCATTGGCGATGGCATTATTTGCCAAGTTTACGTCATTGAACCCGGTAAAACCAGTATTCTCTGATCGCCAGTGCTCTATATCAGAGGTAGAAGTTGTTCATACTCGTAAGGACTCTATTCTCCAGGTCGTAGTTCGGGCGAATGCTAGCATTTACCTTGTACACATCCTCGAAAATAGTTCCAATAGCCTCCACCTTCTCCTGTGGATCTTCGATCACAAAAAAGTCGTCATCATCGACAGCGTCCCTTGGATTTATTCCTGCTACTGTAAGTAAGCGTTCATTTTTCGTTGTTCGGGGGATTTTCAGACGCGGAAGTTCGTTGACATCGTTCCTCCAAAATATTTTAAACATATCAGACTTGATAGCCAGAATCTTGTTGCCGCAGTGCAAATTGGCCGACCGCCTATAAATTGCTCTAATTAGTATTCGGAGGTTCTTTATCAACTATTTCAGCGTCCTAACCTCCGAGTTTTGTCTGTTGGTAAACTGCCTATACAAGTTTTTTATTCTTGTAAGCAGTCTCCTTTTATGTACGTGCAGTGCGTCGATTGTAGCATTGAGGAACACGTTTTCAGTTGGTTGATACCGAGGTATCATACTGTCTCCTCCATTTGTTTAAGGTACCTGTCAATCTCCTCGTTTGACAGATTCCTATTCGACGGTGGGTAGAGCGAGTTCGAGGAGAGTGCTCTTGTCAAGCTTCGGGAGAAGTGAGTCCAACGAGTCCTACTGTAGTTGTAGGTGTACGTTTGAACAAACTCTTCCAATTCCGCAATTTCATTGGGAATCGTTATTTCGGCCCTAAGTCCGCAATGGTCGCTGTCATACACAAACGTGCGCAGACACGTTTGTCGGTCCACGTAGGTCAGTTGTAACCGTTCGTCGAACAGCAGTAGATCTAGATAGGAGCCGCTTCTGGGAAACGACGGACTATCTGTAGCCTTCAAATCGAGCCGAAACTCAACATTGTGTTGACCCCACCAATTGAATGGTGAGTTCCCTCTAGGATTTAATGTGGAAACAATGTCTCGAGCTCTGACATAAATTAAGTAGATTGAGCAGCTTCAGCAGCGTAAAGCGCGACCACGTACATCTTCTTTCCACTACGGAGAGGGATGTGCACAATACACGCTTCTAGCCCCTGGAACCTTCGCACTTCACCACTGTACACGGCCTTATACCTAAGTTCTTTACGAATGAAGATCGCTACACCTCCTCCTTGAGTGGAGTTCGGTCGGTCCCTTCTTTCTATATTATAGTTTTTATGCCATAACTTGCGTTTCTGGGTTAGCTTAGTTTCGCTAACGAGACACACGTCAGGGGTTTGGTCGTCGAGTAACTTGTAGAGCGATTCTTTTCGTTCGATCATAATCAATGAATTTACATTTACCGCTAGAATCTTCAAGGAATTTTTAGTCGCGGTCATACCCATCATGATTGAAGATGCGTTAGGCTAGGCAGAAGCGCGTAGATCCTGTCCACACGGGTTGCCTGTTCTTGTAACTGGCGCTGTAACTGTCCCATCAGCCCCTGGATAGAGAGCAAGATGGTCAGCAAGTCGCCTTGTGCCTCAGGTGCCTTAGGCACTGGGGCCGGTGCAGCTACCTTCTGTTGTTGCTGTACCGTGGTTTCCCCACCAGACGCCATTTGAGCGTAGATGATTTGGGGAGTAACGGTTGCTTTTTGAACTAGACCTGGTGGGACTTTCACTGCACATTTCTGCTTACGAGCCAGATTTGCTGTTTTAATTCATTGAAACTCAAGACAACCTCTTTGCTATCGAGCGACAGCTGAACCAGGAAGAATGGTAGTTTCCACTTCTCCCTTTTGGCCCTTACTGTGGTGATTGGCTTAACCCCCATCAAATTGAGACAATCGCACTTAATTTTTTGAAGCGTCTAGAGGAGCTCCTCCGGCTCGGTAGACGGTTCCATCCCTTTTAAGAGCATCGTCGTCGTCGAGTCCCTTAACAGATTTTTAATTTTATTGTACTGCTCCAACATATTGCACTGGATGGAGTGTCTACTAACATTGTTCCGTTTAATTGTAAAGTTGTTGCCTATGGCCGACTTACACAGTTCTATGGTGATCTTGAGCTCCATCTTGTACGTATTGATGGGTGGAACTCGCACCTTCCCTGACTTGTTCTGCTGCTGTTGTGTCTGCTGTTGTTGCTGCTGTTGTTGTTGCTGTTTCGGCTGCAGCTGTTGTTGCTGCTGCTTCTTCTGCTGCTGCGGCTGTTGCTGCAGCTTCTTTTATTGCAGCGGCTGTTGTTGCTCTTGCTGCGGCTGCTTTATTTTTTGTTGTTGTTGTTGTGGCTGTTGTTGTTGCTGTTGCTCTTGGGATCTATGGAGAACAGCCTGCCTGTCCCTCTCCCGCCTTGCTATGGCCAATACTTTCTGCTGGAGCTGCCTTATACTAGTGTTAAAGTACTCCAGCCCGTCGTCTTCGTCCTCTGACTCTGTCGTGACCAGAGCGGCGAAGTCATTGTTGTCCCCCATATAATGGCCTTCACCACCATCGGGAGACGTATGTGTATTGGTCATCGTCATCTGATGACCTTTGCCTCTTCTTTTCTGCTGCTGTTGCTGTGCCGGGCGCCCCTTCCATCACTCCACCCGGCAGCTTTTCAGATGCAGCTGTTATGGAGGGGCACTTTACCACGTTGGTAGTTGGTTTTAAAAAAAAGAGCAGCGATTTACGGATAGTGGAGAAAGAAAACGGAGAGGTTTATGCAGGCAAAATATCACAATGAATTCTCTAGTGATGATACGGTTTTAGTAAATAGATTGAAAAAATGAAATAAATTTCATACAAACGTTAGAGAAGTGCCACATGAAGTTGTCGGCAGGAAAGGAGATGTATTGATTAAGAATTCTGGAGGCAGTGAGATAATATTTTGAAATGATAAGAAAAATATGGACAAAAAGAATTTTGTAAGACTAGTATACTGTGAGCGTCAAAAAAAGTTTACACCTCTGTGTTTCATGTTTCAAATTCAATTATAATTTTTATTAAAGTTTTATCTTACATCTAGTTTAACGTGTTCGTTTATATCTTAATTCTTAATCGAATGACGTATAGAAGTTAACAAAAAAATTAATAACAAATATTTTATAAACAAAAAATTAAAAATACTTCAAATTTTAGGCGTCAAAATAAAGTTTACACCCTGTGAATTATGATTTGCGTAACGCGAAAATTGCCGTTTCGTGTATTTCCCCGTTTTGCTTTGTTTATTTTGTTGATCCTTATAACAAAGGCTGTCTTTCGATTTCATTCTTTGTTTCTTTGTTTTTAAAAGAAGTAGCGTCAACATTTTACACTTATAGTGATATTAATATGCGCAAGCAAACGCCTATTGAAACCTGAAAACTCGCCTTTGAAATTTAAAGAAGAAAGAAAATCTTTAAGAGAAATAGCAAAGATAATTGACAGAAATTATTGATATATATTATATACAAATTTTAAAGAAGTTCAAGATCGTCCATGCATCCTAGAGTACCCTCTCTAGTCCAGTTTCTCTTAGGAATCTCAGAATGAAAAGTGGATCTATGGTTGGTATATCCAGATCTGATAGTTGGTACTTGCTCTAGCATTTCAGTCTTTTGTGGGTCAATGCCCCACATGACTCCAGAAGATGTTCTGGAGTCTCACTGGTCTCATTGCAGAATCTGCAAAGGCCTTTCTTTGTTATACCTAGTTTCCTTACATGCTCCCCGAGTTTACAGTGCCCCATTAGGAAGCCTGTTAAGATACGTAGGAAATTCTTATTAAGACAGATGCACACTTCGAATCTCTTCCAATTGTAGTGTCCCAGAAGTTTCTTATCTTGCCTCTGACCTGGAGTATTGACCCAGGTTCTTGCCCTATTTTCTTTCTCGATCTTCCTGATTTCTTCGCGTATAGTGTTGCTTCCTATTCCACAGAATGGTTCAGGTCCAGTAAATGATTCTGCTGCTCCTTGTCTTGCCAAGGAGTCTGCTTCTTCGTTGCCCTTTATTCCAGTGTGGCCAGGGATCCTATAGAAGGTTACCCTGTTACTGCTACCCAATTCATTAATTTGCATAGGCATTCCCACACAAGTTTCGATTTAATGACATGAGTATCAAGTGCCTTGATAGCTGCTTGACTGTCTGACAATATTGCTATGTCGCAAATTTTGTATCTTCTGTCGAGGTTGAATTGAAAAGATGCTGGTACTTTTGCCCATACGTTCAGAGTACTTTGTGTTTGGCCTGCCCCTGTTTCTTCTTCAGTTCTTGAGCTGTCCGTGTACCACTTTAATGTGTGGTTACTCAATCCGTATGTTATTGATTTATTGCTTCAAGTTTTTTTGTTACTTAACTTGTAACGGGATTTTTTATCAAAGTTAAATTTCCTGATACTATCGTCCTTAGGAATGGCTAGAAGGGGGAGTTTCTTGAGAAGTACATCATATTCTTTTGAATTGATGCATTTCTCCCTCCCGATGTCCTCTTTTGCCATCCTTAGGATCGTCCGCTTTGCATATTGCTCAACTACAATATAAAGCGGAGTTAGTTCCAGGAATACTTCCATGGCAGCAGTTGGACATGTTCTCATGGCCCCAGTAGCGCAGAGGCAAGCCAGTCTTTGCACCTTAGTGACTAGACTAGTTCGTTTGGCCCACGCTATGCTCCATATGTATGTGATCATTGGTCTCACAATGGCGATGTATATCCATCTTAGAATGCTCGGGTTAAGTCCCCAAGACTTACCCGCTAGGCTCCTACATATCACGAGAGTACGGATGGCCTTTTTGGATATTTCTTCTGTGTGCTTTTCCACATGAGTTTACTTCTTTTACTGGTGTCAGTTCGGTGCCCGACAGCCGAATGGGCTTCAGTTCAATATTCCTTTTCCTTGTGAATGGTGCTTTGTATGATGTACTATAGTACAATCCTTGTGGGCATCCTCTTGTTGTGTTGACTTTAATGACTCCTTTTCTGTCTACGGCTCACTTGATGGCTTCGTGTGAAATATTATCAAATGCCCCCTCGATATCTAGGAAGGCGCAGACAACAATCTCAGGTGGTCCCGTTAGTGCAAGTACTATTCGAAGAGTACTACATAATAATGGCAGAGTACCGCGAAAAAAACCACACATATCAGCAGCCAATCAAAAACTGCGACTTCAGTTTTCAAAAAAGTACGGAGAAAAGGATATTTCGTTTTGGAAAAATGTGTTATTCAGTGACGAGAGTAAATTTGAAGTTCTAAAATCAAGACAACCACCAAAAATTTGGAGAGCCAAAAATGAGGCGTTTGTGGACGAAAATATTACCCCCACGGTTAAGCATGGGAAGGGTCGGTTATGGTCTCGGGATGCATGGCGGCAACAGGTGTGGGAATTGAGCCTGAGCCTGCAATGAACAAAATTGATTACTTGAATATTTTGAAGGAAAACTTACAGCCTAGCGTCGCAAAATTGAGTTTGGATCATGCATGGGTATTCCAGCAGGACAATGACCCTAAGCACATGGCCAAATTTGTGAAAGAATGGTTATTGTATCGGACGCCGAAGCTGTTGAAACATCCCCCGCAATCTCCAGATCTTAACTCCATCGAGCATCTATTTCTATAAAAACGAGAGACTGTACCGTAAAGAATTATATAAGTTATAAAACAATTATTGAAGTAGTCAGCTACTAAATAATGTAAACTAAAAATTATTATAAAATTATTAATAAAATATAGCTCGACAATTTGCTTGTCGATTTCGAAAAGGACCCGTGTGTCTACAGCAGAAAACACTCAGTAGTATCATAGATACACTAATTTTCCACAAAATTTTGATTGCTGCAAAAAAATGTGTGTATGCCCATATTTTATTTTATTTCTGTGTATATTTTTTTAATTTCCACTTTTTTAATTATTAAAGATGACACTGCTTTACTAGCAAACTAGAAAAATGAAAAATATTTTAACGAAAACAAGTACTTGGATGTTTTTTTTTTATTGTAAACACAAATGCTTTCCATTCAGGATGGAAAAAAAAAACACAAGGACATCTACTTAAATGTTTTTAAACAGGTTTTATACTATTTTTAAACACATTTTTTACGTGTTTGCAGTAAATTTATACAGGTTTGTACCAGTGGTGTGGCGTGGAAAATTTTAAATGGTAAGTCGAAAAAAATATGCAAGGTTAAATTTACAATGAACCTAAAGTATAATAAAAGTGGTTTCGAAAGAAACCTTTTTTGGTAGATCCAAATGCAATACCTTAAAGAAAATTGATAGTAAGTAATAAAAAAATAAGGAACTTCACAAATGACGTTTTGTTAAATAAATAAATAAATAAATAAATAAATAAATAAATAAATACATAAATAAAAAATTAAATTAAAAAACTCCACGTATAATATTTACAAAATAGGTATATAGTGATGTTACTCTTGTAACGTATGAAAGAAAAAACACAGCTAGAAATAAATCTTAGAAAGCTCTTTACTGATTGACCATTCACTTAAGACTAACTTAACAAAACATCTTCATAGTTTACGAGTACATGGCTCTTATCTTTATCTCTCCGAAGAGACGAAGATAGAGACGTTATTCTATTGAACAACCTTTCCCGTTCAATTAACTATTTGCTTGACAAACAAGTGTGGCGGGAATGTTGCTTTATTAGTATAAGTATTACAAGTTAATAGCTATGTGAGTTTGTAATATGCCAATTACAAAAAATATTTTAAAAATAATTATTTTACAAAGTTAAAAATAGAAAAGGTGTAATAAAGGTGTAATAAAGGTGTAAAGGTGTACAAAGGTGTAATAAAGTGCACGCCTGGGTCGCGAGTGCTTGCACCCTATACATTATTAGAATTCAGAACAATGAATAAAAAAAGAAAACGCAATGATTTCCAAAATGAATGTGAATAAATTAATATTTTTTTTTTTTTTATATATATAGTAAGCGGTTGATGGTACTGATGCTAATACGGCCCACCTGACTCTGGTGAAGTACTCGGCACCTCAATCAATGTCTGCACATCTATAAATATTTTTTTTTTGCCTTTTGTACCTACAAATGAACTTCTTTATTGTCTTATGGGACCACAGAAACCACCTAGCTCTGACTCTCACGGTTTAGAGACCAATAAACAAATAATGAATTACAAGAAACCTCATTGGATTGCAGAAACCATCACTACATTTCGCCACTAGCGGCACTGAAGCCGTATTAACGAAACTAACCTGGACTGTTCCCAATAACAGCTGTGATCTCCTTAGACAAAGCCAATCTGCTTGCTGCTCACTGTGCAGCGAACTCCATGTCAAATTTTCCATGGCACAGGTCCACTTTCGCACTCGTACAGTTGCAGGGGTACTCAAAGGTCTTAACATACACAAATCTGCTGGTCCAGATGGTATCCCCCCATAGTTCGGAAGAGGTGTTCTTCTACGCTGGCAAAACCTCTGCGTAAGCTTTTCTGTCTATCCTACTTTTCAGGGCTCTTTCCGAGTAGATGGAAAAAAACATTTGTCCAGCCCGTCCCTAAAAAAGGCGAATCTTCCTCCCCGTCCAATTACCGACATATTGCACTTACGTCCCTTCTTTCCAAGGTAATGGAAACGCTGATAAAACGTCAGCTTATGAAATATCTCGATTCACGAAAACCCCTTAATGAACGGCAGTATGGTTTTCGTAGCAACAGGTCCACTAGTGATTTGATGGCATATCTCACCGAGAAGTAGATCCAATCCCTCCATCACTTCGGCGAAACTAAGATGGTTGTGCTTGATATTTCTGAGGCATTTCACAATGATGACAGTACCCTCAGTTTTTCATATTCGTTCCCTAACTCACGTCCTTGCTCTTCTGCCGTAGAAGGGGAACGGCAACGTATGTTAAACACATTAAATTCCGACCTGGACAGCATAATCAAAAAGGGTTCAACCAACAGAGTGGAATTTAATGCTTCCAAAACTTAATGCTGTCTTCTGTCTCTCAAGCGAAGCCAAAACACTCAACCATTATCCATGGATGGTACTTGCATCGTTGAAAGCGAAAGACTTGCCATTCTCGGTATGTGTATTAATAACCATCTTCGATGGAGCGATCACATATTCGAGATCACCAAAAATGCTGCAAAATGTCTAGGATTCCTTAAATGGTGCAAGAAATATTTTACCCCGTCTGATCTGGTCTCTATTTATAAGGCATTCATCCGCCCTAAGCTGGAATATAACGCCTATATCTGGTCTTGAGCACCCAAGACCGTTCTGCACATTCTGGATAGGGTACAGAATCGCGCGAGTTACATTATCAATTAATTCCCACACTGTACCACGGTTTTTTATTCACAGGAATTACGAATAAATAACTCGCGTTAAAACTTATAAGGAATAGAGACATTGTGAATTCCATACATTCACTAGAACATCGGAGAAATGTATCACGTCTCTTCCTGTTTTATCGTTTTTTTTTTTATAAAAAATGCTCCAGCGAAATAGCCAGTTGCATTCCTCTCCTTCAAAATTTCACTCCGCAATACGCGTTATGCTTCCAATGCACATCAGTTCACCCTTAAGCCCAATTTCGGTCGTACTATCAAATATAGGGATTTGTTTATAAGCCGAATGACACGAATGTGAAATAATCTACCAGGCTCTGTATTTCCCCATCACTACAACCTTCAAACATTCAAAGCCAACGTGCATAGGCTCCTCCTCTCTTTCCCCTTTTCCTAACGCCCGTGCCCTGAAACATCTCTCATGCGTCCTAGTTTAGGAAATAACTTTTTCGCTACGCGCTCTCTGTCCAACTTTCGATTACGAAGAGGAGTTAGGTCCGGGAATATATTTTGCAACAGTGCCTGACCATTGCCTCTGTGTATACCCGGTGTAGTGAAGTGATATTCCATCTGTCACTCATTTAACTATTTCGGGAATGTTGTATTTTTAAGCGACGAACCTGCTCCACGATTATTTTTTCGAGTTTCAGCCGTCTGGAACAACAACATATGCAATATTAATTTTAATGTTTAAGATCTTAGACGCCCTTCAAACTTTGTTGTTGCTTCAGTGGTGACATCGGCTATCCGCTTCAGAATAACATTACAGGCGACAAGTTTATTTTGGAATAAGTGCTGAAAGTTTTTAAACATAAGAGATAGAACTACCCCTGTATCAATCAGCGCCCAAAATCGATGGCCCTCAATGATAACCTCAGTAGCTACCAAAGGCTTTTCCGAACTACAAAAAATTATACTGCGCCGATTCTCTATAGCCACCTTTGAGAAACAATTAGAATTGTCGTGACCCAGCTTAGAATCAAAAGAACAAGCAACACCCATCGATAGGATTATTGGTACGCATTTGACCTAGTACGTTTAACGCGACAATTGGCTTTGACATGCCCTAGTTTCTCTCAGTGAAAACATTTCTTTGCCGAAGTGCTTGTATCTTTCCCGTCACACAACTTCCTTCCTTTCTTCCAACATTGACTGACCAGTACTTAGTTCATCAATATCTTTACTACACAACGCCCTTGGAAAACAGCACAAGAGGACTAATAGTTCAATAATGCTTTCATTGCTGTAGCTTAGCTTTCATTACTGTTTTACGGACATCGAACTCAGCTATGCCATGTATAATTAACACCAATAAATCATCTTCACTCCAATTTGCCCGTAGATTTCTTAGCCTGAAGGTTTTGTGTATTTTTTTTTTTTTTTTTTTTTTTCAAGCTTCTATATTGTGCTACCTCTTTCAGAAGGCGACCCAGATTCCTCTTTGGTGGAAATACTTCCTCAAAATCTTTACAGAAACTACCCCGGTCTCTGATGTCGGGATTCTAACGTTCATACCACCACTTTGAACCACCCAACAAAAATCTACCAACTCGGGCCAAGGTTTACAGATCCGATTTGTTCTACCTCACCCATTTAGCGGATTCATTGATTTCAGGTCTGAAATGAGGAAGATCAATCAGTTCATCTGATCTCTTTGACTTCAATGCCTTGATCAATTCGCTCAGTATTTGTGAAGATTCCCTGGTTGCATCACCAGCTACACTTTTACTTGCAACACCGCGATCACGAGGCATATTGATAATGCCTTTTTCTTGTTTTTTCACATCAACCTTCGACAGACAACAATTTGCCATGAACCGGTCGCTTGTATAGTTCTTTGAGGCGTAGGGGCTTTAATTATTATTATTTTTTTTTTTCGATCAATAATTTGTTTTATTTGAGCAGCAATGTACTATGAGTTTTCTTTTTGCCAGAAAAACAATTGAGTTGTATGTTTCCATAGTAAGGGATAATATTGCTAATTATATACTCTTATACCTACCCATACGAGTACCTATATACAGTAACGGACATAGAAGTCCGGACATAATAAAAAAACTAATTTTAGCAGTATAATTTTGGTGGTTTTAAAGATAATCCAGATCCATCTTTACCGAACGTTAATTTGTTGAAATACATTTCAGATTCGGAAAACAATAAACCAATTTCCGAAAAAAGTTTTTTTCAATGAAACTTAAAACAATTTGAAAATGTTTGTTAATACATTGTTTCATTGGAAAAAACAAGTGAGTAAATGTGTAAGCATAATATAGTTTGTATTCGAGTTTTCATTACAGGAAACAGGCTTCCCAAACTTCCGAGAACTGAAGATCCCTCTTTTTTTTTTATTACGGTTATTATCCGGTCGGGCATTGATGTAATCAGGCTGTGTAAAGTATCCAGTGTGATTTCGTCATACCACACTTTTTCAATGAATTTGTCCAACTCGGTTATTGTCCGTGGCTTCTTCGTCGCTACCTGAGCCTTAATTATGGACCAAAGGTTCTCAATCGGGTTCAGGTCAGGGCTGTTTCCAGGCCACTCCAATGTCGCAATACTATTCTCGGTTAGAAAATGTTTGACCTGGAATGAAAAACTGCATTTACAATAATAAAACTTTACGAACGTTTTGCTAATATTTTAGGGAAGATAAAAAAAATGGAACTTACCAATTTTGCGGGGTTAGAAGGCGCAGAATCGTCTTGGAAAATCAACTTATCTGAGTATGATAAGTGGTATTCTAAAGATGGTAGCAGATTGTCTTCCAATATTTTTTTATATTTTTCTGCTTTCACCATTCCATTTATTAAAGCCAGCCGTCCAACGCCGTGATAGGAAAAGCATCCCCAAATCATCCTTGAGCCTCCTTGTTTCACGGTTGTTTACCCAGTCCGGATTTCTATGTCCGTTACTGTACGCGTATATTACATGACGCAGCCGGTAAACTAGTACAATAAAACTGTAAAAATCAAATAGTTTAATTGTAAAGCGAGCAGTAATGGATTTTCCCAAACCACTACAATTGTGCCTGGATGGAAATTTGGGGGATAATTGGAAGAGATTTAAGACCCACTTCACGATCTATATGACCGCAACGAAAACGGACACGGAGGAGCAGTCAATTCAGGTAGCAAGATTTCTGAATTGTGCCGGGAGCAAGGCCATAGTGCTATTACCTTCGAATTTGCTGAAAACGAAAACAAGAACTACAATAAAGTGCTCAAAAATATTGAGCAATACTGTAATAGGAAAACGTCGAACATAATCTACGAACGTTTTTTATTTTATTCGAGAAATCAAACAAAAGGCGAACCTTTCGATCACTTCTTGAAAGACATATCAGCGCCGGTGGATACCTAGTTTTGGGGCGGAAAAAAATTCGATGGTGAGGGATCTTATAGTACTTGGAATTGGAGATGGATCTGTGCAAACCAACTACTAAAGCAAAGCGTCCTAACATTGACAAAGGCCATTGAAGGGCATTTTTCAGGTCACTCCAATGTCGCAATACTATTCTCGGTTAGAAAATTTTTGACCTGGAATGAAAAACTGCATTTACAATAATAAAACTTTACGAACGTTTTGCTAATATTTTAGGGAAGGTAAAAAAAATGTAACTTACCAATTTTGCGCGGTTAGAAGGCGCAGAATCATCTTGGAAAATCAACTTATCTGAGTGGTCTTCTAAAGATGGTAGCAAATTGTTTTCCAATATTTTTTTATATTTTTCTGCGTTCACCATTCCATTTATTAGAGCCAGCGGTCCAACGCCGTTGTAGGAAAGGCATCCCCAAATCATCCTTGAGCCTCCTTGTTTCACGGTTGTTGTCACGCACTCATCATTGAATCTTTCTCCAGTTCTTCAACCACACGTACTGTATTCCGTCAGAGCCGAATATGTTGAACTTGAACTCATCTGAGAAGATCATATTTTTCCAACCCATTATGGTCCAGTTTTCATGATCTTTGGCCCATTGCAGTCATTTTAGGTGCATTCGCTTATTTAGAAATGGTTTTTTGGCAGGTCTTCTTGCGTTCAAGTCAGCTTCGTGAAGCCTTCGTCTTACAGTCCGTGAACTTATCACTTATCCTCCAGCCTCTACAAAGTCTGTCCTTAAATCTCCAGCAGTTTTGAACCGATCACGCAGACTTATTCGTTATAAAAGCCGATCTTCAGCGCTGGAGGTCTTTCTTCTGCGACCCGTTCCCTCTTTTATTTGCAATGAGCCTGTTGCCTCGAATTTTTTGATGAATTCAGCCACTGAGAACTTGCTGAATTCCACTTTTCGCGCTATATCACGAACACTTAATTTTTTCATTTTTATAGTCATTATTTCGACTTTTGTTAGTTGTATTAATAAAATTATTTATACTTTCACTCAAACTACTTTTTTTTCAATGAACTATTACAAAGTGAACTAGAATCACGCTATCAAAGCCTTTTTATGCAAAATCCTAAAAAACTACCTGCTAGTTCTCAAGATAATTGGAGTTAAGGAATTTGTTTACCCTGTCCGGACTGTATGTACATTTGTACAGAAATTGCGGAATTTTTAAATGCACTTAATTTTTTTTCTCATAATATTAAAACGAAAATCCTACTAACACTACTATTCTTACAAAGTCTCTTGGTTTGAGCTGCATTTTGTACTGCATTGTGTTTAATTTTAAAAACTTTTTTTTAATTCCCAAGAGTTTAGCTCCAGCTTGAGTTCATGAGCGATAAAGGGATATTGCGAAACTTACCTGACTAACTCGTTCCCGAACTCAAGTGAAGTTGATATTATTTTGAGCAGGTATCTACTTAAGGGTGTTCAGATGATTCTTAACTTAGATTAAAAATGATTCGAAATTACGACTTTTACACTCCCTGGTTATATGGAAAGATATTTACATATGTGTATGATATAGCACCGTGGAAGGTTACGCCAAAACCAGTCTCTAATGCATATCTTAATTAAGATGTTGGATGTTGAGCAACTTATCGGAATAATGCACAAACGCCGTAGTTCATTTCCACAATAATTAGTAGCTCGCGACTTGGAGATCTGTATTTTTTATGATCATGATCTTCAGATGCATAGATAAATCACTTAGATTTGAAGCCGTACGAACATGAAGCTTTATGACGCTCGCTGCGATAAACCTGGTTTTCATTTCAATTTTTGCCACTAAATTGATAACTGCAATACACTTTTTTCGTTTTTATTTCTTTAAATCGCCGCTAATATGTACTAGGGATTTGTTCGCATCAAAATTGGTAGAAAGCCAAAAGATTTAATAATTCACTTCGAACAAAAGTATACATATTATACTCAGATGGAAACCAATTCGGGCACTGTGTATAGAATTGAGAAAAATATTTTGCATTCTCACTTTTCCATTCGAAGTATGTATTTCAAAATAACGTCAAATTAATTGAGTAACTTGATATGAATATTCTACGCAGAAAGCTACTGCTTTCCAGCATTACTAGTATTTATAAACGTAGATATGTTTATGTAATCTTCATCAAATTCATCGATTCGATTGAACATAATTCAGGTAAGTATATATGTGCCATCTAGAAAATATTGTGAAGGTGCGCACACTTTAGCCCTTGAAAATTTTATTTATTGCTCCACAGATTCGCCGTGGTATTCCAAGAAATGGCTGTTGGGACAGAGTTGGTACACGTAGAAAATACTAACTTGAAGATAACACAAAATGCCAATAAACTGGCGACTTTTTAATAATCGAATTAGCGTTCCGCGAAGTTAAAGGACCTAACAAGTGTACCCCTCTTCTACATACATACATACATATGAAAAGTCTATTGCTCCTCAGATTCGCCGTGGTATTCCAAGAAATGGTTGTTGGGACAGAGTGTGGTACACGTAGAAAATACTAGCTGGAAGATAACACAAAATGCCAATAAATGCGAAGTTAAAGGACCTGACAAGTGTGCCCCTCTTCTACATACATACATACATATGTAGCTACATAATATCCAATCCTCTTAGGATTGAGTGCAAAGAATTCACTCATGACTTTTTCGCTGCTAAAGAGGAATAACACCGGGTGCTACGGCCTTTTAAAAAGTTGGTGCCGGCTCATTAGTTAAGTACGTGAACCACTGCGGGGGAGACTCAGGTTCAAATTGCAGAAAAACCAACAAGTTTCTTCATCTCTCAAGTTTTCCATCTCTCGCAAACGTCTGACAAATATACGACGGAAAAGGCAATAAACTGCAGGTCACTTTCATTCATGTGAAGAAAAATATAACACGCGAGTGGCAGTGACTTCACTATGTGCTGAGATAGAGAGTCAAATTTCAGATAAAATGAAAATATTACTGAACCCAAATTTCGAAAAATCACATTCCAGTCAAATTGCCTTTTAATTTGGATTTTTTACAGAACCCCAATAGTGAGAATATTTTCATTATGACGATTTTGTGGGAACATTTTCGAAGTGGGAGTTGTAGAACCGTGTGTTGACGGATCAACAAACGACTACAACGATTTTACATTATTTCTAAGTATACTCGTACTAACAAGCCATCTTGGCTGCTTAACATCCAACATCCTAATTGAACTATGCATTAAAGAGTGATTTTGGTGTAACCAAGCAGTGTAAAAGCCGTAAATACTTTACCAAATTAAGAAGAAAACAGCATATGTACTGATGAAATCAATACGAACAGCAAGCCTAATTCAAATGCCATCCTGCGTCCGGACGTTCTCCCTTCTGACGAACTCCCTTCTACATCGACCAGGCGGGGCTCGTCCCAGTTAAACATCCCACGGACGGCCATGCAAAGAATTTTAAGAAGGGATTTGCATTATTTCCATATAAAATTCACTTTAGTTAACAACCTGCTTGCCAGAGACCACACAAGTCGCTTATTATACAAAATCAAGATCGTAATTTTTTTTTGAGAAATTGATTAGTCAGACGAAGCCCATTTTTACCTCAATGGCTTCGTCAATAAATGAAATTTGCTTTTCTAATTCAGGAGCGATAGAAGCATCCACTTCGCGTCAGGGGTTGGTGTGGTATATCTGCTGAAAAGACTACATCGCCCTATTTCTTTAAAGATGCAGATAACGGTAAGGTAACGCTCGAAAAGTTTTCATATCCGCAGCTGAGTTACCTATCCCGTGCCCGTATGTGGTTTCAACAAGACGGCGCTACTGCCCATACAGCCAGAGATACGATGACTATTCTTCGAGAAATGTACCCAGGCCGAATAATCTCAGAAAGTGGTGACATTGGTTGGCCGGTTAGTTTTACGGATTTAACAGCACCAGACACCAGAAAGGAAAGATTTACGAGAATAACCCCCAGTCTCTTGCAGTTCTTAAGAGGAACAGTAAGTCCACAAACTTTGAAAAAAGTGATGGAAAATTTCATCAAAAGATTGCAATTTTGAGAAAACCAAAACGGCGGTCACGTCAAGGATATCATTTTCCATTCTGTTGAGGCGGCAATACTTTATTTTAGTGCTTTTCATACTCTCGCTGCTCTATTAATCTGTACAGTTCACTCGCGACTTTCATACGAAGCAGACCAATAAAGATAAGTAAACTATTTCATTTCAGAACCGGAGGGCGCTAGTACATTTTCCTGGTCCTTCGAGCCGGATCTCTGAATGGATGTCGATTTCGGTTAATCGAATCGCAAAAACACAATTTAATTGACTCTTTCTTCGTTCGGCTCGGTTGTTAGTGCTCGGTAAACAATAGTTGGTAGTGGTGACAAAAAAAAAGGCTAAAAAAGGACGGTAATGTACTGTATGGTGATTTATGATACATGCGTGAAAAAATGTCAATCATATTTGTTGGGTTATTAACAGTTCAACGTGCAGGAACAAGACAAGTGTATACAAAACTGTTCTGCTATGCTAACAGATTTCAATTGTATTGCAGGTACCGCACATTACAGTCTGTGTCACAAGAAATTACTCGAAAGCAATATTATTCAAGTAAGTGATTTAATCAAATGGAGATGCTACCTAATTTACGTCAACAAGGTGGGCAAATTCTTCGAAAACTAACTATCTTAAGCAATACACTAGCGCACACCGATAAGGATGAGGATCGTCGATTTTCTAAGGAAGAAATTCAGGTGTACTTAGAGCAAGTGGCAGACAGTAAGAGGAAATACGATGAAGTTCAATTGAAAATAGTTAACATAAATGAGAATAACTCAGTTTCGGATTTTTCGAGGTTAAAACTAATTTGCTAAGACGGTTAAATGCATTTACCTGGGTTCCGTTATCACCCACACACCACCAACAGTCGTCCGCGGTAATTAACAGCACAATGCTCGAGTTAAATAGCCAATTATCTCGTATATTAGAACAGCAGAATAGGATATTGGAACAATTCAATGGTACAGTTTGGTCTATCTCAACCGCGCCTCAGGCTAACTCTGACCTCTAATTGCCTCACGTCAAAATCGAACTCAAAAACTAATAAATTAACATATACTTAGATAACTTTTTTAAGACCCTCTATATAACAAGGATGCTGTTTGCTAAAGGATGTTTGTGGCGAGGGAAATTACATTAGGGTCGGATGCAGCACGTGCTTTTCGCTACTAGTTAAAAATGTAAGCAACTAACTTCATGAGGGGTGCGCAAGTCCATTTAGATTGCCCATGCGTTTGTTTTTGAATATTTTATTTCTCATTTTCTTTTTTTCGATTTTAGGCTTTATTTGGCAGTTTTCTTTTTTATTTGGGCTACTTAGATATTTTTCTTATTTTGTTATTTTTTAAGCAACGTCTGTGATTGTTGAACGATTTTTTTCTCGGCACGTCCGAACTCCAACGTGGCTATCACCAAAGGGAAAAATTTGCCGAGCTGGAAGTAGAAGGCGCAGCTTTCTTGCCTGCATTTCCGATACAGCCATATCCAATATCCATCTGTCAATAGCTGTAAACCCTACAAATGGATTTAAGAACTTCAGATTAATATTTTGGTAAGGTGGAATTCAGTCGGTAGGATTTTTGAAATTTTGATTTTGACGGAAATGGGTGTTGTATCATATAATAAAATTCTTTAACACCCACTTACGTTGTTGATTTTAAATCGTCCCTACACACTTTGTTAAAAGATGACAATGTAAAGCCACCTTTAGTACTCTCTGGGGGAAATTTGAAATCGTTCCTCCGAATTTGCCTCTGAATATCCTTGAACATCATTGTTGGTGAGTATTGTTAGCACTCCATTTGCAATGATGGAGGGGAAAAAACTCCTCCTTAGCGGGAACCTTTCACAGCAATTATACAAAGAGCAGGTCAATTTTCATTTCCCTGTCTTCTAGCAATTCATCCAATTAAAGATACTCGGAATGTAACCCACGCAAATCCTGTTCTGCAGATGTTAATCGTATGAATGATAACGTATTGAATAAGTATTGGAAAAAGGCAATTTTCTCGTGGGGATTTAAAGGAATAAAATGTGTTTATTATGGTACATCTCATTTTTCGCTGGTGAAGAAAAAAATTGATAAAACTTGCTCTCTTTCACTCCTCTGCCTTTCTAGTTGGTCTGTATCCATTACTTATATGAATAATTGTATTATTTTATATAACACATTTTTTTTAACCTTCGATCTCCCTTGTCGGCTATTTTGCATAAAATTCTGAACAATTCGATTTTATTTTAACACAAAAGGAGCGCGATTCCGCTCAAAGCAATATTCAAAAGCAAAGAAATAAAAAAAAAACAATAAAAAACATCTAGTTGGTAAAGTTGAACCAACAAGGGAACTGCATTATGATACTCAGTTCACTTTATCCACAGCTCTTATCCTTATGCCCGCAATCACCAATTGAACTAAATAGACGCAACTCCACCCGCGTATGTTTCTCCTCGATTCACAGAACCACTCCATTTCCAGAGAATGTTTTGCTTCCAGCAAGAGGACTCCAGTTTCCGATAGTGGTGGTAACAATGCACTGGTATGCAATATGGAGTGCTGTACATTTCATTTGCGCTACCCCGCCATTAGTCGAAACATCCAGCAGCAGCGATCCACTTACATTTATTGAAAAATATTTTTCTTCCTTTACATCAACGCACATGGCATTTGGTGAAGTTTATTGCATCCTTAGGCCAGAGAACGTGCTCAAAATGATTTCTGCCATTTGCAATTCCGACGCTCACTTGCTATATTGCAAAAGTCCAACATAGTGCAATATACGAGTATCTGTCTAGCGAAAACATATGGCCAGCGATGCTTTCAGTTGTCCCAGTCACAGCTGAAGGCGAACAAAGTGAGAATCGGCTAAGCGCCCAACGTCTAATTACTATCGACAATTTGCTTATTCCATTTAACAAGTCCTAAGCTAAAATGACTTTTAGTAGACGCTCTACCACCAATTTAACTCGACTTGTATGCACTTTCATCTCGCCACCCATTACAAAAGTGAGGTAGAGTTAATCTGTGAGTAAGGGCGGGTAGAGTGTAATGAGGTCGTCAGAAGATTAACATTGTTTGAAGCATTACCGATGTGTAGCTTCCGGATCACAGGATGGACCCAGTCAGACTATTGGAATTTCTATTTCAGAATGAGAGGAGACTTTTCGGAGAATTTGCTTTGAAAAGGGTCCTATTGGACCATGTTGTTTACACACGAACCACAAACGTGATATGTTGTACGAATGGCGTGCTTGCTGGGTCACTGAACTCGCTGACGAAATTGAGGACGTTAAACACGTCGGGGACTGAACGTTAGACGAAATTTAAATTCAGGTGGAACACAGCAGATGTGTGCTGGAAATTGTTTACTTGCAATTAGTTTAATGTGAGGAGCTTATTGGATTCTCTTACAAACTGTGCATTGTTTCCCCGTTGAGTGCAGTTCATGATTTGATTAAGGTAGCTGTGTTCTGGATCCAGGTTGCTAATTTGAGTGAATTGTTTTTAATCTGTAATCAAAAGACCAGACCTGTTTGGCGATTTAATTACCTATCTACAGCTAAGCCCTGATGGTATAGTGTTTACGGATAAACGTTGAATTCAATCGCATTGTAGTACCTACACGGAGATGGTAAGAAATAGTTACTGTTGTTGTGGAATTTTAAGTTAAGGTAGAAATAATGTCTACATTATATTGTTAACCTTTTTGCATCTGTTCAGCAGAGTGTGGGCACACGTAGACTAAAAAATAAGTAAATACAATGGAGAAGACCTACCGGTTTTTGCCATTTCCGAAGGCATAAAGACTGGTAGACGCTTAAGGTTGCTATATCGGCACGGAACGGAACATCAGCAAAGGACCCGCAAGTTGCACACTACATCGAACTTGGTCAAAATTGGTTTTTATTTTGTAAATCAAAAATTTATTTGAAAGTAAATCAGAGTGAAACACGAAATAGAAGTTAAATGCAAACATTCTTACACACACAAACTCAAAAGAGCTGCACGAATCCACACCTACTTGTAGGCAGACCTGTAACGTAATTATGTATTTTCGTACTGAAGTATAACTTAAGTACAATTACCTCGTACTTATTTTTTTTTTTAAGTGCAAGTACAATCCCTTGGTACTTTTACTTAAAATTTGCAAATACCAGTACCGGGAATTGTACTTGTACTTGCAATTCCTTCTAAGCACTTGAAAAATTGGTTATGTACTTAAACATTGACACAAATAGTGACAAACGTTTGAAATTTGTTGGTTATTGCTTGAACGTTTTTGTTAATTTGTTTGAACTTGTTTAGTTTTTCAAATAATTGGAAACAAAAAACTAACTAAACAAGCTGTTTCATGACAGTTTTACTGCAGAATATTTGACAAACGATCACCAGAGGTACTCGAACCAGAGTCTTCCGATCAGTAGCCCGGGCACATAACCATTAAACTACGGCCTCCATACATACTCAAATTACCGCAACTGATATTAGGTATTGCTGATATTATATTCTGAGGACCCAAAATATATTTTTATCCTTGTATATACGATAGAATTCTATATTTATTGTTACCATTTATATACAGGGTGCGGCACAAGTAACTATACGATGTGAACAATTTGTAACTTCTTTGTTTGCGAATATTTCATATTTTTTACTTTTCTATTTCACAGATTAAACTTGGGAGATATAGAAAATGGAATCTACTTAATTGCGCATAGAACTATTTAAGCTTGTTTTCCTATTCCTTGAAAATGATAGTTCAATAATTAATAATCAACCTGCACCCAGAAGATTTTATGGTGAACTGCTCCAACGGATCCAAGCATTCGTTGGGACTGTGGAGATTCAAGACGTACGGGAAGGCCTAGAGCTGACAGATCGGTCGAAAATATTGATGTTATGAGACAGAGCATCGTAGGCGATCTGCCCTGTCGCACCACACTCTGTGCTGACTGCACTCTTCAGCGGATTTTGATAAAGGATTTGCACCTCTTCACGTACAAAATCCAGCTTGTCCAAAAAGTAAGTCCTGGAGACCTCGCATAGCGTTTGGAATACGGAAGAGCAGTTTTAAGTCTCGTTTTAAGAAGTAATTTTTATAGAAAACACAGGGCTTTAAAAATGTTTTATTAATTCATAAAGTATAAAGTATAGGATTATGTATGAAATAGCATATAGCGTAAATGTCCTTCACGGCTTTGCTAGCACATACGCAATCTTTCGTCGAAATTTTCCATGACCGTTTTACATAAATGTGGCTGAATTTCATTGATACAGCGCTCAATTTACTCCTTCAAAGTGTGGGTGGTCATGGGTTTGTTGGCATAAACCTTAGACTTCAAAAAACCCGAAAGAAAAACGTCCAAAGGCGTTAAATAGCATGATCTGGGCGGCCAATTCTGATCACCAAAACGGTGATACGACCAGGAAATGACTCATGCAGTAATTGAATTCTTTATCAGGCTGTATGGCATGTGGAACCGTTTTATTGAAACCACATGTCGTGCCTGACCAGCCGCATTTTCAAAGAAGAATGGTCAGATAATGCCTCCAGACCAAACAGTAACACGTTGTAGATGCATTTGTTTCTCAACCACCACTCGTGGATTTTCTGAACCCCAAATTCGACAATTTTGACGATTAGCAAAGTCATCAAGATGAAAATGAGCCTCATCGCTGAAGATGATTTTGTTTGAAAAATCAGTATCCACTTGTTCTTGTTCCATAATCCATTCAACGACTCTCGCTGTGGGTGGTCAGTAGGCTTCAATTCTTGAGTCAATTGCACTTTGTATGCATGAAGATGCAAATCTTTTGTAAGAATATGCTATAGACAGACAGCTTCTCGAAATGTCCAATTCTTAACGACAGTGCCGAATTGATATTCCTGAACTCTCAACAACACTCTCACGAACTGCTTCGATGTTTAGTGTTGATCGACTTATTGAAGGACGGCCAGAGTATCTAAGATCAAAAAATCATTTATTCTCCCTGAATTTTTGAATTAATCTCACAGTTGATGAAGTTAAATCACTATTCCGACCATATTTTGTAGGAAAATTGCGAACTGCTGCCAAAACTTCATCATTTTTAAAATATTGCTCAACAATGAAAACTCTTTGTTCTTTCGTGTAGCACTTCATTTTTAATAACACTAAACTGTGAGCTGTCACGCTGTCTTTTTTTTCGTTGGCAACACTTTACCTCACAAATGGAGCAAAAGCCAAATCTTTAGTGAGTTTTGGGGCACCCTGTTCCAATGGTTCTTTAATGTACTTAAGCATATGTATACGGCCCGCTATCATGCATTCAGTAACCAAATTTACTCAGTTCAACGTTAACCCGCATTTTAATCATCTCTTACCGGATTCGTATTGTTTTTAGCTGGTGCAGCTGTGTCATAGGAAAGCAAGCAACATCAGTCAGTGGCGCTCAGCAGTACAGAAGCTGAGTTCGTTGCCATATCACGCGAATCTAAAGAAGTGGTAAATTTCAGGAACTTGTTTATCGAATTTGGATTTACTGATTCCATCAAAAGTTCAATTGAACTTTTTGGATGCGATTTAAATGCGCAACAATCGGTCAAGAATCCTGTCTACCATAACAGGACAAAACATATTGAAATAAGGGCACACCACATTCTCGAGGTTTTAGTGAAGGCGCTAATTGAACTAAAGTACATCTGTGGCGGCATGCATTGAATATGCGTCTAAACCGTCCGTGTAAACACGCAGTCTTGACCCAGCCATCTGCTCATGCGAATGGCTGCTTACATGAACAGAACTTCTTTTTGACGTTTGCTCATATATTCTTGGAGAATCGCCGACCGGCACGTGGCTCATGTGGATGCAACTCTTACTTCCTAAAATTAAATTCTATAAAAATGAGTGGAATCTTTTGAATAAAGTTACGTTTGTTAATAAGTTATAAAGAAAGTTTGTGTTTGCTTTATAATTTTCCTCATCAATTGGTGACCCAGACTGTTGCATCAACTAAAAGAAAAAAAACAGTCATCGAAAGCGTGCCGGACAAATAATTTTGCAAAGCCTCCTGTGCTCAAGCCGCTGCCGGATTTGTCCCATTCGCCTAAGCTTTTACGCTGAATCCGACTTCGCAAGAGGTCAGCAGCGCCAAGCTAATCCCTGCGGATGCCGCCGTCGTTCGCTGCGTCCCCGCATTAACCGCAACTGTACCTCACGTCGAAGTCCTTTCACCCCACAAGAGGAATAGGACGTCAACAACGCCTGCGCTCCATTTGTACGTTTCAGCTCACATTCAGCTCATTTCTAGATTCCTTGATTCGTCTCAACTGTTCAGCGCCACGTTTCCTTAGGGTGACCCGATTTTTTGAGTAGCTGGTTGATGAATTCCGCGATAGTATTATCTTCGTGCCGCAATGTATGACAAATCCACTGCCACTTTCTCCCCCGTATTGTTGATGCCTATAAGTTCTTGACCCGGTCTCTGATATAACTTTTGGTTAGAGATGCATTGAGATAATGCGCAGGCATCTATTTATGAAGGTTTGTAGCTTTTGAGTGATAATGGTAGTCACCTTCCACATACTACCACCCATAGAGAATTGCCGATTAGACGTTAGAGCGGAACAATCGCATCCTAGTTCTTGTGCTGGAAATATTGCTTTTCCAGTTTTTTGACAACATTTCGAACGCAGCTTTAGCTTTCCCAATTCTCCTGCTCGGGTTAAGTTCTGTGCCACCACCTTTGACCGAGACAATGCTTCCTGAATATAGAAAGCTATCAACTTGCTCGACCTGTTATCCAGCAAAGTTGGGTTGAGCGCGCGAGTTAGAAATGTTCAAAGTTCTTGTTTTTGATGTATTTATCCTTAGCACCACTTTCTTGCTTCACCTTCCAAACTATGATGATATGAGAAGACAAACACCGTCAGCGTAATCCAGATGTTTTAGCTTCCCTCATGACTTCCATGGTTTCCCTCATTCAGTGATGACTACCAGAGACAACAGTAATGAGAGTGTACAACCATATCGCATACCGCTTTGGACTTCGAAGTTCTCTAACACCTTACGAGTGTGCAAAACGTTACACTTACCTGCAATTTAAGCAGCTTTTATAAAAACTATGAATTTTTTTGGGATGCCTCTCCTGCGCAAAGCAGGAATTCAAACTAAAGAAGGCTTTCTCAAAATCAATGAACAGCAGATGTAGCAGAGACTTGTACGCAACACACTGGTCAATGATGATCCACAAGGTATTTATGTGGTCAATGCAGGACGATATGGGGCGAAAACATATTCAAGCGTAAATCGATTCATTTCGAACCGCGGAGTTATGGTAGTGCTGTCAGTGTCAAAATAACATGTAATTCTAAAATAAACCAGCAGGTGGCCCACCCTTTACTTTCCCTTGTCCATGACAGTTTAAAGAAATCGGATTCATTACACTTATTTACTAGTTGTTGCTCGCACTAAGATACTATGGTACAGGAAGTTTCCACTTAAAGTAATGCATGATAATCTATTGTTTATTGTAGTATGTATTCAGATTTTAGAATGTTTCTGGAGATATAATCAAAGTCAGCCAACCATCCGTAAGTAGGATAGTTCAAAAAAAATATACACCTCATTTGTTTAGAAATTACGTATGTACGTTAGATTTTATGATATTACAAACTTCACTGGCTTTAATGGATGTGTGGATAGCACACATATTAGTATTACCAGTCCAGAAAAGCCTCCTCCTCCTTCGCTGAAGTATTCAGAAGCAAACAAAGACATTTTTCATTATATGTTCAAATTATTTGCGGCCCATCATTAGAAACATACGACATTGTTGATGATAAAACGGGATCTAACCATGACAGTAGAATTGTTGAATGTAGTCTTTTACAGAGGCATCTTGAATCGGAAGATTTAAGTTTGATCCTAATGGGTGACTCGGCATATCTCGTGACTAGGCATAAACTTCCGCTATCTACTGACTCCCCCATTAATGAGCAGAGTACGGAAATACAATTATACTCATATTCAAAAAATTAACACAGTGAAAGCGACAAAGGAAACCAATCTTTTCTTGTTTGCAGACTGTTATGAATACAAAATTGGCAACAACCAGTCACATCATTGTTGCTAGATATTTCTGTTCTTTACAATATTTACATACATATGTAGGTATGTCGACGGCTGGCGTAGAGAACTAGTAGACGAAGATAATGATGTTAATGATGTGCTTGAAAAGTTGCTCATGGTTTCAAATGCTTGGTTTTTCTATGTTATTGGATGTTTGTCAGACGTTCGTGAGAGGTGAGACCGTGGGAAGACTTTTTTTTGTGTTTTCTGGAATTCGAACACCGAATCTCCAGCTCAGTGATCGCACACTTAACCACTGATTAATATACATAAGTAAGTAATAATAACAGAATAAAAATTTTGTTGATAAATTGTTCGAAGCATTTTCCTTACATGTTCCTAGATTTAGCAAGAAGGTTGCTAGGAAGCTACCGTGGCATAATAAATGCCTTTCCAATCTTAAGAATGTTAAAAATAAAGCATTTAAGTTATATAAATTAACTAATAATGAATGCGACCGTGAATATTTCCGGAGATTGAGTAAGGAACGAATTCTTAAATGCATTCCTATACAAACAATATGTATTGAATTCTGAGTCTTATTTAAAAAATAACTCAAAACATTTCTGGCAGTTTGTGAATATAAAAAGGAAAACGAATGGTTTTCCCGTAAATATGGAATTAAATGGCCTTACCGCCAATGATTCACAAGGAATATGTAATCTGTTTGCGGAATTTTTCCAAACTGTTTATAGAAGACCTGATAATTGTTCTAAATACATTGAACATTCCGTAAATGAATCCTCCATAAACATTGGATTTTTACAGCTTTCTGAACTTGATGTCCAAAATAGCCTTAGTAAATTAAAGGCAGATACTAGTTCTGGTAATGACGGCATTCCCCCTATCGTCTTAAAGTTATGTAAAAATTCCCTACCACTAACGATTTTATTTAACTTATCGTTGGCTACAGGAAATTTGATTTAAATGTAGAAATGGTCTTACATAATTCCTATCCATAAGTCTGGAAGGAAGCAATTAGTAAATAATTACAGAGGAATATCCAAAATTTCAGTCATACCCAAATTATTCGAAAGTTTGGTGAAAGATAAAATTATTTTTGATGTTCTAGAATACATTTGTCCTGCTCAACACGGCTTTGTTAGTGGACGATCTACATCAACAAATTTAATAGTGTTTTTAAATTATATTTCTCAGTCATTTGAAGAAGGTTTGCAAGTTGATATTATATATACAGACATTGCAAAAGCCTTCGATACTGTTGATCATAAGCTATTGCTGTTTAAACTTAATAAAATCGGCTTGCATTCAAGTTTTTTAAAATGGGTTTCAATTACCTATTAAATAGGGAACAAATTGTTAAAGTTGACAGTTGCACTTCCAATTCTATCAATGCTTACTCAGGTGTACCACAAGGTAGCCTTCTTGGGCCAATATTTTTTATTCTTTTTATAAATGATGTATCTAAAGTCATTAAGCATTCTAGGTGCTTGCTTTATGCAGATGACCTAAAATTGTTTTTGAAAATAAAAAATGTAAATGACTGTTTTAGGCTACAAAGCGATTTGGATAAAATCGTCAGCTGGTGTGAGCGTAACAAATTAACTTTGAACACTTCTAAATGTAAGGTCTTTTCGGCATATCGGCGTTTTTTCCCGGTTAATATGTCTTATTTTATCAAGGGTAGCCGATTAGAAGCTGTATGTGAAATGAATGATCTCGGTGTAATTTTCGACACTAAACTTACTTTTAATGCGCATATCGATTATGTCATAGCCAAATCGAACGCAATGGTGGGTTTTATCAAACGTAACACTAAAGAATTTAGTAATCCATACACATTAAAAACCCTTTTTGTTTCTATAGTTCGACCACTCATTGAGTATTGGAGTTTCTATAAACAGAGTTGAGAGAATACAGAAACGCTTCACCAGATTCATAATATCCAAACTTGGATGGGATTTTATGCCCTCATATAATAGCAGATGTGCTCTATTAGGGCTAACTTCATTAGAAAGAAGACGTGAGATTCATGCAGTAATGTTTGTACAGGATGTTTTTGTCTATAAAGTGAAATGTACGGAGATATTAGAATTGCTCCATATGTATGCTCCGATAAGAACCCTAAGGGAGAGTCAGTTTTTATACGCTTATGCTCATAGACTTAATTATCTTTTAAATGAGCCTATTGCTAGATCTACACGCTTATATAATCTAGTTAGCAACATAGTTGACTTTAATCGTAGTAGAACTACAATTAGAAGTTTGCTTCAATTTGAATTGCTGTAATTTAATAAAGTTTTATCTGTAATATATACATTATGTACTTATTTATAAATATATTATACCAGATATGTAAAATTTTGTAAAATCTGTATATCTTACTCCGTAGATAAATAAATAAATTAATAAATAAAATGAAGACGAAAGATGTACATAGGTCGTACATACTTGTTTGTATCAAATAACAACTCTTGGATAATTTCTTTGCAATAAATTATAAGAAATTGGTACAAGTTATCAAAAGTGAAAGATTGACTAGTGGATCGCACGCAGTATTTATCCTTAGAGTACTGAAAAGCTTCATGTCACTGACACGAAAATTGTTATGGGAGCATATTTAAAGGACAACATTAACCCCAGCTCTTCGACTTGTGCGTTTGTGTTGGAATTAGAAAATAAAGTGCTTGACAAATTGTTCATGGTTTCAAAGATTGTTCATGGTTTCAAAGACAAAGACTATTCTAATTTCTTAAAATTGTGAGAGCCGTGACGCAGTGGTTAAGTGCGCGATCACTGAGCAAGAGGTTCAAGGTTCGAATCCAAGAAAACACAAAAATAAAAGTTTCTCACGGTTCCACCTCTCGCGAACTTCTGAGAATAAAATTGTCATGAAAAAGCTTTTCTCAAACGAAAAAATTGGCCTTCCGAAACGG
The DNA here is from genome assembly GCA_963082735.1 of Pocota personata. Classification (NCBI taxonomy): domain Eukaryota; kingdom Metazoa; phylum Arthropoda; class Insecta; order Diptera; family Syrphidae; genus Pocota; species Pocota personata. The sequence continues at coordinate 59,808,974 of OY720429.1, read as the reverse complement.
CATAAAACCTAACCATTCGTCAGGCGCACAGCACGAGTGGCTACGAGAAGCCAAGCCCTGTATTGGGATGTTAGCTCCAGAATATTTATTTATAATTTTATTAATTTCTTAAAATATCAATTAACAGCACGTTATAGCTTCAAAAATGTTAGTGTTTCTAGAACTGTTTCGCTTAAAACCGTGACAGACCAAAATTAATCGCGATTAACACCCGATCCCACTTAACCATAATCCCTACCAGCAATTTAATCCTGATGCATCGGAACTGAATGATCCTGAAAACCACTCATACCAACCACTTTTACCGCGGTCAGAGTAAATTTACTCTAATAAAAAAAAAAATATTATCGAAATTCCAGTTCAATTGTAAATACGCAATGTGAATTTCGTCGTGAGTTCGACATCATGGGTTCAGTCCGCAGGCAATTTGTCGCACCGTGGAAAAGTCTGAGCGTGACTACACCCTTTTAGACCTTAAGCCACCAACCAGACAGATATCGATGCGAAGTGAAGAAAACATAACCGCCGTAGCGGCCAGTATCGAAGAAGACCCAAAAAAGTCGATTCCTCGCCGATCAGCTGAATTGGGCATCGCCAGAGAGTCAACCAGGCTTATTTTGCGGTTGAATTTGGGCCTACATACATATAAGATTATGCTGACGCATGAATTGAAGACGGACGACAATGCCGTGAGTTCGCTAATTGAGCGCTGGAAATGTTGGCCGGAGATCCGAATTTTGGCCAAAAAATCATCTTCTCGAACGAGGCCCATTGTTGGCTCAGCGGCTACATCAACAAGCAAAATTTCCGTTATTGGAGCGACCACAATCCACAAGTGTTCCACAAAGATTGACTGTTTGGTGTGGTTTATGGCACGGCGGCATCATCGGACCTTATTTCTTTCGAAATGAGGAAGGAGATACCGTTACTGTCAATGGTCCCCCATATAGAGCGATGTTAACCGACTTTCGGTGACCAGAGCTCGACATTGATATATCCGTGCTGTGGTTCCAACAAGATAGCGCTTCATTCCATACAAGCGACGCAACGCTCGAAGTGATGAAGGAGAAATTTGGCGACTGGGTCATCTCACGGCGAGCGTTCATTAGTTGGCCGCCGCAATCATGCAACTTGACACCCCTCGATTATTTTCTCTAGGGCTAGATCAAGTCCTTAGTCTACGTTAACAAGCCAACCATTTTGGATGAGCTCGAGGCCAACGTTCGAGACGATATTGCCGGAATAACGCCGCACATATTGGACCTAGTCATCAAAAATTGGACCAACCACTTGAAACACTGCCAGTAAAGCCGAGGTGGCCATTTAAATGATGTGCTATTCCATACATAATGGCATGAATGTAGCTTCAAAATGAAGTCAGAATCAATTTCATATCTCACGACGTTGTTGTTTTATTTAAATTTATTTTCCTATCATTCTTATCTTGTCACCCTATATAATTTCATCATCAACGCACTCATTGATATGTAATAAGCGAATTTCATAATTTTCATTAAATGTTCTAAATTTGAAAAACGAGGATATTTATGTATATTTTACAGCCATTCCTGTCCATATTCATAGAAAAGTCTACACCAAATTGCGGGAGGATCTTTTGTTCAGATAATTTTGTATTAAATAATCAGCTAAGAAGCAAACTATGATATGATTAACTTTTCAATGCGTTAAAAAAATGACGTTGGTATTTCGATTTCCTTCAATTAAGAACCTTTATTTATTTTTCCTCGCTGAGTAATGTCACATGCGAGAGTATTTCAGTTGGTTCAGCATCATCAGCAGCCGAACAAAATAATTTCCGCGGTAACAAACACTGAGCTACAGTTTTCGCTGGCAACATAAATTCAAAATGAAAACAAAATTAGTTTGCAGAACCAATTGTAATGCATCAAGTTATACAACTGCGAGTAGAACATATTATTTTATAATGTGGTGATTATATGCGTCTTTTCACAACACTGTGATGATGAGTTTGATTAAATATTTGTATTATTATTTTTATTTATATTATTATTATTTCTGTTTTAACCCACTATTCTCCACAAACGCTTTCCCAGCACTTTGTTGAAATTTAATTGTAGCGAAATTTGTAGTTGTGATGTAATCTTTCATTATTTTGGTAACGGAAATCTAAATTCTAATTCGTATTGACGTAGTATTTAAACATAAAAATATTCCCAAGGAATATAGACGAGCCTCTACAAATTAGTATTACGTGGGATTAGTTTTAATTTTTCAGGTAATTTGAAGCAAGATTATTTTTCTCAAATAATCTATTCATTAGGCTTTATTAAGTTAGGTTAGGTGTCTGTCCCCGCTCAGGCCGGGACACACTTAGACCAAGAATAGGTCCATTGTGATACCACAAGAACCTGATTTCCAGCCAGTGTAACCGGTGCTGTATTAACCCTTTTCTCTTCCGCATCTATATGCAGAACCATCTAGATCCATAGACAAAAGTCTCTATTTTGTAAATATCAATCCTGCCCAAATCGTTAACAGCTTCATAGAAGTATTTCCCTAGGATATTCCTCCTCAACATTGATAAGGCAGGACAGGTGCACAAAAGGTGAGTAATAGTTTCCTCCTCCTTCTACAGAAACTGTTAGAGGGGACACCCAGGGCTATTAGAATACAAAAGCTTATCGACACATTTCTGATTAGATGTGACCTACCTGATAACCCTCTAGTAAACGAATTAAATGTCAGTCACCATAGGTTGGAATAACTTTGTAATAATTCCACATGTTTTTGCATATCTATAGTTTTAAGTTATTTATTTTGATATATGTGCATGTTAATTTATAAATTTTGTTAATTTATACATTTGTTAATTTATTTAGGTTACTTATCTTTTTGTTAATTTATTTATCTTGTTTTTCATTTCATATTTTATACATTTACTTATTTAGTTGTAAGTTTATTCATTTATTAATTTACTTCTTTTTGTTTCGTTAGTTAACTTTTTCATTTATTTATTTATTTAAGTTAGTTAACTTTTTCTTTTTTCGTTAATTTATTTATTTTCCAATTTATTTATTTGTTAACAAATTTATTCGTTAATTTATTAATTTGTTTATTCATTTGTTAATTTATTCATTTGTACATATGTACATATTTTTGTAAATTTTGTTAGTTTAATCATTTATTTTTCATTCTAATTTATTCATCAATCTTTAATATATTATATTTGAGTTAAGTTATTTCCTATAATTTTATTGTTGCTTTGAATAAAGCAACTTATTCATTTCATTTACTTAACTTTCTCTTTCTTTTTTTTTTTTTCTTTTTTTTTTCTCAACCAAATGAGGGTTTTTTTTCGTTGTTTCCCCTCAAATAATAAATCACAAGTGTACATATATATATATCATATCTCTGTACGTAAATTGTGTGGTGGCGAACCTTTACAAATTTAAAACGAAATAAATATCTATCTATCTACGAGGGCAAGGTGAAAAGTTCTCGGCCTGACAATGAAAGACTGCGATTTTCAGTTAAAAACTGATTTTATTTTTCTACATAATCTCCCTTGACTTCAACACACTTGGTCCAGCGTTTCTCCAACATAAGCATTCCTTCTCTGAAGTGAGAGTTTGGAAGGCTGTGAAAATATTCATCTACGGCCCTTTCAACTTCTGCATTGGATGCGAAGCGCTTCCCAGAAACAAATTTCTTCAAGTTTGGGAACAGATGGAAGTCTGAGGGTACCAAATCAGGTGAATAGGGGGATGGCCGAGCAAATCGTACTCCAAATCCCGCAGTCTTCCCATTGCCAACGCACACTTGTGTACGGGTGCATTGTCCTGTTGAAAGATGATTTTTTTCCTCTTCAAGCAAGGCCTCTTCTCGCGAATTTTGGCATCCAACTGGTCAAGAAGGTTGGAGTAATATTCGTCTGTAATTGTTCTGCCTTTCTCAAGGTAATCAATCAACAGGATCCCTTTCGCATCCCAAAACACACTGGCCATGACCTTTCCGGCAGATGCGATGCTTCTTTGGCGCTGAACCACCGGCTCCACCCACTGCTTCGACTGCTGTTTCATTTCTGACGTGTAGTGGTGGACCCATGTCTCATCCATGGTGAAAAATAGCCGCACAAAATCGGTCGGATCCCTATTGAATCGGTCCAAAGATTGCCGCGAAAATCGTTTGCGCATTTGTTTTTGATCGGCATTCAGTAAATGCGGCACCCATCTTGCGCAGAGATCTCGCATCCCTAAGTTTTTGTACAAGATGTTTTGCACCCTCTCTTTCGATATACACACAGCCTCAGCTATCTCACTCACCTTCACTCGCCTATCGTCCAATACGATATCATGCCCTTTTTCGATGGTTTCTGGTGTGGTTGCGGTTTTTGGCCGTCCTTGACGTGGGTCATCTCCGAGGGACGTGCGATCACGTTCAAATTCAGCTGCCCACTTCTTAATGGTTGACATGGAAGGAGCAGAGTCCCCGTAAACTTTTGTCAACTTTGGATGAATTTTCTTAGGGGTTAACCCATCCAAAACGAAGAATTTTATCACCGCACGATATTCAAGCTTATCCATTTTAACGGAAAACACGCAAGACGTCTACTGCAAAAATTCGTGTAAAGAAACTACTTGAGAGAACAAGTTGAAACTTGGCATACGAACTAATGAGAAGTACACCCAGACAGAAAACATACATTTTTGCTGATTGGAGCGCCATCTCTGCGTCAGGCCGAGAACTTTTCACCTTGCCCTCGTTCCTGGGAATTCCATATGAGATTGCCATGTAGATTAGAATGTATCATATATAGACGTCAATCAGTATTTCCAGTGTCTTTAAGAGGAAGGAGGATAGGCTGATTGGTCTTACCGACTTTCGATATGGCGACCACTTTGACTGTCCTCCAGGAACTGGGGGTATAACCAAAAATTATACAGCTTCTAAAGATTAAGTGAAGCCATGTCCTCAATATATCAAAGCCCCATTGCAGTTTCACTGAAAAAATTCCACCGAGTCCAGGTGATTTGTAAGGATGAAAACTGTGCACTGCATAATGTAGTCTTCGATGAGTGACAGTATCCTCGGCACCGAAAGTTCGACTCTTCCATGCACAATAGCCTATATCTACTTTACTATCTGGAAAGTGGGTATCCATCCAATGTCATTCAATGTCTCTGCTAGACATGGTCCAGTTTTTTTTTTTTATGGAACTAGCTATATGTGCAGACTTGGACAAGATTTTCCTTATCCAAGAAGAGTCACTCGTCCTTTCTATGCTTTCACAGAAAAAAATGCCATGCAATTGCAAAAATGCCATGCAATTGCTTGAGCTTTCCCTATCTCCGACTTATATTTCCTTAGACTGTTTTTATATAGAGCCCAATCTTCAGGGTCTCTAGAACATTTTGCTTTGTTAAAAAGCTTTCTGTCATCACGCCTAAGCTCGCTCAGTGTAGTATTTCCCAACGACTTACCCCCACTCTTGTTTCTGCTAACTGGGCAGGCTTTTCGTAGGGCCTATTCATTGTCTCGGTTAGTGCGTCTGTTTTTTAGGTAATCATTCAACTTTGCCTTATACTTTACTCAATCCGTTTCTCTAACCTTCCTCAAGTTTTATTAAATAGTAAAAGAAATTACAATACGAGTATGTATGTACCTCGTACTAGGACTTTAAGTGATTTTCCAATAAAATCTACTCGAATCTACTCCGATCCCATTTTCCAAAAGTGGAAGCTTCGGTGTCAAAAAACGAACTTAGCTCATTCTGTGAGCCGGCTTAGATAAATTCAATTCTACAATGCGCTCATCTCGTTTGGAGCTACATATAACATAGGTGACGGACAATAGGTTTTACTTTTTAACCGATTTCGTTTAGAAGAGGCGGCAAGACAATAAAATCATCTGTGGGTTGCTGCATAAGCTTTATATAACCCACTTCTCGACGTTTTCCAAGAGAATAAAGATTTAAGAGAAGAAGGCGGTCACTATAACACACAGTTTATATTAGCAGGCGATATGAATATTGATTTTCTTAGTGGATCGGCCAATCATACAAATGATCCAAAAAAATACAATTGAAGTGGAAAATTTATATAAACAAATTATACCGGAGCAAACTAGAATTACGAACACCACTACTCGTAAAGCACTAATCGACTATGTCGCAACAAATACCATCACAACAGAGGAGAAGAGTGAAGTGAGCAAATCGAAAAAATAAGCAATCGATTAAAGATATTTTCTTCAATGGAGCTCTTATAACAGTTGATAAGAACGCTGCCGAAGAATTCAACAAGTTTTTTGTGAAAAGCATCCATGATATTAATCAATCGATACCACCTACACAGTTCATTTCAAGATCACAATACACTAACACGACATTTCAGTTTAAACTTATCAATGTGCACAAGATTAAGGATGTTTTAAAGTCGACGAATTAAAGAAGGGACTTTAACCATATTAGTCCTAACATGCTCCTTGACGCTATACACATAAACGACCCAATACTGGAGAAGTTAATAAACTAATCTATGAGCACTGGTTCGTTCCCTGAGACGTAAAAGGAATCAGTAGTTACATCTACGGTGTGATGGGTAAAGAACTAAGCTGGTTTGTCATTTTTAAGCAGCAGATTTCAGAAAACTATAGTGAACGGGACTATGTCAAACAGTATTCAAACTAAGCTTGGAGTACCACAATGATCTGTTCTCTGAGCTTTACTCTTCATTATATACATATATTAACGACATCGAACACGAACTCAGATACTCACAGATTGTCCTTTTTGCGGGCGATGCCCTGATCTTTATATCTGGAAGAAACCTAGATGGATGTGTAGAGAGGTTGCAGGAGGACCTACACAGAGTACACATATGGCTTATTTCCAATAAACTTAAACTGAATGTCAACAAATCGAAATGTATGAGTATGGTACTTAAGAATTACACTAACCTAAATCTTAGTATAGAAAATGAATTGATAGAGTAGGTTGATCACATAAAATACTTAGGAGTAGTAATAGACTCAAAATTGACTTTTGACTTACACTTATATATATTGTCAAAGAAGTTTCAAATAAAGTTGGTTTCTTTAATAGAATTCGAAGTAGAATGTCATTAATGTGTGCTATAAATATGTATAATGTAATGGTCAAACCACACTTTGAATACTGTTCTTCAGTTATTTTTCTTTGTAGTGATTGCATTGCCATGAGAATAATTTTAAAATATACTCGATATACTCCAATCAGATTAATGTTAAATATGCTACTATGATTAAATGTTAGAAAAAGAATTTTGTTCAATGTTTTGTGTTTTAACTTCAATTATTATTAACGAATTATCTAAAAAAGTATCTACGTTATGTAAATGATTGCCAGCCTTATAATTTAAGAAACTGAGGTGACTTTAGATTGCCACCATACATTGTTAACATAACACAAAAAAGCATTGTATACAGAGGTTGCCAATTGTTCAATTCATTGTCGTCTCATATAAAAAACGAAGTTATTTTTACTAATTAAATTATTAATATTATTAATATGTTATTATTATTATGTTAAACTGGATTTACATCTTCGATGTTGTATACGTTGCTCGATGTACATTGTTAAGCAATTATATATTCGTTCTTTCTATTTAGTTCGGTCTTTCTCTCGAAATGAAAAACGAGGTATTGTTAGCAGTGGTGGAGGTTCTAGTTGAACCAGAAAAAAGGCGTAAATGATTGTGAACAGAGGACTGGCCGTTAAAAATGAAATAGCTTTCACACGTTGACTTAGTTAAAGAATTAAGATTACAACCTGATGACTTCAGAAACTTTTTAAGGATCTCTGAAGAAATTACTTGTTTAGGTTACACCACTTATTGAAAAAAAGAGACACTGTTTTTAGAAGACTCGATGAGAAGGGACTATATACATATGTATATCTATAAACTAATTTATAAATTCTTGCGATCATTTTTTGGACCTTTTTGGTTTTATTTTGTTTTTTTATTTCACTCTTAGGCCAGTGTCTGAATTGGTTTCAATTTGTATCCTGTAATTAAACTCTGACGTATGTATGAGTAATAAAAATTAAAATTTGATGAAAGTTTGCCGCCCGAATTGGCTTAAATTTTTACAGGCAATAGATCGATTTGCGGAGACTTCACTATTTTCGCGAAATTTTTTTTTCTTTGTTAAGATGCACACTACGAATGCAGTTTAGTTGACAAAAAGATTTTTTTAGGCCATTCGATGTGTTGTACGGCACTGATTTCAAAACTAGTAAAATAAAATTTCTTTCCGTTCAATGTATTGTGTACAATAACTTCGCATTATAAATTTTATATTTTGTATATTATTATTTTTTTACTAAACGGCTTCAGGATGAGTGAGTGCTACCCAGACAGATATTCCGAAGATCTTAATGAGATGATCACTACAAATGCAACATTTGAGCATTCTACCAATGGAGCCAATGAAGCACGCGAATGTCGTCCTTCATGGCAAATACTTTGACCAGTGATGATAACTTTGACCGAAATCGATAAAACTTTTATTTTAACTCTAGCGGCATCTCTATTTGAGATAATTTAGTGCAGTAAGCGAGGATCGAAACCTAGATATATTTCCTGAGTTGAGGTAAATAAGTTGTGGTGAAAATATTGAAATGTATCTGGTAACATTCAAAAGTGTCAGTGCAAGTTTTATGTGTTAATTTTAGATCCTTAAAGTGGTTCCGTGTATTTAATTAAAAAAGCTGTGTTATCCACTTAAATATACTCAGAGTAAGTAGAATACTATTTTTTCTTTTAATTGAGGTATAAATCGTGACGATTGGCCGTTTGGTTCAAGTTTTATGCTTAAATAAAGGGTGGTTAAGTTTTAAGGGCCGATGTTGATTTTGAATAAAACACAAATTATTTAGTAAATTACTGTCATTTCTTTTTATTATGATAATATTGGTATGGTTCAATTATGTATGGAACAAAATATCGGCCAAATGGCCGCCGCGACCTCGGCGGCACACCTCCATCCGATGGTCCAAATTTTCGATGACGCTGAGGCATAATTGAGGTTCTATGCCATTAATGTGCCGAATTATCTCATCCTTTAGCTCTTGAATTGTTGCTGGCTTATCGACGTACACCTTTTCTTTCAAATAACCCCAAAGAAAGAAGTCCAACGGTGTCAAATCACATGATCTTGGCGGCCAATTGACATCGCCACCACGTAAGATAACACGGCCATTGAATTTGTCGCGCAAAAGAGCCATTGTTTCGTTAGCTGTGTGGCAAGTGGCACCATCCTGTTGAAACCACATATCGTCCACATCCATATCTTCCAATTCGGGCCATAAAAAGTTCGTTATCATCTCACGGTAGCGAACACCATTCACAGTAACTGCCTGACCGGCCTCATTTTGGAAAAAATACGGCCCGATGATGCCGCCAGCCCATAAACCGCACCAAACAGTCACTCTTTGTGGGTGCATTGGTTTTTCGACAATCACTCTTGGATTATCATTCGCTCAAATGCGGCAATTCTGCTTATTGACGAATCCACTGAGGTGAAAATGTGCCTCATCACTGAAGATGATTTTCTTCGAAAATGCACGATATGCATTTTGATTTGAACGCCCATTTTCATAATAAGCCTGAATAACTTTAACGCGTTGCTCAATTGTGTATCTTTCCATGGTTCAAATTGAGTTAGTCTGAAATTGAGAAATGTCAAATGAAATGCATAAAAAAACTTGACGTTTAGGTGTGGTTCACATTCAACATCGGCCCTTAAAATTTAACCACCCTTTATATAAACGTCTTCCTAAAATATCAAAAATCGTAGAACTTTGACCGTCAATTTTTAACTTTGACTTTGACCGGTTTAACTTTAAACGCTCTAATTTTCACCACATTTGAGTTATGGTCTGTTCATATTGCATTTTTTTTCTGAAGCTAGGTTTTTAAATTTATAAAAATGTCGCATGCAAAAGAAAACAAACGCAGATACAATAGTTATTCGGAAGAAAGAATAAAAGTGGCCATAAATTTAATAGAAAAAAAAGAAATTTCAATTAACAAATGTGCTAAGCTATTTGACATTGCCAAGGGCATATAATTAACAAACTGCATGCAAAGCATGGGAAAAAATTTGGAAGGCCCTCTATTTTTTCAAGTGAAGAAGAGAAAGTTCTTGCAAGGGCCATTATCACCACAAGCGAATGGGGCTTTCCATTCTGTATGCTAGATGTGCAAAAATTTGCCATAAATTATCTCGTAAAATGCGGTAATAAAAAATACAATTTATTAAGCAAAGATTGGCTGTCAGGTTTCCTCAAGAGGAATAAAGACCTTCTCAGTAAAAGGATGTGCCAAAATTTGAAACAATCAAAAGCTAAGATAACTAAAAATGACATTGAGGCGTACTTTAATCATTTAAAAAATACTTTAACCTTAGAGAACAGGGAAGAAGAAAATATTTTACCACAATTTATTTTTAATTATGATAAGATAAACTTGTCCGATGACCCCGGCTCTCAAAAACGCATTTTTAAAAAAGGTTGTAAGTATCCGGAGAGGATAATTGACAGCTCGAAGAGCAGCATATCTGTCATGTTTTGTTGCCTCCCTACGTTGTCTACAAATCAGAGCAATTGTGGGAACAATGGATACAAGGTGGGCCAAAAAACACCAAATATAACAGAAGCAAGTCAGTTGGTTTGATGCTTCCATATTCAAAGACTGGTTTCTTAACCACTTCATACCATTCACAAGAAAATGTGACAGTGCAGTTGTTTTGCTAGGTGATAACCTTTCAAGTCTCTTCTCTGTAGAGGTTATTGAAGCTGCACAAGCTAGTAAAATAAGCTTTGCCTGTTTTCTTCCGAACTCGACACATTTATTGCAACCACTCGATGTGGCTTTTTATGAGCCACTTAAAAAAACCTGGAGGGGAATTCTTAAAAGCTGGAAAGAAAGCAAAGTTGCTCAAAGAGCTTGTTGAAAAGTCAGTTGACGGAGACAATATATCTTTAAATTTGATAGCTGGCTTTAAAAAGTGTAGGATTGTTACGCTCGATCCTCAACAGGTTTTGAGCAGAATGCCGAATGAAGCAAGCGTGGAGGAGGCCTCAGAAAATGTTTCTTCATGTGGCATCAATATGTTGAAAGAAATGCGTAATGGTAAAGATGATTCGCCCGCAAGGAAGAAAAGGAGCAATGCAGAATTTGGCAGAAGCTTCAGTTTCTAATGAACGGTTGGAGACACCATGTTCTGATATCTTGCCACAGGTTGGGAACGAAGTAGAAGTGGGAATCGAATTACTCTTAGCAGAGCCGCTTAGCTCTTCTTCATCACTAGAATACTTAGTGAGAATAGTTCTAACCAACAAAGTAGAATAAGGTAAGATCTTCAATTTATTTACTTTAAAAAGGACTAAATATATTTTTTTTTATCTAAATTCTTACAGAAATCGAGACTTATTTAGTACCTAATTTTCGGTAGGTACAAAGAAATGTTCCTAAACTTTTGTGTTCCTAAAGAGATATTATTTTGTATTTATTTTTGTTTTTTTCTTTTTTTATTCTGAAGTTTTTGAAGCATAAAATATATTTAAAGCCCAAGAAAAAACAGTTGTTGTTTATTTTTTTTATTAAAATCATAAAAAATATTTGAATATTTCTACTTAAAAAAGTTTCGGTCAAAGTTAAAATTTTCGAGGTAAAACTTTGACCGGAACCTTTTTCGTTAATAAATTAACGTGCAGCAGTCTTAAACATTCGAAAATACTGAAATCTTGTTGGTATGGAACCGCCCGTGGATGTGTGGTGAAGTTTTCGTATATATTGTCAGTTTTGGAACCTCTGTAAGAGTTTAAAATTTAAAATCGGTCAAAGTATTACTGTTTGACGGTGCCGATGTATTCCATCCTTTCACCCCGACTCATTCACTGCTGCTTTTCCCATTATCGCAATTGGAGCATGTGCATGAATTTTGTCAAATTTGTTGCAATAACTACACATTTTTTAATGAGAATTTGTTTTCCTATGCGGTTTCAATCGTTTCATGATACAAGTTGTTAGACCGAAAATGAGTTTTTTAGGTACCTGCCTCATTTTAAAGGATTAAAGAAAAATGCTTTATTGGTGCAGTGTTTTTGTTTTTTTATTGCTTCTCAGAAACATTATCTATCTAATTAGTACCTTGTTGGACCTCCTCTTGCTTTTATTACAGCTGCACATCGGCGAGACATTGACTCAGATGGAAGTAGGTATGGTGTTCCAGGTCCGGATAAGTAAATTTTTGAGGTTTTCAATAGACTCTGGACGCTTCTTCGCAACCTTAAGTTTCATTATTGACCAGATATTCTCAATTAGATTGAGATCTGGACTGCAGGGAAGCTAAACTAAACTTTGATTCGTCGGAAAAGATATCATTGTTCCTCATGTCTTGAGTCCAATTAAGATGCTCTTGAGCCCAGAGCAATCGTTTTTCTCTGACTCTTTTTGGAAAATCCGGCTTCAGTACTGGCTTGAGTGCTCTAAGTCCAGCTTTCACGAGCCTTTTCCTCACTGAGCTTGACGAAATTATTCTTCCTGTAGCTCGAAACAGTTCGTTTTTAAGATCCGCCGAAGACTTGAACCGATGCCGACGACTGTACTACTCCAAAAAACGATCTTTCACTGTGGTCGTCTTTTTTTGCCTCCCTGAGCCTTTCTTTCTGCTGGTAGTCCCGGTCGCACGATATTTTTTTTTGAATTCCATGCCACAGTTTGTTGAGCAACATTTAATCTTCTAGAAATTTCACGTGTTGTCAAATTGAGACGTGACAGACACAAAATATTAGCTTTGCACTCCGAACCGATTTTTTCCCCTTTTTTTCACTAAATTACTTTGGTTCGTTTCGGACTGCTATCACGAGCTAAATCCACCTCTTATTCATAATAACATCGACTTTTGTGCACTATTTGAACAACATTTTGCTACCTGGTGCAAAAGAACCCCGTAGCTCTCATAAATTCCAAGAACTGTGCCCGAAAAGTGTAATAAATTGTTTGACCAAACATTTTCGAACAGCACTGTATGTATGTGCATACTTCCAGTTGCGATGACTGAGAGAGTGTAACATTTGATGCATAGCGGACTGTAAATGTTTATCCGAATAGCGGACCTTAGCTGATTGTCGTTTGGGCATAGCACCTGCGACAGTTTGTTTTGGAAAACTATTCTTCACAGCTTCGCTTAGTTACGTCGGAGTTGTGTCTTTTTGTGTTTCTATATAGTGATGAGGGATGAGGGTTGATTTTACCAACATTCTTCGGCTTCGAAAGAATTTCTTCGACATTTTCGCCCACGCTCATTCCCAAAAACCAGCTCTTTTAGCACTTAGCGAAACACAGGTAGTAGAAGAATGCTCCGATTTGAAACTGCCTGGCTATAACTTGTCATTATACGTGTCATTATTCTTTCCCCACCGTGACCTCGCATTTATGTCCGTAGTGATATTGCTTACCAAGTTCCACCCCTGTATGGCAACTGTTCCAATTCGGAATATAATTTCAAATAGCTAAAATTCACCGTCCGTAAGCAAATAATTTACTACTGCTTTATTTACAGTAACCCTATTTTGATTTGAGTTTGATGCGCTGTCCGATTCCATCACTCCAATTGTCTCCTTGTATCCTCGTACAGAAATCGTCATTGCGGGCGATTTCAATATACACAATTCGGATTGGCTTCAACATTCTGGCTAGACAACACCCGGAGGAAGGTACGTTGAACTTTTCGCTGAGGTAAACAATTTGACTCAACTTGTAAATGATCCTATACGTGTACCGGACATTGAAAGTCATTAAACCAGAACTTTGGACTTGTTCATTGCTTCGAACCCTGATAAATACACAATTGATGTTTTAGCGCCTCTAGGTCGGTCTGACCATAATATCGTATCAGCTAAATTCTCGTGCTCCGGCCACAAAATTAAAGAAAAAACTCTTAAAAGAAAAGTATGGCAATACGCGAAAGCCAACTCGAGCGGCCTTAATAGCTTCTTTAAGAGTTTTAACTGGTCTTTATGCTTCCTCGATAGCGACGTGAATGCCGCTGCTGATATGATCATTAACATTATCGTCTTAGGTATGAATAACTTTATTCCTTACAGAATAAAGACCATTAAACCTAAGGTTTGACCAGAGCTGTAAAGAGGCTATCAGGTTGGAAGAAGTAAGCTTTCGGTCTTATAAAGCCAACAAATCTGAGGAAAATCGAAAAAAGTTAAAACAAGCCAGAAAAGACTGCAATGCCCATATTCGACGTGTAAAATTCTTGCATTACCAAAAATTGAGGCAAAAAATCTTACAATGTCCCAAAGGTAGTAAACAATTTTTGGTCATTCGTCAAAAATATTAAAAATTCTGCCTCGTCTGTTATCTCCACGCTCATTTACAATGACATTCCAGCTGTCAGCTCCTTAGACAAAGCCAATCTGCTTGCTACTCACTTTGCAGCCAACTCCACGCTGCCAGATAATGCTTTGTCTCCACCTGTATTTGAGAGCGTAAAATTTTCAATAGAACAAGTTCACTTTCGCACTCGTACAGTAGCAGGAGTACTCAAAGGTCTTAATAGTTTTCAAGAGGTGTTCTTCTACGCTGGCAAAACCTCTGCGTAAGCTTTTGTGTCTATCCTGCTTTTAAGGGCTCTTTCCGAGTAGATGGAAAACAGCATTTGTCCAGCCCGTCTTTAAAAAAAGGCGAATCTTCCTCCCTGTCCAATTTCCGAGCCATTGCACTTACGTCCCTTCTTTTCAAATTCATAGAAACGCTGATAAATCGTCAGCTTATGAAATATCTCGATTCACGAAATCTCCTTAATGACCAGCAGTATGGTTTTCATAGCACCAGGTCCACTGGTGATTTGATGGCATATCTCACCGAGAAGTGGGACCAATCCCATGATGAGTCTCTTCTTTAATGGATTAGAAATTACCTTTCGGGTCGTTCAATACAAGTTGTCTTTGACGGCTTCAAGTCTGCAATTCACCAAATAAATGCTGGTGTTCCCCAAGGCTCTGTTTTGTCTCCGACTCACTTTCTTATTTTACAAATGATCTCTTGCCTGCAACTTCTAATCTAATCCATTCCTTCGCTGATAACAGTACCCTCAGTTTTTCATATTCGTTCCCTAACTCACGTCCTTGCTCTTCGACCGTAGAAGAGGAAAGGCAACGTACGTTAAACACATTAGATTCCGACCTGGACAGCATAATTAAATGAGGTTCAACCAATAGAGTGGAATTTAATGCTTCCAAAACAAAATGCTGTCTTCTGTCTCTCAAGCGAAACCATAACCCTCAACCATTATCCATGAACAGTACTTGCATCACTGAAACCGAAAGACTTGCTATGCTCGGTATGTGTATTAATAACCATCTTTGATGGAATGATCACCTATTCGAAGTCGCCAGAAATGCTGCAAAATGTCTAGGATTCCTTAAGCAGTGCAAGGAATATTTTACCCCGTCTGATCTGGCCTCAATTTATGAGACATTCATCCGCCCAAAGTTGAAATACAACTCCCATACATATACTGGTCTGGTGCACCCAAGACCGTTTTGCACATACTAGACAGGGTACAGAATCGCGTTTTAAAACTTACAGGTGATGGAGACATTGTGAACTCCATATGTTCACTTGAATCTCGACGGAATGCCTCGTGTCTCTCCCCTTTTATCGCTTTTTTTATAAAAAATGTTCCAGAGAAATAGCTAGTTGTATTCCTCCCCTTCAAAATCACCCGCAATACGCCCCATGCTTCGAATGCACATCAGTTCACCCTTAAGCCCAACTTCGGTCGTACTGTCAAATATAGGGATTCGTTTATAAGCCGAACGACACGAATGTGGAATGATCTACCAGGCTCTGTATTTCCCCATCACTACAACCTTCAAATATTTAAAGCCAACGTGCACAGGCTTCTCCTATGTTCCTCTACCCTATATTCCTAAACGGTCGTGCCTTATACTGTTACATATGTATAAGGGTATTCACATTCCTTTCTGGCGCGTGCAAATTATAAAAGAAAAAATTAAAATTCCTGTTTTTTCTTGCATAACTATTTCTGCCGACAAACATCAAATAGAATTAAACGCCAGAATTTAGCAGCAACCTAAAATTGTATGCACGTTTGAATTAGACCGCAAAAGAAGAATATTTTTTTAAAGTGCACCCTGCCTAACAACCTACATATTATGTACAACGAAACATTTTCTTCAATTACATACACGTTCGTTATTCGTTGCAACAATGTAAGCACAAATTCTAAAGAGTTTTGAATTTGTTTGCACAGCTTACTATGTTTATATGTTATTGGTATCCTGAATAGTTCTGTAGTTGAAATCTCCATTAAACCACATAAGAACAACAATGATCATCAAACATTGTGCAAAATAACGAGGATGTAAAGCCAGCTATAGAGCACCAGTGGGAAAATGCATTTACATAAGTCCTTCCGTATATTAGTACAATCCGACTGACAACGGACAACATTAAAGAATTAAAGTCAAAAACATACATCAATTATAAAATAAAAGTTCCTGTGTACAAGTTTTACGCAATGCCACATCATTAATTATAACTGTAAACAGAAGAGGGCCTAAGTGGCTTCATTGAGGTACACAGGATGAAACAAGAAGTTGTTCCCCTATATAGGACCTGGTACGTCCTTCAAGGTAAGATTCTATCCATCAAACGAAATGCTCAGAGAAGTCCAAAGATAACATTTAAACAGAAGTAAACTGTGAGAAAGCTAATCAAAGGCTTCATTAAAATCTGTATAGACGCAGTCGACATAATTACCTTCTTCGATAGCTCTTTTGGTAAAGGAGATAATAAATTAGTAACAGTGGAATTATTATTTATGAACCCATGCTACTTGGCTGTTAAAAAAAGGGTTATTATTAAAGTAAAAACTTTTAACAACTATAACCCCAAATAGTTTTAACAAACATGAAACTTTGGCTATTGGTCTGTTAGTTAGGTTAGAAACTTCACTTCAATTCTAATTTTTTTGTGAATTGCAATGCGGAAAAATACTTCGTTTCAAAGAGGTTTGAAATAAATATGCTAAAGGTACTACCAGGACATAACTGCTGCTAAAATCATTAAAGTGAACAAAATTACTGTGGGTTGGAACAAAAAGATAAACTAAAGAATGAGGAGAGCATCTTCCAAAACATTTTCGGATCGAAAAGCAGTGGTCCACGCATTCTACCTTTCTGAAAATCTTTAGAGGGTAGTGAAAATTGATTATCCCTTGTTCTATTAGTCATTGAATACTTCCCAAGCATTATTTCTTTTTTTTCGTAAACTGCGTAATTCATGATAATATCCAAGGGGAAACTTTTGACAACGACTCGCGTTTGTTTTTTACAGGCACAGAGAAAACGAAACAGTAAAAAATATTTACGCAGCAATTTCCGACCATTTGTTTAATATTACAATTGCTTTTGAAAATGCCATAAAATTCTATGTTAGAAATTTATTCGTTCAATAAGTTGAAATCTGAATTTCAAAAATCTAAATACATGAGTGAATTTTTCTATATCGTCATTAACCTCATTACAATGGGAAATAATTGCATGAATCAGACGATGATACGAGTCAATAACAGTCATAGTGGTATAACTAGGTCCCACACTAGAAGTGCTCGAATTAGTGTAGAAAATTAGGTCAAGTTGTCTGTCGAAATAAATCTTTACACTGCTTAATTGAAGTAATCCACAAGCAATTAAATTATCCACCAAGATTACTTCTTAGGGTGAAGACGCACGGACATCCTATCTTCTCAATATACCTCATAATTGGAGAAAGATAGTTCGCAGTTCAAGAAAAGTTAAGCCAAGTTTCCGTTAACGGAAGTCAGTTTTTGGAGAACTTAAAGTAGAATGAAAGTTATTCTTGAATGGCTTAGCAACAAACTCTTAAATCATGGTATCTTGGCGATACAGGGTGATTCATTTTGTGCTTTAGGATTTTATACATAAATAAAATAAAAAATATTAAAAATTTAATTGAAATTATGCTCTTTTAAATTTTGGCCTATGCCATTATGTATGGAATATAACATCGGTTAAATGGCTCCACGGGAGGTTTTGCAAACATTGATTCTTATTAGGCAATTTTCGATTACTTTACGGCACATTTCTGGCTGTATTGCGGCCATAATTCCACGGATGTAGGTTTTTAAGTGCTTCAAAGATTGGGGATAGTCTGCATAGACACGATCTTCAGAATAGCCCCACAAACAGAAATCCAACGGGTTCAGATCACATGATCTTGGTGGCCAATTGATGTCGGCAGACCTCAAAATTAAATGGCCGGGGAACTTCTCGTGCAATAGAGCCAAATTTACCTGTGCTGTGCCACGTCCTATTAGAACCACATGTTGTTCGCATGAATATCCTCAATCTGAGGTCAAAACAAGTTCGTGTAATGACCATAGTGCAGAGAATTCATCGTATCAGAGGAGCCTTCTCCGTTTTCAAAAAAATACCGCCCGATCACGGTCCACAGCGCGCACCAAACTGTCACCCATGGTAGATGCAATGGCCTCTCAACGATCACATTTGAATTCCCAGAACCCTTAATTCTGCACTTTTGTTTGTTCACGTAGCCGCCGAGGGAGAAACGGGCCTCATCGCTGAAGAAGATTTTGTTTGAAAATCGGCGTCAACTTATTTTTTTTTATAATTTTAGTCAAAGAGGATATGAATACTCTTATACTATTCCAGGACACGGGCGTTGTGAAGAAGAGATAGAGAGAAAAAGAAAGATTTAATGTAGTGATTTGAAACTCAGATGGTTTAGTAAACTCCAAGGGTAGCGTCCAGATAACTGGGGAGCTTGTTTGTTTTG